>JAPTYO010000004.1:18747093-21147093 GCA_036873135.1 Clarkia xantiana subsp. parviflora
CAGGAGTAGTGAAGTTGTCCGTGCCGTTTGTGTAAGTCTCCAAAGTTTAAGTTGCTACAAACGGGTATCGAACCCGGGCCAGTCTTATAGATGGCAGCAATGCTACCACCATACCAGATGAGACTGGTGGATTGTATTTTAATAAATAAATTTATAATCATATGAGTTAACTGAAAATGATACTACCGTTCGATGTCAGAAGACAAGTGATGAGTCGGGGCCGTTCTCAATGGCAGCAGGCACGAGCATTTCGAGACGAGAGGTGAAGAAAAACGTTCGAGGAAAGAGTGTCCGGACACCGCAATTATTGGACCGGCCGTTCCGGTCTGAGCGATGGGGATTTACGAGATTGCCCTCGTTCCTTACTCGACCGTCCCCGAATCCATCGCCGAGAGTACTTCCGGAAGGCGGTTGTATTGGCCGGTTGCCCTCGTTTCTTACTCGATATCATCCGGTTCCATCACCGAGAAACGGCGAAGGCGGTTGGACCGGACGCCGAACCGACTTTAGAGGGGCCGGTCGGCACCGTCACAATTACCTCTTTAGTATCTGTAACTAATATTTTAATCAGTCATAAATAAACTGTAATAACACACTCATAGTTTTCAAATAATTGAAATTCGAATTTTGATAACTATTGCGGTTAGTTTTGAAGTATAAATGACTTTTTTTTTATTAATTGGTATGGATTGTAATCTTTTATTTTATTTTTATCATTCTCTTTTTGACAATATTTACTATTTAGAGGGCAAAAATGGACTTTAAAAAATTAAAACTTACATATAGAATCGCGAATTTTCATTGTATAACAATAAATAGAGTAGAAATAGTACTATAAAAAATAAGAGTAATTTTATTATTAAAAAAAAATGTACAAAAGAAGGTATTTTAGAATACCTCATGGCAGGTACACCACTCCAGAGTAGTGCAGTTGTCCGTGCCGTTTGTGTAATGTCTCCAAAGTATAAGTTGCTACAACTGGGTATCGAACCCGGGCCAGTCTTATAGATGGCAGCAATGCTACCACCATACCAGATGAGACTGGTGGCTTGTATTTTAATAAATAAATTTATAATCATATGAGTTAACTGAAATGATACTACCGTTCGATGTCAGAAGACAAGTGATGAGTCGGGCCGTCTCAATGGCAGAGCAGGCACGAGCATCTCGAGACGAGGTGAAGAAAACGGTCGAGGAAAGAGTGTCCGGACACCGCAATTATTGGACCGGCCGTTCCGATCTGAGCGATGGGGATTTACGAGATTGCCCTCGTTCCTTACTCGACCGTCCCCGAATCCATCGCCGAGAGTACTTCCGGAAGGCGGTTGTATTGGCCGGTTGCCCTCGTTTCTTACTCGATCATCTCCGGTTCCATCACCGAGAAACGGCGAAGGCGGTTGGACCGGACGGCCGAACCGACTTGTAGAGGGGCCGGTCTGGACCGTCACAATTACCTCTTTAGTATCTGTCAACTAATATTTTAATCAGTCATAAATAAACTGTAATAACACACTCATAGTTTTCAAATAATTGAAATTCGAATTTTGATAACTATTGCGGTTAGTTTTGAATGTATAAATGACTTTTTTTTTATTAATTGGTAAGGATTGTAATTGTAATATTTTATTTATATTTTATCATTCTCTTTTTGACAATATTTACTATTTAGAGGGCAAAAATGGACTTTAAAAAATTAAAACTTACATATAGAATCGCGAATTTTCATTGTATAACAATAAATAGAGTAGAAATAGTATTATAAAAATAAGAGTAATTTTATTATTAAAAAAAATGTACAAAAGAAGGTATTTAGAATACCTCATGGCAGGTACACCACTCCAGGAGTAGTGCAGTTGTCCGTGCCGTTTGTGTAATGTCTCCAAAGTTTAAGTTGCTACAAACGGGTATCGAACCCGGGCCAGTCTTATAGATGGCAGCAATGCTACCACCATACCAGATGAGACTGGTGGCTTGTATTTTAATAAATAAATTTATAATCATATGAGTTAACTGAAATGATACTACCGTTCGATGTCAGAAGACAAGTGATGAGTCGGGCCGTCTCAATGGCAGCAGGCACGAGCATTTCGAGACGAGGTGAAGAAAACGGTCGAGGAAAGAGTGTCCGGACACCGCAATTATTGGACCGGCCGTTCCGGTCTGAGCGATGGGGATTTACGAGATTGCCCTCGTTCCTTACTCGACCGTCCCCGAATCCATCGCCGAGAGTACTTCCGGAAGGCGGTTATATTGGCCGGTTGCCCTCGTTTCTTACTCGATCATCTCCGGTTCCATCACCGAGAAACGGCGAAGGCGGTTGGACCGGACGGCCGAACCGACTTGTAGAGGGGTCGGTCGGACCGTCACAATTACCTCTTTAGTATCTGTCAACTAATATTTTAATCAGTCATAAATAAACTGTAATAACACACTCATAGTTTTCAAATAATTGAAATTCGAATTTTGATAACTATTGCGGTTAGTTTTGAATGTATAAATGACTTTTTTTTTTTTATTAATTGGTATGGATTGTAATATTTTATTTATATTTTTATCATTCTCTTTTTGACAATATTTAATATTTAGAGGGCAAAAATGGACTTTAAAAAATTAAAACTTACATATAGAATCGCAAATTTTCATTGTATAACAATAAATAGAGTAGAAATAGTATTATAAAAATAAGAGTAATTTTATTATTAAAGAAAATGTACAAAAGAAGGTATTTTAGAATACCTCATGGCAAGTACACCACTCCAGGAGTAGTGCAGTTGTCCGTGCCATTTGTGTAATGTCTCCAAAGTTTAAGTTGTTACAACCGGGTATCGAACCCGGGCCAGTCTAATAAATGGCAGTAATGCTACCACCATACCAGATGAGACTTGTGGCTTGTATTTTAATAAATAAATTTATAATCATATGAGTTAACTGAAATGATACTACCGTTCGATGTCAGAAGACAAGTGATGAGTCGGCCGTCTCAATGGCAGCAGGCACGAGCATTTCGAGACGAGGTGAAGAAAACGGTCGAGGAAAGAGTGTCCGGACACCGCAATTATTGGACCGGCCGTTCCGGTCTGAGCGATGGGGATTTACGAGATTGCCCTCGTTCCTTACTCGACCGTCCCCGAATCCATCGCCGAGAGTACTTCCGGAAGGCGGTTGTATTGGCCGGTTGCCCTCGTTTCTTACTCGATCATCTCCGGTTCCATCACCGAGAAACGGCGAAGGCGGTTGGACCGGACGGCCGAACCGACTTGTAGAGGGGCCGGTCGGACCGTCACAATTACCTCTTTAGTATCTGTCAACTAATATTTTAATCAGTCATAAATAAACTGTAATAACACACTCATAGTTTTCAAATAATTGAAATTCGAATTTTGATAACTATTGCGGTTAGTTTTGAATGTATAAATGACTTTTTTTTTATTAATTGGTATGGATTGTAATATTTTATTTATATTTTTATCATTCTCTTTTTGACAATATTTACTATTTAGAGGGCAAAAATGGACTTTAAAAAATTAAAACTTACATATAGAATCGCGAATTTTCATTGTATAACAATAAATAGAGTAGAAATAGTACTATAAAAATAAGAGTAATTTTATTATTAAAAAAAATGTACAAAAGAAGGTATTTTAGAATACCTCATGGCAGGTACACCACTCCAGGAGTAGTGCAGTTGTCCGTGCCGTTTGTGTAATGTCTCCAAAGTTTAAGTTGCTACAACCGGTTATCGAACCCGGGCCAGTCTAATAAATGGCAGCAATGCTACCACCATACCAGATGAGACTGGTGGCTTGTATTTTAATAAATAAATTTATAATCATATGAGTTAACTGAAATGATACTACCGTTCAATGTCAGAAGACAAGTGATGAGTCGGGCCGTCTCAATGGCAGCAGGCACGAGCATCTCGAGACGAGGTGAAGAAAACGGTCGAGGAAAGAGTGTCCGGACACCGCAATTATTGGACCGGCCGTTCCGGTCTGAGCGATGGGGATTTACGAGATTGCCCTCGTTCCTTACTCGACCGTCCCCGAATCCATCACCGAGAGTACTTCCGGAAGAAGGTTGTATTGGCCGGTTGCCCTCGTTTCTTACTCGATCATCTCCGGTTCCATCACCGAGAAACGGCGAAGGCGGTTGGACCGGACGGCCGAACCGACTTGTAGAGGGGCCGGTCGGACCGTCACAATTACCTCTTTAGTATCTGTTAACTAATATTTTAATCAGTCATAAATAAACTGTAATAACACACTCATAGTTTTCAAATAATTGAAATTCGAATTTTGATAACTATTGCGGTTAGTTTTGAATGTATAAATGACTTTTTTTTTATTAATTGGTATGGATTGTAATATTTTATTTATATTTTTATCATTCTCTTTTTGACAATATTTACTATTTAGAGGGCAAAAATGGACTTTAAAAAATTAAAACTTACATATAGAATCGCGAATTTTCATTGTATAACAATAAATAGAGTAGAAATAGTATTATAAAAATAAGAGTAATTTTATTATTAAAAAAAATGTACAAAAGAAGGTATTTTAGAATACCTCATGGCAGGTACACCACTCCAGGAGTAGTGCAGTTGTCAGTGTCGTTTGTGTAATGTCTCCAAAGTTTAAGTTGCTACAACCGGGTATCGAACCCGGGCCAGTCTAATAGATGGCAGCAATGCTACCACCATACCCGATGAGACTGGTGGCTTGTATTTTAATAAATAAATTTATAATCATATGAGTTAACTGAAATGATACTACCGTTCGATGTCAGAAGACAAGTGATGAGTCGGTCCGTCTCAATGGCAGCAGGCACGAGCATCTCGAGACGAGGTGAAGAACACGGTCGAGGAAAGTGTGTCCGGACACCGCAATTATTGGACCGGCCGTTCCGGTCTGAGCGATGGGGATTTACGAGATTGCCCTCGTTCCTTACTCGACCGTCCCCGAATCCATCGCCGAGAGTACTTCCGGAAGGCGGTTGTATTGGCCGGTTGCCCTCGTTTCTTACTCGATCATCTCCGGTTCCATCACCGAGAAACGGCGAAGGCGGTTGGACCGGACGGCCGAACCGACTTGTAGAGGGGTCGGTCGGACCGTCACAATTACCTCTTTAGCATCTGTCAACTAATATTTTAATCAGTCATAAATAAACTGTAATAACACACTCATAGTTTTCAAATAATTGAAATTCGAATCTTGATAACTATTGCGGTTAGTTTTGAATGTATAAATGACTTCTTTTTTTTTTTATTAATTGGTATGGATTGTAATATTTTATTTATATTTTTATCATTCTCTTTTTGACAATATTTAATATTTAGAGGGCAAAAATGGAATTTAAAAAATTAAAACTTACATATAGAATCGCAAATTTTCATTGTATAACAATAAATAGAGTAGAAATAGTATTATAAAAATAAGAGTAATTTTATTATTAAAAAAAATGTACAAAAGAAGGTATTTTAAAATACCTCATGGCAAGTACACCACTCCAGGAGTAGTGCAGTTGTCCGTGCCATTTGTGTAATGTCTCCAAAGTTTAAGTTGTTACAACCGGGTATCGAACCCGGGCCAGTTTAATAAATGGCAGCAATGCTACCACCATACCAGATGAGACTGGTGGCTTGTATTTTAATAAATAAATTTATAATCATATGAGTTAACTGAAATGATACTACCGTTCGATGTCAGAAGACAAGTGATGAGTCGGGCCGTCTCAATGGCAGCAGGCACGAGCATTTCGAGACGAGGTGAAGAAAACGGTCGAGGAAAGAGTGTCCGGACACCGCAATTATTGGACCGGCCGTTCCGGTCTGAGCGATGGGGATTTACGAGATTGCCCTCGTTCCTTACTCGACCGTCCCCGAATCCATCGCCGAGAGTACTTCCGGAAGGCGGTTGTATTGGCCGGTTGCCCTCGTTTCTTACTCGATCATCTCCGGTTCCATCACCGAGAAACGGCGAAGGCGGTTGGACCGGACGGCCGAACCGACTTGTAGAGGGGCCGGTCGGACCGTCACAATTACCTCTTTAGTATCTGTCAACTAATATTTTAATCAGTCATAAATAAACTGTAATAACACACTCATAGTTTTCAAATAATTGAAATTCGAATTTTGATAACTATTGCGGTTAGTTTTGAATGTATAAATGACTTTTTTTTTATTAATTGGTATGGATTGTAATATTTTATTTATATTTTTATCATTCTCTTTTTGACAATATTTACTATTTAGAGGGCAAAAATGGACTTTAAAAAATTAAAACTTACATATAGAATCGCGAATTTTCATTGTATAACAATAAATAGAGTAGAAATAGTACTATAAAAATAAGAGTAATTTTATTATTAAAAAAAATGTACAAAAGAAGGTATTTTAGAATACCTCATGGCAGGTACACCACTCCAGGAGTAGTGCAGTTGTCCGTGCCGTTTGTGTAATGTCTCCAAAGTTTAAGTTGCTACAACCGGTTATCGAACCCGGGCCAGTCTAATAAATGGCAGCAATGCTACCACCATACCAGATGAGACTGGTGGCTTGTATTTTAATAAATAAATTTATAATCATATGAGTTAACTGAAATGATACTACCGTTCAATGTCAGAAGACAAGTGATGAGTCGGGCCGTCTCAATGGCAGCAGGCACGAGCATCTCGAGACGAGGTGAAGAAAACGGTCGAGGAAAGAGTGTCCGGACACCGCAATTATTGGACCGGCCGTTCCGGTCTGAGCGATGGGGATTTACGAGATTGCCCTCGTTCCTTACTCGACCGTCCCCGAATCCATCACCGAGAGTACTTCCGGAAGAAGGTTGTATTGGCCGGTTGCCCTCGTTTCTTACTCGATCATCTCCGGTTCCATCACCGAGAAACGGCGAAGGCGGTTGGACCGGACGGCCGAACCGACTTGTAGAGGGGCCGGTCGGACCGTCACAATTACCTCTTTAGTATCTGTTAACTAATATTTTAATCAGTCATAAATAAACTGTAATAACACACTCATAGTTTTCAAATAATTGAAATTCGAATTTTGATAACTATTGCGGTTAGTTTTGAATGTATAAATGACTTTTTTTTATTAATTGGTATGGATTGTAATATTTTATTTATATTTTTATCATTCTCTTTTTGACAATATTTACTATTTAGAGGGCAAAAATGGACTTTAAAAAATTAAAACTTACATATAGAATCGCGTATTTTCATTGTATAACAATAAATAGAGTAGAAATAGTACTATAAAAATAAGAGTAATTTTATTATTAAAAAAAATGTACAAAAGAAGGTATTTTAGAATACCTCATGGCAGGTACACCACTCCAGGAGTAGTGCAGTTGTCCGTGCCGTTTGTGTAATGTCTCCAAAGTTTAAGTTGCTACAACCGGTTATCGAACCCGGGCCAGTCTAATAAATGGCAGCAATGCTACCACCATACCAGATGAGACTGGTGGCATGTATTTTAATAAATAAATTTATAATCATATGAGTTAACTGAAATGATACTACCGTTCGATGTCAGAAGACAAGTGATGAGTCGGGTCGTCTCAATGGCAGCAGGCACGAGCATTTCGAGACGAGGTGAAGAAAACGGTCGAGGAAAGAGTGTCCGGACACCGCAATTATTGGACCGGCCGTTCCGGTCTGAGCGATGGGGATTTACGAGATTGCCCTCGTTCCTTACTCGACCGTCCCCGAATCCATCGCCGAGAGTACTTCCGGAAGGCGGTTGTATTGGCCGGTTGCCCTCGTTTCTTACTCGATCATCTCCGGTTCCATCACCGAGAAACGGCGAAGGCGGTTGGACCGGACGGCCGAACCGACTTGTAGAGGGGCCGGTCGGACCGTCACAATTACCTCTTTAGTATCTGTCAACTAATATTTTAATCAGTCATAAATAAACTGTAATAACACACTCATAGTTTTCAAATAATTGAAATTCGAATTTTGATAACTATTGCGGTTAGTTTTGAATGTATAAATGACTTTTTTTTTATTAATTGGTATGGATTGTAATATTTTATTTATATTTTTATCATTCTCTTTTTGACAATATTTACTATTTAGAGGGCAAAAATGGACTTTAAAAAATTAAAACTTACATATAGAATCGCGAATTTTCATTGTATAACAATAAATAGAGTAGAAATAGTACTATAAAAATAAGAGTAATTTTATTATTAAAAAAAATGTACAAAAGAAGGTATTTTAGAATACCTCATGGCAGGTACACCACTCCAGGAGTAGTGCAGTTGTCCGTGCCGTTTGTGTAATGTCTCCAAAGTTTAAGTTGCTACAACCGGTTATCGAACCCGGGCCAGTCTAATAAATGGTAGCCATGCTACCACCATACCAGATGAGACAGGTGGCTTGTATCTTAATAAATAAATTTATAATCATATGAGTTAACTGAAATGATACTACCGTTCGATGTCAGAAGACAAGTGATGAGTCGGGCCGTCTCAATGGCAGCAGGCACGAGCATCTCGAGACGAGGTGAAGAACACGGTCGAGGAAAGAGTGTCCGGACACCGCAATTATTAGACCGGCCGTTCCGGTCTGAGCGATGGGGATTTACGAGATTGCCCTCGTTCCTTACTCGACCGTCCCCGAATCCATCGCCGAGAGTACTTCCGGAAGGCGGTTGTATTGGCCGGTTGCCCTCGTTTCTTACTCGATCATCTCCGGTTCCATCACCGAGAAACGGCGAAGGCGGTTGGACCGGACAGCCGAACCGACTTGTAGTGGGGCCGGTCGGACCGTCACAATTTCCTCTTTAGCATCTGTCAACTAATATTTTAATCAGTCATAAATAAACTGTAATAACACACTCATAGTTTTCATATAATTGAAATTCGAATTTTGATAACTATTGCGGTTAGTTTTGAATGTATAAATGACATTTTTTTTTTTATTAATTGGTATGGATTGTAATATTTTATTTATATTTTTATCATTCTCTTTTTGACAATATTTACTATTTAGAGGGCAAAAATGGACTTTAAAAAATTAAAACTTACATATAGAATCGCGAATTTTCATTGTATAACAATAAATAGAGTAGAAATAGTATTATAAAAATAAGAGTAATTTTATTATTAAAAAAAATGTACAAAAGAAGTTATTTTAGAATACCTCATGGCAGGTACACCACTCCAGGAGTAGTGCAGTTGTCCGTGCAGTTTTTGTAATGTCTCCAAAGTTTAAGTTGCTACAACCGGTTATCGAACCCGGGCCAGTCTAATAAATGGTAGCCATGCTACCACCATACCAGATGAGACAGGTGGCTTGTATCTTAATAAATAAATTTATAATCATATGAGTTAACTGAAATGATACTACCGTTCGATGTCAGAAGACAAGTGATGAGTCGGGCCGTCTCAATGGCAGCAGGCACGAGCATCTCGAGACGAGGTGAAGAACACGGTCGAGGAAAGAGTGTCCGGACACCGCAATTATTGGACCGGCCGTTCCGGTCTGAGCGATGGGGATTTACGAGATTGCCCTCGTTCCTTACTCGACCGTCCCCGAATCCATCACCGAGAGTACTTCCGGAAGAAGGTTGTATTGGCCGGTTGCCCTCGTTTCTTACTCGATCATCTCCGGTTCCATCACCGAGAAACGGCGAAGGCGGTTGGACCGGACGGCCGAACCGACTTGTAGAGGGGCCGGTCGGACCGTCACAATTACCTCTTTAGTATCTGTTAACTAATATTTTAATCAGTCATAAATAAACTGTAATAACACACTCATAGTTTTCAAATAATTGAAATTCGAATTTTGATAACTATTGCGGTTAGTTTTGAATGTATAAATGACTTTTTTTTTATTAATTGGTATGGATTGTAATATTTTATTTATATTTTTATCATTCTCTTTTTGACAATATTTACTATTTAGAGGGCAAAAATGGACTTTAAAAAATTAAAACTTACATATAGAATCGCGAATTTTCATTGTATAACAATAAATAGAGTAGAAATAGTATTATAAAAATAAGAGTAATTTTATTATTTAAAAAAATTTACAAAAGAAGGTATTTTAGAAGACCTCATTGCCGTTTGTGTAATGTCTCCAAAGTTTAAGTTGCTACAACCGGGTATCGAACCCGGGCCAGTCTAATAAATGGCAGCAATGCTACCACCATACCAGATGAGACTGATGGCTTGTATTTTAATAAATAAATTTATAATCATATGAGTTAACTGAAATGATACTACCGTTCGATGTCAGAAGACAAGTGATGAGTCGGGCCGTCTCAATGGCAGCAGGCACGAGCATCTCGAGATGAGGTGAAGAAAACGGTCGAGGAAAGAGTGTCCGGACACCGCAATTATTGGACCGGCCGTTCCGGTCTGAGCGATGGGGATTTACGAGATTGCCCTCGTTCCTTACTCGACCGTCCCCGAATCCATCGCCGAGAGTACTTCCGGAAGGCGGTTGTATTGGCCGGTTGCCCTCGTTTCTTACTCGATCATCTCCGGTTCCATCACCGAGAAACGGCGAAGGCGGTTGGACCGGACGGCCGAACCGACTTGTAGAGGGGCCGGTCGGACCGTCACAATTACCTCTTTAGTATCTGTCAACTAATATTTTAATCAGTCATAAATAAACTGTAATAACACACTCATAGTTTTCAAATAATTGAAATTCGAATTTTGATAACTATAGCGGTTAGTTTTGAATGTATAAATGACTTTTTTTTTATTAATTGGTATGGATTATAATATTTATTTATATTTTTATCATTCTCTTTTTGACAATATTTACTATTTAGAGGGCAAAAATGGACTTTAAAAAATTAAAACTTACATATAGAATCGCGAATTTTCATTGTATAACAATAAATAGAGTAGAAATAGTATTATAAAAATAAGAGTAATTTTATTATTAAAAAAAATGTACAAAAGAAGGTATTTTAGAATACCTCATGGCAGGTACACCACTCCAGGAGTAGTGCAGTTGTCCGTGCCGTTTGTGTAATGTCTCCAAAGTTTAAGTTGCTACAACCGGGTATCGAACCCGGGCCAGTCTAATAGATGGCAGCAATGCTACCACCATACCCGATGAGACTGGTGGCTTGTATTTTAATAAATAAATTTATAATCATATGAGTTAACTGAAATGATACTACCGTTCGATGTCAGAAGACAAGTGATGAGTCGGGCCGTCTCAATGGCAGCAGGCACGAGCATCTCGAGACGAGGTGAAGAAAACGGTCGAGGAAAGAGTGTCCGGACACCGCAATTATTGGACCGGCCGTTCCGGTCTGAGCGATGGGGATTTACGAGATTGCCCTCGTTCCTTACTCGACCGTCCCCGAATCCATCACCGAGAGTACTTCCGGAAGGCGGTTGTATTGGCCGGTTGCCCTCGTTTCTTACTCGATCATCTCCGGTTCCATCACCGAGAAACGGCGAAGGCGGTTGGACCGGACGGCCGAACCGACTTGTAGAGGGGTCGGTCGGACCGTCACAATTACCTCTTTAGCATCTGTCAACTAATATTTTAATCAGTCATAAATAAACTGTAATAACACACTCATAGTTTTCAAATAATTGAAATTCGAATCTTGAGAACTATTGCGGTTAGTTTTGAATGTATAAATGACTTCTTTTTTTTTATTAATTGGTATGGATTGTAATATTTTATTTATATTTTTATCATTCTCTTTTTGACAATATTTAATATTTAGAGGGCAAAAATGGAATTTAAAAAATTAAAACTTACATATAGAATCGCGAATTTTCATTGTATAACAATAAATAGAGTAGAAATAGTATTATAAAAATAAGAGTAATTTTATTATTAAAAAAAATGTACAAAAGAAGGTATTTTAGAATACTTCATGGCAGGTACACCACTCCAGGAGTAGTGCAGTTGTCCGTGCCGTTTGTGTAATGTCTCCAAAGTTTAAGTTGTTACAACCGGGTATCGAACCCGGGCCAGTCTAATAAATGGCAGCAATGCTACCACCATACCAGATGAGACTGGTGGCTTGTATTTTAATAAATAAATTTATAATCATATGAGTTAACTGAAATGATACTACCGTTCGATGTCAGAAGACAAGTGATGAGTCGGGCCGTCTCAATGGCAGCAGGCACGAGCATCTCGAGACGAGGTGAAGAAAACGGTCGAGGAAAGAGTGTCCGGACACCGCAATTATTGGACCGGCCGTTCCGGTCTGAGCGATGGGGATTTACGAGATTGCCCTCGTTCCTTACTCGACCGTCCCCGAATCCATCGCCGAGAGTACTTCCGGAAGGCGGTTGTATTGGCCGGTTGCCCTCGTTTCTTACTCGATCATCTCCGGTTCCATCACCGAGAAACGGCGAAGGCGGTTGGACCGGACGGCCGAACCGACTTGTAGAGGGGTCGGTCGGACCGTCACAATTACCTCTTTAGCATCTGTCAACTAATATTTTAATCAGTCATAAATAAACTGTAATAACACACTCATAGTTTTCAAATAATTGAAATTCGAATCTTGATAACTATTGCGGTTAGTTTTGAATGTATAAATGACTTCTTTTTTTTTTATTAATTGGTATGGATTGTAATATTTTATTTATATTTTTATCATTCTCTTTTTGACAATATTTAATATTTAGAGGGCAAAAATGGAATTTAAAAAATTAAAACTTACATATAGAATCGCGAATTTTCATTGTATAACAATAAATAGAGTAGAAATAGTATTATAAAAATAAGAGTAATTTTATTATTAAAAAAAATGTACAAAAGAAGGTATTTTAGAATACTTCATGGCAGGTACACCACTCCAGGAGTAGTGCAGTTGTCCGTGCCGTTTGTGTAATGTCTCCAAAGTTTAAGTTGTTACAACCGGGTATCGAACCCGGGCCAGTCTAATAAATGGCAGCAATGCTACCACCATACCAAATGAGACTGGTGGCTTGTATTTTAATAAATAAATTTATAATCATATGAGTTAACTGAAATGATACTACCGTTCGATGTCAGAAGACAAGTGATGAGTCGGGCCGTCTCAATGGCAGCAGGCACGAGCATCTCGAGACGAGGTGAAGAACACGGTCGAGGAAAGAGTGTCCGGACACCGCAATTATTGGACCGGCCGTTCCGGTCTGAGCGATGGGGATTTACGAGATTGCCCTCGTTCCTTACTCGACCGTCCCCGAATCCATCGCCGAGAGTACTTCCGGAAGGCGGTTGTATTGGCTGGTTGCCCTCGTTTCTTACTCGATCATCTCCGGTTCCATCACCGAGAAACGGCGAAGGCGGTTGGACCGGACAGCCGAACCGACTTGTAGTGGGGCCGGTCGGACCGTCACAATTTCCTCTTTAGCATCTGTCAACTAATATTTTAATCAGTCATAAATAAACTGTAATAACACACTCATAGTTTTCATATAATTGAAATTCGAATTTTGATAACTATTGCGGTTAGTTTTGAATGTATAAATGACATTTTTTTTTTATTAATTGGTATGGATTGTAATATTTTATTTATATTTTTATCATTCTCTTTTTGACAATATTTACTATTTAGAGGGCAAAAATGGACTTTAAAAAATTAAAACTTACATATAGAATCGCGAATTTTCATTGTATAACAATAAATAGAGTAGAAATAGTATTATAAAAATAAGAGTAATTTTATTATTAAAAAAAATGTACAAAAGAAGGTATTTTAGAATACCTCATGGCAGGTACACCACTCCAGGAGTAGTGCAGTTGTCCGTGCAGTTTTTGTAATGTCTCCAAAGTTTAAGTTGCTACAACCGGTTATCGAACCCGGGCCAGTCTAATAAATGGTAGCCATGCTACCACCATACCAGATGAGACAGGTGGCTTGTATCTTAATAAATAAATTTATAATCATATGAGTTAACTGAAATGATACGACCGTTCGACGTCAGAAGACAAGTGATGAGTCGGGTCGTCTCAATGGCAGCAGGCACGAGCATCTCGAGACGAGGTGAAGAACACGGTCGAGGAAAGAGTGTCCGGACACCGCAATTATTGGACCGGCCGTTCCGGTCTGAGCGATGGGGATTTACGAGATTTTCCTCGTTCCTTACTCGACCGTCCCCGAATCCATCGCCGAGAGTACTTCCGGAAGGCGGTTGTATTGGCCGGTTGCCCTCGTTTCTTACTCGATCATCTCCGGTTCCATCACCGAGAAACGGCGAAGGCGGTTGGACCGGACAGCCGAACCGACTTGTAGTGGGGCCGGTCGGACCGTCACAATTTCCTCTTTAGCATCTGTCAACTAATATTTTAATCAGTCATAAATAAACTGTAATAACACACTCATAGTTTTCATATAATTGAAATTCGAATTTTGATAACTATTGCGGTTAGTTTTGAATGTATAAATGACATTTTTTTTTATTAATTGGTATGGATTGTAATATTTTATTTATATTTTTATCATTCTCTTTTTGACAATATTTACTATTTAGAGGGCAAAAATGGACTTTAAAAAATTAAAACTTACATATAGAATCGCGAATTTTCATTGTATAATAATAAATAGAGTAGAAATAGTATTATAAAAATAAGAGTAATTTTATTATTTAAAAAAATGTACAAAAGAAGGTATTTTAGAATACCTCATGACAGGTACACCACTCCAGGAGTAGTGCAGTTGTCCGTGCCGTTTGTGTAATGTCTCCAAAGTTTAAGTTGCTACAACCGGGTATCGAACCCGGGCCAGTCTAATAGATGACAGCAATGCTACCACCATACCCGATGAGACTGGTGGCTTGTATTTTAATAAATAAATTTATAATCATATGAGTTAACTGAAATGATACTACCGTTCGATGTCAGAAGACAAGTGATGAGTCGGGCCGTCTCAATGGCAGCAGGCACGAGCATCTCGAGACGAGGTGAAGAACACGGTCGAGGAAAGAGTGTCCGGACACCGCAATTATTGGACCGGCCGTTCCGGTCTGAGCGATGGGGATTTACGAGATTGCCCTCGTTCCTTACTCGACCGTCCCCGAATCCATCGCCGAGAGTACTTCCGGAAGGCGGTTGTATTGGCCGGTTGCCCTCGTTTCTTACTCGATCATCTCCGGTTCCATCACCGAGAAACGGCGAAGGCGGTTGGACCGGACAGCCGAACCGACTTGTAGTGGGGCCGGTCGGACCGTCACAATTACCTCTTTAGCATCTGTCAACTAATATTTTAATCAGTCATAAATAAACTGTAATAACACACTCATAGTTTTCATATAATTGAAATTCGAATTTTGATAACTATTGCGGTTAGTTTTGAATGTATAAATGACATTTTTTTTTTTATTAATTGGTATAGATTGTAATATTTTATTTATATTTTTATCATTCTCTTTTTGACAATATTTACTATTTAGAGGACAAAAATGGACTTTAAAAAATTAAAACTTACATATAGAATCGCGAATTTTCATTGTATAACAATAAATAGAGTAGAAATAGTATTATAAAAATAAGAGTAATTTTATTATTTAAAAAAATGTACAAAAGAAGGTATTTTAGAATACCTCATGACAGGTACACCACTCCAGGAGTAGTGCAGTTGTCCGTGCCGTTTGTGTAATGTCTCCAAAGTTTAAGTTGCTACAACCGGGTATCGAACCCGGGCCAGTCTAATAGATGGCAGCAATGCTACCACCATACCCGATGAGACTGGTGGCTTGTATTTTAATAAATAAATTTATAATCATATGAGTTAACTGAAATGATACTACCGTTCGATGTCAGAAGACAAGTGATGAGTCGGGCCGTCTCAATGGCAGCAGGCACGAGCATCTCGAGACGAGGTGAAGAACACGGTTGAGGAAAGAGTGTCCGGACACCGCAATTATTGGACCGGCCGTTCCGGTCTGAGCGATGGGGATTTACGAGATTGCCCTCATTCCTTACTCGACCGTCCCCGAATCCATCGCCGAGAGTACTTCCGGAAGGCGGTTGTATTGGCCGGTTGCCCTCGTTTCTTACTCGATCATCTCCGGTTCCATCACCGAGAAACGGCGAAGGCGGTTGGACCGGACAGCCGAACCGACTTGTAGTGGGGCCGGTCGGACCGTCACAATTACCTCTTTAGCATCTGTCAACTAATATTTTAATCAGTCATAAATAAACTGTAATAACACACTCATAGTTTTCATATAATTGAAATTCGAATTTTGATAACTATTGCGGTTAGTTTTGAATGTATAAATGACATTTTTTTTTATTAATTGGTATAGATTGTAATATTTTATTTATATTTTTATCATTCTCTTTTTGACAATATTTACTATTTAGAGGACAAAAATGGACTTTAAAAAATTAAAACTTACATATAGAATCGCGAATTTTCATTGTATAACAATAAATAGAGTAGAAATAGTATTATAAAAATAAGAGTAATTTTATTATTAAAAAAAATGTACAAAAGAAGGTATTTTAGAATACCTCATCGCAGGTACACCACTCCAGGAGTAGTGCAGTTGTCCGTGCAGTTTTTGTAATGTCTCCAAAGTTTAAGTTGCTACAACCGGTTATCGAACCCGGGCCAGTCTAATAAATGGTAGCCATGCTACCACCATACCAGATGAGACAGGTGGCTTGTATCTTAATAAATAAATTTATAATCATATGAGTTAACTGAAATGATACTACCGTTCGACGTCAGAAGACAAGTGATGAGTCGGGCCGTCTCAATGGCAGCAGGCACGAGCATCTCGAGACGAGGTGAAGAACACGGTCGAGGAAAGAGTGTCCGGACACCGCAATTATTGGACCGGCCGTTCCGGTCTGAGCGATGGGGATTTACGAGATTGCCCTCGTTCCTTACTCGACCGTCCCCGAATCCATCGCCGAGAGTACTTCCGGAAGGCGGTTGTATTGGCCGGTTGCCCTCGTTTCTTACTCGATCATCTCCGGTTCCATCACCGAGAAACGGCGAAGGCGGTTGGACCGGACGGCCGAACCGACTTGTAGAGGGGCCGGTCGGACCGTCACAATTACCTCTTTAGTATCTGTCAACTAATATTTTAACCAGTCATAAATAAACTGTAATAACACACTCATAGTTTTCAAATAATTGAAATTCAAATTTTGATAACTATTGCGGTTAGTTTTGAATGTATAAATGACTTTTTTTTTATTAATTGGTATGGATTCTAATATTTTATTTATATTTTTATCATTCTCTTTTTGACAATATTTACTATTTAGATGGCAAAAATGGACTTTAAAAAATTAAAACTTACATATAGAATCGCGAATTTTCATTGTATAACAATAAATAGAGTAGAAATAGTATTATAAAAATAAGAGTAATTTTATTATTAAAAAAAAATGTACAAAAGAAGGTATTTTAGAATACCTCATGGCAGGTACACCACTACAGGAGTAGTGCAGTTGTCCGTGCCGTTTGTGTAATGTCTCCAAAGTTTAAGTTGCTACAACCGGGTATCGAACCCGGGCCAGTCTTATAGATGGCAGCAATGCTACCACCATAACAGATGAGACTGGTGGCTTGTAATTTAATAAATAAATTTATAATCATATGAGTTAACTGAAATGATACTACCGTTCGATGTCAGAAGACAAGTGATGAGTCGGGCCGTCTCAATGGCAGCAGGCACGAGCATCTCGAGACGAGGTGAAGAAAACGGTCGAGGAAAGAGTGTCCGGACACCGCAATTATTGGACCGGCCGTTCCGGTCTGAGCGATGGGGATTTACGAGATTGCCCTCGTTCCTTACTCGACCGTCCCCGAATCCATCGCCGAGAGTACTTCCGGAAGGCGGTTGTATTGGCCGGTTGCCCTCGTTTCTTACTCGATCATCTCCGGTTCCATCACCGAGAAACGGCGAAGTCGGTTGGACCGGACGGCCGAACCGACTTGTAGAGGGGCCGGTCGGACCGTCACAATTACCTCTTTGGTATCCGTCAACTAATATTTTAATCAGTCATAAATAAACTGTAATAACACATTAATAGTTTTCATATAATTGAAATTCGAATTTTGATAACTATTGCGGTTAGTTTTGAATGTATAAATGACTTTTTTTTTATTATTAATTGGTATGGATTGTAATATTTTATTTATATTTTTATCATTCTCTTTTTGACAATATTTACTATTTAGAGGGCAAAAATGGACTTTAAAAAATTAAAACTTACATATAGAATCGCGAATTTTCATTTTATAACAATAGAGTAGAAATAGTATTATAAAAATAAGAGTAATTTTATTATTAAAAAAATGTACCAAAGAAGGTATTTTAGAATACCTCATGGCAGGTACACCACTCCAGGAGTAGTGCAGTTGTTCGTGCCGTTTGTGTAATGTTTCCAAAGTTTAAGTTGCTACAACCGACTATCGAACCCGGGTCAGTCTAATAGATGGTAGACATGCTACCACCATACCAGATGAGACTGGTGACTTCTATCTTAATAAATAAATTTATAATCATATGAGTTAACTTAAATGAGACTACCGGTCAATGTCAGAAAACAAGTGATGAGTCGGGCCGTCTCAATGGCAGCAGGCACGAGCAGCTCGAGACGAGGTGAAGAAAACGGTCGAGGAAAGAGTATCCGGAGACCGCAATTATTGGACCGACCGTTCCGGTCTTAGCGGTGGGGATTTACGAGATTGCCCTCGTTCCTTACTCGACCGTCCCCGAATCCATCGCCGAGAGTACTTCCGGAATGCAGTTGTATTGGCCGGTTGCCCTCGTTTCTTACTCGATCATCTCCGGTTCCATCACCGAGAAACGGCAAAGGCGGTTGGACCGAACGGCCGAACCGACTTTAAAAAATTAAAATTAACATATAGAGTCGCGAACTTTAGCATATTATAATTGAAATGAAGCTTAGAGCACTTCCAATAGGAAGTGCCTAGTGCCTCCACATCAGCGGCCACGTCACTGCCAACTCATCAAAGTGTCACTGCTACAGTATTTGCTACAGTAAATGGCACTGTAAAATTGGCACTCTCTCCAGTGGTGGAGGCCAAGTTCCACTTCTACATTGGGACCCACATAATTTCAGAATTCAAATATAATTTTTGCATTATATATAAATTATATATCATTATATATAAATTATATATCATATTTTTTTACAAATACGGACATGAATAAATAATGAGATTCAAGTATTAGATGTTTTAATTAAAAAAAATAGGGAAAAATATATACAAAATTATAAAAATGTAATTGAATTTTGTAATAAAAATTTACATTCTATAGGGATAACAAAATAACCGGGCCGGTCGGTTCGGAACTGGTATAGACTGGACCGGTTCCAAACAAACCAATTATGCGAGAGGAGAACCAGACCAAAAACCAGTAATATACTTCTCAAAAAATTGATTTTTTACTGGACCAGACTGTTTTGAGCTGGTTTTTAACTGGATCAGTTTTGTCGGAGGATCGGTTTTTTCGTTTTTTTTTTAAAATTAGGGTAAATTTGTATAGGAAAATGGGCCGGACCAGTTTTGAACCGAACCAGACTTTTTTTACAGTTCCAGTCCAAAATCGGTCCAGAATTTTTAGTGCTAATTTCAAATTCAGTCCAGACCGGACCATACTGTTTTAATTAGTACCAATCCAGTTCGGAACATATTCGGGCCCGACCGGTTCGTGCATATCCATAGTTCTCTATTGTCAATTCATTGCAATAATTATACGTTACTTGACCAAGGTAAAATTACTATTAGGTGCAGTCCCCATGCGGCATGCAGAATGATTGATAAGTATAATTGTTGATATAATAACATTGATCAATCAAATTCATTGAATCTATTATTTCACCATAATCAGTGTATATCTGTTATACGTTGATTGACATATATTAATTCAACATCATCAACATATTCACGTTTATGTACATCCATGATCAATTAATTCAACATCATCAACATATTCACGTTTATGTACATCCATGATCATATTAGTAAATTGATTATTGCATTAATCATGTGTTTTTATATATGATTTTCAATATATGTAAATTAGAAATATATTATATATACATCATTCTAAAAGTATAATTTTTATAATAAGTTATCGTAAAAGATATATTTCTTTCATATAATAATATAATATAATACGTAAATTATATAAAAATATATATGCATTAAAATAATATAATATTTTGTAGTAATTATTTTCCATATTTAATAATTTGAAATGTTATACTATTTCAAAATTTAGAATTAACGGTTATTCAACATGGTAACATATAAACAAATTAGATATGGAAATTTCGAAATTGATTCAAAGTTAAAAAGTAGTAATTTTGGTTCGTGTCGTTATTTATGTTACATAATATTCAAAATGACTAATTACGGCTCTTGTCTATCTGACTTAGCGTAACCGAATATATATACAATCAAATAGATGAGCAACACAATCGAATAAAATAATATTAAAAAGTTGGCACAGACATGAACAGTAACTTGGGAGTTCCTACTAGTAGGCACTGTCCCACTTCACTATTCACTCAATAATGGCAAAACAGTAATATTAGTAATCCTAGTCACGCCTAGTGGCGCCTAGTCAGCGTCCAGTGGCAAAAAATGGAACTAGGCACTCCCATTTTGGAACAAGGCACTCCTAATGCAAGTGCCTATTTAATCATTACCAGTAGGGACCTACAGTAAATGGCACTAGGCACTAGGCACTCTCTACAATAATAAATTTACAACATGGAACTAGGACTATCGGAAGTGCTCTTCTAACTCTTAAATACCCCTTATAGATCTGTTGAATCTGCTTGATGTTCCTTTAGCTGGGTTCTCATCAGATATTCATACAGAAAACGAAAGCTAATCGGAATTAAGCTATTCTCTAGACATGTTTGATTCCAGTTTCGAAATTCTTTGATCCCAAAATCAATCTTACATGGATTTTTCAATTTTCTTCAGAGAATTTCTGCTCGATCAATGTCTAAATTGCCTCCGATCCGCTAAAGTTTCAATTTTTCTCTGAATTGCCTTCTTTTTAGACTAAACCCTGTTTCTCTCTGCACCAGCTTGAAGATAATCTTTCATTGATTCTCAATTTTCAGAAGAATTACTTATCTGGGTAAGCTCGATCAGCTAAAGCTTGAATTTATATCCCAGAGAGAAAAAAAAGGCAATTTTTTGCTTAAATTCATAGATACTGGAGAGTATGGAGCATCAGGGTGGAAAAAAAGAGGTTTTTGTGACAGTGGGGACGACCTGTTTCGATGCTCTTGTAAGAGCAGTAGATGAGCAAGAACTGAAGCTGGAGTTGTCGGCAAGAGGCTACACTCACCTCATAATTCAGATGGGTCGAGGAACTTATGTACCCACCACGGTGAGATATAAGCTGCTTTGATTTCAATTTCTGTATTTATTTTCTGGGTTCTGATGAATTAAGGTTTTTGAAACAAATTCTTATAAAAAGATTGAAATTGTTTGAATTCAGAGCAGATTATTGAATTTAAAGTTCTTGATATGTGTTCATAGCTCTCTAATTAGATGTTTTTATGGCATTTACCAGTCAAATGATGCTGCTTGATGGTTGTAGCTAGGTTATGATACAAGAACTTGATCAGATTTCATAGAGAAGATGAAATTAAATCGAATTGCTGCTTGATGGTCGTGCTTGATTCCCATTTCAGACTTTTAGCATATTATTATTAAAAAAAAAAAATTATAGTTGGATTTTTTAAAAATTCATAGATGAGGGAGAGATAAGCTGCTTTGATTTTAATTTCTGTATTTTTTTTTCTGGGTTCTGATGAATTAAGAAGGTTTGTAAAACCAATGCTTATTAAAAGACTGAAAAAATGTTTGAATTCGGAGCAGATTATTGAGTTTAAATTTCTTGATATGTGTTCATAGCTCTCTAATTAGATGTTTTTGTGGCATTTACCGGTCAATGATGCTGATTGATGGTTGTAGCTAGGTTATGATACAAGAACTTGATCAGATATTCATTGAGAAGATGAAATCGAATCGAAAATTGCTATATTCTGATCATGCTTGATTCCCATTTCAGACATTTTCCTGATGGATTAGGATTGAGAAAATGAAAGCATATGAAAGAACTGAAAAGTGGTATGAACTTTTAGCATATTATTATTGGAATAAAGTTGATAGTTGGATGTTTCGTGCCATTAGGATTGAGAAAATAAAAGCATATGAAATAACTGTAAAGTGGTATGAACTTTTAGCATATTATTACTGGAATAAAGTTTTTAGTTGGATGTTTTTGTGCCATTTATCGATCAGTTGATGCTGTTTGGTGTTCGCTTATCTGGGTTCTCACCAAACAGTATCAAATCTTCAAAAAGAAAACGAAACCTAATCGGAAATTACTTTTCTCTGGACACTTTTGATCCCATTTTCAACATTTTTCTGGCTTCTGATCAATTACAATTCAGGAAATGAAATCATATTACAAAAAGCTGAAAAGATCTGCAGGTGTGAATTTGGAGCAGATTATTGAGCTAAAGTTACCGAAATGAAGTTTAGTCTACTTAGATTTTTTGTAGCATTTGCTGATAAGTTCTTGCTGACTGATGTTTATTTTTCTTGTTTCCATTGAAAATATTATGTTTTGTTTATTCTCGGCCTCACCAATATATTAATGTTCCCTATTAATACAGTCGAAGGGTGACAATGGCTCTCTTGTCGTAGATTACTTCACTTTCTCATCAAGCATTGCAGATCATCTAAAATCAGCATCTCTAGTCATTAGCCACGCGGGTTCGTCATCTTTTTATCAGATTTCTCAAAAAAAAAATTAAAAGTTTTAATTTTTACGAGATTACAACTTTAGAAATGATGTATTTTTTTGTGTGCAGGGTCGGGAAGTATATTTGAGACACTGAGGCTCAGGAAGCCTTTAATCGTTGTGGTGAACGAAGATTTGATGGACAATCATCAAACCGAACTAGCAGAGGAGTTAGCAGACAAGAAACATCTATACTGTGCTCGTCCTCAGACACTGCTTGAGACCATTGCAGAGATGAATTTAGACAACCTCATACCGTACCATCCTGGTGATGCTACTCCGGTTGCGAAGCTCATGAACAAGTTGTTAGGATTCCCAGAAGATTGACTTTGATTTTATGTTTTATTTTTGGAGGTCTTTGAGGATAATAAATGTTTGGTATAGACTTAAGTGACTGTTCCATCAATTTGGTACTTTTGGAGTTCTTTGTTACAACTTACAAGTAGTTCTTGGACATTTGTTATTCTCATTGCAGCAATGAAGTTGAAGCTCATGAACAAGTACTAAAAATTCCCAGAAGATTGATTTTGATTTATTTTTTTTTTGGAGTTTCATGAGGAAAATAGAATGTTTGGTATAAAATTAAGTGATTGTGCCATCAATTTGTTGCTTTTGGAGTACCTTGTGAAGCAAGGCAAGTGTTTCTTGGACGTCTGTTACTGTCATTTGGATTCCATCTTGATCTTCTCCAACAAAGGAGGGTGTTTTTGAACTGTACATGATTAATCAATTTCAAAGAAACCCATGAGAAAAGTATGGTGCCTTGATTAGGTTGGTAAGTTCACAAGAATCAACCTTTTGAGATAAAAGTGCAAAATTTTAATTCAACCCTTTTCATTTAATTCAATGATGATATTCTGGTAGAAATAACAACAGACTCTGCATACTTTAAGAATGAAAAACTTTATGAGAAAGTGAAAAAAATGTTTTTTTTATTAAAAAATTATTAAATGAGATAATAAATTGTTTCATCAACCAGAAAAGTTCCTTTTTTTTAACAGTAAATTTCAGATTTTGCAGCAGATACTGTGTGATCTTTAAACACAAGTTTACTCTTTAAAGTCACAATTTTTTTAATTTTTGCAAAAAATTAATTCAGCCCTTTTCATTTAATTCAATGATGATGATCCTGGTAGGAAAAAATGAAAAACTTTATGAGAAAGTGAAAAAAAAATGCATTTTTTATTAAAAAAAAAAGATTAAGTGAGACAATAAATTGTTTCCTCAACCAAAAATGTTTCTTTTCTTTTTTTTTTTTACAGTAAATTTCAGATTTTGCAGCAGATACTGTATAACCTTTAAACACAAGTTTACTCTTTAAAGTCACACAATTTTTTTTTTTTTTTTTTTTTGCAAAATTTTAATTCAGCCCTTTTCATTTAATTCAATGATGATGATCCTGGTAGGAAAAAAAATGAAAAACTTATGAGAAAGTGAAAAAAATGCATTTTTCATTAAAAAATTATTAAGTGAGACAATAAATTGTTTCCTCAACCAAAAAGTTCCTTTTTTTACAGTAAATTTCAGAATTTGCCGCAGATACTGTGTGATCTTTAAACACAAGTTTACTCTTTAAAGTCACAAATTTTTTTTTTTTTGCAAAAATTGATTACATGTCAGCATCCATATTACCTGTTGCATGTACTAAAAAGGTGAATGGAGAGGTTGCACATGAGTCCTGTGAGTTACAGAGCTGCATATTAAAGAGGGTCCAATGAAAAGAGACAAATGGCCACAACCCACACAGATAGGGATTGGACCATATATACAATGTCCCTTTCATTTCCCAGTTGGATAGGAATCAATTGGAAGCAATGGAAGCCATCTATCCTTCCTTATCACATTGAATCCAAACATTTTGAATTCAATTTTCCTTGTCATTAAATACTTTAAATTAATGAACCAATTTTAAGAATAGTTTATATATTTGTATCCCTATATTGGCTCAATTAGTATGTTACTAAATATGTAATTAACTAAAAAAAATCATATCATACCACTCAGATATCATTAGCTCACACACAAACAATGATTCAGATCACTTGCCCCACTCTTTATATCCCAGATCGTGTCTCACTGTTAAGATCTTGACACGTGTCCTTAGATTTAATATTTTCCTGTTAGGATTCACCATTCCCAATAGGGTTTTAGAAGAAAAAAAACTCACAAAATTAATTATATTTAGAACACGCGTCAATATCCTAATTGTAAAATACGATTTGGGGTATGAAGAGTGGAATAGATAATCTGATAAAACTATGCTGCATTACTTCATTTCTGGGACCCACAATTATTGTTAATATTTCTGTGATCAAACTGTCAGTTTACTGCTAATTAACCCTTGTTAAGATTCTTGATGAAGGGCACTGAAAAACCTCCATGAATTAAGGGATTAGGAATCCATGTATGGCAAAGAGTTTGTCTTGTAGTAGCTAGACAGGTGATGGAAATTATATGTTTTTTTTCTTTCTCTGAAATCCATGTTATGATTTGACTAGCAAACACATCCAAATTATATCCAAATCCCAAAAAGTCTAAATTTTTATAGAAGAATCAATCCACTTGATGCATTAACTCTTGCATGTGATTAGTATAGAGTCTATAAACTGTGGTCGATTAAGTGGAGAGCTAGACCAAAACAGGGTCATAGGTTTTCTTGCAAAAGACATTGTTTATGCATTATGAAATTTAAATCAATTATATGAAAACATTATTTTTTTATCCTTAAAAATAACTTGTTTCCTTTAAAAAAAATATATTTTTTCCATAATTTTTTTCTCTAAAGAAAGTAACTACTTTTTGCCACTTTTTCCTTTAAAATTTCACTATTGGTTTTTATATTTTGTAATTATGCTATTTCATTATTGGCAAGTGATTGTTTGAAGAAGGTGATGAATGATGAGCAGATCTGCAAATTTGTGACATAAAGCTTCCAATTTTGGTCAGAAACATAGACAGAGACAATTCTTTGAGATGATCCAGAAGAAGAGACAAACTAAGTACATCACTCCAATAGAGAGGATAACTTATTGCATATTATATGTAAGAATAAAGAAAAAATTCCTATTTTTCTGGTACGTAAATTATTCAGATAAAATTCTATATTTTTTTAAAGATCTAGGGAGTAGTGAGCATATCATATTTGCAGGATATAATTTTTTAGACTTTCAAATACTTAACTTTGATATTTTTTTATAAATTAATACTGATTTTATTTTACATATTTAATATATATGTATTTTGTTACGCTGTCTTAATGATGAATGAATGCAAGCTGATAGTTAATATAATAACAAGGAAATGTTACATATCAAAAAAATTTCACAAATTAATTTACGGGTGAAGTGTTGATAATAATGAATATATTTTCATTTATATTCTCGGATTACCGGCGGAATTTAAACATTTGATATCAGGTTAATGGACGAAACGGTTTAAAAGAATGAAACGTTAAAAATGGTAGAACTTAAAAACGTCAATTTTATATTGTTTTTAAATATATTTTTTTTTTCACAATGCTACCATTCTCCAACTACTCTTAAACATCCTCCAATTTTCATTTCCTCAGTTTCTCTCTTCCTCTGTTTCTTTCTCTCTCTACTGTAACTCAAACCTTGATCAATGGAAGCTCACAACAGAACGAACAACCACCACTCTCCACCCTCACAAGGCCAAAACCACCACAAACCCAACACCCACAGCAGCGCCCTCAACTCCAACTCCGTCTTCATCATCGTCATCGCCGCTACATCCCTCATCGCCCTCGTCGTCATTTCTCTGATCGTCATTCTTCTCCGGCGGCTCAAATCCACGCGGCAGCAGAATTCCGGCTGGAACACCACCGCCAGCACCACCACCGCCAGCACCACCACCAAATCCAGACAAAACAGCTTCAACGGCCACTGCTCCTTCCACTACGCCTCCAGCCCAGGTAATAACAATATTCCATCGTCTTCTTTAACGCACAGTATCTGTTCGACGAAATGCACCTTAAAAAAATCACGTCTTTTCCGGGTTTCTTCAGATGTGAAGGGAGGGTGTCTGTACGGCGGGAATATAGGGAGGGCGCTGACGGCGGTGGCGGGGCCGGGGACGCGGCCGAGAGGGGTGCAAGTGTTCACGTACAAGGAGCTGGAGATAGCCACGGACAAGTTCAGTGAAGCCAACGTGATCGGGAGCGGTGGTTTCGGGGTGGTGTATAGAGGGGTGCTCGGCGACGGCACCGTCGCCGCCGTTAAGATGCTCCATAAAGACGGCAACAAAAATGGAGAGCGTGCTTTTCGTATAGAGGTAAAGATTATTTGACTTCCATTTATTGCTCAATGGCATGCTCCGTAATTTTTTAAATGATCAAGGGCCTTCTATTATTTCTAGTGAGAATGGTTTAGTTAAGTAGGTAGTCAAATTTAATTGTAGGTTGCTTATAAGTTGTAACTTATTTCTAGTGACTAGTGAGAATGGTTTAGTTAAGTAGGTAGTCAAATTTAATTGTAGGTTGCTTATAAGTTGTAACTTTTAAGGTTATATAAAATCTCTAATGCTGACGTGGCAAACCCGCGTTTAGTGTGGGCCCCACTTTGTCTCGATGAAGCTGAGTGTATCTCTTCGAAACAGGTTGATCTCTTAAGCCGACTACAATCTCCGTACCTAATGGAGCTACTCGGCTACTGCGCTGACCAGAACCACCGGTTACTGATATTCGAGCTCATGCCCAATGGGACCCTACAGAGCCACCTCCACCCAGAGTCGCCCCACCATCACCGCCCGTTGAGTTGGGGGACCCGCCTCAGGATCGCCCTGGACTGTGCCCGGGCCCTCGAGTTCCTCCACGAGCACACGGTCCCCTCAGTCATCCACCGTGACTTCAAGTGCACCAACGTCCTCCTCGACCATAACTTCGGTGCCAAGGTATCCGATTTTGGACTAGCCAAGATGGGCTCTGATAGGATCAATGGTCAGGTCTCGACCCGAGTGCTCGGAACCACTGGTTATCTCGCTCCTGAGTAAGTACACATTTCCAACAATCTTTAAGTCAAATATTACCTCTTTCTTGGCCAACAAGAAAGAAGTGTGTCTTCTTCTGATTTTTGTTTTGGTTTTTGTAGGTATGCTTCGACAGGAAGGCTCACGACCAAGTCCGATGTTTACAGTTATGGAGTGGTTCTCCTAGAGCTCCTTACGGGTCGAGTCCCCGTCGACACCAAACGGCCCCCTGGGGAACATGTTCTTGTCTCATGGGTCGGTACTCGAATTCTCTCATTTTACTCTGTTTATGCATGGAAGCGGTCTGACTCGAACCGAAACAGTTTAAAACAGTTCTAATCTAAATAGAACCGTTTTTATCTGGTTTATTATAGAAAAATGGTTTGTGTAGAACCGGTTTTGGTCTGATTCAAAATTGTTTTGCCAAAAACAGTTCTAGTCTGAACCTTTTTAATGAAAGTTTAAACTAAATTTAAAAAACAAAAACCAATTCTGATCCAATATAGAACCGGTTCCACATGAGTATACTTATAGTTCTTAGTACGATTCACATTTTGTAGACCTTATATGTTTGGAACCGGTCCGGAACAGTCGGACGGTTATTTTGCCCAACCCTACATTTTACTGCATAATCAAGAACATAACATTCCTGTAAAATTCTGTAGGCACTTCCAAGACTGACCATCAGAGAGAAGTTAGTTGAAATGGTTGATCCAACTCTGAAAGGCCAATACTCAAAGAAGGAACTGATTCAGGTTAGATTCATCTCCCATCCATAATATTTGCATAATCATATAAAAAAATGTAAATTTGACATAAAATTTATAATTTTTTAAAAACAGGTAGCAGCTATAGCAGCAGTTTGTATACAAGTAGAAGCCGATTATCGTCCCCTAATGACAGATGTCGTCCAATCGCTTATTCCCTTGGCTAAGAACTACTGCTCAATAAGTACTTCGAATTCTATGAGATTTCAAAGCGCTGCTGTTAGTCCCAGATGTTAAGAATGTAGTTACTTGTTAGGCAAGCAACCAATCAGGGTTTAAGTTCTTGTATAGTATATATAAGATTAAGACCCTTGTGGGACAAGTTATCAGTTTATTGAGAAATTTGTGTAAAAAGTGAAAAGTTTACATTTTGGTAGAAAAGTGATTGACTGAGATAAACAACGGTTCCCGAAAATAGTAAAAAGTACTACTTTTGGGATACAATCTAATCTAACATTAACCTTAAATGTTGTTTTTCATATCCATTTGCTAACAGATAGTTGCAGCAAGAATATGGCTGATCACAAGAACACATCAAGACAAAGACAACTCTTACTTCTATCCATTGAACTTCATATATGTCTCTTCCCTTGATTGGAAAGATACCCAACACTTTTCAGTATCAAGAAAAAGCTAGCAAGGTAGATAGCCATAAATGGGATCAACCCTACTTCAATTATGAAAGATTACCACAAATTTTGAAATTTGTAATGATAAATTAGCAGAGAATAGCTATGCAAGTAAAAGTTTTAGCCCCTTTTGGATCTTGGTGGATTCTAAGCTAGCAAATGAATGCTAATAATGTCAAAACCTTAGCTTTTCAACAAATCAAAGGAAGATAAGGTTGTAAATCATTAATCTTGTTGATTTATAGCATCAAGAAATGATAAATTCTCAATTCTACAAGCTCAAAGTGCAATCTTTTGTGCTAATTTTGACAAATAAACATCTTTTGAATTCATTGTGAATGTGGTTCTTGTATTTCATCTAACCAACAAAGTCATCATCAGTATTTGCTTCACCCCCTTTCTCTTCCACTACTTTTTTACCTCTTTTACCAACTTTGTCTGCATATTTTGCAGCTGCGGTTGCAAGGGCCGACTTTACAGTCACTGCAGGCTCTTTCTTTCTTCGTTTACTCGTCTCTTCTGTGTCATTCACTGGTTCTTGAAGCTCGGGTTCAGTAGTTTTAACAGTGGTAGCTTCTGGAGGTGTAGGGTTGCTTGCAATTACGCGCTTGAATGGTTCATGAAAAGTATCATACAATCTTCTAACCTACATTTGCAAAAAAAAATGTCACAACACTAAAATAAACACATAAGAGTCTTTGGATCGCCGTAATCTCCAACCAATTTGAGGATTACCAAGCACAATAGCAAATCATTCTCTCGGGGTTGTAATTTGACACAATTTGAGATTTTACTGGACATTGTGGCGAGACAAACAGCCCCTAAGATGAATGTGATTAGCAAAAGAAGCAAGAGAAGTAAAAGAAGCACCTTTCTTTCTCCAATGCCAGGGCAGCGAGCTAAATCCTCCATAGAAGCATCCATGATATGAGAAAGTGACTGAAAAAAATGTAAATACTCAGTTCTGAGTAAATTCCGAACTAAAAAACGCATTTTTACATACCCCGAATGTCGAACCAAGAGTGACTACATCAGTCTTGTTAACGTGTCGAACAGCAGTTAAAGAATGGTTGAGCTACATCAAATATATCAAGAGAAAAATCCAACTTGATCAATAAAGTTTCGCCGAAATAAATAAATTCGAATCCAAATGGCCATAAATTATTCATCATACCCGTGATAGATAGTCTGTATCCATTTGCCCTTGAATGATATCAGCAGGTTTGTTCTCATAAACTTTAATTGTTTCCAAATACCGACCACACTCTTCTAAGCTACAAGGAAATAAAAAAGCAAAAAACAAGCAAACCCAATTCTCCATTATCTGCTCTGCTATACAGGATCAGCATATATTGCAAAATGTGGAAATGAAATAAAAATACCTCCAAGCACATAAAAGAGTGCAATCATGGAGAAGAGAGGTTTTTGTAACCTCAAGAAGAGGCTTAACCACATCCTCCTGAAATCAGCAAGTAAAAATCCAATATTTTAAGTGATTTTAGAGCAAGATCAAGACATTATGGGAAAAAAGACAGCAAACTAGGAAAGGGGCAACTCACCACATCAACATGGCATAAAACAACACGGAGTTTGAAGTTTTTCTGCAGCTCCCTTATGCGAAAGTACAGATAATCCGGATGCAATAGATGATATCGAAGGCTACAAATTACACCCAAAAAAACTATTTTTAATCAGTTTTCTTATACTCTTAACATGTATTAAGATAAGCTGACAATCTGGAACAATCTATACAGACCAATATATGATGTTTTGAACATAATGAGCTATTGTACTACTTCAAGAACAATATAATGATTAACCTTAAATAAAGTGCACATGAGTTCTGCCCGAGTAAATAATCGGAAACGATGCCCTCTGAAAAAACCCATTTCACATTCCTTATATGTTTAAGCAAAGGATTTCCCTTCTGCAAGACAATTAGTTATGCAGAAAAAGAAGAAAACAAATCAATTTTGGCGCCAAAATTGAATAACTACTTGATTTCAGTTAAGCTTATCAGGCATTACCTGTCTAGGGCTCACAAGGATTGCATTCCGACTTGGTGTCGAATTCGATGCTGAAGAAGACGAACGTGGATGAAGATTTGATTGACCGGATTGGCTAAAATGAACAAAACATTACAAAACGTAATCACAGATAAAAATTTAGTAATGCTTCAATTTCGTAGAGCGGAATTAGGGTTAATTGGATGAAAAATTGAAAATTTGTAACTGAAATTAATTGCTACCTAGGCGTCGACGGTGTGGCTGACGTCGACTGTGAGGAAGAGGGCGCGGCGGCTGGCGGCGGCGGAGGGGGAGGAGAGTAGAACTCGGAGGACTTGATGAAGGAGAAAGCTTGGGTGAACGAAGGGTCAGGGTTGAAGAGAGATGGTGAAGTTGTCTTCGATTGGGAGCTCTCTAGAACTTCTTGAAAAGATGGAATTTTGATTACAGTCTTGTTCTGCCTCTGCTGCTGCTGCTGCTGCTGCTGCTGCTGCTGCTGCTGCTGCTGCAAGACATCGTCTTCTTCATCCTCCATGGTCGATGAATGAAGCTCGAGCACGAAGGAGAGAGTTAGTTAGAACCTGAGTCGCTGAGTCAACTCGGTGACTCGGCAGACTGAGTTGGGCTTCATTAGCCCACTATCATCACCCTGCTTTCAGGATCTTAAGAAAATTAATGGCCCATACAAAATTAAATAATTATCTAAGAAATTTTTAGTCTATGTTTCTCTCGGATCGTTTTTTAATTTAATTAGATCTAAAATATTGGGTAAGTACAAATTTATATAAAAAAAATTATCTTATATTTTCATTTAAAACAATCCAAACGAAACAAATTACAGTTACACAAAACATGTTATATTTTTTATAATTATTATAGTCAAATGTAACATATTTCATACTTTTTTATTTATATTTATAAATACAACTAAAATTATGTTCTTGTAGCTAAATTCAGAACTAATACATAAATAATAATGTGTGAAATGTATCATTTTATTCATTAATAAAATAAATTAATAGAAACATCAACTCCAAACCTACAAAAATAAACAATACAATGCAAAAGAGCTACAACCCAACTTTGCAACTAGAAATAAAATGTATACTATTATTATTTATTATAATATAGGTGACGAAATAAAACCCACAGAAACTTGAGTTGTAATATCGATAAGATCTGTGTACATTTCACATTCTATATTATATTTTGCAAATATAACTTTTTCAAACTTCTCCCTACTTAGATCATACTGATAATATTGCTGGCATGGCAAGATCTTGAACAACAGTTTGTTGCGAAACATCCCTAAAACACGGCTACGATAGTACCTAATATGTAGGGTTGTTAAATAAATACTCTGCTTCATTATCCAAATAAGGTTAGGGTTTTCACTTTCAGTACCTTCCAAAAACCATAAGTCAAAACGACTAAAAGGGTAAGTGCAACGGCAGAAGCAGAAGGTACCGTTTGTATTAAAGAAGTTGGTGTCCACAGCGACTGGGAATGGAGTAGTGGAGCAAATTCGAGTCTCCACTTCCTCTGTAGTGACATTAGCAGATACAATGCAACCTCATCTCATTGTTTTTTAGCGACGATCAACCAGTATACATTGTCATTCACCAAAACACTCTGCTTAATTGTGTTGTACGTGGTGATAAGACCCGTACCCACTTCAATGACGAATGTTGTAGTTTTACGATGCATGTAATATTTTCCATCTGTGTGCGCGTCAACGTACAAAGAAATCTTATTTTTCTGAATAATGTCGAGACCAAACATTTTGTATTGTTTTGAAACATTGACATACATTATTTTCCAACAAGGGAAGTGCGGCGAAAAACTGGGTATGGATGATAGGATATGGTATGATGGTTTAATGGGATTGCATAGCTATAGCCTACCACAGATTCAAATGAGAAGTAGTCCAATGTACGAGTCGATAACCCAATGACGATGATCTGGTGATCTGCTAGTCTCTTTTAAAGATAGTGATTTTGCAGGGTATTTGAGAGATAGAAAGAGTACTAGTGGTTATACTTTTCTGATTGGTGGAACTGCAGTTTCACGGCAATCAAAAAGGCAAACTATTGTAACTTGGTCTAGCACTGAAGCAAAGTTTATAGCTGCTACTGAATGTGCAAAACATGTTTTATGGATAAGAAGGCTCCTTGAGTTTCTGCATTTCAAACCGTAGAAACCAACAATAATGTTTTGTGATAATAGTTACACTACAAAGTTAGCTAAAAATCATGTATTGCATGGTAGAAGTAAACATATTCATGTGAAGTTTTACTTTCTACGAGATTTGTGTAATGGGATTGATATAGAACTGAAGCATTGTTGGAGTGAATTCAATCTAGCTGACATTTTCACAAAGTCTCTACAAATTACAGCATTTGAGAGGTTGAGGTTGAGGGCTTGGTATTTCGAGTGTGGTTTAAACTGATCATCTTGCAAGATGATGTCGTTTAGGGGAGTGTTTGTTAATGAGCAGCAGCTAAATCAACTCAAACATGCAGGGTGATTATTTATATACAAGTGGAGAAATGTTTGAATACAAGAGGAAGAAGCTGGAGCTGTAACTTGAAGAAGAATAAGGTTTACTTGAGCTCGAGGTTAGGAGTCTTGCTGCTGAATTTATTTAGTGCTTACTTGGTCAAAGTGTCAGTTTTATGTCCAAAGCAGTTATGCTTAGTGTTTTATGTAATAAGGAAGAAAAGAGACAGTTACTAGGCTGAGTTTCAGGAGAACTTCGTTTTTAGTGGGTTGAGACAATTACTTAGAATGTAAGTTTTAGTTTTCTTAGATGATGAAGAACCGCAGTTGCTGTTGCTACATTTTGAATGTTTCTCTCTGTTTTCGATAAATGAAAGAATGGTTTTAGGTTTGGTTTCTGTTCTTCGCTCCAAGTTCATCTCAATTACATCTTGATTACTTAGTTTACTTGTTTTAGTGGTAATCACTTGTTTGCAAACAAGTTGGTTTCAGTTACAATAACACAATAGTAAAAATAGTACTTTCAGTCGATCAATCTTATGAAAGAAATAATAATGTGTGAAATGTATCATTTTATTCATTAATAATAAATTAATAAAAACAACTCCAAACCTACAAAAATAAACAATACAATGCAAAAGTGGAACAACAACTTTGCAACTAGAAATAAAATGTATGCTATTATTAATTATTATAATATAGGTGACGAAATAAAACCCACTGAAACTTGAGTTGTAATATTGATAGGACCCGTGTATATCTCACATTCAGTATCATATTTTGCAAATTTAACTTTTTCAAACTTCTCCCTACTTAGATCATACTGATAATATTACTGACATGGCAAGATCTTGAACAACAGTTTGTTGCGAAACAACCCTAAAACACAACTACGATAGTACCTAATATGTAGGGTTGTTAAATAAATATTTTGCTTAATTATCCAAGTAGGGTTAGGGTTTTCACTTTCAATACCCTCCAAAAACCATAAGTCAAAACGACTAAGAGGGTAAGTGCAGCGGCAGAAGAAGAATGTACTGTTTGCATTAAAGAAGTTGGTGTCCACAGTGACTGGGAATGGAGTAGTGGAGCAAATTCGAGTGTTCACTTCCTCAGTAGTGATATTAGCAAATACTTAATTGCGTTGTACGTGGTGATAAGATCCGTACTCACTTCAATGACGAATGTTGTAGTTTTACGATGCATGTGATATTTTCCATCTCTGTGTGCGTCAACGTACAAAGAAACCTTATTTCTCTGAATAATGCCGAGACCAAACATTTTGTACTGTTTTGAAACATTGGCATACCCTATTTTCCAACAAGGGAAGTGCAGCGAAAAATAGGTATGGATGGTAGGATATGGTATGATGGTTTAATGGGATTGCATAGCAATAGCCTACCACGGATTCGAATGAGAAGTAGTCTAATGTACGAGTCGATAACCCAATGACGATGATCTGGTGATCTGCTAGTCTCTTTTAAAGATAGTGATTTTGCAGGGGATTTGAGAGATATAAATAGTACTAGTGGTTATACTTTTCTGATTGGTGGAACTGCAGTTTCATGGCAATCAAAGAAGCAAACCATTGTAACTTTGTCTAGCACTGAAGCAGAGTTTATAGTTGCTACTGGATGTGCAAATCATGTTTTATGGATGAGAAGGCTCCTTGAGTTTCTGCATTTCAAACAGCAGAAACCAACAGTATGTTATGTGATAATAGCTCCACTATAAAGTTAGCTAAAAATCATGTTTTGCATGGTAGAAGTAAACATATTGATGTGAAGTTTTACTTTCTACGATATTTGTGTAATGAGATTTATATAGAACTGAAGCATTTTAGGAGTGAATTCAATCTAGCTGACATTTTCACAAAGTCTCTACAAATTACAGCATTTGAGAGTTTGAGGTTGAGGGTTTGGTGTTTCGAGTGTGGTTTAAACTGATCATCTTGCAAGATGATGCAGTTTAGGATAGTGTTTGTTAATGAGCAGCAGCTAAATCAGCTCAAACATGCAGTGTGATTATTTATATACAAGTGGAGACGTGTTTGAATACAATAGGATGAAGTTTGAGCTTTAACTTGAAGAAGAAGAAGGTTTACTTGAACTCGAGGTTAAGAGTCTTGCTGCTGAAGTTATTTAGTGCTTACTTGTTCAAAGTGTCAGTTTTATGTCAAAACCAGTTATGCTTAGTGGTTTATGTAATAAGGAAGAAAAGAGACAGTTAATAGGTTGAGTTTTAGGAGAAGATTCATTTTTAGTGGGTTTGAGACAGTTACTTAGAATGTAAGTTTTAGTTTTCTTAGATGACGAAGAACTGCAGTTGCTGTTTCTACATTTATAGTGTTTCTCCCTGTTTTCGATGAATGAAATAATGATTTTAGGTTTGGTTTCTGTTCTTCACTCCAAGTTCATCTCAATTACAGCTTGATTACTTAGTTTACTTGATTTAGTGGTAATCACTTGTTTGCAAACAAGTTGGTTTCACTTAAAATAACACAATAGTAAAAGTAGTACTTTCAGTCAATCAATCATATGACAAAAATAATAATGTGTGAAATGTATCATTTTATTCATTAATAATAAATTAATAGAAACAACTCCAAACCTACAAAAATAAACAATACAATGCAAAAGAGGAACAACAGCTTTGCAGTTAGAAATAAAATGTATGCTACTATTAATTATTATAATATAGCTCACGAAATAAAACCCACTGAAACTTGAGTTGTAATATCGATAGGACCCGTGTATATTTCACATTCAGTATCATCTTTTGCAAATTTAACTTTTTCAAACTTCTCCCTACTTAGATCATACTGATAATATTGCTGACATGGCAAGATCTTGAACAACAGTTTGTTGCGAAACATCCCTAAAACACGGCTACCATAGTACCTAATATGTAGGGTTGTTAAATAAATATTTTGCTTCATTATCCAAGTAGGGTTAGGGTTTTCACTTTCAATACCCTCCAAAAACCATATGTCAAAATGACTAAGAGGGTAAGTGCAGCGGCATAAGCAGAAGGTATCCTTTGCAACAAAGAAGTTAGCATCCACGCTGATTGGGAATGGGGTGGAGAAAATTCGAATCTTTACTTCCTCAGTAGTGACATTAGCAGATACAATGCATCCCTGTCTTGGTGCGTTTTTAAAGACGATCAGCCAGTATACATTGCCTTTCACCAAAATACTTTGCTTAATTACGTTGTGCGTGTTGATAAGATCCGGATACAATTCAATGGATATTGTAGTTTTGCGACGCATAATATGTTTTTCGTCTGTATGCACGTCAATCACATACAGAGAAACTTGATTTGTCGGAATAATCTCGAGACCAAACATTTTGTACTGTTTTGAAACATTGACATACCCTATTTTCCAACAAGGAAAGTGCGGCGAAAAATCGGGTATGGATGGTAGGGTATGGTATGATGGTTTAATTGGATTGCTTAGCAATAGCTTACCACAGATTCGAACGAGGAGTAGTCCAACATACGAGTCGATAATCTGATGACGATGATCTGGTGAGTCAAGTGCGCACCATTTGTCGAATCTTGATACATTGTGCCAGACACTGATTGTTCTTTTTTCGGGGTTGAATATTAAGTTAGAGGCGGTTGGGTCGGTTGAGACGATGAAGGTTCTAGAAGGTTCGGGTTGTTTGGTGGTCAGGTTCTTCAGAAGGTGCTTTTCGATAAAAAAAGTCGTTGGAAATCAGTTGTTGAAAGGTCTTGCAGACACACTTGAGTGAGAGGAGATCACTGACGGGTAGTCGTACAAAAATATCGAACCATAAATCGGACGGTATCAGAAAATCATTCATTCTACGACGACGTTTCTCCATGAATATTGAAAGTTGTTCATTGATGAGCACTCTATGGTCGTCCTCATTAATCAATCTCCTACGTTTCTCCATGAATATTCTTCTCTGCAACCCCAGCTTAGCTAGATTCTTTGCAGTGACAAAGTAGATTTCAAGTTCTATATACCCCTATATATAGATAGCTAGATACTTGTGGAAAAATAATATAGAGGAGATATATGGAACCCGAAATATATATATATATATATATATATATATATATCCATTTACCAATATATAAAGTGGCTTGGGTCCTCACCCCCAAAAGCCACCAACCCACCAATAGGTACCAACCCGCCCTGGAAGCAAATCGATACTTGCATATCAGATCAAATCGATACTTGCATATAAGATCAAAACACCTTCCATCCTGCCCGACCCGATACCTACTGAACTGAAGGAGACTCCAGCGCCACCTGTTTCAACGCTAACTGCCAACAATAGCACCGCTACACAGAATCGTGAATCGGAAACTACCAATTCCGCCTCCACTGGTTTTACATTTCTTCCTAAATCCCCAGCCACAGCCCACAACAGCTCGCCGATTACAAAATTTCCACCTTACCGTCGTTCCCCACCATAGACCGTCAGCATGCTCCCTCACTTAGATCTCACTAAGAAGAGTTGCCAATATAAGGAAGGAACGAATGACTTGTTAATGGAAGAAGGTTGACCAAAATATTGCGTTGGATGTTTGCACCAAAAATTGCGTCCCTTTGTCCGCTCGTCAATGCTGGGTACGTAAATCTCCATTTGTCTCCAAATTGCTGGGAAAACAATTTTCCATCTAAGCAATATTTTCAATTCTAATCTAATTTTGTACTAATTCAGTTGAAAATGATCAAAACGTCTATTTTTGCAAATTTAACAAAATCTGTACATCCCAATGGATAATGCACTTACCTGATTTAGAAAGTCCTCAAGTGCAGTTAAGTTAAAATTGAAATCCTCTTTTAACTCCCCTAAGATTGATTTAACATTGGTCATCTGCAGTGGGTAAAGCAACACATAAATCCACAAATAATACAAAATGAATTCGCAAAATTCGATATAAACATTCATCCTGGATCTATGATTTTTTTACCTAGCTGCGGTATGAGCAATGTTTCATTAGATTGGAGAAATTAAGACTGTCTCTGATGTTCAAATCTAAGTATGAAGGATGTAATAGCCTGCAGTAGTTTAATTAAGTGTCTGGTAAGTTTAACTTTTCAATGATGAATACGAGGCTTTTGTTATGTATGTTCTGTCTTAGTGCTTTGCTTCTACTCAACTTGATGAATACTAGAGGATTTGGAAATTGTGGGGATCAATTGTATGCCACGGTTTCGTGCTCAACTTTATAGTGGTGTCTCTTATAGTTTAAGTTCTTCATTTAGGGTTTCCAAACTTAATTTGCATTGTTGTGGTTCTAGGGAAACTTGTTTTGATATAGTATCTGACAATTTAAGAAAATGTGATGGTAACTTTTTCTGTGTGAATATTTTCATGGGAAGCTTAAACACATGGTAGAACCAATTAATCTCAAGTTACCTGCATTAAGTTTAATCTAATTTATGTATTTTATTCAGGAAACCAATAAATATACAAATAAGCCAAATTTAATCAATGGTTGATCTTAGTTTAGGGTCCTTGAATTGATTAATTACAATGTATTTTGCTGATGTAATAGTGTTGTAAATTACTAGCTAACTGAATAAATCTATTTTGGAAATCTGAAGTGGAAGTCAATTAGCTTTCTTCAATTAGACTAAAGTCCGGGGCTTGAGATTCCGAATCTTATTTAAAAGAAGAGGCATGTCTTCCGCTAGGTAAGATACTATTCGAACTTGTGCGTGATAACTTTTTCTTTATAATGTTTTCATGTACTTTTAAGGATATTTTAAAGGTATACAATTTTGTCACTTGATTGGTAAGACTTTTAAAAGGAATACTGCATGCAACATTTCTTAAAGGAATATGTAGTATCTCTGGTAGACCTAAGAAAATTATTTATATTGTGCACCTTCCAGTGGATAAACAATCCAAGGAAGCCTCCATATTCTCAAATGTATTTAAAATGTTTCTCGGAGTAAGTGAGATTAATGTTTCTAAGAATTTTGCTTACTTATGGATTTAGTGTGGCAACAAGAATTATTGATGATAAAGCTTGATAATGTAGGTATGGTTACTTACTTTCATTAACATTATAGAGAAAGGAAGAATGACTTCAGAACCATAGCTTTATCAATTTCTTTGTGCGGATAATTGAGTGGTTTTGGTCTCCTCTTTGCTCTCTTTCCTTTGCCTACTTCTTCATTTATGTTTAATATAATTATATTTTAATTTTAATTTTCCTTTTCTTATCTAATTATTATTATACTATGAGATAACATAAAATTTATGCAAATAACAAAGTTAGAAACATGCGCGTGCATTGCACGCGCGGAACAACTAGTATATATATATATATTACAATATATATATATCAGGAATTAGAGGATCTCTTTCTCTTGAACGAAATGATAAATGAATACCGAGAAACACACATCTACAAATACTTCGTATAGGAATCCACAAAGAAATGGTCCACTTAATCGAGACGCGCGCAATGGGATCATATCTATACGTATTGGACTTATCGACAAATATAATCCGTTTCTTTATTTTTCGCGGTCATTCTATTATGGGTAATAATAAACTTCATATTCTTAACTCTTGGATGCAAAAATATTTAATGTAGTATCTTCAATGTATTATCTAATACTTCTAAAATACATATAAAAAGATATCACGTGCTCATGTTTATTTTTCTTCGAATCAAAAGAAATTATAACGATTGTAGCAATTTAATTTCAAATACAAGATTTAGATATCCAATTTGTTTAAAAATAAAATTAGGCACCTATTTTGTTTTTAACCTTCGTAAAAATGAAGTGAGCTAAAATACATCGTCTTCTTCATCCTCCATGGTCGATGAATGAAGCTCAAGCTCATCATTCAAGAGAGCCAACGAAGGAGAGAGTTAGAACCTGAGTCAACTCGGTGACTCGGCGACTGAGTTGGGCTTCGTTAACCCACTATCATCACCTAGCTTTCAGGATCTTAAGAAAATTAATGGCCCATAAAAATTAAATAATTATCTAAGAAATTTTTTAAACTATTAATTCGACCGATGGGTATTCTCTGAGTAACATGTATGGGTTTTTCAGTCATTGTTTCTTAAATTAATTACAATTTTATTAATTTAAATATTAAATATGGGGTAAGTGCAAAATCAGAAAAGATTTTTATCCCATATTTTCATCTAAAACAACCTAAACAAAACAAATTACAATTAAACAAAACATATTATATTTTTTACAATTATAATCAAACATGTGAATTTTTTTTATCCAAATGGTCATCTTACAAAGCCCAAATGCTAAAATGTTAAAGAGACAAAAATTAATTACCAATTTAGCCACCGAGCTCTTTGAAACAGCGGCGATATCGTATGACATCACTAAATAGTATGTTTATAACATTATATAAAAACTGAATTCAACTACGACTGTTGACTAAAATAACAAAAACGGATTAGTAATTAACTACAATTTTATTTATGTATTTATTTAATATTTATATGATTCCCGGAAATCTACTTTATTTCTAAAAAAAAAAAGGAAATCTAACCGTGTCCACCTCAGTGTTATCAGAACCGGACCGGACATCGAACCGGTAAGGTGTCCGGTTCACGGTTTATCCGGTTCGAACCGGTTCGAACCCGGTCGAACCGGAACTTCATAAAACAACAAAAGAAAGCTTCGCATACATAAATATATCACAGACAATAAATGAGATCGTCCAATTTATTGAAGCAACTGGGCAACCTCAATATTGGGCCACCTTAATAAGCTTCCTCCAAATATAATCAACCCAATTGATTGAGAATTCACACCCTATTATCATTCCCAATTTCCCACCACCGTTCACACTCATCTCAATTCCTCTGCAACTTTATTTCAAGTCCAAATAGACATTGAACATTGAATCTCAATCTCTCTGCGGCTTGCGATAGTGATTTCGTTTCCTACCACGACGTCATCTCCTTCTTCCGAATCCAAAGGATACACTAGAAAGACCTCGCTCGGATTTTCGGTGTGTACCCACCGTCCTCACCGCCAGCATCTCCACCCAGATCCCGCCTGTCTTCACTTTCCTATTCCGATCTCCTCGTTCCGGACCGTCCTCACTGCCAGCATCTCCGCCCAGATCCGCGTCGTCTTCAGTCTTCACCTTCCTCTGCCGATCTCCGGCGCATGATTAACAAGTGCCCAACCTTTCTCGTTTCCAGCGAAGAACCGGTGACCACGGAATCCACGGAACCGCTCCAACCCTTTTCGGAATCCACGGTCTCAGATACAAATATAGGGTTTTAGATTTTTTTTTTCCCTCTTTAGAGATTGAACCGGAGGACCGGTGACCCGGCCGGTTCGTATAAAACCGCCCGGTTCTCCAAAAAACCGGGGTTTGAACCGGGTTCGCTTCCTTCCCGGTCTTTTTGTTGAACCGGACCGTATAGGTGTCCGGTTCCCGGTCTGATCCGGTCGGACCGCCGGTCCGGTCCGGTTCTGATAACACTGGTCCACCTAACGCCGTTTGTTGACTTTCCCCTTGCTAAGCGTAAGCTCCGTCAACTCCACTCCATCTCCACTCTCTTCTTCTCCGATCAAGAAGTCATCGATTTCTCTGATCAAGATTCGATCTTTCAGTCCTGAATCCAGAAATCTTTGTGATTTCCTCTTCCATGGGGTTTTCCATGAGTAAATTCAGACGGAATCACCACACCAACCCTCTGGTGGAGCCCCAATCGCACAATCCGATCCCGTCGGTGTCACTTCCGCCGCCGCCGGCACCTGATCCGCCGCAGCAGCAGCAGCAGTTTCCCGCTCTTCCACCACCACCTCCTCCGCCACAGGAATCGCCAGCCCTGACGCCGCCGCCTCCCCAGCCTCCATCGGCCTACCCTTACCCAGCCAACAGCCCTTACCCCTCACCGCCGCCGCCGCGTCCATCCTACTACCCTTACCCTCAGCGGCCGTCTTATCACCCTTACGGCGCCGCCCAACCGCCGCCGAATCCCTACAGCTACCCGCCACCGTATAACAACCAGCCGCCACACTACTCTCAGTACGCCGGATACTACAACAACGGGTGGGGACAAGGGTGCCCTCCGCCGGCGGTGAGTACTTCAGCGGCGGCTCCTCCGCCGTACGTGGAGCATAAGGCAGCTAAGAAGATCAAGAATGATGTCAATGTGCATAAGCATACGATTAAGCTCACGCTCGACGAGCAAGGCTCGGATTCCCATTTGGTTTCTTTCACTTTCGATGCTCTAGTGGATGGCAGGTGAGAAATGAAGATCCTTTGCTTTGTATCCAAGCAAGCTTCTGCATTTTCAAATTTCAAATTGAACTATTTATTATGTGGATTGAGATGGAGATATGGATCAATTGGATGATTAGTGAAAACGATTTCCAGGACCGAATTGATTGGTTTGCTCCAAACATGAATTTACTGCCAAATGAGCTGAATTAGTAGTTTAATGTATGCCATTGCCACAAATTTAAAACAATTTCCTATAAATCTATAGACTTAGTTAGAAATATGTTCACGAACTATCATAGTTTGAAATGTTTCGTCTTTCGATTTTCTATTTGCATCTACTTTTTCATTACCTATAAGTTGAAACTTTTTACAAACTTTGATTTTGATGTTCAATTTACATCTAATGTTCTTTAACCTATATAAGCAATGATCTAAAGTTGTGGATTTTGTTAGTGTGGATCATAGTTTGAGTACTATTTTTTAGGCTTCAGATGGATTAATCAGTGCATGAAATTATGCCACATCATCCTAAAACTCTAAATCAAAGTAAGAAACTATAAATTTATAGATTTTTGTTAGAAATATGTTCATGAACTATCATAGTTTGAAATGTTTCTTCTTTCGATGCTCTATTTGCATCTACTTTTCTATTACCTATAAGTTGAAACTTTTTACAAACTTTGATTTCGTTGTTCAATTTGCATATAATTTTCTTTTACCTATATAAGCAATGATCTTAAAGTTATGAATTTTGTTAGTGTTGATCATAGTTTGAGTGCTCCTGTTTTTTAGGCTTCAGATGGATTAACCAGTGCATAAAATTATGCCACATCATCCTTAAACTCTAAATCAAAGTAAAAAACTCTATCCATTGATCATCCCGGGGTTGAATTTCAACAAAATTAGGCCACTTGTTCTTAAGCATCTAACTTTGGAGTTGAATACATGAATCTCATGTAGTTCTTTTCTTTTTATGTCTTGTTTCTTTGATGCAGTATCACCATACTTTACTTTGCCAAGGAAGAGGCCAACTGTACATTTAGCCCCATATACCCCGAAGTATACAAACCGATCAAAATCCCATTTCAAAAAGGATTAGGCCAAAAATTTCGCCAACCTCACTTTAGCGGTATGGACCTCGGTTTCTTTGACACTGAGGAACTATCAAAACCCTCACAAAATGAGGAGATCTTCCCTCTCGTAATCTACGCTGAAACAACTGCACCATCCCTGATAGACGAACAACCGAATCAAACCCAACCCGTGTCCTCTGTTTCTTCCCATGCTCAGATCACTCAAGCAGTGTTAGAGAAGGATAGTGGGGGGCAGTTCAAAGTGAGGGTGGTGAAGCAGATTTTGTGGATTGATGGAGTTCGATACGAGCTTCGTGAGATTTACGGGATAAGTAATGGGGATGATAAAGGGTTCGAGGATAGTGATCCGGGGAAAGAATGTGTCATTTGCATGACCGAGCCGAAGGATACCGCTGTTTTGCCTTGTCGACATATGGTAAAGTTCACTTTCCGTTGTAACACCATGCTATGGCAATTAGAATTAGATGATAAAAATAATTTATTTGCCTGAAATTTGAGATTTTTGTGCAGAAAAACTGTTTTTTTTTTGGGTTGCTATGTATTACTGAAAGTACTTGTGGTTGATTTTGTGGGTCTGAACTGCCTTGATAGACTCGCTCTTGAAAACTAGAGGATGGGAAACAATGACAGACTCACTCTTGAAAGCTAGACGACAGGAAACAATCTATTTGCGATAAATTTGAGATTTTTTGCTAAAAGATTTAAGTTTCTGCTAGAAATTTGAGATTCTTTTGCTAAATACTCTTACCTGAAGGTGGTTATGTTTGATTTTGTGGGTCTAAAACACAATGACAGACTCGCTCTTGAAAACTAGATGACAGGAAACAAATTACTTGCAAGAAATTTGAGCTTTTTTGCTAAACAATTTATGTTTCTGCTAGAAATTTGAGATTTTTTTTGGTAAATACTCTTACCTGAAGGTGGTTCTGGTATATTTTGTGGGTCTAAAACACAATGAAAGACTCACTCTTGAAAACTAGACGACAGGAAACAATTTATTTGCGAGAAATTTGAGATTTTTTGCTAAAAGATTTATGTTTTTGCTAGAAATTTGAGATTTTTTTTGCTAAATATTCTTGCCTGAAGGTGGTTGTGGTTGATTTTGTGGGTCTATAACCCGAATCCCGATTATGAACTCTCTTGGGTTTTTTCGGCGTTTCTTGGTTTTCTGTTTCAAGAGTTCATTTATTTTAGTTCTGCAGCACCTATTTGATTGCCAAAGTTTTCCCTGATCAACAATTTCATGATATAGTAAGTTACAACGTATCGAATTTGCAGTGCATGTGTGGTGAGTGTGCGAAAGAACTGAGGCGGCAGTCAAATAAGTGCCCGATCTGTCGACAACCCATAGAGGAACTTCTAGAGATCAAAGTGAATAACAATGGTATTGATTTTTTTTTATTTTTGGTTGCAAAGATCACATTTTTCCACCATATATGATTCGGGTTTTTCTTCAATGTTTTGCAGCATCTTCGTGAAACCGACCTCTTATGGTGATGAAGAAGCCTTAAGATGAGAGAGCTTGATGTGTTAGTAATGGAAGAGGTTTTGTTGTTGTTGTTGTTCTTGTTCATAGACTGAATTCTTTATAGATGGAGAGATGAAATAATAAGGTGTGCATAGTTTTAGTTTTCTGCAAGAAAGATTGTCATATTGGTTTGTTATATATATATATATATATCTAAATATTTGTATGTATGTATGTCTGTCTTTTGATGTTATACAAAGTTTAATCCTTTCTTGGTCATCTCATTAGCTGTGGACTTTTAACTTAAATAAATAGTGCAATCATTCTCAATTTAACCATTTAATACATTTGTCACTGGATTTCTTTAATATTGATTTTTCACTCCTAATTTAATTATTGGGTTAACATGTCTTTTTGTCCATGATGTTTGACCACTTTTGAGTTTTGGTCCATGATGTTTTTCGGTTTTGGTCCATGATTTTTTTTTTTCCCTAGTTTTAGTACCATATGTTTGCAGATTTTTCTAGTTTTGGTCCAATCGTTACATTCCGTCCATTTTTTCCGTTAAGTGACATGTGCAAGTCACGTGATCCATCATAAACTTTCAATTTGTTCAAATTTGGGGGAATTGACACCCTAAACCTAGTTCAATTTGGGTGAATTGAACTAGGTTTAATGGGTTAAATTTGGGGAATTGACACCATAAACCTAGTTCAATTGGTCAATTCCCCCAAATTTGAACAAAATTAAAAGTTTTGTGTGGATCACGTGACTTGCACATGTCATTTAATGGACGGAATGTAACGGTCGGACTTAAACTAGAAAAATTTACAAATATATGGCACCAAAATTAAACAAAAAAAAACATTATTAATCAAAACCCAAAAGTGGTCAAATATTATGGACGAAAAGACCCGTTAACCTTCATTCTTTGACACCCGGGACAAAAATCATGGCCTCACCCTTAAGTTAAAAGGACAGTCACAAGTGTTTGAAGTGTAAGATATAGAAATACAGTTGTATTCTGGTCAACTACAGATTGTGTCGTTAAGACAAGAAGTAGAAGACAAGAATGAGATTCAGATTCGCGTGCATAGACAAACCAGAGTGTCTGTATATATATATATATGTACGTTGGAGGAAAGTGAACGAGGTGGTTTGACAAATATTAATGGAGTTTAACATTGTATTACGGGTGTAGCAGTTTAACGTTTCATTTATTAACTAAATATTAGAGACGGTTCAAGTGAGGATTAATCTAGATATAAGTATGTTACGGATGTTGCTCTCCTGATGAGTCCCCTCTAGAACTATCCATGGAAAACCAAAAAAAAATAATAATAAATCAATGGAGTATAAGTTAGAATTTTATTCATTAATATTTCAAATTAGTATAGCCTTAAGAAAAAAAAATTATAACTATAATATTTTACCTTTACGGATTAATCTAGTACGAGTGTAGATAAATTATCTTAAGTATGGATCAATTATGTTACACATGTTACTCTCCTGATAGAAGCTACATGTACGTATTCGAACTGAGTATATGACAAACTCGATTTGACTCGACTCATTTTATTATATCTTGAACTCGACCGAGACTAAATTTTCAAGCTCGAGTTCAGCTCGGTGTCGTGCTCGAGTTTAGCTCAACCTGGCTCGTCAAGTTAAATATTATTCATTAAATTATAAATGGTACACCTTAACTCGAACTCGACTTAAATAGGCATTTGATTCGAACTCGGCTTAAATTAAATACATATAATATTATGTAAAACTTGAATAAACTCAAACTAATTTGAATGGTCTTATGGTAAAATGAAAAAAGAAAAGCTCAAACAAGCTTATGAGCTTTTCGAGACGATTATAAATGAATTCGACTCAATACCAGAAAATCTTGACTCGAAATTCAACGAGTCAAATATCAACCTAACTAACGATCTTGAATATATCACAAGTATACAAGTAATTAGAGTGAATGACCAAACTAGGTCACTTCTCGAAACTAATTCCCAAACTAGGCTTGTTCAGAAACTAATTCCCAAAATAGGTCTCTTCATATTTTTAGTAATATCTATTATTTATTTTGCATCCTAAAGTTTACATTGTGTTACAAATGAACCCTCAATCGTAATATAATACAAGAAAAAAATTGAAAATTAAGAAAATTAAATATATAAAAAACATAAAAATAAAAATGGAAATAAAAAATAATTAATTAATGCAATGATAAAAAATACACATTAAAAAAATAATCAAACATACAGTTTTTTGTAGCTTTTAATTTTTAAAAAATATATGAAATTAAAGGATACAATTTACATATAAAAATAAATAAGTTTTAAACAACTTTATATTGGCAAGAAAAACAACATATAATGGTATAAAAACTATTCATCAAGAGTATGAAAAAAAAAAATATACAAATTGTATTCATTCTTAAATTTATTCTATTGATTTTTCAAATGTAAATTAGTTTTTCTATTTTTTTTCAGTCACTAATTTTATAAATTTAACATGTTTTACTTAGGGTTTATGTACGCTTTCATTTTTATATTTTCATACTTAAAAAATCACGAGTATTTAGTTTATTTACATTTTATATCACAACTTTTTTTTTTAATAATTTACATCCTTTAGCATAATTTATTTTCACAGTTTTTTTCACAATTAATAATTTATTATATTTTAGTTTTTAACTTTTACATATAACTACCTTATATTTTCAATTTTTCTAACATATTTCTTGTATTATTTCGGTTTAGGGTCAATTGTAACAAAATATAAACTTTGGGATGTAAAGTAAAAAATATATCTAATTAAAAAAAAATAGAAAACCTATTTTGAGAATTAATTTTGAAAGAAGCCTAGTTTGGGAATAAGTTTGGCCAAACAACCTATTATGGGAATTCACTCCAAGTAATTACCTAGAAAAAAAAAAGTATACAAGTAATTTGACTTATTTACAACATAAGGAACACGCAAAGAAAAATGAGTTGAGTGTAGCAGACACTTTCATACAGTCGGACACAGACAGAGGCAAGCCAAGCTATGTCTGTTATGAAAGTAATAATAGTAGTGATAGTGAATAGTGATGGATGGTCTTGAGTTTTGCATATGCTTCCAAACAAAGCAACCTTAGCTTTTCAGAACACTTCCATACTCGCTCCCTCGCATAATCATTCTTTTCTCACCTCTTCTTGGAGTTTTTGACCAATGTAGTCTCATTTGAATAATTAAATACGTATATAAGCCACTTAAATAATTAATTACAAATTTATAGCAAACCGAGAGGTTAAATCTCGGTAAGGAGCTGTACGGAGGTACAGTGAGCCTCAGCTTTCCATCTTCCTTTCTTTGGCATTTTATTCCTCTCCATCAAATATATATATAATTAATAATACAAATTAAAATGAAACATGTTTTGCTCATACACCTAAATATTTATTCCACAACTTATTAAAAATAAGGTTGTCTTTACTATGCTTACATATCATCATTATCCCCTAATCATAAACATTTTGCTAAATTGCGATGGTAACTTTTCTATTTTTTTTTTATAAAACTAATTTCTCTTATCTAAAACAAAAATATTTTCTTTTATATAAAATATAATACGCATCACTAATTTTTTAATATTTATCTTAAAAACTATTAGACATAATAAACCCTAGAGGATAAAGTAAATTCTAGAATAATTGGACACTTAACCACTAAGGTTCACTATGTTTAATATGTTTTTAGAAAAAAAAAAAATAGTGACAATTTATAACGTGAGAAATTATAATATGTTTAATATGTTTAAAATAGTGACATATTATAATTTCTCACGTTATAAATTGTCACTATTTTTTTTTTTTTATATTTTTCTAAAAACATATTAAACATAGTGAACCTTAGTGGTTAAATGTCCAATTATTCTAGAATTTACTTTATCCTCTAGGGTTTATCATGTCTAATAGTTTTTAAGATAAATATTAAAAAATTAGTGATGCGTATTATATTTTATATAAAAGAAAATATTTTTGTTTTAGATAAGAGAAATTAGTTTTATAAAAAAAAAATTAGAAAAGTTACCATCGCAATTTAGCAAAATGTTTATGATCAGGGGATAATAATGATATGTAAGCATAGTAAAGACAACCTTATTTTTAATAAGTTGTGGAATAAATATTTAGGTGTATGAGCAAAGCATGTTTCATTTTAATTTGTATTATTAATTATATATATATTTGATGGAGAGGAATAAAATGCCAAAGAAAGGAAGATGGAAAGCTGAGGCTCACTGTACCTCCGTACAACTCCTTACCGAGATTTAACCTCTCGGTTTGCTATAAATTTGTAATTAATTATTTAAGTGGCTTATATATGTATTTAATTATTCAAATGAGACTACATTGGTCAAAAAACTCCTCTTCTTGCATGTCATGAACTAAATTCAGAGTTATTATTATTATTATTATTATTTTGTTATTAGAAGATCACTTTTGCAATTTCAAATCAGAAGTGTTTAATGTTAAATTCTACATAAATCGGTTCTTACCATTCTGTTTAGCTAGAAACATTAATCTCCCTGAACAAACCACATATACATTATTAGTTATTTATTAACTCCATGAACCAATTAGTGAAATGGTAGATATTTTACTACACATTTATTTGCAAGAATACACTAGAACTAAGAAATTTAGAATCATAAGAAAAAAAATTAGATGCATATAAATTTAGAATAGAATTCTAAATTCCACATTTACAACAATTTTTTTTATTAAACTTCCTCTAATAATTATCATTCATATTCTCTTTCTCGTTCTTATAAATATTCAATTAACCAAATAGGTTGTTAAATATTATTCATTATACTAACACAAAAAGACGCACCATCTATTTCATTTTATTCAAATACAATTTCTTAAAAAACATTTATTTTTGGAGTGAGTGATACAACCACAAGGTTATTAATTACAATGGTACAAGACCCACCATGCTTTCTTTCATTTCAATTTCTATCATAGAGGAAGAACATGGAGATATAATTGGAATCTCTTCAATGATGACATGGGTTCCATTCCATAGCCCCACAATATGAATTAAGTAACCCACCAACTAATATGACCCATTAAATTTAAGATTAGAGTGCATTGAAAGTATATATAGGCTACCACCTCAATAAACTTGAAGTTTCTCATTAAGGGTTTGCAGCTTTATCTAAAGAATGTGTTTAGGTTTGGGCATTTAAACCGGTCCGGCCGGATTGGGACTGGTCTGGAACTAAATTGTATGGACAAATTTTGTAAAAAGTATACCAATACCAAAAACTGTGAATACACTTCTTTAAAAATGAATTGGAATTGGTTTTGTAACTGTTTTTTTTTTTTAATTTAATTCAAACCTTCATTATAAAACGGTTTAAATGAGTTCCAGACAAACCAGTTCTTATAAGATGAACCAGCCAATTATAAACCCGAGCCACTAGTGAATCGAAATCAGTGTTATCAGGACTGGACTAGAAGTCGAACTGACAAGACCATCGGTTCCCGATTTGACCGGTTCGAATCTGGTCCGACCGGTTCTAGAGCAATGTCAACAAACTTTAATAAAATTACATAAAACATAACATATATAGATTCATATGGTGAGTTTCCAACACAATAAACTTCAATAAAATCACTGAAAATACAACCCGACTACTTCTTTTTGTTACAGAGTCCGAACTGGCCGGTCCGCTCAAAACCGGCTGATTCGACGAAAACTGGGATTTCGAACCGGACTCGCTTATTCTCTGGTTTTGCTCGAACCAGACCGTTGGAGGCACCAGTTCCAGTTCGAACCCGGTCGGACCGTCGGTCTGGTCTGATAACACTGATCGAAACAGAATCAAACAGTTCAAGTCGGAATCGGTCTGGATCATGTCCGAGTCGGAATCGGCCCGGATCGGAACCGGTCCGGGTTGGTTCCATGCCATCCCTGCTAATAAATATCTACGATAGCCAATGCCAATGCTTTAAGATTAAAAAAAAAAAATAAAAACAATGCCAAAGCATGGTCAAAGGTGGAATAGAACGAACAAATAAAGCGACCACACCTCTACACAACACAAGGCAAAACCAAACAATTGCCCGACAAAAAGCAAAAGTGCTAGGGTTTCTTGAATTTCTTGGGATCGGTGGTGTTTAGTGGGGTCTTAAATGGCTTCTTTAGCTTTCTTTTTTTGTTACCATTCAATTTCAAACGTCTTTTCTCCATTAACGGTGCTTTTGAGGAGTATAGATAGAGATGATATGGATTCGGGGAAGCAAAAGAGAAGCTCAAATAATGGTGAAAGTGAAAAAGCAAAGCTTGTTCATAGCTTCAATGATTGCTTTATTGTGAAATATGGTTAATTAAAGTGTGCATGTTTCTACTTTTTAATGTGAAAACTTAACCGTTGGAGCTCATATAATTACAATCTATCTGCAATTTCAAATGAAAAGGATTGTTTTTTTATTTTGGCATATATGCATTCTGTTGATTATTATATATTACTTATGATAACATTGTATGATTATTGCTATTTTTCTATTTTAAAGTTTTTATGAATAAACAAAACCCAATTTTGAAAATATTAAAATTGTTTCACATTGATCTTAATGTTCTATTTCTATTAGTTGAAATATTTTGTATAATTTATATAATATATATATATATATATAAAATGTCACGCGTAATTTATTCAGTTTGTACGAATTTAATACACATTATTCTTTATTATAATAAGTCGGTATGTATATAAAAATAAAAAGATAATAATAATAATACTAATACTAATAATAAATAATACTAGTGAAATAAGAACGCAATAAATAACTTTAAATAATGAGAATGTTTGGTTGTAATCTAATATTTTAATGTAGTTCACATTACATTATTTATTTTGCTAAACAACTAAGGTAATTACAATCCAAATACCCCACTTAAAAATGCTTAATTATCAGAGTGTTTAAAAAAAAGCTACCATTTATTGGAAGATGGATGTTATTTAAACTTTAAAGAGTTTTTATATTTTTAATTCATATATATATATATATGACAAAAAAATAATCGTATACTCTATTAAAATGTTTAAAAAAAAACTCAAAAATTCATATTTTTACCCACTTAAAAAAACCCATTGCCTTCTTTAAGAACTATTCAATGCCTTCGTTAAAAGTCTCTCCTTTACTATACCTTCCTGCTTCAACACTCCTCTTCCTCTTTCTCTCTCTTCTTTCTCTCTCTCTCTAGTACCAAAACTACAGAAGATGAACAAGCAGCAGCATTTCAAGAACCAGCCGGTAAATAACTTCACATCATATGTATTGTGTTGTAGTTGTGTGTGTTCTTCGCTGTAACCGATGATGTCGCGGGATCTTGTTTCAGGTATGTGTTCTAAGAGTGAACATCCACTGCGACGGCTGCGAAAAGAAAGTTAGGAAAGCTCTTAAGAAGATCGAAGGTACTTAAAAAAACAGATTTTGAGGAATTTTTTTACAAAATTTTGATATTTATAAATATTTTGAGTAAAAAACTCTAAAAGAACTCTAGTTTTTTGAATATGCAAATGAAGTGAGCTTATTTGTAAGGAAAAATATTAAAATTTATTATAAATACAATATACAACACTCTAATTTTTTACTAAACGAATAGCTTTAACAAAAAAAACTAGATTTTGAGGAAAATTATTTACAAAATTTTGATATTTATAAATATTTTGAGAAAAAAAATTCTAAAAGAACTCTAGCTGTTTGAATTTGCAAATGAAGTGAGCTTATTTGTAAGATAAATATTAAAATTTATTATAAATACATTATTCTAGTTTTTTTTTTTTAAAAGACTAGCTTTAACAAAAAAACTAGATTTTGAAGAATTTTCTTTTACAAAATTTTGATATTTAATAAAAAAATATATATAGTTGTTTGAATTAAATGAAGTGAGCTTATTTGTAAGAAGTAAGAACTACAAAATTCTAATTTTTTACTAAAAGAATAGCTTTAAAAAATCGATTTTGAGGAAAATTCTTTATAAAATTTTAATTTTAATAAATTATTCTTCTTAAAACTTAATAAAATTTGTGGAAATTCTTGTAAACTCTAAGGATTGTTTCCCTCAATTTTACTCACAATTGCTGAATCTTTTGTAGTGTTAGGAGGGTTAGGGTTTGTTCTTCACTTCACCTTCTTCTGTAAACAAGAAATCCGCCATTTTCAAACTTCTTTGTGTCTTGTAGGTGTGGAATCTTATTCTATAGATGCAGAGCAAGGGAAGGTGACTGTAAGTGGATACGTCCACCCCAACACCATTATCAAGAAGCTCGAGAAGTCCGGGAAGCAGGCGGAGCTCTGGGGACCGACGATGAAGAGTTCCGGCCACAACAACTTCAAAAAGAACCAAGTTTCCGATATCGAGTTCGGGGACTTCGATATGAAGAAGATGAAGCCACATGGAAAAGGGTTTAAGGATATGTCAGTTAACTTGGCTCCCAAGGCATCGAAATCGGTCAAATTTGAGTTCGGTGAGAGCGATGGAGATGAATTATCGGATGGTTTCGAGGTGGATTTTGGCCGCCGGCCGCCACCTAGGACACCGGGGAGAGGTGGGGGTAAAAATGGGGTGGTGGTGAAGAAAGCCAAGAAAGGTGGGATTTTTAGGGTTTTGTTGAGGAGGTTGTTGGGGAAGAAGGGTGGCAGAGGGAAGAAAGCCGCCACTTGTGGCGGTAAGGCCAAGGGTGGTGGCAAAAATGGGGAATGGATGATGGAGAGTGGAAAGAATGGGGGGAAGAATATGAGTATGGTTGTTGCTAAGAATGGAGGTAAGAAGGGTAAAAATGTTGATTTTGAAATTGATGTTGGAAATCCCAAGAAAGGTGGAAGAGGTGGCTGTGGTTACGGCCAAGGAGGTGGTGGCGGGGCCAACGGCCACCACAAAGGAGGCGGCGACGGCGGTGGTGGTGGCTATGATGGACAAGGAAGAGCCTCTAGTGGTGGCCATATGCATGGTGTAGGTGGTCATGGTGGTGATTTTGCCATTAATGGCGGTGGGCGGTTCGCGGGTCAAACGGGTCAAGTGAGTAATCATCAAATGGGTCAAGCGGGTCCAATGGGTAATCATCAGATGGGTCATATGGGTCAAGCGGGTAATCATCAAATGGGTCATATGGGTCAAACGGGTCCGATGGGTAATCCTCAAATGATGGGTAATCATCAAATGGGTCAAACGGGTCGAATGGGTAATCCTCAAATGATGGGTAATCATCAAATGGGTCAGATGGGTCAAACGGGTCAGATATGTAATCCTCAAATGATGGGTAATCATCAAATGGCTAACCAACAAATGCCCCAAATGGGTCATCATTCAATGGGGCAGACGGGTTTTGCCCCGACAATGATGAATGGTGGTGGCGGTGGTGGTGGAGGCGGGTATTATCAAGGTATGGTGGCTGCCCCGACGAACCCGTATAATCAACAATACATGGCAATGATGATGAACCAACAAAGAATGCAAGGCAATGCAATGTACAATCCTTTGATGTATGAGAGGAGGCCCAACCCGATGGGTAGCTACGACCCGCCCCGTCCTTCGGGTGGATACACGCATATGTTTAGTGACGAAAATACCGAAAGTTGTAGTATTATGTAATGTTGTTAATTAGTGGTGGTATTATTAGGTTTTATTTGGGGTTATGTTTTTTTTATTTTAGTAGATTATATAATGGAAGTAGAATTAATTATTTTAGTTGGTTGGAACTATATGAACCATGTAATGCTCCTTTTGTCCCCACAACTATTGGGGTTTATAGATATAACAACATTATGCAACTAATTATTCCTTTTTAAATGGGAAATGACCATGATTGTTATAAATCAAAATTTAAAAGATGGCATTAGTGTAATGACATGCGAAATGAGTTTTTTTGTTCCTAATTGTTTGAAAAAAGATAGGTTGTTAAGAATCTTTTTATCTGTCTAGGCGACATAAAGATATATACAAGCATATCATACGCATGCACTGACCTCGTCAACGTAACATCACCAACAACTTAGTATAGTCAAGAGGCCAACTCGTTAAACTTAGTTCTAATCGTTTTCTTATATGTCTGACGCAATATGTAATTCAGACTATTCAGATTTTGTTTTTTGGTATTTTAATTATTTATTCGCAATCTATTTATGAATCGGCTAGAGTTCGATTCACCTGGGTTGCCTTGTTTCGAGACCTTATCAAACTTGGTCACTTAATTTGAGAAACTATATCTACCAAGTTCGGATTAGGCAACTATTATAGACCCAAAACGGAAGGATAATAAACGTGAAGTTTGAAACGTCCGTTAATTTTACATATTCGGTCCGGTTAAAATTGAAGTTCGGTCCGAAAATATTAGATACCGACCGCTAAACTCGATTTAAGTAACACTTTTAAGTAGACAATTTACCCTTACAATTTTACACTTTCTAATTGGTTTAGAATTTCATGGGCAGTCTCATTCATATACGAGTCCGACTAATTTAGAGTGAAGGAGAAAGAATCTCGCTGCTCTGCTTCTTCAGCTTCGCAACGATGGCGGATATTCTAGCTGAGGAAGACGACGACGAGGGCTTCGGTGACTTCAAGTTCGCGCCCACCGTTCCCGCCACCGCCGGCCGCCATTCGTCCTTTCAGAGCGACGATAACTGGAGCGGCTTCGCTGGCTTTAATGGCGCCGGACTCGCCCCGTCCAGATCAAGCCCCTCAATCGCCTCGAATTACGAAGCGAAGTTCGGATTTAACACGGATCACGCCGCGGCACAGCCGCCAGTGGCGATTCCGGCTGAGCCGGTGAAACCTAAGTGGACTAAGCCTTCCGGAGCTATCCCGTTGTCGATATTCGGTGAGGATGAGAAGGAAGAGCAGGTTGTTCATGGTGAGAATGGAGCTTTTCAGCATAGCAATGGCGATCTGGTGAAAAAGGATTCCGTCTCGAAGAAGAGTGTGGGATTGGATGATTTGATCGCGAATTTGCTGAATCAGAATCGGCAAATAGCGTCCGCTGATGGTACAAATGCAAATTTGGCAACTAATGTAGCGAATGTTCAGAAAAAGGATACGGTGATCGGATCTGGAACAGAATTGAATGCATACTCTGGCTTGAATGGATTGTCTTCTAGCGCACCTGAAGAGAATGGGGAATTGGATGATGAAGATGATTGGGAGTTCATGGCTGCAGATGAGAAGGCGAAGGTATGGTATTAGCTCTCTCCTCTCTATTCATTTCTGAGCTTGTAGTTTGTGACTCCTCTGCTTCTAGAATGCAGTGTATCTACTTTACTTGGTTACACACTAGTTTTAGCTCTTGCCTGTAGACAATTCAATCGAATAGCTTGACTTGACCTGTTGATGAGAGCTCTATAAAGCATAGATTAATAAACTCAAGTTTCGAAATCATTTTCCTTGTTTAACTGAATATGAAAGTGACACGAATCGTCAATGACATGAAGTTTGTTCAGCTGTGAGATGTATAGAAAACTTAAGGAGACCTTAATTTGCTAAATGATAACTCGTGGATTTGGCAAAATAGAAATGCTAGAGTTTTTTTATTTTATTTTTACCTGTGTTAGTAAAATGACTTACGGATCTGAAATTCAAGTATTCAACCTCGGTGCTAGACTGTTCCCTCATCTCAATAGTATTTTGCCTACATTTATAGGAATTTAGGTTCTTCTCTGGATAACACTATTGTAACCAAAAAAGTTTACCTGGTCTGTCTATTTCTGCGTGAATTCTTTCTTTTGGATCTGAAAGTTGCAATTTCTGCCCCAGGAAGAGCAAAGCAAAGCTGTGACAGCCTCAGATTTGAACTTCAACATCAGCACTGCAAGTTGGAATTACGTGAATACAGATAGACTTGACTCCACTTCAAGTTTTACTGGGTTAAGCTCAGCTAATAATGGATTTGGTTTGGATTTAGTTCGAAAAGAGAAGGATTCTGAAGTCAATGATTTTGACTGGGAATTCAGAGGCTCAGGGGTGCAAAGCCATCCTAAGGACGGGAATTCTCAGGTACTAGCTGCATTTTGGATTTCTATTCTTCTTATTTTTGTTATTCTCACTACATTTCTGCATGTAAGCATCTCATGAGGTGTGGGACAATTTTTTGTTAATCAAAATCTGACGAAATTCGTGTCTAGTCAATGGTTTGTACCTGAGGATGCAATGAATCTTTACATGCTGTTCTTTTGTTTATAGAACTATTTATGATCTACTTCACTTCAGTGTTCAACATATCACCCCAGTTATATTTTTAGGAAATAGAAGAACTTCAAAGACTAACTATAGTTCTTACTTCTTACACAGTATTCTGGTTATTGTTACGGTTTGTCAGTGATATTGGGACTTTTTGCATATTGGCTGCAACTCTTTTGATGGTGTGGAAGCTGTAATAATTTTCCCCCCATGAGAGCTAATTGGTGACTGCATTTTATTTGAAGGTTAATGGGAGCACAAAGGACCTTTCAATTAATGCAGGGGTTTCCTCTAATGTCAAGGCTGGGGTACATGAACAGAATGACTTATATGTTGCATCTGACAGAATTTCCCAAAATTTTGGTGCATTTGATTTTGCATTCGATCCGAACCCAAAAGCCGGAACTCAAACCAGTGTTATTTCAGATTCAAATCCTACAAGCAATGTGAATACTGTAAAGTATGATTGGGATTCAAACCCAACTAACGGAAGTTTCACTTCAGATGAAAACAGTTGGAAGTTGAAGGATGCATCTTCAGAAATTGGTCCAAACAATCTGGTGATTTTTCATCTATATCTACTTTCTTTATTCATGGGTTTTCAGTTGGCGTGACAGAGAACTATAGCTCGATGTATAGCAGGTCTAATTTTGTCTGTTTTCCTTTAATAATAATCAGACGTCTGAATTGATATATTGTTTTAGGTAGTTCCAAAGGATGCAAATGGAAAATTATCCAAGCCTGCACATAATGTGGCATCTGTTGATCCTTGGGCATTTCAAGATGCATTTTCAGACAATGATCCAAAACATAAGGTATTAGCAATGGAGTTTTCCTTTCTATTCCTGAAAATGTTTATTATGTGTGCTCAATACATAATATTTGTAGTGCTCACCCATATTTTTTTCATAATGAGAAACATTGGTTCTTTTGGTACATTTATCACTATACATGCCACCATACAGCCTTTCAAAGAATTCGCCTACCAACTTGTGATTGAAGATGGAGTAAGAATTGCTGATTGCAAATTTCTTTATAGTTGTAAAGTTTGTATGGAAGGCGTGGGTCAATTCTCGCTATCTGCCCAGATTAAAATTTAGTAATGTATTTAATAGAATACAGAATTTGGTATATTGATTGTGGAGTGTCTGTTACACGCCAGAGTCAAACTTCACTTTTTTGTCACAAAAATGGTGCGGGGACGGGATCTGATGTTTTGAACCTATGACCTATCTTTTTTTCTTCAAATGGTAAAAGCTAAGTATTTCATTAGTAATGCACCATTTACAAAAGGGAATATTCATTAAGTTATACCCAATCTGACTTGGTAATTTTGTCCCAGAAAAATGCATGATTGGCTTTGATGTTCTTCTCCAGCTCCTGAGTGAATGTTTTGAGTTTCTTGCAGGGAAACGAGGGACACCAGAACACTGAAAAACAACCCTTGCCACTTGATCTTTTTGGCGAGGCACAATTGGAAGACAGTTCTTTAGAGCTCCCTGATGTTTCTTCGACTAAATCTGCAACAGTTACAAGCAGTGGAGGAGCTAAACAGATATCAAGTATGTCTATCCGCGATCTCCTAAGCTTATACAATCAAGCTGCACAAAATGCCGATGATACTGAAACACAAAAATCAAGTGAGACTGAGTTGCATATACCAAAGATGATGCCAGAAGAGGAATCTTCAGATGGAGAGGATGATTTTGATGATTCCTGGCAATTTAAGGGTGCCAGTCCTGAACAAAAAGATGAAAATCCGAGTTTTGCTGAACCGATGACTGAAAATGGTGTGAATTCGAAACAGACTTTTCCAGAACTTATAAAAGTGAATGGTGCTGATGTTTTAAATGATGATTCATGGGATTTTAAGGACGCAAGCCTTGAAAATGGAGATGAAATTGAGTGTTGCAAACAGCTTGGTGATAGGCCAACTCTGCCAGAACCTATCACGGTGAATGATGTAGAAGATGGTGATGGGTCGGATTTTAAGGGTACTAACCTAGAAAAGAGACATGATATTGAGAGTACTTTGCCAGAACCTGTAATAGTTAAAGATTCTGATATTTTCAATGGCTCGTGGGATTTTCAGGGCACCACCCTAGAAAATGGAGATAAAATTGAGAGTTCCAAACAAGTTGGTGATGAGTTAGTTTTCAACTGGACTGTTCCAGAAGCAGTAACCGCAAGTAGCAGCAGTGTCTTTGATGAAGATTCCTGGAATTTTAAGGGTGTCAGCACTGGAAAAGGAGATAGCAAGGAGTTTGGTCTGAATTCAGAATCTAGGACAATGAACATTGATGTCTTCAATGATGATTCTTGGAATTTTACGGGTGCTAACCCAGAAAAAGGAGATGGAAATCCTGGTGGGAAGGTAGGTGATAAAGGCCTAGGTTTGATCCAGACCCTTACAGAATCTGGACCTACAAACATAAATGGTGTCTTTGCTGATGATTCTTGGAATTTTAAGGGTCTCGATCCAGAAAAAAGAGATGGACTCCCTGCTGGAGAGGTAGGTGCTAAAGGGGTAGGTTTGATCCAGGCTCCTTCAGGATCTGGACCAACAAACATTAATGGCGTCTTTGATGATGATTCCTGGGACTTTAAGGGTTCGTACCCAGAAAAAGGAGGTCGAGATCCTGTTGAAGAAGTAGGTGGAAAAGGGCTAGGTTTGAACCAGACTTCTCCAGATTCTGGAAAGACAAACAGTGATGGTTTCTTCGATGATGATTCTTGGAGTTTTAAGGGTGCCAGCCCCGAAAAAGGAGATGGGTTGGATTTGAATGGTTCATGGGGATTTAAAGATGCTATGTCAACAATCAATTCTGGAGACTTGAGTTTGAAATCCGGTAACAAGGAACCGTATCAAACTCTTTGTACCAAAATCGAGCTTGACGATCTAATTGAGTTCTACTGCAACATGAAGGATGAAATTTGTATCATTGCTGCTTCTCATCTCGATAAGATTAAGGTATGCGAAACTTTTGTATATTTCTTCAGGAAAAAATATTACATGATTTGTAAATGTTTTGAATTTGCTATTACAGGAAGCATATTGTGGTGACGAAGATGCACAACTGGAAGCTCGTGAAGTGGAAATTCAGGTTTTAATCCTTGTTCTGATAATTTATTTCCTTGCCTTCGTACTTGTATAGTCTTGTCAATGAATTCAGCTAATCTATTTCCGACTTCTTGGCGGTTAATATCTTCTCCTTGGTGGTAAATGCACTTTTATTTTTATTGGTAGAAGTGAATGATTAGTTGTGCATATGAATATTACATTTGGTACTTTTAATTGCTAAAAATGGATGTTCTTCTTCTTGTAGGAAATATTGAATGAGATCAATCCCCCCAGTTCGAACCCGAAAGATACTCATTCTACAAGAACTACCAACCTTAATGGATTACTCATAATCATACAAGAGAAATTTCAAATTCTCGAGGATGAACATCAGTTGTCTCGCAGATTAAAATCAGTAAGTTGCTCTTTTTTCATGATTGAATCGAGAACATGCACCAACATCAATAGTCTCTGCTTCATTATTTCCTGTATATTATTAACCTAAGACAGCTGATGCATTGTCTTTTATAGGTAGAGGACGATCCACTTCCACTTCTTGAACTCTTTAGGCACGTAACCTCGACACTCAAGATACTGAGATCGGGATCGATCAAGGAGCATTCTAGCTATGTATCCACCTGGAAAAAATTACTTTCCACTTGTCATCGAGAGCTTGAACATGGAGCCACACTGTGGAAACAAGCTTTGGCCAAAAATGTGCAGACCCAACTATTATCCACATTGGAAGGTAAAACTAAAATCTATACCTATCTACAGTATTTACAATGGAAGGGTACACTAGGGTTAGTACTAGACTCTACTTAGCTTCAATTTTGCCCCTATCAAAATTCAAATGTTCAACTTCAACAAAAAATGATAAATTTGAGGCTTATCTCTATATTCACCAGCAAAAATATAAATCACTAGGCTAATATCTCAATGTATAAATTATGCACTATGTTTGATTACTTAACTGTTATAGCCAAACCAATTATACATTTGGACTCTTATGAAATAAGTTAATGACTAATTTCTATTTCTCATCTTCTTTTGATTTTTCAATTTTAGGAACGAAGTATTTTCTCTCGCTCGGTGAAATTTATCGAGCAGTTGGAGTTCTTAAAGCCTCTACAAAGCTATACAAGCCGTGGATACTTCTAAATCCTGCAGAATTTTCAGCCATATCTGTTTCTTTACATGAATGCTCTAGTTTATGGTCGAATTCAGGTCTCCAGCAAGCTCTTTTCAGTATATCTGATCCTGTAGGGTTCGAATTTGAGGGAACAGTCCAGGCATTACTCGATTCAGTTCGTCAAATTCACAGCCTTGACATAAACATGCTCCAAAACCATGAAGAAACAATTTGCCAATTGTCTCTATTAGCTTCTGCAACAATCCCAGGTACAAATTACTCTACAAAGATCTTCTTCATAAAATCATCCTAGTTTATTTTGAACTGTCACTTTGCCCCCTTAACTTTGGACGTTTTTTTTTAGAAAAAAAAAAATTTCCCTGCAATATCCACATTTCTCTAAAAACAACTGGCTGAACTATTTGTCGAGGCTCGATTGCAACACGCATAAAAATATTAAGGTCTTGAATGTAACACTTGAAAAAATATTTTTGCTTTGTTGTTAATTTTAGAACTGATCTCGCCTAAATACTTTTTAGGTGTTAAAGTTGAGCCCATAAGAACTTTCTCAAGTGTTGCAAATGAGACCGAGACCGAATAATTTAGTTCCATTAGTTTTGTATGGAATTGGGTGTAACTTTACCCAATCTTGAAAACAAAAGGAGCAAAAATTGAAAAGATACAGTCATGTTCTTGAAATCATAGTAGTTCGGTTTTCCTAATTTTGTCCGGTTTTTGTATGATTTGTAGACATGAAGATGGTTGAGTGGGAGGGGAATAACTATTTCCTCAAGCTCGCAAATTTGTGGGCAAATCTCGTAAGTTCGAATCCCCCTGATTTACCACAAATTCGATTCGGTTGATCCATGGATGGTAACAGTTTTGTAAGAAGCTACTCGATCATGATTATCGAGCAATTGCATCTCGATGATTTGGGCGGAAAATGTGATAAGGTAAGTCCATTGTTCTTCGGAGTTAAACCCGATAACCAAATGTTGGTTCTATTTATTACAGGATGCAATGATAGATTGATTTTGTTGGTTTTGGTGTTATTCTTTTTGGGTGATGAAAGTAAATGTATAGCAAAGCTGATGGAATGATGAATATAGAAAGAGGTGTTTGTAATATTCTTTTGTAGAATGTATCTTTGTGGTTTGTTCAAGTTTGGATTATAAATAGAGGGGGGAGCTAAAATGTGTGCCCCCAATATTACACTCTTAATATTGTTTTGAGTGGATTATTCAACACATATTTGAGGATTTTTCTACCATGCTTTGGGAGCACCATACTTTTGGTTTTTTTAATACTATGGTGGACTTAATTGTAACATAAGTAAAACTTTAAAAGTATGAAAAAATATGAATTTTTTTAACTATACCTAAGATGTGTATCATATTATTAATAATATCAATTTCCCTATGGGGTTCACCTTTAGGGCAATAGAAAAATAAAAAAATTAGTGGCAAAAGCATGGTGCTCCCAAAGCATGATAGAAAGGTCCCATATTTGAGGGGAAAAAACATACATTGTGCAAAATCTTACTATATGATGTGGATGCTAGCAAATTTAATGGAATGACCAAAAGGAATTAAAATAGGGATTTTTCTACGATGCTCCAAGAGCACCACGCTTTTGGTTTTTTTATTACTAGGGTGGATTAAATTGTAATATAGGTAAAACTTTAAGTATGAAAAAATATGAAGTTTTTTAGGGTCAATAACCTGGGAGAGGTCTGAAGTTTGGCCCTTGTGAATTTGAGAGGTCTGAAGATTGAAATGGTGATAACAGAGGTCTGAAGTTTGGACTTTGTGATTTTTAGGTTTTCCGTCCAAATTTTCTGTCAAATTTAACAGAACCGCGTGAAATGTCAAAAATACCCTTTTGTAATATTTGAATTAATAAAAAGTTAATTAATATAAAGATGAAATGACAAAAATACCCCTGTCCATAATTTAAACCTAACCCAACTCCGGCCACCACAACGGCTCCGGCCGGCCACCACCCAACTCCGGCGACCACCACTCACAACTCCGACGACCGCCACCACGGCTCCAATTGGGCCCAAATCGGAGCCACCGGCCCCGATTGGGCCCAAATCGGAGCCACAGAGCTCCGATTTGGAGCTCTGTGGCTGCGATCTGGGGCAACAGAGCTCCAAATCGGAGCCACCGAGCTCCGATCGGAGCTTTGTGGCTCCGATTTGGGCCCAATCGGAGCCGCGGTTGTGGTTTCCGGAGTTGTATGATGGTCGTCGGAGTCGGGTTGTGGTCGCCGGAGTTGGGTGGTGGCCGGCCGGAGCCGTGGTGGTGGCCGGAGTTGGGTGGTGGCCTTAAGGGCATTTTCGTCTTTTCATTCAAACATGTGAGATGCAAGAAGGGTATTTTTGTAATTTTATTTTATTTCTTGTCACATGCTATGCACATGACCAACTTCCGTCAGTTTTAACGGAAAAAACTAACGGAGACCTCTATTATCTACAAGTCGAAACTTCAGACCTCTGTTATCACCATTTCAATCTTCAGACCTCTCAAATTCACAAGGATTTTTGTACTATGCTTTGGAAGCACCATGCTTTTAGTTTTTTTAATACTATGGTGGACATAATTGTAACATAACTAAAACTTTAAAAGTATGAAAAAGTATGAATTTTTTGGATTTTTCTACTATGCTTTGGGAGCACCATGCTTTTAGTTTTTTTATTACTACGGTGGACTTAATTGTAACATATGTAAAACTTTAAAAGTATGAAAAAATATGAATTTTTTTAACCACGCCTTATATTTGCATCGTACTATTAATAATATTAATTTCCCTCTAGGGTTCACCTTTAGGGCAATAGAAAAATACAAATTTTTTAACCAAAAGCATGGTGCTCTTGGAGCATGATAGAAAGGTCCGAATTTTTTTAACTACACATAAGATGTGTATCATACTATTAATAATATCAATTTCCCTATGGGGTTCACCTTTAGGGCAATAGAAAAATAAAAAAATTAGTGGCAAAAGCATGGTGCTCCAAGAGCATTGTAGAAAGGTCCAATTCACAAGGGCCAAACTTCAGACCTCTCCCAGGTTATTGACACCCAATTTTTTAACCACAATATTTGCATATTATTAATTATATCAATTTCTCTCTAGAGATCACCTTTAGGGCAATAGAAAAATACAAAAAAAATGTATCAAAAGCATGGTGCTCTTGGAGCATGATAGAAAGATCCATTAAATAGGTGGGTTTGAGGATCAAATTGGAGAAAAATAAAGTAAGATGATGGGATAAACAACTGGTCAGAGTATGAGGATCACATTTGGAGGATGAAAATATAAGTGGTAAAAGTTTGAGGATGTTAAACGGTAAGTGGTAAGTTTGAGGATCAAAATGGAGCAATATGTAGTTTGAGGATGAAAATCAGTGATTGCTTAGAGGATCAAGTTCGAGAAAAAAAATAGAGTTTGGGGATAAAATCTGATACAATTATAGTATGGGGACAAAAGAAGACATGGTCAGAAATAGAGGACCAAATTGTCGAAAATTAGAGTTTGAGGATGAAAGAGCACTTGATCAGAGTTCCAGGATCAAACTTGTAGAAATTTATAGTCGTTGGATGAAATAATATTTGGTCAGAGTTCAAGTATTGAAATGAAGAAAAATAGAGTTTGGGGGCGAAAATGAATATTGGTCAGAGTTAGAGGATCATGTTGGAAATATTATAGTTTCAGGATACAAGTAATAATTGTTTCAGAGATTGAGGACCAAAAGGTAAAAACTCAATACAAAACCTAAACAATAAAGAAAAGAATTGCGTGCACCCGGGTTTCAATATTTAAATCAATCAAATTCAACATTTTTACAGTACTCATTTGTGCACCCGGTGTACACAGCTTCACCACTTCTCTGAGCACTATCAGGAAAATAAAGAAGAAACGGCACGATTGTTATATGCACCCGGCGCATACTCCCCTAGTGTAAAAATTGCTCAAAAATACAAAATTAAATCGTTTTGGGGGGACTTGTTCGTCCCCCGGACCACACAATTCCCAACAACTTCTCCTATGAAAAAACATCACCATGCATTCAAGCTCATTTACGCAGAGCTCTACTTTAACGAACAATAAAAAATATCGTCTACCTGTTGTGCAATGGATCTGGACACGATGGAACTTCTCTCTTCAAGTTACCGAACTCATCATCTTCGAATTCGCCGTTCTTTGATTTAGGGTTTATTGCTGCCATTGTTGTCGGTAATCTCTGTTGTTTGGTTTTAACGCTGAGTTGTCTTGAGGCTGAAACTCCATTGTTGACATATATAGAGATGCTCAAGAAAGCTAAGAAGAAGAAGAAGCACAAAGCTCCTCGACAACATGAACTCTTCTTGGAGATCATCATGACAGACATGGCGGGTTTTCGAACGATGAAACAACAAATTAAGTTATAACTTGTTTGCTTCAGTGATTCCTTCTTTAGTAAGACACACAGAACAGAAAAGGAGGAAGAAGAAGAAGATGATGATTCAAAAGGACGATGACTTTAATTAAATTCCATTTGGGTTAGGTGAGATTTAAGGAACATTAATGAATTATTTATTTAATTATCCAAAAACGATGTATAAACTAAAAAATATATAAATTAAAAATGTTTTGAGAGGCAGAAAGTTAAAAATGCTTAAAAAAATTATACATATTTATTTGTATATACATATTTACTCGCGTTTTGTACATAATTTATTTTTAAATTAATATATTAAGAGCATACATGGATCTCATTATTGATTACTTTGTTACAGTAACATACACAAATTAGAAATACATGATAACATGTATCATTCAGGAGGATTTCACATCTACTTTCAGATGCAAAAAATTTGTTCATAAATGAAAGTATCGTAGAAAAATTCATGGATATTTTGATTACGAGATTTAAAGTAAAAAATGTTATAGTAAATTAAATGAAACAAATATATTTATAGATATTAAATAATCGATTAATATAAGTAAACCACTAGTATATTGAGAATAATTTCAATTACAAGGGACCAAAGCTATTAAATCTTTATATAAGAGAATATTTAAGCTTAGATTAGATGTTATCTTAAAATGAGCTCATCGTCCATTACAATCAAGTCTATCTATAGGTATGTTTTGCCACTCTAGCTAAGAGAACATCCGACGCCAAACCACCATTATCCTTTTTACAACTTATTATCTGCATTCTTACATTATACATATAACACTATGTTCTGTTATCAAATTGCTAACGGACTCGTTCAAATTGCTAACTTAAGTTTTTTTAGATAATTTACTAGTTTAGGTTTCACTTTGTGTACAAATCGTTAGCTAATATTTTGATTTGGATAATATGCTAGCTCAGAATTTGGTTGATGACAAATTGCTAGGTAGCCTATAGTCCACAAAAGTAAACTTTAACTAGCAAATTGTCACACAAAAAGAAAGTTGAGCTAACAAATTGTCCACGGTGAGAAACTTGAGCTAATATATTGTCCACGATGAGAAACTTGAGCTAACAAATTGTCCAAGACAAAACTTCAGTTAACAATTTGTTCAAATGCTCAAACGCGGTGTGCAATTTGTCCCACAAGAAACCTTAATTAGCAATTCGTTCGCCAAACGTAAGCTAGCAATTTGGTAACTAACCCTACTTTAATTATTAAAAAAAAAACTCATTTCTAACGTTTCCTTGATATCTTCTAGTAGAGGATAATAATCTTCCCTAAGAGTCAGCTGAAAAAAAAAAAAAAAAAAAAAATCCAACATAAAAAGACAATATCGTGCCACATAAGAACCACGGAATTTGTTATTCTTAAAAAGCAAAGTAAAAGTGTTAGCTTCAGAAAAGCAATAACAATAACAAGACAAAAGCTAAGCTTCCAAAATACCTAATAATTAGGCCGAGATGACCTCAAATTCTGGACATCTAATTTAAACTCCAACTCCATTGTCTCTTCTTCTTCCATATGTATTCTACATATGTATATAGATTTATAGAGCCCATTCTTTTTACAAACGTTCTCTTTAAAAAGAATCAGCCTTGTATAACTTATGGTGTTTGGAAAATAAATAGAACCTGATCAATTTGGCTTCAAAGTTTGAAAAAACATCCTAATGTAAAAGAATTAAGAGATTGGTGTGTGATGAATTACCCGAAAGATACCCAAAAACCGAAGCTCTGAGTGCGGTTTTAAACCGTGATGGTGAATAAATAGAGCTTGAGGACGACTGAGAGAGCGACCTGCAGTAGAAAGATTCCCGCCACTATCAAGGACGATCTTTCGCCAGCGGAGTTGATGTGGGCCCGAAGGTTGAGTGCCACGAAAGTTGCGGACATGAACCCTGCTACAGCCGCCACGAGCCATCTGAATATCTCGAGTGGCACGATCGAGAGGCACTAGAACAAGAACATAGCAATGGATTAGTTTGAGATGCAAAAGCGGGTATTCTTTTTCAATGTAACTTGGCCTCCAAGAAAACTGAAAAGAAGGAAGTCAAGAACTAGTAGACTAGATTATGGAATATAAATTACCCAAACTCAGCAGTTTCATGATAAGTAAAGCCTAAAGGAATAATTACCGATACCCGGCCGGTTAACTATTTTTTTTCTACGAATAACAAACTGAACTTGAATCAAATTTTGCAAGCACCATACTCCATTTTTTCTGTTAAATTTTGATGGATTTTGTTAAAAGGGACAGAAAATAGCCTCAAAGGTAACAAAGTATAGTTTTTGCAAAATTGGCTGAAGTTCAATTTTTTTAGTTCAATATATGCTTTTTACAATTTGTCCAAAGTTTGGTATGCAATTTGGTAATTAACCCTAACCTACACTCAACATAGTTCTGACCCAACCCAGGCTCATCAGCTCATGCTAGACATGGTCATCACCCAGACAACGTGAATATGTTTGTCACGGGCCAAGCCAATCCCCCTAACTAGCTGAATCGAGACATTACTGACTGACAAGTCACACTTCAAATAGTTGAGACTTCAAATAATCAAAAGAATAAAGCTGAGACTCCTAAAAGTCACATGCCGATTGTTGAGGCTCCTTAAGAGTATTTTCTCATTAATATTTGATCAACTATTCCTTTAAAATAGTAGGAAAATACCAATCTTGGGTTCCAAGTCATGTTTCATCAATGGTTAGAATGACTTACCAATGCAGGAACAAAGATGAACAGTGAGTAGCCATAGAGACACAGCAGCTGGACGAGCCCCGATGGCACGGAGAAGTACTTGAGGATGAAATACAACCCAACAGGAATTACTAAGGCATAGCCATAGAAAAGGCCTGCAGACCACGTCACCACGTTGATGTCATAATTCCATTCTTGTTTCTTCACTCTGTGAGCTACGTATGTAACGAAAGTGCCGATTGAAGCTGCAACAAATATCAGGGTGGTGCAAATCCAGAAGGGTCCGTACCTGACATGGAAAATTTCACATTTTAGATCCAGTGACTTAACAACAAGTTGCAGCATGATTGGAAGAATCTTGAACTAGACAAGAATTAGGGCCTGTCTATGATAATATTCACTATTAGATGCATTAAGCACCACAACTTGAAATTCTATGTAAGAATGCAAAAGTCCTCTACGTGGACATTTTTGCAATAGTAAATTCAACATGTAACAAGAGTTAAACTTAGTAAGAAAATTGGGGGGAAAATTTATTTGAGTGACAAAATCATCATTTTCCTGAACGGTAATATATATTACTTTCCATTGAGTTTCACTTTTGTAGCATTGTTTTTTGGTGAAATACCAATTGCTACTTGAACTTGCTACCGATGAGCTAATTGCTAGTTGAACTTTTGTTTTTCTCCAATATTTCCCTAGCTAAACTAGTACTCTAGTGCCTCTATCCATTTTTTAATAAAGTCTTGAACGGAAAAACCACAATTGTACATCTTCCGTCCAGTGGTGGTACACTTCAATATTAGTTCAACTAGTGAAAAGTTGCAAAAGAAGTTATGCAAGAAACTAGCTCACCGCCGACAAGTTCACGTAGCAATTTGGTATTTTACCTTTGATCTTTCTTTGATATCAATGAAGCAATCAAAACTTAAGAGCTTACAAGTCTGGATTGCCTGAGATTTTCTCAGTAAATGTTCCTCTCAAGGGAAACAATGAATCTTTGATTCTCTCCAGAACGTCTGAAGTATCGACATCAAAGTAAGGCTGGTACGAAGAAACATAGAACATCCGCATCCAACCTTGCTGCTGAGGTTCATCAGAACCAAACCGTGTACTTGAAAATGCTTCTGCAACGATAAAGCAATTAATGAATAACATTGAAAAATATAACGAATTAGATTATACATTCATTTCACTAGGTGAAGCCAAGATGCTCGCTAAAAAGTAAAAGAAAAAGAAATGCATGTACCATCAGCATCACGAGGAGGTTTAGTTCCTGAAGATATCTTCCCCTGCACTTCAGATGATGGAGGAAATGTTTGAAGATTTGTCTCTGAAACAACAACAATAAGCCCTATAAGTGTTTTTCGTAGAAAGAATAGATCAGACACACAAAAATCAGATATATGAGGACCAAATTCCAGCAGCACCAAATCGACTGGAATTATACTATAGAAAGAGTAAACCGACTGGAATTATACTATAGAAAGAGTAAATCGACTGGAATTAAGTGATTCATTTCATATCCTGTTCAAAGCAACACCAAAACATCCATAGCAGCTGCAGAGAAATTGCACAATTATAGAGTATTGTAAGCTGAACACCGTAAGTTTCTACATAGGCATAATCGATACTACACTCGAAAAATCAGATCAACATGAGCACATTCCAGCAGCTAAATCAACAACAAATAGAGAGACATATCCAAAATGAAAGGAAATATATACTATGGAACGAGTAACAAAATTGGAATTACGAGATTCACTTCATCTCCTGCTCAAAACAACACCAAATCATCCAGTCAGAAATATAGAGCAAGCACATGCATGTCGATTGAATCACAGATTCACAGCTGCAATGGCATCCCTAACATCCACCAATGCGATTGGAACAAAATTAAAACGTTGAGTTCTAATCCGCGTTAACAATTTCTTCAGAAACAACATCAATATCGCTTTAAGTGATTCAGCGAATCAACCACATTCCTGGCAAAGAATCGAAGGAGCGGAGAATTACGATCGTGGAATAAAATGGAGACGTACCTGAGAATTTGATCGCAACGCTGGGTGCATCTGCAACTGCCTGCGAAATTCAGCCATATTAGCTATCGCAATTCAGCTGCTCGATGAAAGATAGCAATGAAACGACGAAGGTGGCGAACAATCACTCACCGGCACAGATCCTGAAACCTTCTGGTTGTCGATGCTGGTGTAGTTGCCGCTCATCATCTTTCTCGATCTTCCTCAATCCTCTCTCTCTCTCGCTCTGTCAATGATTCAGAATTGAGAGTTGTAACAGAAATGCAAATGGAGCGGGAACAGAGGTCTAGTTAATAGTTTCTTCAGTATTAGTAACTCTTTGTAAATTACATTAAACACCCTATTTATCAATAAATTACAGACTGAACCCATTAACAAATTCTAAATATAGCTTAAAAAAATTCACACTTTTACAACATGCTTTGCCAACATACAAGAATATGAATAAGATTACGAAGAAAATGTTTGGTTGCAAATAAAGTTTGAATTCGATAAGTTTTATTCGGTATTTATCTTCGTTATTGTAGATATTTTATTTTCAAAAGATTAATTAACATGTCAGCATAATATACTTAATAAACTAATTACTATAGTTTCATTACAAAGCTCGGATACATCACCATGCCAATACTTTTTTTTTGCTATTGTCTTAAAAGGTCAATCTTATAGATAAATAGACATTAACAATATTGTGACCTAAATACTAATTACTATAGTTTCATTACAAAGCTCGGATACATCACCATGCCAATACTTTTTTTTTTGCTATTGTCTTAAAAGGTCAATCTTATAGATAAATAGACATTAACAATATTGTGACCTAAATTTTAGGTGTAGTTAAAAATATTAATAATTTTAAAGTTTAATTATGTTATTATTAAGTCATCATTAGTGTTAGAATCCACATTCGGTTCAACGGGCCAGCAAAGAGCAATCATATATGCAAATGGGGTTCCATACTAAAACAATTGGTGATAGGAGGAGGAGGTAACCCACTTGCTTATATACTACTCAATTTTACATATACCAACCGATGTGGTACCCCAGACTCACGATGAATGTCTATTTCACGGTGGGTATTCGAATTCGACTCGCTAGTCGAGTACAAATTTACTGGTACTCGACTCCAGAGGTTCACGAACCCATTCAAGCTTTTTTTAAAACTTATACGAGTCGAGTTTATTCGAAATTTATATATATATATATATATATATATATATTATATATATATATATATATTCAATTCAAGTCGAGTTTGAGTCAAAAGCCTACTCAACAAGTCGAGTTTGAAGTAAGGTGCATCATTTTTATTATTTAATTGAACAATTTTAAACTTAGCAAACCCAGTCGAACCGAACTCGAACTCGCGAATAAGGCACCGAGTCAAGCTAAAGCTTGAAAAATTTAAACTCAACAAGTTCAAACTCGAATAAACTGAGTCGATCGAGCTAGATAGATACCCGTCTCAACTAGCCTCGACTACACCCTAGTCATTACTCATAAGCAAATTGCAAATAGTACAGAGATTCTTATTGCACAATGTTAATCAACAAATAGTTCTACTTTATTCTCCATCTCATCCTAATCACAATTCACAACACAAACAATAACTTATCAAAGCATTACTACAATTCTATTAATTACCTTTCAATCTACCGCTACTACGACGCACAAGCCACATACTAAGTGCAAGAATAAGAACCCGAGAGGTTGCATTGATCTTCTCCTTGATCATCAACAGCAATGCAGAGCTGAGCACAGTCTTGAGGATCTGAGCTCTCAGTCCTTTGAAGAACCCTAAAAAGCCCTCGCCTTTGATTATAGTGTAGGCCACCTGTGACAGTGTCTTGCGTTGCTTCGGCTTTGTTTTCTTACCGTCGTCGTCTTTGGAGTCTGCTGCTTGAATCATGATCTTGCACCTATTTATAAACATGGGTTAAGTTTCAAGGTTATGGCATATTAGGGTTAACTAAATTGCTAGCTGAACTTTCTTTTGCGACTTTTCACAAGATGAACTAATACCGAAGCGCAACTTGCTAGGCTCCGTCTATTTCTGTTAGTCTTAGAAGGAAAATGTATACGTGGCACTCTGAATGAATGACATGTGTACAACACTTGTAGATTTTCTGTCAAGAGGCTTGATCGAAAAATGGACGGAGCTAGCAACAAGTTCAACTATCAAAATAAATACTAGTTCAACTAGCAACAAGTTCGAGTAGCAAAACAGTTTTTACCACATATATTTAAGGGTTAAGATCCTAATTATAGTCCCAAGTTTGTACCAGACTACCAGGTTGCTTTTAGCTGTCCTAGATTTAAATTGTTGCTAATAGGTGTGTTTTGTTTTTGTTGCATTTTGACTTTCCGTCAGTTTTTTCTGTTATATTTGACGGATTTTGGTATCGGTTTTCTTCAAATCATGTATATTTATGTTAATTAAGTTAATTTGAACATTAATTTTGCATAAGTTCTTCAATTTCACTTTATGTACACACTAATTGATATAAGTTAGGGAAGCAAAGGTGTCATTTTGTTATTTTTCTCTTCTTTAAACGCTCTTGCTATTGAATTTTATGTAGCATTGGACCAAAATCCATCAAATTTAACAGAAAAAACAAAACAAAAAAGAAACTAAACCTATGACACTTATTAGCAACAATTTAAACATGAGACACATAAAAACAGCATGGTGCAAACTTGGAGCTGTGATTATGTTCTTAACAATATATATAACATGAATTATGCATAGAAAAGTTAGGTACCTTATTGCTGGATATGTCAGGATTGAAGCAATAGTCTTTGAAATGGCGCCCAACATAAAAGCCGAGAAAGCAGAGAGAACTATCGGGGATGAACTATTTTCTGCTTCATTTTGTTGTCTTTTCAGGAGTCTTAATTTCAGCTGATCGAATACTGTGAACTGCAAATCACAAGCAATGCTAGCATCAGATATATTGAGAAAGTGATGCCTGTAATAAGTCTTTAAATGATTCCTAGGGATTAAAATACCTGTATTGCTGGGTTGGAAGTTAGCAGAAGATTGATCCCGAGTCCATCAAAGAGATCACCACAATGACCCTCAGTTAGTGTCTTCCAAAGGCTCTTGGATTTCCCGAATTCACTAGTTTGCATTCTAGCAGAGGCCGTATCCAGTGGCTACATGATGATAACAGAACATATTAAGAATTGTATCTGTCTTACTAACATAGAATAGAGGGAATAAAAAGACAAAAAAATTATTCGGGAAAGCAAACCATTATATCAAATAAGTTTATAACCAAAACAAGGTTTGCTGTTGAAAACAATCAGTGAACGTGATCTTAGATGAGTTGACATGTATAGCGTCCAATGATAATATAATGCGGCGTTTTTTTAACTATGAAATTGTGGACCCAAGTTCTCATTTAGTATAAGAAATTTATTGGTTATTCCCTATGCTCTGTCTTCTTTAAAGACTTGCAGTGCAAGTCGGGAATTAGCCAAGAAAGGAAAACTAACAAAGTTAAGACTAACCTGAGTAACAATTGCTGTGCAAGCCCCTGCAGCTGCAGCAAGAAGCAAGTTTGCTTTTGTCCCAACAGACTTAGAACCGCTCTTCTCTAGATACAATCTTTTGAAATAGGTGTAGCCATAGAAATACACAAACTGTGCAATAAAAGACTGCAGGTTTTTCGTCCCCAAACCTTGATATAGTGAAAGAATCTGACGTTTTGATATCGCCTCAAATAGAACATCAGATAGATTTCTGCAGAAGCCGTAAAAGATCAAAACAATGAACTTTTGAAACAAATGAACTGAAAACGGGGTTTACCATGAATGAAGAATGATAATACAAAATAACATGTGAAAACCGTGTAATCGGTACCATATATGTCATGTCTCAAACCTTATTGAAGAAAATATATCAGAAAATTCAAATGATAAGACTTAAACTGATGCCACTGAGTTGACACCCATATTCCAATTCTCAATTCTCAAACTGAAAATGATTGGAAATTTTGAAGACTACTGTCGCCTCTTTTCTAAAATGAAAGGAATAATGATACTAGAGATATGATTTCATCCAACTGAAAGCAATCCCTCTGTCTTATTTTGTCAAACTCAAACTATAGCAACATTGCTCGGTGATTTGTCAAAAATGAACCAGTAAAAGTTAAATGCATTTAGCAGCAATGCTCCTCTTGCCTAGTCCTCTGATATTGAATGCATCCTTCACTTACAGTAACAGTGCATTCAATCTATATTCTGCTACCATAATTCAGCTGAGGTTTGCATAATTCAGCTGAGATTCACAGTAGAAATAAATTTAAACAGCAATTCAAATAGGCCAATCTACACAAGATCTTCAGAAAACTGGTTCAACTGCAAAATCTCAGACATAAACCCATAATGCTCAAATTCAATAAAGAAACAACATACTTGATTGATCAAATTGATTAATCCATAATCACAAACCATGATCTGGATGATCTCAAAGCAAAACCACAATCCATGCATCCGAAACACTTACACTAACCAAAGATTGAACATAAACAGCAAAGCTATCAGAGCAAACAAGATCAGAAGGTACTCCGATCAGCACGAATCATCATAACCAAAAACGATTCATCAACAACAGCAGGAACTGGATGAAGAATCAAACGAAAACGCACCTGTACTTCTGCTGACCGCCGTGAGCTCGAACCTCCGCCTGGTACTTCGTTTTACAAGTATCGAGAGGGTACAAGATGGTGGTGCTCACCAGTGATCCCACTGCACCCGACGTCGCCTCCGACAGAGAATCGAGATCTAAAGCCATGATTCACGCGACGAGGCAAATTTTACGAATAATACTAAACGAGCTGTGATCCGATCATCAGATCATGGATGGTGAGCAAGGAGAAGACGAAGAAGCTTCGCATGCGTTCATGGAGGAGTTACTTGTGTTAGATACAATTATAAGATAGTATGTATATACACGGCAAAATTAACCAGATTGAAATAGACATTTGGATTTGGACTTTCTAGATGACTTTGTATACGAAGGAGATCCACGGCGGCATGGGGATTCCTCGGGAGTCGGAAAGTGGCGTCGCCGTCCAAACTGACGGTGGCTTTGACGGTCAACTTTGGTGGGCTCTGCTGAAGGCCTAATTAGAAGAAAGGCCCTTTATAATGAGGGTACTTATGTTAATTACACATTGCTCCCCAAGGCCCAAAGTATTGGATTCGTTTTGTCCCAGTAGAGCTGGTAATTTAAAAAATTGTTTTTGGGTAAATATACGACAGAACGCTAATGCGATAGCACGTATACGATTGATACTACGTAATTTATGTGATGTATTTGTGTTTAGGTATCTTAACACGACGCACAAAATAATATGATGAAGTTTTGGTATTTTAATAGCATTTAAAACTCCATCTAATTATAAATTTTTATAATTGTTTAATTCTAAATAAAAAAACGTAAAATCTGGCATATAACTTTTTTTTTATTTTTGGACATCAAAGATAAGTGTTATTAAATTAAACGAATTGTATCATTATCATTTATCACAGACAAACAACAAACTAAGTGAACATGCGATTGTAAAACTCAATCTGTGTTCGTATTGTAATGTAAATGTACACAATAACGCATGATTTTTTATTTTTACTTTTTTCTCGTTAAAGAAAATTCATTCGATTACAACGACTAACTAGTAACACAAACAACTGAGGCTATAAGAAACAAAGCAAATTAAACAACACTCAATCTCGACCTTCAACAAGGACTGCAGTCATTCTCAACCATATCAAATACCACAGGAGGGAGGCTGCGGAGCTGGAAAAAAGGCAGAGAAATACCTCATCTTTGAACGACACTTCGAGCCAAAGTATGTATTGCGTTTCCTTCTCTTCTAAAAAAAATATAGATTTCCATAAGATGAAAGACTGAGACAGCTTACCTAAATCTTCAATGATGATTTGGGTATGCTACTCTACAATAACCTCACCCTCTTACATAAGGATTACAACAGGACAATCACCTTCTAAAAGTACTTTGAACCCAACTCGCTTGCAAGTCGTATTGCTATCCTTGCTGCATTAGCTACTGCTTATTCTGCGGAAATAATGAATTCACTACCCATAACAACACTAGCAATCCTTTCAAAGTGGTCTCTTGCAATAGCTGCACCAGTTGTAGCTCCATAAAAGTAAGCGGCGTCGAAAGTAATCTTGATCCAAGATTGGTGTGGAGAGTCCAAGTCTCAACGGTTATACGAGTCAATTTCTGTATAGGGTTAATATTTAGGACAAAAGGATGCAAAAGGAAATTAGAAATACAAAGAAAAACATATCGCTTAAAAAATGAAAAACAATAATACATTAATAATAACATAATAAATTAATAAGGGTTAAATGGTCTTTTGGTGCCATATGTTTGACCAATCATGGCTTTTTGTGTCATATGTTTTATTTTGTAAGTTTTTTGTGTCATATATTTGCATTTTGTAGACTTTTGGTACATCTGTTAGTTAAGTGTTAAATTTGACCGTTAAATACTTTTATTTTGTTCAATTTAGTCCTCCAATTTATACACATAACATTTGAATTTTACAATTTAGTTCCTAAAAATTCAATTGGACCCTAAAGTCCTGGGCGACCCCATCCGTGATTCGACCCAGCAATGAGTCGCACTATGGATGGGTCAACTTTGGACCTAGAGTCCAAACTGAGTTTCTTTAAGGACTAAAATTCCAAAATTCAAAAGTTAAGTGTATAAATTGAAGAACTAAATTGAACAAAATTAAAATATTTAACGATTATACTTAAACGTTGACTAACAGATGCATCAAAAGTCTACAAAACATAAACGTATGACACCAAAACTACAAAATAAAACATATAACACAAAAAATCGAGATTGGTCGGACATATAGTGCCAAAAGACCATTTATCCTTATTAATTTATTATACTATTATTAATAATATATTATTGTGTTTCATTTATTTTTTGGATTAAGTACCTTTTCATACCACTTCTTTGCACAGAATCCACTTTTGGTACCACTTCTATTTTTTTGTATACTTCTGGTACCAATGTTTTCAACTTTGTATCCTTTTGGTACCACCGTTAACTTTCCGTCCAAATTGGCCGTTAAGTGGCATGTGCCATGCACGTGACCGCCCTAAACTTTTGAATTTGTTTCAATTTAGTCCATCTAATGCATCCCTAACTTTTAATTTGTTCAATTTAGTCCTAAAATTTCCAAATCGAACCCTTGACCCAAATTGACCTAGCCGGACCTAGCCTAGGGCTAGGTCCGGCTGGGTCAATTGGACCTAGCCCCAATTGGGTCAATTGGGGCTAGGTCCAATTGACCCAGCCGGACCTAGCCTTAGGCTAGGTCCGACCCTGGGTCGGGTTCGCCCGGGTCAGGCGACCCCGACCCAGGGTCGGACCTAGCCCTAGGCTAGGTCCGGCTGGGTCAATTGGACCTAGCCCCAATTGACCCAATTGGGGCTAGGTCCAATTGACCCAGCCGGACCTAGCCTAGGGCTAGGTCCGACCCTGGGTCGGGTTCGCCCGGGTCAGGCGACCCCGACCCAGGGTCGGACCTAGCCCTAGGCTAGGTCCGGCTAGGTCCGGCTAGGTCAATTTGGGTCAAGGGTTCGATTTGGAAATTTTAGGGCTAAGTTGAACAAATTAAAAGTTAGGGATGCATTAGATGGACTAAATTGAAACAAATTCAAAAGTTTAGGGCGGTCACGTGCATGGCACATGCCACTTAACGGCCAATTTGGACGGAAAGTTAACGGTGGTACCAAAAGGATACAAAGTTGAAAACATTGGTACCAAAAGTATACAAAAAAATAGAAGTGATACCAAAAGTGGATTCTATGCAAAGAAGTGGTATGAAAAGGTACTTAATCCCTTATTTTTTTTTTTTAAAAGCGATCTATTTTCCTTTTTCCCTCTCTTCCTTTTGCCGACCGCAATGAAACCCCTCACGTTGAACTTCAAGTTCTTCTTCAACTGAGCTTTCTCTCCACACTGCAACTGCAACCAATTCCAATGGGAGACCTCTTCGGCTCCGTCCGTCGATCGCTGGTGTTCCGTACCGCCTCTGACCATGACGAAACTCCGCCTCCGGTGGCCTCAACTTCAACAACTGCCGCCGTGCTGGTTGACAAGATCAGTTCGTGTGTCCGCAAATCGAGGATCTTCTCGAAGCCATCATCTCCTTCGATCGGAAGAGAGAATGCGCCGCCGCCAATCCGGTGGAGGAGAGGCGAGTTGATTGGCTGCGGAGCGTTTGGGAGAGTGTACACTGGAATGAACCTCGATTCTGGGGAGCTTCTGGCTGTCAAGCAGGTTCGTTTCTAGTACAATCGATTACTATGGTTTGGTAATTTTTGTTGGAGGATTTTCATTTCTTGGTGGTTTTGGAGCTTGTCTTAGACTCAACATTTCTCAGATTATTGACTGATCAGTATAACGATTTTTTTTCCTGTTTCCTCTCACTTATTCAGATGAATTTTAACTGAAATATGGATGCTGTCTCTTTTGCAGGTCTCAATTGCAGCTAACGCAGTGTCAAAGGAAAAATCTCAGGTCTGAGTATGAGCTCTTGTTTATGAGTATCATAATTTGGTTGTGATAGCGTTATCTTTTCACTACAGCAGAACTATTTGGATGAAAATGACCTAACGGGTTAGAATTTAGATACTCAAATTAGTCTTTGTATTACAAGAAAAGTCATCAACTACTTAATATGCAAATGACTGACATGTTATTGTCATGTTCTTTTTGTTAAGAAAAGGAAGTTCATCATCTGTGTTTACTAGGTAATATTCAGTAGTCTCTCACTCTCTCTTGAATGAGTAACCCAACTTCACTTAAGCATGATATCTAGGTTGGAAGAACCTATTGAATCCTAATATAAAAATTTGTAGGTTTGATTTTAATGGGTATCTAGACACCTATGTATATGTAGATAATATAATACTATGAACTATGAACTCATGGTTATCAGACTAGCCAGATCTTTATGGTACTAAAGAATCATTGTCTGGATGTTCCTCTGAATTTGTTTATTGTGATATTCATATCTAGGCCCATATCAGGGAGCTCGAAGAGGAAGTGAAGCTTTTAAAGAATTTATCTCATCCTAATATAGTAGTAAGTTCAATCTCTTTTTCGGTACATCGTATGTTAAGCTGCTCTGTAGGGAGAATGAAATAGTTGCACATTTTTTCTTGTAACATTTTCCTGTCTCTCCAGAGATACTTGGGTACAATAAGGGAAGAGGATACCTTAAATATATTGCTTGAATTTGTACCCGGTGGCTCGATATCGTCATTGTTGGGGAAGTTTGGAGCATTTCCTGAGACGGTAAGTCTATGTAAACTCTAAACAAGCCTTCTGTCTATGTCTATTCGTGCAACTCATTTTAAAACATTGAGCAGGTTATGAGAACTTACACAAAGCAATTGCTGCTGGGTTTAGAATATCTACACAATAACGGAATTATGCACCGAGACATCAAGGTCAGTGTTCTTCACAGTTTAAGGTTAATGGTCGGTTTTCAGTATTTCAAACTAACACATGTGATTGCTTTCTCAGGGAGCAAATATTCTTGTAGATAATAAGGGTCGTATTAAACTTGCTGACTTTGGTGCCTCAAAGCAAGTTGTGGAGCTGGTACATGCTGCTGCCTCTTCTTATCCTTTAGACAATCTAATTGTTTCCACTTAGATTACTTATCTAATCTAGATTTGATAATATAATGTATTACCTACAGGCCACTGGTTCTGGTGCGAAATCCATGAAGGGTACTCCGTATTGGATGGCTCCAGAAGTAATTCTCCAAACAGGGCATAGCTTGTAAGTTGTATAAATGTTATAGAAGTTGCTCTCCGGTTATAGAAGTTGCTCTCCAGTTGATACTTCTAAATGTTCGTAGCTCTGCTGATATATGGAGTGTGGGATGTACTGTCATTGAGATGGCAACTGGAAAGCCTCCATGGAGCCAACAATACCTAGAGGTAGCCAACTTAAGCTTAAAAACCGCTCTCAACTCTCACATCTCTCATGTACCAACGAAACAGATAACAAAGTTTAATTGTTTTTTGAAAGATTACAATATTGCCTCACTAAAGTATGCTTGTCTAGGTTGCTGCAGTTCTATTCCACATAGGGACAACAAAGTCACACCCGCCAATTCCAGAGCATCTGTCGGAACCATTAAAAGATTTCCTGTTAAGATGCTTACAGAGGTATTTTCATTTCTTTCCTCACCAAAGTTCTTTCTTCTCGTTCCCTATCGTTAAGAAGAACTTGGTGAACTTGCAGGGAACCTGATTTAAGGCCAACAGCATCACAGCTGCTGCAGGTTAGTCTTATGGGATATCAATGCCTAATTCTTACCAAATGTTAAGCCACGCCACAGTTTTTTATTGTGAAGTTTTTCTTAAATTAGTAAAAAAAACTCCTACTTCTTAAATGTGACTTAAACTACTTTATGATTTCTAACTCCTTTTATGATGTGCAGCATCCCTTTGTAACAGGAAAACCTTTGGAGCCCCAATCCACAACTTGTACTTCAGCTGTGGTATATTACTTATAATGAATTATGCTGTGAACTGTGAAGTGCTTTTTTTAATTCGAAAATCACTTGGTCCTTCACTGTCAATCAACTACACTTATCTGTCCTGACCAGGAACAATCTGAGTTCTCCTTAGCTTCAAACACTCCAGACATGAACGCCTCGTGAGTCATATAAATCTTTACAACTCTTCTAACAACAATGTTACATTTCCATGATTGTGCTCCTTCCTGATTTAAAATTCATATTTTTACCAGTCCAATGTCGGATATGTGCAATTTGGGCAGTCTTAGTGGCTCACTAGTTGCTCATCAGAAATTCGATTACATCTGTAACGATGCAGATGACGATATGTGCCAAATGGATTCTATAATGGGCACACCTGATAAATCAATCAAGGTAATAAACTTATCAATCTATGCTTCCTTGCACAAGTTACTTTGTATTTTCAATTTTGACTCCTTATCTCTCAGAGTTTCAATCCAATGAGTGAACCCTCTGTTGATTGGAGATGCAAATTCGACGAAACTTCAACTCCACAACAAACAGGGATGGAAGAAGCTTCTGTTCCTGGACCTACTGGGGATCATTCTCAGGAAAGAAATGAATTTTCATTCCCCAGCGGAAACTCTCTACCCGAGGAAGATGATGAACTCACCGAATCCAAAATCCGAGACTTCCTAGACGATAAGGTATCTTTTTTTTTTCTTGTATAAACTGATATCTAAAAAATTCCTGAGTAACTTCAGTAGGGACCTAATATTCCATTTTTTGCAGGCCATGGAACTAAAGAAACTCCAAACACCATTATACAAAGAATTCTACAACAGCATAAACACGGTCTGCTCTCCAGTATTTCCAGGTAGCTCACTGGTAGAAAATGAAACCCCAAAATACCTAAAATTGCCTCCCAAGAGTCGGTCCCCAAGCAGAGGAACTCCTGGTTCTGGGAACAACATTGATATTGTGGGCTCCACCAGCCCGGGGAGCAATAGCAGTAGACATATATCGAACACGGGTAATTTGAGTGGTCAGTCATCGCCTGACGTGGCATCTTCGCCTCAGCTCAGTGATGTGAGGGGTCCGGCAGCTTCTGATGTACCGAATGAATCAACCAGTCCAATGTTAGTTCATAAATTCATAATGTAGTCTTCTTATACATCTCTTTGAAGGGTGAAATCTTTTCTTATATTATATATATGTGTAAATGCAGGCTCAGTAAATCTGAGAGGGAAAGAAAATGGAAAGAAGAGCTTGATCGTGAACTCGAGAGACAAAGAGGTACGTTAATTCATACTTATATACTCAATCTCTAATTTACTGTGCTTATTTTCTATCTACGATATTATGCTGCTGAAGATACAGAAATTGAAAGAGAGTTAGTAAGAAAGTTAGCACTTTTAGGGGAAAAAGTTTCGCTTGCTACACAGTGTGTCTTTAATTATAAAAAACCAACCTAACTTTGAGTGTTTTGCATAAAAGAAAACAAAAACAAACCGATTTTTCCCATCGTGTATTTTAATGTGACACAAACGTGACAAATTAACATGCTTCCGTTAAAATGCATCGTGGATGATACACGTGTGATTGTCATCACTTTTTAATTTGCACTTTGATATGTTTAATTTGTTTTTTGACAAGAGAAAATGCTCAAAATCCGGCTTGCGCTTCTTGTATTCCTGCCGAAAAGTATATAAAAAGATAAAAGTCTGTTTTGTTTGGATGATTTTAGTGATGAAAAATGGTTTATGAACTGTGGAAACTGATGTGAAAATGCAGAGATGAAGCGTCAAGCGGGTTCTGGAGGGAAAACTTCATCCCCGATCGACCGAGCCATGAATCGACCCAGAGAGAAAACAAGGTTTGCATCGCCTGGGAAATGAGAATCATCAATCTTCTTCTCAATTGTTTCTATATGTTATCTTCTACAACACCTAGTTGAGAAACTATACTCTATATATCCTGCAAAACTTGATAACAATGCCAAGTAGCTACTATCCTGCCCAGATCTTCAAGGTGAATTGCGTTTTGAAGGGCGATGTGGTCGGTTCGAGCTCTGCAGCTACTCGATAAATAATAGTTGGTGCCTTTCGGTAACTCTTCTTCCTGCTTGCATTTTGGTTACATTGACAATGGCTACAACTTGAGGGTTTAGTATATACTTCTATGATGTATCAGTTAACAGAGTTTTCTTTGAGATTTCCCTTCACTTGAGGTTTAATTAGTATTAATTACCTAGCTGAATTTGTTGGGTATGGAATAGTTTACTAACTAACTTGAAATTTGAGTGCTTGCCTAAAAAAAGTAAAAAAAAAAAAAAAAATATTTACAAAAAAATAAGAATTAATGTCTTTTGATACAACATATTTGACAAATAGTGGTTTTTAGTATAACCAAGTTTTTTTTTTGCATACTTTTGGTGTAACTTGTATACTTTTAGTGCTTATGTTAGTCAACTATTAATGTTAACCGTTAAATAGTCACGTGACTAGCCTCAACTGTTAAGTTTATTCAATTTATATTACTATTTTTTTTTTGTATAATTTAGTCCATTAACTTATTTCATTCGATTCCTTAGCTCGATTAATCTAGTTTGGATCGAGGCTAAGGCTAGATTGACCATAGTTAAAGTTACCTGACTTGCGATAGATTCGACCCATATTAGGTAATTAGATAACTTATAAGACGAGTCATCATTACGATTCAAGTCATTAAAAATGGAGCAAGTCCCGCTTATGGTCGAATCATTAAACCAAACCAACAGCAGCAAACCAACAACTAACTGTAGCAGTCTCATCATTAAAAACTTAAAACTAAACCAACTGCAGCTATAACGACATTAAACCTTTGATCGAAGATGAACTTGATAACAAGAAGTTCATTCGTGTCCGGATGTTTTGCATAAAACACAATAAGACATCATGATTTATTAACACAAGACATTTTCGTGTCAAATTCGAAGCGTAGAGATATTTGACACGACCTGACATGAATTTACCGTAATAAGTAATAGAGTGACTATTATATTATAATATTTAATTCCTTTTTCTTCTAAAAATAGAATCTACTAAATTAAATTGATTTAAATAGATTATTTAATTGCTCTAATTTCATCAATTATTCATACTTATGTACGAAGTCACCACGTTATGCATAAACGACACCTTCTTCTATACTGCTTCAAAAAAGAGACTAAATCAAGTATTGTCATCAAATCACATTAGCAATATTACTATTATTGATTTTCGATAGAAAAGGAGACTAAAAAATGAATCGTTTCAATTACTAATTAATAAAAATTATTTTGGGTACTGTCTTTAGAATTTAATTAATTTAATAAATTTACTATAATTTGGTCAAAAAAATAAAAATAAATTATTATAATAAATATTATTATAATTATTTATCAATATTTATAAGATTTAGTTGAGTTTCCTTTTCCTATTATCTAAGAAAAAAAACGAGTTTATGTTGCCAAAATTAGTTGTAACAACTGTTAAAACGAGTTGTGTTTTCAGTGACAATTCGAGGTCAAATCTCACTGGAGACGTCTTCTGATAAATGACTTTTAACTTACGCTTTCAGCTTGTATGTATATATATATATAGGGAAATGTTACAAATTCCGAATAGAGATTCCAATCCGTTCTGATTAGAGTCACAGTGGCATGCTAAGTAATATTGTGCAACTTTCTGGCTAAATTTTACTCACACAATTCGGAACAGATCGGACTCTCTGTTCGGAATCTGTATCAATTCCATATATATAAGTCTATGTAATTAAAGATGTTAATTTCCATATCAAGTAGTAGGAGTTTTTGACCGATATAAACCTTCATGGACAACCAAATACAAATATAGACTGCATGAAAAACAAATTACAAATCTAAGGCAAACCGAGATTTCACATCTCGGTTTGGATTTTTTCATCCAAACCGAGATGTGAAATCTCGGTTTGGATTTTTTTTTTTTTTTTTTTTAAGGGTTTAGGGCACTAAAAAACCCTAAACCCTAAAAAAAAAAAAAAAATAAATCCAAACCGAGATTTCACATCTCGGTTTGGATAAAAAAAAATCCAAACCGAGATGTGAAATCTCGGTTTGCCTTAGATTTGTAATTATTTTTTCATGCAGTTTATATTTGTATTTGGTTGTCCATGAAGGCTTATATCGGTCAAAAACTCAAGTAGTAGCCACTAGCCAGTACTATTTTTTTTTGGTAACGAAGCCAGTATTATTTTATTTTAGCAAAAAAATAAAATGGACAACCATATAAAATTATAATTATATTACCAAAAAAAAGTATACTTTATTGATTTATCATCATCAAACCTCAAAAGGCGTGCCACCTCATCCTTCTTCCTCATATTTCTTTCTACTCTTTTCTCCAAACGGAAAACTCAAAACAGATTTCTTCTTCCTTTGTTCTTCCATTTATTTCCCGTGAAAATCCTCCATCTCTGACTACTTCCACTTCCACGCATGGATCAACTTCGCCGAGAAAATCTCTCGACTCCGTCCGCTGTTCGCCGCTTCAGCACCATCCACTCTCACCTCCTTCCCGCCACCACCTGCCCAGCCGAAGACGATCTCCGCGCCCAAGCCACCGCTGGAGAATTTGTTCGAGGTATTGTATTCCTTCACGCTTCGCCGCTTCGCGTGTATATGCAGCTATCTTTGCTATAGTTTCTGACGCTCTGTTTTGAGCTTGGTTGTTGAATGTGATGGTGCTCTGTTTTGAGTTTGGTTGCTGAAAACCAACGATCGGTAGACGGATACTGTGTTTGGTTCATTTTTTACGATTATGGATGGGAGGATTCTAGCCGATGATTTCCGTCTGTATGATTTGTTGATTGAATACGGCAGTTCCATTGATCTCGAAGATATGTGATTTTCGTCTTCTGCTGTTTTTTATTTGAGTATTTTTAGCTTCTTGAGGGTTGAGAATTTCGATTGCGTGAAAGTAACTGCAATTTACTGTAGTATAGAGTCTGAATCAGTGTGAATTTATGATAATCATGCTGATGAAGGTTGGAATTTGGTTCTGAAAAACTACAGCTAAATTAGCATTCATTAAGTTTTCGGGATTCTGCTAGAGTGATCCCTACTTGTTAGTTTAGACCTCAATGAGCATGGATCATCGGATTGTCTTATTGAGCTTAAGAAGATTTTGAATCATATGAGTTCAAGTAATTTCACTCACTACCGTTCGATCATGGTACATTGCTGTGATTAGGTTTCATTCATTGAGTCAGTTTTTTATATCAATTGATTTTATTGTTGAGTAGGTGACCAGTACAGTGTAGTTCTTCCAGAGGAGCTGCATAAAGGGATATGGAATGTTTATAGGTACAGCTAACTAAATGCAACTAATGCAGTTTGTTAAGGTAGATTATTGGTTAAATGAGAATCTGAAAACATTTCTTTCATGTATACTTTTGTTGCAGATCTGCAAAATCCCCTTTGTCGATTGTCACAAGATTTCAACAACATCCTGATATTGGAACATTGCATGATAATTTTTTGTAATTCTCTCTTTGCTCAACTTGTAATTTGCAATTTCTTTCCAATATCTGGTCACTAGAATGGTTTTGTGCTGCAGACATGCTGTTGAAACATATCGAGATTATAAGTACTTAGGGACTAGGGTTCGTGTGGATGGGACAGTGGGGGAGTAAGTTGGTCTCAAATTATTCATGCTTCAATTAGTTTGAACAATTGAAATGCTTTTGGAATTTGATGGAATTTTCAAATTTGTTTACTTCATCAAAAGGTATAAATGGATGACCTATGGAGAAGTCAGCACTGCTCGTGAAGCAATAGGTTCGGGCCTTCATTATTACGGGTTAACCAAAGTGAGTATGTTTCATATTCCTCCATGCTGTAGTGGTTTATTACACTATTTCATAATTAATGTTGATTCCTCTTTAGTTTTGCCTACTTAATTAACTTAATGAATTACTGCACAATGAACTTGTAAGCCTTAATTTATTTTTTAGTGCCTCAGTTGGGTACAAACATAAAATTTCAGGTACCAGTAAACGCACCGAGTGCTTTTAATATGCAGAACTTAAGAGATATAAAATTTAATTATGCAATAGTCTGATTAAGAATAAAATGGTTACATGCATATCTCTCTCCTAATAGTATAGGTTAATAATCTCTAATGCCCGACCAGTTATATTATTTGTTTTACATCTTTGTCGAGTTATTTCAAAAGGTTTTGGTGTTTCTTCAAAAAACTTACCATCAATTTTGTTGATCAGGGAACCACTGTTGGAATCTATTTCATCAATCGTCCTGAGTGGCTTGTTGTAGATCATGCATGCTCAGCGTATTCATACATCTCAGTTCCATTGTACGACACACTTGGTAAGAGAGGACCATTCTTTGAGTTATTATCGCCCTTTCATTTGTTTGGAAATAAATTATTCTAATCTTCTTTTAAATTCCAGGGCCTGATGCTGTTAAATTCATCTGTAGCCATGCCACTATAGAGGCTATCTTTTGTGCTCCCGAAACACTGAATTCTGTGAGTTGCACTATAGCTATCACTACTATCACATCTAAGTCTAGACTCTAGAGACACCTTATTCTATCTGCTTTATAAATTCAGAGTTACGATCTTTTGTTTTGTTTTTTTTTTTTTAAAAAAAAAGTTAATTCCTGCATAGAACTTCCATTCATCACATCTGCTAATTTTCTTTCCTTATTTCTTGAATGTTGACTGTATTTTCATTTTTCACCTGCAGTTGCTGACTTTCATTTCTGAGATTCCATCGGTTCGTCTCATAGTAGTAAGTGTTCTCGGTTGCAACCTGATTTCTGCATTTATTTAACCTAACACAACATTACCTAAAATTATTTCGCACATCTGGAAAAGGTAGTTGGAGGATTAGATGAAAATCTACCATCTCTTCCAGGAAAGGGGGTTAAGCTTATATCATACTTGAGGCTCTTAAGCGAGGTAATTTCTCTCAATCTTGCTAGATTCTCTTGAGAAGGTTTTGACTTTCTATGATATGATTCACCTCTTTTTACAACAGCATTCACAAGATATATACAATTTATCCATATGAACACATGAAATCTCAAAGGAATGGATTTTTATTTAAGTTCAGTCCTTCGATTCATGAGGAGCCAAATTCGAATAATCTTATCATGTTGATATATATATGCCAGGGACGTAAAAATCTACAGCCTTATGCTCCTCCTAAACCTGAAGATATAGCCACTATTTGCTATACAAGTGGTACTACCGGAACTCCAAAGGTTAATACTTACCGGACTTCAGTTTCTGCAGATTTGAGTTATATTTTTTGCCTTTATGATACATATATTGTTTTGTTGTGTGAAGGGAGTGGTGTTGACTCATGGAAATCTAATTTCAAATGTTGCTGGCTTTAGCCAGAAAGTCCGTTTCTGGTCATCGGATATGTAAGCTCCGACTCTCGTTCTTAGGATACGTCGTATCTAGTTTATGCAGAACTCTAAACTTTTCTTCCCTTGAATTCACAGTTACATATCTTATCTCCCTTTGGCGCACATTTACGAGAGGACCACCCAGATCATGACGGTTTACTATGGTGTTGCAGTTGGTTTCTACCAGGGGGTAAGTAAACTCCAAACTCAATGCACACGTGATTACTATTTGCTCAATGGGATAATCAGAAATGTTAATTGCATATTTCAATGATTTGCAGGACAACTTGAAACTGATGGACGATTTGGCCGCTTTGAGACCCACGATTTTTTGCAGTGTCCCTCGCTTGTATAATCGGATATATGCTGGGTAAGAGATTGGTCCAGTTGATTGTTATGATTTTTTTTTTTTTTTTTGCCGAAAGTTGATTGTTATGATGACTACATGGAAATTGCTAAGTACTATCACATTGTCAAAGTTTTTTCTGGTGCATCTATATAAAATAAACTGGCTCAAACTTTTAGGGAGTTGGCCCAACTCTTTGCATAGTATATAATTTTAACGTCATAAACACGTGTATGTAGAAAACTGATTGTGGATAACCCCGAGTTAATCCCGCTTCAACTTGCCTGACTCGTTACTCATATTATTGTTATTTATTTGAATGGCCAGGATTTTGAATGCAGTGAATTCGTCTGGTGGGATGAAGCAGAAGCTCTTCCAGGTCGCTTTTAATTCGAAGAAGCATGCCATAATGGCAGGTACGTGACGATCTTCTCCTGGATTATTTGTCATTATTTCTCTATCTATATATTTTGCAGCAGTAGATTTGTTGCTTTGCTTTACTTTTGATATCTTTATTACAAGAAATTGAATGTGATCTATGCAGGAAATAATCCATCGCCTATATGGGATCGTCTCGTTTTCAATAAAATCAAGGCCAAATTGGGAGGCCGGGTTCGGTTCTTGGGGTCAGGTGCTTCACCACTATCACCCGATGTTATGGACTTCATGAGAATGTACGTAATAATTATTTCGACATTAGTAATATATAATAGATAAAATTAATGCAACCAAATACTTAAATTTAATTCATATAATTCTTACAGATGCTTCGGTTGTCAAGTACTCGAAGGATACGGAATGACAGAGACATCTTGTGTCATAAGTTGCATGGACGAAGGTGATACTCTATCAGGTCACGTCGGTTCTCCTAATCCCGCATGTGGTAAGATCCAAAGTTCTAAAAATGATAATCTTTTAAGGGCATGGCTAAAGTGAGGTCGCATTTTTAGTGTGTCCCATCTATCCAACTTCGATTATTCAAAATTGCTACATCAATTTTGGACACTGTACAGAAAACTACCCAATCTTTGTTTTTCTGAATTCTGCTACTTGTACTTTCCAAAAATAAGTAATAAATATAGTGTTATTAAAATTTAAACCTATTTTAGACGATGAAGAACCCTTTTGATTGAGAATCAACTGAGCACTTTTACTTTCTTTTTGCAGAAGTAAAACTCGTCGATGTTCCGGAAATGAACTACTCATTGGAGGATAAGCCCTACCCTCGTGGTGAAATATGCGTCCGGGGTCCCATCATTTTCCAAGGCTACTACAAAGATGAAGTCCAAACGTATTTTTTGCTCGTCTCATTGCTCACTTTAACAAACTCAGTGATTTTATTTTCTATCTTTTTACAATGAGGTTAAATGTTTCGTCTGCAGGAGAGAAGTCATCGATGAAAAATCGTGGTTGCATACAGGAGACATCGGGTTGTGGTTACCGGGAGGCCGTCTCAAGATCATCGATAGGTAACAATCAGTTTTATATTTTTTTAAAGAATTGACCAGAAAAACATCTATTTTTTACTTTTTTTTACAATGTGGCAGGAAAAAGAACATCTTTAAGTTAGCTCAAGGAGAATACATCGCGCCAGAGAAGATCGAGAACGTTTACGCAAAGTGCAGATTCATCGCTCAATGTTTCATTTACGGTGCGTAAAAAAGAAAAAAACTTAAAAAATTAAATTCAGTAGAGAACTTACTGGGTACTTTTTTGGCTCAGGTGATAGCTTCAACTCTTCTCTAGTTGCCGTGGTTGCCGTAGAACCCGACGTTCTAAAGGAGTGGGCCGCCTCAGAAGGCATCGAGGTAGATTTTGTTTCCATATTCAATTGATCCGAGTTCGGATATATCTCGTGTTAATTGATGTAACTTGGTTTTATATTTTTGGGAAAAGAACTTATTTAGTGTCTCAGGTTTACTTCATGTTTCAGTTTGGTGCCTCGGGATTAAAGTGTTGATATGGACTGTCTCAGATTTCATTTTTGTTAAAATTTGGTGTCTCCGCCCGTCTTTTCCTCTTCTTTCAACTATTTCTCAACCGACTCACCCACTTATAATCCATAACTTTTTACTTCTCACAAAATCGTCAAAATTTCACCCAAAAGTTGAACATAAAAAAAAAAGTTTCCAGCAAAGCGATTTCGAGCGACAAAAAAGCATGATTTACTTGGGTAAATGTGGCAACTTCTTAGGTGATGGTCCCGAAAAAATGACGAGAGAGCATGCTTGGGAGCTCGGATATGACAGTCGGTTTCGTCGGGATTGGCTTCTCTAAAGTAATCACACGGAGACACCAAATTTCAACCAAAATAAAACCTGGGACACTCAATTTAAACGTCAGACACCAAACTGAAACATGAGGCAAACTTGAGACATTAAATAGTTTTTTTTTCCTATATTTTTTTCGGAATTATTAATTTGTTGTTTGTTTTGTGATATGCAGTGTCAAGATCTAAACTTACTGTGCAAGGATCCACGAGCTAGGGCAGCTGTTCTTGCTGACATGGACGCCATTGGCAGGGAAGCTCAGGTACTATAGTAAAATGCCAACTTAGCAATTAGTATATCAGTGATATGATATGTTTTCTTTGGCAATAGTGAGTGATATAATATGCTTACTTGCTATATGCTTGGAAGTTTCCAAATCTCTTCTCCTACATGTTGCGATGACGACAGGTGTCTCGCACATGTAGAGGGTGACGTGGCACAAAAATGCGCCAGATCAGCACCTTTGACATTTGTAAATCTAAGCTATGTTTCTTTATTTTAATATATGCCCTTTTTACGCAGTTGAGAGGCTTTGAGTTTGCGAAATCTGTGACTTTGGTGCTGGAGCAATTTACGGTAGAAAACGGTCTCCTAACTCCGACGTTCAAGGTGAGTTGGAGCTGATGTGGCATTTCTCGTTTAGTTTGTTACTCGACCATAATAATGCTCATATGTGATTTTTCCGTGTATTGTATGTAGATCAAGAGGCCACAAGCAAAAGAGTATTACGCGAAAGCGATCGCAGATATGTACGCCGAGCTTTCAGTATCGGAGTCTAAACTATAGTTATCAAGTGTCCCTATTTATGACTCGTAAACTAAAACATTCATTCTATTATATATTCATGTATTGTTATTGTTGTTCATTAGATTGAAACTCAAAATGAAGCAGTTACCTTCTCTGCCAAGCAATGATGGAAATTGTTGCACCATATTAAAATGTGTTCCTATCACTAAATGGGGATGGCAAAAGTGTACTCTTTAATAACTTTTTTTTTTTAAAAATAAATTGGTACCTTAAATGCTTCTAGTGCTGCTATAGTTGGATTAAATCCACTTTTTACATTTTGGATGGGTAGTCACAAGCGTATTGTGTAACATTTACCGAATAGCATGATCTGTGTTTGATTCCAAACAGGATAATATAATTTGCCTACATAAAATACTCGATACAAGTGAAACACCGTATCTACTATCTTTTTAGTGTAATAATATAAAGCACCCAACTACCACAACATTATAAAACGACTGCTAGAGCAAGAAGACAGTAAACAAAGGCTTCACTGTTTCGCAACCGGTCTTGTGTTATCCCAGAGCCATTGCTTAGCCGAACCATCCAATAACGGCGAAACCTACAAAATTTCCGACCAGAACCTTTTAAACTCGTAACAGCAATCACAGACCATATCAAAATCCGGAAAGACAACAGTCGAGGAAGTTGGATCTTGAGATTCATACCTTTTCCCAAACTTGTGAATGGTAATTGTTCAGCCAATCAACCTCCTCGTGCGAAAGCAACGAGAACTCGATCAGCTTTGTCTAGAGTGGACAATCGCATCGACATGTCAGCATTAGAATTGTCTGCAGTAAATGATTAGTAACAAGAAACTAAATCAGTTGGATTGAGTACCTGAATTGGCACGAAAGTTAACTTCTCGAATCCGAGATACCCAACTCCTCCAAAATTGTTTGCTGTCTTTGCTTCGACCACAATCAATAGATTCTGCATTAAACGAACCGATACAGTTAGCTTTTTTACTAGCTAGATAATTTGCTAACTTTTTTGGAAAAATTGCTAACTGAACTTGTGTAAAACTAATTGGCCCAAAGAAAACTTGTGCAAAACTACAATTTGCCAAACACAGCTAATTCGCTAAAATAGTGACGGAAACATATACGCGTACATCATGTGTCAACATTGCAAATTTCTCAAAAGTTCAACTAGCATGTTCCAAGTTTAGCTAGCAAGTTGCTAATGAAACAAAAAAAAGAATTACATTTACTTCAGCACAGGTAGAAAATGTTGGATAGGTTACCTCGATACGGATACCGAACGCATGATCTTCATAATACCCAGGTTCGTTGCTCACGATCATGCCCTTCTGTAACGACGTCATGTTCCCGAACCGGAAGCTAATACTTTGAGGTCCTTCGTGGACATTCAGTGCGGCTCCTACCCCATGCCCAGTCCCTATGGTAGTATAATTACATGGAAGCAGCACATATATAATTATTAGATGTCTATACAATTTATAAAGGGTGAGCTACATATACTGAACTCTACTTTTATGATGAAAAAAACTCAACGGGCTGTAAATACTATCGCTAAACCAATTGTGTAAAAGTGTACGCGCAAGGCGTGTTGGGCTGGATTAAATATCACAGATTTAGTCGATTTCAATACCGTGTCGATAATCGAGTCCTGCTTTCCAAAGAGAGGATCGAGCAAAGGCGTCCAACACAAACCCAGGCGTGCTTTCTGGAAACACGGCTTGGTCAAGAGCTATGTGACCCTGGAAATAAAAATCAAAGTTATAGAGAACCGTTTTTTTTTTTTTTTTTTTTTTTTCAAAAAGATCAATTTCACCACCATTTTCGAGGATTTCAAATAGAAGGGAAAAAAGGGGTATGAACTCTTTACCTGAAGAACTCGAGTGAAGCATTCCTTCTCTCTTGCTGTGGGTTCTCCAAAATGCACGGTTCTCGTAATATCGGTTGTACCATCAACAAATTGAGCTCCACTGTCGAGTAGTAAAAGATTGTCCGCGTCGACAGTACTACAGCTCCCTGGTTCTGCTCTGTAGTGTATAATTGCACCATTTGGACCAGAACCTGTAATTCCAACAAGAAATAAATACCAAATTGCAAGCTGGAAGCCCGGAACCCTTTTTCGCGACAAATTGAAGCTAAAAACTAATTCATTGCTGCAATTTGCTAGCTCCGTCTATTTTTTCTAAGATTTCGGACGGAAAATCCAGAGATGCGCACCAGTCATGATGCTATGCATATATTTTCCTAGTATTAATTCAGCTAGTGATAAGCCCCCAAAAAGAAAAATCAGTTAGCAACCAGGTAGTTGACTGCAAGTTCAGCTAGAAATTTAGTCACAGATGATGAGGAAATTAAATACGAACCGCTTATGGTGTCGAAACTTGTATCTAAGAAACCCAATTGCTTAGACCGAAACTGTAGAAGCTTGTCTGCAACTTCCACCTCTGTTACTTTTGCACCATTTTGAATTTCTTCCTCTAACCATGCCCAGAACTGTGATAGAGCAGCTGCATCTCTGCATAAAACCATCATTTATGTCAAAAAACAGGGATAAAAGTCTCTTGGGTACCTGATTTTTTTTAATAATATAAATAAATAAACTTTACGGTATCTAACATTTGCTTGTTATTGCCAGTATTTTTATTTTTTACCAGCATGTTATTGCAAGTATTAAGCATATAAATTATGTTTGTTGTGGCTAGTAACTCACTTTTGTTACTACGGGTAAAAATGTGCAAAAAAAAAATCAGTTACTACATTGCACTATAAACAAAAGGGTTCGGCTAAAATAAAATCGAGTTTATTTCAACTTGATTTCTCAGCCATCAGATTATGTATGTGTAATAAACACTTTTTATCTCTCCTCAATTATGATTGATTCTCTCTCATGATCTAACGGCTGAGAAATCAAGTTTAAATAAACTCGGCTGCATTTTAGCCAGCCCCTAAACAAAAATGGAATGCTTAATACATGCCTCTAAAAGATGGTGCAACAACAAACAAATGTTAGGCCGCCAAAAGTCAATAAGAAAACTGTGAGGTACCGGTTTGTTAAAAACTGAAAACTGAGGTAGCCGAACGGCTTTTATGCAAAATATATTTCCATCAAACATAAGCTTAAAAAGACGCATCGATGCAAAATGAGCTCTGATTACCTTAAATGACATTTACGCATCCCTTCCAACTCAGCATCGTTTTTCACTGCCTTAGCCAATGAGATCGGGGATGGCCTGTAAACTCCAGCCGTGGAAGTGGCAGCTTTACTCTTCTTACAGGCAAATTTATAGGTACTTACAATGGCAGCGTTGATAGACGATGTATCTAACCAGAGATAAGCACCTTCTTTTCCCATTCTGAAGAAAAAATAAATAACATAAATATATGTGATATGCAGAATTAAAATACATTAATTAAAATTTAAGTTGTTTCAATTGGACCGACCTCTCTATTTCGGATAGAATCGAATCATATGGCTTCAATTCAACCCCTGCGTTTTTCAGATGACTACTCACTTCAGGAGTGACTTTGGAACTGTCGATGAAGAGTTCTGCCTTACCACTCTTCACAATCAAGTAAGAATACATGACAGGCGAATGTGGAACATCACTTCCCCTCTGTAGAAACGAAAAGAAAAGGGTTATCAATCATTTAATTGGTATCTTGAAATTAATGCAAACGATAAGATTCACATAAAAAGAAAACGGTTCTAAATCAGAAAAAAGAATCACATTATCAAGATTCTACTCTTTAATCTGAAAGAGGATTTAGTTTTTTTTAATAACAATCTTTCATTAAATGATTGGTTTTATTTAACTGATGAGGTCAAAAATGTTTATATTATTGATCAGAAAATCATATTAATTATTAAGTGTTGGAAAATAGAATAATTAATATATCAGCAGCAAATTCATGGTTCACAACTTTCACAATGATAATAAAAAGAGCGAAAATGGGCAAGGAAAAATACTTACCAAGTTTAATAGCCAAGCCACTTCATCAAGCATTGAGATAACTATTGCAGAAGCACCCGAACCGGAAACTTCAGCCCTTAAAAAAGATAGCTTAGAGGCTGCATCTAAACCTGCATACTTAAGCTCATGTATTCTAATTGGTTTATTAGGAGGGTCCGGTCTTGTTCCTTTCCATATTTCATCCACTAGATTTAAGTTATACAAGAAAACCAACTCATGGTTCTTCTTTGCAATGGCCTTCTTTAGATCCTCAGCAGCATCAGCGGAGAAAAGGAACTGTGCACTTCACAGAAACAAAGACATGGTGGCATCAGACATAGAATTGTGTGGTGAAAATACAAAATGAAGAACAACGTAAATAAATGACCAAAAATTAAAATATATGATGATAGCAGAAGAATAAAGCTAATGTTTTGAAATTGAACCCGACTTAATGTGAAATCTAGATGGGGATCACTTGACCAACTGCTTTAAAAGCTCGAGCTGGTAATCGTGATATAACATTTATAAGTTCAACCACAATGATTGAATATATGAATGTCAAAAAGAAAAACAGTGATCAAGAAATTACATTATAGACTATTGCCCTAAACCAAAAAAAATACATGAACTTTTATTTCTCTTTATTATATAAGAATGTGAAGATATGATCAGAAAATAAAAGTGAAGCTAAAAGGAAGAAAAGAAAAAGATTACTGGATCGATGCCAACTCTGCAACCGGAAGGTAAAACATCATTCAGCCATTCACTAGTTGTTGGGACTCCATAATTTCCAGCTCTCATGAGACTCCAACTGGGGTTCAACTGCTTCTCTGCCTACAACAATAACAAGTAAATGCTAAGTATCATCAATTTCTATATTACTAGATATAAAATTATCTTACAAGTCAATTAATCTTAGAAACTCAAACAGCACATCATGATTTCTAAACTATATTCAATATCAGAGCTAAATTGGACAAAATTAGCTTTATCACAGGATGATGAATATCAGAAAAGTCTGTACATAAACCTGAAGAAAATATCGCCCATCCGTCCAAAGGGCGGCTTTATCCTTTGTGATAACCACTGTTCCAGCACTGCCATTGAAACCAGAGATATACTCTCTTCTAGCGTAACATTCAGCTATGAATTCACTCTACACAATCAATAATCAAGATTAAGTAAAAGCTCAAGTCAAGTAGAAATGCTAAAAAAATTGAAACCTGTGGCAATTTCGTTTACAGTCAGATTTTATTTCATATCAAGGACTCCATATTGGTTCAATGAAAATAGATACAGAGATTCAATTATATGCACGAAATTGATAAGCTTCCGAAGGCAAACAGAGTAAGCAAAAACCTGGTGAGCGTCCTGGGAAGGCACTATATACGCGTCGATGCCAATTCCAGGTCTCGAGAACAGCTCACGGAGAGCTTTGAGCTTCTCATCGGACTCCAGCCTGGCTTGTTTCTTCCGGCGGATCTCCGACGAAGGCTTTGCAGTGATCGAGCTGCAGTTCCTTACAGAGAAACGAGGACATATTGGAGATTTTAATCGAGAGATCGGATTGAATGAAGCTTTTTGGAAAATCGGCAGCGACAGAGTGAAGCACCGGAAAGAGCGCGACGGAGATGAGAAGCACCGTCTGGAGGAAAGTGCTAGAGGCCTCATTGCTGGAGATCGTAGCGTGTTCATCGGAGCAGTTGTCCGCCACCAAGCTACGGCGAGAGAGGGAGATGGCGCTCAGAGTCGGAGAGGTCAGAGGATAAACACTGTGTGGTGTGGCCCAAGCATGATTGTGTTTTTTTAATATACTAGATACTAACACCGCGCCGTTAAAACATCGATAAAAAAATTAAGCATTTTCATAAATAAAAAAAAATGTAAACTTTATTTATTTATACATTATATATTTATAAAAATACATTATATTTATATTCATATAAAATACATTTCTATGAAATGGTATTTTAAATAAATAATATTTTATTGTAATAAAATAATATTACTATGTATACTTTTTTCTAAAAAGGGATATACATACAATTTACTTTTATTCATACTTTATATATTACGTCAACTTTAATTGTACGGTATATACTAAATATATACTATAAAATTTTGTTTTACTTACTATTCACTATAAATGAATATTCTTAATAATATATTAATTTTTATTTGTAATATAACTTTCATCATTTTTCATAAATTATAAATATTATATATAGAACATTTTTTCGACCATATGTAAATAACATTAGATATATAATATATTTTAGATATTCTTATCTAATAGTATAATATAATTTTCTATTATATATATAACGTCAATTATTATTACTATTAAATATTATTTTAACATTTAAAAAAAATGGAAAAAAAACGGAAATTTATTGAAAATATTTAGAAAAATTTCATGCAGATTTTGTAAAAACAATTTTTTTTTTAAAGCAAAAGTCTAATCTTTGGGGTCTTATTTTTATTTAAAAAAATTGTTTAAAAAATGTATATATCATATTGGTTTGTACAAATTTTATCTTGAAATTTATTTTTTATTTCTTAAAATTAAAAACTAATAAAACTTAAAGTACAACTTGGTAAACTTTACAATTTTTAGTTTGTAAAAAGTAATTAGTAATCTATAAACATAGTTTATCTATAATAATTTGGTATGTAAATACAACCACTTTGCTTTTTAATCTTCGATGTTACGTTATTCTCTAGAAGCAGTTTAGCGATGCTTTCATGATTAATCAATTGTTTCATTTAAGGATTCTTAGTGATAATTTATAATATTGAAATATTATGACTATAGTGGCAAAAAAATATATTAAGACTATCACTTTATAATTGTTTTTTAGACTATATCACTTCATAGTTAATTATCCAGAAAAGAGAAAACCATGCAGTTTTGTACTATTCGTAATCTAATTAATATGGTTATCTCAAAACATAGCTAGCCTGCATCCTTTACTTTCTTCAACATCCCAAAACTATCTTCTAAAACTCCTAAGTTCTAACCACTATATATATATACGGTTCTATATATACCCCGCCTCTTTCATTAAACAAATATAATATATATTATATATTTTAAAGTTTCCGATCGAAAGTATGACAACTAATGGTTCCCACTATTAATTAGGTTAATAGACGATAATGTTAATAAGCAAGCAAGTTTACTTCTACCTGAGCATCAAGCAGACACTCTTCTATCCCTTTTGTCGTACACACTTATCATCGCTGCCACTGCTACGGCTGGCTGTCATGAAATCATCAGAAAATATCATCTCCTTCATGTAAGATTTCGTCAGACCCCCGAATTTCTTAGAGTTTATGTAAATACCAACAGCGTTTCGCCCCATTAATTCTGCTCAATAATACCTATCCATATATCTATCAACATAAAAGATCGCTTTTAGATTCAAATATAAAAAAGAGTGACTCCCCATATCACCAATCAAATTCTAATACATGAGTAGGATTCCAACTGGACATACATCGAGAAGCTTTGATGATGATTTGGATCGCTTGCATGGGGAGTTGAATTTTACCGGGTGGGAGGGGCATATATAACAGTTAGGATTGTATGCATATTTTTATACACAATTTTATAATTTAAGATTTAGTTACCGTGATTAGATTGGTATAGTTACTTTATTTGAGTTCAATATTTTTTTAATTATATTATATAATATATATATTGTGTAGCATTCTTAAATTAGGTGTATATTGTTTAATTAAATTTATTAGGAAATTAATGTATATATAGTGAAACTAATAGAAATATTGACTATATATATAGACAACATCAAATATACACATGCAATGCAAGGTACACTGTCTATTTTCACAATTTTTATGCTTACGCAAATATAATAATAAATAATTAAATGTTAGAAATTACATATTCCATAGTTGAACATACATATAATAAGAATAATACGGGATAGTGTTATTATTATTATTTTTATTCTTGCTTACATGGCGGCCTATGGTCTTCCGGAGCCAAACTGTATAGATTTGCTATTTAAAAGGAAACTTTTAATTAATTTGTTTCTTTAAATTGCGTAGAGACCAAAATAGGAGATAAATATACTTCTTAATTTTCAATAAATCAATATTATGTATCTAAATTTAGAGAACCCCTATTAAATTCCGATTAAATTAGGAAACGGTGACTGCGTGGACTGTCCACGTGTCGACCAAAGGGCTTCCGATACCGAATTAATATAATAGATAGTAGATTATATTAAGATTTAATTTAAGGTTAAAGGTTAATTATCTAATTGCTAGCTGAACTTTCACATAAGTGCAATTTACTAGCCGAACTTATTTTTGTAGGAAATCGTTATTTGAACTTTCGCTAATGTGCAATTTGCTAGCTCCGTCGATTTTTCCGTTAATTATGTACGGAATATACTTTCTAAAATTACTAAAAATACCCTAAAGTTCTACTATTATTGTAAAATAACCTCAAGATTTATATAAAAGTAAATATAAATCTCGAATAAAATTTATAATTATATATATTATACGAAAAATATATATATATATAAGTTAAATATATAATCCCAGAGTTCAAAAAATTAAAATAAAATATTTTTAAAATTGTATGTTTTTAGCGAATTTTTAAAAATATTTTAATAAATTAATTTTTTACATTTTTAAGGTGCGTTTTTTTTAATATATCTTTGAACATTTATTATTTATTATGTTGATTTTATATAAAACATCATGTCTTTATATTATCATACTAAAACTTTAGGGTGTTTTTAACAATATTTGAAAGTATTTTCTATCCAAAACTAACAGAAAAATTGACGGAGCTAGTTTTTTTGCACAATATAGAAAGTTCAGCTAGCAATTTGCTACGAAAAAAAATATAGCTAGCAAATTGCACATTCATGTAAAGTTTGGTCAGCAATTTACTAATTAGCCCTTTAATTTATTAATTATAGACAAACATTTAAAAGTATAATTTTTTTTTTTATTATACTTAAAATTTACATTATAATATTATTAATTACATTATTATTAATGTCAATTTCCCTGTAAAATTAACTTTAGTCTATAAGAGCACCTCCAATGGACAAATTTTGCAAGACATTTGCTTATGTGGATGTGAGAGGCAATTACAATTTTTGTCCACACCACTAATTGTCCCTCCATAATTTTTTTCTCTTTCCTCTAAGTTGTCCTTAGGACATTTGTGTTTACAAGACATTTAATATATTTATTTATTTTTAACAAAAATAAAAATGATTTACAAATAATAATAAAATGTTTGTAGTATATAAAATGTTATATATTATTGTGACTATGAGAGGTATATCAAAAATAATATTCAACTTCGTGATAAACAGACACATCGACAACTACAAGAAGACTTGATCGAACATATTTGACAATTTCATAATACTCGTGTAAATTCCGTTTATGTCTACTATGAGTGATTAATGATGTAGCTTAATTATTTAATAAAAAATTTAATACAATGAAATTTTCTATTTTATAATATTATTACTGATTTAAATTATTTATTTTTTATATATTTCATAGATAATTACTTGAATAAAATATTTATTTGTATGTATAATAATATAATTAGTTGATTAAAAAGTAAATTATAATTAAATACAGTTTATTTATTTAAATTATATAAAAACCATATAGATCCAAAATGGCTTGCCTAATATGTCCAAAATGGGTTTTGCACATTGTGAAGACTTTGGACAAAATTCATTTTTCTCTATTTATGACACATAGTCTATATGACGCTGATGTGGCGGTAAATGTCATTCAAAATGTATTTTACCATTGGAAATGCTCTAAAAAATCTGAGAAAGATACCTTTTTCAGCTTTCTTGGTTTCCTTTCATGATTCAAAAACACCATCGAGTATCGACACTTTACTGATTCCACTCTCCACCATCTCAGATCTCTGATCTCTGATTTCCGCCATTGTAGCATCGCAGAGCTCCGTAGTTGCAGAAATGGTGACAATAACCGAAGAACCAGAAGAATCTCGACATCAAGAACCAGAACCCAAGACCCGCCAAAAGATCCCGCCACAATCTCCGTCGTCATTACATCCTTTCTCCTTCTGGTGTTACTTCGCTCTCCCAATTGCCATAATCACTCTCTTCTTCATCCCCTTCTCCTCACAAGACGCCAAATCGTGGTTCCTCAGCCTCCCCAGCAACCTCCGCACTCACTACTCACACGGCAGAACCATCAAAGTCCAGATAAACCCTAATTCAGCTCCCATCGAAGTTTTCGCCTTCGAAAACGGCCCAATTGCTGCAGAAACCGTGCTGCTACTCCACGGTCTCGGCTCAAGTTCGTACGCGTTTAAGAGCCTCATCGATTCTCTAGGATCGAAAGGCGTACGTACAGTCGCGATTGACTTGCCTGGAAATGGATTCTCCGATAGAACCATTGAAGTGGAAGAAGATGTAGAAATTGGGGGTTTAGAGAGGTTTATGGATGTGTTCAATGAAATCCGAAACAAAGGGGTCTTCTTTGCATTCGATCAGCTGGTCGAAACAGGGCAAATGCCATATCAGGAGCTACAAAATCCGATCTTTATGAAAAGGAAGGTCTCGAAAGTGATCGAAATCGGGTCTGAAGAGATGGGTATGGTTCTTACTCAAGTGATAGAGGCAATGGGATTGAATCATTTCCATTTAGTCTTACACGATTCGAGCTTATCTTCACTATCTTACTGGATTCTGAACAATGTGGCCTCCCTTAAAAGTTTGACCCTTTTGGATACTTCCACAAAACCAGCATTGCCATTGTGGGTTCTGCAGGTGAATGGCGTTCTTAGGATTCCGAAAATTTTCAAAAGAGTTATTGCTTTTAGTTGCATTAAGGCCAATGGTGTTGGGTTTGATGTGGAAACAAATAGGCTTCTTTTGAAAGGTAGGGATAGTGGAAGGGCAGTTTTGGAGATGGGAAGGAGGCTGAATTATAGCTTTTGTGTCGAAGAATGGGTCGGATCGAATGAATTGAGAAATCTTCCAATTCAATTGCTTTGGTCGAGTGGATGCTCTGAGGAATACATCAATGAAGGGCGAAGAATCGCTGCTGCGGTTCCTCGAGCTAAGTTTGTTGCCCATTCGGGTGGCAGGTGGCCTCAGGTTAGCATTGTCTCTTACTTAGCTTATTGTTATTCAAAGAGTTGGTTGGATTCTATAGCCTTGATTGTTAGTTAGTTTTGTTTATGTTGTGGAGATAAATTTAGAGCTTTAGTATATAATGCAAGAACCTTATTGTTCTTGAAAGAATTGGTTGGATTATGTAGCCTTGATTGTTACTCAGATTTGTTTATATTGTGGAGCTAAGTTTAGAGATCTAGTATATAATGTTGGATATAGCAGATACTGTTGACCTCTATACATATGTTATTGTGTGACAAATGGTTCTTTTATGATATATATATATATATATATATAGGGTTAAGAACCTAAAAACAATCCTAACTATATAGGTCATGTTGCTAATCGTTGACCCATATTTAAAATCATAATATTCGATGTCTCAACTATCAGATTAGTTTATTTCCACAATTTTTGACTGATTTTGGCGTTTTAAGCAAAAAAAACATTTTTTTTACTCTTACTAAATTGCAATGATAAAAAAAAATGATATGCTTAATACAAAGTCTTAAAATGTTTTAGTAACATGCAAATGTTAAATACCCCCAAAATCACAAGAATAATTCAAAACTTTTATCCTGATATATGGTGATTCTTCACCTTTCTTTCATTACCTAACATTTTTTAACTATGTCTATGATTCCAGGAAAGTTATACCGATGAACTAGTCAAGAACATCTTCGAACTCGTGTCCTCTTTAACAGAAACAATCCCACACACCAAAGAACACAACTATCCTTCTTCATCATCGGAGCATTTAAACAAGTTTTCCGATGAAGCAACTGGAGATGACCATCATCAAGACCATGGATATGCAGATGCTTATGGTCTCAACCATGGATGGGGTGCTTGATCAGACTCGAGTGAAATACGAGCCCTGCAAGTTTCTTATAGTGCAATTACCAACAACTTGAAACTTTACGGTGAAAAAGGATCGTGTTTCCGAACATTATGGTGCAGTTACTGGAAATATCGAACATGTAGTTGTGTTTTTATACTTTCTCCTGATTTCTTTTTCAGTTTTGTAGTTTCGGTTTTTGTGTTGCTGATTTTGGTCTTAGCTTGTGTTGTGAAATCTGCCATGGAATTTTGTTGGAGATGTAATAGCCTAATAGGGTTTGTGAGTGTTTTTTTAGCACAGATTTGTTAGGATATTTGTGCTGTAGTAATCAATGAGTAGTTGCTGCTTATTTTCAAGTAGTTAGTGTTGTGTGACACTATCAGGTATGTTTTTTTAAAATTATTTATTGACGATGATATTAGTTTTGTGGATTCGATTGCAACGAGCACCATGTTTTTTATATTTTTTTTGTATTTTTTTTATTTTCGTAAAGAGAAATTGATATTATTAATAATATTAATTTTTCAAAAATTCCCTTTATTTTTATTTATTTTTTCGAAGTTAAATGGACTAATTAAACAAAAATCTAAATAAATTACGGGGTATATTAATATGGGTAGCATTCCCGCATTGTTGAAACATTTGGGGCGAATTACGGTTTTACCCTTTTTCTCCGCTATATATGTAGTTCCAATATAGAGTTTTACGCTTTATTTGTATGCACCAGGCTGACAAACAAGTCCTCCAAAAGTAACAAACTCGGCTGTTTTTCGCGCATTTTTGTACTAGTGTTTGAAGACCGGGTGCATGCAGAAAATGACTCGTGCTAAAGAGAATAGCTAAGCTAGTGGCCAAGCTACAAAATCTTAGGCTTCAGGCCATAGAATAAGCCATTTATTAATTCTTTTAGGCTTGGCATAAAAAATTTAGGCCGAAAGGCCCTTTATCAGTTTTTTTGGGCCGACATGCCCTTTATTTATTCTTTGGGCCGAAAGGCCCTTTATTTATTCTTTGGGCCGAAAGGCCCTTTATTAATTATTTTGGGCTGAAAGGCCCTTTATTAATTATTTTCTCTTTATTTAAGCCAATTAGTAATTACTTTCTTGATTTGCATTAATTGTTTTATCTAATGCGTTAATTATTCGAATAACTAATATATTATTTTTTTGGCCAAACTAATATATTATTTTGTTACATATATTTGCACATTTGATTAGAGAAACACTTTTCTTGTAACTAATATATTATTTAGTTACAAATTTGATAAAATGAATGAGATACACGAAAAATATGATGCATAAGTGTGTTTTAAACATAACGGTAATATAAAAAATATATAATTTTAATGATCACATTATAGAATTAACTAACCAAATAGTGTATAATGTCAAAATAAATTATCTGAATTTATTTCACATGCGGGAAAGATTTATTTAGACTGAATAATCACAATGGTTATACACTATTTGGTTAGTTAATTCTATAATGTGATCATTAAAATTAAACTGAATAATCACAATGGTTATAAAGTGAATTTTAAGATTTTTTTTAATTTAAATGTTAAGGTTTATATTGCAGAAAATAAAAATAACAGTTTTTAAAAAAAAAAACACAAAAAATAATATTCGGAGGCAAAAATAAAAATGAAATAATTACTAATAAGAGACATAGTAAAATGCTCTTAAAATTTAAGAATTAAACTATAAATAAAATAATTTTTAAACAAAAATAATGCATGAAAGCACCAATACTTTAAAATGATGTTAGACAAACCATTTTCTTAATTATTATTAAAGTACAAAAACCTCTAATTTGCACAAAGTATATATATCAGGGCAAAACACCAATTTTCCTTAAAAAAACTATTCCATTTATTAAAAGTAAAAATAATCAAGATGTTAGGAAGGATGATTATGACACATCCATGGAAAGGTGTTAGTGCATTTATTAATGTATTGAAATAATTGTAACGTCTAAAAATGAAATGTGAAAGGTTGGAAGCTGGCATGAAATGATGGCCAATATTAATTGCTAGATGTTCCCAAATTTCAACACGGAAATTTTATTAACTAACACGTAACATGATTTCCGGTGCTTTAAAGTTATCATGGGTTCTAAACTTCTAAATTATTAAATGTTAACAAAATTTGGTGGAAAAATATGTTTCATGCTAAAAATGTTCATATTTTTACTTAATTGTAATGATAAGTGGCAAAATCAGTGATTCTAAAATTTTAAAATTCATTTACAAATTATAATTCATAATGTATATTATTAATTTATTATCTCATCTAGTATACCTTTAGATTATGAACTTAAAAATGCAGAAGAAAACTCATGTTGTTAAATGGTATTATATCATCTTAAAAATCCGGTTTTTACTGAGTATCCAAAACTCAACTTTAGATTCCACCCATATTTCGGTCCAATTGGATACCTATAATCATATGTTATTTTGAAAGAAAAGACAATAATTGATTTCAGGACGGATCTTGTTCTAACAATTCAGGTACGATTCTTAGTAATAGATTTTAAGAATTGTTTAGTATTAATATGGTTTCGGGATACCGAAAAATTATAGAGTATCTGAAACTGCAATTTAGATCTAATTATATTATTATTTCCTAAAATGTGATTAATTTTATCTCCTTATCTAGATCTAACAACTATATAATTTTCCAACTATATATTATTGCACTCACTAATTATTATTATTTTTCCAACGCTCTAATTTAGATTTATATTGTTACAATTTTAGAGAATAATACATCTTATTAATGATCGGATGTTTGCCATTTTATAATCGTGTTTGATTGATAATTGTGAAGACACATTGCATAAAATATCACACGTGCTTTACCACATGTTTTTTTTTTTTTCTTTTTTTGGCCATATGCTTTACCACATGTTAGTATTTATATATGTATATTTATTACATATATCTAATCTAATAAATAATAACATGGCAAATGGCACATAAAATAGTGGGTTTGATGCTCTTTTTTTTTTATAAAGAAATCCATAATTTTGGTATTTGTATTATTTAATTAATCTTCGTATATAATATTTTCTAATTACTCTATTTAGATATATCTTCTTAGTTGTCAAAGACTCAAAAGCGATCGAACCCCTTATATAATAATGTTCTGCACATGTTTCTCCAAATAAAATAAGAGTTTATATATTTTATTTTATTTTGGCCACTGAAAGAAGAGTTTATATAAGTAGGCGTACAATTCAACTGGCAATTAATTTATTGCTTTTTTAATTGAGCATAATAAATTCAACTCTTAGTTCAATTTATTTCAATACTTCTATTATCATAAACGATACATTTATTTTCTTTTTCAAAATATTATTATTGGTGAGCAGAGAAAATTGTTTGAACGTTAGATTCAACAAGAGAGATCATTTCATCACACCAATATAAAATAGGGTTAAATCACTATTCCACCAATGAGTCTTAAAAATAGGATGTAACATATATACTTAATATCCATGTTCAAATTCTTATAAGTTAATATATATTTTTTCTCTATAAGTTTAATTTATATATATGCAACTTGTGCATATATAAATTATATTACAATTTCAAAAGGTGTATCACCAAAATCTAAGTATATGGATTCTTGTACCTAAATTCGACCGTTGTGATGTTTTTTAAAAAACAAATATAAATATTTTTATAACACTAGCTAAATTAAGGCTAAACATTGGTTTATCTATTAATTAATTAAGGCTAACCATTGGTTAAAAACCTAGATCTCAAGTTTGTCTATGTACATAAATTAGGATTCGATGGTTTTATTAAGGAATAAAAACAAAGTTTCTCTTTTGTTAATCTATTCATCTAATTTGTCATACTTTATAATAAAAAAAATACTAACAAAATGTTTGATTAGAAAAAACGATATCGAAACAAACAAACTAAAATAAGACGAAAGATGATAAAAACGTGTACAGTTAAATACATCTAAAGACCTAGATTTATTAAAAAAAAATTATGGAACATATATATTATAATATTATGCGTTTTGGTTAAATTGCAGTCGACTGCAAATACATTTAAATGAATGTACAATCTACATCACACACATCAGAATTTGTTCAACATCTAAGATCTAATTAAGTTTATCTACTTTGAATTAAATATAAATCATTCACTCTCCTAATCTAACGGATGTAATGCATTCGATTTTATTTTCAAGTCTTACAATATATATATTCTATAATATCCATACATCAATTATTGAGAAAATATATATGGATATTATAATATATTTTATAATAGTTTAAATAATATTTGTTTATCATAATTTATCTTTTAACGGGTCATATGTTATGATTCAAAATGCGCTTTACCAGACCAAAATCGGAGTGTTTTACACGCCACAGGATAAGTCATATATGTGTACGTAATCTTGTCATGCACATGCATAATAATAGCATATACCAAAATATTACGTCCACGTACGACTTCTTTAATGAAAGCTAAAACGTCCAATGGCATTAGAGAGGAATTGGAGCAATAACGAGGTCAAAATGGACATACCAAATCCATTGATTTCATACTATATAGCTCTTGTTTCAATCGTCATTTCTTAGTCTTGGTCTCACATTTGACGTGGAAACAAGAATATATCGAGGAATAGGACTTATAATTTTTAACGGGATACGATAATACAATATAAATACGCGTGAAAAATGGTATTTATATATGCAAATAATGAACGATAGTGTGAATATAATTAACTTTTGTGTTTTGTCATCCTTGCATTCAGGTAATCAGAGGGACAGAGCCGATATAATTAATTATTTTTTAATTTTTAGTGATGCGTAATTTTGACCACAAAAAGTGTAAGAATTATTGATATGTCTCTTTAAATTCTTATATTTTGCTCTCTTAAATATTGTGTTTCGACCAAGTTAACGCGGGTTGTCTGCTGAGTAACTTGTCGATGTCTTTAGGTTGGGCGCGAGCTTGTTAGGGCCAAGTCCGTCTCCTAGGGTCGTGCACGGGCCTTTGGCTTCGTCTTCAAAATCGCACTAAGTCCTTCGGGCTCTCTCACTGACTGTCCGTCCGTACCTGCAAGAGGAGTATTACCGAGCAACTCCCGTGGAGAGGGGGGGGGGTGCTTGGTGCGCTCACTCCGACGATCAACATTAGACAGTTCTAGAGAGAGAAAGTTTAGAGAGAGGTCAGAGCTTTTCTCAATTCTCACCCGAAGTGACTTTAAAATGTTTACCCCCAATGTGGCTATTTATAGGCAACCTTGGACCGTAAGCCGGTTTTGACCCGGTTCAATGTGGAAATGTGAACCGGGATGCAGGGGAGAGCTTTGGGAAGAGGACTCTGACGCGCGTCTTAGGCGGCTGTCACGAGCGGGACGCGCGCGCCTTTGAAACATAGGTCTCGGACACATAGGAGTTAGTTAAAAATCGGGTCTCCTATACATTCGAGACAAAATGGGGGGTGTGCGCGACACCCCCGGGGTGCTAAGCTTACCCGGAATTTTCCGGGTAAACCCCCGGGGGGTGCCGGGCAAGTTCGCGACTTGCCCGGTTTCCCCCGGTTAGCTCGAAATCGGGTTTTTCGTGGGTTTCGTGCGTGTACGAGGTCCGAATAATTTAAAACCGAGCCCGAATCATGCGTATATCCATCACTTGCCCCCGAGTTAAATAATGGCTTGACCTTTATTTAACTCTATTTTAAGATAGGGTGTACGCGTGATTCGGGTCGTCTGCTCACCTTGGGTCTTGACTTACCAAGGGTGGATATGCGCGGCTCAGACGAGCTCCTTGCCTTAGTTTTTTGAGATGGTCATGCTTGATAACTGCGCAAAGGGTTAGTAGCACAACGGACTACGAGTAATATGATAAATGTGATTTTGGAAGAAGTAAGGCGTTAGCGCACATGAAATTTTTCGGGTTTGTAAGATGATCAAATAAATATGGAACGTTCATGCCACGACTAATTGTATTAAAACGATAATAAATCATGAAAGTTTTGATAAAACGTTTTTCATGCAAGATGATGGTTTTCGGGAGTCCGTCGTCCGAGATAGCCGTCTCGACGGCGAGACGACGGTTTTAGTAAACGAAATAATGCCGGGTTTGGAAAATCACATGTAATGGACTTGATATGAAAAATCATAAAAATAATGTTTTCAAGTAGTTGAGACCATTTGAAATAACTTAGCCCAATTTAGCTAAGTCACTTGATGGTGAAAATCCAAGTTATCAACAACTTTAAAAAATGGAGGGTGGATGTGAGTGTACCTCTTGGATGTATGGTACTTGCTAGGTTGTGTAGTCCACCTCCTTTGTGATAGTTTATAAAACTATCAATATTTGTATAGGTTTTGAGAGGGTATTTTGAAGAGGGTAAGGTAGTGATTTAGGAATTCACTTTAGGGTACTAGTGTGACCCCATTTCGGCCGGCCACCACCAGGACTACCACCGGCGAGGTCACGGCGGCCCGGCAGCGGCGAGGCGGCGGCGGCAGCAGCACTGCGGGCGGCGGCTGCACTGTTCACGGGTCCAATTTGGACCCGATTTGGCCCGTTTTCGAGTCCTTCTCGCCGGGTATTGATCGGTAATGTCCTCTCCTTCCTTTTCTTGATGTTAATTGGACCTTTAGGGCTGCAAATTTCGAATTTTTATAAGGTGCATGATAGGTGTTCGATGAAATGCCTAAGTGAAATTTTGGCTCGATTTTTCAAAATTCGTTTTTGGCCAAGCTTTAAATGTAGATAGATAGAGTTATGGTTAGTGAACTCCCTTTGTGAAGAGGCCCTTAGGTTTCGGTCAACCGAGGTGAACTCGTGGAGGTTCGAAATCGGACTTATTCGAGCAAAAAGTTCGACTCTTTGTATTTTGATGCGGGTGACTTGATTTGATGCCCCCGAGTGTGATAATGACTCCTCGATTATTTGTGAGTAGATAGTCATGCCCCCGGAGTTTAGGTGATCGTCCGGTAGCTCGTGCTTATCGGTGGCTTAGTTGACCCGAGTGCTCTTTGAATTGTTCGGGTAGGGGTAAGTTTCCCCGTGACATGTAATGGGCTTGCTTAAGTGCATTTGAGCTGCTTGTATGTGCCCCCGGAGCCTTGAGCCGTTTTGGGGATAAAATTTGATCGAAATGTGGCCGGAGGGCATTTTGGTAATTATGACCAATTTTGCATGCTTTAGATTTCCTTAGCTCCTGAGCTCGTCGTTTAGTTGAATGCTTGAATACCTGTGTTATATTGTATAAGTATATGGAAATTTTGTTAGTGGGTGGCCTAGGCCTTTGGTGAGCGTAGGGACTTCTGACTCCCGAGCGGGAGGGTCCCTAGCTGTTTGCTCGCGGACAGTTGGTCCGTTGGGTTGGATGCCCTCGCAAAGGGCTTGGTGAATGGTGTTGATACGTGGCCCTGGTTTTTGATTGAGTTGTGTATGGTTTCTGCAGGGTTTGGTTGACGGGCTTGCAAGCGCGTGTCTTTGATACTTAGGAATTTTCCCAGAAACTGTCACCCCCGAACTGCTGAGATGAGTGAGTCTCCCGATCCCCTACTTTGCACATATTACTTTTCTTATGATGGTTTGGAGATAAGCGAGGACACCCCCCTTTTACTCCGACTCGATTTTCCCGGGACAGGTGCTAGCCATGAAGCCATTGCGATGACTCAGACCTATCCTCCCAATCGTATTACGACTGAGGAGTTTGTGGAGAGCGTAGATAAGTCGGGGTTCTGTCCTCTTTCTGAAGCATTCTTCCCGTTTGATATATGCAAAGATGTCGAAGTTCGCTCAGTTACCGTCCCTCCCGTGGACCTAGATGTAGTTTACACGGGACAGATAGAGGAGGGCTAGCGTTTTCCTTAATGCAAGGATCTTGTCCGCTTATGTCGTCATTTCCACATCTCGCCCCTCAATCTCTCCCATGCTGCTTTTCACGCGTGGACCTGTTTTCGTATTCAGTGCCACAAGCACTCATGGGCTTACTCCTTGATTCTCTTCCGGACCTTCTACCGCCTGGAGCGACGAGACAAATCGGGGTTGTCCACCTTTTGCAGCCGGTGGCCTTGCCTTTCCTCACTTGGCCTTGGGGGTGCCAAGTGGAAGCCGAGCGGGCGGTTTGCCACCCCTTACCCTCGCTCCCAGGAATGGCAGAATCATTATTTCTTTGTGAGCGACGTCGGGACTAAGTGGGAGACGTGTCATGTCCTGGAGCGTGACCCTGTCCCCTCCTTTTCCGAGTATACCCCTCAGGATGAGAAGGCCTTTCGCGACAATCAGGCGGGGGCTATAGTCCCTTTGACTCAGGGTTCTGAAGAGGAGTTGCTTGCCGCAGGCATCATCGTATCTTCTTCCCAGGGTGTCTTGGTATGCTTTCGAATTTTTATAACCTTGTCTTATGTTATCCTGTAGGTTGGTTTCTTAACAAGCAACCGGCATTGCAGACTGATGCTGCGCGAGGGCTCCCTGTTGCTGCTCCGGCCCCTGCTGAAGGGCCTCGTTATGGGCGAGGAAAAGGACCTATGGGTAAAGTACTTCTCCCTTTTTATCGTTTTCGGCTGTATTTCTGTTTGTAGTTCTAATGTTTTCTTCTTCCTGTTTGCAGGTCGCGCGCCTGCTGAGAGGGAGCGGGCGGAACCCGTTGCTGACTCCTCTCGGCGCCCCTCCGTTAAGAGGACCGATGTTGCGGCGCGTGCCTCGGGTGATCCTAAGCGCTCGAAAGTTGAGGGAACGTCTGTCTTGCCTTCTCGTGACAAGAGGAAGCAAGTTGCCGAGCGCGTCCCTCCTGCCCCCGGGCCGAGGCATGGGACGGCGGACGAGGTCCCCCCAGGTTCACGTATGCCTTCACACGACAAGAGGAAGCATGTTGCTGAGCGCGTCCCTCCTGCCCCCGAGCCGATGCATGTGACAGCAGAGGAGGTCCCCCCAGTTTCAGGTGTGTGGTATCTCTTTTTATGTACTTAGCATTTTTTGCTTGTATGTTTGCTTATGTTTGTGCTTTGCAGACATCCCTCCACTTCCTTCGCTTCGCAGAAGTGATCTTGTCCGTCGCTTTGAACGCGACGTCACAGGTGGTGTGTGGGTGCCCTACTCGGGTACGCGCCTTCGTTTTCCCAAGGATGCGTCCTTGAGCACTCCTGAAGTTGGCGTTCGGGTGGTGCAGAGGTCTGTTCCCCCTGCAGACCGGAAGGAGTGCCCACCGAATTCTGCTAGTGCGCGCGCCTTTGTGGAGGAGAACGTTGGGGTCTTCGCTCCGGTGAGTGTTTATCCTTCTTAGAAGTGATTCGTTCATTGTTGCACTTGTTTTGATAGTTATACTCTTTTTTATGCAGGTTAATGCTGATATTGCCAACTTATCCTCTTTTGTCATCGAGCTTTCTGATGAGAAAGATCAGCTTCTGGAGAGCCATGAGGAGCTAATGAAGGAGCAGGTCTCTTTGACTGAGGATGCGAAAGGCCATGCTGGGGAGCTTCTCATATTATCTGATGCACTTGCCTCGAGTCAAGCTCGTGTTGCCGAGATCCGAGATCAGCTGTCTGCTGTGAAGGATCGGATGGCACTCCGGGAGGGGGTGCGGGCTGCCGAGTTGCAAAAGGCGAAGGAGGACGGCTTTTCGGAAGGCAATGTCGACGCCTTTAAGCAGTATCCTCAGAGCGAGCCTTTCCTTTCCGCCGTTCAGGCGAGTTATGAGTCTTTGAAGAAGGAGTTTCTTGATGACTTCGTTCCTCTGATGCATCGTCTTGCCCCCCAGTTTCCCTTTGAGAAATTGGATGCTGCTGGTGTGATTGGTTTGAGTGATTTGGGGGGGTCTTCCTCTCTTCAGGTGGAGGACACCATTAGTGCAGATGGTGAGCCGATGTTTAGCTTTGAGCGGGATGCTGATATCTTTGGTGATACCCCTGCATGTGATCCCTTTGCGACGGAGGACTGCGAGGTTGATGTGCGCGATCTCCTTGACTAGGTCGATATGGACCCTTTGTGTGTTTGTTTGTTCCTTTGCATGCGTAGTATTTTGGCGAAGGACTTGTTTAGGACTTGTCTGTTGTTTGATGTTTGGATTTGCTATCGTAGACCTGTTTGATCTTATATATATATGCTTGTCATGAATGCATTAGATAGATGTGATAACTGAATATCTCCTTGTTATTTTAGTCATAACATAGGATAGTGAAGTACGGATAGATTAGTACGTCCGACACTTTTTGTGAGGGGGATCCGTATGGAACCGCTTTCTCTCTTTTGCAAGGATGTGAATAGATTAGTACGTTCACATCCTTGGTTAGATTGTTGGATTGCAAAGTGTGGATAGATTAGTACGTCCGACACTTGCAATTTTATGAGAAAGGGGGAACCCTAAGGAACCGCTTGTCCTTCTTTTGCAAGGATGTGAATAGATTAGTACGTTCACATCCTTGGTGAGATTGTTGGATTGCGAAGTGTGGATAGATTAGTACGTCCGACACTTGCAATTTTTATGAGAAGGGGGGAACTCTAAGGAACCGCTTGTCCTTCTTTTGATTTTCATAAGAAGATAGTTCCTTACGGAATCATGGATCTTCATTATGATGTTTTGACAAGATGGTGGTTTCCTGAGGAGCCACGCACCTCTCTTGTTTCATGGGATGTGGATAGATTAGTACGTCCACATCCTTTGATGGTGGCTAAGTGTGGATAGATTAGTACGTCCGACACTTGCGTTTGGTTGCGAGGGAGGAATCCTAAGGAACCATTTGTCCCCCGGCTTGGCAAGGATGTGAATAGATTAGTACGTCCACATCCTTGATGAAAATGTTCCAGCTCCTTGGATGAGTCGTGCGTCCTTTGCTTTGGTTGTAGTGATGAGCCTTGTATAGGTTGGCATGTTGTCACTGTTGTTGTGTTTTGATGCCTTGGTTTTAAGCTTAGGCGTTGTATGTGAGTTAATAGTGTGCCTACAAGAGACATGAATTTTGTTAGTATTTACAACATAACTTCATTTGATGCGCAAGTATGAAGTTACACATCTCCTTCTTTTAAAGTAATGAAGACTAAAAAGCTTGATACGACGACTTTTAGTTCTATGGTTTCCTTTCTTGTTTATGCATGGAATTTCTTCAAGTGTCCCCCGCTGAAAGTGTTAGGCAATTCGTTCCCGTCAACATCTTGGATGCGGTATGCATTAATGTATGGGACCGCCACTATCTTGTAGGGGCCTTCCCACTTGGGGGACATCTTGTTGATTTGGTCCAGGTGTGAGAATTCGTTTCTTCTCCACACCATTTCTCCCACATGGAATTGTCGCGCCTTGACCTTTCTGTTGTAGTATCTGGATGTGGCTAGGCGCATCTTTGCTTGAACTTGCTCTGATTTCCATCTTTGTTCGTCTGTTAGCTGAAGGTCGAGGCGTCTTTCTTCCTCATTGGTTGGGTGTCAAAATGCGTCGTTCTGTATGAAGAGACGGCGATTTCGATAGGTGCCACTGCCTCGGTTCCATAGACTAGGCTGAAGGGTGTTTCACTTGTTGATTCTTTGGGTGTTGTGCGCACAGCCCATAAAACACTGCTTAGCTGGTCCACCCAACCTCCTTTCAGAGCATGGACTCTCTTCTTTAGTCCGTCCAGGACTATCTTGTTTGCTGACTCGACCTGGCCGTTTGTCTGTGCGTGATGCACTGATGCAAAACGGTGGTCTATCTTGAGACGTTCGCAGAATTTTTGCATATTTCCACTCCTGAATTGGGCACCGTTGTCGCTAATGAGTATCTTCGGGACACCGTAGCGAGCCATTATGTAGTTTCGGATGAAGTCCATGATTTGTGTGTCTGTGATGCGCGCCAGTGGCTTAGCCTCAATCCATTTTGAGAAGTAGTCGATTGCGACGACTATGAACTTTGCTTGGCCCTTCGATTTTGGGAGTGGACCGATCAAGTCGATGCCCCATTGTGCGAATGGCCATGCGCTTGAAATTGGGCTTAATTCTGCTGCTGGAGCTGTGATGTTCCTTGAATATAGCTGACATGCTTCGCATTCTGTCACCATGTTCGTTGCTTGAGCTCTCATTGTTGGCCAATAGTAGCCCAAGTTCAAGGCTTTGCGGATTAACGCACGAGCTCCTTCGTGCGAGGCAGCCATTCCTCCATGGAGTTCTTCTAGTACCGTTATTCCTTCTGTGCTTGTGATACACCTTAGGTAGGGTGTAGAATAACCCTTTCTGTAGAGCTGTCCCTCGATCAAGGCGTAGTTTACGGCTACCCTTTCGATCTTGCTTGCTTGAGTTTTGTCTCGCGGTAGGGTCCCTCCTGCGAGGTATGCTTGGATTGGTGTCATCCAAGTTTCCTCTTCGTCAATGGCCATTACTTCGAATTGGTCTATGACGGATATTATCCTGTTTTCCACAAAGTGTGTCTCTTTGCCTTGTTCATTGTTTTGGGCATACTTGCTTAGAGCATCGGCCTCCTGGTTTTCTTCTCGTGGGACGGAAGTTATGTCGAAAGTTTAGAAACTTTCTACCAACTCCTTTGCTTGTGTCAAGTATCTCTGCATGTTTTCGGACTTTGCAGTGTACTCTCCTTTGACCTGGTTGACGACCAGTTGTGAATCACACTTTACTCGTAAGTGTTCCACCCCAACTCCTTTGGCTATCCTGAGGCCTGTTATCAGTGCCTCATATTCTGCCTCATTGTTCGTCGCTCTGAATGTTAAGTTCAAAGCGTACTTCAAGGGGTCTGAGCCGTCGGGTGGGATTAGTAGTAATCCTGCCCCCACGCCTCCGGTGTTGGATGATCCGTCCGTGTACATTTCCCAAACTTCTGCGGGTGGGACATTTGTTTGGACTTCAACTTGTGGCTCGGGCTCGATTCCTGTGAACTCTGCTATGAAGTCTGCCAAGGCCTGCCCTTTGATGGCTGTCCGTGGAGCGAAATGAATGCGGAATTCACTTAACTCTACAGACCACTTCGTCAATCTCCCTGACATGTTTGGTTTTGCAAGGATGTGCTTCAAAGGCTGGTCTGTGAGGACCGTTATTTCATGCGCGTGGAAGTAAGGCCTTAGCTTGCGTGCAGCTATCACAAGCGCGTACAAGTGCTTCTCAATTGGTACGTAATTGACTTCATACTTGGCCAGTGTTTTGCTCACGTAATAGACCGGGAGGTGCGCCCCTCCTTTTTCCTTTATTAGTACAGAGCTAACTGCCGTGTTGCTAGTTGATATGTAGAGAAAAAGAGGCTCCCCTTGAAGTGGCTTTGCTAGTCTTGGGAGCGTCTTCAAGTGTTGTTTGAGTTGTTGGAAGGATTCTTCACAGACATTTGTCCATTCAAACTTCTTGTTCGCGCGTAGCACTTCGAAGAAAGGGAGGGCTCTGTCTCCGATTTTGGCCAGGAATCTGTTAAGGGCTGCGAGGCGCCCGTTGAGCTGTTGTACTTCTTTGTGCTTTGTTGGAGAGGCCATTTCTTCAATTGCCTTCACCTTCTCAGGGTTTGCTTCAATGCCCCTTTCGCTCACCATAAATTCAAGTGTTTTTCCTGACCGTACCCCGAAAGCGCACTTTGCGGGGTTTAGTCTTATTTGGTACTGACGCATTCTCTCGAAGATTATGCGTAGGTCATCTGCGTGGTTCTTTCTTTTCTTGGATTTCACGACCATATCATCCACGTACGCCTCCATTTTATCGCCAATCAGATCTCCGAAAATGAGATTGACCATTCTTTGGTAGGTTGCCCCCGCATTGATTAACCCGAAAGGCATAACTTTGTAGTTATAAATTTCGCTGTCAGCGTAGAATGCCGTATGTGGGGCGTCCTGCCAAAACATTGGGATTTGGTTGTATCCCGTGTATGCATCCATAACTGTCATCAGTTCATGGCCCGCAGTCGCATCTACCAATTGATCAATCCGTGGGAGCGGATATGAATCTTTTGGGCATGCATTGTTGAGGTCTCTGTAGTCGATGCACATTCTTGACTTGCCATTTGGTTTAGGAACAACTACAGGGTTGGCTACCCAAGTTTGATACTTGGATTCTTCAATGAAGCCTGCATCAAGCAGTCTGCCTACCTCTAATGGCCAACTTCTTGTCTCCTCCTATCGACCTTAGCTTTTGTTTCACTACTCGAGCATCTTTGTTGATGTTGAGTTTATGGCAAATGACATCTGGGCTTATTCCTGGCATGTCCTTTGGGGACCATGCGAATAAGTCTTTGTATTCTGTTAGGAGCGCTGTGATTTCAATCACTTCGTCTTCTGATAATGATGCTCCTACGCGCACCAATCTTTCTGGCTCATCGATTTTGACTTCACGGAGTTCGTCCATCGCTGTAGGCCTCCCATAGTCATCTCTTGGGTCTTCGTCGATGGTGGGTACTACTGGCATGTTTCCCCTCAAGTTTTGTTGTAGCGCAACATTGTGGCATTCTCTTGCTACTTGTTGGTTTCCTCTAACTTCTCCCACACCTGCAATGGTTGGGAACTTGATCTTTAGGTGGGCCGTTGAAGGCACCATTCTCCATTCGTTCATGGTCGTGTATCCGAGAATGCCATTGTAGGCGTTTAGCTTCTCGACTACTATGAATAGTACATCGATATTCAGACGTCTTTCTCCTTCGCCCAAAGTTACCGGAAGGGTAATGGTGCCCAGCGGATAGCTGGCATCTCCCATGAATCCCACTAGAGGTGAGTTCATTGTTTGTATGGCCTTCTTTCTTCCGAGTGCTAGGATAATGTCTTTTGTTAGCACGTTTGGGGCGGAGCCTCCGTCTACCAGAATTCGCTTCACTTCCATGTCATCAATAGTCATTTGAATGACTAAGGCGTCGTTGTGGGGGAACGTTATGTGCTCTCTGTCTTTGGCTGAGAAGCCTATGACGTCTTCCATGATTGTGTCTTCTCCGTCTGGTTCCTGTGGCTTTTCACTTTTTCCGGCGGCGTACCTCTCCCTTGCGTAAGAGGTTTCGCCCCCTGCACTGAAGCCTCCGTGTATGGTGTATGTGTTTTCCATCTTGCTTGTTCGTTTGAGTACCGCAGGCTTTCTGTTCGAAGCCCGCAGACGGCGCCAAGTGTTTCGACCAAGTTAACGCGGGTTGTCTGCTGAGTAACTTGTCGATGTCTTTAGGTTGGGCGCGAGCTTGTTAGGGCCAAGTCCGTCTCCTAGGGTCGTGCACGGACCTTTGGCTTCGTCTTCAAAATCGCACTAAGTCCTTCGGGCTCTCTCACTGACTGTCCGTCCGTACCTGCAAAAGGAGCATTACCGAGCAACTCCCGTGGAGAGGGGGGGGGTGCTTGGTGCGCTCACTCCGACGATCAACATTAGACAGTTCTAGAGAGAGAAAGTTTAGAGAGAGGTCAGAGCTTTTCTCAATTCTCACCCGAAGTGACTTTAAAATATTTACCCCCAAGGTGGCTATTTATAGGCAACCTTGGACCGTAAGCCGGTTTTGACCCGGTTCAATGTGGAAATGTGAACCGGGATGCAGGGGAGAGCTTTGGGAAGAGGACTCTGACGCGCGTCTCAGGCGGCTGTCACGAGCGGGACGCGCGCGCCTTTGAAACATAGGTCTCAGACACATAGGAGTTAGTTAAAAATCGGGTCTCCTATACATTCGAGACAAAATGGGGGGTGTGCGCGACACCCCGGGGTGCTAAGCTTACCTCCGGGTAAACCCCCCGGGGGTGCCGGGCAAGTTCGCGACTTGCCCGGTTTCCCCCGGTTAGCTCGAAATCGGGTTTTTCGTGGGTTTCGTGCGTGTACGAGGTCCGAATAATTTAAAACCGAGCCCGAATCATGTGTATATCCATCATATTGTTTCATTAATTGTTCGCTCATAATTCAAATCTTACCCATAAAAAAATATTTTGTGATGCACTGTGATGAGATAGATGGAATAAAAGGTACAAAAACTCGTTAATTCAAAAGAATATCAAGAATTTGATGTACGATTGAGGAATGTCTAAATTTTCATTCAATAACTGAAACTCAAAGACGGCTAAACAGAGTTTAAATACTAAAAATTAAACACTAAGTTAGAACAAATCGGAAAATAGCAAAAAGGTTTTAAGAAAACTGACAAATTGCAAAAACGACATAAAAAAACATAAATTGCGATTATGACCTTCTAAACGAAAGAATTTGGCCGGAAAACATTGTATTCCATGGCGAATATATGGGTATTACTCAGACCGCCGTTTCGACATGAAACATTGTATTAGGACGTCAAAATTCAACACTTCTAAATCTTGTATGAGGCTGGCTAAAATGCAGTCGATTTTATTTAAACTTGATTTCTCAATCGTTAGATCATGAGAGAGAATTAATCACAATTGAGGAGAGATAAAATATGTTTCTTACACATGCATAATCTGATGGCTGAGAAATCAAGTTGGAATAAACTCGAGTTTATTTTAGCCGAACTCATCTTGTATTTATAAATTTGTATTTGTATCCACCATGGTTACGCCACATGTATACATCTTATCGGATACAAATAATTCATATGGTAATTGTCACATGTGTACATAATTTTTTAAACTATTATATCAATTGTAATTAAGCACGGATAATATACAAACGAATATAAAATGAATAGATTTGATTTCTGACCGCCAATAAAGAAATTCATTGACGGAGACCTCGAAGCAGTCAACAGAGCGAGGAGAGGAGGCGTCTCGGCAGCCTTAACTTTGGCTTTCGATACTTGCACCTTGAACTTTCTTTAAAGCTAAATGTACCCCAATTTTTTTAATGTGTTTACTTCTAGATTCTAACTTTGGTTATATATATCCACGTTTTAAGATTGATATAATAAAGAAATCAATCACTTAGATTGATAATAGGGTTGAGAACTAAAATACTATCAACTGTAGGTCTTACTGTTATTGCTGTTTCAGATTTAAAATGTTAATATTTGGTGCTCAATTATCTGATTTGTTAATTCTCACAGTTATCGACTGATTTTAGCGTTAAAATCGATGTTTTAAACAACAAAACAACTTTTGTTTTTTTCACTTTTTCGAAGTGTTATATTTGTTGTTCATAATTTATTGGATTTCACGAGTAATTATGCTTATTTAAACCCTTAAAAAATATGTTTTTACTTCATTAATTAATTTTAAGAGAAAAAATTGAAAATTAATAAATTTGATAGTTAGAACATCGGATATAAACATTTTATATATTGGACAACGATTAACACCATAACCTATAATTGAGATTGTTTTTAGATTCTTAAGCTTGATAATAAAACCCTAATACTTGGAGAGGAACTGAAACTGATTAAACATACTCCTATTACTTTTTTTCGTCTGAGTTATATGAGAATAGGGGTGGCAAACAGGTCGTGTCGTGTCGATTCGTGTCGTGTCACTAGTGACTTACGTGTCAACAGATCTCTCGTGTCTAAACAGATCACTTTAAATATGACACAGACAGTTCTCGTGTCACACGGGAGTTGGCAGATATCGTGTCACACGGAACACAGACACGAGACACGGAATTTTGTTTTTACACCAAAAAATATTACACTTTTTAGCCCAAAAACTTTTACAAATGTTACAAAATCATCCTAAATCAAGCACCATCATATTTTGAGAAATAATTGAATCTTCTCATTATACAAATAATAAGTTCATAAAGAAAAATTACTTAAATATAAAAAATCGAACATTACAATAGCACATGAAATCATATTATAAGTTTTTTTTGCCAATAGAAGTTTTTATTATTACAGACAATCATATTATAAGTTTTTTTTAAATAGATTAATGTACTAAATAGTTGCAATATTTTTAAAATTATTATTGATCATTATATATTTTTTTTGGCAAAATTATTGGGCTTTATATAAATATTAAGTTTCAAATAAGTCGTGTCGATGCGTGTCTATCGTGTGGACCTACAGATCAGATCTACACGGACTTGCCTAAAAACGTGTCTAGTCGTGTCACAGATCTATCAGACACGGTCAGATTTTCGTGTAGATCAGGACACGAAAAAAAGCAGGTCCGTGTCAGATCGTGTCGTCGTGTCGTGTCAGCAATTGCCACCCCTATATGAGAACGGAAAATATTTTGACAAACACCTCTTAATCCATATATGATGACCCGATACAAGTAAGAATTATTTTGAATTTTTGTACCTAAAATACTCTTGAAAAATACTAAGCTAGGCTTAGAGCTGGCAATTCGTGCGGGCCGTGCAGGTTCGTGTCGTGCCAGGTTCGTGTCGTGTTCTGGGAGTCAGCCCAAACACGGCCCAACATGAAAAACTGACACAAAAAACTTATAGTAAAATGAATAAAAAAAATTCATATTTAACCATATTAGTATAAAAATCGTGTTATATCGTGTCGTGTCGTGTTACTAATATCAAACTCAAACCGGTAATTTCGTGTCGTGTTCGTGTCGGTCCATTGTGCCGAGGCCAAATTGCCAGCCCTAGCTAGGATGGGTTGCTAGTTGATAAAATAATAATTTATTTGGCCTAATTAGAGAGATGACCAAATCACACAACTTTGAATTGATTCTCTCCACGTAAGTTAAATGGACCACACTCTCCTCATTGTCTTTATCTTCCTCATCTCGCTTCCCTATATAAAGCTACACATTATTACACAATTTTCAAAACACCATTCATTATATTCAATTTCTCTCTCAAAAGACACAACAAGCTAATTAATATGGAGATGATTCATAACTTGGTAGATGCATTTACTGGAAACCCACATCACGGCGGCCACCGCCGCAAGCTAGGATCCACGGCGGCGACCAAGGTGGAAGGGACGGTGGTGCTTATGAAGAAGAATGTGTTGGACTTCAACGACTTCCACGCCACCGTGCTCGACGGCGTCCATGAGCTGCTCGGAAAACACGTGTCACTGCAGCTCGTTAGCTCCGCCGTGGCCGAACACCCCACCGACGCTGCAGGTACATATATATATATATTATGAACGGATTTCTGGTTTTCGTATTAATTAATCATTACCCACGTAATGGTGAAACTATGCATATGATTTGTCTTTAGAGGGGGCATGAATTAAACTATGGATAAAAAAATTATGGGTGTAAATAAATATATGATTCTATTGATTTTTTAAAAAATTAAAATTTCAGATATTTTTTTATTATATACTTTCATCAATATAATAAAGTAGAATTCGAAAATAAGAGTATAGAGTAGGGTATATTATAGACGTGAGAGGGCAACTTAAATTAAAGTGCAGAATATAAAAAGTGAAAGGGAACAAGTGCTTACAAAATATATATATATATATATATATATTTTGTGCAAAAGGTGATACTTATGAACTATTTTTTTAATACTTACTTATGAACTCTTATAATATTTAGTATGGATGCGGTTTGGATCTCTTCCGATTCTCTAAATAAGTTATTCACTATTAATAGTGGTAAAGAACATTTACTTCCATACGTATGGTTTGATTCCGAGGTCTCAGGTTCAAAATCCATTGAGGTGTTACTTCGTGGTAACTTGTTTAAAAAATATTAGGTCCTGCTTGTTCCATACACCGCGTCAGACATATAATGAGGCGAGTAGAACTAGGCACGAGTCACCTCTTGACTATACTAGGCTACCGGTGGGGCTACATGGACGAGGCAAGTGCGTTGGTTGTTCGCCAAGTCTAGTCGGGAAAAACCTAGACCGTGAGCTAGGGTTGTCAATTCGTGCGGGCTGTGCGAGTTCGTGTCGGGCTAGATTCGTGTCGTGTTTTGGGGGTCAGCCCAAACACGGTCCAACCCAGTCCAACATGAAAAACTGGCACAAAAAACCTATAGAAAATTAAATAAAAAAATTAATATTTAACAATTTTAGTTTAAAACATCGTGTTACCGTGTCATGCCGTGTCACTAATATCAAATTCAAACCCATAATTACTTTTTAACATGATGAACATGATGGAGGATATCAATGGTTGTTTATACTTTATACTCTTAAGGATATAATTGTAAAAAAAATCCATAAAATACGGCCCACACCATTCCGATATAGTATGATCTCTCATCGTCCATTCAAAGCTACAATAATTCACCAAGCTTTCTAATCGATTAGTCAACCGAGGGACTCTTGTGTCTTGAGTTTAATATGGATTGATAGATTGTATTGCTTTAACCATTTAATTAATTAATTAATTACAAGTTAATTAATTACAAGTTAAAGCGACCATCTACTTTTTCAATGCATGGTAACGACCTATGACACGTCTTATTATTATCACATAATAAAGAGACGCATTAATAACGTACCTTATAATTTGACTAGAAATATAGATAACAAATTTGATACGTCACACGTTCGATAATTACATTTAGTTTCATTGATTAACTCCTATCAATTTCATTTCGCAATCTAAATTAAAGTTAGTCTATACATCTTGATTTTGTAAGGTCGGGGTCTGAGCCAGATAGAACCGAAAGGCAAATTGGGCGAGCCAGCGACTCTAGAATGGACCGACACCGAGACAACCTTAACCGCAGGTTAGCGACCGTCTCAATTTTTTGTAATGTGTAATTTTGGACATTAATAAAATAGTAATTTTTGATTTAGTCATTTAAAATTTTATATTTATGTTCGTGATTTTGTCCCTGCTTCAGGTGAATCGGCCTATAAGGTCGGGTTCGACTGGGACAAGACCATCGGACACCCGGAGGCTTTCGTGATAAAGAACGACCACCATAGCGAGTTTTATCTGAAGACGGTCACGCTCAACGATGTTCCCGGGCACGGTCGGGTCCACTTTGTGTGCAACTCGTGGGTTTACCCTACCAAGAAATACGAAAAGGACCGCGTTTTCTTCGCTAACAAGGTAACATTTCTTGGTCAACAAGAAAGCTCATAATCTACGTAAATTACTAAATGTTAATAATAAGACTTGCGTCTTAACTAACTGTCTCATACATCCGAACTTTTAAGTGAATGCATTCGGCATACTCTTATATATACTGCACATTAACACTAAAATGTATGTTATATGTTCATTATAGGCTTATCTTCCGCATCAAACCCCGCCGCTTCTAGTTAAGTACCGAAACGAAGAACTAGTAACTCTGCGAGGAGACGGAACTGGTGAGCTTCAAGAATGGGACCGGGTTTACGACTATGCTTACTACAATGACTTGGGCAAACCCGATAAAGGCCCGAGCTATGCCAGACCCACTCTTGGCGGTTCAACCGATTACCCTTATCCTCGACGAGGAAGGACAGGACGGGCTCCAACTAAAGCCGGTTAGTTCACAATCGAGCTTTTTTCGTGCTCCGTCATTTATAGTTTCGACCGAATTTCTAACGTGTATTCGATTTTGTTAGATCCGGACGCCGAGAGCAGTTTGCCCCTTCTTGACAGCCTAAACATATACGTTCCGAGAGACGAACGGTTCGGCCACTTGAAGATGTCAGACTTTCTCGGGTACGCGTTGAAGTCCATAGGGCAGTTCTTCGAGCCTGCGCTTGAGTCTCAGTTTGACGACACTCCGGGATCGGAGTTCGACTCTTTCGACGATGTGCTTAAGATCTACAATGGCGGTATCAAGGCTCCTGGTTTCGTAGACAAGTTGGCACAAAATATCCCCCTTGAGATGATTAAGGTTTTCCTTAAAAGTGATGGGGATGAAGGAGTTCTCAAATATCCTATGCCTAGTGTGATTAAAGGTAATAACTTGACAAGCAAGAAAGAACAATAAATTGAGTATATCTAACTTGTATCTATTATTTGAGCAGAGAATACATCTGCATGGAGGACCGATGAAGAGTTTGGTCGGGAAATGCTCGCCGGAATTAACCCGGTTAGCATTAGCCGTCTCCAAGTAAGTAAATGCATCATTCGGTGTTTGGATATCAACAATCATCTATATTTAATTAGTTCTGCATTGTGTAATACATAATATCTTGTAGATATTTCCTCCGACAAGCAAGCTAGACCCAGAAGTTTACGGTAATCAAAACAGTTCGTTAACCGAAGATCACATAAAAGGTGGCTTAAACGGCTTGACTATAAAAGAGGTTTGTATTTTTTTCTACTAACATTACGAAATAATTTGCTTCCCTAAATGGACCGATGCGTTGATAAAGATATACGTTTGGTTTACAGGCGATCGATAGTAATAAACTGTTCATATTGGATCACCACGATGCGCTCATGTTGTACCTGAGGCGAATAAATGACAATACGTCCACTAAGACTTACGCGACCCGAACGATCCTCTTCTTACAAGAAGACGGGACCTTAAAACCGTTAGCCATTGAGCTAAGTCTTCCGGATAAGCGAGGAGATAAGTTCGGTTGCACTAGTGAGGTTTACACCCCGAGTAACGAAGGTGTTGAAGGTTCCATTTGGGAGCTCGCTAAAGCTTATGTAGCTGTAAACGACTCGGGATACCATCAACTCATCAGTCACTGGTAAAGACAACACATTTATCAAATCGAAACATGATTAAAACATGAAACAACATAATATTGATGTTCTTCGGAAATGTCATGTTTTTTGTGTGTAGGTTGAATACTCATGCAATAATCGAACCGTTTGTAATCGCAACGAATAGGCAATTGAGCGCGCTACACCCGATCTACAAGCTTTTGCATCCGCATTTCCGTGACACGATGAACATAAACGCCTTCGCGAGGCAGATCTTGATTAATGCAGGTGGCATCTTGGAAAAGACTGTTTTTCCAGGAAAGTATGCAATGGAAATGTCTTCTATTGTGTATAAGAATTGGGTCTTCCCTGAGCAAGCACTCCCTACAGAGCTCATCAAAAGGTAATATTTGCATATATAGATATATAGTTTTCTAATTTGTATGTGATATATGTTAGTTCTATAATATATATTAGAATCGTATTCTAAAAATACTCGATAATGGGGTGACAACAGTCTGTTTTAATTGTTCAACCTTGTTCTTTCAGAGGAATGGCGGTCAAAGACGACGAATCTCCACACGGAGTTTGTTTAATCATCGAGGACTACCCTTACGCGGTAGATGGGCTCGAGATATGGACGGCGATCAAGACATGGGTGGAAGATTACTGCTCTTTCTATTACCCTAAAGACGAACTAGTCCAGAAAGACACTGAGCTCCAGTCCTGGTGGACGGAGCTCGTAGAAGAAGGCCACGGCGATAAGAAACACGAACCGTGGTGGCCGAAAATGAAAACCCTAAAGGAACTAACCGACACATTAACGATCGTCATTTGGGTCGCTTCGGCTTTACACGCCGCCGTTAACTTTGGGCAGTACGCGTATGCAGGGTACCTCCCGAACCGCCCGACCTTAAGTCGTAGGTTCATGCCCAAAAAGGGGACTCCCGAGTACGATGAGGTCGAGTCGAACCCTGAAAGAGCGTTCCTGAAGACAATCACGGCCGAGATTCAGACGCTTTTAGGGATTTCGCTTATCGAGCTCTTGTCGCGACATTCTAGCGACGCGGTCTATTTAGGGCAGAGGGACTCGCCGGAGTGGACTAAAGACTCCGAGACATTGGAGGCGTTTGATAAGTTCGGGGAGAAGTTGAAAGAGATCGAAGAGAAAATTGTGAGTATGAATAATGATAAGAGGCTGAAGAACCGGACCGGACCGGTCGATGTGCCGTACACTTTACTATTCCCCACCGGCGAACCCGGACTTTCCGGCAAGGGGATCCCTAATAGTGTCGGTCTTTGATAACTTTGATCTTTGAACTGCTCACCATTCTATTGTTTGATATGTTATATATTTAGTATGATTGTAATAAGACTGTGTTATTTGTGAAGATTCTTATAATAAAAGGTATAACATGTTTATATTAGAGTATTTTCATATTTTCTAGGTTTATTTATAATAATAATATGTACGTATATTATATATATGTACGTTAGAGCATCCACAATGATTTTACATAAATCGTATTCTTTAAAGTTGCTACGTAGATATTTATGTACACTTTAAGTAATACGTAACGTTAAGATACACGTAAAAAATATTTTCTCTGCAATCGTATTACTTAAACATATTCCTTAAATATATTTTATTATTAAATTTTTCAACAACCACCGATAAGATATTAGCATTAATTATAAAATGAATTAATTTATAACTAAAATTTGTTTACGTAATACATAGTGCATTCCTTATATTTAAAGAATGCTTTATGTAAATATAAATTTACGTGTGAGTCCCATCTTTAACGAATGTTATGTAAAACCACTTTAAATTTTTTTTTTTGCTTTACTTAAATAAACATATAGGGCCCACGTTTACGTAATTTTTACTTAATACTACTGGGATACTTAATGCATGGCGGCAATCGAACGTCATCACTAATCTCCTTAATTCTGTCAAAGTACTCATTTGGGCCTCTTGATTAACATAAGATTAGGCCTGATATTTATACCATAATATTTTTTTATGCATTATTGCAAACAAATCAAGTATGATGTGACATTGTCTTGGAATCAATCTATCTAATTTGGAATGCTATTTATGATAATATATTCTATTTTGATAAAAAGTGGATCATATAAAGAGCATTTTCACCATATAAATTATGCTTAACTTTGACCTCCAAAAAAATTATGCTCAACTTATCTCGAAGATACGTACCTTAGGAATCTATGTCGGTCTCTTCTCATCGTTAATTTCAGTCTTTATATCTCTTAATTACAACATATATGAAAAAATAGAGAAAAATGATAGAAAGGAGAAGGTAAGTAACTGAACAAAATTATCAAAATATTAATTGATTCAAGTTGCTCAGCTTTTGATAATTAAACGATGGTAGAACTTATATGAGAATGTTAGCAAATTAAAAATAAAAAAAACTTATATGAGACCAACACGCACGCGCTATGCGCGTACACATATTTATACTCGATTATTTTTATTTAGTTAATAATGATAATAATAGTTGCATTGTAAAAAAAATGACACATAACTTAGTGGTTGATATATCTTTGAAAATAAATATCATGAGTTCAAATATCAACTTCAACTAACTATCTAATATTGTGTAGTGATTCAGTCCGTTATTATTTATTAAAATGTTAAGCGTTCAAATCCCGCTAAAACATTAAGAATAAAAAAATATTAATAGTCAGAACTTTACTATTTACAGGCTCACCCAATGTGAGAAGAAATTATTTTACGTTTGAATAAACATATACGAGTATAGTCCTTCCAATAACACCCTAAAACCGCTCCATGGAATTATTTCTTTATCAATTTCGTCATTTTATTTTCATTTTAACATTTTATAGTCTCAAAACGTTGAAAATTGATGGATATACGCATGATTCGGGCTCGGTTTTAAATTATTCGGACCTCGTACATGCACGAAACCCACGAAAAACCCGATTTCGAGCTAACCCGGGGAAACCGGGCAAGTCGCAAACTTGCCCGGCACCCCCGGGGGGCTTACCCGGAATTCCGGGTAAGCTTTGCACCCCGGGGGTGTCGCGCACACCCCCCCTTTTTGTCCTGGATGTATACGGAGACCCGATTTTCAACTAACTCCTATACGTCGGGGACCCCCCGTTACAAGGCGCGCGCGTCCCGCTCGTGACAGCCGCCTGAGACGCGCGTCAGAGTCCTCTTCCCAAAGCTCTCCCCTGCATCCCGGTTCACATTTCCACATTGAACCGGGTCAAAACCGGCTTACGGTCCAAGGTTGCCTATAAATAGCCACCTTGGGGGTAAACATTTTCAAGTCACTTTGGGTGAGAATTGAGAAGAGCTCTGACCTCTCTCTAACTTTCTCTCTCTAGAACTGTCTAATGTTGACCGTCGGAGTGAGCGCACCAAGCACCTCCCCCCTCTCCACGGGAGTTGCTCGGTAATGCTCCTCTTGCAGGTACGGACGGACAGTCAGCGAGAGAGCCCGAAGGACTTAGTGCGATTTTGAAGACGAAGCCAAAGGCCCGTGCACGACCCTAGGAGACGGACTTGGCCCTAACAAGCTCGCACCCAACCCGAAGACATCGACAAGTTACTCAGCAGACAACCCGCGTTAATTTGGTCGAAACACTTGGCGCCGTCCGTGGATCACCCACAAGACCAAAAGCATGGCAAGCAACGAGCAGCCACCGCCGACTAAGACGAAGAAAAGAGGACCAGGACGTCCAAGGAAAACTCCGGCCCCGGAGTCAAGCATGAGACCTCCTCCGCAGAGAGCTCAGAGAGACCCCCCGCAGAGCCAAAGCGAGGCCTCAGTCGCCTCGTCTATGCCAACAAGAAGCGTACACTCTCGGAGTAACGCGCAAGGGGGCACACAGCAAACCGACGCTCCTCCAGGCTTCGCCCATCAAACCTTCAACACGCAGGAGCAACCATACGGAATGCCAAATGCTGGGGCATACAATCAGGCACCAGGGGCACAGGCTGCGCCTGCAGTCACCCCAGAAATGATGGCGGCACTCGAACAGCTGCTTCATCTGAGAGGCCCTGCGCAACCAAGGATACGGGGCGCCACCACCCCCTCCCGCGCAACAAGCAAATATGCCCCCGCCACCAAGGCAGGCGCCTCCAATGAATGCACCTCAGCAGAGAGGCCCTACAATCTCAAAAACCCCGACCTTTCACGGGAATGCACAGCAAAGCAGGCAGTTCCCCCAACAAGGGACAAGACAGGAGCTCTCGCACTCCCAAACACCCTACCAAGCAGGGCCATTCAATGAAGGAGCCTGGAGGCAGCCGTCTCAGACATTCCAGGGATATCAAGGTGGATATTCTCAGTACAACCCGACGCAGGCGCAATTTCCCCAACAAGGCGCAAGCATGGGACAAGAAGCATGCCCCCCAAATCAGGGTAACCCAGTTACCGGGTTGACGGAGGAGATGCTTGAAAAGCTGATTGAAAAGAAGATAAAGCAAAGGAAAATGAGAGGGATGAACACATTGGTGGACACCACAACCCACTCTTTCACTGACGAGCTGGTGTACAGTCGCGTCCCAGACGCACTGTATAATCTAAGGCCGGAAAAGTACCGAGGCAAGGGAGACCCGATAGAGCATGTGCAAAAGGATGTGGACGTACTAATCTATTCACATCCTTGCAAAAGTCGGGGACAAGCGGTTCCATAGGAATCCTCCCTCGCAAATAAATGCAAGTGTCGGATGTACTAATCTATCCACACTTCGCCACAATACAAGGATGTGAACGTACTAATCTATTCACATCCTTGCAAAAAGTCGGGGGACAAGCGGTTCCTTAGGAATCCTCCCTCGCAAACAAATGCAAGTGTCGAACGTACTAATCTATCCACACTTCGCCGCAGTACAAGGATGTGGACGTACTAATCTATTCACATCCTTGCAAAAGTCGGGGGACAAGCGGTTCCTTAGGAATCCTCCCTCGCAAACAAATGCAAGTGTCGGACGTACTAATCTATCCACACTTCGCCGCAGTACAAGGATGTGGACGTACTAATCTATTCACATCCTTGCAAAAGTCGGGGACAAGCGGTTCCATAGGAATCCTCCCTCGCAAATAAATGCAAGTGTCGGATGTACTAATCTATCCACACTTCGCCACAATACAAGGATGTGAACGTACTAATCTATTCACATCCTTGCAAAAATTCGGGGGACATGCGGTTCCTTAGGAATCCTCCCTCGCAAACAAATGCAAGTGTCGGACGTACTAATCTATCCACACTTCGCCGCAGTACAAGGATGTGGACGTACTAATCTATTCACATCCTTGCAAAAGTCGGGGGACAAGCGGTTCCTTAGGAATCCTCCCTCGCAAACAAATGCAAGTGTCGGACGTACTAATCTATCCACGCTTAGCCATCATCAAGCGATGTGGACGTACTAATCTATCCACATCTCAAAAAACAAGATAGGCGTGCGGCTCTTCAGGAAACCACCATCTTGTCAAAATATCATAATGAAGATCCACGGTTCCGTAAGGAACTATCTTCTTATGAAAATCAAAAGGACAAGCGGTTCCTTAAGAGTTCCCCCTTCTCTTTAAAATTGCAAGTGTCGGACGTACTAATCTATCCACACTTCGCAAACAAACAACTATATCAAGTATGTGAACGTACTAATCTATTCACATCCTTGTAAAGGAAGACAAGCAGTTCAACATGGATCCTCCTCCTTACAAAGCCACAGGTGCCGGTAATACTAATTCATCCGCACCCCGCCACCAATAGAGATGCAATTTCCTAAGGAAAACCATCGGATTAAGGAAATCGACCTGTCAACAGAGCTACACTCTTCCAAAAGAGAACAAGTTATAGAGACAACAATAAAGGAAGATGCAAAATAATACTAAGTATTATATCTTTCTAACATCTCATGTCAGGCATATATATATAATATAGCAGGTCTGAAAAGTAAAGGCATCCAGCCAGCATAAAAAGTCAAGCCCGGGACACACCCCGCCAAAATCTCACCCATGCAAGGGGAGCAACCATATATACACAAGAGAGTCATATAAAACAAAGAAAGATCAACCTGACCCAACGTCAGGAGCACCAGAGCCAAAGGCGTCAGCCATAAAAACATCATGCGCAGGGCTGCTGAAAACAACACGGCGATCGTCACCAACAGGGACGGACACCTGTCCCGTCAAACCACTCGCTCCGCCCACATCGCCCGCTCGGATCCCCGCAATAGCCCCGAGGGCATAGCCAGTTTATGGCCCAGTACTCTGGAAAGGAAAATCGGGGGCAAGAGAGTATATCCTCCTGAAGTAATCCACAGAGAAAGGCTCCATGTGATCATCACGTGCCTTCTCGAGAAGTTTGGAGTAATCAGCTGTAGTAGGAAACTCAATCATCCCAAGCTGATCACCCAGGGCAACATGAGACTCTTTAGTCTCCTTCAGCGCCACAGCATGTGCCTCCTCGTCGACCTTCTCCTGGCGCAATAAGGCAAACAGCTCCGCCTCCAGCTGAGACGCGCAATCCTGACTTCCCTTGAGATCAGCGGAAGCCTTGGAAGAAGCATCTGAATGTACGCGCGCCTTCTCCCTCAACACAACGACATCCTGAGACAAGCGCTCATGACGACCCTGCAGACCCCTCGTCTCCTCAACAAGCTCAACAACAAAGGAGGAAAGGTTGGTCATCACGGCATTCACCTGCAACAACAACACAAGCACATCACACACAAAGAAGCCAGACAAACATGATAGATCCAACATAAAAAGAAAACAACGTACAGGAGCAAAGCGCGCGAGCGACTCCTCAACACACTTCAAAGCAGCCTCAGGGTCACGGGGGCACTTCTTGCGGTCAGCCGGCGGAACAGACCGCTGAACCACACGCACACCGACAGCAGGTGTGCTCAAGGAAACATCCTTGGGAAAGCGAATAGCAGACTGAGAGTAGGGAGTCCACTCGTTCCCGGACACATCCCGATCAAGCCGACACATCAGATCAGACTTGCGAAGAGCTGGAGGAGTAGGAACAACTACACATCAAAAGCAAACACATTAGGAGAAGGCAAACTATACCAATACAACAAGAAGTCAACCACAGTCACCTGCCAAGGAAGGCACCTCCGTTGAACGGCCGCTCCCCGACCGGGGGGCAGGCATGGTCGAATCCGCATACATTGGCCCCTTCCCTTTGTCGCAGGAAGGAGCAAGAGGCATGCCGGCAGACGTCGATCTCTTAGGATCGCTCGGGGAACGGACGTCAGCATCATTCTCTCGGACAGGTGCAACTCCCCCCGCCGTCGGGAGTACCAAGCCTGCAAAGACAACCACAAAAAGACCATTAGCATGTTAGCATGGGGAAAAATCTCAACGAAACCTTTAAAGGCACAAGTCCCATACCCGGGCCAACAGGAGGAGTGTCGACGAGGCCAGAAACAGTCTGAGGAGATCCGCCTGCGACTCCGCCCTCTAAACAGGGGCGTCTGTTAAGAAACCAACCTACAAGGAAACAGGAACAAATGTTACGAAACTTCAAAACATACCAACTCATCCCCCGAAGGACGTACATGAATGCCCGCCGCGAGCAGCTCGGCGTCGGAAGCACGATAAAGGGGGCTGTACTCCCCCGCCCTATTCGCCGTGTGAATCTTCTTCAAAGCAACCTTGTCTGTATCGGAGAACTCTTGAAAACGCGGAACGGGGTCGGTATCCACTATGTGAGAAGTCGTCCAAGTCGTGCCCGCATCCTTTATAAAAAAAGTACTGACACTTCCATTTGTTCTGGGAAGTGTCCGATCTTTCGCAGAACCGCGCCTCAGTATTCCACCCCGCCCTGCGCAAGCCAAGGGAGGAGAATCCCTTCTCGGTCATGTGAGGCCAACGCAAGGTGAAAGTACACATCCCAGACTCATCTGCCTTGCCCAGGCGATAGAAGGCTCGAAAAAGCACTATCGAGTAATCCCAAGAGTTTAGATGACACTGCACCCGGAAACATGTCCAAGCTCTAAACCCCGGTGGAGTGATAGAGACGGGAGAAATCCTGTAATGTCGACAAAGGCGGGCCAGATCCTGACAATAAGGAAAGCGCAGCCCTTCTCGGAACTGTGAAAGATAAACAGCCTCGTATTCAGCCGGAGGAACGGTGGGCCGACCAAATTCGACCCCCTTCACGACGTCCCAAGGATACGAGACCTCTATGCCGGGACACCAGCCCCGGGTCGAGACGTAGAGATCGAACTTGGAACGTGGGAGCTTGTTGGGAAAAAACATTTGGGTCTTCTCCAGTATTACGCGGTTACCCGACGGTCCCAAAAGCACACCGCTTCGAGACCCGGAATCAGAATCCATGGTGCCCTCATCAACCTCCCCATCAATGTTATCCGAAACAGAGTGATGAGACTTACTCATTGCGTGAAGAAGCAGAAACCGTTGCCTACCAGGAACACTCTAAGTATCAAAGACACGCGCTTGCAAGCCCGTCAACCAAACCATGCAAAAACCATACACAACTCAATCAAAAACCAGGGCCACGTATCAACACCATTCACCAAGCCCTTTGCGAGGGCATCCAACCCAACGGACCAACTGTCCGCGAGCAAACAGCTAGGGACCCTCCCGCTCGGGAGTCAAAAGTCCCTACGCTCACCAAAGGCCTAGGCCACCCACTAACAAAATTTCCATATACTTATACAATATAACACAGGTATTCAAGCATTCAACTAAACGACGAGCTCAGGAGCTAAGGAAATCTAAAGCATGCAAAATTGGTCATAATTACCAAAATGCCCTCCGACCACATTTCGATCAAATTTTATCCCCAAAACGGCTCAAGGCTCCGGGGGCACATACAAGCAGCTCAAATACACTTAAACAAGCACCATACATCCAAGAGGTACACTCACATTCACCCTCCATTTTTTAAAAGTTGTTGATAACTTGGATTTTCACCATCAAGTGACTTAGCTAAATTTGACTAAGTTATTTCAAATGGTCTCAACTACTTGAAAACATTTTTTTTATGATTTTTCGTATCAAGTCCATCACATGTGATTTTCCAAACCCGGCATTATTTCATTTACTAAAACCGTCGTCTCGCCGTCAAGACGGCCGTCTCGGACGACGGGCTCCCGAAAACCATCATATTGCATGAAAAACGTTTTATCAAAACTTTCATGATTTATTATCATTTTGATACAATTAGTCGTGGCATGAACGTTCCATATTTATTTGATCATCTTACAAACCCGAAAAATTTCATGTGCGCTCACGCCTTACTTCTTCCAAAATCACATTTATCATATTACTCGTAGTCCGTTGTGCTACTAACCCTTTGCGCAGTTATCAAGCATGACCATCTCAAAAAAATAAGGCAAGGAGCTCGTCTGAGCCGCGCGTATCCACCCTTGGTAAGTCAGGACCCAAGGTGAGCAGACGACCCGAATCACGCGTACACCCTATCTTAAAATAGAGTTAAATAAAGGTCAAGCCATTATTTAACTCGGGGGCAAGTGATGGATATACGCATGATTCGGGCTCGGTTTTAAATTATTCGGACCTCGTACATGCACGAAACCCACGAAAAACCCGATTTCGAGCTAACCCGGGGAAACCGGGCAAGTCGCAAACTTGCCCGGCACCCCCGGGGGGCTTACCCGGAATTTCCGGGTAAGCTTTGCACCCCGGGGGTGTCGCGCACACCCCCCCTTTTTGTCCTGGATGTATACGGAGACCCGATTTTCAACTAACTCCTATACGTCGGGGACCCCCCGTTACAAGGCGCGCGCGTCCCGCTCGTGACACCCGCCTGAGACGCGTGTCAGAGTCCTCTTCCCAAAGCTCTCCCCTGCATCCCGGTTCACATTTCCACATTGAACCGGGTCAAAACCGGCTTACGGTCCAAGGTTGCCTATAAATAGCCACATTGGGGGTAAACATTTTCAAGTCACTTTGGGTGAGAATTGAGAAGAGCTCTGACCTCTCTCTAACTTTCTCTCTCTAGAACTGTCTAATGTTGACCGTCGGAGTGAGCGCACCAAGCACCTCCCCCCTCTCCACGGGAGTTGCTCGGTAATGCTCCTCTTGCAGGTACGGACGGACAGTCAGCGAGAGAGCCCGAAGGACTTAGTGCGATTTTGAAGACGAAGCCAAAGGCCCGTGCACGACCCTAGGAGACGGACTTGGCCCTAACAAGCTCGCACCCAACCCGAAGACATCGACAAGTTACTCAGCAGACAGCCCGCGTTAACTTGGTCGAAACAAAAATTAGGGTATAAATGTAGCACATATATAGATTATAAAAGTATGTATATGCCAAAAAATTGACTAAGTTTACAAATTATGAGACATTTGTGTACTTTTCTGAGTCCTTTTATCAACTCTCTATTATGGGTTCATTTTTCTTTTATGTGATTGAATGAATTCGGACTGTCATTGAAGGTCAGTAGTCGGTCAATGTACGAAAGTCGTATGTAATGATCAATCAATATTACATAATTACATATATATGAATGCAAAAAGTTCCATAAAGGCTGCTAATTGGAGTCTTGGGCAAAGACAAATACCATATATATAATTCTTTTATCGTGGATGGTAATAAGAGGTTTAATTAGGGTTAGACGTGTAGCATATTTGTATAATGACTAAACAAATTTTCATTTGTATAAATCGGTTTTTACATCTAAATTGATTCATGTTCGAACATGAGGAGCATGAATATTTTTCTATAAACAATGGGGTTAATTTAAACATCTGACTTTTATTAAACGATGATAGACTGAATCATTACAACATATTACATGTTTACAAAAAATGATGTATATTATAATATGCATATTACATTTCTCACTTTTTTAATTTTTAATTTTATTTTTTAAATTGAAAAACTAATATTACTTAAACTTTAAAATGTCGTGTAAACGAGTCGATCGAGCCAAGTCGATTATTAGACTGCTCCTACTTGACGAGTCGATTTAAATAAGTTGAATTCGAGCTCAAAAATTGGATTTTTAGGTTTGAACTGAATTTTCAGGTTTGACCATCTCGATCCCGCCTCAGTTAAGGCCAAATAGTAATGTTCAAAATGAAATTGTAGAATCGTTTACACTCTAGTATTCATATAAATTTTCCGTATACACCCTTATCAACTTTTGAAAGAACTCATTTTTTACTTTACAATATTTTTCAACTCAATCCTTCAAATTTACCCTTTAGAAAATGTTTGTTATAAAAATTAAACTATTGCCACTTTATCAAAACTACGTACAATATCCAACCTAGAAACTAATGCTTTGGCTTATAAAATACCTCATTAATTATTCATTGTCCATCGTTTATTGATTAAATATAAGAGTTTGAAGCAAATGTACGATTTAAAATAACTAGGTGCTGACCCCGCGCTTAGCTCGGGGCGACTGGCTAAATCGTATATGTATATATATATATATATATGTAGAAGATTAAAATTAAGATCAACCACAATTTTAGAAGAAAAAGACTTATTGAAATGTAACTTAGGCTGTTGTGCCACATTCAGATTAACATTTCATTGTTTAAGTATAAACGTTCAATTTTATTGATGAACCACGACGTCTATTAACTCCTAACTTAAATATAAATACATAAAATTTTCAATGTAAGTCATTAACCTATCCTCTAAAATTTGTTGCTATTCAAGTAAACTTTATTACAAAATAATCCTCAAATTCAGTACTTTGTCTCAGTAAATTGAATAAATCACAGACTTTGTGTTCACAGCTAAGTATTTTCCTTCTAAAAAAAATCTATTAAGATTAACTATTTATCTAAAGAAAATTAAAGAAGATTATAGCAGCTAATTTTTGCAAAAAAAGCACGCGTCGATGAAAATGTTCGACATTTCCTTCAGATTTTGTTACATTTTTTTTACGGAATTATCAATTTCTCTCTCTTATTTCGTCCACCTCTTTATCATTATATTTATACATTTTTACTTAATAAGTTTATCTCTTAGTTTAAAATTATATTTACATTTATTTATCCACCTCTTTTAACGCTTTATCCAAATCATATTACTACTTAACCTTATTAATAATTAATTATCAATCATTTATCCGTGTATTCTAAAAAAATTAATATAATATTATTGTTTTACATTTTATGTAGATATTTGTTTACACTAATTAATATTTTAAAAAATATATATACATTTTATTATTGATTAATTTGTTATAAAAATGTCTATAAGTTAGAAATATATGTTATAAACAAAAGAAAAACAATTTCCTCCAAACTTTTAATTTAAAATTTTGCATATATATATATATATATATATATATATATATATATATATATATATATTTATTTACAATATTAAACATAGTTTATATTAAAAATTTATTTCTTATGTTAATTATTTTCTACATTTTTATTGTATTTACATTTTTTTATATTTAATGCATTTTTATAATTTATTTTAAATTTTTAACTAATAAATTATTGAACAAATACTGGAAAAAAAATATCAGGTAATCTTATATATATATTGATAAAAAGGAGCATACATAAATATTATATATATTTCTTAAATATTCGAGAGAGAAAATGGAATTAATTATTGATGGGTGGTTACTTAGACAAAAACGTTTTTTGTTTAACAAAAAAAAAAACATAACGTGCGGGGTGGGAGAAATTCGGTGCGGCTGTCTGTTATCCCTACTGTGTAGGCATGCGACGTGGAGATGTGCTATTGGCTGAAAAAAATCCGAGGTAGCACACATGGGATGCTCGAAAATGCTGATGTGACAATTTTTGGTAAGCACTTTCTCTCTCCCTTTAACTTATTATATATATAGATTTATTCTTTTGTTTTTTCATTTTATCATCAAGTCGTTATTTTATAATTCACCCACTAAAGATCTTGGACTTTTCTATTGTGTCTTTGAGATTTTCCATCTCAGGGATCAAATATAAAAAATTAAAAGCATAAGGATTAAACAGTATAATTAATGTATTTGGCTATTCGTTTCAGAATGTTCTACGATACTATCATAGTATCATACTTTCGATTAGATATAATATTTTAAATCTTTTATTCATACACTCATCCCAAGCCACACGAGTCCTCCAAGGTTTACTTATTATCAACTCGTCCTCTTCCATTACCATTCACCACCAATTTTCTTAATATATTCACCACCCACTTTTTTTTAATCTTAAATTCACCTCCCCTTTAGAACTATAATAAAATATAATATTGTTATAGTAATATTTCTTTCTTTTTTTCTTTCTAGTTATTATTATATATAACTTATAATATATATTAATAATATTACATAATTAAAACTAAAAATTATGGAAAGTGTTGATTTATTTATTATTTACCATACACAATAATTTATTTTATCATAATAAAATAAATGGAAAATGACATTGAGGAGTCTCAACTCTCAATTATCAGTTTTTGATTTATAGGAAACTCAATTTTTTTCTTATTTAGAACATCAAATATCTGAATTGTGACTTATCAGTTAGTTATGGCTCGATTCAACTAGTTAGGTAGCTCAGCTCGCCTTGACCTGAGTCCATGTCAACATGGTTTTAGAAATAATATTTATTTTTAAATAAAGTATCTATGTTATGTAATAAAAAAAATTAAAAAAATTTAAATTTGAAATACTTTGTATTATATTTTTAAAAATAGAAATAAATGTCTAAAATTTACATGACATTAAAATGTTATAAATATGAAAAATAATAAAAAAAAATCTAAAAAGACTAATTAAAATCCAAAGTTGATAAGGTAGTTTATATATAATAAAAATTCAATTTTCTCAATATATTTTTAGCAAGTGTTTAGGTGTCTTATTTCTTCATTTACTAACTTTATTCTCAAACTTTCTATTGATTGTTCCAATTCTACTAATTTGCCCTTACACATGAGAGTGGTCCAAATTGATTTAGAGAAAAAAAAAACCGCACTATAGGAAAATGATATAAATCAATGTTATCATAATCGAACCAAGCCGACGGTCTGATCAAGTCTGGCTAGGAAAATGATTCATAATCGGTCCGGTTTACTCTGAAAAAAGCGGCTAAAAATAAAATCTTAAAAGAAAGTTAGAGTAGAATTATGTTGATCAACATATGGTCTTCTTTTGCAAATATTAGGATGGGTTAGAAAATGTTATTTTGTAATGTAATAGGTGGACTGCTGGTTCAACCGAACCGGAAACCCCCACCCTAGTCGTTTCGGTGTCCAGTTCGGTCTTGATGATATCGATATAAACAATAGTAAAACATAAAATTTTATAGTAACAACAACTATAATATATTATTGTAATGTTACAGCTCAGACTTCAACTCATTAGTTTCAATGGATTTCGTTCTACTATCAATTATTAGTTATAAAACATTATTCACTATGCCTTTTTGTGATATTGTCCTAGAAAATAATGCGAATTATATAATAAATTATATTTAAATAATAAACTAAAAAAATGTGAAGGTGTAGTAGGACAAGCTCTATGACTTAAGCCACCGATAAGGAAGTTACTAGCCATGCATGATTGAAAGACTCTAATTGATATGTATAGATTTAATAGACAAATGAAACATATGATCAAAATATTATTTTGATAAAGCAAAAATTAATAAATATTCTATAATTAATAGTCTGGAGAAATATTAATAAACATATATTTAACGTTTAACATATATATTAATTGTGCAGTGTATTTTGCGATGTGCAAATCTTCTGAGCATTATCTCAAAATTTTAAATTTGTAGGAATAATTACCAAAATATTTAAGATATAAAATAAAATACAACCAGAAAGAAATATAACAAATAAATTATTAAAAATTATTTATATATGATAAAAAAATTAATCAAAATTAAAAGTAATTTTTAACTGAGTTTATTTTATTATGATAAAATGAATTATTTTCTTAATGATAAAGAATATATAAATTTATGGTATATAACTTTTAATTTAATTTTACAATAACATAGATTATTATAGGATAGTGGAAAAATTAATTAGTATAGGTTCTTTATATTTATAATAAATAAAACTAGAAAGTTGAAATTATTAATTTTAATATTGGTGGTGATTGAAGACGATGAATGGTATTTGGAAAGCTTTATTAAAGAAGTTACGTACATGGAGTGGATGAACAAAAAGTTTAAAACAATAATATATTATCGAAAGTAAGATACTATGATAGCGTCGTAGCCTAGTTTGAATAGAGAGCTAAATTTATTGTTCAGTCCTTGTAATTTTAACTATTTTATTTCTGATAATGAGATGAAAAATCTCGGAGAGAGTATAGAAAGGTCCAAAGATCTTCTATTACTAGAACTTTAATCCTACATTTCCGACACGAATTACTAAAGGAGTTGTTATATATAAAAGAATATGTACTACAATAATATTATAATATATATATATATATATAGTTGAATATATGAGAGCAACGTATATATGAAAGCATACATACATGCATGGAAAATAGATTCCTTGATTCCCACGATAACTTTGGACGGGTCGTGGCATGCAAGATGACTTTCAACTTATATTCTCTGACCATACATGCTTTTTACTAGTTATTAATTAATTAATTAATTAAAGTTGTTTCACACTATGTAGAAGTAGAATCATCATTAGTCGTGTGTAACGCCTAATTTTGTAAATATTAAATTGAAATGCATAAATATCTCGAAAGAAAAACAACACTTATTTGTGTGTCGTACTTAAGCGCGTTAATTAAGTTTTTTAGAGCATCCACAGTGATATTACGTAAAGATTACGTAAACGTGGGTCCTACATGTTTATTTAAGTAAAGCAACAAAAACTATCTACAGTGGTTTTACATAGCATTCCTTAAAGATGGGATCCACACGTAAATTTATGTTTTTACATAAAGCATTCCTTAAATTTAAGTAATGCACTATGTATTACGTAACCAATTTTTTTATTATAAATTAATTCATTTTATAATTTGTTTCGACCGGGTAATCGCGGGTTGCCCGCGGGATAGCCCGTCGAACTCGTCGGGTTGGATGCGAGCTAAATCCGCCTTCTGATGTCGTGCGCGGGCTCTAGCTTCGTCTTCCAAAAGAGGGCAAGTCTTTCCGGCTCTCTAGCAGATCGTCCGTCAGCCCCTGCAAAGGAGCGCTACCAAGCAGTCCCCGTGGAGAGGGGGGGGGGGTGCTTGACGTGCTCACTCCGACGATCAACATCAGTAATTTTCTAGAGAGAGAAAGGGAGGGTTTTTAGAGAGAAGTCAGAGCTTTTTCCCAAGCTTGCCCAAAGTGATTTTGGAAATGAATTAAATTGACTTGAAAATGTTCACCCCCAAGGTGGCTATTTATAGGCAACCTTGGACCGTAAACCGGTTTTGACCCGGTTCAATGGGGAAATGTGAACCGGGATGTAGGGGTAAGCTTCGGGAAAAGGGTTCTGACGTGCGTCTCAGGCGGCTGTCATGGACGGGACGCGCGCGCCTCTGAAACAAAGGTCTCGGACACATAGGAGTTAATGTAAAAACCGGGTCTCCGTATACGTCCGAGGTAAAATGGGGGGTGTGCGCGACACCCCCCGGGTGTGGAACTTACCCGGAATTCCGGGTAAGCCTAGGCCTACCAAGCTTACCCGGAAATTTCCGGGTAAGCCCCCCGGGGATGCCGGGCAAGTTCGAACTTGCCCGGTTTTCCCCGGTTAGCTTGAAATTGGGGAGGAACGGTGAGTCCCGTACGTGCACGAGGTCCGAATAATTAAAACCGAGCCCGGATCACGCGTATGTCCATCACTTGCCCCCGAGTTAAACAATGGCTTGACCTTTGTTTAACTCTATTATAAGATAGGGCATATGCGTGAGTCGGGCCGTCCGCTCACCTTGAGTTTTAACCTACCAAGGGTGGACGCGCGTGGCTCCGACGAATTCCTTGCCTTAGTTTTTGAGATGGTCATGCTTGGTAACTGCATGAAGGGTTAGTAGCATAACAAACTACGAATAATATGAAAAATATGATCGTTTGGAGAATTAAGGTGCGAGCACGCACGAAATTTTTCGAGCTCGTACGATGAGCTAATAAATACGGAATGTTCATGATAGGACTAAATGTATCAAAATGATAATAAATCATGTAAGTCTTGACAAAATGTTTTTCGTGTAGTGCGATAGTTTTTGGGAGCTCGTCGTCCGAGACGGTCGTCTTGACGGCGAGACGACGGTTTTGAGTGAATGAAATAGGGCCGAGTTTTGGAAAATCACATGCAACGGCCCTAATACGAAAAAATCATAATTTCGACGTTTTCAAAAAGTTGAGGGTATTTGAAATGACTTAGATAAAATTATCCAAGTCATTTGATAGTTAAGAACCCAAGCCATCAACAACTTCAAAAAATGAATGGTAGATAGGAATATACCTCCTTGATGTATGGTACTTACCATGTTGTGTAGTCCCCTCTCTTCCATGATAGTTTATAAAACTATCAACTTTTGAATTGGTTGTGGTGAGAGTTTTGGAGGGGCTAAGGTAGGGATTTTAGGAACTCACTCTAGGGTGCAAGGGAGACCACATTCCGGCCGGCCACCACCAGGAGCACCACCGGCGACGTCAGGGCGGCGCAGCGGCGGCGAGGCGGCGGCGGCAGGCGGCGGGTCCGGCGGCTGTGGCGGGGGCGGCTGCAACCTTTGTGGTTCGATTTTGAGCCCGATTCGATCCGATTTCGAGTCCTTTTTGTGGAGCATCGATTGGTAATGTCCTCCACTCACTTTTCTTGATGTTGAATAGACCTATAGGGCTGCACATTTGAATTTCAATAAGGTGCCTTGTAGGTGTTTGATAAAATGCATGAGTGAAGTTTTTGCTTGATTTTCAAAATTTGCTTTTGGCTAAGCTCTAGGTGTAAATAGATAGAGTTAAGGATAGCGAACTCCCTTTGTGAAGAGGTTCCTAGGTTCCGATCAACCGAGGGGGAATCGCGGGGGTTCGAAATCGAAGTTTTTCGAGCGAAAAACTTGACCCCTTGTATCTTGATATGGGTGACTTGAAATGATGTTTCCTATTGTAATAAAGTCCCCTTGATTGTTTATGAGCGGATTGCCATGCCCCCGGAGCTTAGGTGAATGCTTGGTAGTTCGCCTTCGTTAGTGGCTTAGTTGACCCGAGCGTTTTTCGGGTTGTTCGGGGAGGGGTAAATCCCTCCGTGGCATGTAAGGGGCTTGCTTGAGTGCGTTTGAGCTGCTCGTATGTGCCCCCGGAGCCTTGAACCATTCTAAGGATGAAATTTGATCAAGAGGTGGTCGGATGGCATTTTGGTAATTATAACCAACTTTGTATGCTTTTGATTTCTTTAGCTCTTGAGCTTGTCGCTTTGTAGAGTGCTTGAATACCTGTGACACATTGCACAAATGTATGAAAATTTGATTAGTAGGTGGCCTAGGCCTTTGATGAGCGTAAGGATTTTTGATTCCCGAGCGGGAGGGTCCCTAGCTGTTTGCATGCGGACGGTCGGTCCGTTGGGTTGAATGTCCTTGCAAAGGATTTTGATGGGTGTGGTTGATGTGTTGCTTTGGTTTTTAATTGAGTTGGTGTACGGTTTTTGCAGGGCTTGGACGACGAGCTTGCAGGCGTCCGATTCTGATACTTAGAGTATTTTTGATAGGAAACGGTTTCCGCTTCTTCGCACAATGAGTAAGTCTCATCCTTTTGTTTCGGATAACTTTGAGGGTGTGGTTGACGAAAGCACCATGGATTCCGATTCTGAGTCTCAAAGCGGTGTACTCTTGGGACCGTCGGGCGACCGCGTGATATTGGAGAAGACTCAGATATTTTTTCCAAACAAGCTTCCGCGTTCCAAGTTTGACCTCTATGTCTTAACCCGGGGCTGGTGTCCCGGTCTAGAGGTCTCGTATCCTTGGGATGTTGTGAAGGGAGTTGAATTTGGTCGGCCCACCGTTCCTCCAGCTGAGTATGAGGCGGTCTACCTTTCACAGTTTCGAGAAGGACTGCGGTTTCCCTACTGTCAGGATCTGGTCCGCCTTTGTCGATATTATAGGATTTCCCCTGTCTCTATTACCCCTCCAGGGTTTAGGGCTTGGACGTGTTTTCGGGTGCAATGTCATCTGAATTCCTGGGATTACTCAATAGTGTTGTTTCGAGCCTTCTACCGCCTGGGTAAGGCAGATGAGTCTGGGATGTGCACCTTCAGCTTACGTTGGCCTCATATGACCGAAAAGGGATTCTCTTCCCTTGGTTTGCGTCGGGCAGGGTGGAATATTGAAGCGCGGTTCTGCGAACGGTCGGACACTTCCCAGAATAAATGGAAGTGTCAGTACTTTTTTGTGAAGGATGCAGGCACGACTTGGGCGACTTCTCACATATTGGATGCCGATCCCGTTCCACGATTTCATGAGTTCTCTGATAGAGATAAGGTCGCTTTGAAGAAGATCCATGCGGCGAATAGGGCGGGGGAGTACAGCCCCCTTTATCGTGCTTCTGACGCCGAGCTACTCGCGGCGGGCATTCACGTACGTCCTTCGGGGGAGGAGTTGGTATGTTTTGAAGTTTTGTAACATCTGCTCTTGTTTTCTTGTAGGTTGGTTTCTTAACAGACGCCCCTGTTTACAGGGTGGAGTTGCAGGCGGGTCTTCTCAGATTGTTCCCGGCCTAGACGATACGCTTCCTGTTGGCCCGGGTATGGGACTTGTGCCTTTTAAAGGTTTCGTTGTGGCTTTTCGCATGCTGACACGCTAAAGGTTTCTTTGTGGTTGTCTCTGTAGGCTTGGACTTTCCGCCGGCGGGGGGAGTTGTTCCTGTCGGGGAGCATGATGCTGACGTCCGCTCCCCGAGCGATCCTAGGAGGTTGACATCTGACGGCATGCCTCTTGCTCCTTCCAGCGACAAAGGGAAAGGGCCTATGTATGCCGATTCGACCATGCATGTCCCCCGGTCGGGGAGCGGGCGTTCAGAGGAGGTGCCTCCCTTGGCAGGTAACTGTGGTTGACTTGTTGTTGTATTAGTATGGTTTGCATTCTTCTAATGTGTTTGCTATTGGTGTGTAGTTGTCCCTACTCCTCCGGCTCTTCGCAAGTCTGACTTGATTTGCCGGCCTGATCGGGATGTTTCTGGGAGTGAGTGGGTTCCGTATTGTCAGTCTGCTGTCCGTTTTCCCAAGGATGTTTCCTTGAGTACGCCTGTTGTTGGTGTGCGTGTGGTTCAGCGGTCTGTTCCACCGGCTGACCGCAAGACGTGCCCCCGAGATCCTGAGGCTGCGTTGAAATGTGTTGAGGAGTCACTCGCGCGCTTTGCTCCTGTACGTTGTTTTCCTTTTATGTTGGATCTATCATGTTTGTTTGACTTCTCTGTGTATGATGTGTTTGTGTTGTTGTTGTAGGTGAATGCCGTGATGACCAACCTCTCCTCTTTCGTTGTTGAGCTTGTTGAGGAGACGAGGGGTCTGCAGGATCGTCATGAGCACTTGTCTCAGGACGTTGTCGTGTTGAGGGAGAAGGCGCGCGCACATTCAGATGCTTCTTCCGAGGCTTCCGCTGATCTTAAGAGGAGTCAGGATTATGCGTCTCAGCTGGAGGCGGAGCTGTTTGCCCTACTACGTCAGGAGAAGGTTGATGAGGAAACGCATGTTGTGGCGCTGGGGGAGACTAAAGAGTCTCATGTTGCCCTGGGTGATCAGCTTGGAATGATCGAGTTTCCTACTACAGCTGATTATCCCAAGCTTCTCGAGAAGGCGCGTGATGATCGCATGGAGTCCTTCTCTGTGGATTACTTCAGGAGGGTACATTCCCTTGCCCTCGATTTTCCTTTCCAGAGTGCTGGTCCATATGCTGGCTATGCCCTTGGGGCTATTGCGGGGACCCGAGCGAGTGGTGGAGCGAGTGGTTTGACGGGACAGGCGTCCGTCCCTGTTGGTGATGATCGCCGGGGTGCTTTCAAAGGCCCAGCGCAAGATGTTTTTATGACTGATGTCTTTGGTTCTGATGCTCCTGACGTTGGGTCAGGTTGATTTTTCTTTGTTTTTCCATGTGTACATATGGTTGCTCCCCTTGCATGGGTGAGATTTTGACGGGTTGCATCTTGGGCTCGACTTTTAAGCTGGCTGGATGTCTTTACTCTTGAGTCCTGCTATATTATATATATATGCCTGACATGAGATGTTAGAAAGATATAATACTAAGTATTATTTTGCCTCTTTCTTTATTGTTGTCTCAGTGACTTGTTCTCTTTTTGTAAGAGTATTGCTCTACTGAATGGTTGATTTTCTTGATCCGATGGTTTTCCTTAGGAAACTGCTTCTCTGTTGGTGACGGTTGTGGGTGAGTTGGTATTACCGTCGTCTGTGGCTTTGTAGGGAGGATGATCTCCGTTGAAGTGCTTGTCTTTCTTTATGAGGATGTGAACAGACTAGTTTGTTCACATATTTGATGCTGTGGCTGAGTGAGGATGGATTAGTACGTCCAACCCTTATTTTTGTTTGCGAGGGAAGATTCCCAATGATCCGCTTGTCCCCCGACTTTTGGCAAGGATGTGAATAGATTAGTACGTACACATCCTTGTATGATGGCGAAGTGTGGATAGATTAGTACGTCCGACACTTGCATTTGTTTGCGAGGGAGGATTCCCAATGATCCGTTTATCCCCCGACTTTTTGCAAGGATGTGAATAGATTAGTACGTTCACATCCTTGTAATATGGCGAAGTGTGGATAGGTTAGTACGTCCGACACTTGCATTTGTTTGCGAGGAAGGATTCCCAATGATCCGTTTATCCCCCGACTTTTGCAAGGATGTGAATAGATTAGTACGTTCACATCCTTGTAATATGGCGAAGTGTGGATAGATTAGTACGTCCGACACTTGCATTTGTTTGTGAGGAAGGATTCCCAATGATCCGTTTATCCCCCGACTTTTTGCAAGGATGTGAATAGATTAGTACGTTCACATCCTTGTGATATGGCGAAGTGTGGATAGATTAGTACGTCCGACACTTGCATTTGTTTGCGAGGAAGGATTCCCAATGATCCGTTTATCCCCCGACTTTTTGCAAGGATGTGAATAGATTAGTACGTTCACATCCTTGTTATGAGGATACTTTAACTCCTTGTATGCGTCTAACGTCCGTTGTTTTAGTTTGTCGTGATGAGCTTCGCTTAGGCTTGCTTTGATATCTTTCTGATGGCTTTTCTTGTTGGTTGCCCTTTCTGCGTATAGGGTTAGGGTCTTTGTTGGTGATGTATGTGGCTTGTTCCTGGTATTGGACCGGGGGAGCTTGCCATTACATAGTGATTTTTCCTACGCAAGGAGTGAACTTCATTAGTTTTCTTGTTTATTTACAAGGGATGTGCATGGATGGAGTCAACTGATCTCCCATCCTAAATGTTCTACTCAGCATTTGAAAAGTAAAGATAGAGTATGTGCATGTCATAAGGGAAGGGTTATTCCCTTAGTGACGGTTTGATAAAGCTGGCTTCCTGCATGCAATGTGGGAGCGCAGAGCTCCTTGTTTGATCAGGTCCTCGATTTTGTTGCGAAGGGAGGGGCAGCCATTTGTGCTGTGACCCCATTTGTTGTGATAGTGGCACCACAATTCTGGATTCTTCCCGAGGAAAGCAATTCGGATCTCGCTTGGAGGGGGTAAAACATCCTTCAGGGTGGTCCTGAACAACTCTTCCACCTCTATGTTTAGAGGTGTATATTCTCCATCTTGGTTGTTGTTCAAGTCTTGTCTTGCACGCTCTTGTTCGCGCGCCTCCTCATGTTCTGTAGGTGGGCTGAACCACCCCAGCTCATTTGCGACTTCAATTGCCGTTTCCATCTTCTCCTTTAGGTCAGCCATAGACTTGGTTGTCCTCCACCCATGTGTTCGTCCGAACAGGAGAAATGTGGGTGAGTTCATGTTCAGGAAAAATCCATTGATCACGGCTGACTTGTCTGCAAAACTTGAAGTTGCGTTAATAGCCAATCGCTTGAAGTAGTTTTGGATGGATTCTGACTCTCCTTGTTTAATGTCCCATATGCTTGGGAGCATTGGGGTTTGAAGTGTTGGGAGTCTTTCTCCTTTGCTCATCATCTCGTCAAATCGCCTTTCGACTTCAGATTTGGAACACTGTCCCCTTTCAATGACTGCAATGTCCAGGCGGTTTTTGCATCTTAGGGCGTTGACATAGCATTTTCGTGCTGTTGTCTGATCGCCCAAGACTTCACCGATTCCTCCCCTTAAGCGGTATTTCAGCTTTTGATGTGCCGTTGAAGGCACCATCTCGTAGGGGTTTATCGTTGTTCTCCCGAGAATTCCGTTGTAAGCGCCGAGGCTTTCGACGATCACAAAAGTGATGTCGATTTTCATAGCGTTCCACCCCTCTCCTATCACAGTGGGAAGGGTGATCATTCCCAGTGGGTATGTAGCAGCTCCGGCAAAGCTTACTAACGGGAAATTTCCCGGCTTCAGGTCCTCTCTTTTCATTCCCAGCTGTTCGAGGACGTTAATATGGAGGATGTCTGACGAGCTTCCTCCGTCGACTAGAATTCTTTTGACATCGAACCCGTTGATTTCCATCGTTATTACTAACGCGTCATCATGTGGGTAGACGATGTGTGCCATGTCTTTTCTCGAGAATCCTATCACGAGGTCCTCCTCTTCTGGTTTCTTTCTTTTTCCATACTTGGGGAGTGTGCTTGCCTGCGCAGCGTAGACATCTCTTGTGTTGGAGACTTGTCCTCCTGCAGCTGGACCACCGTGAATGACATTAATGACTCCCCTCTTTTTAGGAGGAGGGTTGTCAGTGGTCTTCTCCTTTCCTTTTTCCTTTGGTGTGAATTTTCTCTTCACCTTTTCGATCTTTCCCCCCTGATCGACGTAGTGCTTAAGTCCGCCTTCTTGTATGATTCGATTGATTTGGAACTTAAGGCTTCTACAGTCGTCTGTTTCATGGCCGTTGACTTCGTGGCTTTCACACCACTTGTCTTGCTCCTTCCCTAGCTGACCCTTTCTGAAACCGAATGGCTCTTTCCAGAGGTTTTGCTCTTTCATTTCTTTCAGTATGACGCTCAGGGGAGCATTCAAAGGGATCAGCTCGATGGTGTTGACATCTGCATTCTTGTCTTCTTCAATGTTGAATGTTCTTCTCTGGGGTGGAGTCCATTGTTTTTGTTGGGGGGTTTGATTCTGCTTCGGGGGGCCTGGCTTGCTTTCATCTTTCTTGTTGCCGGGCTTACCCCACTTGTCCCGTGCTGTCATCTTGTAATGCTCAGCATCAATGTACTCTTTAACTCTTGCCACGAGTTCTTCCATTGTTTCCGCAGGTCTTGTAGAAAGCTTTTGGCCTAGGTCGTACCCGTGCCTACCCAGGTTTCTGACAAAGGCATGGATGATTTCTGTCTCTGCGATGTTCGTTTGGATTTCCGAGATGTTTTGATTGAATCGGATGTAGTAGCTTGCGAGGGACTCATTCCACTCTTGCTTGACGTCATCCAAGGCATTTGATCCTTTGATAATCGATCGTTCTCCCATGTAACGTTGGATGAACTTTTCTTTGAGGGACTGCCATGAGTCTATGCTTTTCTTTGGTAGGGAGAAGAGCCAGTGTGCGGCTGGTCCGCCTAACGTTTGGGGGAACGTCATGGCTATGTGGTGAGGGTTGTCTGTCCTTCCCAAAAGCATTACCTCATGCTGCTGCACGTGCTCTATTGGATCTCCCTTGCCTCGGTATTTTTCTGGTCTTAGATTATACAGTGCGTCTGGGACGCGACTGTACACCAGTTCGTCAGTGAAAGGGTGGGATGTAGTGTCCACCAATGTGTTCATCCCTCTCATTTTCCTTTCTTTTATCTTCTTTTCAATCAGCTTTTCAAGCATCTCTTCCGTCAACCCGGTGATTGGGTTATCCTGATTCTGGGGGTATGCTTCTTGGCCCATGCTTGCGCCTTGTTGGGGAAATTGCGCCTGCGCCGGGTTATACTGAGAATATCCACCTTGATATCCCTGGAATGTCTGGGATGGCTGCCTCCAGGCTCCTTCACTGTATGGCCCTGCTTGGTAGGGTGTTTGTGAGTGCGAAAGCTCCTGCCTTGTCCACTGCTGGGGGAACTGCCTGCTCTGCTGTGCATTCCCGTGGAAAGTCGGGGTTTTTGAGATTGTAGGGCCTCTCTGCTGAGGTGCATTCATTGGAGGCGCTTGCCTTGGTGGCGGGGGCATATTTGCTTGATGCGCGGGAGGGGGCGGTGGCGCCCCGAATCCTTGGTTGCGCAGTGCTTCTCTTAGATGAAGCAGTTGTTCGAGTGCTGCCATCATTTCCGGGGTGACTGTGGGTGCAGTGTGTGCCCCTGGTGCTTGGTTGTATGCTCCCGCGTTTGGCATTCCGTATGGTTGCTCCTGCGTGTTGAAGGTTTGGTGGGCGAAACCTGGAGGAGCGTTGGTTTGCTGTGTGCCCCCTTGCGCGTTACTCCGAGAGTGTACGCTTCTAGTTGGCATAGACGAGGCGACTGAGGCCTCGCCTTGGCTCTGCGGGGGAGCTCTCTGCGGAGGAGGTCTCATGCTTGACTCCGGAGCCGGAGTTTTCCTTGGACGTCCTGGTCCTCTTCTCTTCGTCTTAGTCGGCGGTGGCTGCTCGTTGCTTGCCATGCTGTTTGTTCTGTGGGTGATCCGCAGACGGCGCCAAGTGTTTCGACCGGGTAATCGCGGGTTGCCCGCGGGATAGCCCGTCGAACTCGTCGGGTTGGATGCGAGCTAAATCCGCCTTCTGATGTCGTGCGCGGGCTCTAGCTTCGTCTTCCAAAAGAGGGCAAGTCTTTCCGGCTCTCTAGCAGATCGTCCGTCAGCCCCTGCAAAGGAGCGCTACCAAGCAGTCCCCGTGGAGAGGGGGGGGGGGGTGCTTGACGTGCTCACTCCGACGATCAACATCAGTAATTTTCTAGAGAGAGAAAGGGAGGGTTTTTAGAGAGAAGTCAGAGCTTTTTCCCAAGCTTGCCCAAAGTGATTTTGGAAATGAATTAAATTGACTTGAAAATGTTCACCCCCAAGGTGGCTATTTATAGGCAACCTTGGACCGTAAACCGGTTTTGACCCGGTTCAATGGGGAAATGTGAACCGGGATGTAGGGGTAAGCTTCGGGAAAAGGGTTCTGACGTGCGTCTCAGGCGGCTGTCATGGACGGGACGCGCGTGCCTCTGAAACAAAGGTCTCGGACACATAGGAGTTAATGTAAAAACCGGGTCTCCGTATACGTCCGAGGTAAAATGGGGGGTGTGCGCGACACCCCCCGGGTGTGGAACTTACCCGGAATTCCGGGTAAGCCTAGGCCTACCCGGAATTCCGGGTAAGCCCCCCGGGGATGCCGGGCAAGTTCGAACTTGCCCGGTTTTCCCCGGTTAGCTTGAAATTGGGGAGGAACGGTGAGTCCCGTACGTGCACGAGGTCCGAATAATTAAAACCGAGCCCGGATCACGCGTATGTCCATCATAATTAATGCTAATATCTTATTGGTGGTTGTTGGAAAATCTAATAATAAAATATATTTAAGGAATATGTTTAAGTAATACGATTGCAGAGAAAATATTTTTTACGTGTGTCTTAAATTTACGTATTACTTAAAGTGTACATAAATGTCTACGTGACAACTTTAAAGAATACATTTTACGTAAAACCATTGTGGATGCTCTTACAAAAGGCAAAACTTGTTTTTTATACTAGACTCTTATAAGGCGCGTGATTTGTAATTTGTAGGTAAGTATAATTTATAAATAATAAAAAATTTGTTGATAAAATCACAATAATTAATTTATTATATATACTGATATGTAGGATTAAAGTCCTAGTAATAGAAAATTAATCACAATAAAAAATTCGTTGATTGAATTTTTTGGAAGAATATTTATATAATATAAAGAAAGTAAATACTAAAAAAATTCATTTTGTTGGTTAAGAAAAAAAAATGAGTTTGAAAAATAGTACTAAAATATAAATTTAAAATTTTACTGATAGTAGCTCATTGAAAAAAACCGGAAAGAGTTAGTTGACTTGTGAATCAATCTTATGTACATATATTTATATTACTGACGTGGCGAATGTGGTGTGCTATTTTTTTTTTCCAAATTAATAGATAGATAGATTTTTGCAATTTGGGACCATATAGCATTCAAATATTTTATAAATAATAATATATAAAAACTGAGAAATTAAATCAGGGAATATATTTCATACTAACACTAATAAATTCCACCAACCATTCTCTTTGAATGCACTGACTTTGAATATATGCCCTGTCTTAATGATCCTTTTACCTTTTGTCTACCTTTCCATATCCTAATTTACAAAATCTCATAATTAATTATTAATTATATTATATGTTGTTTTATATGGATTTATTATAGGGTTAATAATTAAATCTTTACATGGGATTTAATTTACTGATGATTTACATTTGAAGTTTTTTTATTGTAATTTTTTTTTTTCAATTTCTTACCGAAACCATTTTAAATACATATTAAAATATGTGTGAGAATACTTCATTTTAATCTAGTTTAAAGAAATTATAATAAACGTAATATTTGATTTGCAATTGAAAATTTATGTAACAAATTAAAAAAAATTTTTTGTCAGAGTTGATTAATCATAATGATTTTATTTATTAACCATTTATTTAATATGTAAGAATATTTTTATGGTCACACCGTGTATGAAATGAAGAGGGACCCATGTCACTACTCCCGACCGAAATTCAATGACCCTAGCAAGTTGCAATATTGTTCCTTATATAGATTATAAATTATAGATATGTGTATAATTTGATGTCAACACCTAAAAACATCGTTTGATATGACTTCTATGAGTCATGACAGGCTCTGTTATTATAGAGTAAGTACCAAATTTGAAGAGACAAAAACTAGCTCTATGAAGGCGAGTTGACATTATTTCTTCGATAATATAATGTATATATATGTGTGTTTTTTTACTGAAAATACGTTTAACAAAAATATGTGTAAGTAAAAAATGTGGAGTTTATATAAATATATGGCTTGATTGATTGGTCGTGCTATGATATATAATGAATTAGTATGTAAGGCGTGTTCCGGTTGATTATTTGATTATTTATATATCATCTAATACTAATAGGGATAATAAGCAATGTTCTAATTAAAATGTTGGGGTCTGCATAATTTGCTAGCTAGATTTTCTTTTAATAAATTGATAGTTGATGAATTTATTAAAGTTGCAATACACTAATTCTATCTATTTTGTTGTTGAAAAGGTTACAAATGCGTAAAATTGTCTACTGTGTGTCATCATAATTCAATTAATAAATTTTAGAAAAGTTCAAAACTCGTTTACCAAAATGTTGCAGTGTTCAACTAGCAAATTGCGAACTTTTTTAAAGTTCAACTAGCAATTTAAAGAACTAGATAGTAAACTCAATTTTCTAAGCTTCCGTCAATATTTAACATTAAAGTTGAAATCTTTAGCGTATTGCAACTCTGTATAAATTTAATTAAAAATTTGTTTAAAAGGTTCAACGATTAAAATGTCCAAACTCCCAAAGTTGAGCTAATAACTTGTTAATTATCTTATATCAATATTAATACTACTTAATAATATATTTTTTAAATAGAAAATTGCTTTCGTAATTTTTTTTGCCGAAAGTGTTAAATTAAAGCGCTCTCCAAGGTGATGTTTATAACGGAATTCGAACTCAACTCACTTATCAAAACATAACTTGTTTTACTAGTCAATGAAAACTAAGTAACTAATCTTACTCACCCCTATCAAATTATGTCGGTTAATAAAATATACTCATATATATATGCAAACACCTCTATGGAATATTCACAAAATTAATATTAGAATTTTTGAGCTAAAATTCTTATTATTCGGCTTGGTTGCAAAGCCGACATATATTCAAAATTTAAAATGTACCAATGTGATTTATATAATTAAATAATATTAATTAGTTGAATACACTTAGATTTATATCTATTTCAATTTACTTTAATTTTTTGAAATAATAACTAAGAGAAAATATATAATGTCTTTTATTTTCGGCTCCATATAATTAAATATTTAAAAAAAAAATTGTTCACTATGTCTATGATTGCTCTTAACAGAAAACAATCCGTCTACTAGAAAAAGTAAAAATTAGAAACTTCTCGTGTTTCGGCCTTTGGATAAAAAAATATCGTGAAACATGCACCTGGTTGATTATTCCAACCAAACAATGTTGTTGGGGAAAAAAAAACTAACATAATTTTGTCTGCTTATAATAATTCAAGGCCGGTCCACTTCCCATATGCTATGTTTTCTTGGTGGAATTTCTTTTGGATAATAATCATAAATAGTTTAACTTTTTTTTTATTCTACAAATATTTATAATTTTTGAATGATAATAATGATTTTCATAAATATAATAAGTTTGGTAGAGTTTGGATATTAATATTCAATATTAAATTCGTTCGTTTGTTCAAGAAAAATTAGATTCTTGAACAGGGAGTTTACTTCCTTCATAAACTAATGAATTTATAACCAAATTATTATTATCTAAACTTTATTCTATTGTACACGAGCACGAACACAATGCATACAAATCTGAATTTTATTTTATTTAAAAAAATTAGTTACATAAACTTTTAGTTTTTGAGTAAATTGCTACATCTACTACATATACAATTTTCGTCAAATTTGAACATAAGATGAGTATAATCCGGCTACGTGTAGTCTTGATATGTAATCAATATGAATTCGGTAATAAATTGAAAGAATTTACGGCGAAATTACTTAAGTTGGATATTATCCAGTTCCAACTATACCTTATAATTAATCGTCAAATTAAACATATTTCGTTGCGATTTTTTTTTTTAATTTATTGTAAATCCATCTTTGATATGTGTCAATAGACACGCACTTGTCCATTTTACGTCCAATTGGATGGAAGTCATTATAAAAATAACAGTTTAATCTACAAATGAAAGTCCAAGTAACGAAATTTAAAAACAATAATATTTGGAAAATAATTTGTAATTCCGTCAAATTTGCAGGATGTGATTTAGTTATTAATTAATCCCCAAATTTTTTTATTTTTTTTACCAAATAGAGAAGTTGATTTACAAAAATGAAACGATTACATCAATTCAGTATAAAAAAAAAAATGAAAGAGGCAAGAAGATACACCTTTTCTTTCTAAATTGAACTTCAATTTAATTATGGCAATTTAATTAGCGCACGTATTCGTTTTCCTACTAAATTAATGGCTCTATAAGAAAGTTCACGAATCATTAAAATGATAATTAGCCAAAACGATATCTAAAAGCCACCAGTCATGATCTAAAAAACTCAAACTAGTTGGTGAATATAAATGGTTTAATTTTTGGAGTATCATATGGATGGATTTTTTCTCTTAACTTTAGCAATTTGTTAACTCTATTTTTATAATATTTATAAATAACATGTTACATTATTACTAAAAAACTAATCACATTTACATGCAGTTTTTATTTCAAAATTAACCAAAAATTGGACATAACTACCTATAAATTGTAAATTCTGTTCAGTCGAACAAATTGTTTAACTATCAAACTGTTCATTTTCCTTACCCGTTTACTTTTTTTCTTTTCGTTGAGTTGGGGGTCCTTATCAAGCAGTGGTGGATCCATAATTTTCTAAAATGCGCTTCACTAAAAAAATATATATTATACATTTGAATAAGAATTTATAAAATTGAGTTCAAAACTCTATATTTATACCATAATTTTATTAAATTTCTGTATAATATACATATAAAACACGTCTAAGTCATAAAAAATGGGTTACAAAACAAAAATCATCCCTCTTTTACATGTATATATATCCGCGCTATGCTCAGAATTACAATAGTCGTAGCATGCTTGATCCACATTTATGATAATGTTTATTAACACTAAATCAGACCGTAAGATATAAAATTGGATATAAATATATTTCTATTATCAGTCTTCTTCCGACAGAGTTTGAATCTGAAATATCTGATTAATATATGAAATATTGAGCCGATACACCATATTACATAATTTATTTTCCATTAATAACTATATTTTCCTTTTTCTTTTAAATTTTAGAAGTACACAATAAAGATGTTTTTTGAAAAAAGAAAAAACTTTTTTTTATTAAAGTAAGTAAGAAATGCAGCCTTAATTATTAATATATGAATTATTGAACTCTTTCATGGAAGTTCCCTAGAAGAGTAGACCAGTTCTACTTCAAGACTCAAACTCTACTCACTTCTCCATTTTAAGTCCACGCTCTGCAACTGCAGAATTTTCTCTATATATTTCAACCATTTCCGCCATTTCCACCATCTCTCTCTCTCTCTAGCTTCACTTCACCTACCACTTTCTCTCTCTCTCTATCTCTCTCTCTCTCTCTCTCTTCTGTGATTCAAATACGATGTCGTGTTTTCCGATCTTTCAGAAGAAGAAGAAGAAGGTGCAGCAGATAGCTCAGACGACTGAGATGGAGAACGGGACGAAGAAGATGAAGGGGACCAAAACGGTGAGGGCCACCGTCGTTTTGTCGAAACCGAACATTGTAGATACCAGCGGCGTACACGTGGGCGTTCTTGATTGGCTGAGGGAGTTTCGTGGCCAGAAGGTCTCCCTGCAGCTGATCAGCGCCGTTAAGGGCGATGTCGGTGAGTGATCTCTCCCTCTCCTAGTTTTTAGTGTCATTATTTAATAGTTAATTATTGATCATTATAGATTATATTATTAGTTAGTAAATAAAAGTAAGAGTTTAACTAGGTAAAGTTTATATATTTTCATCAAAAAAAAAAAAAAGTTTATATACTTATTTTTTAGTATATAATTTCATATAATCACTGTAATAAGTCTAGTTATTTGTTAGAAAATATTGAAATTTCCTTACATATACATCATTAAATTTTTTTCCTTTCTAAAAGATTGACTTCTAACAAAAAAAACTTAGCTAGAAATGTGTGAAGAAAATTCTTTAACTTTTTTTGAGTTTCATAAAGAATTTCTCTCGAATTTGTAAAGGGCTTGCTTCTCTTGAAGAAATAAAAGTGTTATCACAAATTATTAATTTTCTTGTAGTAAATGATTCAGCACATTACCATTTAACAATGAGATAAGAGATTCGATGTTTAATTCTCGTTAAGACGTGTGAATGGAAAAGTAGTAATAACCAACACTTTATCTCTTTATAAACTATGCAGATAAATGAATATTAATTTAATTGTATAGTAAGCATGCTATGAGTTAGGTGATGGGCTTAAAGCCAACTTGTGAAAAGAGTGAAAAGTTATTTTTTTTTCCCTTCATGAAATAACATACTTTTGTACCAATTTTTTTTTTTTTTACATGTGTAATGAATATTTGAGGGTGCTTAGTTTTCCAAAGTAAAAGTTGAGGATGTATTATGAGCACAATTTTCCTTGGTATATTCCACATGTTAGCTTCAGATTCGTTCCACCTCAACTGTGAGTCAAAGACCAGAACTTCCATTGTCAACGCTTTTCTTCTATTATATAAGGTTTCATTATTATTCTTGGTAGATCTCCAAGCAAATCATTGAAGCTTTAAGCACTCTCAATTATTGCAATGGTTGATTACAAATGCCCTAGCTATTATTTGTTAGGCAGGAATAAAATATCTGGATTTTAGTGTAAATTTAATCAATTTTATGGGCTGCTTAATGATTTTATTTTAAAATTTTATTGTATTTTTTAAATCATTTTTACCGTTTTTTTACGGTTGTTTTCCTTAATTCAACAAATGTGATGAAAATCACTAAAATCTAATTTTCAAATTAAAATATTCTTTAAAAAACCATCAATCTAGAATTTGATGTCATGTAGAACCAAAATGATAAAATTATATTATTGGGAAGCAATCTATGAAAAATTAAATCGTTTCTTGCTTGACCACCACACCAAATTTTGTATCATTAATTCCTTGTTCATTAAATTCCCTTGGTATATATTCTTCTTATTTATTACTACTCTATAGCAAAAGGTCCCCTTGGTCGGGGGTATTAAATTACTAATAAACATTTATGATAAGTGACATATATGTCAAGAAAGTATAATAAAAGGTTAATAACCTAAAAACAGACAGTCTAATTATAGATCATGTTACTAATCTTTATTCTAGATTTAAAGTGTTGATATTTGGTATTCTAATTATCAGATTAGTTGATTTTTAATTTTTTTTTTCTTAAAAATGTTGGTAATAAAACAAATCTATACTTCGAAAAAGTAAAAAATAACATATTTTTGTTGTTTGAAACGACAATTTTAACACTAAAACCAGTCGAAAAAATAATAATCAACAAATGTGATAGTTGGAGCGTCGAATATCAATATTATAAATACGGAAAAGTGATTAACAATATAACTTATAATTGAGAATGTTTTTAAGTTACTTAACTCTATAATAAACACCAATCGCTAGATGATAAATGATGTTCATGTTTAATAATAGTTGCTAATAGTTTAACATTACTTGCTAATACATGACACATTAGAGTTTTGTCTTCACTATGAAACTTAGATTATGTCAGATTTGAGATAACATTTTTTATTTATATTTATTATCTAGACAAACTATTATTGATGTATTTTTCCAACTACTACTCTATTAATATTCAGTCAAGACCTTACCTTTTAACACTTACCTACCAAGAGACCCCAAAAAACTGTTTCGTGTCTTCTTCAGCTTATATCACTGAAAATCGACAGCTTAACTACTAGCCTTTGATAACATCACTTTCATATGTCCATCCCTATTCCGATTCTGCGAAAACCCGATTTAGCGAAAAACCCGATTTAGTGAAAACCCGATTTAGCGAAAACCCGATTTCTCCGTAACGTTAGTTCGGTCGATACATGACGTGATCGAGATCGATGTTAATTCAAATCTTCTTCTATAATGTAGATAATAAGCTTCGAGGGAAGCTCGGGAAATCGGCTTACTTGGAGAACTGGAGAGGATCGGCATCGACTCTGAAGGGAACCGACGCGGCCCCTATGAACGTGACGTTCGAATGGGACGAGGAAATGGGAGTTCCGGGAGCGTTCGTGATTCGAAACGAACACAAGAACGAGTTCCTTCTCAAAACGGTCACGATCGAGGATGTTCCGGGACACGGGCGAGTCCATTTCGTGTGCAACTCGTGGGTTTACCCGACTGATCGGTACAAGAGGGATCGAGTTTTCTTCACTAACAAGGTAAAAACTGTTGAAGTATAAATGCTTTTTTTTTTTTTTTGCCAAATTGAAGTATAAATGCTAAAATCACGCATTGTAAAGTTTCAGGATAGTTGGTCTAGTGGTTAGTCTGAAATTTCACAAAAATAGGCTAACAATTCTATTTGGCGGGTCGGGTCGAGAGAATAATTGTTCGTTTCTTATAAATGAGGTTGTGAAGTAATTTTTCGGTTTTTCGGTTCGGCAGACGTATCTTCCGCATGAAACACCGGAGCCTTTACGTGGGTACAGAGAGGATGAGCTTGAGAACCTGAGAGGCGACGGAACAGGAGAGCGTCAAGAATGGGACCGCATCTACGATTACGATGTGTATAACGATCTTAGCGAACCGAGCAAAGGTCCGAAACACATTCGCCCGATCCTCGGAGGATCGGCCGAGCACCCGTATCCCCGGCGAGGAAGAACAGGTCGGGCACACACCAAAGAAGGTAATTCACAAAATTCAACTTATGCACGATACGACACGAATATAACACGATAACGTTCATTAACACAAATAATAACACGATACGACACGTATAATAACACGATAATGTTCATTAAACGTACTTTACTATGTATCAAGCGCAGATCCAAATATTGAAAGCCGGCCGATGCTACTTAAGAGCATAGGCATCTACATCCCGAGGGACGAGCGATTCGGCCAAGTTAAGATGGCCGACGTTGTCGCGTTCGGTATCAAGTCGTTGCTCCACTTCGTTAAGCCCGGAATCGAAGCTCTAATCGAGGGAGATTTCGAGAACTTAGAAGAAATCATGGAGATGTACGAGTGTGGCGTGAAAATGCCGAAGCGAGAATCCGAGGGTCTTCTCGGTAACGTCAAGGATTTGCTTCAGCCCGACGACGATACATTGTTCAAGTTCCCAAAGCCTCAAGTGATTGAAAGTAAGTAACTTAACTAACACTTCAACGCTCGAACATGTAGACTGAAACACTTTGAAAGTCCATCACGTGAAACTTTTTAATTAAATATAAATTTAGTTTTAATTGGAGTTATTGAGAATTGAATACGAGTGCTCTGATATAACGTAAAATTTAATCGAATTACTTAACCAACTATTTTAGAAGCTCAATATTTTAGTACATCTGTTCCTAACATGTGTTGTTCTTTTTTTCCAACAGATTGTGTATCTGCGTGCATGACAGACGAAGAATTCGCGAGGCAAATGCTTGCAGGAATCAACCCGGTTGTGATCTGTCGCCTCAAGGTTCGGTTATAGTATCAATAATGCTAAGAATAAAACGCATCTCTTAATTTATTCGAGCTCGACTTATTTTACTCGAGCTCGAACTCAGTTCGGTACCATATTCAATGAGTTCGAACTCTGCTTGACTCAGATCGCCAAATTTAAATTTTTTCAGTTAAATAATAAATGGTGCACCTTAGCTTAAACTTGAACTCGAGTCATATATGCTTCTGGCTCGTGCTCGTCTCGAACTTGATTTGGATTGAATATATATAAAATTATGTAAAACTCGAATAAATTCGAACTCGACTCAAATAGAAATTTTGGTAAAAAAAACTCAATTAAGCTTGCGAGCATCTTTGAGTCGAGTACTCTACTCAATACCAGAAGAAGTTCGAATATCGGCCGAGTCAATCTCAAGTAGCCTGACTCGCTTACACCATATACTTTCGTCTATCTAAATCAATTCGGGTTTCGGTTTCTTGCAGGAGTTTCCTTCACAGAGCAAGCTAAACCCGGAGAACAATCCGGCGATGAAAGAGTATTTGGTGAACAATTTGGACGGGTTATCACTCAATGAAGTAAGTGATAATCAAATCCGAGTTTTAGTATGAATCAAAATTTAGTCTATAACAATAATCCGATGATGTTCTTCTCCATATATTGATTCACTAGGCTATCGAGAGAAACAAATTGTTCATCCTAGACCACCACGACACATTGATGCCGTTTCTCCGTCGAATCAACGACGAGACCTCGACCAAGACTTACGCTACGAGAACGCTTCTATTCTTGAAAGAAGATGGCACGTTGAAGCCGTTGGCTATCGAACTGAGCTTGCCTCACGACGATGGCATCACTAGTGACGTATATACGCCTGCGGAATACGGTACGACCGAGGGAACGTTGTGGATGCTAGCCAAGGCTTACGTTAATGTCAATGACTCGGGTTGTCACCAGCTGATCAGCCACTGGTATGAACTTGTTCGGTTTCTTTTAGCGACGAAAATGTTTTGTTGGTAAAAATTAGGGTTAATTAGCAGGATGCAGATCACCTGCCGCAGTTTTTATACTCCAGATTATGCCCCATCGTGTCAAGATCACTACAGTGGGGTATAATCCGAGGTAGGAAAGTGAAGCAGAGAGGATCTGGATCTTAATTACCAAGCGCTACATGGATTTTTGTGGTTTACAAAGCGATCGCTACTCTTAACTTTTATTTTTCAAATTTTGCTACATGAACTTTCGATTTTAGACGAAAATTACATTTGTCACTTTGCCATCCGAATGGCAAATACCGCTCAAATGACAAATTGACGGAGGTAGTTTCTTGATCTAAAATCGAAAGTGGAGCTAACGAAATTTAAAATTACCAAAAAATTGGATATATATTTGTAAAATAACTAAAATTTAGGTATCAATTAATTTCTTTAGCTTGCTATGGGTAATTTAGTCACTACAAGAAATTTAATAATTTGCGAAGATATATTTTTTAAGAGTAGTAATCTCTCATAAATAATAAGAATTTTTAAGAGATTTACTAAGTTTTAAATGAAATTCCTTACAAAATTCAAAATTTTATAAGAAATTTTCGTCACAAATTTCTAACTAGAGATTTTAGTAGGAGTAACTTTTTTTTTGAAATTTTTTGAGTGATGTATATTCACATGAAATTTTAAAAATTTCCTTACAATTTGGTTTATTTCCCTCACAAATAAATTCTCAACAAATAACTAAATTTCTTGTAGTAGTCGATTGGTATGGAAAATATTTTGTGAGCGGCAGTTTTTCATGAAAGTTCGGATAATAATTTGTAAAACGATCAAAATTTCGGTAGCGATTTGGTTATTAACCTGAAAGTTATGTTTCTGGTGAAGTTATGTTTCTAGTGGTGAGTGATCATGTAATCTAATTGCTTCTTAGGTTGAAGACCCATGCAGCCATTGAGCCGTTCATAATCGCGACTAACCGTCAGCTCAGCGCGCTTCACCCAATCAACAAGCTTTTGCACCCTCATTTTCGCGACACGATGAACATCAACGCGTTCGGTAGGCAAATTCTGATAAGCGCGGGTGGAGCTCTTGAAATGACGGTTTGCCCCGCTAAGTACTCGCTCGAGATTACATCCATAGATTACAAGAATTGGGTCTTCCCGGAGCAAGCCCTCCCGGCCGATCTCATCAAGAGGTACGAATCTCGAAATTGTGAAAACGCGCGATAAATTTCGAATGATGGGTACCTCTTATTGTCTAGGTTCGGTTTTGATAACTGTTGGAAATAAGATGTATTCTTTAACCAATCAGTGCATAAGCTCGAACTTTTCAGCTCCAGTATAATCTTATTCATACTATGACAATAACAAATTGTTTTCAACATAGAGGAATGGCGACGAAAGATGAGAACGCTCCAAACGGTGTTCGGCTAACAATAGAAGACTACCCATTTGCGGTTGATGGGCTCGAGGTATGGTCGGCGATCGAATCGTGGGTTCGGGAATATTGTAACTTCTACTACAAGGAAGATGAGACAGTTCAGAAAGACACCGAGCTCCAATCGTGGTGGACCGAGATTAGAGAAAAGGGTCACGGCGACCACAAGGACAAGCCCTGGTGGCCTAGGCTTGACTCGAGGGACGAACTAATCCACACGTGCACGATCATCATCTGGGTCGCCTCTGCCCTCCACGCGGCAATCAACTTTGGCCAGTACCCTTACGGAGGGTACGAGAATACAATATATTAGAAATATATATATATATTCCTAATATAACTTAATCAGCATATAATAAAATATATTTTCATAATATATTGTATTCTCTATCAGGTACATGCCGAGCAGGCCGGCAATGAGTAGGCGACTCTTGCCCGAACAAGGTACTGAAGAATACAAGGAGCTGGCAGAAAACCCTGAACGGGCTTTTTTAAAGACGGTTACTTCCCGACCCCTGACTGTCTTAGGAAACTCGCTAGTGGAGATCTTGTCGATGCACTCTGCGGATGAGGTATACCTCGGAGAACGCGATACGCCGAATTGGACATCAGATTCGGGTCCGCTCGAGGCGTTTGAGAAGTTCGGGGAAAGGCTCCGAAAAATCGAGGCGAATATATCGGAGAGGAATAGCAACGGGAAGTGGAAGAACCGGGTCGGGCCGATTAATGTGCCTTATACTTTGTTGTATCCGTCGAGCGAAACCGGGTTAACCGGTAAGGGAATTCCAAACAGTATATCGATGTGAAATGTGGATTGGTTCTGATTCGAAGTATAAACGGTTTGTAATGCTAGATTATTTATGGAATAAAGAAATTTAAAAAATTGTCCATCATATGGATCGTACTCGTGTTCCTTGTATGTGTATTTTTTTTATTAATGGCCGAAGCATGTGTATTCAATCTCGCTAGTGAAATATTCCGACAAATTTAGTGCTAAAGGATGACTAACAATGTATAATAACAATGTATTTCTGGTGATTATTGTTTTCAATCAAGATTTCTGTGATAATTACTCACTCATTTTATGTGTTTAGCAACTTATATATATATCATGTTATTTGCTTTTAAAAGAAACTAACTTTGCTCATGAAACCACCAATATGAGATTTTCTCCTTCAGCTACTATCAATTTTCCAAATCTTTATCAAATGTATACACGAGAAACTCTCTATTTTGCAAATATTTATCAAATGTATAAAAAAAAAAAAACTAATCAGATCAATTGCAAGCATGCCAAGCCCATATTTGTCGTTGTAAAAGGGCACATAAAACTAGTCGGTGCAGAAAGCGACAAACATGTACTACAAAATCTAGGTCGATCTTGTTCTTGTTGACCACTGTATTCAAGACATGCAAAAACATATAATACCTAAAGAAGAGCTACAAGAAGTCGTTCTCAAGAAGTCGTCCTCGAGTAGAGCTGCAAGGAGTCCTCTAACTTTATGAAGAGCTCATATAACTGGAGGGTGAAAGAAAAATTATTTAAAAACATGAATTTCAAAGATAGTTTGTTACAGATAATGTATATAATTTGACGAAAACATAAAAATGAATGATAAAAAAACCGATTGTTAAAGGGCTTAATACAAGCTGTGATAGAATCATCACCTATTTTGTTTAAAAAATGAAAATATGTTTAGAGAAAGGACTAAAAAAAATATAGTATAACTAACTAGCAAGTGGATGTGATGATGGTTATTATCAAGTAAGATTTATGTGATTTGGGAAATCCATTTTCAAAGTCCAAACTTCTTCTACCTCCAATGTCTGAGGCCCATTACAACATGCAAGACTGGGCCTTTCATTTTCAATATTTGAGTATTGTCTTGATAAGGCCGCCCGCATACATTTTTTTTTCCTTAAAAAAAAAAACATTAATTAGGGGATTAATAACCAAATTGCTATCCAAATTTTGACTAATTTATAAATGATTCGGCTAAAATAAACTCGAGTTTATTTAAACTTGATTTCTCAGCCATCAGATTATCCATGTGTAAGAAACACTTTTTATCTCTCATCAATTATGGTTAATTCTCTCTCATGATCTAACGGATGAAAAATCAAGTTTAAATAAACTCGACTGCATTTTAGTCAGCCCCATTTATAAATTACTATATAATTTTTTTTTTTTTTTTTAAAAAATCAGTTACCCGATACAGATCAAATTGCTACACAATTTCCATCAATTTGGACAGAAATTGAGCATGTTTCCGCCACATAGGTCTTTTCATGTGAACCCAATATGAAATCAGATATAAATTGAAAGTTCTAGTGCTCGATTGAAAGACACCGTTCGAATTGGGCGAAAGTACAACTGAACATCCAATCGAAGATATTTCGTTGTAATACTTTCAATTTATATTTGAGTATACCTTGGTTACACATGAAAAGCCTCCACGTGGCAGAAACATGCTCATTTTCTGTCCAATTTGACGGTAATTGAAACAGATGTATCAATTTGTTTAGAAATTGAAAGTTCGAATATCTAATTTAAAAAAAAAAAAAAAATTAAGTAGCAATTTGTAAACTGTTCAAAGTTCATGTAGCAATCCGGAATCTAACGCGTTAATGTTTTAGGAAAGTAGTTTTACGCCATGGTATTATAGTCTAGTTCCAAAGTTTCAATATCTCCATTTGAAAACTGCAGTATTTATTATATAAGGTTGATTTCCAACCAATATTTATATGATGAAACCAATGATAATACTTGAGATTCATTCCCACATGAAGTAATTTGAGTAAATCAAAGAAATCTATATATACTATTATAACCTTAATTAATATATTTAAGTTATATGTGTATACTATTCGAAACTCTCATGAAATGTACTAACGTTGTCTCACAATTTACATTTACGAGGCATAAAATAAATAAATCTCCCGACCAGATGACAGATAATAATGAAACTACAACATTCCACCACGTTAATTCCCCAGAAAAACTGGGTACAATTTATGATAAATAAATCACTTAAATCTTAATAATTAGTAGTCGACCTTGATTTCAACGCCACAATATTATGAAATAAAATATATTAGAAATTAATATATTTTATTCTCTAATACACACAGTCGCCCACGATGCTGACCGGGCTAGATCATATGTTTCTGAAACTCAATGTCGGGGCTACTCCAGTGGTCGGAGCTCGCGGGTACAGTAATTTATACTTTCAAAGTGAATCATTATATATAATTAGGGTTTAGTACATATGTATACACTTAGGTTAATGAACTTGGTAATTAACTTTAGGATTTCTTTGGTCCACACTCAATATGATATTGATCCATCCATACTTATCCAACACCATTTGGGTACATTGAGAGAAAAATGCAGATAGTTGAGAAGTGGTCCCAAAAACATAAAGCAAGGTTTTTCCGTATGCTGCAAATGAAAACCCTAGAAAATTACAGAAACCCTAATTTTTAAATCAAGCTTTTCAATCCAGCTGCAAATGAAACCCTAGAAAATTACAAAAACCCTAATTTTTAAATCAAGCTTTTTCAATCCAGCTGCATCATATTGAGAGTCAATTTGCATGCCTGAGATTTGATTGGATTTTCATGGAAAATCTTGTCTGGTAAAAGCTCTAAAAATCAATGGTCCCCTGAGTAATAGTTCCTAGGGTTTAGGAAAAACCTAAACCTAGTATATGTACTTATGCAAATCTATAGCCCATGACCCCAATTATATATAAAACCAAAACATCAATTATTATATATTTCCCCAATTAGCTAGTATATATAGCCCTTATTACATGACGCCATTGCATACGTATAGCCAATAATTAAGCAGTTAGTTAAGTAAAACGCTAAGAAGATTGTTCAATTCATTAGTGTTTGAGATATGCTAAGTGTATATATCTATCCATATATAGGTTAATCATTAAATTACTCGCTAGCTGATGTTTGGGCAGTCGAACAAATTGCTAATTAGTTTCTTCATCACATGCCTAGCATATATATGATTTTATCCAAGAAATACTTAAATTCATGCATGATGGGGTCTAACAAATTGTATGCATGAAATAGATGAGCTATCAAAATGTAAGAACTCCAAAGCAATTTATTTGAGTGATCAAATATCAGCTAGCAATTTGTATTTTCATTTTGGCAAACATGTAGCAATTTGTTTGAGTGCCCAAACAACAGTTCGCTAGCAATTAATTTGCTGTGTTTTTGTTCACCGTGTTCTTGCCACGTGACCCATTCCATCCAAATTAAATAGACGGAAATCCTAAGTGTTGAAGTATAAATTAAAGACTATAAACCATGTATTCACCTAATATCTTCTTAAGGTTTTAAGACAATTATTTAAGTGATAGTCGAAACTTTCTCGTGGTATTAGAGTGCGCCAAACATCAAAATGTAAAATAGTAACTTAGAACATAAAATTTGGGAAGAGCCTTGATGAGAAACTATCTTCTGGCATATAAGCAACCTAACCTATCAAAACACAAATAAAAGTGTTTTATCCTTTAATCAACCTATTTTCTTCACACTCTTTACCCAAAAAAAAAAAACCTATTTCTTCACACTGAGGATGGATTAACTACAAAACAAACATGCACAAAACCAAAAGTATCTATGTTACCTTTGATATCAACAACTATATATAGTTGGCACCATTTTACAGTAGAATTACATGTGCTTCAGAATAAAGATTGCTTTGGAGATGATGAAGAGCTCATGCCCTTCTCAATGATCCTAAACCGCAAAGTATGAACATCATTTGCAACACCATCTTGATGATGTTTTTGACAAACAACCCGATTTTCGGTTCCGTCCCTATGTTCTTGATCTTGAGCTCGATGTTGTTCGGAATTGATGGTGGTGGTGTTCACTAAAAAAAACGCAATATATATGTGAACGAAATTTTTCAGAGGGTAAAGAACAAACCCTTCAATTTTGTAAAGATTTGTAAGGGTTTTAATGAAAATCTCTTGCAAACATCAGATTTTGAAAGACTAACATAAATTATACAAAGGATTTTCTTCACAAATTTGAATGGTTTCTAGTGAGCTTTTTAGTTAGAAACTAGTTCATTCAAAATGGGTTTATTGTCAAATTACTAGCTCACGTTTGAGTACTTGAAAAAATAGCTAGCTGAAGTGTTTTTTTTAATAATTTGATAGCTCATAATTCATTTAGAGACAATTTGATATTTGAAGCTTTTTCTTGGACAATTTGTCAGTTCATGTTTCATTTTGTGGACAATTTACTAACTCAAGTTTCGTTTGTGAATAAATTTTAAGCTATAAAATGTCCAAGAAAGAAACTTGAGCTAACAAATTTTCCACAAAGCGAAATCTAAGCTATTCAGTTTTCCAAAACAAAACTTCAGTTAGCAATTTTTCTGAGCACTCAAAACGCGAGTAATCAATTTTTCCAAAAAAACGTCAGCTAACAGTTTATCTAAATGTCCAAACGTGAACTAACAACAATTTAGTAATCAACCAAAAAAATTGCAATATTTTTCTTAAAAATATCCCTCACAAACACCTAGTTTCTAGTAGTGATTGTTAGGAGACAACAATAGAATCATACCTTTGTTTGGATCTCCACTTTGATTGGTACACTTGCCTCTCTCATGCTCTCTATATTGGTGAAGATACCTGAAAATGGAGTCTGAGTAGTGGTCAAGTCCTAGAGCACTGAGAGCCCAACAAATGTCATCTCCATTCAGTGTCTTTCTATTCTCCTTCTGACACTTGTCAGAAGCCTCAGCTGTCACAAAGCTTATGAACTCTGTGGCACAATCTTGCATCAATTGCTTTGCCTCCTTTGAAATCTTTGCATTTGGGGGCAATACTTGCTTCATTATCCTCCCCACATTGGCTATAGGAAGAAGTCTCTCTTGCTCATTATTCATTGTATTTTTCGGAATAAAAAGATATAGACGATTTGACAGTCTTATAAGGAAACTAACACACGCTTATATATAGATATTTGAAATCAGACGTCTCTTATAAGGAAGCTAACGCACGCTTATATATAGATATTTGAAATCAGACGTCTCTTTCTGTTTCAGATGTATGTATTATTTATAGTAGAATTTCTGGAAATAGTGAAATGCCATTTATATAGTCCGATAAGAATGATATACGTTTATATCAATTTGGTGATATTTTAATTATTTCAAAGTTAAAATGTTTTTTTTTTCATTGGTATTTGAACTTGGTGGAGGTAGGCCATGTTGCATAATAATTAGATTTATTATCTCATGTAGTTATACTTAATGTGGTTGGTATTAATATATGTAGTCTAACTAATAATAAAAAAAGAGGGGGAGAAGGAGATTAAGAATGGATTAGTTTGTATCTTGGATAGGAAATTAGGGTTCTTTCTTAGGAAAATTGAATGGTTTAATTATGGATTTACAAAGTGGCTTTAATAAGTAGGGGCAATGTTTGGTCCCCCTTAATTAACCCCAACTAGACATTTTCTTTTCTTTCTGGCTTATAAATTTAATTATGAGTCTCTTATTAATTCAATAACCGTTTATATTATTATTTTCTTTTACAATTAATAAAATATTCAGTTTAGTTAAGCCAGTTTGAATATAAAAATATTTCACAAATTTCATAGATATATTGAAGTTTGAACCAATCATAATGCATAATTGATTTAAAGTTTAATCAGGTTAAGAATTCGGAAAATTATGTGGTACTATTATTTGTAAATATTGTGCTTGTTGTTAAGTAATATCTACTGTAATTTTAATTATTATTAGTTTGAATTAGGGCACGTCTCATGATGATTTTGATAATTAAAGATTTGTTAGAGATGAACTCTTCTGCTCTATGGTGTGGTTAAAATAAAATCGGCTGGAATATAAGTTAATTTTTTAACCATTAGATTAAACATATCAAGATCTGTATAAAAAATATTAATTATTTTTATTTCTCTCTTAAAATTTGATATATAATAATAATTATTTAAAGGTCGAGAAATCGGATTCGAATTAAAATCAATTTTATTTTAGTCAAATTCAATAGTTAATTGATTATATTAATACCATTTACAATAACCATTCATAATTACTTATTGTTTGTAGTGTTGGATTGCATCATCTTTACTTAGGTATCGAATAGGGTTTTGTCACTTATTGTGGCGGCAAAGAATCTTCTTTTGATGAGACTTGAGAGACTTCTTTTGTGTTCATACTTTCATAGAGTTTGGCCAAATTCCGGAATATTGTTTCTTTTACATATTATAGTATAGTATTGTTTGTTAAAAAGATTTCTCTTTTTAATAAACACTGCGCCATATATTAATTAAACCCAAACACTACAGAATGTTTAACTTACAGAATAAGAATTATGTAAGCCTAAAACAGGTGGAAATGAAGGGTACAACCAACAACCAAAAATCTGCAGAAAACTTGATTGTTTACAAAGTAAAATTGCAAATTTTACAAAAGACCTTAACACTTTCACTGCCGAATCGAACATTCAAGCAACAAAGTTTTGACATCCAATAAAACACCAAACAATAAAACAGGAGACAAATTAAAAAGATTGAGTTGTTATCTAACGATGTTTTTCTTCTTAATTAATGCTATTTATCTAATTAATTTATATATATTAGCGGAATATTATGGAACTTTGAAATACTAATCACTTACTCTGCGTTACTTTCATGAAACTTACATTATAATATTATTGACTCATTTTTTGGCATAAATTCATTCAAAATTAATAATATATTAAAAAAACATACACATTTTATTGTTGATGATTAATTTATTACGTTAATTAATGTACGTTAAGTTATAAATATATGATATATTATGTTTTCTGTATATCTATTTTCACATGAAAAAAACTATTCATAAATCAGAATATCATAGAAAAATTTAAAACTATTTTATTATGATATCAAAAATTAAATAAAAGGAAGTGAAGGTCATAAAGTGAAGTAAAAAGGTGATGCTTTTATTTGATTAGGTTATTAAAAAGGTTCCATTGTAATGCCCTTGATTATAAAAAGGGTTAAGAACCTATGAAAGGTCTGAACTATCACCCATGTTAACGGGAGAGGTCTGAAATTTAAAAAGTTAATAACAGAGGTCTGAAATTTCAATTTTGTTGATTTGAGGTTTTCCGTCCATTTTTAGGGTTAAATTTAACAGAATTGTGTGAAATTACATTTTTGCCCCTTTAATATTTTGTTTTATTTAATATCCTATTTAAGGAAATGTGAAATGACAATTTTACCCCTAAAGTCAAATTAAGACCACCCAACTCCGGCCACCACCACCCGACTCCGGCCACCACCACCCGACTCCGGTGACCACCACCTCGACTCCGACGACCACCACCTCGGCTCCGGCGACCCGACTCCGGCCACCACCTCGGCAAAAAAGCTCCGATCGGGGCCAAAAAGCTCCGATCGGGGCCAAAAAAGCTTCGATCGGAGCTTTGTGGCTCTGGTCGGAGCCACAGAGCTCCGGTCGGGGCCACAGAGCTCCGACCGGAGCTCTGTGGCTTCGACCAGAGCCACAAAGCTCCGATCGGAGCTTTTTGGCTCCGATCGGAGCTTTTTTGGCCCCGATCGGAGTCCAATCGGGGCCGGTGGCTCCGATCGGAGCTCAATCGGGGCCGGTGACTCCGATCGGAGCCCAATCGGGGCCGGTGGCTCCGATCGGAGCTCAATCGGGGCCGGTGACTCCGATCGGAGCCCAATCGGGGCCGGTGGCTTCGATTTTGGCCCAATCGGGGCCGGTGGCTTCGATTTTGGCCCAATCGGAGCCTTGGTGGTGGTCGCCGGAGTACGGTGGTGGTCGCCGGAGTACGGTGGTGGTCGCCGGAGTACGATTGGTGGTCGCCGGAGTACCGTGGTGGCTTCAAGGGCATTTTGGTCTTTTCACTCCATGCATGTGAGGGGCACACTTGATAGAAGGGCATTTTTGGAATTTTATTTAATTTCCGGTCACATGCCAAGCATGTGACCAACTTCCGTTAGTTTTAACGGAAAAAACTAACGGAGACCGCTGTTATCAACAAAACAGAAATTTCAGACCTCTGTTATTAACTTTTTAAATTTCAGACCTCTCCCGTTAACATGGGTGATAGTTCAGACCTTTCATAGGTTCTTAACCCTTATAAAAACGGTGTTGCACCCCTTTTAAGTACTAAGCAAATGTACTTTGATACTATATGTAAACAATAAACTAATATATCAATATATACACCCATTATATAATAATATATGTAGAGTTAATAGCCAAATTGGTACTTAATGTTTAAGCATTCAAACAAATTCTTAGTTGGAATTTTTTAGACAAATTTCTAGGTTATGTTTCACTTGTGCACAAATTACTAACTATGTCAAATGTATCTTCTAATAAGAATAGAATTGATTATGTGAGTTAGATATGATTAAAGAACAACCGGAAAACTAACATAAAATTACAAAATGAATTATTTATTTAGTCATTTATAAGCATCAACGTAACTGAAATTACAAAGATCCTTCATATGAGAAGTACTTCATAGAAAATTCTTTCATTTTATGTACGTTTTTTTATTTTTCTTTAATTAAATATCAGCTACGTAACTAATTCCAACTAAATTAGACATTATATTTATCATATAGCAAGCAATTTGTTCTATTGCTCAAACTTCAACTATTAATTTGGTAATTAGTATATATTTATATATGTATATATAATATATATGCTTGTTTTTTAGATCACATCACCTTCGTCATGTAATTATGCAACACGTATAGATTAATTAATGTGTGATCTTTAAACAAAGTGGTGTTGTCGTGTGCAAAACCTAACCAATTAAGCGTAAATGTTTGCTTTTGGGTAATTTGAGGTAATCTAGTGTGGATCTTCATGGCTATGTTCTTTTAAGGTTGTTTCAATTCTAAGCTTCACTCTCATACATACGCACGCGTAGCTTCTTGATTATTTCAGGTATTATTATTACTGCCACTTACATTAGTTGATGTGATGAAACCCATTAGTTACCTATATATAATTAAGTCAGATAATACATCGTAATCGATAAATCTATAGATGTTTAAAATCTATAGATAGATATCTCTCATTGCTTTAAAGCCGTACTAATTAAATTTCAATGTGACACAAATAGGAATTCTAATGCTTTAAAAACGCGCTAAAAAAATTAGGATTAATAACCAAATTGCTACCTGAAATATGATTAATTTACAAACCGCTACTTGAATTTTAGTGTTTTAAAATCGGATACCCGAGCTTTCAATTTTCGAGCAAATTGCTATTTTTGTTTTAATTTCCGTCAAACTGGACATAAAATTAGCATATTTTCGCCATGTGGGGTCTTTTCATGTGTACACAACGAATTAAAGTATAAACTGAAAGTATTACAATGAAATACTTTCAATTGGATGCTCAACTGGACATCTGCACAATTCGACCGTTGTCTTTCAATTGAGCATCCAATTAAAGGTAATTAGTTGCGATTCTTTCAATTTATATCTTAATGCATCTTGAGTATATATGAAAAGACCCCAAGTGGCAAAAACATGCTGGGAATCTATCAAATTTGACGAAAATTAAAATAAAAGTAGCAATTTGTTCGAAAATCGAATGTTCGGTTAGCCAATTTTAAAAAATTAAAGTTTATATATCAATTTGTAAACTAGTTAAAGTTCAAGTAGCATTGGTTTTAACCCAAAAAAAAAAAACTATGTCATTAAATTGTGCTATATTAGTGCCCATGTAGGCTTTCATATGAATTCCTTAATGGGCTCTTTGAAGCCCAAAGTAAAATCTCTTGTGGGCTCCTAAAATTTGGGCCAACTCAACATAATGATGAGATGGGCCCAATAGTCAATTACGTAATCGGAGCTACTTCACCTTCCCGTCAATCGGAAACGTGTCTTCTCGCAGTCCCTCTATTTCTCTCTGAAGCTGAGCTCAGCCTCACTGGTCGCCGAAGGAGCTGAAGGTCGTCTTCTCCGGTGAGTGATTTCTTCTACGTAACTCTAATCACCTCAAATAGAACATGCTGATCTAGGGATGATACGCAGGGCAGGTTAGCTTTGATTTGATTTAGCTGTGGAATTTGCTAAACTTGAATATCTAGCTTAATTTCGCGCAAATCGTTCGGTGCTTGTAACTTTTGGTACACGGTGTAATCTGTGGCGCCGGTGGCTCGGAACTGGTTCATGATCTTACCACTGTAGCTGGTTTATGATTAGTTCTTCAATGGTGTGGATAATTGATTCATGTTCTTCTCTGTGCACCAGTAGTTCAATCTTATGGCAGCATATATCATAATAATACTCATTGACGGATCTGTTTCATTTGCTGTAACCTCAATCATTAACTATGGAGTGTAGTTAGAAATTGCCTATTATCCAATGTGATGATAATTTTGGTTTGAGTTGGCGTGAACTTGAGGAGAAAAGCTTTCTTTCACATTTTCGTAACCAGTTTACTATATGTTTATTATTGCTTGGAGCTGGTGTATATTTTAGATTTAGAGAGAATCTAATTAACTAATTTGAGGAAGCAAGTGTTTATTTTATTTTGAAAGTGCAAGATTGAAGATACAGATTATGCAAAGTTCAAATCAGATATGATTTCCTAATTAGTCGTCCGCCCATCTTCCCCTCCTCTGCAGCAATGCAGCGTATTAATAGCTCAGCAAATTTTCTTCCAATTTCAAAGAAATGATATTTTTCTTTTCCCATGTTTTGCTCTTTTTTGCATAGAACTTGATGGACTTTATTAACTCATGACCATGTGTTGAAAAAAATTTCAGATGAAATTTACAGCCTAAGATATACCAGAAAATGTCACTGTCAAGGCTCTGTAGAAGAAATCCCCTCTGCTGTGGCTTCACTACACAGTTTTCATCGTTTAAATCTCAGTAAGAATCCTGCCCTAGTGGAATGTTTGCTGCTCGAATGTCTTTCTATATCTTGTTTCTTGATTTCTAAAAAACTAGAGACATCTTTGTTTTCGTCCTCAAATTTTGCTCTAAGTTGTTTGCTTCTTTTCTCAGGGGCTACAAATTTGTGGGAAACCACCAAGAGAATTCAGCTAATATTATATTGGGGTTTTCACCAAGAAGCGAATACAGTTCTTGGTCAAGTAAATGGACTCGTCATTGTTCTCCATATCTTGGGAACTCTGCTTCTGTTTTGGGTCAACGCCATTATGCTTCCCAAGCTTCCTCTGTAGAACAAAAATCACAGAAGATGCTTATATATTTGACAGCATTGGTTTTTGCAATGGTGGGAGGTAGCTATGCGGCTGTACCATTGTACAGAAGATTCTGTCAAGCTACTGGTTATGGAGGTACCGTTCAGCGCCGCGAGGTGAATGAGTCCTCTCAAAATCATCTTCTTTTCATCCTTCCTTGCTATTGTCAATGTGTGCTACCCTTTTGTGCTCACTCTTCCCATTGTTGGTTATGACAAGAATGTATTGTCTTTAGAGTGTTGAAGAAAAGATTGCTCGTCATGATAAAGATGGTACTGTTGCTACAAGGTACGTGATTAGCCTCCATTTTTTGTGCAAATTTGCTACTTCGCATACCTTCTGGCGTGGTATTAGTTATGGAAAATTTCTGAAACTCAGAGCAAAAGTGAAAATTCAAGGACTTCATTATTTTTCCTTATAAATTTCACACTTTTTACATTTGTTCAATTCTTTTAGTGCGTAAAATCGGGTTTTCCAATTGCTGTCTGGCCAAAAAAAAATAAAGATATTTACTTTTACTGCATAGTCTGAATTTCTTCACTTTTATCTCAGGGAAATTGTAGTGCAGTTTAATGCAGATGTTGCTGATGGAATGCAATGGAAGTTTATTCCTACACAAAGAGAGGTTATTGTCTTGCCTAATTTCAATTCACACAAATCCAGATGGTCCCTATTTGATTTAACTCTCTAATACTTTGCCTTAAACATGTTTTGTAGGTAAGAGTCAAGCCTGGAGAAAGTGCACTTGCATTCTACAATGCTGAGAATCGAAGTTCAACACCTATTACTGGTGTCTCTACGTATAATGTCACTCCCATAAGGTATTGTTACAGTTGATGATTCAATTCCAAACACTACAAATTGAGAAACTTAAAGAAAACATAGTGAGAATGAATCACTAAGAACATTTCTCAATTTTGTTTGCTTAGGCGGCCGTCTACTTCAATAAAATAATGTGCTTTTGCTTCGAAGAACAGCGATTACTTCCTGGAGAACAGATCGATATGCCTGTACGTGTTTCGTTTTACCGTTTTTTTTCTGAGTAGATTTATATTTGTGGACCGTGCCAATAGTGAACAATAAATATAATTGAATCATTGCAGGTGTTCTTCTACATTGATCCCGAGTTTGAAACCGACCCAAGAATGGATGGTATTAACAACATTATATTGTCCTATACATTCTTCAAGGCCTCCGAGGAATGACTCAAATCAGGTATTTTAGGACGTGATTCGTGATGAAACGCATAGTGAAATCGATACATGTTTTGAATCGAAAGACGAGCAACTTTGAGTTAGCAAATTTTTGTGTGGCATTAAGATGCTCAATGTAATAAGAGATCACCATTACTATACTATATTAACACATTCAATGTGAGTGTACTGTGTATTTTAAGCAATTTAATTAGTGTTGTATGGTCATGTTGAATTGGTATTTATATCGAACCATTGAGTCATGATTGAGTCCCGATTGGGCCTCAAGTGTGTTCGGGTGGGGACCCGATTTGAGCCCTAATTAAGTTGGGACTACTTTGACAACCATAGTAACTTTGGGGTGATATTTGAATAAACTTGGGATCTTATTTGAAACCAACATTCACGATTGAGGCAGTAAATGACTCCACATAAAAATATAGGGTACAAACAAACAATTAAAAACATTTGGGATAGAAAAGCCAAGACTAAAATTGTTTGTGCTTGCACCGAAAAATAAAAATCGTTTGTGCAGGCTTGGGCTTCTTAAGGAAATCCTAACAGGCCCGGCGTTTGGAAAGCCCATATTCTCCAATTAACATTTCCAATGTTGGATTAATGACCGACCCTATATGAGATTTTATCAATTTTATTTATAAATAGTCATTCGAACTTTGTTGTTCTTTAAAAATTATCAATATTTTTAACTTCTCAATAAATTTAATTATATGAGATTTTTTCCGTGGTTAAGGGAAATAATTTGGACATTAATATAACGAAATATCTTTAACTGAATCTTCACTTTATTTATTTGGCAAAAAAAAAAAAAATCTTCACTTTATTTTTATGTTAATTGTAAACTTAGACTTTTTTTAGCCAATGCAAACTAAGTTGAACTTATTAGTATTATTGCACAATTAAACGTTCATTGAGAGTATATTGCTATATAAATATCTAATTAAATGTTATTTGTTAAGTTATGGGATCTCAGTCAACGGGGTGTCGGCTTTAATCCCACTCCTTATAGGGGGGTGTGTGTGATCCGGTCTTCTCAAGTCGCCTTGTCTTTTCCTATATCCTTCTTCCGTTCCTTCTTCCCTTGGTTCCTTCTCTTCTTCTCTCCCTTTGCCCTGCAAAAGGGGCAATACCAGACACGGAGGAGGGGGGGTGGTGCCTGGTGAACCCTCTCCGATGCCTAAGTCAGAACTATACTTCTAGAGAGATAAAGCTAGAGAGATGTCAGAGCTAAATTGTCCAAATAGCCAAGATGCCCAAATGAGTTGTGAAGGTGGGGTATTTATAGGCAACGGTGTCATTAAGGTGGCTTAATGACATCGTTAACCTCTAAACACAATTAATTAACCTTTAAGTATATAATTAAGACCTTAGGATTCGGAGGAGGTAGGCAGACTGGACCGAGCATGGGCGTCTGAGAGGGGTGTCGGGACCCTTGGGGGGGGGAGGAATCCGACCCCCAAGGGTAGGGGTTGGGTGAGGGCACCCAACCCCTCCTAGGGAGGGTGGGGTTGGCCAACCCCATCCCTCCTAGGAGGGATCGGGTCAGCCGACCCGATCTCTCCTAGGAGAGATCGGATTGGCCAACCCGATCTCTCCTAGGAGAGATCGGGTTGGCCGACCCGATCTCTCCTAGGAGAGATCGGGTCGGCTGACCCGATCTCTCCTAGGAGAGATCGGGTTGGTCCACCCGATCTCCCCTAGGGGAGATCGGGTTGGCTGACCCGATCTCCCCTAGGGGAGGTCGGGTGTGGCCACCCAACCTCACCTAGGTGAGTCCTTCGTTGTCGGACGGGCGCTTCGGCCCCGTCCGAGCCGTTGGTGTTCTCGCGAAGTGTCCGGGTTGAAGTTTCGATTTGCAATCATAAATGGGACGATAAAAATACAACGGTTCGGAGGTCAACGGGTTCAAATTGGGCGTATATCCATCACATGCCCCCGAGTCAACCAATGGCCTAACCCTTGATTGACTCTATTTTAGGATGGTATGACACGCGCAATTTGAAACCGGGATTTTACCTTCTTTGTCTGAATGCTTGCTTACCCTTGGATGAGTGCCTCTGACTCTGCCCCCTGTCTAATGAGATAGAGGAATTGTAAACGTCAGAACAGTACGGACGTGTGCCTAGGCACGCGTCCGTCTGAGGCGGGAGTAATAAACTTATCTCTGCTACAGGTGTATACTCAAAAAATACATACTTGCACCAGGGTGTGATACGAATGTAACTAAATAACTTACGCTTCCAATTTATGCCGGGATTTCATCTAAGTGAGGAAAAATTGATTTTGGCCAAAAATTTTCCTAAGTATGAAATGCTCAAAAATAAAACTAACTTGATAATTTTTCTAAGTATGAGAATATACTTAGCTATAGGTGAAAGAGATAAAAAAGATGATCTTTCCTTGACCCTTAGATTTTACTTAAGGCTAGATGGATGGTGGTGATTAAAACCCCTAAAAAACCCTATCATCCTTTTAACATAAAAGAGGAGAGTTAGAGAAATACCTCCAATAGTCACCATAGCCACCATAGCCACCATCTTTTTTTTTTTCACTCACCCTTGGAGAGCAAGGCAAGTTTGAGAGCACCCCCAAGGTTAGGGCCGGCCGGAATTTCATCTAGGAGCCGAAATCCAGCCAGCCACCTAGTCGGAATCGACGACGGGAGGGGTCCCGGCCGGAGGCGACGACGCAGCTCCAGGCGGGTAGCAGCTGGTGGCGACGCGGAGACGGCGGGAGCTTGGCTGACGACGGCGAGGCACGGCGACGACGACGGAACGGCGTGGAGGATCGATCGGGGACGGCAACATTGGCCGGACATCACCGGCAGAGCACGGCGGGTGAGCGACTGAGCTTTTCTCCGGCGACGGCGACGGTGGGGCGAACTAGGTCACCTCCGGCGACGGCAAGGCTTAAATTCCGGCGAGGGGCTGATTTTCGGGCGTCTTCAAATTCGAAATCCGAGCCCGTTTACCATATCGGGTCGGGTTTCCCGAAGGTCCGCTCCTTTCCTTTTCGTTGCCGTACCAAATGTCGATTTTTGAATCGTTGATATTTGATTTCCGATGCTTGGTTGCCGATGTTTGATTAAATGTGGGATTGCCGTAGATAGCCGTTGGTAATTGTGGATTTTGGGGAAAAATGTTTGCCGGTCGTCCGGATATGGTTTCTTGTCCGATTGGGTTATCCCGGTCTTGAATTTGATGTCGTGCCGCCGTTGGTGTGTTAATCTTTGTTGGAGGGTATAAAAGTAATTTTTTTCCCAAAACCCGACCTTAGGCTTGGATAAAATTATTTGACTCGGTTGTTGTCGTTGGTTGAGTGTCGGGGTATTTCCGGTTCCTCAGAAATTTCTCTTATCTTGATATTTGTCGTGTCGTGGCAGGTACTATACTCTTGGTGGTGTCCACGTACGCAGACTCTTCAGAGGCGCCGTATTCTCCGAAGGATGAGTGAGTTCCTCTTTCTCTTCCTTTTCAGTCGCGCTGCTTCCTTTCCTATTGCTAGCTTAGTATCGTGACTTTCCTTGGGGTATTAGTCGAAATTTGATTCGTGCTTTGGGGTTTCTTGTTATCTTTGCCTTAGGTCTTGCTATTCTGTCAGAGAACCATATCACTAGGTCCGATTACAACGAACATGTCACCCTAGGAGATATCAGTCCCCTAGATGAGCCTTTGTATCCTTTTCTCCCCTCCTTGGGGAATACTCGCGGGACGGCGACGGAGCCTCCTATAGGGAAGGTCGCCGTGTACCCCTCTCAGATCCGATTCGGGCTGAGGCTACCTTACTGTGACGAGCTTATAGAGTTGAGCAGGTTCTTCAGGATTTCTCCTGTGAACCTTGCCCCCAGTGCCCTCCGCGTCTGGGTGGGCTTCCGGGTATTGTGCCATTGGTACTCCTGGAAGTACTCTCTCGTTCTATTCCGATGTTTCTATCGGTTCCAGTACCGGACGAGGGTGGGGTTTGCGAGTTTCGTAACTCGCCATCCGACCTTCAAAGATCCCCGATTCTCTGATTTCGGGTTGAGTGGAGTTGAGTGGGATACCTCCCTCCGTTTTGTGACCCAGATTGACAATTCGGCCAGTCACTGGGCTAAGCACTACTTCTTCATTACGGACCGATACGTCACTTGGTCGGTCCTGAATGAGGATCGGTCCGATGGTTGGCCTGCCTTTGGAGAGTTCTCTTCGGATGATTTGAAGACTATGAAGATCATTCACGAGAGCAACAGGACCCGGTCTTACTGCCCCGTGTCTTTAATAACTGAGACGGATCTTTACGAGGCCGGGATCAGTCTGACTCCTGACTCCGGGGGTTCGGTATGTCACTTGGTCTTTCCATCTTTATTTACCTTCTGCTCTTCCTTTGTAGGTTGGTTTCATGGAAAAACCTATAACATGCAGGGAGCCCCTGTTGACCTGAGCAAGAGGAAGGCTCCTTCTAGTTCTGCTTTGAAGAAATCCCCCCTGCCTGGGAAGAAGGCTGGGGCCTCTGGTATGCTTTCTCCTATTTGCTTCTTTATGATATAACTTATGTTTTCCTTATCTTGTTTTTCTTATCTTGCTAGTGCACTCCCCCTTGGTGACTGAGAGGGTCGTCTCCGTTGGCAGAGATTCTGGACCTTCCAAGTCCAAGCCGCGGCGATCTGATTCTGAGGCCGGGGCCTCGGCTGCTAAGAGGAAGAAGGCTGTGGATCCTGCTTCGCCTACTGCTCGTCCTCCGACCCTATCTCGTGATAAGGAGATGGTGGTCGAAGAGGTACCTTCCCTAGCTGACAAAGGGAAGGGACCTGCTGGTGGTGGTTCCCCTGCCCCCCAGCCGAGGGCACGGTCCTCAGGTATGATCTCTACCTTATTACTGATTCTTCTATGTTTATACTATCCTTTGACTTGCTTTGCTTGTGTAGGTGGGCCTCCGACTTTAAGTCGGAAGGATTTCTCACGGCTGACTGATGAAGATGTTATTGGGTCTGAGTGGACTCCCTTCGCTGGTCTGAAGGAGTTCCACCTCGATAGCTCCTCCTCTCTGCGGACTCCTGAGGTTGGCGTCCGCGTACTCCGCGGTGCCGTTCCCCCTGGGGATCGTGTTGCTCCACCCAAGTCTCCTGGGGAGACTCGGCGCTTTGTTCAAGGGGTACTTTCTCGTTATGCACCTGTAAGTTGTTCTTTGCTTTCCTCTTATTTCTTTCATAATGTCTATCTTTCGGTTATTCATCCCTTGTTTGAATTGTTAGGGCATATCTGACATGGTGAACATGTCCTCGCTCGTACTCGAGTTATCTGACGAGAGGAAGACCCTTGAAGACAGCCAGGTTTCTCTCAAGGCTGAGGTCGCCACTGCTGCCGAGAAGGCGCGTATATCTGATTTGAGGCTGCAGGAGCTCCAGGACCAGGTGTCCTTGCTTGAGACCACTGTGGGCAGTTTGCGCCGGGAAGCTGAGGTTGCCGCATCTGTCCATTCTGAGGAGCTGCGGAGGTTGGAGACTAAGTGTCGGGCGGAGGAGAGGGCTGTCGCAGTATCTGAGTATAAAGCCTCCTCTGCCTTCACCGCCGATTATAGCACGCGTCTCACTCAGGAGATGAACCAGTTCGGTGAGTATCTGGTTGATCACATATATCGGATTGATCCTCAGTTCCCGTTTGGTGACCTTGGTGACTTTGGGCCATATGCCGCTGGCTACGCGACTGTTCTGGTGGGTCAGGCTGCTGTCGCAGACGAGGCTGCCCCAGCCCAGGTGGATGCTACACCTGTGGAGATTGGTACCTCAGATTCCTCTTCCTCATCTACTTCCGCTGGAGGTTCAGGTTCAGGTGGTGAGGGTGACTCCCCCGAGGCTTCTGACTGACTTGTTTATCTCATACTATCCTTGTATATAATTACACTCCTTCTCCCCTTGCATGGGTTGAGTGTCCTTTCGGATTGTGATGGTGTTTGTTGTTACTTTCCTTTGCCGCATTATGTTGTTGACTACGTGGTTCGTTTGCCTTTACATTAGTGCTTCTCATGCTTTTGTATATATCTCTTCTCATGATGGCTCCCTATGCCTTGTGTATGGCTCTTTGGGTATGAACTCTTTACTTGGTGTGTTTCCTTTACTTATCCTTCTCTCGTGTTTTCCTTCGTGTCTTACCTGCCATTTCATAAAGAAAAAACATTACTTGTTCTTCACATTACTTTACTTAGAAATTTCTTTCTCATGTTACCCTTCTGAGTATGGTATCCTTCTGAGCATGGTATCCTTCTGAGCATGGTATCCTTTCAAACATGGTATGATTATCTCTTCTGATACCCCTTACACGGTATACGTTGTACTGTTAGACCAAAGATACGCTCTTGGTGGGCGTCGAAATCTGTTCACGAGACAGGCTCTCGGACGGCACTTAACGTTTCGCAGGATAGGCTCCCGGAGGGCACAGGTTAGTCCACCAATACCATACCTTCTTGACGGGTGTCAAACTGTTCACGAGACAGGCTCTCGGACGGCACTTAACGTTTCACAGGATAGGCTCCCGGAGGGCTCAGGTTAGACCAAAGATACGCTCTTGGTGGGCGTCGAACTGGTAGTTTGAAATCTACCTCAAGATACGCTCTTGGGGGCGTCGAACTGGTAGTGTTTTTTCTACCTCAAGATACGCTCTTGGGGGCGTCGAATCTGGTGGGTTGCAAATCCACCTCAAGATACGCTCCTGGGGGCGTCGAATTCGTAGTTTTTGGAAACCACTCTCAAGATACGCTCTTGGTGCGTCGAAGTCGTAGTGTAATAACTACTCTCAAGATACGCTCTTGGGGGCGTCGAAGGTTGTAGTATGAACACTACTCTCAAGATACGCTCTTGGGGGCGTCGAAGTTCGTAGTTTTTGGAAACCACTCTCAAGATACGCTCTTGGTGCGTCGAAGGTCGTAGTATGAAAACTACTCTCAAGATACGCTCTTGGGGGCGTCGAATGTCGTAGTACGAAGACTACTCTCAAGATACGCTCTTGGGGGCGTCGAAGGTTGTTGACTTGAAGTCATATCTGTGTAAGGATAACTTGGTGATTGTAACATCACATTCACTGGTAAATACTTTTGAATAACTACTACTCTCTTAGGAGCATTCATGTTTTTGTACACTCGGGATGCCTTGGTGCACCAAGACATCCTTTGTAGGAAATGAAAGATAGTTGTAGAGTTGGAGTAACTTCGTGAGTTCTCCTTCTCAAGAGTTTTTTGAAAAGCTTGTAAAGCTAAAACATGCGAAATGCTAGATATGAAACTAAGGATATGGGGTGGCCACTGTGTCTGTTGCCACGTACTCCTTGAAGCTTCCATTGTAGATCATTTCTTCCACTTCCACCTTCAACACCATGCAGTTGTTGGTTTGATGCCCCCAGGTCCCATGGTACTCACACCAACCCTGTGCATCCTTACCAAGGAAGGCCTTGCCTTCCTCCCTGCATGCTGGCAGCTCTTGCTTGAGGCGCTTGTGGAAGATTTCTTCTATGCTGAGTGTGAGGGGTGTGAATGTGAAATTGACACCTCCTCCCAATGTGTCTGCTTCTCTTCCTTTCTCTGGAACTTCATCCAACTGTTCCACTTCTTGTTCAAACGCCCTATCCAGCCTTGTCTTGAGCTCTCTCATTGTGCTCGTCATTACCATCTCATAGAGCCCTCCATAGGCCTCGAATGAGCTTGGATGCATGTTTCTGATGAATGCTCTGACTGCTTCTCCCCTTGTGATGCCCATGTTGGCACCATAATGAAAGAATCTCTGGAAATAACTTGATATAGACTCCTGCGGCATTTGCTTAATATCATCTATGTAGCGAAAGCCTCTTAGGATGGAGTCCCTTGTCCTGCTCCCTATTATGGTGTCTGGCTGCCAAGGTATGGATGTCACCTTCACAGCCTTGCCCCTGTATCTCCTTGTAGGCACTGTTTGAAAAAACTGCCTGCTCAGGCGGAGTGTCACTCCACTCTTCCTCCTTCCTTGCCTTTGTCTCCCTCCCCTCTTTCTTTTATCCTGGTTGGCTCCTGCCATGACCACAGCCATTGTGTCTGTCCTGTGTGATCCGTGTCTCATTGAATTGACATAGCATTGTCTTGCAGTACGTTGATCACCCAGGACCTCTCCCACTCCGTTCTCCGTGATGTACTTCAGCTTCTGGTGAACAGTGGATGGCACTATTTCATATGGATTTATGGTTGTCCTTCCTAGGATCCCATTGTAGGCTCCCAGGCTCTCAACCACCAAGAAATTGACATTTACCTTCAGCTGGGTCCATCCTTGGCCCATGGTCACTGGCAATGTTATCATCCCCAGGGGGTAGCTTGTTGCCCCTGAGAAGCCAACTAGAGGGAAGTTGACCGGATTGATGTCTCCTTTGGTTTTCCCTATCTCTTCCAACACTCTCAGGCTTAGGAGGTCAGCTGAGCTGCCCCCATCCACCAAAATTCTCTTTACATCAAAATTATCAATATCTAAAGTAATAACTAGAGCATCATCGTGTGGAAAGACGATGTGGCTTTTGTCCTTCTCCGAGAACTCTATCTTCACTTCTTCTCCTTCTCTTGGTCTTTTCCTCCACCTTGGCACTGAGCTTAGCTTGGATGCATAGACTTCCCTTGCATTAGCAGTTGGGCCACCTGATGCTGCTCCTCCATGTATCATATTGATGACTCCTCTTTTGTTGGGTGGAGGGTTATAGTCTACCTTTTCCTTGCCCTTGTCTTTCTGTGGTGGCCCTAGCTGCATGCTATTGCCCCCATGGTCTACGAACTGCTTCAGCTCTCCCCTCTGGACGATGTTGTTTATGCTTAGCTTTAAGCTAAAGCATTCATTTGTGTCGTGACCATAAGCCTCGTGGTTATCACACCATCTATCCTTGTGATTTCCTACCATTGGGGCTCTCCACCTTGCAGGGGGTGACCATAGCTTTTGGTTCCGCATCTCTCTGAGTACGGTGGCTGGAGTGGCGTTCAGTGGGATGAACTTAATGACATTGATTTCTCTAGCCTTTAAGGGTTCACCCATTTGGTTTCTTTGCTGTGGCGGACGCCATTCCTGCTGCCTTGTATTCTGTGGGGGACGCCACTCTTGTTGCGTTGCTTGCTGCGGTGTCTGGGGTGGCTTTCCTTTGTTTGGCCTTTGATTATCTTCCTTAGCTGCCTGGATTTTGGCCTTCTTGCTTGCCCTGTGCCTCTCAAGGTCAATATGCGTTTTAACTCTCCCTGCAAGCTCCTCCAAGGTACTTGCTGGCTTTTTGGCCATCTTTTCAGCCAATGTTGACCCAAAGCGACCTAAGTTTCTGATAAAGGCTCTGATTATCTCCCCCTCAGTGATGTCTCCCTGGATGTCTGCGATATTCTGGTTGAACCTAGTGTAGTAGCTGGCCAGGGTTTCATCGTATTCTTGTTTTACATCATCAATGGAGCTTGTTCCCTTGAGGAGTTTCCTCTCCCCTAGGTATCTCTGCAGAAACTTAGCTTTTAGCTGCTCCCATGAGTGGATGCTCTCGGAGGGCAGGCTGAAGAACCAATGTGAGGCCACCCCTGATAGGGTGTTTGGGAAAAGGAGTGCCTTGTATCTTTCATCAGTGGTCCTCCCAAATAGGGAGGCCTCATGCTGCTGGATATGTTCTAGGGGGTCTCCCTTCCCATTATACTTTGCAATTTGCACTGTGTGCAGGGAGTCTGGCACTCTGTTCATCTCCAGTTCCCTTGTGAAAGGGTGGTTTGTCTTGTCACTTAGGCAATGCAGGCTGGGTTTCTTTGACTCATTCAGTTTCCGGGTTATCATAGCTTCTATTTCCTCCGGGGTGATCATCACCGCTGCCGGAGTATAACCTCTCTGATACTCATTGTAGTTGTAAACTGGGCTTACTGGGTTCCCTTGTCTTTGCTGGTATGGACTGTAGGTGTACCCTTGATACGCCTGCTGGGGTGCTTCATAGAAGTCCTGCCTCCTTGGAGGTCTTGCTTGTCTTTCCTCTCCCAGCGGGGTGTAAGCCCTGTTGCTCTGCTGTTGCCTAGGAGGCACAAATTCTTGCCTTCCCTCTGGGGGTGGCTCTTGGTGGTATCTTCTTTGTTCCTCTCGCTGCCCTGCTTGAGGGTGCGAGTAGTGCTCTTCTGCCGGGATCTGCTCCTCCTCATGAGCTTCAGTATAAGTCCCTTGGGTGTATGCCTGCCTTGCGTATGCTGTGTGGGCGCGGTTGCCACCTCTTTGTGCTGGCATCCCATACGGGTACCCTTGGGGTTGCTCTTCATAATAGTATCCCTCAGGGGGTGCCGTGTTGTGGGAAGGCACTCCCTGTTGTCCTCTTGCTCTCTGTGGCCTTCTTGCCCGGGGGGTGGAGGCTGTGGAGGACTCAGCCCCAGCTGGGCGTGAAGGTCCTCCCTCCTGGTTGTTCTGTTGCTGAGGAGGTTGTGGTATTTCTTGGGGCTCTGAATGCATTGGCTGCTTCCCAGGGTCAGGCCGCCTCCCTGGAGGTATGGGTTCTCTTCTCCGCCCATTGCCCCCGGGTGGGTGTTGGGGCCTGGACACCCTACTGTTCGTCATAGCTCGTGTAATAGCCAGGCTTTCTGTCCGAAGCCCACAGACGGCGCCAAGTGTTAAGTTATGGGATCTCAGTCAACGGGGTGTCGGCTTTAATCCCACTCCTTATAGGGGGGTGTGTGTGATCCGGTCTTCTCAAGTCGCCTTGTCTTTTCCTATATCCTTCTTCCGTTCCTTCTTCCCTTGGTTCCTTCTCTTCTTCTCTCCCTTTGCCCTGCAAAAGGGGCAATACCAGACACGGAGGAGGGGGGGGTGGTGCCTGGTGAACCCTCTCCGATGCCTAAGTCAGAACTATACTTCTAGAGAGATAAAGCTAGAGAGATGTCAGAGCTAAATTGTCCAAATAGCCAAGATGCCCAAATGAGTTGTGAAGGTGGGGTATTTATAGGCAACGGTGTCATTAAGGTGGCTTAATGACATCGTTAACCTCTAAACACAATTAATTAACCTTTAAGTATATAATTAAGACCTTAGGATTCGGAGGAGGTAGGCAGACTGGACCGAGCATGGGCGTCTGAGAGGGGTGTCGGGACCCTTGGGGGGGGAGGAATCCGACCCCCAAGGGTAGGGGTTGGGTGAGGGCACCCAACCCCTCCTAGGGAGGGTGGGGTTGGCCAACCCCATCCCTCCTAGGAGGGATCGGGTCAGCCGACCCGATCTCTCCTAGGAGAGATCGGATTGGCCAACCCGATCTCTCCTAGGAGAGATCGGGTTGGCCGACCCGATCTCTCCTAGGAGAGATCGGGTCGGCTGACCCGATCTCTCCTAGGAGAGATCGGGTTGGTCCACCCGATCTCCCCTAGGGGAGATCGGGTTGGCTGACCCGATCTCCCCTAGGGGAGGTCGGGTGTGGCCACCCAACCTCACCTAGGTGAGTCCTTCGTTGTCGGACGGGCGCTTCGGCCCCGTCCGAGCCGTTGGTGTTCTCGCGAAGTGTCCGGGTTGAAGTTTCGATTTGCAATCATAAATGGGACGATAAAAATACAACGGTTCGGAGGTCAACGGGTTCAAATTGGGCGTATATCCATCATTATTGATGTAAAAATATTTGAACAATTTAAGTGACCGACGTATAGTTAGACGAAAGTAGGATAGATGTACCAATTCAATTAACAATTGAAAATCCATATAAGAATAATTTATATTTATTTTTAAATAAAATTTATGTTTTAAAAAATAAAATTAGGTTAAATTTTGAATGTTAACCCATATTAATGGACTTTTATATTGCGTCTTTGAGATTTACCGTCTCAGGGACTAAAAATAAAAAAATAAAAATAATATGGATTAAATAGTATTTGCTTATTCGTTTCGGACTGTTCTACTATACTATCATAGTATCATACTTAAGGATTTATTATTTTAAGTGCTTTATTCATATACTCATCACAAGTCACACAACGAGCCCTCCAAAAGTTCACTTATCATTAACTCGTCCTCCTCAATTACCATACACTGCATTCACCACCCACTTCAGAACTATAATATTATTAGTAGTAGTATTTTTTATTTTTATTTATTTATTATATATATACTTATACTAATCTATATTATTATTATTACATAATTAAAATTAAAAATTATGGAAAGTATTCACTTATTTATTCTTTATCATTCATAATAATTTATTTTATCATATTAAAATTAAAGGGAAGCTGATAATAGGGAGTCTCAATTATCGATTTGTGAATTTTATAAAACTCCATTTTTTTTATTTGGAGCATCAAATATTTGAATGGTGACTTATCAGTTAGGTCAAGGCGATAGGTGAATCGAGTCGTAACTAAGTTCGTGTCAAACATATTCACATGATCTAGGATACCATGTCTGATGGGTTCTGCTATGGCCGTTAGGCCCCTTAACGGCGAACAGGCCCACTGGGCCCCAAATGAAGGTCAAGATGACCCAGGTGAAGGGTCCCGATGTAGGGGGTCCCGATGATGAAAGGTCCCGACAGAGTCGGTCCCGATAGGTGAGCTGAAAGCTCCCGATGAGAAGCCTTTAAGTAGGCCCCGATGACGAATCCCTGAAAACGATTGGCCCTGTCACGATGACGAGGGGCCCCGAGCGGTGACATAACGAGATAACTCTGGAGTCCCCGATGTTAGTCGGGACTTGCTATCAGAGGTTGAGGCCAAGATACGCGGGGCGTGGCCGAGATACGCGGAGCGTAGTTAAGATACGCGGAGCGTGGCCGAGATACGCGGGGCGTGGCCGAGATAAGCGAGATCATGGCCTAGATAGGCGGGATCGTGCACGAGATACACGGGATACGGGCTAACCACCCCAACGGTTCACCAGGTAACTGAGGTACCTCTCCGCCTATAAAAGGGCAGAGGTCACCTCAGGCCATTTACGTTGTGTTATACACTTTGAGATTACTGCTTGCCAGTCCATACGAGATACTCATTTAAGCATCGGAGAGGGATTCTGGGTCACCGCCCGGTCTATCCCCTTTTTGCAGGACCACGTGGAGCAAAGGAGCTAGGATCGCCGTCAAGGACCGTACCGGAGTTCCACCGTGATCCAACAATGTCCAGGATAAGCCCGAGCCTAATTGAGCACCCTGGCTCACCCTAACTGATCAAAGATCTAAATCAACAATTGTTTAATTGGTCGAGCAAGGACGCTAGTCATAATCCAGATTCATGTTAGACATGGTCTTCTAAACTATGTGAATATGAATGACACAAGTTCGTGTCAAGGCGAGCCCCAAGCTAGGTGGATCGAGTCATGACTAACTAATAAGTTACACTTCGAATGAAGCTCTAAATAAAAAAAAAATATGAGACTTCTAGTATTCAAATGTCGTTAGTTGAGACCAAATGTTGTTTTCCCTAAATTAAATTCAACCGAAATTATTTTTAATATTGACCATACAACCAATATGTAATAAAATAAAAGTTAAAAGTTAAAAAAAAAAAATAATTACATTTGAAATTATATTATATTTTAAAAAATAGAAATACATGTCTAAAATTTGCACTACAGTTTAAAATTTTATAAATATGCAAAATGGGGATTTTTTTAGAAATTAGTGAAAAATATAAAGTTCATAAAATAGTTTATATAAAATAATATAGTATAAATTGAATTTATATTTTTTTTAGCAAGTGTTAAGGTAACTTATTTCTCCATTTTATCAACTTAATTCTTTAACTTTCTATTGATTGTTCCAATTCTACTATTTTGATCTTAAACAAGAAAGTGGTCCAAATTGTGTTAACATTTGGACAATAAGCCGCCGTAATTGGGAGCTCATTAATTAAGGTCATGTACCTAAGAATTTAGATAATGTCACATTAGAGATTTTGGGCTATGCCTAAAATCTTAATTGACATGAGATGCCCAAAATTGGGTCTCCCCTTAACCTCCTAGGCGGAAAGAAATTAGATATAGATATAGATGGGATTTATCCCACCTCCTCTTATGAATAGGTAGTGCTAGGAGGGTTTTAAGAATGTTAATCCCCTATTCCTATGTGGTGAGATTAAAAGAAAACACTATTCCCTATTCAAGCATAGTTTGGGTCTCCCATGTCAATTGAAATTTTAGGCCTAGTCCAAAATCTCCAATGTGACATTACCTAATTTCTTAGGTGTATGGACTTAATTAATGGGCCCCAATCACGGCGGCCCATAGTCCAAATGCTTACAACCGTCCGACGGATCAAGAATTCCCATCAACGGTCTTGGACTACGTGGAAGCATTATAGTTATATACATCTTATTCCGTTGCGTATTAGTTACCACGTACGTATCTTGATTTATTTTCGTAGCATTAATCCCCTATATCCTACAAATTGATTTAGAGAAAAAAACTAAACTATAGAAAAAATGATATAAATCAATATTATCATAATTAACCAGTCCGCGGTGGTTTGGTGGGAAAATGGATACCGAATCGGTTCGGTCTAATAAAAATACCAACAAGCAGGCTGGCCGGGTTATGTTAGTCCGTTTTGAGCGAACTTCCTGGGTCATAGGTCTGTCGGTTCACTTTGAAAAAAGCGGGTAAAAATAAAATATGAAAAGAAAGTTAGAGTATAATTGTGTTAAATCAATATTTGGTGTTTTTTTTCTTCCAATATTGGGCCTTACTTTTACCAATATATGGTATTCTTTTGTAAATAGTGAGATGCGTTATAAAATATTATTTTGTAATGCAATATGTGGCATGTATGTCCGGCCGACCGAACCGGAAACTGTACATCTATTTGGTTCGGGATCCAGTTTGAATCTGATAAGGTTGATATAAATAATAGCAAAACATTAAAATTTTATATTAACACCCATTCGTTAATGTATTCTTCAATTATGTAATGTTTAATTTCGAGGTTGAACTCATTAATTTAATAGATGTATGGAACATGTGATCAAAATACTATTTTAACAAAGCAAAATTTAATAAAGTTCCTTATAAATCAGAGTTTGAAAAAAAAAATTAATAGACATACATTATACTTTTAACATGTATATTGATTATGCAGTGTGCTCTGCGATATGCAAGTCTTATGAGTTATATCTTAAAATTTAAATTAGTAGGAATAGTCTCCAAAATTTGTAAGATATAAAATAAAATATAATTGAAGAGAAATATAACAAATAAAATATTAAAAAATTATTTTTGTACGGTAAAAAATTGATCAAAATTTAAAATAAATTTAATTGAGTTTATTTCAATATGAAAAAATTATTTTCTGCATGATAAAGAATATTTAATCTACAGTATATGTCATAGCCATAAAAAAAAAATCTACGGTATATGTAGCTTTAAATTTTAATTTTCTAATAGCATAGATTATTATAAGTTAGTGGCAAAAAAATAGATTAGTTATATATTTATAATAAAACCAGAAAGTTAAAATTAATTTAACATTATTCTTCCTCAAGTATTGAAGAGGACGGATGATTTTTGGAGAGCTTCGTAAAGAGAGTAGTTATGTGAGTTAGTGGATGAATAAATAATTTCAAATAATAATATATTCTTCGGCCAAAAAAAAATTAATATCTTCTGGAAAGTATGATACTAGGAAAGTGTTGTAGCCTGATTTGAAGAGAGAGCTAAATCCTGTGATTAGTCCTTGTAATTTTAATTATTTTATTTTTGATAATGAGATGAAAAATCTCATATTAATTCATTATATTGCACCGAACCCTAGTAGGCGCCGCCACCGCCTTCTCCTACTCCATCTTCCGGTTGCCTATCGCGTCCCCTCGTCCCACACAGTTCTTCGAGGTCAGTGAACATGGCGGACAAGAAAAGGAAGATTCAAGGGGCTGCGCAGTCGAACAAGAAACAACACAAGTCTGGATCGTCGTCAAAGAAGACGAAGAGCGACAAACACAAGGGTCCGAGGTTGCCTAATGCGCTGAGAAAGGAATTGGAAAGTCTGAATCAGCGGAGCTCACTAAACAGCGAAGAAGAGGATGATGTAATTGATTCCGATGAGGAAGAGAGAGCGTTCAAGGACGACGTGTATGAGTACGAAGAGGAGTTGCCGGAGGAGGAGTCGCGGAAGAATCGCCGGTTCGATCCTGTGGAGAACCTTGAATATGAGCTGCCCGAGGAGTTTGAGGTTTATTTGCAATTCGTCACTGTATATATTTTATGGCTCTGAGCAAATGAATTAGTTGAGCTTGTGCTATGCTATTACAAATCCAGATAAATCTTTATATTGCTCTGTCTAGTTATGGTTCCGTTGTAAATATAACAAAGCATGGGATTTTGAATTTTTACTATTTGGATGCTCATTTGTGTTTGTTACTGTGAGTAGGATGAGAATGTGGAATCAGATGATGATGAAGATGGTAGTGGAGATGAGGAAGAAGATGATGGAAGACATAGTAGGTTGTTGCACAATATCACTGGGATTCCAAGCAAAGCATTTGAGGGTAAGATGGTTTCTGAAATTTGTTAACTGCACTTCCATACTAAATAGTTGCAAATACTTAGAACACCATCTAGAATGGACAACTTACTGATTAACAACTCATCACGAAACCCAAAAAAAAACTAAATACATTGAACCTACTATGATCTGTTGTCTTTAACAGCTTAAGGCATTGTATCTGTCCATATCATTCACCAAAATAGATCCTAGGATGATAGTCTATAGAGTGCTGTTTTCAGTTGCTGTTTTTTGTTAAAATACTAAAGCTACATATTTCCGTACTTAGATTGTGGTCGAAGCCCAAGGATTGAAATCCCCACAGCAGTTTATAATTTGTTAGTAGATTGTCGAACGGGGTGTTTGGTTCTCATACTCATCTTTTTATTTCATGTGAAAGGTAGAGGTTTCCGATTCACATTAGATTGTGTAAGAAATTACTTTGTTATTTATATCAAACAAATCTGGTTTTCAGGCAAGAAAAGAAGAAAAAGTGCTGTGATATCTGAGGTCTATCCAGAGTCCGAGTATAATCCTAGTCATGATGTTCTGGAAGGGGATGGCCGTATTACAATTCAGGATCTTCTGGCTCCTCTTGAGGGAAAATCTGGTTATAACGAAATTAAAAAGCGGATGCATCAGCTTGATAGAAAATCTGCACCCATGCAAGCTCCACTTCCCAAATCAGATAGAGAAAAGTTGGAGAGGAAGGTAGCTTATGAACAGTCAAAGAAGGAGATTTTAAAGTGGGAACCTCTTGTCAAGAGGAACAGAGAGGCATCTACTCTTATTTTTGACGAGGACATAGAGCTAAACTTTTCAACTGTTGGGGCTATAGCTTCTGAGTTTGAACCGAGAACCGAATTTGAAAAGAAGATTGCTTCTTTAGTTCATGATGACAGAGTCGTTGAAGCTCATATGAAGGACGGAGCTAGGCTCCTTGAATTAAATAAGGTATTCCTGAACTTTCAGCAAATTTGCTTTTGTCACTGATGCATATTTGTGTTTGTTGAGGTGGCAATCCTTTTTTTAAAGAGCTAATTATAACTATTTTTGGTGGCAGTCAGTAAACAGGGAGTTGCAGTCACTTTGATAATCTTAAAACATTATTCACTTAAAGTGATATATATGGCTTATGTTTGGCATTTGGGCACCATTGAGGGAATATGTGTTTTTCTAGTCCTGCATAAAGTGATTCACATTTTTTTCTATATATATATATATATGGTAGATCATATTTTGCTCTCTCTGCATTAAAAAGTGCAGTTGTCATTATATCTCATTCTCAGCTTATCTCTTGATGCTTTTCTTAGGTGTCTGTGGAAGATGAGAAGGAACGCCAGGAGCGTAATGCGAAAATACGCAGCCTTCTTTTTCACCATGAGATGAAGAATAAGCGCATTAAGAAAATAAAGTCCAAGACATACCACCGATTGAGTAAAAAAGACAAGGCAAGAGCTTTGTCTTCTCAATTAGAAATGGACCCAGAGGCTGCCAAGGAGGAGGCAATGAAGCAAGAATTTAAGAGGGCAGAGGTGAGAAATCATACATCATTATAAGATTGTCACTGTAGACTGCCTAGCTAGCTAGTAACATCTGTTGTTGTCTCAGGAGCGTTTGACACAAAAACACAAAAACAACTCAAAGTGGGCAAAGCGTATCCTGCAACGTGGTTTAGATGCCCAAGATGAGGGTACTCGGGCTGCTATAAGTGAACAACTTCAACAGCACGCTCTCTTGTCTAGAAAACAGAACTCCATGAAGGATGCTACGAGCAGTGACGAAAATAGTAGCGATGAGTATGATTCTGATGGGTCAGACCAGGATGCTGCATCTAAGCTGTTAACAAAGGCGCGGGAGAAGACGCTCAAAGTGTTGGAAAAAGATGGTGATGATGTTCCTGCATCTGGAGTGCTTTCGCTACCTTTCATGGTAAACTTTCATCTAGTTATTTTTCCTGTTAATAACCTTATAATATAACTACCTGGTTAATTACTATTAAAAAAAAACTGAACTTTTTTTTATTAACAAACACAGGCTGATCTTTCAACTGCTTATCAAAGTGCAAAGTATGTTGATCTCTCCACTGAAAAGTGAGAAGTCAGACATATGACGATCACATCATGCATTTCACATGAGGGACAAATGAACATAACTTCTACTAAAAAAACTTTATATGGATGTTACGTGCTTTGCTATATTTTGAAAAGTTCACTTTGCTCTTTATTAAGGAAAAAAGTTCAGTTTGGTTTTTGTGAAACACGGGAAGTTTGTTTGTCCTGTAAGTATTCCTTTAACTACCCATGAAACTTGGAGGTTTGTTGTATGTTTCTCAAACTCTACTGGTGCACTGGATTAATCATCTTTATCTGATATATTTCTCTTAGGTTCGGGGTATGAAGAAAAGAAAGGAGGCAGCTGTTGAAGAAGCTAAGCTTGCTCTTCAAGATTATGAAAATTCATTGAAGCAAATCGATGGCTCAGAAGTAACAGAAAATCCAGAAGCAAGTGCCCGTAGTGGAAGAATGGTGTTTGGTGCTGTTAAGCCCAAGCCCGCGCCCTCGGGTAAGAAGCCTAGGTCTAAAAGAGAATTCGATGGCAGTGATGATGAAGATGATTTTGAGGTCAAGGAAGATGACGACATTGTGAATCAAAATGAGAATGGTCTTCAAAATGGTCCTGCTGTATCATTAGATGAAAATTCTGAAGAACCTCAACATTCAGTTTTTCAGGTAATTTAGTCACGACGTTATAGCTTGTCTGCATTATGTTAATTACAAATCAATCTCGACTAATAATTTTACTTACAATGAATGTTGCACCTCTCCCTGTTTTTCCCAGAACTTGGATAGTATTGGGAAGAATCCTGGTGTCAAGACAACCTATGAAGTCTCTATATTTGCTGCGGATTCATGGAGAAAGGTGATTGGTTCTTGTTTCATTTTTTCAGCTCGTTTTTTTTAATAATAATGGATAAAGTTATCTGACTGGTTACAAACAAAAAAACAGATAAATGATGGGGTGAAGGACAGTAAACAAGTAAAAGCTTCTACCAAAAAGAAGAAACAGGCTGCAGCATCACCAGCACCTAACAATAAGGAAGCAAAAGTAGGATCTCTTTATTTTCTCATCTTTTCTTCTGCTATTATCATTAATGGGTGCATCATATATGACTTTCTCTCCTTTTATTTATCGAAACAAGGAACCGGGTGAGGACAGCGATGCAGATAGTGATAAAGAGATGATGGTGGATGGCATCTTGTCTGCTGGTGGCACTTACGAACTTCCCTCTCAAGCGGATCTCGTTCGAAGTGCTTTTGCAGGGGATGACGTTGAAGATGATTTTGAGAAGGACAAAATGGATATTCTGAATGAGGAAAATCCCGAACCTGAGAAACCCGTCTTGCTCCCGGGTTGGGGACAGTGGACTAATGTTCAAAAGAAGAAAGGGTTACCTTCTTGGATCGTAGAAGCTGATGAAGCTGCTAAGAAGAAGAGGGAAGAAGCACTTAAGAGGAGGAAAGATGCACTTCTCAAGCATGTGATAATCTCTGAAAAGGTGGATCGAAAGGTAAGCTAATCTATCTTTTCATTATTTATTATTATCACACGAGCTGATTCTATCCATAATAATCGAAAGGGTTAATAAGTCTTTTGTTAAAACATGTTTGATCAAATTTGGCTTTTGTTATAACTATTTGTTTTTTTTTCATATTTTTTTGTGCAATACGCTTGAAACTTGTACACTTTTGGTGCATCTGTTAGTTAAACGTTAATGTTGATCATTAAATAGTCACGTGATTTGCACTTGATTCGTGACGATCCCTAAACTTTTATTTTGTCATTTTTAGTTCTCCAGTTTATGTCACTAACTTTTTGTGTATAGTTTAGTCTCTAAATTTGTTTCAATCGAACCCTTGGCTCGATTGACTTAGCTCGAATCGAGCTCTGACCATGGTTACTGGTTAGGGTCACCTGGTCAATTGGGACTTGGTTTAGGTTAAACACGTTGTACCAAAAGATCTATTAACCCTAATTGGAATTGTTATTTGACTCGGTTGTTCTTTTTGTAATATTTGTTTGTCAGACTGAGAAGCTACACACCACAACCTTGCCATTCCCCTTCACCTCGAAGGAGTTGTTTGAACGCAGCAATCGCATGCCTATTGGTCCGGAATTTAATCCAGCTACGGCAATCGGAGCTCTTACTCGACCAGAGGTACACTCTCCCTTATACACTCTACTTAATTATTATTTTAGTATAGTATTAATTACCAGAAAACAAACTGGACTTTGAGCTTTTGACAAAAAACAAGCCGAACCTTCATCAAAAAGCACACTGAACTTTCACTCGTATAGTAAAGTGCAAACTATGTTGATTTCTCTATTAAAACGCGACGAAAACCATACTTATGACAGTCATGTGATGCATTAGGTGCAAATCAACATAAGTTCTGTTAAAATAGTGTGATTTTTGTCATGCTTTGATGTGATCAACAAACTAAAAGAAGTTTGGTTTGTTCCTCACAGTTCGGTTTGTTCTTTGGTAATTAACTCTTATTATGACATTGTTGAATCGTCGTTCGGTTCTCCTTGTGGTGGTTGCTATCAACTTAAAAATCTCTTGCCAACCACTGATCTCTTAGCTTCGTAAACTTTAGCAGCCTCTTTGTATGAGGGTCCTCATTATGATGGTGTTGTTGTTGCAGGTGTTGAAGAAATCTGGTATAATAATAAAGCCAATCAAGTTCCAGGAGGTAAACCCTCATGAGGGTAATGAACACAGCAAGAACAAGGGCAAGAATAGTAACAATAAGAAGACAAAAGGCGGTGTCAAATCCGGGATGAGTAAGAAGAAGAAAGTAGTTAAGGTTAACAGCTGATGATACGAATAAAAAGAGTAGGCGACACGGCATATTGTGTTCGCCAAAGAAAGGTGCGGTTTTTGCTTAAAGAGTCGGGTTTTGCTTGTGGTTTCTGGGGATGAAATGAAGCAAGTCCAGGAAGTGGCAAGCAGGCAGCAGTTTTGGTTGTGTATAATCACCATGGCTATACTAGATTCATGAGTTAACTTTGAAAGTGGGGTATTTTTAAAGTTGTGTTTTTGGTAATGTTAAATGACATTTACCTAATTGGTATCAATGTAGGGGGTGTTTGTCAATTATCCTTATCATCTGTAGTGGAAAGATATTTCGTAGCAATGCGATCGTATGTACTTTTTAGTTATATACGTTTTCAAATATAGTTCGGTTACATTTTAGTGAAAGGTTCAAAATGCTTTTTTAGATTTATTATTCTTCATGTTTATTATCATGTTCTAAAAATATCAATTTTTTTAATCGATACCGGATTCAAACCCGATCGTGCCATTAGATTCCAATCAAGCCCAGCAACAATAGCTACTGGGTTTGATTGAACCTAGTAACAGCTGTGCTAGGCTGTTGGACTTCAATTGAACTCGGCACTGCTGTTATGTCGATTTTTTTTATAAAAAAATTAAAATTAATAAAGAACACGAAGAACACAATAAAGTCAAACCTAATTGCACATTAATATAAAGTTTGGCTAGCAATTTGCTAATGAAACCTAAAAAACACAACAAAGAACGATTGAAGATAATGATAAAACTTTAATTTTTTGATCAATCATATAACTTAAACACTGATGATAAAATAAATAAGTTTGATCATACTATTACGTTAAAAAAATAATCAATTTGATCACATAAACAAAAATTTACAATATAAGCCGGTTCCGGTTGAAACCGCTTGCTCATTGTCCTCATTTATCTGGAAAGTTCTGGAGCTGTGACGCCGCTGCCTATAGTCGCCTTTCCACTCTCCTCCATCTCCCTCCTAAATCAACACCGCAACTCTCCATTTCTTCAAATCAAATTGATTCAGAGTTCGATCTGTTCTTCCTCTGCCGTTTAAAGATTCTGCACTGTCCTCGTCCATTGAGCCCAGTTCTCGCCGTAAGTTCCTCTGATTCGATCTTGCTGCTACTGTTCTATGCAGCTTCTGTTGAATTTTTCAGCGTAGACGATGAAATTGCGAATTTTGAGTAGATTTCTTTCTTCGGATTGCTGCCGCTCGTCTTCTTTCAGCTGTGCATTTCCTCGGTGATGTAGTTGTATAAGAAATTATCCTTAATGAGCTTCTTGAAGATCTGTTAGGACCCTAATTCAAGGGACGTTGGCTGTTAGAAGTTAATTATAGACCTATATGAGCTGGTTTTTGATACAGTGGAGATGAAGGTTATATCCTGAATGATTGGGTTTTGCGATATTGAAGGGAATGGATTGTATTGTGTTTTGGTGACATTGTTTGAATCAGAGAAATGGATTATCTTCTGTGATGCAGGTGGTGGAAAAAGGTTTGGTATCTGGTGAAGAAGCAGCAAAGATAAATAAGGATGTTTGGAGTTGTGTTTCCAAACCGGAGCTTCCCAATGGACATTTCAACCTTTGCCCAAATCGACACGTTCCATTGGATACTGGATATGAATACATTCGTTGGTAAGCAGTTAAATCACAAGTCGTGCGTTTCTGCCATATAAATTTCGTGTTTTTGCTATGCCAATTTCGTGTTTCTGTCTTATTGTCTCCTGGGATAGTTCATAGTTGACATTTGCATACTGGACTCGGATGCAAAAACTGAAATTTTTCGTTTTTGTTTATTTTCTTTTAACAAAACATAACACCTGCACTTGGATTAATTGCAAATACCATACTTCACTTTATTTTGTTAAATTTGACAGATTTTGCAAGCACAAAGGAAAACAAGCAAATCGTCAAAATACCATAGGTTCCTAATTTTATTTTATTTTTGGATAATTTACCCTTTTTTTTTTACAGAAACTAACAAAGTGCAAACTGCAAACTATCATGGAAATTTTATACATGACAGCCAGGTTATGCATTTTAACATGACATAGAATGGGCAAACCAACCTAGTTTTTGTTAAAATACATTACATATTCTAATTTCATCAGGTTTTAACACAAATTAATGTAATTCGCATTTTGCTATGCATTGCAATTTTACTTTGTTCTGTGTCAAGCTCGATTTGTTTTGTTGCAAAACTCTCAAAAGTTCTGTTAAAACAAAACAGATGCTTTTCTTTTAATTCTTATAAATAAGGGTGTTCTATCTTTTTCTATAAACTGTCAAATTTGACAGAAAATTCGTTATGTAGTTATGTACTGTCAATTCTTGCTAAATCTGTGTTTTTCTCTTGTCATTATCATCATATTTCTTGTTGATCTAGGTGAGGCATATGATCAAGTAAGAGAAATCTGCATATTCTTGCTCAACAGCTTCACTTTACCACCCGACAAAGCCCTAGCAGTCTACATCCAATCTCCCGGCTCACCTTTCCTCTTCGTGGGAGCCGTCACTGTGTCCCGACCCTCAGCAGTCTTATCCCTCCCATGGCCCGAACCCGGTGGAGAGTTACAGCTCACTGCTCCAAACTCTCCTCCACTCACAGCTAAAATCGGAGTTTCAGTTGAGGACTTGGCTTCGCTTCCTTCTCTGGATGTTATGGCGGAGAAGAAGATCGAGCGGCTGGCAATGAAGGTGGGGGAGAACTTGTTCAATTTCATGCAGTCGTTTTGTGGGGTTGATGGGAGCAAGCTGGTCGTGCCGATGGATATCTTGGATCGGTGGTTTAAGAAGTTTCAGGAACGCGCAAAGCGCGATCCCGAGTATCTGAAAGGGTTTGCCTTGTAGTTTGGTTTAGGGTAAGTTTTGTGTGTGTTGGAATGGTGGATTTGTAGAATGTAAGTTTGATGAACTAAGGATGCTACGTTGTGTATTATTCTGATTTGATGTTAAATGGAAGTGGTAAGGGTTGGTCGTGTGATCAAGTTTCAGTTAATAAATTGCATTTTTTTCTGTAAAATTCAGCAATCTTTTCAATGTTGAGCAATTTTTTTTTTTTTGCCTTAGAATTAATACTAGAAACAAAGGTTGGACCCAACCAAAGTCCAAACAACTCAACTATTAGGTTTAATTAAACGGGGTTTGCATGGTTGCTGGTGTATACCGATTCTTGTAAATGCATCTGCAACTTCATTCACTTCACGATAGATATGTCTGAACTTGAGAGAGTCCATCCCGAATTGCCCAAAGTCATGCGACAAAATTATCGTAATTCCCAAATTCCTAAAATAACCCCAAATCCAATTCCTGGTAAAGTCATAGATGACCTCACCTACTCCGCTTTCCCCGGATTTCTCTGAGAAGCCCCATATGTATTCAGCTTCCAGTTATGGTGTGGACTCTGGAGGGTTCTATTTGACAAGAATGGTAGAGGTGTTCATCGGTGATTCATGATCCATCATTTCTTCATGAAAATTTATTGCTTGTGTAAAGGAAACATTAAACATGTTATTACTGGATTTGGTCTTTTTGAAGACAAAAACATTTCTATTCTTCCAAAGGTTACAAGTGCAATAACAAAATAAGGTTTTTCAATCCACAACCCGCACGACAATATACTGTATAGTTAGTCTTGATCCACATAGCAAACCACGTGTTAACAATTTGTAAAAAAAAAATCAGAATATTTAGAATATTTTTATGCTATTTTTTTAAATAAATAATAAAAAGTATATTTTTCATAAAGAAAAAAGGATTGGGTTATATTTTTATAAAAAAAAATATATTATATTTGTTTGTATTAAATTTACTTAAAAATTTATTATTAATTTTTTAAAATAAGTTTACTTATTTTTTGTATTTTTAGAATACAAATAACTAATAAAACTCAAAATAACTTGGTAATCTTTACTATTTATTATGACCTGTGCATTATGAAAAATAATTAATGGTCTACGAATATTGTTTATTCAAAATGTGTATAAAAAAAGCTTCATACTTTAAGTATGTTACAAGTTACTCCTTCAAAACTCTAGGAGTAAAAGTACATAATGGTCAAAGGTTAGACTTCAATTGCAATTTCCTGTTGTTTATACTTACAATTTTCCGACGGAAAGACAATTGCTGCACATTCGCCATTTCCTCTTCAGCAAACCAGTAACTGGAGTCGATTCTTTCTAGAGAGAGATAGATGGCGTTGGCGCGAGGTAGCTCGGGGCTGGCGTACCCGGAGCGGTTCTACGCCGCCGCATCCTACGCCGGCTTCGACGGATCTACGGATTCCTCAGTCACTTCTAAGTTCTCCAATGACGTTGCATTGCTCCTATACGCACTGCACCAGCAGGTACTTCTTCCAGCTCAGTAACGCACGCTTCAAATTCTTGAAAATGGTCATGTTTCGAGTCGATCGGTCTCTGTCGTTGTGGATCAATGCGTACAATGCCAGTTGAATTCTGTGTCAATTTGGTTTGTGAGAGTTTGTCGGCATGATCATTATGACTGATATTGATCCTCCGCGACTTCCGTTTCTATGTTTTCTGCTTTGGATCTGATGTTTTTATGGCGGATTCTGCCTTTTTGTGTTGAGATCATCAGTGTGCTATGCTGATAAAGCTGCAATTTATATGAACTTTTTGAGATCACGTTGAAGTCGTGATTGAGCTAATTTTCATGAGATCAAAATTGATGTTGTAGATTGACTACATTATTTAATTTTTGTGTTTGAATAGATATTGCACCATGAATCTGTAATTTCAAAAACCAACTCAATTGTTGTGAATCTCTACAGATTGCCACTTAGCGTCAGTTCATGCATGCTCTGCTAACTTAGAAGTTCTTGTCTGATACTTATACTGATTGCTGATATGTGGTGAACTGCTGATATGTGATGTCCTTGAGGGTACTGATTTTGAAGATTATATCATTTGGAAACACCATTTTGTATGAGTGATTTCGATGGAACTGTAGAATTTTGATGTGTATCCGAGCTGGACCTGGCATAATCAACCTGCTTTTTGCAGTTCACATTTACATGTCTGTTTCGTAAACTGCCTCCATTTAAAACTTTACTGATCGCTGGTGCTGATATTTGATGTCCTTGCGGATACTGAAGATTGTATACTTCGGCAACACCGTCTTATATGAAAGATCACGAGGGAATGCTAGCATTTCCATGTGTATCAGAGCTGGATCTAGCATCACCAACCTGCACTTTGCAGTTTACATTTAGGTGCCTGTTTTGTAAATTGCCTCCATTTGAACTTAAAAGCCAATTTTTTTTGATAAAATGTTTCCATTGAGTTTAGATCTTTGAGCTCAAGTTTGCTGGTTCCTCAGTTTTTGCTTATAAAATGATGCACCTCAACTTGTTTGGCTTCTTGAAGATCAATTTACTTGTTTGAGCATTACAACTTAGTGCCAACTCATTGCATTGTTGTTCTGCGTAAATGTATTTGTATTAAGATGTTACTTTTATGGGTTGAGATGGGAAGTTCTGAATACTAAGTGGTCTCATGACTGGAAAAGTTCATTATTCTCTGTATTTATTTGGTGAATTGATTTCCAATATTTATGTTCCCTGATATGAAGCTACATGTGCCTAACCAAGTATCAGTGTATTTAAAATGCAAAGTTATGAATTACACTAGAGAGATCACATAGAGTAGGGATTAGCAGAATATCTTTGTATCTACTTTTATTAATTGGCATATTCTTACTTTTTATGCTTCATTTTCAGGCTACTGTAGGACCTTGCAATGTTCCCAAACCCAGAGGTTGGAGTCCCGTTGAACAAAGTAAATGGACAAGGTTTGTTGCTTTCTGCTACTTGATTTCTCTCCATATGCTCTTACTTATGTTTACACAGTTCACCTCGTTTATCACATCTTTTATCTACTCGATAGCTGGCATGGTCTTGGGAATATGGCATCAACTGAAGCTATGCGTCTCTTTGTGAAAATTCTGGAGGTAACTATAGTTAATGGCTTTAGGTTCACCTGTTTGATTATTTTTCATTCATAAATAAATCTGGCGTATCATTCTGAAACAGGAAGAAGACCCCAGTTGGTTTTCCAGAACATCTGACATTATTGCAGAGCCTGTTGTAGATGTGGAAGTGAATGTAAGTAGAATCTGAACTGAAAGTAAATTGGATCTAGTGTGGAATATTTTATCTGGAGAGATTATAGCTTTATAAATTAGCATCAGTGATATAAAAAATGAGTGTTTCCTCACTTTGAATCTATTTTGGCTTTATAGCACAATTCAAATGCAAAAACGATTGTTGAAAATGGAAATGCTAGTCCGGAGGTTGAGACAAAGACTATTGACTCTGAGAATGGGATTCTAAGTGAAGTAGAAGACAAGGACATTGTTTCAGATGCCCCTGGTTTAGTTGCAGTCTACGATCAGTGGATTATGCCTCCAATATCTGGTCCACAACCAAAAGCCCGCTATGAGGTATCTGATTCTATACTTCCTATGATATCAGTTCCACCTATAACAGGCCAGCACTGAGTTTCTTTATTTTGCAGCATGGAGCAGCTGTAGTTCAAGAAAAAATGTATATTTATGGGGGAAATCACAATGGTCGTTACCTCAGCGATCTTCATGTAAGTACACTATCTGTGTATGAACTTGGAGTCTTCATTATGAATGCTCTCCACAAAAGACTTGAACTGTAGTTGTCCAGTTGTGGTTTGTGCAAGTAAGCGAATGTCTGTGAAAAATGCTTGTTCTACTTTGAGTTGTAGGTTTTAGATCTGAAAAGTTGGAGTTGGTCTAAAATTGAGGCAAAAATTAAAGCCGAATCATCAGAATCACAAACTTCTGGGTTGGGGACTCCATGTGCTGGCCATTCCTTGGTGAGTAGTAATGAATAGACGTTTGATCTTTTCATACTTGGAGGATATGCAAACACCGTTTTTTCTTTACAAACCATATCTTGTCATGATACCTGTGAATCTTCATTCTCTTTTCAGATAGCTTGGGATAATAAGCTTCTTTCTATTGCGGGACATACAAAGGATCCTACAGAGACCATCCAAGGTGTATATGTGTTTTCTTTTATATAAAACTCTGTATTAACCTTACTACTTAGTGTTGGAAGAAAAGAAAACGTCCTAGGATAACTTTAATCGCTCTACTTTATTCTTAAAAATAAGTTAGATATGAAAATCAAAAGAAGTTAGTTTGTGCGATACTGCGATTCACATTTAAGATTAAAATTATATTTTGCTTCTTGTAGAAGTACGTGATTCATAGAATGTACTTAGGTTATTACAAATATGCTATTTCTCCTCTAGATTGAACTGCGTCTTTTCTCGTTCAATGTTAGAGAAATAGTTACTTTTCGGCCTTTTGTCTAAGTCGCAGGATATCAGCTTTCTTTCAGAAAAATATGTTCACCTTTCACATGGAGCATGTAGCTGGATGTAGTATAATCCATTAAGGGTTCTTCTTTCTATGCAGTTAAAGAATTTGATCCACAAACTAATACTTGGTCTATCTTGAAGACTTATGGGAAATCACCGGTACGTTATCTACCCTAACCCTGCTATTACCTTTATTTTATGTCATTATCTAACTTATTCAACTTGATTGGTCCCATCAGTTACCTTAATCCATTTCTACAGCTGAAACTCAGCTCACATTGCATGTAGAGTTTGAAAGTTGTTTTTGTGTTATAAAAGTGTAGAGTACATCTCTCCTTGGTCAGCGCATTAACAGAAGAGAAAACTAACAATAAATTATTAGAAATATATACTCACACTCTCAGTTTATTTGCAGATCTCGCGTGGAGGTCAATCTGTGACACTTGTAGGAGGCACCTTAGTGATATTTGGTGGGCAAGACGCCAACAGATCCATGCTGAATGATTTGCATATACTCGATCTGGAAAGCATGACCTGGGATGAATTTGATGCTCTGTAAGTTCACTTGTCCAGCTAAACAAGACACTGCTTTTAATTGGTTATTTTTGCCTTTTACCAAAATATTCGAGCATCCATAGGGTGATATTGTGATAATTTTGTCTGAGACAATGATTTGTTACACATTTGTTCTCTACAGGGGAGTTCCTCCATCACCTAGAGCTGATCACACAGCTGCAGTGCATGCAGAGCGTTATCTTCTTATCTTTGGTGGAGGCTCACACGCTACTTGCTTCAATGATCTCCATGTCCTTGACTTGCAAACAGTAAGATTACACGTCATCTTATTTTCCAGTTCATCTTGATATGATAAACCGAATTTTAAAGAGTTTTTGTTTTCATAGATGGAATGGTCAAGACCCACCCAACAAGGAGAAATACCTTCTCCTCGGGCTGGTCATGCAGGTGTAACAATTGGAGAAAATTGGTTCATTGTTGGTGGTGGCAATAACAAGAGTGGTACGTACATGTATTATAAAACTTTCGATACAACTTCGATGTATATTTACGACATTTCTTAATACAACTGATTATTTAACTATCCCAGATATTTAATAAATTTGCAATGAATTGTAGGTGTCTCCGAAACTGTTGTTCTCAATATGTCCACACTTGTGTGGTCTGTTGTAACTACCACCCAAGGTCGTGTCCCTATTGCAAGTGAGGTAACCATAACTAACCAAGGCAAAGATAAATTAGAGTCATAGTGTTAAAAAAAAAAAAAAAAAAAAAAAAAAAAAAAAAAAAAAAAAAAAAAAAAAACTTACTATTTTGTGATAACTTCAGGGGTTAAGCTTGGTTGTGAGTTCCTCGGATGGTGAAGACGTGCTTGTATCTTTTGGTGGATATAACGGCCGTTACAGCAATGAGGTCTATAAACTACGTTTATTAAATTATTATATTTGTTATTTATTAGTCATCCTTCAAATTTTGAACACGACTTCCTGTTGGTAGGTCAATGTTCTTAAACCAAGCCACAAATCAACCTTACAATCAAAGACAGAGGAATCAATACCAGATAGTGTTTATGCTCTGCAAAATGCTACCCAGGATGAATCTGATCGGTCAGCCATCCAAGATGGAAAAATTCGGGAAATTCTTGTGGATAATGTAAATTCAGATACCAAGGTATGTACCAAATATACAAACAATATTAGATTATTACCACGATCTATAGTATATATTCATTAGGCCGTTGCAAATCTTCATTGTTTTCATTCTACTAATCTATATTTGGGGCAAAAAAAAATATATATTTGGGGCCAAAAAAAATATATATATTTGGGGCTAGGTGTTTAAAGGCTGTATGATTGAAGTTCAACTAATATTTCCTTTTATAAATAAAACATTGCTCAATTTTTCCGTAATATGTTGAATTTTGTTAATTTGCTGTTGGATAATGTTTACTTATAATAGTGTTTAATGGTGTGCAGAAACCAAAGACTGAGGAAACCAATAGACATATCATAGTTACTCTCAAGGCCGAGAAAGAAGAGGTAGAATCTTTACTCGGCAAGGAGAGGTTGCTTTCCCTTGAGCTAAAGCAAGAATTATCTGATGCCGAAACTCGGAATAAAGAACTATACAAGGTACCCTTTTATATATATATATTTCTTGGCATTCTTGCTCCTCTCATATCATTTACTTCTCTTTTTAATCAAAATTAGATTAGATTTGAAGCAGTTCGTTGATGGAATCTCATATTGCAGGAACTTCAATCCGTGCGTGGACAACTAGCTACGGAACAGTCCAGATGTTTCAAACTTGAGGTATCTATCTGCTCTTTCTTCTGCCCTTTCCTTGGCTATTTCAATCCTTTCTTACAAGACAAGTTACTCGGGTTTTTCTTCAAACTGAAAACATCTCCAGAAACATGTGAATGAAACTTCAGTTCTTTATAATCTGTAATTTTCACAGTACAAGATCGAGATTTATCCACTAGGATACTTTTTATAAAGGATGCACTAGAGAGGTAGTAAACTCTACTATCATTTTCAATTCGCCTGTACAGAATGTTTAAATTCAACTGAAATGATAAATTTGAGACTTAAACTCGTGGTTTCTACTACATTCATAAGTAAAGATAACAACTACTAGAATAAGTTTTAATGCATATATGATACGGTATTCATGAAGTATGATTACTTAAATATTAGGGTTGAGAACCTAAAAACAGCCACAACTATAAGTCATGTTACTAATTGTTGCCCAGATTTAAAATGTTGATATTCTCTGTCTTTACTATCTGTCTCTGAGATTGTTAAATTTCCACTTTTTTACTGGTTTTAGCGTTAAATTAACGTTACTTTCCATTGTTTTGAAGTATCCTATTTGTTGCTCATGGTTTAGGCTTTTTTTTTTTTTTTTTGGCCAATGGTTTAGGCTTATTTGCTGCTGAAAAAAAGTGTTTTTGTTCCGTCAACCAATTTGATAGTTGGGACACCGAATATCTGAGACAACAATTAGCAATATGGCTAGTGGCCTATAGTTGAGACTGTTTTTAGGTTCTTAACCCTTAATATTAATGCGCATAGCGCGTGTCGGCTCCTTATGATACTTCAATACATACATCTATTGCAGGTGGATGTTGCAGAGCTAAGGCAGAAACTATCAACAATGGAGAACCTGCAGAAAGAGCTTGAACTTCTTCAACGGCAGAAAGCCGCTTCTGAACAAGCTGCCCTAAACGCACAGCAGAGGCAGAGCTCCGGTGGCGTGTGGACGTGGCTCACCGGAACACCTCAGAGCCCCGACGAAGAAGAAGATGATGAAGAATGAAAACTCCGGTTAAGTTCCCGACACTATACTTTCAAGTATACATCATCAACTGCTAGACAGGCCTAATTAAATTCATTCTTACCTTTTTCTCAAGGGTTAAAGGTATTTTTCATACCATAAGTTTGGGCGATTTCTACTTTTGGTACCACTTGTTTTTTTTCGTCTAGTTTTGGTACCAAACGTTTGGAAAAAAGTATAGTTTTCATACATCCGCACATGACCTATTAACAGAAAAATTAACGGAAAGTTAACGGATGTATGAAAACTATACTTTTTCCAAACGTTTGGCATCAAAACTAGACAAAAAAAACAAGTGGTACCAAAAGCAGAAATCGTCCAAACTTATGGTATTAAATACATTTAACCCTTTTCTTAAAGAAGTCCTGTTGTTTTTAGGTTCGGGTTCGAGTTTCATGCCTCAAAGCACGGGGTTTTTGGTTGGACTATGTAGTGTCATTATGCATAGAAATTGGATGATGGTGGCTCTGTTATGTAACTGATGGCGTTTTTCTATACACACAGTACAAAAGAAATAAAGGAAACTGATATGTGGTAGTAACTTGATGGTCACTGATGGATATACGCCCAATTTGAACCCGTTTACTTCCGAATCGTTTTATTTTGATCACCCCGTCAATGATTGTAAATCGAAACTTCGACCCAAACACCCCGCGAAAACGCCAACGGTCCGGACGAGGCCAAAATACTCGTCCGGACCGAGTCAGACTCACCTAGGTGAGGTCGGGTGCACCCGACCTCCCCTAGGGAAGGGTTGGGTGACCACACCCAACCCCTACCCTTGGGGGTCGGATTTTCTCCCCCCAAGGGCCCCGGCACCATTTCCCCACTCCGATACTCAGTTTATTTCCGCCAACCTCTCCGTGCTTTAAGGTCTTAATTACGAGATTAGGGGCTAATTAATTGTGTTTAAAGGTTAACGATGTCATTAAGCTACATTAATGACACCGTTACCTATAAATACAACATTTCCACCATTCATTTGATCATCTTGTCTAAGTGTACAATTTAGCTCTGACATCTCTCTAGCTTTATCTCTCTAAAAGTATCGTACTGACTTAGGCATCGGAGAGGGTACATCAAGCACCACCCCCTCCGTGCTTGGTACTGCCCCTCTTGCAGAGCATAAGGAGAAGAGAAGGCGAAGGACAGAAAGATACGGATCAGGACGACAAGACTTGGGAGCATCAAACCCGCAATTTCTCTAGTGAGGAATAAGGCTTAGGTCGACCGCCCGTTGACCTGAGACTTAGAACCTAACAGTCACTGCAAATTTCTATTCCAATTGTGGAACCAAAAGAGTGCCATTAGCTTATTATATGAGTGTATGTATGTCGAAAATATATGATAGTGTATGTCATTCTAAAGAATTTTACATCTACTTTTACAATGAAAAAAAAATGTTTGTAAATTAGAGTATCAGTATCGCATGATATTTAAAAGTAAATTTTATTATTGTAAATTAAATGAAACATTATAATTATTTAATTTTATTAAAAGTCATGTATTTTTCTAATACGTTTTAAAGCTTATAATTGCTGGTTGTGTAAGGTGGCACAATAATACACACCTGATGCTAAAGGCTAGAATTGACGGTCTTTTCATGCATCGAATTTAAACGACTATAATTAAAGGAAAAATCTATATTTATAAATATTAAAATATAAAATATTATTTAACAATATAAATTATTTTGGTACATTTTAAAGTTTAAAATCGTTAGTTATATAGAGTAACACAATATTAGATATTTTGGATTAAAAACTCTAAAATCAATTTTAAAATTTTGAATTACCAATTTCAATGTGTGTTGTTGATCTAATTTAATCAAGGTGAGTTATAGTTATTTAGATTTGAAACTGATATTTCCTGCATTTCATTTCCAGATGAGTGTTAAAATTTAGGTTAATTTTGTAATTACAGTTTATATATACACTGCAACAAATTATTATTTAATACAAATAACTAAATATTGAGGTCTAGTTATTTTTATCTAATTAGGATGAGATAAAAGTATAGGGGTAATACCGGGAACCGCAAACTTAAAGGGTGACACCTAGATTTCCTTGTTCAAAGGAAAACTAAGATGGCAGATAGAGAGGTTTGGCTTGAGAGTATCGTCATCAATCACGAAACCCTACATTTCCTCTCCATCCAAGCTCCCTGCCATGGCTTCCTCTCTCGCTTCGTCTTAATTCTTCACTGATCGTGCTCTGCTGCAACCCAGACGCCGGTACTGTGTTTCAGGTACGCTCTCCGACTCTGTCCGAGCTCGATTTCGGTCGATACGGTTCGATTGAGCTTCTTTTTCCGTTGATGCGATCGTTGTAACGGAGAGCGACTGTGGGAATGGATTGCTCAGGTGTTTTGGAGAGAAATCGTGCTGAAGTTATAGTTTTAGGTTATGAAAGAAGAGTAGGAGTGTGAATCGCATGTGTTGTTTTTAGGGTTTCCGCGATGGATATTGATAGGGAAGAGCAAAATCCAGGGTTAGTGGATGTGGAGGTTGATGTCAGTCTGGTGAAAGGTGAATCTGAGGTTGGAGATGAGGAAACTGATTTTAGGTTAGTGAAGGTGGAAAATGATGAGATGAAAGCTGATAATAATAGAATTAGTCTTGAGAATGGTTTGTCCGATGTGAAGATTGGTGTATTTGATTTTATGGAAGATGAGTATGAACCGAAAGCTTCTGTCGGGACTAGCAGTGATGCATTGGAGACAAAAAGTGGTGTTCTTGAGCTTCGGACTGGACAGGAGGTGGATTCAGCGAGGAGTTCTGCTCCTGTGTATCAGTCTTTGATGACAGAGTTTGATGAATTCGTTGCGAACGAGAAGTTTAGCCAAAACGGGACATCTAGAGCTTTGAGGTATGGGTTAGAGTTAGGAGACATGGTGTGGGGTAAAGTGAAGTCGCATCCGTGGTGGCCGGGGCACATTTTTAACGAAGCTTTGGCATCTACATCAGTTCGTCGAGTCAGGGGAGATGGTTCTGTTTTAGTTGCTTTTTTCGGTGATAGTAGCTATGGTTGGTTTGACCCTGCAGAGCTTATTCCTTTCGATGCTAATTTTGCGGAGAAATCGAAGCAAACAACTTCTAAGAGCTTTGTCAAGGCAGTGGAGGAAGCCAGGGATGAAACTAGCCGAAGGAGTGCACTTGGTTTGGTATGCAAATGCCGGAGTAAATTCAATTTCCGACCTGCAAATGTTCAAGGATATTATTCAGTTGATGTTCCTGATTACGAACTTGGAGGATTCTATTCTGCTGCTACAATAAAGAAATCTAGAGACAGTTTTGTGCCCAGTGAAACTCTGTCGTTCATCCAGAAATTGGCGGCGGCACCTCAAAGTAGTGATGAGGCAGATATTGGTTTCATAAAGCATAGAGCTGTTTCTTTTGCTTATCGCAAAGCTGTATTTGAGGAGTTTGATGAGACTTATGCTCAGGCATTTGGGGCGCCTGCAGTAATCACTTCTCATGATAATTCTGGTGCAACAGACCAGCCAATTAAAGCTCCAACAAGAGGTGATGATCTAGATTATCTCTTTAATTTAATATAGGCAAGAACCTTGATGATATGTATGAAGTCATTTATATATATACTGTTAGCTGATAATAAAAATTAAGATAACATTAGATGTAAATGTGAATTGCATTGTATATCTCAAAAATGTTTTATATACCACTAAAACTATGTGTTTTTTCCATCACTACCATAATAACTTGCGTATTTGAATTCATATGATGAAGTATCTGCAGTTGCTTATTAGTTAAGTTATTTTGAATGGTTAAATATTGATTGCTACCTGAAATTGTGGCTGGTTGCTGGCTGATTTTGCATAATTTATCTAGCTAAAACAATTACATTAGTGCAATTTGCTAGCTCAGTCCATTTTTTTGTCAACTCTCGGGCGAAAATCGTGCTGCACATGTATTATCCAGTTTGGGCGCACATGTACGTTTTCTTCCAAGATTAACAAAAAACAGACGATGCGAGCAAGTTTCACTTCGGTATTATTTCAGCTATCAATTTGGTTTTTAACCCTATTTTGAAATTTAGGAAATGAGGAATTTAGCACAATTTGAAGCATTATCCTTAGACTTGGGAGTTGTTTATTTAGTAAAGATCCTTCTAATGTATGATCGTCATGACCTAACTCCATCATTTTGACCAAAGACATCAATACATGTTTGTTCAAACTACACATTGACAAATCTGGTTTCTTTTTTCTCCTGTCTATTTTCAGCTCCACTGAGTGGCCCCTTGGTAATCGCCGAAGCTCTTGGAGGTGCCAAGAAAACCCCATCAAAACCCATGAAAATTAAGGACCAATCCAAGAAAGACAAGTACCTTTTCAAGCGCCGAGACGAGCCCAATACAGGTTCTTCAGTTCCAGCACCATATGTTCAAAGCTCCTCTACTGCAGAAACCGGAGGGTATGTCTTGCAGAAAAGGCCCCCATCTGTGCCCTTAAATCCAGGGACCCCTACAACTTCTGGACAAGATGCCCTAACTGTACCCGAAGCCGACTCTCCATCTACTACTACAAAGGTACCTATAGAAAAAATTGGATCTTTTCAGGGAAATAAGGAGAAAGTTGGAGTAAAGGAGGCAACTTTAGGTATAGATCGTGTTGAAGATGGTAATGGTGATCGTGTAATGGTGAAGAAGAAGAAGAAAGTAGTGAAGCAGCCCGTTAAAGCATTAGGTATCGATCCTTTGACGGGCGAGAAAAGGAAGAAAAAGAGAAAGGAGGTTGTTTTAGAAGCAGGTGCCCGGAAAAAAATGGCGACTGGGAAAACTCGACCCGCCATGTCAGCACAGCTCGATCCCGCTTCGAAAACCGATACTGGGTTAAAGAAAGATGAAGTGGCAGTATCGAGTATCGAACTGCCACAGCTATTGAGCGGTCTACAATCGCTAGCCCTAGATCACTTCCATGCCCCGGAGAATGTCAGTTCGGCTGTTGTGAGACAGTCGTTTTTGCGGTTTCGGACCATTGTTTATCAGAAGAGTCTGGTTCTCTCTCCTTCGGAGGAACAAGAAACGGTCGATCTCCCGGCAAAATCGCCGGTGAAGCGGGGCCCTGTGGATAAGAAGCGGGCCCCGTCGGACCGGCAGGAAGAAATCGGTGCGAAGAGGTTGAAGAAAGTGAACAAGATAAAGTCATTGTCGGATAAGAAGCCGGTTCAGACGGCGATTGTCAAGAAGCTGACGCCACCTCAGCAAGAAAAGGCGGTCAAGAAATCGCCACCTCAGCAGCAACCGAAGAAGGCAGCGGTGGCGGTCCCCACCATGCTGGTGATGAAGTTCCCTCCGAAAACGTCGCTCCCATCGGTAGCCGAGTTAAAAGCGAGGTTTGCGAGGTTCGGCCCGCTCAACTACTCGAGCCTCAGAGTCTTCTGGAAGTCATCCACTTGCCGGGTCGTGTTCCAGTACAAGCACGACGCGGTCTGCGCGTATAAATACGCGGTCGGGAATAATTCGCTTTTCGGCAACGTGAATGTCCGGTACTTTGTCCGTGAAGTCGAGGAGGCATCCGAACCGCCTAGCGAGTTCGACCGACCCTGCCCGTTCCAGCCTCCGCCTGTACAACTCAAGTCGATTCTAAAGAAGCCCGGAGAAGACACGGGCCCGAGTAAAGCCCGAGTGAAGTTCATACTTGGCGGCGAAGATAGCCCAAACCCGAACCCAATCCCAAACCTAAACCCGAACACAAACCCGAACAGTTCATTTGCTGATGTGGCATCATCGTCTTCTACTAATACTGGACCTGGATTGGTTATTAATAGTAAGAGCTTTCAAATGCCTACTACTACTACTTCGTTACTTCCTCTTCCTCCAAAATACCCTACTAATGGGCCCCACCTAGCTCTGTCACGGGACCCACCGGTGGTGGGTCCCGCGACGACGAGTTATAATAGTCGGCCGGGGGTCGATATATCGCAGCAGATGATAAGCCTATTAAACCGGTGCAATGAGGTAGTGGCCAATTTGACGGGAGCGTTAGGGTACGTGCCGTACCACCCTCTTTGAATATGCCCTTTCAGAAGGGCATTTCTGTCAATTCGACTGGAGCAAATGAAATGGGCTTTTTCTAAGAGAGATGTAATGATAAGAGTGAAAAAATGCACAAGTTGTGTTGTCATCTCTTTTTGTGTTTTTTTGTTCTTTATTATACTTTTTTTTTACAGGTTTGGTTGTGTTTTAAGTATAAGTGCTTAGATAGATTTAGGTATATGTCGGTTTTTAATTTCCTCGTTTTATATTATGTTTCAATGAGACATTTTGTGGAGATGTTGCTAGGGGTGTAAACGAGTCGTGCTACTCGGGGTTGACCCGGATAAAACTCGAATTCAGTTTGAAAAAAAAATTGACTTTGGCCGAGTTCGAGTCGAGCTTTTGGTATGTCGAGCTCGAGCTTTATAATGCTCTGCTTGAGTTACTTGTGAGCCTAAACGAGTTTCGAGTTTATAGGTCGATCAAGCTTGATTCTTATATTATTATATAAATTAGACGAGTTCGAGTTTAGTCAGATTGAGCTTGATTTTTTTATTTTTGAGAAATATTAATTGACTAACGAGTCAAACCGCACTTGATTATGTCGAGCTTGAACTTGGCAAATGGTAGTCGATCCAAGCTTGACAGTACTGTCTCTTTGCAATCATTGTCGGAATTATTGATTCAAAATTTACAATATATATTCTTATGTGCATCTATTTATTTAATAAATGTGAATGTTTAATTTACTATCATTTAGTTTAAAGACAATATTCCATTTCAACTAATTAATATAACTTCAACAAGACAAATACTTCACTTCAAGTAAATCCATTAACCCATAACAGATTACATTTAGTTTTACAAAAGTGGTTAAGAAGACTATTAACCACTACCTAACATCATTAATTCAAAACAAACCATCGAAATTTCTCTAGCCATCCATTCAAAATATACATCCATGGATAATTTGAACCATTTCAAGCTTTCTTGGGAGATTTAGCAGCAGTCTTCTTCGGTGACTTTGGCTGCGACACCTTCTCAGATTCAGTGGTCGATCTCTTAGGCAAGAGAACTGGGTTGATGTTGGGGAGGACGCCACCGCTGGCAATGGTAACACCGTGAAGAAGCTTCCCGAGCTCCTCGTCGTTTCTCACAGCAAGTAGGAGATGGCGGGGGTTGATTCTGGTCTTCTTGTTGTCACGAGCTGCGTTACCGGCTAGCTCCAGAACCTTCATGAATCATAGAATCAGATTTGAGGAAATCGAGCTCAAACAAGACTACTTGAATATTCATAATTGAACTGATTGGTTTGTAAGTTTTACGCTGAAATCAAAAATTCAATACAAGCAAAGCAACAGATTCAAATTCAGAACACACAGTAAGTGATTAAATCGTAGTTTAAGCATCGTTTCATTCAGAATTAGGTTGAGCACGAGTGGAAGTCATTGGTAATCCATTTATAGAACTGAGCGGATTAAATTTCCGCTGTTTCCGATGAAATCAAAGCTTCAATTTGAGCAAAATCAACCACCGTTTTAAACGATTATTAGCAGATTAAGCCGCATTTCGTGAAGGTTTTCAGAATCTATACAGCATTAAGGTAGATCTACCGCAACAAACAATCAGAAGTTGCAAAATCATTTACCTCGGCGGCAAGATACTCGAGCACAGCTGCAAGGTAAACCGGAGCACCGGTACCGGTGCGCTGAGCATATCGGCCCTTCTTGAGGAAACGAGCGATACGGCCGACGGGGAACTGGAGCCCGGCCTTGGTGGACTTAGTCACAGACTTCTTCCTGGACGCGCCGCCCTTCCTTCCGCCAGCACCTTTGCCTTCCATTGATGATCGTAGATTGAATCGCGGTAAATTAGGTTTTGGAGGGAAATTGAAATATTCGTAGATCTGAAAGTGAAGTGAGTTTGAATGATGATGGAGTTGATGATGAGATGGATATTTATAGTGGTTGGTTTGTTTGGGTTTAGGGTTGGCAATCCGTGGCTTCATACAACTATGAATTTCTCATGAATTTAATCAACGGCTATTGTGTCTGCCACGCTGGCAATCCTTGGGCCTAATCTGACGGTCATGGGAAGAGATAAAGCGAATAGCAAAATGAGATGAAATGTTGGCAAATATTTTCACTTTTCCCGCCATAACTTTGCCAATTTCAAAATTCTGCTCAAATTAATTTTATCTTGATTTCTTCCCTTAAATATCCTTCTTGATTTTTTATTGCATTTTTTTTTATCCACTCTTAAATGAGGTTATTTAAAAGATGGATCGTAACTATTTTTATTTTCTATTATTTTAAAGGTAAATTCATATGAAAATTGACATTTTTCTGTTATTTTCATTTTTTTATTTCTAAAGATTAGAGATACTAAGTAATTAAACATAATCAGTGTGAAAGTTGTATAATGAAAAAACATAGAAGAGAAGGACAAGCTCGAAAGGTCAGTGAACTAATTCACAGTGATATACGTGGACCAATAAGTTCAACTTCCAATGGTGGTCAGATTATTATCTCTTTTATAAATCATTATACATGTAAATGTTAGGTTACCTTGCTTGCTGAGAAATTTGAAGCATTTAAAAAGTTTAAAAAAATTCAAAGCTCCTGTGGATAATGACATAGAGAAAACAATTACATTTTTTAGGACTTATATGAATACACATCAAATGAGTTCAATTATTACTGTGCAGCAAAAGGAATAAAAAGACAACTCATAACTCCACATTCTACTCAACAAAATGGAGTAGCTGATATGAAAATTAAAAAAAGTGGCGAGCATGCTTAGAAGCATGCTAAGCACTACAGGTTTTCCACGAAGGTTTTGGCCGAAATCGGTGGTTTGAAACTTCTATATCTTGATCAGATGTCTTTCATTTGCAGTGAGAGGTAGGAGACCTATAATGAAGCATGGTTGTATAGTATATGTAGGGATGGCAACGGGTATCGGGGCCCCGCCGACCCGCGGGTCACGAGGCGGGTTCGGGGCGGGTCTAGGGCCGCGGGTCCCGTTGACCCGCCCCGAATTTCTAATATATATTTTTTTATTTTTTTATATTAATATAATGTAGCATTTACTAAACAATATGGTTAATATAGTACCTATATAAATAACATGGACTAAATCATAAATAGTTGTATATTTAGATTAGTATAATTAGTTAATTTGGATTTGAATTTGTATTTTGTGATGAATTGGATGTGTTTGTTGTTTGTATTTGATTGATGTTAGATTTATGGTTTGAATTTATATATAATGTAATCTTTTGTAAAAAAAAAATTGTATTTAATATTGATAAATGAAAAAAAAAAAAAAAAAAAAAAAATCACACGGCGGGGCGGGTCGGGGCCCGCGGGATTTGTGACTCGCCCCGCCCCGCTCCGACCCGGAGGAACAATTTACCGGGTCCGAATCAGCCAGGCCGACCCGCGGGGTGGGTCCGGGGCTACGAAAACCCGCCCCGACCCGCCCCGTTGCCATCCCAAAGTATATGTAATAGTTCAAGATGTCAATCGAAGAAAGCTATATTCCAAATCAGAAAATGTATTTTCTTGAGAATGAGCACTTCATCAAGTGCTTAAAAGTTGTTCAATAGTGTTGCCAAGAATATAGTTATTAGCAAGGGTGTCAAATTTGATGAAACAAAATTTTGGTATTAGAATGAAAGAAATGAGGTTCATAAATTACAATATGTACTTTTTGTTGGTTTCAGGAGAATTAATACGGATCAAAACTAGATACATGCCAGGTAACTAATACACATCGGAAATGGTGCACATACCTATATCGCAATCCGTAGCCCAAGATGTCAACGGGAGTTCACGAAATGTCGGACGGTGTCTTTCGGTGACTCTTGTTAACGAGTCAATCTGAAGACAATTGTCTCCATGTCAAAGCCTCTTTCAATTTGGTTGCTGGATGGATCTCCGAGGTGAATTACTTGAAGTAATTCGGCACCTACTCTCAGTGTAGTAGGTTCGGCCTTAACTCATTGGTAGGGGTGAAACCAAAATCCGGTTGGTCCAAAAAACCGTTGAAAACCGAACCGGTCCGGACTGAAAAAACCGAATCCGAAATATACGGTTTGGTTTTTGGTCGGATTTTTTTACTCTACTTCGGTTTTCGGTTCGGTTCGGATTTTGAGCTTTGAGGACCGTGGGGACCGAACCGACCGTTATGCTAACTAAATATGTAAAATATATACTATATTACTTGATATTAACAATATAATTAATTAATTAGGTTAACAAAAATTATAAAATAGTCACTTATGAAGATTATTCTTTCTAATTTTGTTTTATAATTTATTTAATTATATTAATTGACGCTATTTTTCATTTCGGTTTGATAAATTCCATAAAAATAATGAGAATTTTAAACGGTGATTGTTAATTTTGGATTTTCGGTTTAAACCGAAAACCGAACCGAAAAAACCGTACTACCAATGGACGGTTTATTTTTCCTCATACGGTTTTTTGGTCGGATTTTTTAAAGGAAAAAAACCGGACCGAAAATATGGGTAACCGACCGAACCAAGCAAAAAACCGGTCCGACCGGTCTGGTTTCACCCCTACTCATTGGGCCAAGGAGAGGAGATTTCTTTTGTGACTACTAAAAGGAGAGAATGACCACCCCCAAGAAATCTCTAACACCTCCTATTTATAAGAGGAGGTGAGCAAAACTCTTGGTGGACATTTGCAATATTTGGCCGCACCATATGCTCAATTGGGTCGGCCCACATGGGTCGCGTATGGCCCACATGGGCCGCGTATGGCCCACATGGGCCGCGTATGGCGCCCATGACCGAAATCCCTATGTGTCGTAACCCAGTTGTTCTTAACATGTTAGGGTTATATTAAGGGTTAATAACTAAAAAAAAATGTCCAAGGTTTACCCTATGTTAAAATTAGGTGTCTGGCGTTTGAAATGTTAAAGTGAATTGTCCCAAATTTCATTTTTGTTGAAATTTGATGTCTCTGCGCGTTTTTTCATCTCCATTCAATCATTTTCATCAATCCACCCACTCATAATCCATCGCTCTTTACTTTTCACAAAATCGTCAAATTTTTCCCAAAAATTGAACATTAAATAAAAGTTTTCTAGAAGAGTGGTGTGAAGCCATTTTCCAAGGATAACATACGAGATCTACTTGCGCAGATGTGGCCAACTTCTTAGATGACGGCCCGGCAAGATGACGGGATGGGAGTATGTATGGGAGCTCGAATTTAACAGACGGCTTCGTCGGAATTGACTTCTCTAAAGTAATCACACCGAGACACCACAGTTTAACAAATTTGAAACCTTGGACACTACAGTTTAACATTTGAAACTTCAGACACCTAATTTTAACATAGGGTAAAGCTTTGACAGATTTTTAGTTATTAACCTTTATATTAATGGGCTCCTATTACGGAGGCTGATCTACTCTAAATGTCAACAGCTCCCACTCGCCGGAATGGCAGGGTGCCTATTAATATGTTGTTGCCCAACACATCAATATTTATTCATTGATCCAATCAAGTTCCTGTATTGTTCATACGAGGTTTGTCGTGCGACCAACATACACAACAGACTTCGCGCTACTCATCGGTTGTGAGTGTTGTAGCATCAGTGGAACGTTGATTCCAAACTTGATACTTATTTGTGCCACGACATACTCCTGGTCAGCTGTTATTCTCGTATTGCCTAGTTTCCCTAGATGAATATTTATCCAAGGCATCCGTACAAGTATTCACACTTTCAACTAATATCTGGCTGATGGCCACCTATTGGATACAAGAGTTGGATAATTACATGTGTGCATGACAATCCTCATTGCTCGTATCCTTAGTCAAACTCAATCGGTTCCCAAAACGTGGTCACTTGGCCTTTTTGTTCGGGCACGCTCGTACACCTGGGAGCAAACATTGAGCCCAACCTTGGACATGAGTTCCGAGTGGTAAGGGTACTTCAGGTGCTGCTTCATTCAGCACCCGGGTTCAGTCACATCCTCAAGGTGAAGAAGTTTGTGTCCTTCATAATCTTGGAAGATTTTGTCTAACACAACTGAGCTTGACCCCGTGGTCGAACATGGCACGCCCAGTATGAAATGCGCGTCGACAGCATAACATAAATTTATTTTACATCATGAGTGGGAATGTCATATGTTATCGTAGATTCTCGTCTAGCCCATAATGTGATAGTAGACGAACGAAGTTCGTCACGACGATTTGCAAAATGTTTATCATGTCGTCTACAGCTAAACCAAATGATCGTTCTGCATAACCAGGTTTCTCTTTTGAAATATCATGGCTCATAGCCGGTCTTGATATGACTGGGGTTTCCCTTCCATCAACAAAACCGTGCACGTGTTACATGGCTGGGTCCACACTTGACATATTTTGTGAGGAGGTTTTACGCTCCAACTACTAGTTTATAGACCGTACATCCGATTTAATATTACCATTATGACGTCGTAAGTATTATAAACTCAAATTGCAATTCTTTTATTCAAATATTACTTCAAATCCATAAATGTTACTGTCACATTATAAGACTTCTAAAACCTACGCAATCCTACAAGTGGATAGCATTCTTAAAAGCATGCTAATCACTGTAAGTTTTCCACGAAGGTTTTGGCGAGAATCGGTGGTTTGAATCTTCTATATCTTGAACAAACGTCTTACATTTGGAATGAGAGGTATGACACCTATAACGAAACATGGTATGGGAGAAAAGCATATGTTGTAAACTTGAAGCTATTTGGTATAGCATATGCAAGTGTTCAAAATGTCAATTGAAGAAAGTTAGATTCCAGATCAGATAAATGTATTTTTCTAGGAATGAACACTTCATCAAGTGCTTATAAGTTGTTCAATCATATCACCAAGAATACAGTGATTAGCAGGGATATGAAATTTGATGAAACAGCATTTTGATATTGGAATGAAAGAAAGGAGTTTCATAAACTACAACATGTAACTTTCTCATACATTAATAGTGTTGACAATGATATCCTTTTAGTTGAAGGGAAATTCATGTAACTGAGATGTAGACAAAGATGGGAAATGAGATGTTCTTGAAGAAGGTTATGCATATTTACCTACTACAATAATAATTTTTAACATATTTTATTGTGATTTATTTTCTCAATATTTTAGTACAATTTGCTAATTAAATTTGTTAGGGTGCAATTTGCAACTTTATGCTGCTAACATGCAAAGTGACTAACATTTGAAAATTGAAAGTGAATGAAAGTGATACAAAATAATTAGTATTTAAGACGAAAAAATTGCAAACATATTTATAATAATAAATATATAAATTCAAAGTATATTCAATATTAAAAAAAATATATATATATTCATCCAATTAAAAAAATTAATATAATAGTGCAAAAATAAAGCATAAATAAATTATTAATTAATATTGATCTAGATCTAATGTACTGCAAACTCGTAACATTTTTCAAGATTGAACGTAGATATTTAAAACAATTTTAAGATATATACATATTAAAAATGACGTTGTCACATAGTGAGTTGTAACAGAAGATCTAGATGGATATCATCTTACATAAAATACATATATTCATATAGATATAGATTCAGTTGAGAAGTATTTAGTTAAGAAATAAATTTATTTTTCTAAAAGTAAATTCGAACAAATTACCGATGAGTTTGTTTTCCTTATATTGTTAAAAAAAGTATATATATATATATATATAATATAAAAATGTGACATAATAGTTATTAAAAATATATTTATTTTATGTTTTAATTTATTCATCCATTTTTTTTAAATCGTTATATTTTATAGTTTAAATATTTCCGGGCCCAACAAAAAAAAGTTGCCGAAGGAAAATTTGGGAAAAGTTGCGCATCCAGGGAATCGAACCCTGGTCAGTACCGTGGGAGGGTACTATGATACCACTACACCAGATGCGCCTTTTTGACTAATTACAAATACTCAAAATTAGATTGTTGTTTATTCTCTTTTTTGGCGCGATTCAATTTCTTCGTCTTCTTCCTCCAAAACTCGATTCCCTCATTCAAGTTTCAAGATACGAAAGCACTTCCAAGTTCCAATTCAAGTAGAGAAGTACAGAGTCATTGCAGGTGAGGTGGGTTACATGACTGATCCGAATTTGATTTCATTCCATCAGTACGATTTACGGATAAACGAGCAATTTAAAGTGACGAATCAATCCCGATTTCTAGGTACATGAATCGATATCTGCTGGATACATAGAGAGAAACGAAGGGAAATACCCTTCCAGACTGACCCATAACATTTTTCCTTGAACCCTAGTATTTAGTTTGTTGTTACAAGTAAGAAACTGCAATTTATGTGGATGCAAGGTGTATTTTGACGGTAGAAGTGCTGTAAGTCTGTCTTTTCGACAGAAGTTTAGGTGTATATACTTATGCTGGTTATGAATGTATGGTCTTTGTTTATGTCAATTTGCAGCAGCAGGTTAAATTTTGAAATTTCATTTCCTTAAGAACCCTAGTATTTAATTTGCTTGCAATTAAGAGATTGCAATTTTATGGATGCAAGGTGTTTTTTGACCGTAGAAAGGCGGTCAGTTCTGTCTTTTGGCTGAAGTTTAGTTGTATATACTCATGCCGGTTGAGAATGTATTGACTTTGTTTATGTCGATTTGCAGCAGAAGGTATAATTTTGAAACTTTATTTCCTTAAGAACCCTAGTATTTAATTTGCTGTTGCAAGTAAGAGATTGCAAATTCTATGTATGCAAAGTGTATCACACAGTCAATTTTCTCTTTCAGCAGAAGTTTCACTCTATGTTAATGCATGTTAAGTATGTATTAAGTATCAGCTTTGTTTATGTAAATTTGCTGCAGAAGGTTAAAATTTGTAACTATTTCAATAGAGATTTCTTTGTAGGTAATTATTTGTTCCGCCTGTTGGTACTATTATTCTATGTTTGGTGTTTTCCATGGGTGTTCAATATCGTAACATATTTTCACTTTTACCATGAGAAGCAGTGGTTCAGCTATGGATGGAGACTTTAGTCCTGATATGGCCATTGAAAAACTTGTTGAGATGGGATTTGAATATCTTTTGGCAAAGAAAGCTGTGGAAACTGTCGGGCCATCGGTGAATAATGCAGCTGATTATATCTTGAGTGGCAACTGTAGGAGCAGTGAGGGAGCATCAACTAGTGTCAAATGCTCGACAAGTAAGGGAAAGGTTCTTGGGAAGAGAACACTATCCTCCTTTCATCCGAAAGGACAAACTCGACAGTTGAGTATACTCGATCATTTTCAGACTAAATCTCGAACCAGAAAAAGTGACATCAATGCAGCAACTGATAAGCCGCTTTCTGGGTCAAAAGTACCATTGCATGAATCAAATTTCATGAGAGGGGAAAATAGAGTGTGTCGTAGTGTACGTTATGACATTGAGAATCCGGTGGAAGTTGTTTCTATTGATTACTCAGAAGAGCAGGAGATTGGTCCGGATTTGGAAGACAGAGTTAATATTTTATTGCAGAAGAGATTTGGATATTCATCTTTGAAAGCCTTCCAGAAGGAAGCCTTGGCGACTTGGATGGCACACCAAGATTGTCTTGTTCTTGCTGCTACTGGTTCCGGTTAGTATTTGATTATTTATGGATTCTTAGCCAGGAATAATACTTTTGTAAGGATTCAACTGAAAATGCAAAAAAAAAAGGGGGGGAAAACTTAGAGTAAGCAAATACAAGCACAATACTTTTAATTTGCTTTATTCACCATTATAACTCCTATCAGTTGTATTATGCAATGATAACATAGTCTTACTGTTTATGTAGATTTGTCGTCTACAAAGCAAAATGTATTCCTCGATCCATTTTTGTTACATTTTTAGGCGAGTCCTTATTATGGACTTGCTCTTTAGAGCTATACTGTAAGTTGTGTTTTTTCCCCAATTCTTAGGGTTTTCCAAAAACTTTGGTAAGGAGTCAGCTTAAAAACAGACACATGCACCAGAAAAAAGTGAGGTTATTAAATACAACCAAAATGCATGTACTTTGCTTTATCTGCCACTATAAAAGTGTTGTTCCTCATCCCAACTGTGTGATGTATCTATAACCGCGCTTTACTATTTTAGTAAGATATTTCTCCTTACTACAGGCTTGCTCTACAGAGCAATATTATAAGTTGTATTCTTCCCCCTGATTCTTAAGGTTTCTCCTTTTTGTAATTTGTAGGTAAATCAATGTGTTTCCAGATTCCTGCGCTATTAACTGGAAAAGTTGTGGTTGTGATTTCCCCTCTGATAAGTTTGATGCATGATCAGTGCCTAAAACTTGCAAAACATGGAGTATCTGCTTGCTTTCTTGGATCAGGGCAGACCGACAGCCGTGTGGAACAGAAAGCCATGCAAGGAATGTATGACTTGATATATGTCTGTCCTGAAACTATTTTAAGGTCAGACATCGAAATATTTTTCTAACGATTTAGCAAACTTCCTCAGTTTTATTTGTTAATTTGGTATCTTTATTTGCACAGATTAATAGAGCAACTAAAGAATCTAGCAGCAAAGCGTGGAATTGCATTATTTGCAATAGATGAAGTTCATTGCGTTTCTAAGTGGGGCCATGATTTTCGACCAGATTACAGGTTTTGTTTGTTCTTGTGTAATACAATGACCTTAATTAATATTCTCCAATTTAATTTACCAAATTTATTTTACAATTATGTGATTTTTTTGTAATGTTTCAGGAAGCTATCCATACTGCGACAGAACTTCAACACTTCTAGTTTGAATTTCTTGAAATTCAATATACCTGTCATGGCATTGACTGCTACTGCTACTAGCCATGTCCGAGAAGACATAATCAATAGTCTTAAAATGTCAAATGAAACCAAAGTTGTTCTTACCTCATTTTTCCGTCCCAATCTACATTTTTCAGTAAGTTTCCCACTCTCTCCTATTTATAGTATTATTATTATTATTATTATTATTATATATGGGTTAAATACTAAATATTTATATTATTATATGTGGTCAAAAACCAAATTGCTAGTTGAAGTTGTCACAGATGAGATGGTTGTTTGCCGAACTATTTTTGAGACTTTTCATTAGCTAAACTAATACATAAGTGCATTTTGCTAGCTCCGTCCAAATTTATATAAGGTGTTGTCTGTCTTCCATATATTTGCATAAGCATTGTTATATGGTATCTTCACAGGTAAAACATAGCAGAACATCTTCTCCGGCTTCATATAGAAAAGATTTTCAAGAACTGATAAACACTTATTGCACAAGAAAAGAAGTTAGTGACAAAGAGCAGTATAAGTCGGTGGAAGGTTCCGATGAATCTTTGAGTTCTGATGATTCTACAAGTAGCGGAGTAAGTGAAGATGAAGTTGACTCGACCAAAAGGGGTTCGGTTTTTCCGAGCAGAAGAGAATTAACTGTCGATTTTTTGGAAGATGAAACCGAAGATTTTGTTGGAGTTGATGATTTTGATGGTACCTTCCTCAAACTATTACTTATACAATACATCTTAATCTTAATACTTCGAAGTTCATGCATTCTAAGGGTAATCAGTGGTTTATTTCATTTTGGAGTTCTCTTATCAAGTAATCAATTGAATAGTCAAACTTTTATATTGTTTCACTTCTATCCAACTCGTTATATACCATAATTTCACCGCTAGATTGCAATTTGTTGGGCTGTTAATTCATTTTTCACCCCATTAACAGTTTCTTGTGGGGAATTCCTTGGAGAAACCAACAATCGAGATTGTGATCCATCTCATTCATTTGGGACTGAGCGACTAGATCCATCTTTGGCGCCGCTCAAAGAGACGACAAGAAAAAAAGAAGAGACATTAGGGTTTGGGCCAACAATCATATATGCCCCAACAAGGAAAGAAACAGTTAATATTGCAAAGTTCCTTTGCAGCTCAGGTGTTAAAGCTGCAGCTTACAATGCTGGGGTAATTTTTTAAAATTTCTTTAATTTTTATTGATTTAGAGTGATTATTGCTTTGATATGCAACCGAGTTTTGCTTCGTTTCACTGACAGTTGCCAAAGTCGCATCTAAGGAAAGTGCACCAAGACTTCCATGAGAACACTGTAGAGGTATATATGAATGGCATGTCTACGTAGATTAATATTTAGTTATTTACTAAGATATTGTTCAAACATGTTTTTTGTTGTTGCTGTATTTGAAGAACCGTATATGATATTGAATGTTTTCCATCCATTTTAATTCAGGTTGTTGTGGCAACAGTGGCTTTTGGAATGGGAATAGACAAATCAAATGTCCGGAGAATCATCCACTACGGTTGGCCACAGGTGAATTTCTCTTGCTAACTGCAGATTATTTTCATAATATCAATAACTTGAAGAAACCGACATTTTTAAAGAATACAAATTTGTTGCAGAGCTTAGAAGCTTACTATCAAGAAGCCGGTCGTGCTGGAAGAGATGGAAAATTATCGTATTGCAGTAAGTCTTTTCATTCCACTTATATATCTATTTAATGTTTCGTCTATGGTGAATGATTTTTTTTTGGAAGCAGCTTTATACGCGAATTTATCAAAAATACCAACGCTTTTACCCAATAAAAGAAGCGAGGAGCAGTCAAGACAAGCATACAAGATGTTATCCGACTGTTACAGGTTGGAATTTACTTCATCTTGCATTGCATTTTTTTAGATATGAGAATTTTCAAGTACCCACTTGCAACCGAATTGGCGAAATCTACCTGTAAAAGTTGTTGATGTTTTGAAAATTATTAGAATAAATATAATTTTTAAAAAATAGTCTTTTTGATAAAATATACAAAGTTGTGAAGAGGCTACAAAGGAACAAGACGGGAAACCCCCCCTCAACTTTTAAAACAGTCTCTTTTAGGCCAAAGAATATATTTATTTTCATTGTGATCCTTATAAGCTTCATTTTTGTTTTCTAAATTTGCAGATATGGAATGGACACATCACAGTGCCGAGCTAAGATCTTGGTAGAGTATTTCGGGGAGGATTTTGCTCACAAGAAATGCCTCTCGTAAGTACCATGAACACTCTCTAGTCTATTTATGTGCATTATTACATGAAATTTCTGTCTAAGATTACGAAATTGAATGTTATTTTGTTTTGCTTAGGTGCGATGTATGTGTTAAAGGACCTCCCGAACGCCTCAATGTGACGGAGGAAGCCACTGTCTTCATGCAAGCCATTGCTGCTAGTGTAAGCATATATTATTACCATATGTATTTGTTTGTCTTCACTATTTGTGATTTATTGAGCATTTGGGTGCAGAGCCGATGTGCTGATTACGATAGCTACGAAACTTATGGTGACACCAATAAACGGAGATGTTTGGAGAAACCGAATCTTAGAAAACTCATCTCTATGATAAGGGAACAGGTACTATATGCAAAAATTGCATTAAGTTTTGTTTATTGAGAAATGACTCATTTTTCATACATAGCTACATTATATGGTTAAGAGCATTTTGTAGTGGTAAAATCTTTGTCGAAATTTGAGCTACCCGGTGTATGATTTCTCTTGTTGGTAATTTACAGTCTCAGAAGTATTTGGCGACCGATACTTCATGGTGGCAAGGTCTAGCTCGGATCATGGAAACGAAAGGGTTCATCAAGGAGGGAGACAAAAAGGTATTTTATGAGGGATGAACATCTCCTGTCATACTCCCTGTGATACTATATAAAACTTTCACGATAACAAATAGAAAAAACTTTTTTCATATACAATATAATACAAGTATTACTAGTTTTGTCATTTGTGGGGTTTTTTCTTCTTCTAGTGTACGGTTGAGCAGGGTGAACCCTAGAGAGCAAATTGACTCACTCTCTAAGAATCCACACTCATTCTTAGACTTTCCGAAATAAGAGTGTCTATAAACTTATGACATCATTTGATTTTGCAGCCCTTTAAGTTTAACTCATGTCTTCATCCCTGATCATACCTGGTTTTTCTCTATGTTAAAGTGTTTCATGCGAATCGTGCTAGAAATTGCGAATCGTATTAACTTTCCGGTGTTTTTTTTCTGTTCGGTTGTGTTTCTTCATCGATTTCCTGCTCATGGTTGTTGTTTTATAGGTCCATGTCCAGATAAAACACCCCGAACTAACAAAGAAAGGACTCGATTTCCTTGAATCGCCCGGAGACCAAGAGTTGTATGTATTTCCCGAAGCCGATATGCTTCTTCCGTCAAAACCGTACTCCTCTTTCGCCGAGTGGGGTAAAGGTTGGGCGGACCCCGCGATTCGGGCGCAAAGACTTGGAAAGTTTCGGAATGGCAGGAAGCCGCGGAGAAGGAAGCAGAAGAAGTTCAAGGCCGATATGAAGACGACTCGAGGGCGGTTAGCTTCGAAGATCAAATCGTGATGACAAAATGTGGTTTGAGTTTGATAGAGTTAAGCTAGGGTTTATTGAATCATGATGACAAAATGTGGTTTGAGTTTGATCGAGCTAAGCTAAGGTTATTTTGTGATGATGATTATGGTACTTTGCAACAATTTCAAATCTTCTGTATGTAAAAAAAAAAATGCAAAAAATAATAATTGACAGCTGTGGGATTTGAACCCACGCCCTTTCGGAACAGAGCCTAAATCTGGCGACCACTCGGCCAAACTGTCTTTTTTTACTTGACGTATAATGATGTTTTAATTATCTATATATTAGTAATATCAGTCTCAATAAAGCGCTATTTTAAGAGAACCTACTGAACCCAGTAAGAGACTAGCCAAACATCTCTTATTTTCGGCCCAATCTCATTTTTAGCTATTATTATCTATCTTGGGGAACCCTATTTAGATTTGTAACAATTTTTTTAGCCCACAAAAGGGAAGTAGCTATTTTTATTCTAAAGGAAAAGTAGCTAGTTAGACAATTTGGTTAATTATTAAATCGCTATCTTACTTTAGATCGATTTTATTTGTAACATATATAAGAGTTTAAAAGTATGAATTTAATTACATTTTAAATTTGCATCAAATTATTACTAATAACAATTTCCATTTAGTGTTCACATTTAAAGACAATAGAAAAATGTAAAATAAAGTATCACAATCATGATGCTCGTGAAGCATGATAGAAAGACTCTCAATTTATACGTAAGCATTTTGAGTTTCTATCATATTCATAGGTTCAATTTTTAACAACTAATAATAAAATACGTTCAATTTATTTATGTGCATGTCATTTTTTATCCGTTTTCTTATTAGTTCACTTATATAATAATTCTTATGCATATTAAAATTTAGTTTTATCAATTCTAACACACGTTAATTTTTAAAAATTTAATTAAGTAAAATCATACATAACTATAATTCTTTAAATTAGATTTAATTAGATAACCCCATCATCACCACCTTCCACATTAAAAAAAATGATATACAACAAAAAAATATTCAGTCCTATTATGCAATTATCCTAGTCCATAACAATTCTTACAACTTTTTTGCATGAGATCGATAACTTTTACAAATGGGAATATAATTTTTCTTGTTCTTGCGTAGCTAAAGAGAACCTCTCCTTTTTCTCCACTCTCAAAGCACACACACTAACTCATCACCTTCGTTTTCCTCTCCTTTCTTCAATGGCGAATCCAGACACTACAAACGAACCAGAAGAACCTCCAGGCCCTGAACCTCTCAAATACAAGGTAATTAATTAAACCTTAAAAAAAACAGAGCAACCTCTGTTTTTTTCTTCTGAACTGACATTTTTATCTTGCTCTGTTTCAAAACAGACATGGGTGTTGAGAGTCTCAGTTCACTGCGAAGGGTGCAAAAGGAAAGTCAAAAGGATTCTCCACAGCATCGAAGGTACGTTACAGAAACCCTAATTTATTCTTGGCTTAATTATCAATTTGCTAGCCCAAGAACAAATTACTAGCTCAAGTTTGAGATTTTTGCATTTTTTTATTGAATAACATGCATTAAGAAAAAAAAATAGGTACCAATTTATTCGACTAATCAAATAACGTTTAGTAATTTGACGGTTTTTAAAGAATTTTGCATGAGAAAGACTTAAAAAACATCCATTTCTTCCGGGTTAATTATCAATTTGCTAGTTTATATTTAACGAGTCGAACAAATTACTAAGTTTGGTTTTGAACATTTCGCTAGCTTAGCTATCTTTAACACATAGTTTACTAGTTTCGTCGTGATTTCTGCATTTCTTTGACGAAATCATATGCATACAAAAAAAGTAACTAATAATTTATTCGACTAATCAAACATTTTATAGCAATTTAACGTTTTTTTTATAGGAATTTTGCTTGAAAAAATGGAAATCATAAGAGAGATAGCAGAGAGTAATTATAATTATTGAATAACTGAGCTAGCAAAATATTCAAAACCAAATTACAAATAATTGACAGCTTAAACCTTGGCTAGTAATATAAAGGTTGCTTTTTTTTGCTTGCTCTGTTTTTGGGCTCATATTAGAAAGAAGAAAGTTCTCATCTTGCATGAAAAAAATCTGTCTTTTTTTTTTTTTTCTTTCTGAAAATGGGGTTTTATTTAGGTGTTTACACGACGGAGATCGACTTGCGGCAGCAGAAGGTGACGGTGAACGGAAACGTAGACGGAGATACTCTGATCAAGAAGCTTGTGAAGTCAGGGAAGCAGGCGGAGCTATGGCCGATGAAGGAGAAAAAACAGAGCAAGCCCAAGAACAGAGACTCCGAGTCCGAAGACGAGCCTGAGCCGCAGAAGAACGAGCCGGAAGGCGGCGAGAACGTCGCCGGAGCGCCTCCGATGAACCCCGGCGGCGGTGATCAGAGGAACGGCGTCACTTTCCAGGTGAAGGAGGTGAGGCCGGAAGTCGGACAGGCTGTGATGATGAACGGGCCGGAGTTTTATCCCGTTCCGGTGGCTGAGAAGGTGATGATATGTGAAAACGACGGCGGTGGTGGTGGTGGAGGCGGTGGAGGTGGAGGCGCCGCCGGTGGTGGTAAGAAAAAGAAAAAGAAGAAGAAAAAGAAAAAGAACAATGACGCAACCAGCAACGCTGCTACCGGAGATGAAGGGGAGCAGCATCCTCCCGATGGAGGACACGGCGGCGGAGGAGCAATAATGCAGCCTCCCGGTCAAGGTCAACACTACCCACCACCGGGTCAACCGTATCCACCACAGGGTCAACCGTATCAACCACCCGGTCAACCGTATCCGGCCAATCAGAACATGCCACATATGCACCCGATGTACCAGGCCAGCTACGCGCCCCCGGTTTACGCAATGAGCTACCATACGGTGCACCCGAGCGGCTATAGCACGACTTCGTGCTATGTCCCGAACCCGGACCCACATTACTTCTACCATTATGGACCCGACCCGTCTGATCTGGAACCGTGTTCGCCTCCTCGGTCGTCGAAGACGTTTGAGATATTTAGCGATGAAAACCCTAATGCTTGCTCGGTCATGTGATCGAATTATGGGTATTTTGGTCATTAATTAGAGGTTATAGCTAGAGTTCGTGTTGTGTCGTGTTTGTGGTCGTAAAATGATCTTGGTGCTAATTCCCGAGTCTCGTCCTAAGTGCACACAATTAACCCCTTAACTTTTGATATTATGCACTTTTAATCCTGAAAAATATTATGACTCGGTGTAACGTAGACTATATTTGTGTAGATAGTAACTACATGACATGGTTTGATGGTGTATTGTGAACAAAGCTAGACCTTTAGCTTAGGACTTTGAATTTTGGTTAATGTTATAATTAGGATTCTTTGTTTTTTTTCTACTTTTAAATATCTAACTAATATTTGTTTATTGTTGTAGCATTTTTAAATGTTTGTATTAATCATTTATTTAAAATATTAATTTAAATATAACTCTTCCACTATTAATTATTATATATCAACCAATCTTTCAGAACCAATGAATTTTGGTAGTATGTGGAGGATTGAGATAATGAAATGATAAAGGGAATTTCTTACTTTGAATATGTATATATTCTCACGTCCACTAGGAAAAATGATGTACATTAGACATTGAAGACATATTCTTATTCCTTCTTGAGATGAGACTTTTTCTATTCAAGATTTTCATAGATGAACCTTCTAGGTCATTGATTACAAGGTTTTTCTTTTCCAGTTAATAGTGATACTATAGTAATAATCTAGCATTAGAAACTAAGAGGGCCCTTTTGCCCAATATAGTACATTAGGACTTCGTAGTAATTAATAAAATATATTATTGGAAAAGAGCCCTTTACGTGACTCGAGCTTAGCCTGAAGTTAGTAGTATCATATACGATTTTACGATCGCAAATAACTAAACACATTTGATCCAACAAAAGTTCACAAATCCAATATGAGAATCATATCACGCAAACTCAATTAGGTCATTTCCAGAACTATAAAAACAATGAAACATCGATCATATGCGTAACAATGGTTCATGATAACTTATCGAAAACACAGTAGCTGCTACTCCTCTCTGTTGGTCGGGATTACTGCTTCACCTCGGTCCTCTTCTTCTGCCATAGCCTGTCAATAGCACTATCTGCATCACCCTGCAGATTAAAAGAAAACACACCGTTCATGATACACGAACATGAATAGATTGAAGACAAATAGTAGTACCGATTACCGAACAAAGCAAGATCAAGAACGTAATGCTGTATTGTTTGGCACGGTAGACTTTGATTCGATATCCAATCTATCTATAGTCTGATTGTCCAAAGGTAGGGCAAGAAATCTAAACCTAGTCCAGAGTAAATAACGAAAACTTTAAACAGAATATAAAAAGGACGAAGAACGAATGATATAGAACGATATCAAAACCGAGCTACATTGCTTCAGTATTCAATCTATCTACAATAATTGTTCCTAGAAAATAAAGCTGCACAAATAGTCTATCTCTATTCTATAAACCAGAGCAATAGCTAGAAACCAGTTTTAAGAAACATAATGGTTTTGAACAGTAATAGCGATTTGTGTAGAGATATAACGAGACCCACCTGGGCTCTGATGAAGCCGCACAAGGCAAAGGTGGAGAACTGATTGGTGTAAACACCGTTTGCATCCAAGTGTCCGATGTTGAGCTGGACAGATGCGTGATCCTTGGATGTGATCAATCTGTTTGTGGCAGAACTGTGAAAGTACAATACTTCTTGATTAGTTCTCTAACAAGGTGATGAAATGATAAGTTTGGTTAGGTGAAGAACTTACCACTTCCTAGGAATGTAGAGGTCCATGTTTTTCCCTTCTTCGTTCTGCATCTTGGATGACTATTGATTGGCTCGAAAACTAGATTAATGCACCTGTCAATCATCAAGTAAGTGACTTGTTCACAACAATAATCTAATAATAGTTCTATATTGAAACCCAATCATCAAGAATCCGAATCTCATAACTTGCTATCAAAGTATCAATCATCAAATTAATTTCTTACTCGTGCTAATTTAATACTAAGTCAATTAAAAAGGCCAAACAAGCAACTACTACAGGGTCTGATAATTCGTGCAGCAGCAGTAGGATCAATCCATTTAAAAAAGATGTGATCGATTAACACCACAAGAATTGAGATCAACAACTTCCTACAGCAATGAACTACGATACTGCAGCATTGGTTAGCGGTAACTGTCTTCTTCTTCAAACTTTAAGCTGCAATTGCTCAATCTCTATTCAAGTTCAAAATCTACTTGATTTGCCTCTATGGACAGAGCTTCAGCAATTGAACAAAGATCAAAATTACGTAATGCTGCCGCTGAATGCAGAACATAATGATCTACTGATATTCAAAATCATCTTCCATTGAAACTTTCGGCTGGATATGCTCAATCTCAATTCAAAATCATAATCAATTCGATTGGCGCCCACTAATAGAGCTTCATCGATAGAATCAAAAACAAAATTACGTGACAGTGAAGCTGAATGCACCATAGAATGATCTCCTGATATTCAAAACAACCTCATCGGCAACTGAGCACGCAAATCAATCTAAAACTAACTACATAAATCGTTCTTCTATGACTCAGCTAAAATCTATGCATTTCCAGGAAAAATGAAGCAAGGAAAGTAAATACGCCATATCACAATCAGATGAGTTAGAGAGAGTACCGAGAGTCAACAGAGGAGGATGATTTCCGCGCGGTGAGAAGTTGGGGAAGATGGTGTTCGGCGCTTTATATCATGGAAAAACCTAGTGTTGCGCCTCTTTATTGGGCTCCATAGTGGGCCTAAGTTTTCACAATGATCCATTAAAGCACTTGAGCTAGACCTATTATTAATAAATGATCCGGCCCAAAGTAGCATTGTTTACCCACTTACAAAAATTGTAGATTTTTTTTAAAAAAAAAGGTTAACTTATTTTTGCCAACTGATTTTTTTTTTTTTTACAAATTGCTAACTGAACTCACGTAAATTTGCAAATTTTCTAGCTTCGTCTAACTGACTAACTTGCTCTTAAATGATGGGTCTTCTACTATGCTCTAGCTTTTTTTTTTATATATTTTTCTATTGTACTAAATATGAACACCGGTAAAAAATTGATATTATTAATAGTATAATAAAAATATTAGGTGTAGCTAAAAAATTTCATACTTTTAAAGTTTTAATTACATATATTACATATAAATCCACCATAGTAGTAAAAAGAGCACAAGAATGGTGATCCACGAGTATAGTAGAAAATCATGTTAAATGATGACATATATATGCATATTCACATCACGTGTTATTAGAGTTTAGCTAACAAGTTACAAATTTCTCAGAAGATCAGCTAGCAATTTAATGCAATTTTTCGTTCGAGCAAGCAAAGCAATAAGGCTTTCATAATACGCGAAGCAGCGCTGAGCGATAGCTCTTCGTGATAAAAGAAATCAAATGAAGCTAGTGTATTTCACATTCTAGCAATTTATCCCATAAAAAAAGTTTAGATAGCTAATTGTCCAAATCATGAAGTTCAGTTAGCAAAGTTGTTAACTAATAAAAAATAATAAAAAGTTATTAATCCCGAAATAATGATAGGATATAGTTTTCTAGAATTTAAAGCTTGGTGATTGGTTGGTAAGCCTATATAATTGGAGTAGGAGATGCTTCTCAATCAAGTTGATCTCTCTTTAAATGAGGGGCCAATGTAATTAATGAACAGGTCAAAAGGCTATCTTCTAAATTTTAATCAAAAGAAAGTATCATAAAGACTAGATGATAACAAACAGGGTTTAGTGGAAGTCGTTGGGGATTTTAAAAATATGTACATATATATTTATTGTACGTTTGTGATAAAAAAATTAAAAAATTAAAATAATACTGCATTTTATTATTATTAATTCGTTTGTTGAGGTCTGAGAGAGAATGTCCATTCTATTTATTATCTGAAATGAAATGATAGGCAAAAGTATTCGTTGAACGCGTAGTAGACAAACCTAACTCTTACCACTTGATTTGTTCGTCGCATAATAATAAATAATATGTTATTTATCAAATTGTTGACTAATGTTGGGCTTTGAACAAATTACAAATTGTTATTCTGAGTGTTTTTTTTTTTAAATATTTTGCTGCTTAAATTTTACTTATGAATAAAATGCTTGTTCCATTAGGATTTATCTCTTTTGAACGAAATTATCTCAATGCTTGAAATGTAATGAAGAAAACACTTAGAAATATTTGGATTGCCTCAAATTGTTCAATTGCCTAAACATTACCTAGTAATTTATCACGTTTTTGTTAAAAATGTGATGGTCATGTGAATAATTTTTATACAAATTAGACGGAAATCTCAACAGAGCTAGCAATATATACGTATTAAAATTGAGCTAGGAAAATATTTTAAAAGATATTTAACTAATATTTTGTTTGATTGAACAAACATAAATAGCAATTCGATAACTAGCCATATAGTTACTACATTTTTAAGCTTAATGATAAGATTTTACTTTGGTAAGTGAATCTGTGCCATATTAATTTGCATGGACCCAATCCAATGTGTTGTTATATGCATTTCTCTTATATGTATACATTTCTCATGTATTTCAATGATTATTAGTATGGATATACATTTTCTAAAACATGACTAATTAGGAGAAGTTTCCCATATATTATTTTATGTTTTTTTTTTTTTTTTTTTTTGGTGAAAATGAATTTATTATTAAAGGATTACATTACAAATGAAAACAGGTACAAGTCCCACAACGGCGACAGAATACTTGGGTGTAACCAAGTTTCCGTGACAATGAAGGTCGTTGGAGTAAAACCTATACTGACACACAAAAGAAAAACAAACTAGTGCAATTGACCGAACAGAAACACAAACAGACACAATTAAAGAAACAAGCAGATTGCGACAAGACTTGGAAGGAACGAAACAAAAGCTGTAGAGGACGACAACAGCTGATTCAGCGAAAACGATCAGAGATGATCTAGCTAACAGCAGGGCTGCTCGACAAACAGTAGGTTCCACCCGAGGCACAATATTATTGGTGATTAAACAAAAGGCGGATCGAATGGTGAAATTGCGACCAAGACGGGAACTAACTAGAACATCAATATAGGTAGTCCCAACAACACACAGGTAAAACCAAATAAATGGAGCGAGTAGGGTAAAGATTCCTCCGAGGTATACATGGAAAAAAACCAATCCACCAAAGCAAAACTGACTGAGGAACATCCTCGAAGGACTAGCGCACTAAAAGGGTGCTAGAGGAGATCTTTGCTTCTCTTCAATGAGAAGTGGTTTAGAAGAACAATGCCGAGCGAGAAGCGGCGCAATGATCGAGTGGGGGAATATGTGGTCACCTGTATGAAAAGAAGACATATAAATGTGTTTGGGTGTGTTCCTGATAGGAAGAGGAGTATGATGATGAAGTGGGGAAAGTGCCCGCACCAAAAGACATTTTCGGAGTTTAAACCGGCAAACAGAGTCATCCCCAAAGAATTTATCTCGGGCTTCTGACCAAGTGAGAAACAAACGTGAGAAGCCCAAATAAAGATTACCAAACCTCTGCGTAGAGGTAAGCTCCAGCTGTTTTCTTCTCCTGGAAGTAATTCCCCCAGTGACGTCACGTCCACCATTTTCAACTGGCCGACGACGTAAACGACGTGATGAACAAACGACCATGGGGAGACGAGCGCTCGGAACCTCTCCGTGTAACGATTAATAGATGGATCTCTGGGAATTGAAGCACCTGGCTCTGCAACGGGACCGCGGTGATTTAGGGGGGTGATCGATTCCGGTAAGGCTAAATGATTGTGACCGAGAAGGTGAAGACGACTGATCTATAATCGACCATGGCAACAACGATAGAGAGACCCACTTGCCAATCCTACCATGTTCTCTGAAAATATGATGGCTGCAGAGGATCCCCTCTCCCAAATTCGGCGTTAGTCTGGGAGCACTTGCCCCAATAAACACAAACTGGGCAGATCGAAGACGGACGAATCGGAGGCGTCGTACACATGTAAAGGATGGAGAAGAGAGCCATCCTGGTGTTCCTATCCCCGTCCGAGCAAATTCCGACGGAGGTCGAGTATCGGCTATACCACTCACAGCAAGTGGTGAAGCTCTATTGTGCAAAAAGGTAAATACTTGATCTGAGTAAAAGTTAAACCGAAGGAGGTGCAACTTGAAGACAGACCAATGCGTAAAGGGGGTAAATTTGTTGAATTTAGAATGACTAGCCGTAAGGGGGTAACTGTGATAATTAGGGTAATGGGGATGGAGGGGATGGAGAGGATGAAGGTGGGAGGAAACCCTCTAGGGAGGGTTTTCCCATCTCTCCGTATAGATTTTTATGTATTTGAATACGGAATGAATTGAATATATTTATTGATACAAACTAAAAAATAAATAAAAAATATCAAAGGATGTATTATGGCAAAAAAAAAAATTATATATATATATATATAAAAAATCAAAGTGGGCATTATATGAATTTGAGTTTTGTTTGGAAGTTTTGTAATTTTGTATACTGAGGCCAACAGCTGGCTTAAGAACGCGCAAACACCGCCTACCCTGATAGGCTGATTATATCTGTGACTACTGTAACCGTGTAACGGCTACGTTTGCGTCACTTCGGCGCCTGACGCCGTCTGTTTCACCGTTAAAAGTAGCCGTTGGTACTTTGGCAGTTATTTTCCGTTTTTTTAGGTAGCATCTTAGGTAGCAAAAGAGTTTGTAGAAAAATAGAACTCAAGTTTTATCAACTATATATATATATATATTGAATTGAAGATAATTCTCGGTGGTCATGTCTTCCGAGTTCTCTTGAGCAGCACCACTTGATAATAAGTGTGGTAAAGTATGGAACCACGATGTTTAGAGTCCGCAGTGGTTATTGTATCTTGATTCCCACTATGGTCGAGAACTTCGCTCTGATACCACTTATCAAGAGTGGATTCCTGCTGTGATATCACTTGTCACGAGTAGAGGTGTAAACAAGTCAAGCTAATCGTGAGCTACTCGAGATCGGCTCGGTCGATACTCGAATTCAGCTCGTTAATTTCGAGTTGAGTCGAGCTTTTTCTGATACCGAGTCGAGTTCGAGTTCACTGGTACTCTACTCGAGAGGCTCGCGAGCATAATCGAGCTTTTTTGTTTTGCGTATTTGGGTCGAGTTCGAGTTCGAGTTCGATTTCGAGTTTTTCGAGCTTTACATAATAATATTATAGATGTATATATTGAGTTCAAGCCGAGTCGAGCTCGAGTTCGAGTCAAAGTTCTAATTAAGTCGAGTTCGAACTCAAGCTAAGGTGCACCATTTATAATTTAATTGAATTTTTTTAGCCTTATCGAGCCGAGCTCGAACTCGCCGAGTATTAAGTCGAGTCGAGCTCGAGCTTGAAAAATTAAGGCTCGGCCGAGTTCGAGCTCGAGCTCGAGTAAGCTGAGTCGAGTCGAGCTTGCCAGATACTCGACTCGACTCGGCTCGTTTACAGCCCTAGTCACAAGTCTGAAAAAGTGGTGTCAGAACAAGCACCACCAGCGTCTACTACGTCCAAAACAACTTTGGTAAATAGAAGTCTTTAGGAGGGAGTAATTTGTGGAAGCCAGGCAGAGTGTGATGAATTCAGATTTCTCCCCTCTACATGGCCCATGGGATGTCGCTTAATAGACTATGGTTGGTTTCCAATGTCGCTGTCATCAGTTAAGGCGTTGCACGTCCTTCGGGACCTTACTGGTTTGGGAGCTAATGCCGCTCTCCTAATGATGGTCATGGCATGCCGAAAACTAATAAGGCTGCTCTTAGGAGCAAAACTCCCTAATCACGACTTGTTTGTCTGTATGCGAAGTGCGAATTGGGCTTCGAGAATGATCATTGGATGTATTGAGAGTTGATCCAGCTCGTGGGAAGGCTGGATGCCCCACAACTCGATTCCGCTATGAGCATCAAAACTGCAGGCCCGTGGATTCAGCTATAAAAACTCAACTTGTCGAAGGGTTTCACCAATAAAAACTTTTATTAACAACTTAATTCAGCTAGTAAGGGATTCACTATGACCTGATGATGTAATAAAAATATTCACCTCATCTAGAATAAGAGACTATGTTTGAGATTTTAAGGCTGCGTCGAGTCCCATAATTCACTCTAATCGATTAAAATTATGGATATGTCATGACTTAATTTGCCAAATCCCCACTTATGTTGTGCTAGATGTTAGACTCGGGTCAAGACAATTTCCAAACTAAATGAATCGAGATATATAATAATAAACTTTATGAATGTTATATAATATAACAATAAACTTTAAAGATTTTGAAATTGGTGGTGCCGCGTTTAAGATGCGTCTTTGTTTTGTTTTTTGGTCCACATACTTTGTCCCTTAAAAGGAAAATTACAATATGTAATTGGCAATAGGGGCAGCATGCAAAAGCTTTGCTGGCTGCATAAAAGAAAACGTGTATAGTTAGTCTCTAGTGAGCTAATTGCAAATTTCCTAAGGGTTGGAATACTAATTTGTAAATTAATAATTAGTGCAAGTAGTTGAATTTTATCAACTAACTAATTTTCTATTACAATATAGCTAAAAACCCCATGGCCCATACATGCCGTCTCAACTCTAATAATTTTTTAATTATACATTATTATTTGGGTTTTCTCTATTGTTATTTGTTTGTATATTGATTTTGTTTTTCTTTCTAATATATTATTATATAATAAATTTGGCTTTTCCTTGTTTTTCTAAGCCTCCAATTATGAGAGAGTAGGCGACAGCCAGTCAGCTTGCTTAGCATCTCGTAGTTACCGAAAGTAACCCTCCCAACTTCCTTATTTACATAGCTTGCCACGTCTAGGATATTATTATTATGAATAATTACTATAAAGCAAACCTAACTTTGAACATTTAAAAAAATAAAATTTAAAAGGGTAGTAAAGTGCAAATTATGTTGTTTTCTTCATTAAAATATGACATAAACTGCATAAATAAATACATTATGTGGATCTTACATGTTCAATTTTCATAACATTTTAATATAAAAATCAACTTAATTTGCACTTTACTATGTTTTACAAAGTTTTGTTTATATTTTATTAAGAAAAAAAGTTTGATTTGTTCTTCTTTTTTTAAACTCGAAACCGGTTTGCTTTTTTGATAATATATATGATAAATATACATATATAAATAAGCCTCAATTAGTAATTTGGCGGATCTAACTATATGAGTTTGGACTATTTACTAGTTGAACTTTTTATTTTGAATGATAACTTTAGCTGAACTTAGATAAAGTTGCATTATGCTAGGTTTATATAATTTATTGTTAAATAGTAATATAAACTTGCTACTTACTCTATTCGTTGGACGCTGAATTATTATTAAAATTATAATTTGTTAGCTAATTTCTAATGGCATGTTTTGGGTATAACATCATATCAAAGGAGCTAAAAAATTACCACATTACAAAAATTTACCAAACTATTTGTTCTAGGAAAAAAAATCAGCTAATAAATTGTTCAAACCTCCAATTAATTTAGCTAGCAAATATGTAGCTAACCCTACAATTAATTAAAATAATCTTAAAATTTGATTATGTATCCCATCATCAATCCATATATGCACAAGAAATGATGCAATTGATATGGAAATGTGTAACATAGTGTTGTTTTTATCGATCCAAACCAAGTCCAAGACACGCTTCTCTAAATAATAAATTAATTTTATTAAGTAGTTAAATGTTGTTAGAATGAGATGAAGAAAAAAATAATTTGACTTTATAGATAGTTGTTATCCATTTATACTCCTAATGACTTTGTTTAGATGCAAAGTGCCAATAGTAGTATTTTAAAAGACATTAATTTTAGGGTTTACATTTTCTTAAATTAGTCTTATAAAAAAAACTCTATTTTATTCACCTCCCTAAAAAATATTTATTTTGAAGTTTATGTTCATACTAATTTACTAGAATTTGAAAAACTAATTCATAAATTTGAACTTGTACACTTTGATATTATATTAAGATAATCACTATTAATAACTGTTTCATAAATTTGAACTTGTATGTAAAAGCATTCGACACATTGCAATCGAAAAACTAAATGTGATTGCATGCGTTAACTAATATTTTCATAAAGTTAAATTAGTGAGCGGAGATAGTTAGTTAAATTCATAGTAGAATTGATTTTAATAATTACCTTTCACAAGGATAAATTTATTCAATTACTTAATAATTGGTAAATAAAATGCAGGCATATATGATAACAAAAAATGTAATAATTTCCTCTATATATATATTATCTTAAAGGAAATATTAATTTTAAAATCTATTGCGAACATTGTGAAAGCAATTTTTGTTAGCAAAATATATATTAAAAAAACCATGCAGCTATATGGGACTATAATAATTTGGTCAATTTTAATTTAATAGATTATCATTACCCATTATTATTTATAGAAAATATAATTGTGATTAAGGTCTAAAGTCTAAACTCTAAATTATTATTTTTTGGCCATTAGGTCTAAACTATAATAAAAATAGATTTATGGTGGCAAATGGCAATTACGTAATAAGATCAAACTCCAGTGTCAGAAAATCATCGGCTGCCAATTATAAATCTCCACTTGACCGTTCTCTCTTGGCATCTTCAGCTGATTCTCTCTCTCTCTTTCATCTCTCCACAGCGCAGAACCAATAAGCCTACTCTCCGCTCCCTCCGCCGCCTCGTAGAGAGAAACACCAGTCGCCGGAGCTCGATACTCTACAACACAATGGCCGCCAATCTGTTCGCGATCTGCGCAATCGCCGCAGTCCTCCTCATTTCCGCCGCCAACGCCGGCAGCGCCGACGAAATGTCGTGGCCGGCGACCGAATCGCGGTGCACCGGGAGCATCGCGGAGTGCATGGCCGCCGGAGAGTTCGATCTGGACTCCGAATCGAACCGCCGCATCCTCGCCACCAGCAACTACATCAGCTACGGCGCGCTTCAGAGGAACAGCGTCCCCTGCTCCCGCCGCGGATCCTCCTACTACAACTGCCAGCCTGGCTCCTCCTCCAATCCTTACTCCAGGTCGTGCTCCACCGCCACCAGGTGCAGAAGCTAAACAATCTCTTTCTCCTTCTTCTTCTTCTTCTTCGACATTTTTTGGTTTGAATCTGATTTGTATACACAAGAGAGGTTGAGATTGGGATTCGTCCCTGCTTCACTGCTATGACTCAGTTACTGCCTGGAGATATATTCATCATCATGTTGTAAAATTTCCATTGCATTTTATTCACTTTTTCCATATATACATTTGCTTTTCTTCGATTATGTCATATCAAAATCATGTAATAGCATTTCATTAATTATTACATGAAACCAAGTGAATTTAGATGCATCTGCTTCGGTGATGGATTACTCTATGGATTTGTTCATACACTATATGCCATTTGCGTTCATTTTCTTCCTTTTTGCTGGATGATGAAGAAGAAATACCTAACGCTGAAATTTTAAACGTTAATTTTAAAGTTTCTTTGCTTAATTATTGAATAAATATATATGGATTCTGATTCTGACACCTCGAATTGAGCCTTAAAATTAAACTACTTATTTATTAGTAGTGTAGATAATAATGAAAACTAATAATAGAGCTTTGTTAATTACATTATTAGTAAGGCCGGCTGGCTGGGTATACTATAATGTTTGGCGCCAGCTGTGTGAATTGCCGTGAATTGGCAACTATAGGATCATCTTTTCTCCTTTTTAAATATTCTTTGTTTTTTCTTCAAATTTTGCTGAAAGAGACTTATTTATTTTATCATTTAAATAAATTTGTTTGGCTTGAGAAATTTAATATATATTATTATTATATATTTAAAAAGGTGCTGTAATATGGCTTTTGAATTTGTAAAATAAAGAAATTGACGTGGTGAAGGTTGAATTATTGAATGGTGGTTGGTGGAATTAATAAGGAGGATATCAGCAAAATCGCGTTAACGCGTAGAATCCTAACCTTTCATTATTGTTAATTTTTTTTTATAAACAAAAATAATAACTACATAAAATATTTAGACTATTCTGTATATTTGTATGCATATTATACTTTTGAACAATCTTGTATGTATTTCTTTTTTTAATCAACATAACGATGTTAGCACTCCTAAGAGCATCCACAATAGTTTTACATAAATTGTATTTTTTAAAGTTGCCACGTAGACATTTATGTACACTTTAAGTAATACGTAAATTTAAGACACACGTAAAAAATATTTTATCTGCAATCGTATTACTTAAACATATTCCTTAAATATATTTTATTATTAAAATTTTCAACAACCACCAATAAGATATTAGCATTAATTATAAAATGAATTAATTTATAATAAAAAATTGGTTACGTAATACATAGTGCATTACTTATATTTAAGGAATGCTTTATGTAAAAACATAAATTTATGTGTGGGTCCCATCTTTAAGGAATGCTACGTAAAACCACTGTAGATAATTTTTGTTGTTTTACTTAAATAAACATGTAGGGTCCACGTTTACGTAATATTTACGTAATACCACTGTGGATGCTCTAATATATTTAAGAATTCGATACGTTAGATTAATTCGATCTTGTAATTCCAAGGTAAATTATATAGAAAAGAGCGGTTCTTAACCACTATAAATATTTATTATTATTTAGTTAATATATATTTTATATTTAATAATTTAATTAATAAGCGTGTGGGGGCTGGAAATGTATGGTTGGTCGTTATTAAAATTTAAAATTAAACACTGGGGTCCAATCCAGTTCACACTTTTGAGCATTTAAAAATTTGTAATGTAATGGGATTTTTCTTATTTTGTGCAAAATTTATTGCAATTGGGTCCCCCAAAGATTACCTATTCTTTCATTGTTGTTCCCTGCTTGATTCGGGTTGTTATATCATCATCATGAGTGTAACACTTTGTCATTGAAATGGAATGAATGGTGGGAACCCATCTATTTTGAATCAATATAGACGCTTTTAATGTATGAGTGTATGTGGTATTTTTTTTAAACTTTCTATTATCTTATATGTGGGCCTTGAAAAAATGTATAGTATTAATATTATGATAAAAAAATTCGTACTATTAAAACTTTTTTTTAAAAAACTTTCTTATGTTACAATCAGATCCATTTTATTAGTAAAAGAGTAAGATAAAAATGCAATCGACTGTAAATATTGTTGACTTTTGCAGCCATTAAATTAAAAATATCGATATATGTGTAACACTTGAGATATGATTAAATTTATCCCTTATGGAATTTGATACATTCCCTCTTTTGATCTAGTGAATATATTTACTATCTACTGCATTTTAGTCATGCACTCAATAAAAACAACATAAGCATAGGGCTTGTAAAGCATACTAAAAAATCTGAGACGGTCAACTTCATTTAACCACACCTTAAAAAAATACCTTCAAGAAATAACCGGATTAAATACGAAAAGTAATTAATATTTGGGAGTTTTAGCAAAAGATATTTAGATCATAAGAGACTGGATAAAATTTATAAATAAAAATAATTAATATTTATTAAAAAGATCTCGATGTGCTTGATCTAGCAACAGAAAAAATTATTTAAATTACAATTAATTTCATTTTAACCACACCTTAAAAAAATACCTTCATGAAATAAACCAAATTAAATTCGAAAAGTAATTAATAATGGGGAGTTTTGTGAAAAGAATATTAATAAAGGAAATATATATTTTGGGCCTGAAATCCTAGTAGGCGGTGAAACAGACTTTGTTTGGGCCTGAAGCAACCTTGCTTTGAAGTCTCGGCCCAACAGCCGTCTCTGTTCAGGGTGCACAGAAACCATTTCCTGCGTGAACCGGGCGTATACAAAGCCATGTCAAAATGAGCCAAAAACAACCAATTTTATTATTTTGGGATGACTCGTTCATCAGCCTGGCGTATACAAATTTAGGGGAAAACTACAACTGGAAACGTTCTATTTGCTGGGATGCCACACAGGTTCATGAAAATTCGTGAATTACCCCCGCTTAAGTTGTTTGATTAATATAGTTCAGTTTTTCACCAAATTATGAAATCAACCCTTCAATTTTTTGAATCTAATGTCCTGCTAATTTTTTTAATGTATCAAAATAGTATGATTTTTTTTTTTTTTTTTTTTTAAAGTTAAATCAAAACTTAAAAAAAAAAAAACTAAAATAGTACTTAAACTCAATTTAGTTTTCAAATTATTTTAAAAAATAGATACGAGATCAGATGTGAGTTTAGCCAAAACGCAGTCAAATTTACATCTCTTGAATTATAGGGCCAGAAAGTTTAAAGCTCTCTAAATGAGACGTATCCAAACATTACATCCCACGTTACGTTGTCTGGTTTGCCAAACGACGTAATGTGCATTGTAATATGAGATTACGTCCAAACTCTATTCGACGTAATGTGAGATTACACCAAAAAACAGATGTAATGTGAATATTTTGTATTATCTTTATAGTTTTTATTATGATAATAATATTGTTATTATTAATAGATTTTTTTAATATACTTATAACTTATTATTATAATAAATAATAATGCACATAATGTTCGTATAAAATGAGTAAATCTTTTTGTTGCATTTTTTTATGAAAATATCTTATAAAACTATATATAATGTTTTAATTAATATAATTTTAGTAGTTGTGCGTATTGAGTTTAAACATTAAATTTTTAGAATTTATAAATGATTATAGTATTAGCCACACACATAATTTTTAAGAAGATAATTATTGTTAAAATATAAATCATATTAAAATATAGAGTAAATATTTAAAATGTGAAATTTCAATAGAAATTAAGAAAAAGAAAGTAAATGAACAAATGTATTGGTGCTTGGTGAGACCTATATCAATTTCTATAAGAATTTCACGAATTCTTTTACATATTATAGCAACACTCTAAAATATAATAAACTTTCTTATATAGATTAATATAATAATAATAAACGATATTTTTTACACAAGTAATATCATATTATTAATGTACATTCAAACGCACCCTAAACCCAAATCATTTTGTCATCCAGAGGAGCGCCTTCCACTGCAACTCTGCAAGTATGCTTGCTATCGTCATCAATACCTTCTCTATCGCTCTGCAACTACCTTCCGTTTCCATGTCTCTCTCTTGCTAATTCAGCGCGGATCCAAGTCACTCCGGCGGTTTCTGCTCCGGTATGGCCGATGACGAGCCGCAGCTGGTGGAGCTCAGTGACAAGCAGAAGAAAGAGATCGCCAAGTGGTTCCTCCTCAATTCTCCCGCCGGCGAAATCCAATACGTCGCCAAAGGTCCCTCTCTCTCTCTCTTACTCGGTTCCAAATTTATGTTAGCGAATTCGCAATGCAATTTGGGATGTGGAGTTGAATCGTGTGGTTTTCTGCAGATGTGCAATCGGTTCTCGGTGACGATCGGATCTATGACGAAGCTGCATTGGAGGTCTTCCCTGTTTACAACAAATCTCACATGATTTGCCTTGCAATGCCGGACAGAAGTGGAGATGTAGGCCTTTTAAGACTCTATTTCAGCTGAATTAAACTTTATTATTCCTTTTCTTCTGCTTATAATAGCAAAATCATCGCAATCCTTTCAATACTGTAGCTTAGGGACTTCTGTTTTGGTTAGAATGATATGATTTTTCGATCGGTTTTTGGAGAAAGTTTGCTCCTTAAGTTTATGATTCTTTGCTGAAAGTAGGTCGATTTAGACAGTTGAACAAACTACATATGTTGCACTTTTAAGGTCGTTAATTTCATCCAAAAGGACCAAAACAATAAAGTTGCTTTGAATCGGAAATAAAATTGATTTAGCATACCGTCACGAGTTTCTTTTATGTTGGTTTTGTAGGTACTGGTTACATCTTATTCTGAGCTTGGGGAGAATGAGTTCCTTGATCCGAGAACCGCCCAAGTTGCAACTGTGGACCATGTCAAGCAAGTACAGTTCTAGCTCATCTGAAGTTGCTCGAAGATTAACTGTTATGAGTTTTATTATGCATTTTTTTACATCAGATACGATCTTGATCAGTGGAACTAGAAAGATCCATTCTTGATAACAAAGATTTCAATTTGAAAATGCAAATAGTATATACGTATGTTCCTCGTTATGGTAGGTTGTATATTTCGTATCTGTGTTTGGATAGTGATTAATTAGCATCATTGGATAGTAATTAATTCACATAATATCTATTTATGTCACGACGAGCTAAATTGTTTCAGGTCTGTACAGACGTGAGGCCTGCAAATGATGAAGAACTTCCATCTGCATACATAGAGGAGTTTAGGTATGCATTATGGCTTTGTTCAGTTGTTTATTGAATGTCGCCATGCTGCAATCGTGTTCAGCATTGATACAAATTTACAATATATTATCAGAATCAATCTCTTCTTATGAACTTTGGCTCATACCTCCATCTGCTGGAACTCTCGGGGAATTTAATGTAATTGTCATTGATGATTAATATGTAAAGATTACCAAAAATAGATTCATATAGTTAAATTTCATGTTCATCTGGGGGCCAACGGATGAATACAGAACTAGAATTTGATAATTTTAGGATAGCCAATTTATGTAGGATTTCAACAATTTGAGCATTGAATCACATTTAAGAAAAAGCATTTCATATGAGTTCTTTTATTTGCTGTGGCAGATGTGCCATGGATGCTGAAATACTAAGATATGTTGGTGAGGCATATCCCAAAGGTGTCTGTTCTGTATATTGTACTAAAGGAAAAGATGTGGAAGAACCAGGGTCAGACTTTGAGCTTGTTATAGTGATTTCAGCTGCTAGAAACAGCCCGCAAAATTTCTGGTTGGTGAACTTGACGTTTTCTATTTTTATTCTCATTCTCTAATTCAACAAAGATTAGAATATATGATTGTGGACAAATATAAGTTCATCATAGTCTACAGTTACGAAAATTGGCCTTAACAATAGATAGCTGACATATATCCTTACATGCATGCTGCAGCAATGGAAGTTGGCGTTCAGTGTGGACCATCGAGTTTAAGGACGATACTCAAGTTCTTGAACTGAAAGGCAATATGCAGGTAGCCAAATGACTCATCATTTTTCTCTTAGTTAAGTTCTATTAATCTAGACAATTAAATTCTGAAATTTTACATTTCAATGTCTTTTTCTTACCCTTTTCAGGTGGTTGCTCATTACTTTGAAGAAGGAAACGTTCAATTGGATGCTAAACATGAATGCAAGGATTCGACAATCTTTCAGGTCTCCTCCTCATATGATGAATCTCGACTTATGAAGCATATTATCTATATACTTAACTCGTGCTCATCCATATTCCATCTATAGTATTCAAACTTGTCGCATGGAAATACATATACGATCAGATGCCCTTTTAATAATCTCAACATTTCATACATTTATTCACAAGTAGCTTTTGTCTCTGAACTGAGAATCAATTTTTATATGTTTCTACCAGTTCCCAGAAGATGGTGCAGCTGCAATAGTAAGCATAATTCGTCACCATGAAACAGAGTATATATCTTCTCTTGAGGTAGTAAATCGATCTCCTTTATTTCCATTATTTTTCTTTTTCGTAGTATATCTCCTTTGCTAAATCTTTACTCGGTCGCAGGCTTCTTATACCAATTTGCCAGATACCACTTTTAAGGTAAGAATCTCTTAGAAAATTTCTTCGTTGTAATTTTGCTTTAGCTGCAGCTTTTCGCTTTTGGAAGAAAAATAACAAGAGGGCAAATTGTCAAGTTATCTATTATTACTTTAAACTTTACTATGCCTCATTACTTGGAGTGAAGCTTAGTATGGAATTAGAATTATTTCCATATCAGGAATTGGTTGATTTTCTCATTAGTAAAATTAACTCTTTTCACTCCAAGTATCACATTTTCAAGAACTTACCTGATAGTATTAAGATATCTATGGTTACCTTATATTTACATATTCGTATCATTCAACTACGAAACTTGGAGTGAAACATTGTAAGGAATGAAGTGATTTTTTCATTTGGAAAAGTAATTTTTTTTCACTTACTCATTAAATTTCATTGCGTGTTTCGCATTTTCCAGAACTTCCCTAATAAATAACTAGAACCAACAGATTCGTTACTCTCAACATTGATTGAATTGTGAAAAAATGCAGGATCTTCGCCGAAAGCTGCCAGTGACTCGTACCCTTTTCCCGTGGCACAATACTTTGCAGTTCAGCCTCACAAGAGACATCACCAAAGAACTTGGAATTGGAAAATGAACTTCCGATCAGGAAAACCGGTGAATTTCTTTCACTCGATCCCTCACTTGTAAGTTTCTTTCTCAGATTCGGCGGCTAGCTTGTTGGTTACTCTGCTCTTGTGTCCATTTTGTTGTGTATATATGAAGATCTGGAGATGGTTTTATGAGACTGTAAGTGTAGACTGGTGCATGTCATTGTATTGATTATTTGTACCTGAATTTATGGAGTCATTGAATCAAAATCCTTCAAATTTAACACAAAAAACAGACGCAAGAAGTAACATAAACGAAACATGGGATACATATTAGCAACAATTTAAATCTGGAACATCTAAAAGAAACATGACGCAAACTTGAAATTGTGATTAGGTCCTTAACCCTTAGGGGGTGTTTGGATAGATGTAATGTGAAATGCAATCTCACATTACATTTCACATTACGTCTCACATTACATCCACATTACAAACAACGATGTAATATGCATTGTAATATAATGTCCATTGTAATATGAGATTACGTCCCAACTTAACGTGACATTACATCCAAAAACGGATGTAATATGAGATTACATCCAACATGACAGAGTGTTATTTAAAAAAAAATAGATAAAATATTTCATAATATCTTTATAGTTTATTATGATAATAATATTTTTGTTATTATATACTTTTTAATTTTTATATACTTCATAACTCATAATTATAATAAAATAATAATGCACACGATGTTCGTATAAAATGGGTAAGTCTTTTTCGTTGCATTTTTTTTAATGAAAATTATCTTTTAAAACTATATATAATGCTTTAATTAATAGAATTTAGTGGTTGTGCGTATTGAGTTTAAATGTTTTGTTTTTAGAATCCATAAATGATTATAATATTAACCACACACATAATCTTTAAGAAATTAAGTGTTGTTAGAATATATATTCTTTTAAATTTTATCATATTAAGATATAATATACTCTCACATAGATTAATATAGTAATATAATAATAATAATAAAGTCACCTTACAATGCACATTACAATACATACAGAATAATGTAATTTAACATTACATTCCACATTACAGCACAACCAAACACTGCAATCTAACATTACATTGCATAGCTCACATTACTTGTAATCTCACATTTCAAATAATCTTACATTACGTCCATCCAAGCGCCCCTTTTATACATTAAATATGTAAAAGATATATGATATGTGAAAGATCAGGACCCCAAAATAACACGAGGTGGGGAGGAGTGAGTGAAGTGATTGGTGAGGCCAAAATGGAGCATGAGCATCCAAACATGGGTGAGTAGCTCTCCCCCTCTTCTTAGGTGTTGTGTGTGGTATTCTTCCCTGCAGTTGTAGGCAGCATAGACGAGATGTGCAACCCATGAATTCAATATGATCCCCCATGTATTTTCTCCATCATTGGTCAATCTCTTTGCAAGTCCACCCGCGGCGTAGCTGGACGCATATGAAAATGCTCGTTTATAAGTCATCGCTGTCATTAGCTTATCCACCACATATGATTTCGTCAGTTTATTGTGGCGTCTTAGCTCTTTCCGGACTATCTTCAACTCTTGAAAATATTCGTCCCTTATATCTTTAAGCTTGATGCTCACGTCCACAGTTTGCAACATTAATGGATACCTAACTAGTATGTAAAACATGTACCGTGATAACATCATAGCTGCTGATTTCTTGCGATCTGCTTCATCACTTGAAGGCGCTTCTTGCTTATCTTTGTAAAAGTAGTAACATAGCTCCGTGGCGATGTGCCAAATTATGATTGTATCTTCAAACTCATAATCTGCCAACTCAGAATATGTTCTTGTGCACTGCTCAGTCGTCGCGCAATGCAATAAGAGTTCTTGGTGGTTTGTAAATAATTCTTTGTTACCAATTTTTTTAATAGTCATAAAGATGTGATCTTTGATGTAATTGGTAATGTCTTGATGTTGTGCGTAATAGTACGGACCTACCTTTTCATGTAAATGCAGTCGCTTGAGTAGTCGACTACAATACAAGGGTCTCTCATCATCCAAATCATCAAAGAATAAGCTAAAGAAACTCAACTGGCCAGTTGAGTTTGTCCATCCAGGTAGTTTATAGAGTTGAAAGCGCATCTTGGAGCAACATGATTCCTCTTTTCGACTGAACCAAACTACTTGAGCCCAATCCGACATTAAGAGCATAAAAGCCCAATAAATCTCTGATGATATATTCGTGGCTAACAACACCAAAGTCACTGCAACATCGATTCTTGGGTAGTACAACACTGTATTATTCACGAACCAAGAAAACACTGTAAGCACGACGCAGGAGATTGCTGAAGTCATCAAGCGACGACAAAGACCCCACCATGTATACGTCGATTTCGCCTTTGTGTGGAGTAGATCATACATGAACCCTAATTCAATCTCTATTATCTTGAAAGCTTGTTGGGGTGATAACCTAGTGAATATGTCATTGCTTATATCTCTCTCCTCCATATACAACTTTTGACCCAGAAAAACGCGCTTAAAGATTTGAAACACTGTAAATCCGTGAGTTGGTTCATTATGTAATTCGCGATAGTTATTCAAATTCAACTCTCTGGATATCTCATCAAAGTTCAAGTATTCCGCATTTCGCATTTTATCAAAACTCACTTGCCAAAGCACCCAAACCCTTTCTCCATACTTTATCACTCCTGCCACGAGAAGCAGTAGCGATAAGTATGACAGACAATCGGCAACCCATGCCATGAAACATACGTAACACGCCACCGATGTCTGGGCCACCAACACTGCAAAATGTCTCAACCACAGTTGGTTATCTTCTACCGAATACGCTGTAATGCTATCGGGACCGCCGAGTAGCAACAACAAACACGGTGCCCATAATACATTTAGCTTGGTCTCTCCATCCAAATGACTCAAGTCATTGACGCGTCCGATCTTGGTCGAGATGGTTCCCAGCGCCATGATGGCTATGGAATCCACTGAAACGTAGCAACACCAAACGATGATTCTCAACCATACGCTTCGACTGAACTTCCGGCGATTCCCCAACAACTGGAGAATCACTTGGAAGAGCAAGGTTAGTAGTACCATAACTTTAATATCCCAATCATTGTAGAGTCTTCTCATTTGGTCAATGAATACATTCATTGCCTTCCACATTCTCAGTTGGTTGTATCCAAACACAACCCTAAATAAATGAGTAAACCTAAGTTGTTACTATGTGAAAAGCATATATGAATTTTTTTTTAATATGTTAGAGCATCGACAATGATATTACATATATTATTTAAATATGGGTTCAATATTTCTTTTATATGTAAAATAGATAAAAACGTGCTACAATGATTTTACATAACATTCCTTCAAAGTGGAACCCATCTATTTTTACATAACATATTTATTAAATTTAAGAAATGCACTATGTATTACATAAACAAATTTTAATTATAAATTAATTCATTTTATAATTAATGCTAATATCTTATTGGTGGTTGTTGGAAAATTTAATCAAAATATATTTTGAAATATAGTTAAGTAAAACTATTGTAGAACAAATATTATTTATGTGTGTTTTAACTTTACATATTACTTAAGTGTCTACGTGACAATTTTAAAGAATAAAAGCTACTGTGGATATCTTAGCTACATATATTATTGTAGAAATTAATTTAAAAAACAAGATAAATATACTCTTTAGTATAATATCTTAAAAAATATATATAAAAGACTAGTTAATAATTATTTTAATATAAGTAAGTTCTCTTTTTAAATGAGATCTAACACAACAAAGACAAACCAAATAAATTTTTTGGGCAAAGAAACACACATATAATGACTAGACATCTATATAATATTACCCTATAATTTTTACAACATTTTATGCCACTTTTTCTCATATGTGTTAGAACGACTTAATTTGATTGGTCAAAGTCAAGTTTTAATAAGCTACATCCATATAATCATTACTTTATTAGGATCCTTTGAAAGTATTCATACTTTAAACTTATTTTGCAAATATTTTATTTGCAATTTTACCCAAAACTTTGTATATGAAACACTTCATTCTTTGAAAAATTCTGAAAATCAATATAAAAAATAGTGTAAAATATAAAATAAAAGTAAAAATAAAAGAGTAGTTTGAGTTAACTTTAAAAAGATATATATATGATTTTTTAGAAAAAAAAAATTAGATACAAAAATTAAACTTAATAATCACAATAACAATAATTATAAAAGTGGATTTTAAGATTTTATTTTTGAATTTTTGATTTAAATGTTAAGGTTTATATCGTATAAAATAAAAATAAGAGTTAAAAAAACACAAAAAAAGAAAAAAAAACATTTCGGAGCAAAAATGAAAATAAAATAATTATTAATAAAAGACAAAGTATAATGCTCTTAAAATTGAAGGATTAAACAATATTTTTTTTTGTTAAAAAAAAACAATACTTTAAACTGATGTTAGACAAACCGTTTGTACATAGGGCTCATTAAGAAAATTTATTTCATTCACTTTTAAAAACTATTCCATTCACAAGTTGGTAAAATTAAACTTTATACCATAATAACAATATAAAAGTGAAAGATTGCATCCTAATAAATTACTATAAAAAAATTGCACAAAAATGAACTTAATAAAAACTAAAAACAAAGTACGAAAATATAGAAAATACGAAAAAAAATTAAAAGAAATTCTAAAATAACATTAAAATAAAAAAATAAAAAATGAAACAAAATAATTCACTAAATATATTGTAGTTAGAAATTTTTAGTCAATACATAATTACAATTTAGTTTTGTAAATCTAAAATATATCTATATATATATTTTGGTTAAAATACATAAAACTTATAAAATAATAATTCAACTATTGAAATATATAACATTCAGAAAAATAATAATCTAAGAAAAATAAATTGAAGGAAATGTGTCAAGATCTTAATAGTAATGCACGATCAGGGGCATGAAGAGTGAGACATGGAATTTGCACTATAAGAGTTCAATTTTTCACACCAAATTTGCTACTAAAATTTTAAAATATTTTCCATAATTTTTTTTAATTAATTTTCCATTAATTTTACTGAGCTACTATATTAGAGGTTAGAAAAAGAGAGACTATATATATATATGGTACCTTATTGAGACTATTGAATGTTGCTAGGCTGCAAATGTGGGTTGCTTCCTCCTCTTCAACCTGTCTATTCCTCCTCGTACACAACAAATGTTGAGAATGGAATGAAGTAATTAATTAATGATTGTGTGCTGCAAAAAAGACATCAAATGCATTTAAATACATAAATAAAGCATAGAGACATTAGAAGAAGGAATAAAGTAAAAAAAAGAAAGATATAAAGTAAAAGAAGTTTGAGAAACTCTACATGCAAGTTACGCACATTCTCCATGCATTCTACAAGCAATTTCTAGCGAATCTAAATAATTAATATTGTTGGCGTATTATATAAAAACTACAAAATTCATATAGATTTTTTTGGTAATGGGCATAATTTTGGAGTCTTATTATTATTTAGGCTGAATTTTGTTTAAGTTTAAATTTAGGTGAATATAATTTGTGAACATTTTATACCACATTGTTAAATTTACTTATTTATTCCCACTTCTTCTTAAGTAAATAAATTTTCTATACTCTTCAAAGTATGTAAAGAAAAAGTGGTATGAATTGCAGAGTCCTTCTTAGATTGTTGTGTTCGACAAATTGTCGTATTCGATCTTTATAGTTGATTTGTGATCGTTGTTTTGATCTTTTACCGTTATTGTCGGATTTTTTGTTATTTGTTTGAGTTCAAGTATTGGTCAGTTCGGTTGAACGAATTCCGTGCTGGATTCGATTCAATGACAATGTTTATCATGAGAGTTGATTACATCGTGTTAAACATCAGTGCACAATCTAAAAGTTAGGTGTGTCTAAAGTGCCTTAAGAAAACCGTGATATGCGCGTAACTCAATATAAAATATAGCTTTCTTTATTCGGTCCATTTTAAACCAATTTCGTTATTATGCTTTATATCGTTATTGATATGGAGCCTCTTAGAGACGAGTGCTTTTATAGACTTTGTAACTTTGTCACGCGATTTCATACGGCTTTGATCACATGTTACGTGTTTGCAGTTTTGCACACAATATACATGTTCTAATTAAAACCTATATATTCCTGGCCAAAAAAAAAAAAAAATTAAAAAATTAAAACCTATATATAGATATATCTAACTGATTTTATTCCGTAGTTTCTAGTTATAATATCATAATTAAAAAATCACAATTATTTTTAAAACGTTATTTCACTAACTGTTTATTATATGCAAAAATAGATGTAAAGACCCATATAATGCTTATAATATAATAAATCTAAAGTTACATATATTATTCTTTTACAACTAATTAAGAATACCATGAACATGATCATGATATTTTATTATATAAATAAATAAATATTCCTTTAAAATAAAATTCATACAAATAAAAATAAAAAATATTTAAAAAAAATTATTTTATAAGTTTTTTCGTCTATTATTTAAGTTCAGAATATTGTTCTAATAATGATAAATATATATCTATTATATAGAATATCTACATATAATCTAATACATATCTTCTGGCCCATATCCATTACGCAGTCCATTCCATAGGCCCATGCAAGCCCTTTCTTTATCTATCTTCTCCACCAAGCCACATTCTTCAAAATTCCTCTCTTTCTCGAGAAAATTGCAAATTCCCCAATCTAGGTTTAAGCTGAGGACGGATCTCCATCTCATTTCTGAGGAATTCCAATTGTTGTTTATCTTCGTTTGCTGTGGTAGATCACGATGGCGACACCCATGGTTGAAGATACCAACTTCGAAGACGATCAGTTGGCGTCAATGACCACCGACGATATCGTCAGAGCCACTCGTCTTCTCGACAACGAGATTCGTATACTGAAGGTACCTATCGATTGCCATTATGCTTCTTTGCATGGAGAAATTGAGTATTTGTTGTAGCTCAGAGTGCTGATTAGGTCAGATTTGGTCTCAAGTGTACGATTTTCAACTATGATTTGAGTATGTATGTAAATTGAATGTTTTTACGCTCATACTGTTAAATCGGTTTGTTTTTTGCTATGGTAATGTTAAGATGGAAATATTTCACAGTAGACGGAAGAACCCAGGACCTCCACCCAACCTTTCACTTTTGTTGTTGATTAGAACAAAATTTCACTATATAGATATATTTTTTGAATTTCTGAAGTGATGAAGCTTAGCCAAATCAGATAAAGTATGTGCTCCATAAGGCTTTTGGAATCGTCAGATTCGGAATGTTGCCTTATGTTGAAGAGTGTCTATGCTGATAAACATAGAGAACAGTGGCGGATCCAAGGTCTCAATAATGTGGATACGCTACGTAGAAGAAAAAAATGTGAAGATTTTACTTATTTTTTAACAAAATTATGTAAAATATATAAAATTTATTTTAAAAAAATATTTTTGTTACTAACATGTTTTAAAATATACATATTTCAAAACGATAATAATTGATACTTTCTTTAATTATTTATCCAACATTTTCGTTATATATATTTCAAATTGACACAGTACTTTTTAAAGTATCAGAACTAAACCATATTTGCTTATACAAATGTTACAATTGAGTCAAATCCGACCAGTACCAATTGTGGATGAGTTGAGTTTTAATCGAGTTATGACACTATTGTAACACTAATATAATTATTTGGTTTTGATTTCGATATTTAGAAAAGTATCCATTTACTTTGTAAATTTAAAATGTATTGGATAATAATTTTGGACGGAATAACAGGGTCTTAGTGTCTTGCACAAAATAATTTGAGTCTAATACTCAAATAATGAGGATCTTACATTTAAATAATGTGGATCATAGTATATTTTTTCATAGAAATAAACTTAAAGTACCACTAAAAATACCCGATAATGTGGTTACGTTCGTAACCACATTAACATACATGCATCCGCCACTGATAGAGAACGGTTGCTTTCTGACCGTAATCATCATCAAGTTGTTTCCATGATTTTTTTTTTGTTCTTTCTTTACATATAGAAATGTTTGGACATCTGTTTGTAGCTCAGAGTGCTGACTAGATCAGAGTTGAGCTCCTATTACTGTTGGATTTTCAACTAAGATTTGAATTTCTATGTCAATTGAATGCTTTTACTCTCAGTCGTGTCACTGTTGAGTCGTTTTTATTATGCTGATTTCTGTTAATGTTAATATGGAAAGAATACACAGTGTACACTAAAGAACCCAAAACCTCCACCCAACCTTTCACTTCTGTAGCTCATTAGAACAATAACATTTGATTTTATTTGATTTATTTATTTAATTTCTGCCTTCTGGAGTGATGAAGCTTAGCCAAATCAGATTACGTATATGCTCCAGAAGGCTCTGAATGTTGCCTTATGTCGAAGCGTGTCTATGCTGATAAACATAGAGAATGGTTGCTTTCTGACCGGAATCATCATCAAGTTGTTGTTTTCTTAAGTTTGGTTTTTCTTTTCCATTCTTTACACGTAGAGATGATTGAACATCTGTTGTAGCTCAGAGTGCTGATTTTGTCAGATTTGGGCTCTTATTAGTGTCAGATTTTCAACTGATATGCTGCTTTTTGGCTCTGGTAATGATAAGATGTTAAATTGAACTCGTTTTTCGAATAGTGTTGTATCAATCATGTTAGGAGTAGCCAGCCTGGATGAACTTGTGGCACTTTCTTCATTATAATTGGTTTTTGTAGAATATTAGAGTATCCTTGCACTTTGCTCAGAATAGAAGGTTAGACTTTCTGTAAAACTGGTTGATTTATGGTCTGGAGTTGTTATTTCGTGGTGGTAGGAAGAGTTGCAACGCACAAATCTGGAGCTTGATTCGTATAAGGAGAAGGTAAAGGAGAACCAGGAGAAGATCAAGCTCAATAAGCAGCTTCCATACTTGGTTGGAAATATTGTCGAGGTACAAATTCAGTTTTTGTCTCATTTAAGTCAATTGTGAAGTTCATTGGTGGTTTTCTTATACAAGTCTTGAATGTGCACAACTTGTTTATAGTTATTATTTTTTGTGCAAACTTTTAAGTCTTCTGTTGCATCCTTATTACATTTCACCGTCTCATATTCTTTGTTCTTGTTATTTCAGATCCTTGAGATGAATCCTGAAGATGATGCTGAGGAAGATGGAGCTAATATCGATCTAGATTCTCAAAGGAAGGGGAAGTGTGTCGTACTAAAAACATCCACCCGACAGGTCAGACCCTTTAAACCCTAATATTAATCACTTTTAAGAAGTTATAATCTCTTATGCCTTTATCGAAAGCACAATTATATGTTTTTGCTAATGAGAACCTTTTTCTTCGTTAATTAAAATTTCATCCTTTTCGCAGACAATATTTCTCCCTGTTGTGGGGCTTGTTGACCCTGACAAGTTAAAACCTGGGGATTTAGTCGGTGTGAACAAGGATAGTTACCTGATTTTGGATACTCTGCCCTCTGAGTATGACTCCCGAGTTAAGGCCATGGAGGTCGATGAGAAGCCAACAGAAGATTACAGTGACATTGGAGGCCTGGAAAAGCAGGTAAGCTTAGGATTTTTTTTATTCGTCTTTGTTAACACTAAAAATTGATATTTAACATATGTTTGCTTTTTTTCCCTCCAATAACAGATTCAAGAACTTGTCGAAGCTATTGTTTTGCCCATGACCCACCAAGAACGGTTCCAGAAATTAGGAGTTCGTCCCCCAAAGGGAGTTCTTTTATATGGACCTCCAGGAACTGGGAAGACACTGATGGCACGTGCTTGTGCTGCTCAAACAAATGCCACTTACTTGAAACTAGCTGGTCCTCAACTCGTCCAAGTACGATACTTCATGTTAAATCTTAATCCAACTTCATTTATTTTGTTTATGGATTAAGTTATAAATCACATTATTGGGAATTTACAATTTTCCTACTTGGTTTACTAAAGATGTTCATCGGAGATGGGGCAAAACTTGTTCGTGATGCATTCCAGCTTGCTAAGGAAAAATCACCTTGCATCATTTTCATCGATGAGATCGATGCTATTGGTACAAAGCGTTTTGACAGGTACCCATTTGTCCAAAAATATATCTTTTGGCATAAACCTCTTTGGGAAACTAAGTTTACCAGATTTTAATGGAGATTTTTTTCTTATCTTGTTAATTACAGTGAAGTGAGTGGAGACAGAGAAGTTCAGCGAACCATGCTGGAGTTACTTAACCAGCTCGATGGATTCAGCAGTGATGATCGAATTAAGGTTCGTTCTGCTAAACAACCGAATTGTTAAAACTAGGGTTTTGCTGAATCTAATTAAGAAACTATCTGATTTGCTTGGGAATTCATGATTCTTAGGTGATTGCTGCCACTAACAGAGCAGATATCTTAGACCCTGCTCTGATGAGGTCAGGTCGGTTGGATCGTAAGATTGAGTTTCCTCACCCAACTGAGGAAGCAAGGGCTCGGATTCTGCAGATTCATTCGAGGAAGATGAATGTTCATCCCGATGTGAATTTTGAAGAGCTCGCTCGGTCCACTGATGATTTCAATGGAGCCCAGCTCAAAGCTGTCTGTGTCGAAGCTGGAATGTTAGCTCTTCGACGCGATGCCACTGAGGTAAAATTTATTAAATTTCAAGTCTTTGATTGTAAAATCTTTTTAAAAAAACTTAATTTCGAATCTTGATTATGTAATCCGAATTGGGTTTTCGGTTGAGCAGGTGAATCATGAGGATTTCAATGAAGGGATCATTCAAGTACAAGCTAAGAAGAAGGCTAGCTTGAATTACTATGCTTAGAGTGATGAAGAAGTTAAGGATGGGGGGTTATGTTGTAGTGACAATGTCTTTTGATGTTGTTGTGTTTAGTGATTGGTTGGATGGGTACTTTGTGTTGTTTTCCAAACATGCAGTTGTTTTATATGGGGATTCCCTTGATGCTGTCCCTTATTCTTCTTTTTAATGAAACTCTGCTAAATAGAGTTGTGTTCTTAGGGAATTTTTTCAACTGGCCATTTGACTGTTGCCAAATATAAGATTGTCAATAAATAAATAAATAAACGTAACATAATTACGCATATAACTATTAGAGCATTATTGACGTGGCATGCAGATTGGGAATGCTGCACGTAAGCAGAAATTTAGTCCCTGCAAGCCACGTTAGCTCGTCGCACTTTAAAACAGCGGCGAGATGATGTGTCATGCTGATATGTTGAGTTCGTCGTTTTTTCAAAGTGGCCGGTCGTTTTTTCAAAGTGGCCGATAGTTATATGCGTAATTATGTTATATTTGCTAACATTTTTGTATTTGACAATTGTTAGATGACAATTGAGAAAAAAAAAACCGTTCTCACGATGATTCGAGTTCGAATTTCGACGGAGACATTTTATTGGGGAGGGCTTTAAATTTAACGCCCCTATAATTTAAGAGCTGTAAATTTGAGTGCATTTTGGCTAAACTCGCTTCTGATCTTGTATCTATTTTTTTAAAATAATTTGAAAAGTAAATTGAGTTTAAGAACTAATTTAGTGTTTTTTTCAAAAAGATTTGATTTATTTTAAATTTAAAAAAAAGTTTCAGACTATTTTGATATATGGTTAAAAAATTTAGCAAGACAATAGATTCAAAAAAGTGAAGGGCTGATTTCAGAATTTGGTGAAAAATTGGACTAGATTAATTAAACAACTTAAACGGGGGTAATTCCCGAATTTTCGTGAACCTGTGTGGCATCCCAGCAAAATAGCACGTTTCCAGTTTGTAGTTTTCCCTCAAATTTGTATACGATAGGCTGATGAACGAGTCCGGTTGTTTTTGGCTCATTTTGACATGGCTGCGTATACGCCTGGTGCATGCAGGAAATGGCTTCCGTGCACCTTCAACAGATACGGCTCATGGGCCGAGACTTTTTAGGCTAAATGGGCCGAGACTTCAAAGCAGGATTTCTTCAGGCCCAAACAAAGTCTGTTTCACCACCTACTACGATTTCAGGCCCAAATATATATTTCCTTTATTAATTTTCTTTTGCCAAAACTCCCCATTATTAATCATTTTTCGAATTTAATCCGGTTTATTTTTTGGAGGTATTTTTTTTTAAGGAGTGGCTAAAATGAACTTGATTATAAGTAAAATCGATTTTTCAGACATTTGATTAAGGATATCGAAATATTTTCAATAAATATTAATTATTTTTATTTCTTTTTCCTAATTTTTTATACATTCTCTTTTATAGTCTAATAAATAAATAGTTCTTTAGCTATATTTGTAAAATAAAGTTTTGAATTCATTTTCTTTATATAGTAGTAACATACTAACATTTGAGTTTATTTTGAATCATTTTTTTAATATATAAATATATATTGTAAAACTTAATGTTTATTTTATAACGTAGTTATCCTTTCCAAAACAAATCCAACGGCTGGTTATATCAAAACCAGTCAACTCGAAACTTCATCGCAGCCGTTGGTCTATGAGAATTAGGACAGCGATTCCAACAACTGAATCCAACGGGTCAGAGAGTCTTTACACACACAGAAGAAGGAGAGACTCCGTGTCCATTTCCATATTTTGATCACTCAATCAACATTTCAAGAGAGAGGGAAAGAGAGGATCGATTTCCAATTCTCTCAATTGGCAATTCCAATTTCCGATTTCCAATTCTCATTTGGCGATTTGGAAAATCGAGGTGTCCAATTTCATAGATTTCGACGCATTGTAGAGCGAACGACATCGGGATCATTACTTTCCATAAGTAGAATCGATGGTAGAGCAGCTGTTTTGGTGAAGAACGACTCCTTTTGAGCTCGAGTTAGGGTTTTCTTTGAGGCGATGATGGAATTGGACGATGGTGGCAGCTCCGTCTCTTGCTCGATTTGTCTGGAGGTTGTGGATGATAATGGGGAGCGATCCTGGGCGAAGCTTCAATGCAGTCATCGGTTCCATCTCGGTAAGCTAAGATCATGTAGAATTTTCCGGTGCTTGATTGGATTGTAGTTGAGGTTATGTTGTGAATGAATTGAGCTCGTTTTAACTGAATTACAGAGATCTGCTATCTCGACGTTGATCGAACTGACCAGGCTTAGTTTTTTGAAGGAAATATCCTAATCTGACATAGCTGCTATAAGAAATAGTAGATTTTTCTGATGAACAGAATCAAATGCCTAAATGTTCTTTATGCTAGATTGAGTTCTCCTGCTATGAATTGTCCATGATAAAAGCTCAAAATGCTTTGAATTTTGAGTAATATTTGTTGAGTTGAGTACCTTTTGAACACTGTATTCTGTAAAGGTTGTAGATTGTTTGATTATTTCTAAAAAAGGGTTAAATACCGAATTGCTAGCTGAACATTTTGCCAAGTACTTTCTAGCTGAATTATCCTTTGTGACTTTTTACTAGCTGAACTACTACTGAAGTGCAACCTGCTAGCTCCGTTTTTTATCCTTTGGGCGAAAAATGTACTCGTGGCGTCTGGACTGAACGACACTTTTGCGTCATTTTTCGAAAACTTGACAACAAAATAAAGGATAGAGCTAGCAAATTGCAGTAGTATTAGTTTAGATATGATAATGCCGCTTAAAAAAGTTCAGCTAGCAATCAACTACAAATTCCACTATCAATTTGGTATCCAAACCCTTTATTTAAGCTCCCCCCCTGGAGAAATGTCACTGATCAGTAAAAAAGTGTTTTTTTTGTTGGCAACTTATGAGCATAGACTATCTGTGTATTTTTGTTTTGATTTTATTACGAAATTGATCCATGTAGACTGCATTGGTTCGGCATTCAATGCAAAGGGAAGCATGCAGTGTCCTAACTGTCGGAAGATTGAGAAAGGCCAATGGCTCTTTGCAAATGGCTCCCGTTCAGTTCCAGAATTTAGCATAGATGACTGGTCTCAAGATGAGGACCTTTATGACATAAGCTACTCCGATTTGGTATATAGCTACATATATATGTATATATGAATTTTAGGTGGCATTTTGATTATCATTTGTCAGTTATTATACAATTGCTTACGAGTTTTTTACGCTTTTGCAGTTCGGTTTTCATTGGTGCCCTTTCAGTGAAGTAGCCGGGATTCCTTCAACTTTTGAGTAAGCAACTAAGCATGATGTTGATTTTACACCTCAACTCTCAAGTTGTGTATTTGATATCTTGTCAAAAAAATTTATAGCTGTTTTTTTTTTTTTTTTGTAGGGAAGGAGAAGTCTTATCCTCTTCATGTAAGTTTCTTCTGAATTCTTTCAATAATTTTCTAATTTTACTTTTAGGAGACAATTTTTCATTAACCAATACCATAATGCAGATCAAAATCCACTGCTACAACACGCCTTGTTCGCTGACAATACATCTGCTGCACTCCCCTGCCCATACATCACTTACTTGCCCATGCATCCTTCATCTTCAAACTCTAATGGCGGCATTTCCGATGCTTCTAATTTGGGTAATCACTGGAATGGCCATTCAGTGACCAGTGAAATTCCTGCTGCTTCGTACGGTTTTCCAACCCCGGATCGTCATTATCATAATTGGGAGCATAATTCCTCTGCCTTCTCTAATGGCCGTGTTCCAAATGGGGATCAGTCGCCATCTATTGCAGTTTCTACACAAAGGTCTAATAGGACTAGTCCCGATGTCACGAGATCAGGCGCTTTTGTGCACCCATTTGTCGCCAGCCACAGGTAATTTTCCTTTTTGATACTTTGAAAAAAATAGTTTCTAATCATAACATGATTGAAATGTTGCTTGTCAATTAGACTGTGAACTTTTTAAAATTTGGATTGAATACCAAATTGCTTGCTTGAACTTGTGGCCGATACGCTGGTTGTTGCCTGAACTTTCTTTTGCAAAATTCACAAGCTGAACTAATATTGAAGTGCAACAATGCTAGTTTCGTCTGTTTTTCTGTTAACATTGGACGGAAAAAGAATATATTGCGCCTTGACTGGACAACTGTTATGACCCTAGGATCGAATCAATGGGTGATGGTTAGATGGTTAGGATAAATGTTGGATAGTTGGCCCATCAAGGGGAGCATTACCGTACCGTATGGCATCACCCGGACTAGAACCCGTGAGCTTTGATACCATGTTAATAATAATACGTGCGCCTTAACCAACTGTCCATAAGTTCGAACTTTTGGGTGAATGCGTTTAACACACTCTAATACTTCAACATGGACCGCGTTGGAAAGAGAATCCGATCACTAAACCCGGGTTTTTGTTTAATAATCTACTTATCGTTTTATTCAATAACCTGCATCTTGAATAAGATTAGACCAGTACAATCTATGAGATAAGATATTCTAACAGATAACACATGTGCAGAGGGTCAAGACCCGGAAGCTCGGTTCCATCTACTCTGATTCCTCCCTACCTAGGAAACAACGCTCGGACCCGTGAGAGGGTCCAAGCCCTGCAAGCTTACTACCAACAACAACGACCCAACCATTCCATGTCAACCCGAACCCAGATGATTCGGAGACATGGGCCCCACCGAGGAATGGTTCCGGTCCCACCTTCATCGGACCAAACAAATCCGTTCTACTTCTTTCCAACAGGTCCGGGTCGGAGCTTTCAAGAACCGGAGAGCATGGTACCGAACCGGATGCAGTTGTGGGACCGAGATTCAAGTCGAGCGTCTGGGTCGGACCCAGGGCTCAGACATGGTGGGAGCTTCAGACACAGGTACGGGTTGTTCGAGAGGACATCATCGAACACCCGAATGTAAGTTGACTATATTGTGGATAGATGTAATGCTTGAGAAAACTGTACATACTCTTGAAATTACGGATTTGCCCTCCGAGACGAAGGTCGGGTATTCGTGGGGAGTTGTTGATAGACCTTTATAATGTCGTTTTTAAGTCGATTTGCGTCGCGCGGATCTAAATGAGAGATTATTCATGGTACGTATGGTTCTTGTTATTTGTTTGAATTTCTCTCGAACATTTGAATATGGAGATGATACAGCTCTATGATTGTTGTTTGTTATTGCAGTTTATGATTTTGCCCTTAAGCTATATATTATTTTGTTAAAAAAATCCAGGTTATTTTTATATATTTATTTTTTTCAAAAAAGTTTAAAACCTATCAACGGCTCCGAAAAATCCTCCATGTTGAATTCGCTTCGCTAAATTTTTTGTATGAATATTAGATGCTCCGAATATTGGAATTGTTACTAATCATTTTTCTTTAAAAGAGTTTTATGCAACACATCACATATGCCATGACACTTTCAAAAGTGCCACTGATTTTTTTGGCGCGTAAGAATTAGGTAACCGTTTTTAAAAAACGTCATCGTATTGTAAATTTTAGCCAATACTAAACGTTAATATTGTCTAAAGTCTGGTTTAGGCGACGTAATTTGCTAAAACGTAGCTTAATTTTTTAAGTTTAAACAACACTCAATTAAAAAACAACACTCAATTAAAAAACAACGCTCAATTAAAATCAAGAAAACAGTTGCATGCATGATTAGCTAGTGAAGTTATATCATATAATATATACTCCTTAATTAATTAATTAATTCCGTTCTTTTTTTATAAATCCGTTGCTAAAACATATCTTAATCTTTAGGTTTAAACAACGCTCAATTAAAAACCAGAAAACAGTTGCATGCATGATTAGCTAGTGAAGTTATATTATATATTATATAATATATACTCCTGAATTAATTAATTATTTAATTAATTTCGTTGTTTTTTTTAATAAATCCGTTACTAAATTATTATTATTACACTAATATAATAAATTTCACTCTTCAATCTCCATATATTCTCGCTACATAATCTTTTCCCTTAAAAAAAAAGATGAGCAATATTAATCATGTTAGTAGCAATGCTATTTTAATATTAACCATTATTTTAGTCGCACGTGCGGTGGACGGTGGTTGGGGCGTGGCCCGACGTGTCGTAATAACAAACAACGTACCCGACAAAAAACAAGTTGGCGTGCACTGCAAGTCAGGCGACGAAGACCTCGGGTCCCACTCCCTGAAATGGGGACACGTGTACGATTTCAAGTTACTCAGCAATTTCTGGCAATCAACGTTGTACTTCTGTCGGGTGAATTGGGGCCGTAAAACAGCGATTGGAGATGTGTACGTGGACAGTGATCCAAGCTTCAAAAATATTTATTGTCACGGTGGTCCGGTGTGTTATTGGAATGTGACAAAAGAAGGTTTAAAGAATAAACCGAGTTCGCCCGTTAGGGTGCCTCTTCGAGCCCCGTTATATCGTTGGGAAAATAGATAATATAATATAATATCCATGCAAAAAAAAAAAAAAAATCGTAAGTTTAATGTAGTTGTTGTTATTAGTTATAGAGTAAGTATTAGTCTTTATCAAATGTTTCAGAACAAAATGTAGTCGAGTTTATTTAAATTTGATTTCTCAGTCGTTAGATTATGAGAGAGAATCAACCATAATTGAGGAAAGATAAAAGATGTTTCTTACATATGTATAATCTGATGGCTGAGAAATCAAGTTGAAATAAACTCGAGTTTATTTTAGCTGAACCTTAAGATGTTTACCAAAAAACAATGTTTCTTATAAGTAGTAGCCCTATGTGGCTTCGTAGGAGATAAGAGCCCCCGATCTGGAGCCTACCGGCCTAGATTGAGCCACAGAAGGCTCGGTTGGAATCCTTGTGGCCAAAATTGGGGCCAACAGCTTCAATTGGAGATGCTAGTCGTGATTTGGATTGTGGCCACCGCCAATTGGAGCTGGCCACCACCAATTGGAGTGGTGGCCGGCCCAATTGGTGGCTGTCGTCCCTATTGGGGTTGGTCAGCTCCGATTCATGTTACCGGTTATGTTTCGTGGTGGTAGACGCCTTAGCTGGTGGTCACCGGTCTTGGTGGGTGGTCGACGGACTTGGACGTTGACTGGAGAAAATAGAGATTTAATTTGAGGACTAAATTGAACATAGTGTTTAACTGTCAAACTTAACTGTTGACTAACGGATGCACTACAATCATATGCACCAAAAACCTACAATCATATGCATAAAAAATCTACAAAATAGAACGACACCAAAAGCCAACATTGGCCAAACATATGACACTAAAAGTCTTAAAAGACCCTTTAACCCTAATTATCGTATAAATATAATAGTTTTTTCTTCTTCAATGGGTGTTCTAAAAGCCTTATTCTAAATAATATGTGGTAGCATCAGGTCAATCTTTAGAGGTTATAAAATGTTTGGTGATAAATAATTTTCCATTTCAGGATTCGAGAGTGTGTTTGTGTTGGCAATGTAACAATTGAATTTTCTTTCATGGTAGCTTATTCCAACTAATTTTCTTTCCTACTCTAGTCGTGGATCACCCTCTCGCTCTAGCCCTCCCTGAATTTCCATGCGATGTTCCATCCGTGTTAAGTTTCTTCCACCTTTATGGGCGATGGGCAACGTCATTACCCGAATAATTTGAATTATCAAGGAAATAACCATTATCTAGATAATGAGTGTTGAACTGAGGTGACTTAGTCATATAAGAAGATTTAAGGCTCGGTACTCGAGTAAGATATGATCTTATATGTCTAGGGTGACGCCTGTGAGGCGGTGCTAGAGTTATACATTTCTGATCACGTGACCAACACATGACTAATATAATAATATCCATCAATCTATTAAAAAAAAAACTGAAAATGACTTAAAAGAGTAACAGTTGAGAATTACCCAAACAATAAAACTGTTTTATTATAATCATTACATATCATAAAAAACGGAATTAGTTAATTAACTAATTCCGTGTTTTATCCGTTACAAACTTAATATCATACACAGGATATAAATTTACACTAATTTCAACTACTCTTCAAACTCCATACACAACTTTTTCTCTAAAAAAAAAAGAAGATGAGCCGTAACAACATTGTTGTAACATTTTTTACAACATTGATGATACTAAACGCAGTAGAGGCTCAATTACATTATTTCTACGCTACCGTAACAATAATAAACAACATACCCGACAAATCCGTAATTAGCGTGCACTGCAAGTCAGGAGACAAAGATTTGGGATCTCATTACGTGAAACCGGGACACGTGTACGAGTTTACATTCAAGATCGCTAGAGGGGGTTGGGCTACATCGTTGTACTTCTGTCGGGTTAATTGGGGGCAAAGCAAGACCGCCATTGGAGACGTGTACGAGGATGATTACAGGTTTAATGAGTATCTGTGTCAAGTTTTGGAGCGAGATAAGACTGATAACCCGTTTAGATGGAACTGCATTTGGAAAGTCACGGGGCAAGGTCTCGCTGTTGACCCATCTGATGTGTATTATAGATATTACTTGGAAGATCCTCCAATATACCGTTGGGAAAAGAGAGTGTAATGCATAAATAAATAAATAAATCATGCCAATTTTATTTCATGTATAAATAATAAATTTGTAAATATGATATGGATTCTTCGTAAACGATATGTCAATTAAACTCTTTATAACAAATATCTTATCACATATATTCAAATAAGGCGAATGAAGGAGACGAGGTTGGGATAACAAAAGAGTATGTCGGAAGCATGCAGTATCGGGTCGAATGTCGATTCTCTACGTAAAAAAAAATTTATATACATAAATAAATAAAATAATAATTAATCGTTTCTATTTAAATGACAAATTCGATAGCAAAACTTATGCGGTCACCTAAGTGAAACGTCACATCATCAATAATAAAAGAGTTAGATTAAAAATATATATTTAAAATCGTAGATGTTATCAAGTAGACATGCCTATTTATTTTTCCCAACCCGAAATTGATCTGGGTCCGGACCAGTTCGTGTCTTGGAATTAAGGGTTCGGGTTATTATTGAGTTGACCCAAAAAACACTAGTAGGGTTTGGAACCTTAAAATGTATTATATGAACCCGACCCGTTGACCATCATTTTTTTAGAAGGTCCATCAAATTGGTTCATATTTATATTTCATAAGGATATTTTGTTAGTTATTATTAATTAAGAGCTTAAGATTAGGGACATAAGGTCTTAAATATGACTCTTGATTCATGATTAAAATTCAAAACTTGTGGTAATTATAAGGTTAGCGAGCAATCAACGCATGCGCTGACCTCATCAACGTATCCCACCAGCAGTCTAGTATAGTCAAGAGGCCGGCCCATATCCAATTATTCTCAATGTAAAAAACATTTCTACAACAACAATATATTTATACAAAAGACAAACTAACATTATTTTTTATAAAAAAAAAATTAAACATACTTTCATTTTAATTATTACCTATACAATTCGCAAGCAGAGTAACTAATTTATAAGACATGATACAGATTCCGACCCCAGCCTCTGAAAAGTTCCGAACTTTCTCTGCAACAACTTTACCCTTAACGTTGCAAGAAATTACGGGATATGCCATATAGATACAATTAGGGCTGGCAATTCGTGCGGGCCGTGCGGGTTCATGTCGTGCCAAGTTCGTGTCGTGTTCTGGGGGTCAGCCCAAACACGGCCCAACATGAAAAACTGGCACAAAAAATCTATAGTAAATTGAATATAAAAATTAATATTTATCAATTTTAGTTTAAAACATCGTGTTATATCGTGTTGTCGTGTCGTGTCACTAACATCAAACCCAAACCCGTACTTTTCGTGTCGTATTCGTATCGGCCCATTGTGCCGAGCCCGAATTGCAAGCCCTAGATACAATTCGGAACTTCTCGGAATCCATATCATTTTTACAAATTTATTATTTATACGTGAAATAAAATTGGCATGATTTATTTATTTATGCATTACACTCTCTTTTCCCAACGGTATATTGGAGGATCTTCCAAGTAGTATCTATAATACACATCAGACGGGTCAACAGCGAGACCTTGCCCCGTGACTTTCCAAATGCAGTTCCATCTAAACGGGTTATCAGTCTTATCTCGCTCCAAAACTTGACACAGATACTCATTAAACCTGTAATCATCCTCGTACACGTCTCCAATGGCGGTCTTGCTTTGCCCCCAATTAACCCGACAGAAGTACAACGATGTAGCCCAACCCCCTCTAGCGATCTTGAATGTAAACTCGTACACGTGTCCCGGTTTCACGTAATGAGATCCCAAATCTTTGTCTCCTGACTTGCAGTGCACGCTAATTACGGATTTGTCGGGTATGTTGTTTATTATTGTTACGGTAGCGTAGAAATAATGTAATTGAGCCTCTACTGCGTTTAGTATCATCAATGTTGTAAAAAATGTTACAACAATGTTGTTACGGCTCATCTTCTTTTTTTTTTTAGAGAAAAAATTGTGTGTGGAGATTGAAGAGTAGGTGAAATTAGTGTAAATTTATATCGTGTGTATGATATTAAGTTTGTAACGGATAGAAAACAGAATTAGTTAATTAACTAATTCCGTTTTTTATGATATGTAATGATATTACGTAGTTATTATAAAACAGTTATATTGTTTGGGTAATTCTCAACTGTTTACTCTTTTAAGTCATTTCAATTTTTTTAATAGATTGATGGATATTATCAAGTTAGTCATGTGTTGATCACGTGATCGGAAATGTATAACTACCGTATAACATCATATCTTACTAGAGTACCGAGCCTTAAATCTTATATGACTAAGTCACCTCAGTTCAACACTCATTATCTAGATAATGGTTATTTCCTTGATAAGTCAAATTATTCGGGTAATGACACTGCCCATCGCCTATAAAGGTGGAAGAAACTTAACACGGATGGAGCATCGCATGGAAATACGGGGATGGCTAGAGCGAGAGGGGTGATCCACGATTAAAGTGGGAATTGGATTTCAGGATTCTCCCGTAATTTAGGAATTGCTAACAGTTTACTTGCAGAATTATGGACTATCAGAGATGGGCTTAACCTGGCGACTTACACTTACAGATTATGTCCATACATATTAAAACTGATGCTCTTATTGTCCATGAACTTATTGCCGATATTATGAATCTAAAATTGAAATTCACGCCGTTGATCTTGAATTGCAGGAATTTGCTGTTAGCCAATAGATACAAGCGTAGACATATTTATCGTGAAGCAAACTATTTGGCGGATGCTATGGCTGGAATTGGAGTCGAGCAACAATCCAGTTTTATCCAGCAAACTCTTTCCAGCGAATTCCTTCATCTGGTCACTAGACCCCCAAACCCTAATCTATAAATGTAACTACAAAAATGGTCCGATTAATTTGTTATCGAGTTTAAATAAACTCGAAATCTGAACCGTTGATTAACATTGTTTAAAATTCGAGTCCACTTATTAAAACACTCACATCTCTTTAATTAATGTCATCCAACGATTTAAAAATCAAGTTTAAAATAAATTTGACAGTAAATTACTGGCCCCTACAATAATCAGTTTACACCTTTGATAACCACAAAGGAACAAAAATATTTAGAAACAATCAAGAGTGACAAAAACATCCAAACCGCTCCGAACAACAACAAACAAACACAACAAGGCTGGCCCAATACAATAAACACAGCCCAACACAAACAAAGCTCAATAAACCAACTTGAATATCACATCCTTCATTTTAAAGCAATATTAATTGTTTCATTATTAATATTATTATTTTTTATCTTAATTATTAATATTATCGATATGTAGTAAATACACACTTCCTTTTCTTCTTTTACTATCTTTCAATACAATTTGCAAAGAGTATTGATAATGAAAACTGTTTATTAAGCGCAACTATTCTCATGTGGTTTGGCTCTTAGATTTCAAGTTTAAAATCGCTTAGAGGTGTCACTTCGCGGTGACATGTTTAAAAAACATAAGATCCCGTCTGGTCCACACACCGCGTCAAGCATATGAGGAGACGAGTAGAACTGGACACTGGCCGGCCTCTTGACATACTAGGCTGTTGGTGGTGCTACGTTGACGAGCTCAGTGCGTACGCTGGTAGCTCGCTAAGTCTGGTCGGAAAAATCCAGACCGTAGGCAGCAGAGCTCAAACATTACGTAGCGGGATGGGCCTAGCTAGGGTCGCCGCTACTAGCCAATTCTTTTCTTCCGAAAAGAAAAAGAAAAAAAAAAAAACTAACTGTTTTATAATCTTTAACCAAAGAAGTTATTATACACTCCATAATTATTCCGTTGTTTTTTTTATCCGTTACAATATTATCAAATCATATCATATAAATTTACACCTTCAACTACAATTCATCTTCTATCACCATGCACATTTTTATTTTTTATTTTTAAAAATGATGCGCAATAATAACATTATTATTCCGATATTTTTTACGACATTGATCATCATACCGGGTTCAGTGGATCCGAATCGTGATAATTCCGCTACTGTCGCCGTAATAATAACGAACAACGTACCCGATAAATCGGTCATTAGCGTGCACTACAAGTCGGGCGACGAAGATCTCGGATCGCGTTACGTGAAACCCGGATCGCGTTACGGGTTCAAATTCCAGCTTCCATATTGGACACCTTATACGACGCTCTACTTCTGTAGAGTGAATTGGGGCAATAGTAAAACCGCTATTGGAGATGTGTACGACGGGTCCGATGACGAAGAAAAAATCATTTCAATTTCACGTCCAACGTGTGAATATTCAGACGAAAATGGTACGAAATGCTATTGGAAAGTCACGGGGCAAGGTCTTGAATTTGACCCGCCTGAGGTGTGGTACAGATACCACTTAGAAGATCCTTGAGTATACCGTTGGGAAAAAAGAATGTAAATCATGACAATTTTATATAATAATTAAATTAGTTAGTCAACTCGCGGACCGCGCGGATAAAAATAAATGAATGTATATTTTATGAGTAATTTTTGGGGTTAAGGATCTGAAAACTGTCACTGGTTTGATTCATGTTTCAGTTTGGTGTCTTATTGATTAAATTACTGATATTTGGTGTCTTAAGTTTCATTATAGTTAGAATTTAGTTTTCCGTTAGATTTTGGAATAACTTTGACAGACTGAGTTGAAAAGACTATTTTATCTATTTATTATTATTTTTTTTTTTTGCAAAGCCTCTAATTCCGGCCACCCACCTCGATTCCGGCCACCCACCTCCGATTCTGGCCACCCACCTCCGATTCTGAGCCACCCACCTCCGATTCCGGCCACCCACCTCCGATTCTGAGCCACCCACCTTCAAATCCCACATCCAGTTTCAACCAATTCGGAGGTGGGTGGCCGGAATCAGAGGTGGGTGGCTCAAAATCGGAGGTGGCTGGTTGGAATCGGAGGTGGGTAGCCGGAATCGGAGGTGGTGGCCAGAATCGAAGAGGGATATTTTAGGAATTTCAAAATTATTCAATCACGTGACCAATAAATTAATGACCACATTCGGTTCAACTTAATCCTAAAATTTGATGGAGTCACCAAATAGTAACACATATAAAACTTGAGACAGTTAATTTTATCATCAGACACCAAATTGAAAACAGTTTTTAGATTCTTAACCCTAATTTTTATTTAGCTTATAGCGGTGGAGTGCATATTTTTTAAGATATTGAAGATACATTAACAAAATCAAAATTGTGATTTAAGATATTGAAGATACATTAAACAAAATCAAGATACATTTAGCCGCTGAACCCTAGACAATGGCACTTATGTTGAAGAAAAGGTTTGTTCAAAATCGATTGAGTTAGTTGATTTGCGGTTTGATCCATTTTCTTAAGCCGGACTAGTTAAGCTAAACCAGTACAGTTTAGTTTTCTGTTTAATTAGTTGATATTCGGGTTTTATACGAACCAATTACATTGCTGACACGGCTCAGACCGTTGATATGTATGGCTCACAGTTTAACCCGACCCGGTTCGATTTTCAAAACATTACCTTTGGTACATAGGTGATTTTGTTGACTTAGGTTTTTCCTCAAGAAGTTGTCCGTACTTATAAAAATTCCAAGGATGCGGAGTCACATCACATAATAAGTAGATTCACCCTTTTTAATATTCTCGAACATGTATCCATCACAAACGTTACACTTTTTTTTATTAAAAAAAACCTGAAAATGAATTGATGGTAATTAAATTAGTAAAATCTACAATCTGCAAAGAGTAACGATCTAATTTCCCGAACAAGAAAACCGTTTCCTTAATTAATTCCGTTTTTTAAATCCGTTACAAAATTCTTTTTATATGATATAAATTCGCACTTTCAAGTACTCTTCGATCTCCGTTATTTATAAAAAAAATATATATATATTAAAAAATAAGAAGATGGGCAGTAATAACATTATTATTTACCCAATATTTTTTACAACATTAATTATACTGGGTGCAGCTGTGCCTGTTCCTTTTGTTCAAGAATATGACATTGTACACATAATCAATAAGGTACCCGATAGATAGATCCGACGTTAGCTTGCACTGCAAATCAGGGGACGAAGATTTGGGAGCACATTACCATAAACGAGGACACGTGTACGTATTTAAGCCTCCCATTTCCTTTTGGAAACACGAGTTATATTATTGTCGGGTGAATTGGCGTAATAAAACCGCTATTGGTGACGTGTACAAAGATGACATGGTTGAATGGCGTGATCATGGCAGTGTTATCAGAACCGGACCGGACCGGCGGTCCGACCGGGTTCGAACCGGAACCGGAGCCCTTTACGGTCCGGTTCGAATAAATCCGGAGGATGTAGGCGAACCCGGTCTAAGGTCCCGGTTTATAGAGAACCGGACGGTTTTCAGTGGACCGGGCGGTCCACCGGTTCACCGGTTCAAACCAGAAGAGGAAAAGGGAAAAAATGACGAATCTAAATTAAATCAGCAAGCAACCCTAGCTGCTTGGCTCCAGATCCATCCGTCCAGTCACGCCTAGCTCCAGCTCCGACCGCCTCCGCTCCACATCGTTCCGCCCTGGTCACTCCCGTACCAGACCTTATCTCCAACTAATTCGAAAGAATCCGTCCTAAATTCCTCGGCAGAAAGGGAGCAGAAGTCTTCCAATGAGGAAAAAGATACATATGAGGCATTTGAGTCGGGTTTGGAGCTCTTAGGTAAAATAAAGGAGAAAGATGGAGCTTCGATGAAGAAGAAGAAGAACAAAATATATACAAAGGAGCTGGCTTTGGTGTTTCTACTGCTTACTGCATCGGCAAGGAGCTTGTTATCGGCGCATGGGTCCACTTCTACTTCTTGTTGTCTGTTGGATCACGGCGGGAACTCCGGTTACCGTGACGGATTCCTTAGCTCCTCGCAATCCTGCAGAAGGGGAATAGAGGGCGGTGGCCCAGAATCCCTCTCCGATGCTTAACGTAAGTACGGTGGTCAACAGTTCAAGCAAGCAGTATTTGTGTGTATGTAGAACGTAACCCTAATCTGGAATAACTTCCCTCCTTTTATAGAGGAAAGGCTATCCCAGTTACCTGATTAGGCGGTTGGATTGTGATCCACTATCCCACATATCTCGCCGTATATCTTGCTACGTATCTTGTACAGTTATTCGTATCCCACATATCTCGCTCATTATACCACTACTGTAATCATGGCGAGATTTCCGGGATTGTGCTCTTACTGGCGAGTCTCGATCATTATCGGAGACTCCCAAGTTACATCGTTGAGGATTCGGTGTTGGGGAGTGGTGTCAACTCCCATATCGGGACCGACTACGTCCAGATCCGATATCTTCGGGGCTCTTCCCTATCGGAGCCATACTTGCTCGGGGCCATTCAATGTCGGGGCCTCCTTCCGTCGGAGCCCTTAGCCTTCCAGCAGCCCAACTCCTAGCTCACCAGGCCTAGTCGTCGTTCGCCAATCGTTAAGGGGCCTAACGGCCTTCGCCGGGGCCCATCATTTGCCCCCAAGACGTGAGGGACTTATAGTGCGTCGCGTCTTTCAATATCGGACCCCTCCACATCCCAGTCGGGGGTCTTTATTTGAAACGTTGGAGGCCATTGTATAAACTTTGAGAGGATTTAGAGAATGCAATGATCTTGTTATTCACATAAACTCCAAATCAGTTTGTACAATATGATCTAACTAACTATATATACTAAGTTAGCTACGTACATAGGAAAGGAGGAGAACACAACTAACTATGGCACAAGTATTGTGTATGCACACACAAGCATTGTGCAAACATAACTAAGGCACAAGCTTGATGTGTTCTATATTCTCCCACCTTTTTCTTCTTCTTTCTTCTTTTCGTGAAACACATCTTTTATGCCATAAAGCCTTAATAAGGCAATGTGTTGTTTCTTGACCAAGGCCTTCGTAAGCAAATCAGCAAGTTGATCCTTAGAAGCAACATGAATGGCATCAATTACCCCAGAACCAATGTGATGTCTTGTGAAATGACAATCCAGCTCTATGTGTTTTGTGCGCTCATGAAACACAGGATTTCTAGCTATTCTCAAAGCAGCCTTACTATCCGTATAGATTGGAATGGGCAAGCACAAAGGCAAACCCAACTCCCTTAGGAGTCTACTAACCCAAAGAGCCTCCTGAATTGCCACTCTAAGACATCTATACTCAGCTTCAGCACTTGAAAGAGAAATGGTCTCCTGCTTCTTCACTTTCCAACCTACCATTGCCTCACCTAGCCTAACACAATAGGCACTCACTGATTTTCTACTCAAAGGACAAGCAGCCCAATCTGAATCACAATACAAACTAAGTTTGAAATTGCTTGTAGATGGATAGATCAAGCCTTGACCAGGACAACCCTTGATGTACCTAATCACTCTCATGGCAGCATCAAGATGTGACTTCTTGGGTTTGTCAACAAATTGACTCAATCTTTGCACGGAGAAGCTAATATCTGGCCTTGTCATGGTTAAGTAGAGAAGCTTACCAATCAACCTCCTATAAGAAGTAGCATCCTTAAGTGGGTGATCATCAGGATTGGACTTGGTTGCCTTATCATACTCACAAGTGGTCAGCTTGATATTGAACTCCATAGGAGTTTCAGTCGGTCTTGCTGCCCCCAAACCAGCCTCCTCAACAAGTTCAAGAGCATACTTCCTCTGATTGATGACTAACCCCTCATGTGATCTAGCAATCTCCAATCCCAAAAAATATCCCAAATTGCCCAAATCTTTGAGTTTAAAATGAGACTGAAGAGTGGACTTCAATTGGCTAATCATGCTTTCACTTGAACCAGTGATAAGCAAGTCATCCACATAGATGAGTAGGATAACATTTTCCTTACCATTAGTCTTGGTGAACAAGGAATGATCAGAAACACTCTGAATGTAGCCATTTTTCAACAAGGTCTGAGTGAGTTTGATGTTCCATTGCCTAGAAGCTTGTTTTAGTCCATATAAAGACTTCAAAAGCTTGCACACACGTTTAGGTGACCCAAAGACTGGCTTAGAAGAGTCAAAACCTTGAGGAATGTCCATAAAGACCTCTTCATGTAAATCACCTTGTAGAAAGGCATTGTTCACATCCATGTGATACAAGCCCCATGATTTGGCTGCAGCCATTGCAAGGACAATTCTCACAGTGGTCATCTTCACAACTGGGGAGAAAGTCTCATTAAAATCAGTCCCCTTACTTGAGTCGGAGGCCTTTGCCTTGGATCTCTTCAAGATCCTTTGGGATCCTACTTGGATTCGAGGGGGTTTCTTGATCAGACCAGCATTAAATGCTGATAGGAAGTGAAGGAACGTTTCGGGTTCCGCGCGCCTGCTCTCTGAAAAAGCACTTTTCAACCGCCCCGGTACGTCATTACTCTTGTCTTATCTGTCCCATGCGTCCTGACGGTTCAGATTAAAACCGTTTCGCCTTCTCGTTTTCCTTTGGACGATTCTGATTGAGTGGTTTTGAATTCTACGGTTCAGATTGCCCACCCCTTCAGTTCTCCTTCCTTCTCTTATAAAACCCTAACCCCAGACACTGTTTCACCTTTCTTTTACCTCTTCTTTTCTGCGATCCCAAGAGCTTTGATTCTCCAGATTTCGAGTTTTCACCGGCGCTTCAAGCACTTCAAATTTTCCGATCAAGCCTTCAGTCACTATGTCTGGTAAGATTCTTCTCCTTATTATTCTTTTCCTTTTCATCTTTGATCTTCTTAGGTTTCAATTTTTCCCTCCTTCCTTCCCTCGACGATTTTCAGCCGAGGGATCTGCCACTGTTGGGCCACCTTTCGTCTTCAAGTATCTCAAGAACTTGCTTGCGCCTATTAACTACGATAGGGCTTGTATAGAGTGTGGTATCTTCGAATCCTCCTTCGGGGCCCGCTATCCCTACGAGCAATCCCAGTTCAGTCCTCGTGATGCTCAGATTACGCTCCCCAAAGGAGATGAGGTGTTCATCTCCCCAGGGCAAATTCGTGCGGGAATCCGACTCCCTTTCTGTCCGAGTTGGGTGGAGCTGTGCAACCATTACAAGACTTACCCCACGACCTTCTCCCCACACGCAATCCGTACATGGATTGCCTTCCAAGTGTGGTGTGATATCAACAAAGAAGATTGGAGCTACACTCTGGAGCTTTGGCGGGTCCTCTACAAGATGACCTGTAATAAGGACGGTATCTGCTCCTTCACCCCCCGCCAACCCGAGGGGACCGACGAGCAGTATAAGGAGCTGGGCTGGGATAGGAAGGTGTCCTGGAGGATTTGCAAGGAACGGGCCATCATCCATGATAAGGGGCATGACAATGCCAATTGGAAAGAACAATATTTCTTCATCAAGCCTGGTCCCATCGAGTGGCCGAAGACCGTCGTGGAGGCTGATCCTCCTGTGCCTTTCCGTTCGTGGTCGGAGCAGACCAAGAGGGCCTTGATGCTTATCCAGGCCCGTCGCTGGGAGGAGGGGTATCAGCCCTTCGAGGCCACTTCTGTCACCGACCAACAGCGGATCAAAATTTCCATTATGCTGATTGATCCCAAGGCCGGGGGAAAAATTCATGATGGCGTTTCCAATGTAATTCTCTGGGTAATCTTCTAATTATTTCTTGTTTCCACTGTTTACAGCCCCTCGATCATCGCTGACCGTCCGTCTGTTTCAGGAGGATACCGATGCCTCCCATTCGCTGAAGCGCAAGAAGAAGTCCTCCCATCGAAAGACTTCTGCCACGTCGGGGCCGTCTCGGAAGAAGGCGAAGACCTCCGAGGCCCCAGGGTCTGCCCCCACCTCCGAGGGGCGGACTAATACGGATGTGGTCAGGGCCGCCTTCAACGTCCGCTCCGAAAAGGAAGGTAAGGAAGTTTTTCGTGCTATAAAGAGATATAGAGAGTTGGTACCTCAAGACCTTCAAGCCTCCGATATGGAAGGGCAGATTAGGGATGTCAGGAATATCCTCCGAGGGGAAACTCCACATGTTCTCGAAGCGGGTTATTACGACTTTTTCGGCCAAGAGAGATATATGGAGCGTTGTTTAATTTGGCACACCGATATCAATTTACTTCCTCACCTTATTCGCCCCGCTGCAGGTCCCGCGGACGTCGCCCCTGCTGTACCTGCCTCAGACCCCGCGCCTGCAGCGGAGCCGTTGGTGGAAGATGCCCCGACGGAAGCCCGTGGCGAATTCGGTCGGGTGACCAGCTTGGAGGACTCTCCCTCCGAGGATCAAGCTGAGGAGGAAGGCCTAATCCTCCGAGGAAAGTCGAGGTCGACTCCTGCTAAGTCGCCTGGTAGGAAGACGTCTCCACTCCCCATCACGCCACCATCGTCACCCGCACCGCCATTGTCACCAGTTAGGGGCGCGACCCCCGAAGCCCGAATAAGTGAAGACGGGGGGGCTCGCCTGGTAGTTCCTCCATTCCCCTTGGATGGAGACTACTACCAGGCCTTCTCTTCGGACCAGAGCGCCGAGCCTTGGAGACCGGTGGAGTCCCTTCGGGGGATTCCTCTACATCGGGGGTGTCAGGAGAAGAACCTGGCCTTGCACTTGGTGTCGGGCTCGATCCCGCCCTCACTGAGGCGCCCCCTCTCTCTGGAAGGGGAGGACATCGAGGCGGACATCCGGCAAATGGCCGTCCGTCGGATAGAGGTAGGTACACTTTGTTTTTATTCATCTGGAAGTATTCCGACTTTTAAATACTAAGCTATATTTTGCCCTCAGGAAATGGCGGACCAGGATCGTTGCTTCGGCTACATCCTGTCTCTGCGGGAGGCTTTGGAGCAAGAACGGGCCAACTCCAACCTCGAGAGCTTGACCAAGCTCCAGGAGGACCTAGCTGCCTCCGAGGCGTCAAGGCTCCGAGCGGAGGAGGGTAAAAAGCGGGCCGAAGAAGGTTGGCAGCGGGCCGAGGAAGTTCGGCAGCAGGCTGAGGAGGGTAGGCAGCAGGCCGAGGAGGGTAGGGCCAAGCTTGCTCAAGAGGCCCAATCCCAGCAAAGGCAGATTCTAAGCCTCGAGAGCTCGCTTAGGCGGGAGCAGCAAGCGGCCTTGGCGGATCGGAGCCAGGCTGCCTTCGATAAGGCAGCGTTGAAAGAAACTGCTGAGCGGCTGAAGCTTGAGAAGCAGAGGGCCATCGCGGAGCTAGAGGAGGCAAAGGCGGATCATTCCGCCCAAATAACAAACGCGAAGGTCCAGGGCCGCGAAGAATATCGGAGCTCGGAGGACTTCAAAGCAGATGCGGCGAGACATTGTCAGGAAGATTTGCAGAATGCCTTCCTTGATATTGTCGAAGAGCTTAATGAAACCTACGGGGACTCCATCGACTTGAGGAAGTCCAAGACTCTCGGCCGAGCCGCAGAGACGTACCTTAGCCTCCCGTCGGAGAGCTCCTCTGAAGACGCCGACGAGCCTCCTACCGATCCCTCTGAGCCTGCCCCTCCAAAGCCCTCTGAAGATTCAGCGCCCGAGGACCGAGTTTAATTTGTTAAATCTTAAGTCTTTGTACTCCTTCCTCATTATCTCCCTTGCATCGAACCTCTTAGGCCTTCGAGCCTTTTATTAATGTCTTTTTCGATTATGTTCTTCATAGCGCTTTTATCGGGCCCTAAGAACCTTAAGGCTTTCGGACGTCCAACGACGCTTTTTAATCGAACCTTAAAAACTTAAGGATTTTCGGACGTCCAACGACGCTTTTTAATCGGACCTTAAAACTTAAGGATTTTCGGACGTCCAACGACGCTTTTTAATCGAACCTTAAAACTTAAGGATTTTCGGACGTCCAACGACGCTTTTTAATCGAACCTTAAAAACTTAAGGATTTTCGGACGTCCAATGACGCTTTTTAATCGGACCTTAAAACTTAAGGATTTTCGGACGTCCAATGACGCTTTTTAATCGGACCTTAAAACTTAAGGATTTTCGGACGTCCAACGACGCTTTTAAATCGAACCTTAAAAACTTAAGGATTTTCGGACGTCCAATGACGCTTTTTAATCGGACCTTAAAACTTAAGGATTTTCGGACGTCCAACGACGCTTTTAAACGTATCGAGAACAACTCAGGAATACTTTGATCAGAAGTAACCTCTTTATTGATTGATGTCTTTAACATAGCATGCACCACTCAGGGCGACTTAATTACATCTTCGCGCCTCTACGGGCGACTTATTTGTCAAACATGGCATTTCTTCAGATGTTCACCACTAAAGGTGTTTCTTAAAACTTTGCCGTCGGGATCTTCTAACTTGTAAGCGTTCGGGGCCGGCATGCCTACGATCTTGTAAGGCCCTTCCCATTTCGGGGACATCTTATTGATCCGATCTTGTAGGGCGAACTCATTCCGACGTAGGACCAGTTCTCCCGCGTAGAACTGTCGTGACTTGACCTTCCGATTGTAGTACCTGGCCGTCGCCAAACGCATCCGAGCTTGCGCTATGTCGGCCTCTAGCCGTTTCTCCTCTAGCAAGGATAACTCCAGGCGCCTTGTTTCGTCGTTCGTCAAAGGTCCTATCTTGGCTCTTTCTGGACTCGTCGAGGGTTCATAGCTTCTGGTTCGATGGGACGCCACAGCGATTTCCACGGGAGCGACCGCCTCCGTTCCATAAACAAGTGCAAACGGGGTTTCACCTGTTGACCGCTTGGGTGTCGTTCGGACCGCCCACAACACGTTCTCCAGTTCGTCCAACCATTTTCCGTCCAAAGCGTAGACTCTCTTCTTCAAACCCTCCATCACGATTTTGTTGGCAGCCTCCACCTGTCCATTGGTCTGAGCGTGATGGACGGATGCTGTCCGATGCTCGATACCAAACTCGTCCAGGAACTTCTCCAACTGGGCCCCATTAAACGGAGGACCATTGTCACTGATGATCACCTTCGGCACCCCATATCTCGACAAAATTCGGGTCTGAAGGAATTTAATGATATGTCCCGCTGTTGTTTTGGCTAATGGCTTGGCCTCGATCCACTTCGAGAAGTAGTCAATCGCGACCAGCAGATGTGTGCACTGGCTCTTTGCTTTCGGAAGGGGTCCCACCAGGTCAATGCCCCACTGTGCGAAGGGCCAAGCACTCCCTATGGGCATCAAATCAGCGGCGGGGGCTGTGATATTCGAAGCATATCTCTGACACGCGTCACAGGATCGAACAAGCGCCGTTGCCTCCTTATTCATCGTAGGCCAATAATATCCCAAGTTCAACGCCTTCCTCAGGATAGATCGAGCGCCTTCGTGACAGGCTGCGACTCCTTCATGCAATTCTCTCAGAATCCGAGTCGTATCGGGTTCGGCCACGCATTTCAAGAAGGGCGTCGAAAGCAGACCCTTTTTGTACAACTGGTTGTCCACCATCGCGTAATTAATTGACATTCGTCGCAGTCGCTCCGCTGCCACTTTATCTTCAGGAAGTGCCCCCGTAGTTAAGTACACAATCATCGGGGTCATCCAAGTGGATTCCTCCTCTGGCCCTGTTCCGATAGCGCACACCTCCGACGGATCGGCGGTCGATAGAATCACCTTCTCCAAGAAGTGTACCTTCCGACTCTCTTCCAAAGGTGCCCCCAAGGCATATTTGCTCAAGGCATCAGCCTCCCCATTCTCTTCCCTCGGAATTGCCTCGATATCAAAGCTTTTGAAGCTCTCCTTCAAGGTCCTAGCCTCCTGAAGATACTTCTTCATGATCGGGTTCTTTGCTCCATACTGCCCCCGAACCTGATTTACAATCAGGCTAGCATCACACTTCACCTTCAAATGTTCAATTCCAGTGCCCTTTGCGATTTTCAGCCCCGTTATGAGAGCCTCATATTCCGCCTCGTTATTGGTGGCTCTAAATGTTAGGGCCAATGCATATCGAAGTGGCTCCGCCCCACCTGGCGGAATCAATACGAACCCCGCACCCGATCCATCCGAGCTTGAGGAGCCATCCGTGTACAACTCCCAGGTGTTCTCCTTATTTGGCTGTTCCGACTGCTCCGCCGTCGGGACCTCTTCAGTATTCCCGGTTGCCCCCTCTACTGTTTCCGTTGCTTCAGGATCGGGAATAGTAGATTCGACTATAAAGTCGGCCAATGCCTGCCCTTTGATAGCTGTTCTCGGAGCGAAATGAATTCGAAACTCGCTAAGTTCCACGGCCCACTTTACTAGTCTCCCCGACGCATCAGGCCGGTTCAAGAAGTGTTTTAATGGCTGATCAGTCAACACCGTAATTTCATGCGCATGGAAGTAGGGCCGTAACTTTCGAGCAGTAATAATCAACGCAAAGAGGTACTTCTCAATCGGAGGGTAATTCATTTCACTCTTGGCAAACGCCTTGCTTACATAATAGACAGGAATCTGATTGCCCTCGACAGCTTTAACTAGAACAGAGCTTATTGCAAACGAAGAATTAGCCAAATAAAGATAGAGCGGCTCGCCTGGAACTGGTTTCGCAAGTGGCGGGAGGTCGCGGAGATGTTGTTTGAGCGCTTGGAACGCCTCCTCACATTCAGCAGTCCACTCGAACTGTCGGTTGGCTCTTAACACACTGAAAAATGGCATCGACCGGTCGCTGGCCTTGGATAAGAAGCGATTCATCGAAGCCAGCCGACCGTTCAGCACCTGCACCTCCCTATGACTGGTCGGGGACTGCATCTCCTCTATCGCCCTTAGTTTTTCGGGATTCACCTCGATCCCCCTCTGGCTCACCATGAAGCCTAAGAACTTCCCGGAATGGACTCCGAAAGCACATTTGGCTGGATTCAGGCGGACCTGGTGGAGCTTCATCCTCTCGAAGGCCATTTCCAAGTTGCCAACGTGGTCTGATGCTCGTAGGGACTTCACCAGCATGTCATCTACATAGGCTTCCATGGTACTCCCAATCATGTCCCCGAACAGCTTGTTCACCATCCTCTGGTATGTCGCCCCCGCATTCACCAGGCCGAAAGGCATGACGTCGTACTGGAAGACTTCGCTGTCAGCGTAAAAGGCGGTATGTGGGGCATCCTTTTTCGCCATCTTTATCTGGTTATAACCAGAATAAGCATCCATAAAGCTTAGCAGCTCATGCCCCGATATAGCATCCACCAGTTGGTCGATCCGAGGGAGTGGATAACAGTCCTTCGGGCAAGCCTTGTTTAAGTCGCGGAAGTCGACACACATCCGCCACTTCCCGTTACTCTTCCTCACCAGCACTGGGTTGGCTACCCAAGTCTGGAATCGGATCTCCCTAATGAAACCGGCGTCAAGCAATCTGCCAACCTCCTGCTGGATCGCAATCCTCTTATCTGTTCCCATTGGACGTCTCTTCTGTGCGATCGGCTTGATCGTGGGGTCGATATTCAATTCATGCTCGATCACGTCCCGACTGATTCCTGGCATATCGCTCGGAGACCAGGCAAATAACTCCTTGAATTCTTTCAATAGGGCGATTAACTCCTGAGCTTTTTCCTCGGATAGGGCGGATCCGATCTTTACCCTCCTCTCGGGTCCATCTATCTCGACTTCTTTTAGGTCCTCCATGGGGGCGGGACGCCCAAACTCCTCTCGAGGATCAGTGTCTGTTTGGAGAACCGACATAGCCTCCTTCCTTGATCTTCTCGTGGCGTTGACATAGCATCGTCTCGACGCCACCTGGTCGCCTTTCACTTCGCCGACCCCATTCTCAGTCGGGAACTTCAGTTTCTGATGGACAGTTGAGGCTACTGCCATCAGCGGGTTGATAGTGGTTCTTCCAATGATCGCATTGTACGTCCCTGTGGATTCGACCACCACGAACTCCACATCTCTCTTCTCCATCTTCCAGCCACTGCCGAACCACACGGGCAACGTAATGACCCCCAATGGATAAGAGGTTGTGCCGCAAAATCCTACCATCGGGAAGCTAACCTCTCGTAAGTCTTTCTTCTTTTTCCCCATCTGCTCCAGGGCGTCGGAGAAGAGGATGTCGGAGGAGCTCCCTCCATCGATGAGGATCCTCTTCATTTCGAATCCCCCTACGTCCAATGTCACTACTAGAGCATCCTCGTGGGGGGTCTCTACTCCCTCCAGATCCTTCGCCGAGAAGGTGATCTCCATCTCCTCCTTCGGGGTCCACGACCGAGATCTTTTTCCCAAAACCACTGCGACTGGCACTTGGTTGGCATAACGCTCCCGAGAAGACGATGTGTCTCCCCCTGCAGCGAACCCTCCATGGATCACATTAATAACCCTCTTCTGTCGGGATCCTGATGGGCCCTCCGAAGGCTCGGCGTCGGACCTCCTCTTCCTTGGGGACCTCGATCGAGACTTGGACCTTGACCGAGATCGGGAACGAGGCTTGCAGCGCGAGTCTCCCACGAACTCCTTCAGCTTACCCCTCTGGATAAGCTTCTCTATTTCCTTCTTCAGCTCCCGACATTGGTCAGTGTCGTGACCAGAGGCCCGATGGAATCGGCAGTAACGATCGGTGCGGGAGCCCAACTTTTCTCCGTCCTTCTTCTTGGGGAAACGAGCGAGGCCTTGCTTCTCCATTACCGCCAAGACCTCTTTCAAAGGCCTGTTGAGGGGGGTGAACTCCTCCCTCTGGCTGTCCCTCCTGTTCGGACGCCTATCCTCCCTCCGATCGGGGCGTCCACGACTCTGACTGCCCTCGGAGCTATCTTTCTTGTGTCGGTTGTCCAATGGTTTGAACAACTGCTTCCCTTCGCGCCCCTTAGGAGGAGCCAACTCTCCGGCAGCGATCTTCGACTCTTGGACGTCGATTTGCTGTTTTACCCTCGCCTGGAGTGCCTCCATGTTCCAGACTTTTTTGGCCGCGACGCTGTGAAGTAAGTCGGAGCCATAGGGGGGATTGAGGTTTTTCAGGAAGGTACGGATGGCCTCGCCCTCCGATATCTCCTCATCCAGCTCGGTCATACCAGCCGTGTAACGCTGGTAGTATTGGGCCAGCGATTCATCGGGCCTCTGGACCACCTCATGCAGGGTCCGAACACTCTTCTGCAGCCGTCGACGCCCTTGGTACTGGGCGATGAATCGCTGATGCATATCCTTCCAACAGGTTATACATCCAGTGGGCAGACTGTAGAACCATGTCATCGCCTTCTCTCCCAAGGTACTCGGGAACAACGCACAGATAACATCCTCATCTGGGGTCCTGCCCATGCACGCTGTCAGGTGCTTCTGCACGTGGCGAACCGGGTCCGCGACTCCGTCGTACTCGTCTATCTTCGGGATACCCAAACCTGGAGGGGCCAGGGTATGGATTAGTCTGGGAACGAAAGGATGGGTCTCCTGACTCCCCAATTCCGACATCATGGGCTTCTGATCTCCCATGCAGATACCCACAATCTTTACTACCTGGTCGGCAGTGAGGGGACCATTCAGGGGAATAGTCCTTTGTTGTACGGGCCCTGGTCCATCGACCACAAAATTCTCCGTCGGTGCTGGATTGGGGGGAATGGGCTGTTCCCTCAACGGAGGGGGTGGTGGCAGGTTGTCGTCTACCTGCCTTCTGGGCGCATCTCGCCGCGGAGGGAGCGGCGGCAGATCGGTCTGCCTTCTAGCAACTTCTCTTCGGTCTAGGAGGGCCTCCATGGCCTCCATGAATAGGGGCATGGCCTCTGCCACTACCCTGGCCAGCTCTGGATTCTGGGAAGGTGTCTCGTTTCTGGATCCACCAGGGGGGTTGTTCCTTCGCGCGATGTCGTCTCGGCGAGTGCTGTCACCATCATCTCTCAAATCCTGATGCTGGGTAGCATCCTCAGGGGGATTGCTGGTGGCCGGCACCTGCTTGCCTGAACGCTGTGGTCTGTTGCCAGCCATGGTATGGAATCAGAGGGAAGCAAACTTACTTTTGGCTTTTTGTTGCTTTCCCACAGACGGCGCCAATGTTGGATCACGGCGGGAACTCCGGTTACCGTGACGGATTCCTTAGCTCCTCGCAATCCTGCAGAAGGGGAATAGAGGGCGGTGGCCCAGAATCCCTCTCCGATGCTTAACGTAAGTACGGTGGTCAACAGATCAAGCAAGCAGTATTTGTGTGTATGTAGAACGTAACCCTAATCTGGAATAACTTCCCTCCTTTTATAGAGGAAAGGCTATCCCAGTTACCTGATTAGGCGGTTGGATTGTGATCCACTATCCCACATATCTCGCCGTATATCTTGCTACGTATCTTGTACAGTTATTCGTATCCCACATATCTCGCCCATTATACCACTACTGTAATCATGGCGAGATTTCCGGGATTGTGCTCTTACTGGCGAGTCTCGATCATTATCGGAGACTCCCAAGTTACATCGTTGAGGATTCTGTGTTGGGGAGTGGTGTCAACTCCCATATCGGGACCGACTACGTCCAGATCCGATATCTTCGGGGCTCTTCCCTATCGGAGCCATACTTGCTCGGGGCCATTCAATGTCGGGGCCTCCTTCCGTCGGAGCCCTTAGCCTTCCAGCAGCCCAGCTCCTAGCTCACCAGGCCTAGTCGCCGTTCGCCAATCGTTAAGGGGCCTAACGGCCTTCGCCGGGGCCCATCATTGTCTTTTGCTGTTTGTGTGTTTAGATGGGATGATGCGGCTGCAGGATTTTCTCTTGTTCAAGTGTAAGTAGGGTTCTTCTTATGGTCTGCTAAGACTTGGAATCATCAATTTATATGGGCTTCTGTTAATGGGCCTTTGTTGCCAAGAAGTTTGCTGCTGGTCTTTTCTAGCCAGGAGAGTTGGGAGAAGCGAATGAGTCTGGAGCAGTCGGACCGGGTTCGAACCGGGTCGGACCGTCCGAACCGGGAACCGGTGGCCTTGCCGGTTCGAGCTTCGGTCCGGTTCTGATAACACTGGATCATGGTATATCCTTTTGGGATGTCACGGGGCAAGGTCTCGAACTTGTGCAAGTACACGTAGATGAACTTGTAGTATACCGTTGGGAAGATAGAAAATAATGCGTAATTTATTATACGAGCGGATAAGAAAATAAAATGAAAGTATATTTAATTTGTCGTAAAAGTTATATGTTTATCTTTATATTGTTGTGGAATTTTTTTTTTCTTTAAAGATATTGTATATATATTAACAAAATTCAAAACAAATATTGAGATCGAAATTCTTATTCGAAGACGACTTTAAATTGTTTCCAGTAACGTCAAATAATTGATGAATTGTTTCCAACAACGTCAAATATATTTATTTTCTTTTGCCAAAAGAACATTCATTCATTTATTTAAACAAGGTTCAAGGAGGGTGTGAATCCCGATCATTTACAAGCAGTAATAAAAGAGAGGGTGGGGGTGCGCAGACCCAGTTTAACTGACACGACCTCTTCCTGGATTGAACATCGATCCAGTCAGCACATTTGTTTGCTACTCTTGGTATACAAGACCAAACAACAGATTGCATTAGGCTAAGTCGGCTTCAAACGTTGATGACTTGAGTGGATATCTCCAATTTGGCTGAGCCTGCTCGTCCCTTAGGTTGTTGATCACCTCTGATGAGTCGGATTCGATTATGATATTCCTCCATCCGTGAGCAATGGCTAATTCGAGTCCATATTCCACAACGTCAAATTATTGAGCATAAACATTTAATTAATAGTTTTGCTTCTTTAAAATCTCAAAGATAAATTTTAAATGAAACTTTAGGATAAATAGTCAACTGAAATATTTTGTAAAAAAAAGTTCAATGTAAATGGGTTAATATTTTGACATAGTGAATTATAAATGGCTAAAATTGGATGAGTATTTTAGCCGTTGAACCCTAAACAATGTCTTTGATGTTAGAAGAAAATGTTTGTTCAAAATCGGTTGAGTAATTAGTTGATTAGCAGTCTGACCCGTTTGCTTAAGCCTGTCTAGTTAAACTGAACCAGTACAGTTCAGTTTTCTGTTTAAAATCAGTTGAGTTAGTTGATTAATTTTCGGGTTTTTATGCGAACCAATGACATTTCTGACACAGCTCAGACTATCGATATATCCGACTCACGGTTTAACCCGGTTCCATCGCCGATCCAATCCGATTTTCAAAACATTGCTTTTGGTGCATGGGTGATTTAGTTGACATAAGTTTTCCTCAAGGAGTTGTCAGTGCTTATTAAAAGAAATTCAAAGAGGCGTGGTTACGTATCCATCACATATAAAGTGGGTTCACCCTTTCTAATATTCTCGAACATCCATCACAAACGTTAACACAAAAACCCGAAAATAAATTGATCGTAAATTATTAAAATCTACATTTTTGCAAAAACTAACAATCAAATTTCCCCAACAAGAAACCCGTTTCATAATAACTAGCGTAATCATTAATCCTTAATTAATTCCCTTTTTTATCCGTTACAAAACTCTTATTATACGATGATACGATACGATACGATATAAATCCGCACTTTCAAATCTCCATTATTTCCAAACAAAAAAAAAAATTAAAAAAAAAAAACAATAATGGGCAGTAATAACATTATTATTTGCCCGATACTTTGTACAACATTAATCATACTATGAGGCTATTCATATTCGTATTCCTCCTACCAAATTTGAAGACATTGTACAAATATCTAACAAGGTACCCGATGGATCCGACATTAGCTTGCACTGCAAATCTGGAGACGAGGATCTTGGAGCACATTACCTTAAATGGGGACACGTGTACGTATTTAAGGTTCCTGTCTCATTTTGGAAACAGGAGTTATATTATTGTCGGGCGAATTGGCGTAATAAAACCGTTATTGGTGACGTGTACGTAGATTACTGGGTTGAATGGCGTAATCATGGTGTAGCCGTTTGGGAAATCACGGGGGAAGGTCTCGTGATTTCCCAAACGGCTACACCATGATTACGCCAAAAAAAAAAACTTTGGGAAGATAGAAAATAGGGTTAAATGTACTTTTCATACTACATGTTTGGCCGAACGTGGCTTTTAGTACCAGATGTTTAGTTTTGTATACTTTTAGTACCAAACGTCTGAAAAAATGTGGAATTGGATACATTTGTTAGTTGACCGTTAGTTTTAATCATTAAATGACATGTGCAAGTCACATGATCGACTCTAAACTTTTGATTTTGTTCAATTTAGTCCCTCAAACATATTCATAACTTTTATTTTGTTTAATTTAGTCATATAACTTCAAAATCGAACCCAATTGGGACTTATCCCCAATTGGGTCATTTGGACCCAAATGGGGCTAGGTCATTGGGTTCGAATGGTTTAATTGAGTCAGATTTTGAAGTTTTAGGACTAAATTAAACAAGATAAAAGTTAATAATATATTTGAGGGCCTTAATTTAACAAAATCAGAAGTTTTGGGTTGATCACGTGACTTGCACATGTCATTTAACGACCAAAATAACGGCCAACTAGCGGATGTACCAAAAACCACATTTTTTCTAACGTTTGGTACCAAAAGTATATAAAACTAAACATTCGGTAGTAATCGGTCAAACATGTGGTATGAAAGTACCTTTAACCCTAGAAAATAATGTGTAAAACATGATAGTTTTATAATTTATATATTATGAATAAACTAGTTGTTTCGTGTATGATACGCGCGGATAAAAGAAAATAAAATGAAAGTATGTTTAATTTGTCTTGTGTAAGTTTGTTTGCCTTTATATTGTTGTGGAAGATGTTTTTTTTTTTCTTAAAGATAATCAAAATATACACACGTAAGTTTAGTTATATTAAGAGCATTTACAATGGTAATACATAGTATTACTTAAATGTGAGTTTAACATATATTTTTGTATAAGGTTAAAGCTACTTTTGGTGCCACATGTTTGACATGTGTAGGTTTTTGGTGTCATACGTTTCATTTTGGTGCCACAAAGGGCTCCAATCGGGGCCGGCGGCCCCAATTGATGGTGGCCGGCCCAAATTGATGTGGCCACCACCAATTGGGATGGTTTTCGGCCCCAAGCGGTGGTGGCCAGTGCCGTGGGGTGGTGGCCAGCCCGTTTAGTGGCGGTCGGCGGCCTTGGAGGTGGTGGGTGGTGGTCGGCGGCCTTGGACGGTGACTTGAGCAAACAATAGGGACTAAATTGTAAATAATAAATTTTAAAAATATAAATTTGAGGACTAAATTGAATAAAATAAAAGTATTTAACGGTCAAACTAATTGTTGACTAACAGAAATACCAAAAACATACAACCTCTCAAACATATGGCACCAAAAACCTACAAAATGAAACATATGGCAACAAAAATCTACACGTGTCAAACATGTGGCACCATAAGTACCTTTAACCCTTTTTTATATGTAAAATTTATACAAACATGCAATATACACATAGATGAAACGTGTAATACCGTTGGGAAGATAGAAAACAATGTGTAAATTATGATAGTTTTACAATTTATATTATAAATAAACTAGTTATTTCGTGTATTTAGATTTAATTAATGTGTGAAATGTTAAACCGTAAAAATTAAGTTACATGGATGGGTAGAGGTAATAATAAATATTTAGATTTTAGGGTGCATTTCTTGCGTGTGCAAGTAAAAGGAATCGAATCCTACGTTACTTGCCCTTCAAGATTCCCCAAATTACTACCATCTTCACTGACTCTTTGTCTATCTTCTTCTTCAGTTCTTCAAACGTTACAATTTCCAACATCATTTCTGCTGTGTCTGTCTTATATTAGTTGTCAGAGAAAAAAACAGACAAGTAAAACAAACAAAGTCCCCCGCTTTCTTAGGCCAATTTCCCTTGAGTGAATGACCAAAGTAGGTCGGTTTTCGAAACTAATTCCCAAACTAGGCTTGTTCAGAAACTAATTCCCAAAATAGGTCTCTTTATTTTTTTAATAATATATATTATTTACTTTACACCCTAAAGTTTACATTATGTTACAAATGAATCCTTAATAGAAATATAATACAAGAAGAAAAAAGAAATTGAAAATTAAAAAAATAAAATGTATAAAATAAAAAATAAAAATTATAAACTAATTAAATGATAAAAATACAAATTAAAAGTAATCAAACAAACCATTTTTTTTAATCTTATAAAATGTGCAAAATTAAAGGATAAATTTAAAATTTAAAAATAAATAAGTTTTGAAACAACTTTATATTGGCAAAATAAGAAACTATATAATGATAAAATTATTCATCAAGAGTATGAAAAAAAATATACAAACTAAAATACATTCTTAAATTTATTCTATTGATTTTTCAAATTTAAATTAATTTATCTATATTTTAGTCACAAATTTTATATATTTTTATAAATTTAACACGTTTTATTTAGGGTTTATGTACACTTTCATTTTTATATTTTCATACTTAAAAAAAATTACAAGTATTTACTTTATTTACATGTTATATCATTGTTTTTTAATATAATTTATATCATTAGCATAATTTATTTTTAGAATTTTTTACAATTACTAATTTATTAATTTTTAGTTTATAGCTTTTACATATAATTACTTTATTTTTTCACAATTTTTTTTTTTATATTTCTTGTATTATATATCGATTTAGGGTCAATTGTAACAAAATATAAACTTTGGGATGTAAAATGAAAAATAAAAATGATTTAAAAAAATAAAAAAACCTAGTTTGGGAATTAGTTTCTGGAGAAGCCTAGTTTGGGAATAAGTTTGACAATCAAACCTATTTTGTGAATTCACTCATTTCCCTTACTGCAATAACTGTCCTTTTCTCAGAAACCCTTCCTTTTTTTTACTAATTTAATTAATTTGACGTTTTTACTTTTTTACTTTACTAGCTAGTCGTTTGTAGACTTGTAGTTAATTAGTATTAGTTACCGTTGTAGCTGAGAGACACTTCAGTTACTAATATTATCTCTTGTCTGTTCATATTTAACCAGTGATGTGATTATACATAACGTGATTGCTATCTTTTTATTTTTATTTTTTATTAATAATAATAATCATAATCATAATATATAACAATCAAAACCAGAAATTCTGTTAGAAGAAAAAAATTAAATTATAATCAAAACAAGTATAATTTTATTAATTTATGGGCAAATGTAAGATTATAAATGGTCAAATTAATAACAATTACCATTTTAAAATGAAAAATTACACATTTTTGTTGAATAATCCCACAGTGACTATATCCATATACGCGTATCAACTCCATTTTCAACTATATAAATACACAATTTACAGTCATATAACCGCGGCATGATATTTAGTTGTTTATGGTGGTTCTATTTATAAGAAAATAAACATAAGTGTAAGAATAATATTAAAATTTCATAGCAAATATAATTTGTTCAAATATATTTTGCTTTTAACAAAAGAAAGTTTGCTATAAACATTTAAATTTGTTCGGATATATATATATATGATAAAATCGTGCCTTCACATTAGATCCTGCAATCAACAAACCAAAGATAATGTATGTTAAATTCTCTTATAATTAATCATATTATATATATATATATATAGCTAGGGTTTCGAATTTTTATAGATAAAGGAGAGACACAACCTCTGAAACCTCGTACAGTTTATAGCTCCTGTGAAAAAGAGTTGAAGACGACGATAGGTGAGGAAATCATGTTGGAGAAGGGGAGCACGTGCAGAGCTTGCACCCGTTTGGAGAACTTGCACGTGCCCTGCTTCTCCAACAAGAGCTTCTCACCATTTACACACAGAGAAGGTCGAAACCCTAGCTGCAATGGTGATGAGAGAAGATGTCGCATAAATGGAGCTGCCATGGATTTATATACACGAGATAAATGTTTTTTTATTTTTTTTTAAAATGTAAATTTGTAACGAAAGAAGAGAGATTGAGTATTGAAGTGGGCATTCTTTAAAGAGATAAGGCCACAGTCACGCCACCTAGCTTTTCCAAAGTCAAATCAAATATAATGCTTCTTTCTTCTTTAACCCTTATCTAGCTACTAAAGATCAAGCTTTTAATTTGCTAGCTATATATATATATATAATGAAGTTTTAAACGTGTCATGATTATTTAAGTACATTTTCATGCATATCATTATTTTATCATATATATATAGTTTAGAGTTGTGTTAAATAATAAATTAGTTAAATAAAGTAGGCTTTATTCTAGGGTTTAAAAAATGGGCATTTTGTGGGTTATATATCTGGTATTATAAATTCTTGATACGAAGTGAGAAACTCTCAAATTAAGCAAAAGAGTTAATGTTTTGAAAGTAATTAAACATGATTTGTTCAAAGAGATACTAAAATCCTTGGACTTATTAGTACAATTTTATCATCGGTTGTTTGTTTTGATACATGAAAATGACTTTATTATTGTATTCATGCTCTCGTGATATTGGCCAGACCGACATGTGTGCACATACATCATTATTTTTATGCATATTCATGGCATGCTATATCGTAATTAATATTGCATCAAGTTATAAAGTTATAGTTAATGAGTTAAAAGCATTTTCTACTTATTTACTACACTCACTATTGAAATCTTAGTCAATATGAAAGGAACACATTACATATATATAAGTCGGACATAAATACCACATTAATTGTCTATATGTTCCGATTGTGAGTAGCTTTGTCATGACCGGTGTCCTTAATTAGTCCGCTCTTAGAATTATTGCTAGCCTCTTTAGGAAGTGGGTTGGTAATAATTGTCGTGGTTTTTCAAACTAAGTACCATAGTGTCAATGTATTAGTCAATATGTAATTAATAATTTGACTAGAAGTTATTCAAGGTAATTCTCCTCGTGGAACAATATCTCAAACTTATTTTAGCAGAATTTAACACGTGTACGTTTTAAATAACTTTTCAAGGTAATGTATGCCGAGTAATATTGCGAATAGAACTAATTGATTTCATCGTAAACAGAGCACCGAGTAAATAAATATATTTAAGAAAAAAAATCACCCAAAAATTTAAGAGTTACATACCATCCCGAAAGAAAATGTGTGGTTCGAGTCATAAATGATTTAAACACTAACTACAATTATAAATATATATATGTATATAGCGTGTAATGTTGCATTAAAATCTCATGCTATTGCAAATAGAATGCTGATTTCCTATCATACTCTTTATGTCACATATCGTATCTCACTGTTAAGATCTTGACATGTGTATATTGAATGTAATTAATTTGTGGTTTTTTTTAAACCCTATTGAAATAATTGAAACCTAGAAAGAAAATATTAAATTTAAGAATAATGAATTAGATGATCTGAATGCTCGCAGATGAGTCATCAAATAAGCAAATTATATGAAAAAACTAAAATATCAATTGAAATTTAAAGAGTAAACGACTACATAAAAAAATGTTGATTCCAAAATAAGAAATAATTTAAACCATATTACCATGCTTATTTTCGTTGCAAAGTGCAAACTAAAAAAAATAGTAACTATGTGTTTCAATATTAAAAAATGAAAACAGTCTAATCTTTAATTAGTACGATGGTACGATTTAGCAAGTCGCGGTGAACGCAACGCGCGGATGAAGGAGCGTAAACTTAAAGCAAAACAAAACGATGTGGGATAGACAAAAAGTGGGGCCCAGTGAATCTTATTCTTGCCGGTTGGAAAGAGTAAAGACAGAATGACAGTTTGATTAACGACTATCTTACGTATGCATGAGTCTTCACTTCTGCCGCCATACTTACAATACGTATAAGTGAATTATTTATTTATTCCCTAAAAAAAATATTATTTATTTATTTGTTGTATTTAAATAACTCACTAGTTAAACTTTTTTTTTCCCTCATTTCATATGTTATATTCTTATTGAAATTAATTGTGAATATTATTAAGTTTAGCTATTGAATCTATTTATATATTTGATGTATAGGTTATTAGTTCTAACGAATCTATTCACCATGCGTGCAAATAAGCAAACTAATCTTGAATAACCCAAAGTTGATGCAATCCTTTGTGCTAATGTTGTCATGAATGATGTAATCATAATAAATACGAGTGCTTATAATCAAATTGCAACTTTAACATTGATTTAATTTTCCAAAATTGGCTACCGAAAATTCAATTTAAGAGTAAATTGTTATACACATATTACGATGTCAAATGAAAAGAAAATGAGCAAGTTCCGGCTATATAATGTATTTTTATGTGTATACAAGATATATTCAGACTTAAATTTAAATGATTGCAATTGAATACCTTCAATTGCACGCTCAATTGGATATCTATCCAATTTCAATAGTGGCATTTAATTGAACGGGCAATTAAAGGTATTTCACTGTAATCATTTCACTTTACGTCTGAAAGGCAGTGTTATCAGGACCGAAGGTCAAATCGGCCAAGCCATAATTTTCCGGTTTGACCTAGCTCGAACCCGGTCCGACCTAGTTCGAACCCGATCCGACATAGTTCGAACCCGGTCCGACCGGTTGTAATGCAACGTCAATAAAATTCAATAAAATCATAGAAAATACAACATAGATTCATATGGGGAGTTTTCAACACAATAAATTTCAATAAAATCACATAAAATACAAATTGTTTTATTTTTTTTTGTTACGAAGCCCGAACCGGCGAACTAGACTTTCGAACCAGGTTAGCTTACATCATCCGGTTTTGCTCGAACCGAACTGATGGAGGCACTATTTTCGGCTCGAATCCAGTCGGGCCGCCTGTCCGATTCGGTTATGATAACACTAATATTGAGTAAATAGACAAATCCGAATAGCGATATATAATCTTACAAAGTTTAGATATTAATTTTGTTATTAAGTCTAAATATTAAAATAAATCACGCTATACAAATATAAGAAAAAAATATATTTGACTATTAGATAAAATAAGATTATTTTAAATACAAATTACATAGGTTGAATACTTTTTTTTTTATTTTAGTGAAAATATTAAAGGGTCAAATCCTTTTTGAAATTTTCTAAGGTGAAGAGAATATGGCGTGAATAATGGGGGATGCAACGCTAAAGATTGGACATCCATAGATTGCGTGGAAGAAGCAATATAACTAATGAGCTTTCTGCAATTCTGCAGTGAAGTTAAAGTTAGTGCTGGGTGTGAAGACAGCAGAGCTACTGAACCAATGCAGATAAATGATTCTCTATATTTAGTTTGGTTTCTTCTCACTCTTTTTACCATAATAATTCATCTTCTTCTCTTAGAAAATAGTAAATACTAAGTTTAAGTATTTAAAAAAAAAAAAAATTAATTATCTATTTTTCCCTTATGAATTACTTTTTTGTTGAAACATTTTTATAGCTTAAGTTTTGTATGGTTAGTTCTTGCAGGGTTTTCATGTTTCTTAAAAATGAATAGCCCACGTGCTGGTTACATGAATATCTTTGTTTCACTGTCCGAACATCAACTAGGAATTTGTTACATTTTTTTTTTCTCACATGAATAATCCATCTTCTTCTCTTAGAAAATACTAAGAAATATTTGTATAATTAAAAAAAAATAATTAATTATCTATTTTTTTTCTTCCGGGATTTACATTTTTTATTTTTACATTTTGATAGCTCAAGTTTTGCATGTATATAAATTATTAGTTCTTTCAGGGTTTCCATGTTTCTTAAATAGAATCTCCCACGTACTGTGAATAGCTTGGTTTGACTGTCTGAATATCAGTTAGCAATTTGTTCGGTAGTCCAAACATCAGTTAAATTACTAACGTGCTAGACACGTAAATCACTCCGTCCAAATTAAATAGAGATTCCAACGGAGCTAGCAACTTCAACTATCAACTTATTCGACTGCACAGAACACCAGTTAGCGATTTGATAACTAACCTTAACAAAATATTAACTAACCCACATTGTCCATAAACTTAACTTTAATTTTTGGCTTATCATTTAATATATGCTTAGTATTTGCTCTATTTTATTAGACCATGAATTGTAGTTATTACATACCATCAAGGTTTAATTTTTTATTATAACTAAGTTTCATTATTACAAATGTTTTAGATCCAACTATGATTTGTATATCATTCCAACTAATATGTTAATTTTCTTTATTACAGTTAAATAAGTTCATTTCTTTCTCTCTCATTCTCTTGAGTGAATGTTAAAAGTGTAGTACTTGTTCACCTTCTTCTTCTTCAGTAGTGTGAATCTTATCTTAATTACCATAATCAAATGAGAAAATATAACTCCTCCCCACTTTTGTTTCCTTGAGTTGTATTCTTGTCAAATCCCTTGTCTCCCTATACTACACTTTTACCACTCTACTCTACTACTTTCCTTGCAGTCTTTAACTACATCACTAGCCCACTTTTCTAGGGAGAAGATTCACTTCTTATATATATATTACTCTTTTTTAAAGAAATAAAATCTGGTTTATTCAAAGCATCCGCAATGATATTACAAAGTATTACTTAAAAGTGAGATTAACGTATTTTTTATATATGTAAAATGAATAAAAACGTGTTACAATGTTTTTACATAGTTTACTTTAAAAGTGGGACCCACCTATTTTTACGTAGCATATTTCTTCAATTTAAGGAATGCAATATATATTACATAACCAAATTTAATTATAAATTAATTTATTTTATAATTAATGCTAATATCTTATTGGTGGTTGTTAGAAAATTTAATAATAAATATATTTAAGGAATATATTTAAGTAATACGATTGCAAATTAAATATTGTTTACGTGTATCTTAACTTTACACATTACTTAAAGTATATATAAATGTCTACGTGACAATTTTAAAGATTACAATTTAAGTAAAACCATTATGAATGCTCTAAGACATGGAAAGTTCTATATTATTAAATAATGTTATTTTTATATATATGTATGCTTATATTTTTGTTGTTGTAAGTTTGCTATAATATATTATATCATTTTAGTACTTTTTTTTTTATATATAATATTGCTTCCTCAATTTTAAGCCAGGAGCGTTAAGGTTAAAACTCTCCTCAGGGAGACGTCTTCAACAGGATTTACTATATAAATAATAACTCTCAATTATATAATATTTTTTTTGTGAATCAATTATATAATTGAGAACATAACTTTTTTTTTCTAACTATTTTGATTTACAAATTATATTTTATATGAAAATAAATATAAAGAGCATTCTAATGAATTATTATATTAATAAATTAGGTAAACCAAAAAGTTGCAAAAAAATTTAAATCAACATTCTTGGCTAGCTTAACCAAGGATTTGTTGTTCCTCATTAATCCAAGTTTCCTCATTTTCAGAAAAGAAAAGTAAATAAATGGATGGGCTATTTTGGGCCACCAAGTTAAAAGGCTATTTTCTAGTTCTACCCAATTGAAATTTTGAACCCAATTGATATTATTTCCCTTATTTACATCTAAGTCCTTATACTTTTATAAGTTTCAAATTCACACATTTACTCGAGGGCATTTTCGTCCTTTCACACACATCCACGTGTCATCCTATTTAATAAGTCAGCACAATCCTCACCGAGTCACGGTTCCCCACTTGTCGACCATCGTTCTTATCCAAACACATTATTCCGATCCACTCGCCACGTCATCCTCAGATCCCTTCTTTAAATAAGGCCATTCTTTTACATTTGTTCTTCCTCTATTATCGGGGTTGTATATACTGAGCAATAGAATCCTCCTCGGTTACTGAGACTCACGCGCCGCCGTTAATGGGCCTTTGGGACCAATTGTGGGACGATATTGCGGCCGGTCCAAGGCCGGAGTCTGGCCTCGGAAAGCTCCGGAGGTTCTGCTCATTAGGCTCTCAATCGAACTCCGGCAAGGGTACACAATCCATAACAAAAAAAAAAACCAATTTTCTCAAATATGCATAAAATTTAATTTATCTGAATTTATTGAATCATTTCCACTATAAATATATATAATAATATATCGTGAATTTGTTTTTAATATTGTATTAATTGTATCAAACTATTAATGGATAAAGTATAAAGATAAACACACATTATTCGTAATATCAACTTTATGGAAAATTAACATTATTGAAGGATGTATGTTCTGTAAGAATATATATATATATATTAATGTTACGTTATATATATATTCTAATTATATGTGGCCAGATAATATTAAGGGACATAAATATATTGAATAATATAATATGTATTTTATTATATTATATCAATATATATCTTTATGGTATGATTTAATCTCGACCGTTCGATTGGCTACTCGATGGACGTACCAGATTAATGCTAATATATTAAACGGTCCTCTCTCCCTGCCAGTAAAATATGTAGAGATAAAGAGGGTTACTCCATCTAACCGTCTCCGCACAGAAAGAGTGGACAAGGGAGAGAAGTGGAACCGTTTCTCTGGGAAAGCAAATTGACTGATCAGAGACCAAGAAGATCAATGGAACCGAAGCATATTCCAGGTATGTTATTCCGCACTAAACTTCATCCCTCATAGAGCATGATTAAGATCAGGGCAATTACAGACTTCAAACTTACATGTGGTATCAGAGCCTGTGTTGTTGATCATGCTTTATGTTGGAATTATCGATCATGATGGTTTAGGGTTTGACTTGGTAATTACCTAATCGGTTTAATTCGTACGACTTGCACTTACCGTTATCTAATTCCATCGGAATTGTTATCGCTAAGAGACTTCCGTGTTTTGAACTGTTTAATTATGATCGTGAATTGAATTATACCGGTCGGTGCTTTTGCCAATTACAAAGTCAAACCTAAGCCAATTTCTCACGCATGATGTCACATGGATTAGATTAGAATTGGATTTGCTTTCGTTTGCCACCTGTATAGGGTTAGGAATTAGGAACCATGAGACTTACGCAGTATTAGTGGAATTAAGGGTTTTACTATTATTTAATAAGGAATTCTTTCCTATTGATTCCTTCTGTGCTTTTATGATATGAGATGATGATTGAATAATGATGGCTTATTTCCACACAACTTGTATTAAGAATTAGAGATTTCACTGTTTGTTGAAGCAGTTTATACATAATAATGATTTTAGATGATTATTGCTTAATAATGGCATAAACGATTGTGCCCTAATTTCGTTTTGGATTGCAATTACGTTATTTGCAAATCCTAAGAACGACACGAACATGTATAGTAAGTGGATTGTTGTTGCCAAAGTGACCAATCTAGAATGTTTGCATGTTTCGTACTTAACGTGTAATCATTTATCCACTATGATGAAATGCCTATTACTATTTACAAGTGGGTAAATTGACATTTATTGGTTATTAGAATTTTAGGATTCTGCCCAAAGGTGAATCGCTTTCTATAACCGGTAAACTTGATGGGATAATTAAGATCTTTGGTTCTATATATTTGTATATCCAAAGATAACTTGTATATTTAACTGAAGATTTTCTTTAATTGTCCAATAATGTTATGGAATGAATTAAGATTCGTGTATTGTAGTCGTTGCCCAAAGGTCGGTTATAATATACTTTGAAGATTTCCAAATAATGATAAGGCATTTAATTAAGATTAGTGTATTATAGTTGTTGCCCAAAGGTCGATTATAATATACTCTGATGGTTTCCTATCTGAATCTATTATTTACTAAATGAGCATTTATGTATCAATTGCAGCCTTTTCACTTAATTCGCAAGCTGCCTCTGTAGTCGTGTTCAATGGGTTAAACTTTTCTGAATGGTCCGAACAAGTCATGTTCCACTTAGGTGTTTTGGATCTTGACTTGGCACTGCTGGAAGAAAAACCCGCTGACCTTACGGATGAAAGCAGTGAGGACGAGAAGTGGACCCATAAAGCCTGGGCACGATCTAACAGGTTAGCTCTTTCGTTTATGCGAATGACAATTGCTAACAACATTAAGACCACTCTTCCACAGATTGAAAATGCTAAGGAATACATTAAATATGTGGAAGATAGATTCCGTTCTGCAGACAAGTCACTCGCAGGAACACTTATGGCAGAACTCACTACCATGAAGCACACTGGTGTGAGGAGTATGCATGATCATGTTCTTGAGATGACTAACATTGCAGCAAGGCTTAAGTCACTGGGGATGGATGTGAATGATTCCTTCTTGGTTCAGTTCATTCTGAATTCGTTACCTCCTGAATATGGACCTTTCCAAATCAATTACAACACACTTAAGGATAAGTGGAATGTCAGTGAATTGTCCAGTATGCTTATTCAGGAGGAAGCGAGATTAAAGAAACAAGAAAAACATTCTGTCAACCTCGTGGAAAAGAAAGCTGGTAAAGGACTAAGTGCATGGGCCAACAAGTCTAAGAAAGGGAAGGATCCTGAGCACGTCCCTCAGGAGAAAAGAAGGGAACCAGGTGTTAATAAGTGTCTTTTTTGTGGAAAGCCAGGACACTTTAAGAAAGATTGCCTGAAACGCAAGGCTTGGTTCGAAAAGAAAGGTAACAATAATGTTTTTGTTTGTTTCGAATCAAACTTGATTGAAGTTCCCAATAATACTTGGTGGCTCGATTCTGGTGCTACAACTCATGTGTCCAATACAATGCAGGGATTCGTTTCAATCCGGACCATAAACGCAAATGAAGAGTTTTTGTTCATGGGAAATCGAATGAAGGCTCCTGTTGAAGGCATAGGGACTTACAGATTGATTCTAGATTCTGGCTACTGCCTGTATCTGTTTCAAACTCTTTATGTACCTTCAGTATCGAGGAATCTGATTTCTGTTTCAAAACTTGATGGTTTAGGATTTTCTTTAAAGTTTGGACAAGGATGTTTCAGTTTGTTGAAAAACAATATTATGGTTGGTTCTGGTATTCTTTCTGATGGATTGTATAAACTGAAACTTGATGATGCCTTTTCTGAATCCTTGCTTACTGTTGTTTATTGTGATACTGGGATTAAGCGTAGCAGAGAGGATGAAAATTCTTCTTTCTTGTGGCATAAACGTTTAGGTCATATTTCCAAAGAAAGATTGGAAAGAATGGTAAAGAATGAGATTCTTCCAGTTTTGGATTTTACCGACTTTCAAGTATGTTTAGATTGCATAAAAGGAAAGCAAACCAAACATAATAAGAAGGATAAAGCCACTAGAAGTAGCCAGCTTCTTGAACTTATACATACCGATATATGTGGACCTTTTGATGTTCCTTCCTTTGGAGGAGAAAAGTATTTTATCACCTTTATTGATGATTTTTCACGTTATGGTTATATCTATTTGCTTAATGAAAAGTCTCAAGCAGTTGACGCCCTTGAGGTGTTCGTGAATGAAGTCGAAAGGCAATTAGATAGAAAAGTAAAAGTGGTAAGGTCTGATAGAGGTGGTGAATATTATGGTAGACATACCGAAACAGGGCAATGTCCTGGTCCTTTTGCAAAGTTCCTCGAGAAACGTGGCATTTGTGCACAGTATACAATGCCAGGTACACCTCAACAAAATGGTGTTGCAGAAAGGCGTAATCGGACTTTAATTGATATGGTTAGGAGTATGATCAGTAACTCTTCTTTACCCAAATCATTGTGGATGTATGCATTAAGGACTGCCGTCTACTTACTGAATAGGGTTCCTAGTAAGTCAGTCCCTAAAACTCCTTTTGAGTTATGGACTGCAAGGAAACCTAGTTTAAGGCATCTTCATGTTTGGGGTTGCCCGGCAGAAGTACGCATTTATAATCCGCATGAAAGAAAGTTGGATTCTCGAACTGTTAGTGGTTACTTTATTGGTTACCCAGAGAAGTCCAAAGGGTACAGATTTTACTGTCCTAATCACAGTTCGAGAATTGTAGAAACCGGTAATGCAAGATTCCTTGAGAATGATGAGATTAGTGGGAGTATCGAAAGACAAACTGTGGATATTAATGAGATAAGGATTGACATCCCTCTGTCTGTAAGTATTCCACAAAACATTGTTCCTACTGTTGAACAACAGTTTGACAATAATGAACAATATATAAATGAAGAGATAACCCAGGAAGAAGCTAATCCTCATCCAGCTCAAATAAATGTTCCACAAGAAATCCATGATGAAGCTGATTCTCAGCCAACTAATATAAATGAACCACAAGAAATGTCATTAAGAAGATCTCAAAGAGAAAGGAGGTCGGCTATTTCGAATGATTATGTGGTTTATTTGCAAGAATCGGATTTCGACATTGGAATTAATAAAGATCCGGTTTCTTTTTCACAAGCCATGGAAAGTAGTGAGTCAGGTAAATGGAATGATGCCATGAATGAAGAATTAAAGTCAATGGAGTATAACAAAGTTTGGGATCTCGTTGAGTTACCAAATGGATGTAAGCAGGTCGGGTGTAAATGGGTCTTCAAGACCAAACTTGACAAGAATGGAAACATCGAGCGATATAAAGCTCGATTGGTCGCTAAAGGTTATACCCAGAAAGATGGCATTGATTATAAAGAGACATTTTCACCTGTCTCTAGGAAAGACTCTTTAAGGATAATCTTGGCTTTGGTGGCTCAGTACGATTTAGAGTTACACCAAATGGACGTGAAAACAGCCTTTCTTAATGGAGATCTTGAGGAGGAAGTATATATGGACCAGCCTGAAGGTTTCTCAACTGATGGTAAAGGTCACATGGTATGTAAGCTTAAGAAGTCAATATACGGACTGAAGCAAGCTTCCCGCCAATGGTACATCAAGTTTAATGATACCATAACTTCTTTCGGTTTTAAAGAAAACACCGTTGACAGGTGCATATATCGAAAGATCAGTGGGAGTAAGTTCATATTTTTAGTTCTGTATGTTGATGATATTTTACTTGCTGCTAATGATTTTGGTATATTGCATGAAACTAAAACCTTTCTTTCTAAGAATTTTGAAATGAAAGATATGGGAGAGGCATCCTATGTGATAGGACTTGAAATTTTCCGTGATAGATCACAAGGACTGTTAGGACTGTCTCAGAAAGCTTATGCAGAAAGGGTACTAGAAAGATTTGGGATGCATAAATGTTCTCCCGGAATAGTACCAGTGCAGAAAGGAGATAAGTTTAGTCTCATGCAATGCCCAAAGAATGATGTGGAACGTAAAGAAATGGAATCTATTCCTTATGCTGCTGTTGTTGGTAGTCTAATGTATTTACAGACATGCACAAGGCCGGATCTCAGCTTTGCAGTTGGGATGTTAGGAAGATATTTAAGCAATCCCGGCATGGATCATTGGAAAGCTGCAAAGAAAGTACTTAGGTACGTACAAGGCACGAAGGATTACATGCTCATGTACAAGAAGATTGACCAATTGGAAGTAGTTGGTTATTCAGATTCAGATTTTGCTGGTTGCAAAGACAGTAGAAAATCCACTTTTGGCTACATGTTTCTTTTAGCTAATGGGGCCATATCATGGAAAAGTGGGAAGGAGTCTGTTCTTGCTGCATCCACAATGGAAGCAGAGTTTGTGGCGTGCTTTGAAGCCACTGTTCATGCATTATGGCTGCGGAACTTTATTTCAGGGCTTGAGGTTGTCGACACCATTAGTAAGCCGCTGAAAATTTATTGTGATAATTCCGCCGCAGTTTTCTTCTCTAAAAACGACAGATATTCGAAGGGTGCCAAACATATGGATATAAAGTATCTGGCCGTTAAGGAAGAAGTTCAGAAGCATAAAGTGTCCATTCACCATATAAGCACTGAGCAAATGATCGCAGATCCTTTGACGAAAGGATTACAACCAAAGACATTTAGGGAGCATGTCACTAGAATGGGTCTTGGTTATAAAGATGAATGAAATTTATGATGGTACTTAGGACACTTTGAGCTCAAACATATGCTTCTGACTTATGTTTTATTTTCTTGTTTATTATGACTGTATATACGTGATGCTTTACGTAACAAGAAAATATTATTTCAAAGCATTAAGTGGACCTTGATGTGTTTATATATATTGCTTACAGGCTTACATTTGATAAGATGTGACTGTCGTGGTATATGGAAGGGAGTATGCTACTTAAATAAGTGTATGACCGCCATAACCCGCATTTGCAGATTATTGAGTGTAAGTGATTATGATGAACGGGAAGATTAGATCTTTACGCGCGACTTATGTTTTCCATAAAGATGTAAGAATTATGTGATTATCTGGCCAAGTGGGAGAATGTAAGAATATATATATATATATTAATGTTACGTTATATATATATTCTAATTATATGTGGCCAGATAATATTAAGGGACATAAATATATTGAATAATATAATATGTATTTTATTATATTATATCAATATATATCTTTATGGTATGATTTAATCTCGACCGTTCGATTGGCTACTCGATGGACGTACCAGATTAATGCTAATATATTAAACGGTCCTCTCTCCCTGCCAGTAAAATATGTAGAGATAAAGAGGGTTACTCCATCTAACCGTCTCCGCACAGAAAGAGTGGACAAGGGAGAGAAGTGGAACCGTTTCTCTGGGAAAGCAAATTGACTGATCAGAGACCAAGAAGATCAATGGAACCGAAGCATATTCCAGGTATGTTATTCCGCACTAAACTTCATCCCTCATAGAGCATGATTAAGATCAGGGCAATTACAGACTTCAAACTTACATGTTCCCGATAGATTTGATAATTCCCTCTAAGATATTTCTTATGGTATTTTTATTTATTTTTCTATGCATAATATTTTAGATTCCATTCGACTCCTCATATGGTAATTACACGTTATAATCGGGTTTAGAACGCTAGAAACTATTAAAAAATAAAAAAATAAAAAAATCTAGTCATTCCGAATAGAATTATGTTTATGGTATTTAGTAAATTTTTGTTTTTCCCCTTTTATGCATATAACACATTTTTTATTCGATTCTAGTTGACTATATTGTAATTACATGTTTCTATTGGGGTTAGAATGGGAAACTACGGGAGAAGCAGCCGTGAAGGTGACTCGTAGCATTACCATAATCAAACCGCCCGGTTATCAGTCCGGTTCGACACCGGCATCCCCTGCTGGTTCGACTCCTCCGGTTTCTCCCTTCGCCGGTGAGTATAGATATATATTATTGTTACACTAGATAATAATGTTATAATACGGCGTGATGATAGGGTTAAAACTGTCATTTCGCACGGTCATATCAATGTGGATACCGATAAGCTGTATCTAGCCAACTTGCATGAAAATGACTTTTGCGGCCTTCTTGACGTCCATTCCTGCATGGCTCCACTATATATACATTGCTCAATTGAAGCCTTATCATATATAGTGAGTAAACCATAAATTATACGAATTACATTACTTATCAAAATGTGATATTCTTTTAACATAATGTTGATATATATATAGAAATATGGAATTTTATAACATTACACGATATAACAAATTACACGATATAACAAGCAACATGAAACTATGCTCGTGTAAGCATATGTCAGAAAGATGAGCTAATTAATTAGCCGTGTTCGTGTTTAGGTAAGTCTAATTTTTGAGTATTTCTTTTTATGAGACTTGTTTTATACTAGCGTTTAAAACTCTTAACTAATTGTTTATTTTCCCGAGTTTGTCAATTCTACGCTAATTAAGAAATTGTGTAATATAATGTATTTAATTCATATAGTCCTTACGACGAAAGGTTTATTGGTTAGATTTTTTTTTTTAAAGATCTCGCACACTACAACATGGATAAGAAATTGTGTTCGTGTTTGTGCATACATGATACAATAAACTTAATTTGCGTATTTGTGATCTGAATGACAAGTCTAACACGATAAGTTCATTGACACGCATGATAAAACACGTGTATGTACGCTTTGTCACTCTAGATATATGTGATTCCTAAGGGGTGTTATTGATAATTCGTCTATCTTCGAATTACAGATCCGAGCAAAGAGACATTGAGTAGGTTACGGAGACGATCGGCTTCGGACGCATATGAGGAGAAGAGAGAAATCATTATGGGTGGCCCGTTCGATATCTGAGATCCGACAAGTGTCTGTTTGAGGTATCGGCAACATTAAGGTTATCATCCGCAGGTTGTTTAGTTAGTAGTAGTTTCACGCACTAATGGACGTGTATGATAAGTATCTGTATATACATATATGTATGGTGGATGTTGAGTTTGTAGAAATTAATGTTGCTTTTATATATACGTTTGGTTTGCTAAAAAGCAGCTGGTTGGACTAAGTTCACTTGCATTCTAATTTTTTCATCGAACCGAATCGTCTGAGAATCCGATTTACGATCAAATCGCCGGTCCGGTTCTGACAACATCGCTTATAGTCGATAAATAATCGGAAAAAAACTGTCCCTATCATATAATATGCAGTAGGGGTGTGCAAATTACCTTGTTGGAACCGGAATAGAACCGGAACCGGTCATATGGGTAGGTTCCGGGTAGATGTAAACGGTTCTGGTACGGTTCTGGGATTAAATTTCAAGAACCGGTACTTTCGGTTCCGGTTCAGGGATAAGTTTTCGGATACCCAAATACCTAGAACCGGAAATATTATAGATAAATATTAAAAAAACGCTAAACATTTAAAAAAAATTAAAATTGTTGTTTATGGAAAATGTTGAAATTATTTTATGAATTCACTGGGTACAGTACTGATTTCAATTTCAACTAGGTACCCAGAACCCGGTTCCAATTTGTACCCATAATTAGATTATTTTGTTTGAAATTTTTGTAACCGGTTCCTTAACGGGTACCCGGAACCGATTTGTTCTTAGCGGTTCTGGTACGGTTCCGGTTCCTAAATGTTCTGGTACGGTTCTGGATAATGAAGTTATGAACCGTTTAGTATTGGTCTGGTTCTGGGATACCCAAAAAATACGTACCCGGAACCGCTCACCCCTAATATGTAGCCACCCTGAAGTTTGGATATTTTCCTAATTGGAGTTGAATCGAAATCTAACCTAAAAACCATAGCCAGTTGAATTTTTATTCATCACTTCTGTGCTTCCTTATTCGACATTCACGCGAATCGGATTGTACTGTTAGCTTCCACTATGGTCATGCAAAGAGAATGATGAACGTTCTCATTTCTTCTTTTTAAATAGATAAGTAGTATTAAAGAGCCGAAAGGCGAGTAGTTACACCTAGTGTACAGTAGAATAGTTAGGGTTTCAGATGCTATGAGCAGGTATGAATTTTATACTTATATCATAGTGCTTCAAGAGCTACTGCATCTAGCTACTATACAAATGGATTGACAAATTGAGAGAAATTTAAATGGTAAATAAACTAAGTAAGTTATGTGCTATATATAAGGTTAGACCATGTGATTATTAAGACCATCTGAACAAAATATGTTCGAGAAAGTCTAACAACCATCAATCAATATCGATTCGGTAAAGACCATATACTGTTTCGAGATCGAGACCGTCCGAACAAATCAAATCGAAAAAGTAAAAATAAAAATATGGAAATTGAATAAAAAGAGAAAGCAAACAAGAAAATGAGGCAATAGACATAAGAGAAGTTGATACTCAGGGACAGAGAGAGTCACCACAAATTGTTCTCCATATGTCGGCACTTTGTTTTATCTCATTAGTCGGAATCTTGTAATGATGAACTCAGAAGTTGTGAATGCCAGTAAATTAGAGTTTTGGGACGGAATCGAATGAGAACAAGGAGTGCAATTTGTATACTAATATGAGCTCAAGAACTGTACAGAACTTGGGATCAAAATCATATAAGTTCAATTACTCTAGAATCTCCTACATCCAATTCAGTGAGTTGCTTGACCTGCCACTCAAATCTAGATCATCAAACCAGCTACTCTTTATCCCACAGACTATAATTTGCAGATAAACATCAATAACGAATTGTGAATTGATATATAGAGGAGACATTACCAAACACCATAAAAAGTTTCTCAATTATTTTTCCACCACTTCATGGTTAAATTTTAAAAGGGCATGCGTCAGTGTATCGAAAAATACATATGTATGGTTGTACAATTTCAATTTCAAATATATTGAAATGTTGTGTTTACAAATCTGCAATAGTATAAAAGGGCATAGAAGAGTTCTTTAATTTTTTTGTAGTTTTATTATTTAATATGGTAAGTTGTTACATTTGTGTATCAATATTTCAAATTTGATACTCATTTTGATTTTCCACGTACAGTAGTCTGAAGATTGCAGTTTTACTGATTTGTGATATTTTTTGAATAATAATTAAGACATATCAACCTTATTATTATTATTATTATTATTATTATTATTATTATTATTATTATTATTATCTAGAATTAGAAAATACTATAATATATAAAAATAATAAACTATATTTATAACTATAACTATAAATATTAAAATAAAATAAAATAAATATATAGTAAAATAAAATTCCATATATAAAAAATAAAATAATTTAATGATATATATAATTTTATTTGAGTTAAAAAAACAACTTACTTTTTAATAACATATATAAAAATGCCAACATATCTATTCGATTTAATTCAACATAATTATATATATTTAGATTTGCTTTGATACGAGTGAAATGGATGAAAATTATCATTATTTAAATTTTAAGAATAATTTTGAGTACAAATTAAACATGAATCAATAAATAATTGAAACTACAAAATGGGCCTTAATCCAATACATAGAGCGAAGACTGAAATGGGCCTTAGTCTCTCAACACTCCGTCACTTCCATCCAGACGTTGCTACTGTTCTTACAGTTTTCTGATTTCCGATCCTCTCCAATCGAACTTCATGGACTTGTATTCCTTCATGATTGCTCGCTAATTTATCCGGAGCTCGACGTATCTGATCTTCAAGAAGAATGAAGAAGGCGGATCGTTTCGTCAGGGTCGTGTTTCTTGCAATCTATCTGCTCGCGGTCTTATCGTTGGGTAATTTTCTATTCGATCGTTAGGGTTGGATTTTTCTTACCATTTTGATTCAGTTTTGCTCTGATAGCTCAATCTTGCTTCTGAAAACTGAAATTTTCTGATTTCTGCAATGAAATCATTCTTATCGTTCATAATATGTATCTAAGAAAGAACCCTAATGGAGCTGGAGTAAAAAATCGATTCTATTTTACTGTTTTGGGTGTTTACAGTGGCCAATTTTTGTAGTAATTGATTCAATCTTGCAGCTCAGTAATGCGCTTAATCTTTCATTTCATTTGCTCATGCTTTGTTTTCAGATATTTGTTCGAATCTTTTGTTTATTGTTATCACTGAATATTTATCCGAATCGTTCGTATACGTATCTCCAATAAATAACCCTACTACAAATGGAGCTCCCAACTCATTCTAATTTCTATCAGATTACCAAATACACGCTGTTGAAGAAGACCATCTGCTGTCATTAGCTTCAATTATACTTTTTTTTGGCAATTAGTTGCTAAAATCTCTGTTATCCCATTATTGTAGCAACTAATTCAATCAATCATGCAATGTTAGCAATCTTCTTAACCTTTCTAATTATTTTGTCATAGATTTGAATTCTTTTGTTGCTAGCAGCGAAATCTTTGTAGGAATTGTTCATATTTGTACTCTATAGAAGAAAAGCTGGAGTCGAAAACTAATTCTACCAGTATATGATTCGCTCCAATTCATCTATTTTGGATGCTCCCGTGTAAAATGTTTCTGTAGTGCTTAATCTTCCATTCCACTGCTTCATATTGTCAAAAATGAGATTTTTTTTAATGAAACATTCATTTCTGTATTGAATGATGCTACCAATTCATGATTGGCTACAATTTTATTGGATTTTATTGGTTCCTGAAATCTCTGTTTTTATGCAGCAAGGCCTGAAGGAGTGTGTGTCTCTAAAGGTGGGAGGTTCCCACCATACTCATCGGAAGGGAAACCTCCTAAGAAGGTAGCAAAAGGGCCCAAAGATTTGACCCTTTGTAGCGTTTTCCGGAAAAAGACATGCTGCGATGTTGCTCAGACACACCCCGCTTTGGTAACTGTTAGAAAACTGGCCTTAACAGGGGAAGCAAACGGAGAATGTGTAAATCTGTGGGAGTTGTTAGAATGTTCTATCTGCGATCCTCGTATTGGTGTCCAGCCTGGACGACCCGTCATCTGTGCCTCTTTATGTGATAGGGTTTTCGAGGCTTGCTCTGATGCATATTTCTCCATGGATGCTATGAGCCAGGTATGCTTTTTTTTTGGTACTGATTTTGAGGACTGGTTAACTTATACATAATTAGTTTAACAATAATATCAACTAATTGTAGATGGTATATACAATATACACTTAGGTTAATTTAGCTTAGTGTTATCAAAGGCACGCGCAAGACGAGATATAAAAGAGGGCAAAATTGTATTATTTCATCTTATAGATCTGAAAAAACGAAAGAGTAAAGCTCTTTGCTATTTTTTTTTTCTGGCCACAAAGCCATTTGCTATTTATTGTGGTTAATAACTCGAATACATGATTAATTAGTTTTATGCCTCCTTGTTTCACTCTCTTCTTTCTTATCATATTTATGATTAAATATCCCCATATTATGATGTAGAAGTAGAACTCAAGTCTCAAGTTTATAAAAAAAAAAAAAAAATTGCTGGCTCTAAACATTTTGTAGGTAAAAATTGAAAATTGAAGTACAGTTCACTACCCCGTTGCACACTTTATAAATAGTATAGATGTATATCTTTATAACTTTTTATTCCCCTGAAATCCTAGGTTTTGGTTCCATGTGGGACAAATGAGATAATATGTGCCAAGGCATCAAAATGGGTCTCAAACGGTACAGACTTGTGTCGGGCAGCAGGGTTTTCTGTCAAAGGACATGATACTGGTTTTGGTTTGGAAAAATCTTTCTGCTATGGCGGCAAAGCTAGTTTAGATTCTGTTGCTGATTCATGGAAAGCACCGAAATCAGATATTCCCCAAAAGTTTGAGAAAATCGAAGGTTTAGAAGACCTCATACAGCAGATGAAGGAGATGCCATTGATAATGAAAGTATATTGGGCTGTGGGTGGCTTGGTGCTCACTGCAGGGCTGCTGGTTTTAAGGTGACACTAATTTTCTTGTTTATAAAGATGAAATTCTTGTTAGCATAAAGAAAAAATTGAATTTATTTATGGGCAAAAATTAAAAAGTGAAACTTAATCGCTTCATATAGTCATATATCTATAGATAAGATAATGCTACAAAATGTGAAATTTAGAATGTAGAGTAAAAATGAATCTTTTCCATCTCAGGAAACTGTTGATTATCTTGCTCAATCGAATTTTCTGAAAAAAGTTTTGTTTTAACTCCACACAAGTTAGCTCTAAGTTTCACACTCTATAGTATTTTTCTATCTTATATGAGACAAATCTTGAATGCCCAGTTGTGTGAATTGGTAAAAATGTGAACTTTGTATCTCTCCTTGTACACTTATTAGCAAATCTCATTCTCTATGCAGCAAAAGAAAAAATCTTAGTCAGCGGAAGAAAATAGCTGCTGTTCAACACGCCGCGAAGAAAATAGAAACCCAGGTGATTCAGAAATCGAGTAGTTCAAAGAGCTGGAAAGGAAAAGGAAGAAAATTGTGTGATTAACTGCTGCAAATCAGTGCTGTTGATTTTGTTCATGTTGAGGTACGAAATAAATAAGACCGGATCATGAAATTGCAGAAAATTGATTTTTGCATGATTGATAATAATCATCATTAAATGCCAGAAAATTGTTCAAAGTTCAATTTTTTTGGCCGATTTCAGGATTCAAGAAGCAGCTCATAACGGGTCGGTCACGAAGATCTGAGAAGAGAGCCAACTCTTGCTAGATTGTAATTGACTGAATGTAGAGCAATAGAACAGGTGATTTTTCTAGCCTTGTATCAAATTTTATATAATACAGAAATTTGTACTGCTCGTCACGTAAAATCCATTTCGATACATCAACTTTCGGGTTAAGAGTAGTCGTTTTCGGTACTAAAAATGACTAGTCTCTATCAAATTTAGTTTTGTTTGATGAAGAACTTTCTTTGGTCACATGACTTGTATGAGCTGCTGCCATTGTTGGTGTAACTGTGAGCTATAGCTAGGGTTTCTGCTCTTCTTCTTCAGCAGTGTTGTTGATAAACAAAGTAAAACTTGTAGCCATTGAAAACATGAATTTTTTTTCAGTAGGTAAGAATCAAAAAGTAAAGACAACCAAACAAAATATTTTAGGACTAAAATTGTCAATACCGGAAGTTCAGGGGGGCAATTAGCTCATATCTCAAAGGGAAAATATGGAATATTTGCCCCCCATTTATGGTTTTTGATGAACAGACCCCTATATGTTTCTTGGAAATGTTGCACCCTCCACTTTTGGGTTTTCCAGCATTTTATGCTAATTATTATTTTCCTAAAATAACATAATGGTCCTCAAAATTCATTTTTCGTTTCATTTTTACCTGAACAAAAAAGCCGAGTTCGGTTGGGGTTCGATTGAGGATCCAACTTTTTATGTTATAAAAAAAGAGTGAGATTTTATTTCTAAAACATTATGACAGAATTTTGGATGGTAATTGCATTCTTTTCGGGAAACATAAGGGTGTGTTTAGCAAAAGAACATTATAAATGGGGGCAATACCATCTTGGACACAAACATATGGGGGTAATGTGCTATGTTTCCCTATCTCAGACTGATTAAACCCGAGCTAGGGTTCATAATGAACTTTGAGGTTACATACATAATGAAAGATCTCAACAGTAATTAAGGGGACAAATCTCTTTCTAAACCCTAAAACCATTCATAAGTGCAGATTAGCAGAAGTCTATGATGTTTTTTTTTGTTCGATCGAGTCATCAAGTTATCGTCTTTGCGCATGATCGGGAAACTATCGGTTGATTGAATTCCCAGCCTTTCCTCTTGTCCGGAGCTGTTTTTGAGAAGATCTATCCTAATTCTGCTCATATAGAAATCATAAGATTTTGCATTAGCCAATTTGTAAAGATTTGCAAAAAAAAAAAAAAAAGGACAAAAAAAGGTAAAGAATGTGCAAATTTGGTCCCTTAACTTGAAATTGATGACATTTAGGTCCCTACATTTAATAGGAGGCTTTTTTAGCCCCCGTACTTTAAAATCTATTATAACCTTGACTATAGACTAGTTTAACCACAACATAGGTTATAACTATAAAAGAAGTGAGAAAATAGGTTATACCTTCTTAGAATTAGGGTTCGGTCTCGGTGCAGTACTTGTTGATGCCGTCTTGTCCGTCGGCTTCAAAATCTCCAACGAACAAAGAAGGTTATCGTCGATACTCAGCAACGCACCGGCGTTGTCGAAGTCGCCTCCATAGTTCGGGGCCGAAAATATCGTCACTAATCTCCGTTTTGCGAAGAACTCATAACCATCTTCCACCACCTATAGAAAATGTTGATTAGTTTAGGGTGATAGAAATGAAACCCTAATGTTGATGTGTGATTGAAGCATGTTTAAATAGATTCCATCAGAAATTCTAGTGTTAAGGTATGATGATACATTAAATTATATAGAATAGGTGTAAAATTGCAACTATACAAGTACTAATACATTATATTCTAGCTACTATTTGAAACACCCTAGTGCTAAGGTATGATTATGTTGAAATATGTTCAAGTAAATTCTATCAGAAACCCTAGCTTTAAGGTGTGATCATGTTAAAGTATGTTTAAGAGCGTGCTGTGGGTCTTCACTTATAAATTCGAGTTTAAGTGTGAGTCTCTTCCCAGTAACAGTATCAGAGTATCTATGTTCAAATTCAGTGTGCTTCGTCGCAATTACACCAACCCTAAACCCTAATGCATAACATAAGTTCGATAGTACCTGATGACCACGACAGATTAGATCGAGATCGTTCTTCTTCAAGAACTCGAAGACCCTATCGGCTCCAAAGATACTCGAGATACCCCGATCACTATCCACCCAGCCAGTAACCCCGACTCCAGGGTCGGACCACAAAAGGTCACATAGCAACCCACAATCCGGAACATCGGTCGGCCTCGAAATCTCCTTAATTTGGTTCAAATCACTTAGCTCCGGCGACAAACCGCCGTGCATACACATGATCTTATGGTCGATCACCGCCGCCACTGGTAGGCAGTTGAAGCAGTCGGTGAAGGTTTTCCATAGTCGGACGTTGAAGCGACGCTTGCATTCGTCGTAGAAACCGTAGATTCGGTTGATTTTCGCGTCCTCGTGGTTCCCTCGGAGGAGGAAGATCTTGTCGGGGTACCGGATTTTGTAGGCGAGGAGGAGGCAAATGGTTTCGAGGCTTTGCTTGCCTCGATCGACGTAGTCCCCAAGGAAGAGGTAGCTCGATGATGGTGGGTGGCCGCCGTGTTCGAATAGCCGGAGAAGATCTTGATATTGGCCGTGGATGTCACCTGAGAAAGAGAGTGTTAGAAAATAGAGCACATAAAATGAGAATTTTAAAGGAGAATTTATGAATTAAATAAACAAATGAATTTCAACCGATTTTCGTGTTGATTACTGGGTGTAAATGAGTCAAGCTACTCGTGAGCTACTCGGGATCGACTCGGTCAAAACATGAATTTGTCTCGAAAAAATTTGAGCTGAGCTCGAGCCAAGCTTTTTGGTATGAGAGCTCGAGCTTGATATTACACGGCTCGATAGACTCACGATTAATATAAAGTCTCACAATTAATTCTTATTCTTATTCAATACTAATTAATTATTACATAAAGTCTAATCTAATTGAGCTCGATTTTTTTAATCATAAAAAATGTTAATTTTTTGTAATGCATAATGAACTTATGAGTCGAACAAGCTCACTTATGAGTCGAACAAGCTCGATTATGTCGAGCCGAGTTCGAGCTTCAAAATTAGAGTTCAGTCGAGTTCGAATTCAAACTTACAAATAATAATCGAATCGAATTGAGTTTGACAAATAATAATCGAGTTGTGTTCGACAGATACTCGTCTCGACTCGACTCATATACGTTCCTAGATCACGGTCTCATTAAGACAATTTTGCCGGAAATAAGTTCGTCGCCGGAAAAGAGAGAGAGTACCGCAGACTTTGATGGGCGCTTGAAGATGGAGAAGAACAGGCTGAGAGAGAAAGATTTGGCGGGAAGAGATGCAGAGCTGCCGGACTTCAGATTCCGACAACTGGACTTGTCTGCTGCCGCCGCCTTTGGCCTCCAACAACCGCCGTATGATGTCGTCAACGACACCTTTGTCCATCTCTCCAACCACTTCCGTTCCCTTCTTCTTCATCTTCTTAATTCTTGCTCTTCCTTTAATGGAAAGTCAATGTGTTTGGTTTATATGTCGATCGAAAAAGCTAGAGAGAGAAAGACAGAGAATCTCTCTCTTGGCTATGTTTGACCAGAATCGGAGAGAGATAGAGGTGAACCACTCTTTAACCTCTGATATGGTCGGGGAGCCAAAATATATAGTCTACGAATCCATGCCGTTTATGTAGTATAGATTCAGAGAGAGTGGGGACAGCGTCTTTGGTTGTTTTTTCTGTTAACTGATTTTACTAGACAGTTAATACAGTTGATTTTGGCGCGTATTATTAATTTTTTTTTTAAGGGAAAAACACTCTCAACTATTTATGTTAGGTTTTGTATTTATGGTAACAAAGATTTTATGCACTATGTTATGATACTTATTCGTATGTGATAAGGTGAGGAATTAGTAAATAAAATGACGGGTTTTTAATTATTGTTGCACTATGTTTTAGATAGTTATATCAAATATGTTGGTTTTGTTTATTCCTGCAATATAGTTACCCATTTTTATTGGTAAATTGGGTAATAATATGCAACCATTAAAAAAATAATTCAGTTAGTAGATTGCAACAATAAATAAACCTAAGATACAACTAATAAATATTTGAAAGATGTTTTGCAACTACAAACTATGAGTGACACAAATGTCCTATGTTTTTTACAACTTAGATGTATTTTGTATGTATATTACATATAAATATAATACATTATGGAATAAAGTATGAATTGTGAACTCCATTTTTTTTATTTAAATGTATATGACTTTTCTTAGTAGTGAGATTTGAAAAAAAAATTCTAAATGTGCCACTACCTCCAAAGTTTTTTTTAAAAAAATCTGAATTCCTTATGTGGTGACATATGAAGTATTAAAAAACTTTTATTCCTATGGTTATCCCTATGGTTTAGGTTTATTTAGATGTGTAATCTCTTAAATATATTATTTATCAACTATCATCTATCACAAAATATCAACCCTTTCTTTGATCTTTTACCCTCATTTTCTCTCTCTACAACTTAATGAAAACCGCGTACTTTGAACACTTCTTACTAACGTGCTTTTCGACATCAATGGACTACATGTCATACTTACAACAATCACCCCCTCACCAATTATTGATCGGTTATGTTATTTAATTAGCCAGTGGTTTTTTGCCACGTCATGGCATCAATTAGTTGGGTTCCCTTTAGGGCCAATGAGGTGGCGCCACGTACCCAAATCCTATCTATAGTCCATCCATTTATTGACATATATATATATATATATATATAATTTAGGGTTAATAACTAAAAAACTGTCCAATGTTTACCCTATGTTAAAATTAGGTGTCTGAAGTTTGAAATGTTAAAATGGACTATCCCAAGTTTCATTTTTGTTGAAATTAGGTGTCTCGGTGTGATTACTTTAGAGAAGTCAATTCCGACGAAACCGTCTGTCAAATTCGAGCTCTCATACACACTCCATCCTCGTCATCTTGCCGGGACCGTCACCTAAAAAGTTGGTCACATCCGGGCAAGTAAATCTCGCTCTATTGTCCTTGGAAAATGACTCCACACCACTCTTCTAGAAACTTTTTTTTTAATATTCAATTTTTAGGTGAAATTTGACGATTTTGTGAAAAGTAAAGAGTGATGGATTATGAATGGGTTGGTGGGTTGATGAAAATGATTGAATGGAAATGAAAAGACGCACAGAGACACCAAATTTCAACAAAAATGAAACTTGAGACAGTCCATTTTAACATTTCAAACTTCAGACACCTAATTTTAACATAGGGTAAACCTTGGACAGTTTTTTAGTTATTAACCCTATAATTTATATAATATATAATAATAATTCAAAGATTCTTCACACACTTGATCCAATATCAATCATAATTAAAAATGCTTGATAATATAATATCTCCTGTTTTATACAGTGGTTCATAAGATCTTTTGTGTTGGTAGGCTCTACTAAGATAATCCGACAATCTATTATATTTGTTTATATATGATGTGGATGTCTAAACATTCAATTATATTTGTCTAAACATTTTGATTCAGTACATTCAAATTTATTTAAATTACAAATAATAAGTTATATATTATCAACGATTGAAAAAACTTATCTGCAATTAAAAAAGAGATATTTATCCTTTATTATATATGTTTTATTTTATGTACTTCAAACCTGTCTAGTTTGGAACTGTTTAAATAAATTCCGACCCAATTACTCTAGTTCATAGTTGAAAATGAATTTATTTGGTTAGAATTGATTGGAACCTTTTTTAAAATAAATTATTTTAATTAAAAAAATAAAGAAAAAGGTTCCAAATTATTTATGATCGAGTATATTTAGGGTTTTAGTACCACTTTACCCCTTTAAAAACTGGACCGTTTGGAATCAGTTTGATTTGAATCATTTCTTACGGCATGTTTGGTTCAAAGATTTGGAATACGAAATAGGGAATAAGAGCACTTCCAATAGTAGTGCCTAGTGCCTAGTTCCTAGTTCCATGTTGTAAATTTATTATTGTAGAGAGTGCCTAGTGCCTGGTGCCATTTACTGTTGGTCCCTACTGGTAATGATTAAATAGGCACTTGCGTTTTCAATAGGAGTGCCTTGTTCCAAAATGGGAGTGCCTAGTTCCAATTTTTGCCACTGGACGATGACTAGGCGCCACTAGGCGTGACTAGGATTACTAATATTACTGTTTTGCCATTATTGAGTGAATAGTGAAGTGGGACAGTGCCTACTAGTAGGAACTCCCAAGTTACTGTTCATGTCGGTGCCAACTTTTTAATATTATTTTATTCGATTGTGTTGCTCATCTCTTTGATTGTATATATATTCGGTTATGCTAAGTCAGATAGACAAGAGCCGTAATCAGTCATTTTGAATATTATGTAACATAAATAACGACACGAACCAAAATTACTACTTTTTAACTTTGAATCAATTTCGAAATTTCCATATCTAATTTGTTTATATGTTACCATGTTGAATAACCGTTAATTCTAAATTTTGAAATAGTATAACATTTCAAATTATTAAATATGGAAAATAATTACTACAAAATATTATATTATTTTAATGCATATATATTTTTATATATTTTACGTATTATATTATATTATTATATGAAAGTAATATATCTTTTACGATAAATTATTATAAAAATTATACTTTTAGAATGATGTATATATAATATATTTCTAATTTACATATATTGGAAATCATATATAAAAACACATGATTAATGCAATAATCAATTTACTAATATGATCATGGATGTACATAAACGTGAATATGTTGATGATGTTGAATTAAGATATGTCAATCAACGTATAACAAATATACACTGATTATAGTGAAATAATAGATTCAATGAATTTGATTGATCAATGTTATTATATCAACAATTATACTTATCAATCATTTTACATGCCGCATGGGGACTGCACCTAATAGTAATTTTACCTTGGTCAAGTAACGTATAATTATTGCAATGAATTGACAATAGAGAACTATGGATATGCACGAACCGGTCGGGCCCGGATATGTTCCGAACTGGATTGGTACTAATTAAAACAGTATGGTCCGGTCTGGACTGAATTTGAAATTAGCACTAAAAATTCTGGACTGATTTTGGACTGGAACTGTAAAAAAAGTTTGGTTCGGTTCAAAACTGGTCCGACCCATTTTCCTATACAAATTTACCCTAATTAAAAAAAAACGAAAAACCGATCCTCCGACAAAACTGATCCAGTTAAAAACCAGTTCAAAACAGTCTGGTCCAGTCAAAAATCAATTTTTTGAGAAGTATATTACTGGTTTTTGGTATGGTTCTCCTCTCGCATAGTTGGTCTGTTTGGAACCGGTCCAGTCTATACCAGTTCCGAACCGACCGGACCGGTTATTTTCTTATCCCGATAGAATGTAAATTTTTATTAAAAAATTCAATTACATTTTTATAATTTTGTATATATTTTCCCTATTTTTTTTTAATTAAAACATCTAATACTTGAATCTCATTATTTATTCATGTCTGTATTTGTAAAAAAAATATGAATATATAATTTATATATAATGATATATAATTTATATATAATGCAAAAATTATATTTGAATTATGAAATTATGTGGGTCCCAATGTAGAAGTGGAACTTGGCCTCCACTACTGGAGAGAGTGCCAATTTTACAGTGTCATTTACTGTAGCAAATACTGTAGCAGTGCCACTTTGATGAGTTGGCAGTGACGTGGCTGCTGATGTGGAGGCACTAGGCACTTCCTATTGGAAGTGCTCTAAGGAATACGAAATATTAATATGTAGTTGTTTGGTTGACATGATGAATATGGAATGCTGATTACAAATCCAATGTTTGGTTCATAAAATGTTATACGTAAATGAATGGAATATGACATAATTGACATATATACCCTTTTAATATTTGCATTAATTAAATTAACAGTATTAAACATGAAAAAAGCCAAATCACATATTATTAAACGAATTTTTTTTTTTTTATAAATGATTATCTTATCACGAAAAAAAATCATTTTTTTAAATTATTTTTTTTAAATAATTTTTTGAGATATTGTAAAATTCACTACAACTAATAGAATATAATGTAATGAAAAAATAACATGTTAAATTATTATTCTTAATTAAATTGAAATATGATCACTTTTAATTAGATTTACCTACATGATATAATACATTATATAATATATATAATACACAAGAAACATGTTGTGTAATCAGATTATGTACAAAAAAAACAGATTATGTACGTAAATAACGAAATAAATTGTAAGATACGTGTAAATAAATTATGTACGTAAATAACTAGAAGTATGATATGCTGTAAATAAATAAATGAGGCTATATAAATAAATTAGGGCTAAAATAGTATTTTTACTTATTTATTTTAATTATAGGAAACTTGGAATACTTAATCCTAGGGGTTAGACTAGGATTAAGTATTCCCTCAAAATTGGGAATTAGGAATGTTTATTCCACATAATTTAAAAACCAAACAACATCATAGGATTACCCATTCTCAATTCCTATTCCAAATCCTTGAACCAAACATGCCGTTAACATTCTAATTTTGAATCAAATTTGAACCAGCTCAGCTGAATCGGTTTAAATACATAAGACTAGTCTTTCTAACTCAAACAATCTAATAATTATTAAATATTATATGCTAATTGATCATATATATATATATATACCAAGATACTCAATGTTTTGTCATACATAGTCACCTTAATTGATTGGTTGAGAACTCATCATCCATGATATATTTCATTTATCCATCTTAAGATCTTATCTAACTCAACTAAAAGTCAACTCTCATGGAAAGTTGACCAGCCCAAGACAGCTAAGACTAGGGGTTGGTTGATAAGGAACTTCAGATGGGGCCTGGAAATGCTCTACTTATAATTAAACAAACATATCCTCACCACAACCTTGGAATAATCACCCACATCAAGTAATCTTCACCACATTTCACTTTCACCTAATTCAGATGTTTTGCAGTTTTGACCAAAACAAGAACATCAAATCTTAAAAAGTCACCACAGATTTTTTTTATAGATAAAAATCTGAATTATTTCTAATGAATCGATTTGATTGCAACTTTAAACAATTTTTTTCATTTTTTATTGGAAAATTCATTTATTTTTGTTGTGACATGTTTGAAATACTTACATTGTTATTCCAAAATAAAATCTTTGATGATTAAGATCATGTTCTTGGCAAATTATGGAACAAAATTCCAACTTTATTTCATATATGTATGACTAATGGGGCTTTATGATTTCTCCTTCAATCTTCATCTCATTTGGAGATTTATGATTTCTCATTCAATTTTCATCTTGTTTGGAGTAAATTCGAGCATACATCAACCGAAAACCGAATCGATATCCCATAAAAACATAGCAAAAGATTGGATCTTCTGCTAGAAAATCTCTCTTTTGTTCGAAAAATCATATGTATATCCAGAAAACATATGCAAGAAAACTATAACATCTTCACATAGACTTATTACACACCATCTTGACATCTTGGAATACATATGAATATATATAGCAAACCTATAGGATCCCAGTTTCTGATTATGTTTGTAAACTGAATATAATACATCACTTTTCAATGTTCACAGAAAATCAATAAGCATTTTGTTGAAGAAAGAATCTATAGAAAGTAGACTAAATTTAACACGAATTTCTCATTTCTGAACTCAAATGAGAACGAATACTAAAAATCAATATGCATTTTTATGTTCCGAACAACATAACAAATCAATGTGCATTTTTTGAAAAACCAATCTATAAAAGTCACTGAAGCTCAACATGAATTCCTCTTTATAAACTCAAGTTATTTTACTTTCGGAGAATCGACAATCTATATAAAAGTTTGCTAAACGCTCAACAAAAATTCCTTATTTTCTAAACAACTCGAACAATAAGCTTAGAAATCGAATCTAGGAAAGCGAAGCTTTTAGCTTCGCCCAGACGAGGTTACAGTAAATGTGCAAACTTTGTTATAAAAGTTTCAACAGAAGATCTGCATTTTCTGTATCAAGTAATGACAATGAATTGTATAAGTATAATCCAGATGTTACAATTTGAAAACATTGTTATATCCCACTCTCACATAATCAAATCAACAATATTCAATTTTTTTGTTCCAAATTGAAACGAATCACACAATCAAACAAGAACACCAGATTAAGTTAAAACCCTAAAACCAATTATCAGTAAGAAGAAACAAGATCCAATTTTTCAATTTCCTCGTTATTACCGCAATTCAACCCACAGCCGCACTGAGGACACTCCTCGAAATTATCCACCGCAAAATCAGCCCCAGCAATCCCAACAGAGAACGATAGGTTATCGTCTTTCCTACTAACCTCAACAATGTCGACCCAAACGAACCACAGCTTCACCTTCACGCCCTCCAGATTCGTCAGCTTATTCTTCGAGATCACACCTCTAATGGTGGACTTGTACTGTAACTGGTACGACCCTTCTAGAGAGAAGCTGCACGTCTTGTTGTAGAAAGCCGCGAATTTTCCGGTGGCCGCGTCGAGCTCGTAGTCGCGGACGCCGATCGGGAGGATTCCGATGGGAAAGTTGTAGTCTTTGATGATATCGTAAGCCGATCGCTTCTCGCTGGCGGGGAGGAGGTCCGATTGAGCGGAGATTACGGCGGCGAAGAGGATTAAGGAGAAGATCGGAGACATTTCGACGGCGGAATTCGATGGATTTGGAATGGTAGTTGGAGAGATTTTGGAAGTATCTGCATGCGATTTTTCATATCAGATCCGAATCTCTCTTTTTGATACGTGTAGTTTTGGTAATTACGAAATGGTCCCTGAACTATCCAGTTCTGTAATGGAACCCCTCATCGGTCGTGTATTTGCTTAGTCATCGACGAAGTCAGAAATTTTGTTCATGGATAAAAATTGAATTAGAGGCAAACAATAAACGTATAAAAAATTAGGAAGCAAATGTAAATTTTAAAGGTTCAAATCGAAAAAAAAAATTAAAAATTACTACTTTTAAATTAAAATACATATCACCAAAAATTGAGGGAAATTGCTCACTCGATTCTTGATAGCTCCGTCCCTGGCTTAGTGGCAGGTGTTTGGCTACCGTTCCTCTTGTGTAATATTCAACGCCCATCACGAGTTTTAGGTTGATGTACCTTAGACAAACCCTAGTAGCAGGGACGGAACTATATAAGGACGACATGACGATTGAGAGCCTTTTAACTTTTGGCATGATGTGCATTAGCTCTGAAAATACAATTCTTTTACATTCAGATCTTCAATATCTTATACTTTCTCATGTGAAACTTTTTATTTAATTGTTTGTCTCAAGTTCAATTCTTATATATCTGTCTAAAGAAAGAAAAATATGATTTTACCTCTACGTAGGGACGAAGCCATAAATTATGATTAGGGGCGAAAATTGAGTTCGAGACAAATAGTTAGTATAAATTTTAATGAGTCAATGTAAGATTTTAAATGATCAAGTTAATAATAATTACAAATTTTAAAATAAGAGATCACCAACATTTGAGGGGAGCATTTTCCCCTCGTCTCTTGGTGTCTTTGTCCTTGCTGCTTAAGTAATCTAAACTAATAGAGCCAAACCGAACTTTAGCGCACTCAAGCTCGAATTCAAGCACATGAATAACATTAAAATAATATATGTATTGCACACATGTCACTTTTTTCTTACTTGCATAACACAACTCGTTAACATTAGACGGAAAATTAAATGAAAAGCTAACGAAGTAATCAATTATCAACATCTGGTACTTATACAACTTTCATTAGTAACCAAAATTTAAGCGTCAGACATAAGTAACCAAATATATGTACTATTTAATAACCTTATAAAAAGAAAATTAAAAATAAAGAATTTGATTCTAAATAGAACCACAATCATAAATTTTATTTGTGAATAAACAAAAAGATACATTTTGTTATCCATCTAACAGTCACTTTGTGTTATTATGGACATGAGGACCGGTGGCTGCAACAATAAGTGGTTGACGCAAAGGTTGTTCTTCTTGTTGCCATGACGATGATATTATTGCATCCTCAGTGTCTGTCTCAATCGTGTCCTTTGATGATGATGATAATGGACCCTTTCTAGGGTTGTAGTAAATTGCATATAAAACCAATTGTGCAATTCCCAACACGAACCCTGTTCCATTTGGTATCTGAATCATAGTAAATATATATTAATTATTATTTTTTTGGCCAAAAGTAAATATTAATTATTATTGTAGTCATTTTTACATATTTTTTAGATACCATATGTGGCTTTAATATATAATATATGTGTGTTTTGTCAGAGAAATCAGTGCATTTTAAAATCCTTAAATTACGATATCTATAAGGTTTTTAATCTATATATTTTTTTATTAATAAGTTTTTCATAAACAAGTAATAGTTTTATGTATTTACTACTATAATATACAGATAAATTGATCATTTCTATGGTTTATAATATAATGTACAGTAAAAGATGCATAGATCTGCAGAACTTATATATATATATATGTTAAAAAAAGTTAGCAACCTAACATTTTGTACGTTACCATTATTAAATAAGTTGCATGTGATAGCCAACCCTCTAATGCAGAGAGTATATATATGTTGAGTTTGATGAAAACGTAATTTCGGCTGCATACGGCCATTAAATTATATATAATGAGATTTATGTAACAGTTGATATTTAATTAAGTTTTTCTCTTGAAATTTGAATAATTTTCTCTCTTATTGTAATTGTTGTAAATTTAATTATATTTACAGTCGATGCATTTTAATCAGTATGTGAGAATCTCTGCACTTTGATATTTAAATTAAAGGGTGTTTAAAAAATATAATTGTATACTATATTAATACAAAATTACATGATACTTTTAAATATTTTTAAAAAGCATGCAAAAACACTTTTAAAAAATTGCAAGAGTTTGTACTTACTCCAATGAAGAAGTCTTTAGTGAGAACGGCATAGACGGTCCACACCCCTCCGTTAATGAAGAGAATGAAGGAGAGTAGGAAAGGCATGTACTCCACACTCTTTGTTGTAACCACCGTTTTCTGCCGTTAGAAACAAATATCTCAAATATATTCTTATTTTATTATATCTAAAAATTGTGGATAATTTTGAAAATACATTAATAAGAGCATTAATTTAAGAGATAAAATCACGTTGATAATACATTTTATAAATCCTGAATCCGCCACTGGTTACAGATACCGGTAATATAAAAAGACATTACCATAGCGGAAAGAGGAGATCCGTAAGCGATCATACTGAACACGGCGCTTAAAACCCCAGCTACCGTAATCTGCATCGCGCGTTTCAGCGCCAACTCTGGCACCAATATTGCCACTGCGGGGAACAAGATATCGCAAACTACCGCGAGTATGGCCGTTCTAAGCCTCATTCTCGGAGGAGCGTAGATGATGAAAATGGTAACGAAAATGATCTCAAGTACGACCCCGAACCCATTCACAGTCGCGACCACGACACTATTAGGTTTTACTATCCCGTAATATGTCCAGAAATACGCGTTTAGCAACTTGAAAACGTAAGGGATGCTCTCGAACTCTTCAGTCGATTTTCTCTTCACGATATGCCAAAATGTTTTTCTGCAATTTTTACATGTCAGCGAAAATATATATATATTTGTAGTGTATATTTATCCCACATTAACTAGGATATCAGGAGTTGTACAATATATATATATATATATATATATATATATATATATATATATATATATATATATATATATATATATATATATATAACTTTCATGTTATATGAAATTCATATATTGTGAGACAAACACTGCAGATATTATCGTTAACACATAAAAATTCCAAAAATAAAACATTCTGACACGTCATCATGGAGAGGAAATCCGGTATTATAAATATCGGATTTCCTTTCCATGATGATGTGTTAAAATGTTTTATTTTTGAAACTTTTACGTGTTAGAGATAATATATGCAGTGTGTCTGTCCCACGTTGATTAGATTTGAAGAGTCTGTGATTTATATTAGTATATACGTATATGAAAGACTTACAATTCATTAGCTTAAAATTTCATATGATCGAACTATAAACTAATAAAAACATCGGTTTTTAAGTAATTTACGTACACGGGAGCGAGGTAGACGAGGCCGGTCGTGATGTTTCCTGCATATAGATCCAACAATTAGGGTTTCGAAAGAATAGAGGACATAAGAACAGTTGCAAGAGAGACATACCAAGAACACCAAAGAGGAAGCTTATAGACATGTTTGATGTAGAAGAAGAATGTTTGGTTTTAGAGACAGATATATGTTCCTGTCCTTTTATTTATAGTACCATAAGATGATAAGAATCTGTTTTATAAAAGGAGGTTAATTTATTGGTACCCCGGGAGTATATGTCATATGTGGCCTTTTATTCTTTAAATAGAACCTCATGAAATTTGCAACTTGCATTGAAATGCTACAAAAAGATATTTTAAATAATTTATTATATTTTATATAGTTTAGAACTTTTAATTTAAACTTATTTCCTTTTGAAATTCTATTTTTGTATACATACAAAAGTTTATTTTGAAAAGTATTTATTTTTGTTATTTTTAACAAAACAATATAACTTAAATGGAAATTTCATAAATTCTCTAACTTGTAATCTTTAATAGCAATTGGTTACTATCGACATACATAATTTATGAGGTACAGAAATTTATGGGTTTGTTTTGTTTTGCCCCATAAACCCGTATTTCGCGATATAGAACGAGACTGAGTTTATATATATAAACTATATGGGTAATATAATATGTATAGTTAAAATAATAAGATTTATGATGAGTTTGATTTGTTTAAAAATTTGTATTTGGATTTTGGATTATATTTGTTTTAAATTTGGATTTTGAGTTGAATTTTAAAATATATATAATAAATTAAATGCAAACGGCATAATTATACTAATTTCTATTATATATGTATTCTTATTATAAATAAAAATGTAGAGCTCATGTTTTTTTTTATGTTTGTCTCATTCGTACATATATATCATGAATAATAAATTTTAGCTAGTACATATTTTATTATAACTAAGCAATATTAAAGAAAATAAGAAATCCACTATCTTTTCAAAAAGTATCATCGATGGGACAAAAGAAAAGTTAAGCAAATAACTCATATATTATATATATATTGGCCTTATATGGGCATATGTCGGAAAAGCATTATATTAACGTGGTTCTTGGGCTTGAATATCGATCTTGGTGGAAAGTAATGATGTAGTGTAAACTAATAACCAATCAATCATACCCTAGAAAGTAAAAGTAGAAAGAAAAGTAGGATCATAAGCCGGTGCGTTTTGATTAGGGCTGGCAATTTGGGCTCGACACGATGGGCCGACACGAACACGCACGACCCGCACGAATTGCCAGCCCTAGTTTTGATCCAACAGTTACCAACCGAATCAATAGTTACTATTTTTTTACTCGTTTAATTAATGATGAATTAATTATGATCACTCTCTTGGCTTATGATTATCAATCAATACCATTAATACACCTTCCGTTTCTTCTCCAATTTTATAGTGACAAAACCCATATAAGTAGACGAGCTTTAGTATTTCTTACATTGTCACCATATATGCATAGAAGAAACTAAACTTTATCACCATATGGCTCAAAAAAGCAACATTTCACTGATTATTTTTCTATTCACAACTTTGTTGATATCAACTACAACCAATGCAACTGAATTGGAAATCTTTAACCAGTTACCGGATAGTGTTACGGTCCACTGCCAGTCGGGAGATGAAGACGTCGGACTCAGAATCGTAAAACCGGTAGAATCTTACCGGTTTGAGTTCAGTGAGTTGCCCGGTGTTACGTTATACTTCTGTCGAGTGAATTGGGGACGTAAAACATTGATAGGAGATGTGTACGACCGACATATATTTACCGAGGGTGGTACGTCGATATGTCGTGGCGGAGATGTATATTGCATATGGCGTATAAAAAAGACGGGTCTTCATGAGGATGCTGCCCCGGCAGTTGACGTGGAGAATATTTTCATTCCATGGGAAAAAAATTAGTGACGAAATGCATGCATGCATTAATTAATAAGGGTTGATAACCAAATATGAAATCGCTACATGAACTTGACCGTTTTATAAATTGTTATATCTGAACTTTAGTTTTTTAAAAATTTGGTTAGCTCAAGTTTTGATTTCAAACAGAAAGACCACATCTGTTATATTTTCCGTCAAAATTGGATTGAAAATATCATGTGTCATTCACGTGAATTACTTCTAATTGAAGAAAAACATTATTACATGATCTTTGATAGTTTCACAAGTGTTTAACTTCGGTTAATTTTAAATTTAGCTACCTTAAACGTTCGATTTTAAACCAAAAACCCACCCCTTAACTTTGTCACGTGAGCGACACGTGGCGTTTTGACAGAAAAATGTGGCATAAGCCTTTTGGTCTGAAATTGAAATTGAAATAGTGAAATTTAAAAAGTTTAAGTTCGAGCAACAATTTATAAAACGGTCAAAGTTTATGTTGCAATTTGGTTATTATTTTAATAAGAGACTACCATATAAATAATAAATTCACAAGATGATTATTATTATATAAAAAATAGGACGTTTACATTCAGGTCAATAGTGGCAAAAATAATAACAAATAAGAGTGATAAAAAAAGAGTTAAATATATGATTTATAAGTAGTATTTATTTAAATATTATTATAATATTAAGATAATAATAAATGAAGCATAATAAAATTCATTTTATTTTTAGTTTATTTTTATTTTTTAATCAAAATTGTAATGTAACATACTAAAAAATTGTAACACCTCTAACTACAAGACTTAAGCATTGTTGTGGCGACCGAATTCGCCACTGAATTCGTCGTTATGCCTCTGTTGCGACGATATGTTGTCGCTATAGGCTCGCCACGATAAGGCCCCTGTAATAGGAGCTTATTGCGACAAAAAATATTTGTCGCCCAATAGATAAATCTATTGTGAGGATAATTTGGAAATGTTTGTTCTAAAGGTTGTTGCAGTATGTCTTTCTATTGTGAGGATGTAATACTTCTATCGTAGTGATAAAAGTCGTTAAATTTGTTGAAATAACTACATATGTTTTGAAGACCATGTAACTTTATTGCGACGACAAATATAAAAATATTTTCGCAACATGTATATCATATATCTATTGCGAGGATTGTGCAACTCTACTGCGACGAAAAATATTAAATATTGACGCAATATGTTTTTCTATTTCGAGGATTGCGTAATCCTAATCTGACGAAATACTTATAATTATATAGCGTAATAGGCCTATCGTTTGCGAAGATTCTATAATTCTATTACGAAAATAAATTTAAAATTATAGTTGCAATACATTTTTCTGTGTGGTTTTTTTTATTCTATTGCGACGACAAATTTGAAAGCATTGTTACAATAACTCTGTCACAGTATATACTTTTAAAACTAATGTGACAAAATTGTCGTGACAATATAATTATTAATTTATTTATTACAAAAAATTCAAAATTAATAGACATGTAAAAATTGAATATGAATGACCAATATCAATGAAAACATGAACAATTAATTTTTTATGATTTTATCATAGTCATCTAAAACTACATAATCGACATATTTAACAGTTTCTATACATAACCAAAAATATAACCATAACAAAAATTGTAGTAAAAGAATAAACTAATATATAGATATATTATATTTTTTTCTTTTATTGTAAATATATTTTGTTTCATTATACATACATACATTTAATTTATTATATATATAATTACGTTTATTTTTATATATAAATATACACTATGCTAGCGGCCACAAAAAGAAAGATAGGACGCATACGTTATTCGGAATGATTATGCATAAAATATATGTAGATAGCTTTCTAACTTCGCTATCAACCCCAGAGCTTAACTCTGGACATGCGGTGGAAACTATCAATATAGCTAAAGTACGGTTAGGACGTCGAGAATTTTCAATAAAACGGTGAAATGCGTAGAGATCAGAAAGAACTAATAATTTGTCCACCGATACGTTAACCCACTCGCATCCTCAATAAGACTGGCCTCTCTAACGCGCCATAGACACAATTAAGGTTATTAGTACTTTGTTGAACTTGAATGTTCATATAGAAATCTTTGCCTTAAGTATAATGTCTACAATGTTTTTAAATATTATTTCGTTATTTGATAATATATTTAGTTAATTATTCACTCAAAGAATAATAATTATTTTTATTGTGAAATATTTGGTAAAATTTTGTAAGATGTTACGATCTCCATCTTTCAGACGATTCGATTCGATCCTACCCTTCACTGATATTAACTAGGATCATGATCCTTACACCCTTCCTTATGATAAAACTTAATTTAAAAGGGAGTTTGTGTGTGTAAACACCTGATTTTGGACAGGGTTCGAGAATACCCTGACACGTGGAACTGAAGATCGAGTAAAGTCACGAGGCATGGCACGCACGAATCATTTGTGGACCCGACATATCCGAAATGAATATTTTCAATATTGGTCTTAAAACGAAGCTTGAAAAATCACGAACACAACGCAACTGACTGTGAGCCGATCGGACGTCGTGATAAGAAGTTATGAGACAAAAATGAAATGTGGAAAAACATGAATACATACATGCATATATATGTATGTATGTATATACGTCAATCTTTGTGCAGAGATTAAGAGATAGAAGATATTGATGTCTCATTCATCATGCCTTTGGGACCCACATGGGAGAAGAAAGTCTCCATTTCCTGCTTCACTCATCTGTAACACGCAAGCCTCCATACAGATTTGCTTGAATTACTGCTCAACTTGTGAGATTTCTCTTGGACAAGTGAATGAATTTCCCTATAAATAGAGGTCATTCGACAGTTTTAAAGGACACACCAACATTCGACGAAGAAAGGAAAATTTAGAGAGTGAGAGTTAGCTTCGTGAGAGCAATAGTGAGAGTAGTATAATTCTGATCTAGGTTCCACTCGTCACGACATTTTACCCGGAAACAACCTATGTAAGTACTGCTTGATCAAAAGTTGTATTTACATTCCAAGTATAAATAAAGTGCAAGTTGATTAAACTCTCATCGCTTCCAATGTAACGTTTTATTTATTTTCTGTTCTTTTATTTTTGCAATATATATATGTGTGTGTATTTTATTATCTATAAATTTTACATATATATGTATTTCTACTTTATATAAGTCTTATATATGTTCATATAACTTATTTGTCATATTTACATTATCTATAAGTTGTATATATGTTCATATTACTTATTTATCTCATAACTTTGCTAAGTGTTACAAATCCGTCCAGAAAGCTCAGGGTCCATTTTAACATATTTAAAAACTGTTTTCAGTTCAACCCTGAACTTTGCTGATTGTTACATTTCAGCCCATGAACTTTTCTGGTGTCCCAAAACTTTGCTAATTGTTACAAATCAGTCCAGAGAAGTTTAGTGACCACTCAAACATATTTTAAAAGTTGTTATCAAATTCAGCCCCATAATTTTGATAATTGCAATTCAGCCCCTGGACTTTTTGATAATTGCGAGCATGTCCTGATTTTCTTGAAAATTGCAATTTAGGCCATGGTGTTTTAGTGAAAACTAAACAAGTCAAGACAAGCCAAAGTACCGAAAGGGCGGATTTTTAGCTTGCGAGCTTTTAAAACGTAATCAAACCCCCGAACACGAATCTCTAGACGCAGACCATTTAAAGCCCTAGGATGTCAGTATCATGTACCCTAGGCAACTCTGGGATTCCGATTAGCCTTTAATTAATCAGTGGCGACTCTTTCTATTTTTCCCGGTTCGGTTGATTTTTCCGTATTCGAACGAACCCGCCGTTCGCCGATCCATAAAAAAACATTTTCCAAAACCCGCTCTATTTCCGAGAGCGTTGGCCGGATTTGACGTGCGACATTTTGGCGACTCTGCTGGGGACTTTCATTCAGAGGGTTTAGGCTTGTTGTGTTTGTCTTACCTTGTTTAATTGAATTCTTCTACCATATCCGTTTTGACCGTTTGTTCGTGTGTGCAGGTCCTGTAGTTTGAACGCTTTAAATTGTTTTTGCACACACACCACGACCGGTACTATTCAACGCCCAAAACCAAGGGCATATAGAAACCTAGGGAGTTGAGTAAGAGAATACGGCTAGTAGCGGTCACAACCGCCGGCGCGTCTCCGAAAGCTCAACTCGATGATCGAAAAGGGCCTAGGATCCTCTATATGGGGTGAGGTACCGTCGATTCGGGGGCCTTTAGAAATCCTACCTTGATATAGCAAAGCCAACACAGTGTGGAGCCATCAACCAGTCGTATTAATTGCAGATGCTCTATTTTGCATTCTTTTTTTTATCCTGGTCTGATGTATAGGAGGGGCATCCCAATGCTCGCACGCTTTTTTTAAATAGTCAAGGGGCATCCACAGGTCTGTATTTCTCACTTGATGTATTCCTTGGAAAAAGTAAGGAAACAAAATGTTGTGTCTGCGTGTACACATGAATAGTGAAATCTCATTTTTGTAGTGCATCACGGATTTCAAACTATCAAAGCCATCAATTGAGTTGAGTTTTAAGTCATGGGTTATTTCTTCATCATTAATTAAGGATGACTTGCCTGAGCATCATAATAAGGACCGTAAATCAGTCCGCAAAAAAGAAAAAGAAAAAAACTTGAGGGAGAGGAATTTAGAATGTTTCATTTTTATGAGACCCTAAAATACCCCTCGAACTTTAAATTCTCGAGAATTTCAAAGGGTGAAACTTCAAGGTTGTTATCATGGTTGTTCGAAACATGAGGTAAAAATGCCACTTTTGTGCTCAATTTAAGCGGTTGTCGGCCCAACAAATCAAATGCCTGGTTTAAAAAAAAAAACCTCGGGAAGCGTCGAAATTCAAAACCCCATGGTCTGGTATCAATCAAATGAGAAGCCGAGTGAAAAAAAAAAAATCTGATGGGTTAAGGGTTAGAAAAGGAATAACTCGCGACTTAATTCTCCAAATAAAAATCATTTCAAAATATTGAGATCCTAATCGACATAATTGATGGCTATATTTTCCAAATCATGCATCATTATTGTGGATACTCTATCCTAATTGTCGTTTTTTTTTTCACAGTTACAACTGGCGCGAACAAGCCCTAAACATACTCTGTGATCATGTTTAAATGGAAAAAATGGGACAACTTCCGAACGGAACAATCCATCTTCCACAAGGCCTCCTAGTTCAAGCGCCTTGTCGCTAGTGCCCAAACATTCATGGCTGTCGCAGTCTCCCTAACTCAGCATCTCGAGTCGCGCATCTTTCCGCGAACGCGATATAATTGATGGATATATTTTCAAAATCATGATTCATTATCGTGTATTCTTAACTCTAATTGTCACTTTCTCACAGGTACACCTGCCGCGAACAAGCCCCAAACATACTCGTGATTTTGTTCGAATGGAACAAAATGGGCAACCAAAACCAGATTCCTCCACCATGGTTTCCGAACCCATGCGATAACCAACAGTTTCACCCCCTCAAGAAATTGAAGACAAGATCGTCCAGCTAGAAAAAAAAGGGTGTAATTCAGGACCTTTTGAATAACACAGTCCATCTCCAGGATAGCCTCCCAGTTCGTACATCTCGTGCAAGCAAGCTCCACACCGGCTCCGCCACCTCGATAAAAGACGATCATCCATCAAGAGGGTGCCAGGCATGCTATGATCACCCAGAAGAAAAAAAATCCCTCGCTAGCATGACCTCCGAAATCGAGCATCTCATCGCTTTTCAGCGCCCAATAGTCATGGCCGCTGCAGTCTCCTAGATTTCGACATTTCGAGCGCGCCTCAACTTGCGATCTCAGCAAAATTGATGACTATATTTTCAAAATATTCCATCACTATTGTGAATTTTCAATTCTAATTGTCATCTTCTTACAGGTACTTCTGGCGCGGCAAGCTACCTCAAGCATTCACGGCCTCGATCCGAACGTCGAGTGGGGCAATTCTATTTCCCCCCGTTTACAAAACAGAAGTCTTTCATAAATTGGAGTTGAAATATTTTCTCACTTGGTTCCTCGTTAAGAAAAAATGAACGAATCTGAGTGAGCGAAGCACATGCATGAGCCATCAAGCCTCATTGACAAAAACAGCTAACCGCACTATGCCACAGGCACCTGTACCAGAAGTGCATGATTCGAGCGTTCAACAAGGAAGTGCGCTCTAGATAATTTCAAGCAAACGACCTAGTTCTTCAGAAATTCCCCCGAGCTAATCCAGATTCTTGGGGCAGATTCATCCATAACTTTGAAGGACCGTGTGTCGACATTAAAAAAGCTTAGTGGAGGAGCCGTGATCATCGATGACATGGACGTACAAAGACTCCCTGGTTCAGTCAACATGGACGATGTCAATAAATATTATCCTTGAGAGACTTCGCAACCAGAAAGTGAGCTTGCGAATTTTGAGAGAAAATTCCCGCTAAACTGAAAACCCGAAAGGGCGGTTTAGGCAAAATTTAGGGAAGAGGGGCGTGATTGAAAATCCCTCAAAAGGGCGATCACGGAAAAAGGAGAGGAAATAAAACCCCGCTTGGTTGAAAATTCGAAAGGGCAGCCTAGGCAAAAATTAGGGGAATCGAGTGGTGCGGTAAAAAAAAAAAAAGGATCACCGTAGCAAAATGAGAGAAATCTGAGAGAAAAAAGAAAAAAATTAAAAAAAGAAACTTTTTTGAAGTGGACAACTGTAATTGTCACCAGGTAGCAATGAAGAATCACAATGATCAACATTGTCTGAGCTGCCCCTACCAGCTCACAGAGACGCGCCTGGGCAGGTGGACAATGAATGAATGCCCTAAAACCCCGTGAGGAAGACAAGCATAAAGGCTCCACAAAAGCAGTATTGCCATCGATTGGACGTCTCAGCAAAGAAGCAAAATCATTATGCAGCACATCGTTGAAGAAAGTTCATTCATCAAAGAATGGGGCATTCTCATGTCCATCTAGCCAAAGCTATGCAAAGTCGGCAAGCGGGACTGTTACAATTTGTTCTCGTAAGTCGCATTTCGAGGAAGTACCATTTTTGGAAAAAAAAAAAAAAAAAAAAACTTCCAAATTTTGAGAGAAAATTCCCGCTAAACTGAAAACCCGAAAGGGCGGTTTATGCAAAATTTAGGGAAGAGGGGCGTGATTGAAAATCCCTCAAAAAGGAGATCATGGCAAAAGGAGAGTAAATAAAATCCTCACTAGGTTGAAAACCCGAAAGGGCTGCCTAGGCAAAAATTAGGGGAACCGAGAGGTGCGATCAAAAAGTGATCGTAGCAAAAGGAGAGAAATCCGAGAGAAAAAAAAAAGCAAAAAAAAAAAAACAGCACATCGCTGGAATAAAAGAGTTTATTTGTCCAGAACGGGGCGTTCAAATGCCTAACTTCCCAATGTTATACGGAATCGGCAAGCGAGACTGTTATAGTCTGCTCTCGCGAGTCGCCTATCAACGACAAGTAGGACTGTTACAGTCTTCTCCTACAAGTCAATCCAACGACAAGCGGGACTGTTACAGTCTGCTCTCGCAAGTCGCCTTTCAAGGACAAGTAGGACTGTTACGGTTTGTTCCTACAAGTCAATCCTCATTGCCGCACCAATACAGGCACCGCGACAAGACGTGCGTTTTCATCGCCACCCCAATATTGGCATCACCGATGATCGGGACCTGTAGTTATCCAGCTTCTGAGAGTCACAACCCGACAAACGGAGCCTTTAGGTGTTCAGCTCCGCAAGTCACCGCCGACAATCGGGACCTGTGGTCATCCAGCATTCCGAGAGTCACAACCCGACGAACGGAGCCTTTGGGTGTTCATCTCCGCAAGTCACCACCGACAATCGAGACCTGTAGTCATCCAGCTTTCGAGAGTCACAACCCTACAAACGGAGCCTTTAGGTGTTAAGCTCCGCAAATCACCATCGACAATCGGAACCTGTGGTCATCTAGTATTCCGAGAATCACAACCCGATGAATTGAGCCTTTAGGTGTTCAGCTCCGCACATCACCTCTGACAATCGGGACCTGTGGTCATCTAAGAGAGTCACAACCCGACGAACGGAGCCTTTAGGTGTTCAGCTCCGCAAATCACCACCGACAATCGGGACCTGTGGTCATCCAGCATTCCGAGAGTCACAACCCGCCAAACGGAGCCTTTAGGTGTTAAGCTCCGCAAATCACCACCGACAATCGGAACCTGTAGTTATCCAGCTTCTGAGAGTCACAACCCGACAAACGGAGCCTTTAGGTGTTCAGCTCCGCAAGTCACCGCCGACAATCGGGACCTGTGGTCATCCAGCATTCCGAGAGTCACAACCCGACGAACAGAGCCTCTGGGTGTTATCTCCGCAAGTCACCACCGACAATCGAGACCTGTAGTCATCCAGCTTTCGAGAGTCACAACCCTACGAACAGAGCCTTTAGGTGTTCAGCCTCCGCAAGTCACCACCGATAATCGAAACCAGTAGTCATCCAGCTTTCGAGAGTCACAACCCGACGAACGGAGCCTTTAGGTGTTCAGCCTCCGCAAGTCACCACCGACAATCAGAACCTGTGGTCATCCAGCTTTCTGAGAGTTACAACCAGACAAATGGAGCCTTTAGGTGCACAACCTCCGCAAGTCACTACCGACAATCGGGACCTGTAGTCATCCAGCTTTTCGAGAGCCACAACCCGACGAACGGAGTCTTTAGGTGTTCAGCTCCGCAAGTCGCCATTGACAATCGGGACCTGTGGTCAACCATCATTCCGAGAGTCACAACCCGACGAACGGAGCCTTTAGGTGTTAAGCTCCGCAAATCACCACCGACAATCGGAACCTGTGGTCATCCAGTATTCCGAGAGTCACAACCCGATTTATGGAGCCTTTAGGTGTTCAGCTCCGCAAATCACCTCCGACGATCGGGACCTGTGGTCATCCAACATTCCGAGAGTCACAACCTGACAAACGGAGCCTTTAGGTGTTCAGCTCCGCAAGTCACCACCGAAAATCTGGACATGTGGTCATCCAGCATTCCGAGAGTCACAACCGGATGAACAGAGCCTTAGAGAATTCAGCCTCCGCAAGTCACCATCAACGATCGGGACCTATAGGTGTCTAGCTTTCGAAAGTTGTATACGTTTATTTTGATGCATTATATTTGGTTAGCCAAGAAGATCCAAAATCAGTTGTTTGTCTTTGAACATACGTTCATTGGACAACATCCACAAACGCATGCTCAAAGAGGGGCAACTGTAAACACCTGATTTTGGACAGGGTTCGAGAATACCCTGACACGTGGAACTGAAGATCGAGTAAAGTCACGAGGCATGGCACGCACGAATCATTTGTGGACCCGACATATCCGAAATGAATATTTTCAATATTGGTCTTAAAACGAAGCTTGAAAAATCACGAACACAACGCAACTGACTGTGAGCCGATCGGACGTCGTGATAAGAAGTTATGAGACAAAAATGAAATGTGGAAAAACATGAATACATACATGCATATATATGTATGTATGTATATACGTCAATCTTTGTGCAGAGATTAAGAGATAGAAGATATTGATGTCTCCTTCATCATGCCTTTGGGACCCACATAGGAGAAGAAAGTCTCCATTTTCTGCTTCACTCATCTGTAACACGCAAGCCTCCAAACAGATTTGCTTGAATTACTGCTCAACTTGTGAGATTTCTCTTGGACAAGTGAATGAATTTCCCTATAAATAGAGGTCATTCGACAGTTTTAAAGGACACACCAACATTCGACGAAGAAAGGAAAATTTAGAGAGTGAGAGTTAGCTTCGTGAGAGCAATAGTGAGAGTAGTATAATTCTGATCTAGGTTCCACTCGTCACGACATTTTACCCGGAAACAACCTATGTAAGTACTGCTTGATCAAAAGTTGTATTTACATTCCAAGTATAAATAAAGTGCAAGTTGATTAAACTCTCATCGCTTCCAATGTAACGTTTTATTTATTTTCTGTTCTTTTATTTTTGCAATATATATATGTGTGTGTATTTTATTATCTATAAATTTTACATATATATGTATTTCTACTTTATATAAGTCTTATATATGTTCATATAACTTATTTGTCATATTTACATTATCTATAAGTTGTATATATGTTCATATTACTTATTTATCTCATAACTTTGCTAAGTGTTACAAATCCGTCCAGAAAGCTCAGGGTCCATTTTAACATATTTAAAAACTGTTTTCAGTTCAACCCTGAACTTTGCTGATTGTTACATTTCAGCCCATGAACTTTTCTGGTGTCCCAAAACTTTGCTAATTGTTACAAATCAGTCCAGAGAAGTTTAGTGACCACTCAAACATATTTTAAAAGTTGTTATCAAATTCAGCCCCATAATTTTGATAATTGCAATTCAGCCCCTGGACTTTTTGATAATTGCGAGCATGTCCTGATTTTCTTGAAAATTGCAATTTAGGCCATGGTGTTTTAGTGAAAACTAAACAAGTCAAGACAAGCCAAAGTACCGAAAGGGCGGATTTTTAGCTTGCGAGCTTTTAAAACGTAATCAAACCCCCGAACACGAATCTCTAGACGCAGACCATTTAAAGCCCTAGGATGTCAGTATCATGTACCCTAGGCAACTCTGGGATTCCGATTAGGAACTGAAGATCGAGTAAAGTCACGAGGCATGGCACGCACGAATCATTTGTGGACCCGACATATCCGAAATGAATATTTTCAATATTGGTCTTAAAACGAAGCTTGAAAAATCACGAACACAACGCAACTGACTGTGAGCCGATTGGACGTCGTGATAAGAAGTTATGAGACAAAAATGAAATGTGGAAAAACATGAATACATACGTGCATATATATGTATGTATGTATATACGTCAATCTTTGTGCAGAGATTAAGAGATAGAAGATATTGATGTCTCCTTCATCATGCCTTTGGGACCCACATAGGAGAAGAAAGTCTCCATTTCCTGCTTCACTCATCTGTAACACGCAAGCCTCCATACAGATTTGCTTGAATTACTGCTCAACTTGTGAGATTTCTCTTGGACAAGTGAATGAATTTCCCTATAAATAGAGGTCATTCGACAGTTTTAAAGGACACACCAACATTCGACGAAGAAAGGAAAATTTAGAGAGTGAGAGTTAGCTTCGTGAGAGCAATAGTGAGAGTAGTATAATTCTGATCTAGGTTCCACTCGTCACGACATTTTACCCGGAAACAACCTATGTAAGTACTGCTTGATCAAAAGTTGTATTTACATTCCAAGTATAAATAAAGTGCAAGTTGATTAAACTCTCATCGCTTCCAATGTAACGTTTTATTTATTTTCTGTTCTTTTATTTTTGCAATATATATATGTGTGTGTATTTTATTATCTATAAATTTTACATATATATGTATTTCTACTTTATATAAGTCTTATATATGTTCATATAACTTATTTGTCATATTTACATTATCTATAAGTTGTATATATGTTCATATTACTTATTTATCTCATAACTTTGCTAAGTGTTACAAATCCGTCCAGAAAGCTCAGGGTCCATTTTAACATATTTAAAAACTGTTTTCAGTTCAACCCTGAACTTTGCTGATTGTTACATTTCAGCCCATGAACTTTTCTGGTGTCCCAAAACTTTGCTAATTGTTACAAATCAGTCCAGAGAAGTTTAGTGACCACTCAAACATATTTTAAAAGTTGTTATCAAATTCAGCCCCATAATTTTGATAATTGCAATTCAGCCCCTGGACTTTTTGATAATTGCGAGCATGTCCTGATTTTCTTGAAAATTGCAATTTAGGCCATGGTGTTTTAGTGAAAACTAAACAAGTCAAGACAAGCCAAAGTACCGAAAGGGCGGATTTTTAGCTTGCGAGCTTTTAAAACGTAATCAAACCCCCGAACACGAATCTCTAGACGCAGACCATTTAAAGCCCTAGGATGTCAGTATCATGTACCCTAGGCAACTCTGGGATTCCGATTAGGAACTGAAGATCGAGTAAAGTCACGAGGCATGGCACGCACGAATCATTTGTGGACCCGACATATCCGAAATGAATATTTTCAATATTGGTCTTAAAACGAAGCTTGAAAAATCACGAACACAACGCAACTGACTGTGAGCCGATTGGACGTCGTGATAAGAAGTTATGAGACAAAAATGAAATGTGGAAAAACATGAATACATACATGCATATATATGTATGTATGTATATACGTCAATCTTTGTGCAGAGATTAAGAGATAGAAGATATTGATGTCTCCTTCATCATGCCTTTGGGACCCACATAGGAGAAGAAAGTCTCCATTTCCTGCTTCACTCATCTGTAACACGCAAGCCTCCATACAGATTTGCTTGAATTACTGCTCAACTTGTGAGATTTCTCTTGGACAAGTGAATGAATTTCCCTATAAATAGAGGTCATTCGACAGTTTTAAAGGACACACCAACATTCGACGAAGAAAGGAAAATTTAGAGAGTGAGAGTTAGCTTCGTGAGAGCAATAGTGAGAGTAGTATAATTCTGATCTAGGTTCCACTCGTCACGACATTTTACCCGGAAACAACCTATGTAAGTACTGCTTGATCAAAAGTTGTATTTACATTCCAAGTATAAATAAAGTGCAAGTTGATTAAACTCTCATCGCTTCCAATGTAACGTTTTATTTATTTTCTGTTCTTTTATTTTTGCAATATATATATGTGTGTGTATTTTATTATCTATAAATTTTACATATATATGTATTTCTACTTTATATAAGTCTTATATATGTTCATATAACTTATTTGTCATATTTACATTATCTATAAGTTGTATATATGTTCATATTACTTATTTATCTCATAACTTTGCTAAGTGTTACAAATCCGTCCAGAAAGCTCAGGGTCCATTTTAACATATTTAAAAACTGTTTTCAGTTCAACCCTGAACTTTGCTGATTGTTACATTTCAGCCCATGAACTTTTCTGGTGTCCCAAAACTTTGCTAATTGTTACAAATCAGTCCAGAGAAGTTTAGTGACCACTCAAACATATTTTAAAAGTTGTTATCAAATTCAGCCCCATAATTTTGATAATTGCAATTCAGCCCCTGGACTTTTTGATAATTGCGAGCATGTCCTGATTTTCTTGAAAATTGCAATTTAGGCCATGGTGTTTTAGTGAAAACTAAACAAGTCAAGACAAGCCAAAGTACCGAAAGGGCGGATTTTTAGCTTGCGAGCTTTTAAAACGTAATCAAACCCCCGAACACGAATCTCTAGACGCAGACCATTTAAAGCCCTAGGATGTCAGTATCATGTACCCTAGGCAACTCTGGGATTCCGATTAGCCTTTAATTAATCAGTGGCGACTCTTTCTATTTTTCCCGGTTCGGTTGATTTTTCCGTATTCGAACGAACCCGCCGTTCGCCGATCCATAAAAAAACATTTTCCAAAACCCGCTCTATTTCCGAGAGCGTTGGCCGGATTTGACGTGCGACAGTGTGAATTAATATTATAATATAATTTTTTATATGAGTAAAATTCTAACAAAATGATTTTTAAGAGAATCAACTTATATATATAAATATTTATTTATTTATTTTAATTTATTCTATTATATATTATAATAATAGTTTAGTTTATTACAATAAAACGAAGTTTTGTGAAATGCGTAAAGATCAGAAAAAACTAATAATTTGTCCACTTATACGTTAACCCACTATTATTCTCAATAAGACCGGCCTCTTTAACGCGCCATACACAATATTCATCTTTTATTAAGTAGAAGTAGCCACTGGTATCGGTGCACGTGCCTACACGACCACCTCCTCCGAACAAATGTGGTATCCGGTACACATCTCCGATTAATGTTTTTCGTCCCCAATTCACGCGACAAAAGTAAAGCGTGCCGAACCAACTAACGAACTGAAGCCGGTAAGCTTTTTTTGGATTTACGATTTGGAAGAAATTATATTCGTAAACGTCTCCGGATTTGCAGTGGATGTCGACGTTGGTCGATAACTCGTTAATGATTTCTATTTCAGTAAATGCAGCATTTGTTGTAGTTGTTGAGAGCAACAACAAAGTTGTGTATAGGAAAATAGTTACTAGTGAAATGATAGGTTGTGCCATATGGTATTCAAGTTTTACATTCTTCTATGTCCTATTTATATGGGTTAGAAGGTCCATAAATGATTATATTATTAATCATAATGTATAAGACAAGAGTTAAATTAAAATAATTAATTATTTAACGGTTAAGCATGTAGTAACTAACTCTTGATCTGGTTGGTAACTTATGTAAGGGAATATAATTATGCTAATTATTATTATATATCCGATGATGACAAATAATAACATTTTAATGATGGGTTCTTACAGATTCATATCCTTGTCTCACTCTTCTTGCTTTAGATCATGTTATACCGTTAAAATTTTAACACGAGTATTTGGTGTAATTAATTTGTGATTGTTTTCTTCTTCTAAAAATCTATTGAGATTGGTGAACCGTATAAGGAAAATATAAATATAATGACACGTTTCAAGATCTTAAAAGTGAGACACGGTCTAGGATAAGAACAGTGATGCAGGAGATCTGAATCCTGTTCTTACTTCTTAACTTTTAAAATTGGACACTTCTGTCTTGATCAATAAGATAAAATATCTTAAATAAACGAGATAGAAGTGTCTTTAGTATTATATATTATTTGTCATTATGGGATATACAATAATTAGCACAATATTAAATATAAAAGCACATATTAAGAACTTAACGGTGAGACACAATTTGTTATATAAATTCGGTTCTTACTTCTTAATTTTTAAAATTGGATACTTCTGTCTTGACCAAATATCTTAAATAAACAAGATATAAATGTCGTTCAGTATAGTATGTTATTTGTCATTATCGGATATATAATAATTAGCATAATTATATTTCTTTACATAAGTTACCAACCAGATCAAGAGTTACTTCTTGCTTAACCGTTAAAAGAATTAATTATTTTAATAATTTAAGTAACTCTTGTCGTATGATGATTATTAATATAATTATTAAAAGAATCAACTTTTAGGTTTAATAACTAAAAAAATTGTCCAAAGTTTACCCTATGTTAAAATTAGGTGTCTGAAATGTTAAAATGGACTGTCTCAACTTTCATTTTTGTTGAAATTTGGTGTCTCGGTGTGATTACTTTAGAGAGGTCAATTCCGACAAAACCGTCTGTCAAATTCGAGCTTTCATACACACTTCATTCTCGTCATCTTGCCGGGACCGTCAACTAAAAAGTTGGTCACATCCGGGCAAGTAAATCTCGCTCTATTGTCCTTGGAAAATGGCTCCACACCACTCTTCTAGAAACTTTTTTTTAATGTTCAATTTTTAGATGAAATTTGACGATTTTGTGAAAAGCAAAGAGTGATGGATTATGAGTGGGTTGGTGAGTTGATGAAAATGATTAAATGAAGATGAAAAGACGCACAGAGACACCAAATTTCAACAAAAATGAAACTTGGGATAGTCCATTTTAACATTTTAAACTTCAGACACCTAATTTTAACATAGGGTAAACCTTGGACAGTTTTTTAGTTATTAACCCAACTTTTATATATATATATATATATTTTTTCATTTTTTCTATTATATATTTATAATAATATTTTTAGTTTATTACAATAAAACGAAGTTTTGTGAAATGCGTAAAGATCTGAAAAAACTAATAATTAGTCCACAAATACGTTAACCCACTATCTTCCTCAACAAGACCGGCCTCTTTAAGGCGCCATATACAGTATTCCTCTTTTAAGAAGTAGATGCCACTGACATCAGTGCATGTCCCGACACGACCACCTCCGAAATACGGTTTATTGTACACATCTCCGATTAATGTTTTTAGGCCCCAATTCACGCGACAGAAGTAAACCGTGCCGCGCCAACCATAGAAATGAAACGAGTAAGATTCGTTTGGATTTACGATTCGGGGGAACGTATGTTCGTAACCTCCGGATTTGCAGTGGATGCGAACGCTGGTCGGTAATTCGTTAATGATTTCCATTTTATCTACTGCATTGGTCGTAGTAGTTGAGAGCAACAACAAAGTTGTGTATAGGAAAATAGTTGCTAGTGAAATGTTAGTTTGTGCCATAATTAAAGTTTTACATTCTTCTATGTCCTATTTATATGGGTTATTATTATTTCACAGTAAATGTATATTCGGAAATGAACTGAAGGTCCATTAATGATTATATTATTAATCATAATGTATAAGACAAGAGTTCAATTAAAATAATTAATTCTTTTAACGGTTAAGCATGTAGTAAGAGAAGAGTATGTAAAATATGCAACATGTTTGAAAAATATGGTTTTATGGATCAATATGTTTTAAAACGTACAACAAGTTTGAAAAAAGATGGTTTTATGGATCAATTATTTTTTAAAATGTACAACAAGATTACAAAAGATGGTTAAATAACTGTCGTCCACTTATTGTCACTAGTCTCATTTAAGAGCATCCACAATGCACATCCCCAACTCTCATCCCATTTAATGCCACATCAGCGCCACATAGTCAATATATTATTAAAAAAAATAAGTGTCTTAAAGTTGTCTATCATTCTCCAATGGTGTCTACCAAGTTGGCCTTACATATTCTTTTAATATTAATAAAATTAACAATTTTTTCTTCTATACTATATCACCATATTAATTATGGGATGTGAGAGAGTGTGGATCCCTCCTTGGAGGGATTCGACAAGAAATCTTGTCCATCTCCAATGCAAAGTGACAACCCACCTTGCCACATGGAGGAGTTGTCCTCCATTTTTTTCTTGCACTGTGGATACTCTAAGTGGACACGTGCGGATCATGTTTTTTTAAAAATAATAATAATAATAATAATCTACATCCACACATTAATAATCATTGCTATATGTATAAATTAATTTCTTGTTTTTTTCTTTCTAAAAATATGTTTCGCACGTGTCCACTTAATAAGACTATTGATAACAAGTGGACTGTATGCATTTAACGTCTTTTGCATGCTTGTTGTATATTTTAAAAAAAATTGGTCTATAAAACCATCTTTTTCAAACATGTTGTACGTTTTAAAACATATTGGTCTATAAAACCATCTTTTTCAAACATGTTGTATGTTTAACATACTTTTCCCTTGTAGTAACTAACTCATGATCTGGTTGATAACTTATGTAAGGGAATACAAACATGCTAATTATTATTATATATCCGATGATGACAAGTAATAACATTATAATGACAGGTTCTTACAGATTCATATTCCTGTCTCACTCTTCTTGTTTTAGATCGTGCTTTACTGTTAAGATTTTGACACGTGTATTTGGTTAATTAATTTTGTAAATTTTGTTATTCTAAAAATCTATTGGGACGGTGAACCCTATAAAAAATATTAAATATAAGGATACGTATCAAGATCTTAACAATAACAGACACAATCTAAAATATAAACAGTGAGGTAGGAGATATATCTAAATTCGATCCTACTTCTTAACTTTTAAAATTAGATACTTCTATCTTGACCAATAAAATAAAATATCTTAAATAAACAAGATAGAAGCGTCCAATTTTAAAAGTTAAGAACTGTCACTATAGTATATTACTAGGTGCTGACCCTGCGCTACGCGCGGGGCAACATGTAAATCATACACGTTAAGTTTTAGATATGATGTAGCAAATGTATTACATGCTATTTTATTGAAATTAAGTATGGTTCGACATGTTTATAGTTTAAAAGCTAGTCAAATAGAAGTGTAATGAAGGAAAGGAAATGTACGCTTTTATAATATAACGATGACAAAATTATGCTAGAACCAATAAGTTTACGAAATTTTATGGAACTTATAATGTATCGTCATGCTTTGACCCCGATAAACCTATGAAATTAAAGATGACAAACAATAATCTATTCATTTAAGCTCCCTCTCTACCATTTTCACTAAGAATTTTGAAGGATAATTCTTCGAAACCTGCTGGCTCAACATCGTATAGGAACAACTGCGCCACGATGAACTAAATCAAGTTTGTCTTTCACTGAATAGAGATTGCACTTTTTGTATTTTGATGATGTGGGACTCACTCGTTAAGCAATTGTGATATGCAAGAGACACTCCTAAATTTGTTGCTGAGAAATTACTTCCATTATAATCTATATGATAAAGCAGAGAAGTTGAGGTTCAAGGCACCACAATTTGAAGCACATTCAAACGAACTGGTATACAAATTGCTAACCATGCAAAGACCAGAAAATGAGAAGAAACACAACTGAAGTTGTTAGTTAGATATAGTAGTTAAAAACAGAATATGAGAGAAATAAAAACAGAAGTAATCAGATAAAGAACTACAGAGATGATTAGAATTTGATCCAGAAAAATAAAGAAAGACAAATCAAGCTATCAGTTAGATATATAGTAATGAAATACAGAATATGAGAGAAAGAAAAATGAATTAATCTAGCAATATAGGCACCATATAAAACCCATGGAACAACTGCAACAAACTATTGGTTCATGGACTTTTGCAAATCAGGTATATACCATAAGAATCGGATTTGATCAAATTATCCAGGACATCACTCATTAAGACAGTAATCAAGACAGGCTCCATAAACTTACCTTCAATTTAGGGTACAGATACAATGCTTTAATTGATAAAAACGATCACTGATTTTTTTGTGATTCTTGGGGTTCTTCCGCCTATGCTATGAATCAAACTCAAGGACAATCAGACTTTATTCGCATCCGTCTTTGCTAGTTTGCTTTGGCCTGTTGGAAACTGAGTTAACTTGAAGATGGAGCCATGGATGAGCACATAAGCAACATCTCGGTGGCAATGGTAGAGGAATAAGTGCGCGTCAGAAATTTTATTGGCACGTTACCAAAAGAGATGCAGATTACGTCAATGAATGAAGAAGTAAGACCGGAATTAAACCTTTGTATAATTTTTTGTTGTCAAGAACCTTTGTACAATTATAAAAAGAGGGAACCGATGGTCACAGTGCAAGGTCTCTTTTTAAACATGGAAAACTGAATATTGAATTGAGAATTTTTAAGCAATTGATTCGTAGGCAGAGGTAAAAGGCATTACATGCATCAGATGTAGGTGCTTACCAGATAGACAGATCTCTCATCAAATTCAAACTGAACCCTAACTGAATCCCGTCTCAAACCAGCCTCAGGACCAACAGTAACACGATCTTCCTCTAGCAAAGTATTTAGTAAAGTTGACTTTCCAACAATTGGCCTTCCAAAAATTGCTAATTGCAGCGATGACATGGTTCCTTCAACTTCCAAGGAGTCACGTGGTCAAGAGATCTACTCTCTTTATGTACATCTGATTTGAATATGTATGTGTTGTTGTTAAGAAATTATAAGTCGTAAAAAAAGAAAAGGAGAAGGAAAGCTGGATGATAAACAGAACCAGCTGATGTTGGCACACCTTGCTGGATAGATTCTGCATCAAACTCAATCACTTATGCACAACCAAATACTTCAGAGATAGTAACGGCAAACAATATAGTAAATTTCTCCATAAAATGCTATAAAATAATGAATCCTTGAAACCCAGATCATCAACAAATTAGAGATTTTTCTTCAGAATTACTAAAAGGCTGAGCAACATGAATGAGTCCAAATTTGGGATCGCAGAACAACGCATAATAAGTCTGTAACATGATGGTATTAAACCAAAATGCAGTTTGTAGTAACACGGTATATAATATCTTTGTACCTGGTAATCCATTTTTGTTAGTCCACATGGTAATCTTTAGATAGTCGGAGAAAAACTGAAATATCAGTTTAATTATAGATCAGCGACGAAGGTGAAGAGTCGTGAATTGCAGATCGGTGAGGAATGTCAGAATAAATTTGGTTAGACCAAATATTGACTGAACCTGATTTCGTCTCTTCGATTTGCCTTGGGTGTTTCTCCGATTCGTCTCTTCTGCTTTGCCACTGTGGCCGTTACCGCCGAAGAATGTAATCTAAATATTAGAAACGGCAAAAGCGACCCAACGAATGAGATTAATGGATAGTAACCGGTGGATTGATGGATTGTGTAACCGGTGGATTGATGGATTGTATAACCGCAGCTAATGAAGGGGCACACGCACTGGAAGGGCCATGGAAACGCCAGAACAACAATCAATAAACGCGGTTGATGGTGTGTAATAAGTAATAACTGTTCGTGGCGGTGGAACCTAGCTCGAGATGAGCTTGAAGAGTGGAGCAAGCAGAGCGGCGTCGTTTGACGGGTGTGACGTGTGAAGCAGAGAATGAACACACCATCCGTAATAGAACAAAGACAGGTAAAATCGACGTCGTTTTTGGTAGAATTAAGGGAAAGAGAGAGGGATGGGGTGGGCGCCGTTTTTGGTGGGTGCCGTTTTCTCTCGGTGGAGATTGGGCCTTGACTGATGGATGGGCCTTCAATGCATAAAATTAGTATTGCAACAATATTCAATGTCGTTTTGAGAGGTAGCACTCTCCGTTTTGGCATAGGAAGAGAGAGATGGGGTGGGCCCACTGCATAAGGCTGCCGTTTAGATATAGGTGGGAAGGGAAAAAACATTACGTGGCAGGCTGTTGAATAATGGTAAGCAGGATTAGTATAATAATAATATAGATTTGTCATCGGATATATAATAATTTTAGCACAATTATATTTCTTTAGAGAAGTTACCAACCAGATCAAGAGTTACTTCTTGCTTAACCGTTAAAAGAATAAATTATTTTAATAATTTATCTAACTCTTGTCGTATGATGATTATTAATATAGTCATTAATGACCTTCCGTTCGACGAGTATACAACAATATAAATAGTTCTTACATATGGCATAGAAGAAAGTAAACTTTATTATTACCATATGGCACAAACTAACATTTCACTACTAACTATTTTCATATACACAACTTTGTTGTTGCTCTCAGCTTCTACGACCAATGCAGAGACTGTAGTGGAAATCATTAACGACATATCGACTAGCGTCACTATCCGCTGCCAGTCCGGAGACGAAGATTTTAGGCTCCAAACCGTAAAACCGGAGGGAACTTACCGGTTCCGGTTCGAGTTCCCAGGAAATTTGCCCGGAGCTCTTTTCTTCTGTCGAGTGAATTGGGGACGAAAAACGGTGACCGGAGATGTGTACCGGATACCACCTCTTTTCGGAGGAGGTGGTCGTGTAGGCACGTGCTATGATTCTAGCGACTTCGGATTTCACGAATTGTGCCTATGGCGCGTTAAAGAGGTCGGTCTTATTGAGGATAAGGGTGGGTTAACGTATCGATGGAAAAATCAATAGTCGATATAGGAGTAAGCTGTAATATTTTGAAATATGTATGAGGTCTAAATAAGTTTTATTAGTAATTAACATGCAATTATACAAATAACATGTATGTATATGAATGCATAAATTTGCGATAGAAAGACCGAAATTAATTTTGTAACTGAGATTTGTGCGGATCACAGTCTCCTTAAGACAATTTCGTCCCACTTTACACTCCGAACCGTAATACCGAACAGATCTTATCGGTTCCGTATCTCGGGTTGGGGCTGCAAGATTTACTTCTGTCGAGTGAATTAGGGACGAAAAACAGTGGCCGAAGATGTTTACCGAAAACCTTTTTCCGGAGGTGGTGGTGTAGGGACGTGCTATGATTCCGGTGACTTCGGATTTAACAAATTGTGCCTATGGCGCGTTAGAGAGGCCGGTCTTATTGAGGATAGGAGTGGGTTAACGTATCCATGGACAAATCAATAGTCGATTTAGGAGTAAACTGTAATATTCTGAAATATGTATGACCAAGGTCTAAATAAGTTTTATTCGTAATTAATATGCAATTATACAAATAACATGTATGTATATACAAAGTAGTTTAAGGTTTAACGTTATACAAAGTTAAAATGTCATTTAAGGTTTAGAGTTTAATATTTAAACTTATAAGGTTTAATGTTAATTTTAAGATTTAATTAAGGTTTATCTGTCATTGCAATTAAATATTGCACATCGACGCAATATACATATTATATAATAAGAATATATGGTTATGCAATACATTTGGTCTCATCGCAATTATTTTCCTGAAAAAGTTAACACAAAAAATTAGGTGGAATATTTTTAAATGAATCAACTAATTTATATATATATATATATATATATATATATATATATTAATTATTTGGACATTTATTCTACATATTTCAGAAAATTATAATTTCCTCCTATGTCCACCGATACGTTAACCCACTCGCATATTCAATAAGGCCGGCATTTCTAACGCGCCATAGACACCATTCGTATTTTTTGGCGACGCCTTTGACGGGTTTAAAACACGCCCCGACACCACCCCACCTACTATGAAAAAACAAATATTTGCGGTACACATCTCCGGCCGCCGTTTTTAGTCCCCAATTCACTCGACAGAAGTAAAGCGGGTTGAACCAACTCGTGATTTTGAACTTGTAAGTTCCGTTCGGTTTTACGGTTCGGAGTTTAAAATCTTCATCGCCGGATTTGCAGTGGATGGTGACGCTGGTCGATAAGTCGTTAATGATTTCCAATTCAGTAGTTGCATTTGTTGTAGTTGTTGAGAGCAACAACAAAGTTGTGTATAGAAAAATAGTTACTAGTGAAATGTTAGGTTGTGCCATATGGTATTAAAGTTTACTTTCTTATATGCTTTGGGTGAAAATAACTAAGAAGGCACTTTCCTATTTATATGGTTTATTTATTATGTACTAACGGAAGGTCCATTAATGATTATATTAATAACCCTCTCATAAGACAAAGAGTTAAATTAAAATAATTAATTATTTTTAACAGGATAATAGATCTCCTACCCTACTCTTTATGTCCTAAATTTTGTATCGCCATTAAGATCTTGACACATGTTATCACCAGGACACGTGTCAAAATCTTAACAGTGATGCACGATCTGGGCATAAGAGTAGGGCAAGAGATCTAGTTAGTAACTTATGTAAGAGCACATGCAAATGGTATTATATAGTAATACTTAAATATGGGTTCAACATATTTTTTATATAAAGTGTATAAAAACATTTTACAAGGTTTTATATAACATCACTTAAAAATGTAACCCACCTATTTGTACATAACATATTCCTTAAATTTAAGAAATGCATTATGTATTACATAACCAATTTTTAATTATGAATTAATTCGTTTTATAATTAATTAATATTTTATTGGTGGTTGTTAGAAAATTTAATAATAAAATATATTTAAGGAATATAGTTAAGTAAAACTATTGGAGAACAAATATTGTTTAAGAGTATCTAAACTTTACATATTATATTATTTAAAGTGTATATAAATATTTTCGTGTCAACTTTAAAAAATACAATTTATGTAAAACCATCGTGGATGATCTTAAGAAATATAATTATGCTAATTATTATATCTCCGACAATGACAAATAATATATTATAATGAGGTGTCATTAACTCCTGATATAATCAGCAGAATTATATTTCTTTAGATAAATTACCACCCGATCGATAGTGATGAGCGGTTCCGGTTACCCTGTAACTACCCAAAATCGTTTGAACTGGAACCGTCCCGGAAACGTTTAGATACGATCGTTCCGGTTACTGTTTGAAACCGGTTGCATACATGTATTTTTTTACAAATTCAATCTAAATCATGTAGCGTAACTGAATCTAAAGTGTTAGTAACTTAGTTACAAAATATTTAATTTGTAAAAAAGAAAAATAAATATTTACTTATATATATATATAATATATATTAAACGGTTCCGAGTATTTGGATATCCAAATAATTATTTTTAACTCTTGTCTTATGATGACTATTAATATTTAATCATTAATGGACTTCCGTTTTTTTCCCGAACTTATTGTGAAATAACCCATATAAAAAGGATAGGGCCTTCTTAATTCTTATACATTCCTATACTAAACTTCAATACCATATATATGGCACAAACTAGCATTTTATTAACATTTTGCTATACACAACTTTGTTACTCTCAACTACAACCAATGCAGTCGATTTATCGATCATTAACGACTTATCAACCAGCGTTACTGCCCACTGCAAGTCGGGAGACGACGTCGATAGAAGCCCCGTCACCATAAAGCCGAAAGGAAAATATGAGTTCAATTTTGAAGGATGGGACGGTATTACGTTATACTTCTGTCGCGTGAATTGGGGCCGAAAAACATTAATCGGAGATGTGTACTATAAACCTTTTTTGGGCGATTATATAGCACCGTGTATAGACGTCGGAGAATTGTCATGCGTGTGGCGTGTTAGAGAGGAAGGTCTTTATGATAATTCGATTCGGTTAAGGTATCCATGGAAAGATATGTAGTGTATTAGGGAATAATATATATTTTTATTTTGATAAAGTTATATTAGAAATATATATATTTTTTTAATATATATATACTGAATTATGTTTTTTTTATTATATGTTTTTTTTATATTGATTTCGTCTTGTATCTTAAATAATATAATAATACATTATTATTCTTCTATATGTAGTTCTATCTGATTTTTACGCATTTCACTGCTCGATTGGAAAACCATTTACTTTAGTTACTGGTAGTTTTCACTCAAGCGGCTAAAAAAGCCAACTACCGACGTTTTATTGCGTTTAATCATTCTGAATAATGCTTGCATTACATATGTTACCGCTTTTGCTGGCACAAAGTTAGCCGGTGTTTAAAAAGTAAAAGTAAAAATTAAGGAACTCATCATTTTCATTAAAAAAAGAAGATAATAATATGAGTTCTGAAGAAGATAAAATATAAAAAGCTAATAATAATAAAATATAAGATAATACTGTTATGAATATATTATGTGGATGTTCAATATTATGTGTATATATCATCTTCCTTATTTAGACATTCCATATATTGATTTTACTTCCTCTCCAAGTCTATGTAATCCCTATATAAGGGCTTCCTTTGTGTGATAATAAGATCATCCTCAAGTTCTCTCATTCTATTACCTCTCTACTTTCGTAACACGTTATCAGCACGATTTGCTATCATCTATATAGGCCACAACGATCACTACATTGTTTTATTCCTCTCAACCATTTTTATTTTGCAAAACATTACCGTGGCATAAAGCCATATCAGTTGGTATCTAATCTAATTAAATGTTCTTCATCACTATCATTCCATCGTGTCAACATAGCAAAGTTGCATTGCCATCCATCCCCAAAATTGAGCGACACGTAGTGCGGTGATGTCAATACAAGCTCAATGTCGATCTACAAGCTGCTAAAAGGGAGTTTTGATTTTACTATTACTATCATCTAGTCATTATATTATGTTATTAAAACCTTATTTATTTTATGTTCTAATAATTAATATTGTTTTTGTGTCAGTCAAATACCGAGCATGGGATTGTCTATGAATAAATCGTTGATAATGGAATTTATGACGAAAATAAGGTTTGCCGACCATCATATAGCTTGTTTTTTAAAGGGTACCGACGGTGAGCCACCTCAGCAAGCCATATCTGTCCACGGCCCCATCGCCACGGGAATGTAACCACAAACTAAGAACAAAAAGGGAGATTTCTATTCTTAATTGATTCAATTCATTAACTTTTATATGTTATTTATATTTGATATATGTCCTAAGTAATACCATTGTTGCGTGTTATTAATTTTACAAATCATGTCCGGCTCAATCTAAGATGCATGATACCATGCAATATATCAGATTCCTTGCCGCAACGAAACACGATTATACGACACATGATATTATATATATATATATATATGCCTCCACTCCCTGAAGTGAGTGTGTAGCACATGAGTTATGTTGAAAAAGAATAGTGTGGCTTAGCACATGAGTGCTTGATGCGGGAATATATTCACATGTAACTGATAAACAAAATTATACGCATTGCCCACTAGATATGCTTCGCTCCCTGAAGTGAGCGTTGCAATTTACGAAAAGATGATATACTCCACTCCCTGAAGTGAGTGTTGTAGTATTATTATATCCTGAAGTGAGTATTACAATGTATGATTACAATGATAATATTTTGCACTCCCTAAAGTGAGTGATGTAATCTATGATAATAATGACTCTAAAAGAGTACAAGTACAAATTTGCTAAAGTTATCATAGTCATGGACATGATTGATTTTAAAAGAGATGAAATATGTAGCATCATCGTGAGATCAATAAAGAACGATGAAATATCTTACAAATAAAGAATGCATGAAAAGAATACAAAGTCCAATTGATTTGGAAGAATGATAATTTTGATATGCGCAGTGACGCTTGAAGAAAATTAGTGATATTACGCAGCGCGGAAATTGATAATTTTATGAAGCGCAATGAAATTAGGCAAAGTTTGGTCTCAATAGCAAATATTATTTGATACTGGGATATTGCGATAAAGAAAATTGCATTCTATACTAATATCGTATCCCGAAGATCCGACATTATGATCCTAAAGATCAAGATTATGAATATTCATATTTATTTTTAAATTCCGCATTTACAAATTCCGCATTTATATTTATATTTATATTTATATTTATATTTATTGCACTGCATTTACAGTTACTTTTTATTTCTTGCACTGCATTTTATTTATTATATACATATATCATTATGCTCATTGAATTTTATTATAAAATGATCAAGAAGATCAAGAGTTATTCAAAAGCTCAATAATTACTACATTTAGGATCCTGAAGATCCTAACAGATCATGAGTTATGAATAAATAATCAGGAAGGTCTTATAAGATCTATAAATGAATAAAGGATCATGAAGTTCCTAAATATCTCGGACTATATATTAACGAGATTGAAGATCCATGACCGGTTACAATCCATTCTGGTTACAATAATTGGCGTGACCGGTTACAGACCATTCCGGATCACTTAAGATGCGTAGTACATTATTTGGAAGAACCTGAAGATTCTCCATAAATCATTATGATAATTGCTCTCAAAGGAAAATTCATTATGTGATCATCATCAACTGATGTCGGGATAAAATACTCTTATTTATGAAAATTATAAAAGGTGAATATGGGCCCGTTCACCTGTCATGTGGACCGATATATTATTTTGAAAGATGCTTCTACAATATGGCCACATGTGCGTTGATTATGAATTTGCAAGAACAAATTTCAGATTATGCAATAAAGAATGATGATGGTATTGAAAGTTGATATTTACTACAAGATTCAGACGATTATATGTCTAGATTTGCAGTTTAGCATGAAAGTTACAAAGATCCTCCAATTAAATAGCTAAACTGCCACCAATTAGAGCAAATTGAGTGTAAATGCATGTTATTATGCAAGCAGCAGTATAATTGCGCATCAAGCCAATTTTAAATGACAGTTCTCCCCATTACAAAAACTTTTAGTCAAGAGACTAATTCCCCATTTATGAACTTTATAAAGTGCGATATATATTTGAATTGCTCCACCGCAACGCACTAAGATGGGTCTGGAATGTTGTGAAAAATATGTTGGATACAAACAATTTATTGGGAACAATGAATGATATATATTTAAAGCAAGAATTGCTGATTGTTATTGATGAACAATTTTTTCCAACATTAGGGGGAGAAAAGAAGCAGCTGGTAGAAAAGAGATTGACTGAAAAAAAATGTTATTATCTCATTTAGATCCTCGCACAATTATAATATGAACCTGAAGTTCAAAGAGATAAAATTTTCAAATACTGCCAATAAATGACTTTATGCGACCCAGAAAGTCATAAGTCAAGTAACAGCTGCAAATGCTCCAATTTAAAATGTCCCGCTAGGAAAAATTATAATGAAAAATAACTCACGCCTGAAGCGTGTGATAATGGTTCCAAATCAATTTTATTGATAAAAGAATAGAACATATAAAGAAAATAAGTAAATATGGTCTTATTATGGAGGTGATTTCCCAAAATAAGTAAAGACGTAACTAATTATGAAACCCCGGAAGTGGTTCAGGTACCTGAAAATAATTGTAATAAAAAAAAAATCTCGATGAGTTATGTCGTTAATGGGAAAATGATGGAACCGAGAATATCAAGTTGTCGACAACAGTTTTGAATATTATTCATGAGTGAAATCATAAGACAAGACGAGGAGTCAAAGATCTTGAGCTCAATATGTTAAACAAATATTATGATTGGCCAAGTTTGAAAAGACGCAAGTATTAACATGAAAAATGCAGAAGGTGGAAGCCAGTGGATACAAATTTTTTCCCGCATAAATAAATTGTGTCGTAAGATATATACGCACAACCTGTGGTACAAATGTTATATGCAAAATCCTGGCAATTATTATATGGATCATTTAGTAGAGCAATCACTTTCAAATATATTGCGTATTTGGCATGGATCATTTAGTTGGCAGTACATAAAAAGTTTTGAATGCGTCCCACGTATGAATTATTTATAGCCTTTTTAGGTGGCTAATTTGATAGCAAAATTAAAGTGAAAATCCTAGAAGGATTGAAAATGCTAGCATGAAATTTTTCCAAGAATGTTGGATACTAAATATATTGTACCATTTAAAATAATACAGGCAAATTATGTTATATTCTCCAAAATATATAGCTCATTTGAGCTAAGATATATCAGATGACATTATGCGAATCAAGAAAACTGATATTTTGATAAAATGAATTTATCACGCTATAGCCGAAAGGGGGCATCGCGTGAGGGGGAGAATTTGAAGATATTGAAACTCCTGAAGAGTTTTAAATACAATCAATTTATTGATGATGTTAAAATTTAGACGAATTATATTGAAAGGACAAAGGTTTGGCTCGACCTGAAGATCGAGTACTTAAGAGATTGAAAATATTATTGTCCTATAAAAAAGTCTTAAAGCTATTTTGCATAGTTAAACACATCTATTGAGTACGTCAATGGTTGTAAGAATGATAGATTTGAAATAAATATATTTTTCGTACTCGTGAGATTGATGAAGAACATAATGGTCCAGAAGTACCTTATATAGTGCTACATTAGCGCTAATATATCTTGCTAATTAGAAGAAACGTGATGTATTATTGGTTATAAGCAAGATTTAGTTTTTCCTCAATATAGTGAAATTTGAACAAAGTTAAGAAAATATTTATGTATCTCCAAGGGACGAATTACATGAGTTTATTATCGGATAAAATCAAGTCCTAAATCAGTTGGCTATGCAAAATGCAAGTTATATTGTGAAATGTACCATTATTTTGTATATTTAAAGATAATGCAGGTTATATAGCTCCAATTGAAGAATAATGCTACGTCAAAGGAGACAAGACGAAACAAATTTTTCCAAGTTATTCTTCATCCACGATGTTTAGAAGAAGGCAACATAACATCCAACAAGTATGTGCAGATTTATTTCTGGAGGTTTACAGACTGCGAAATTTGAAGACTGGTGAATAATACTGAATTGCGTCGTAATGAAATTACGCGATGTCAACATCAGGGGGAGAATCTACATCGCTGCACTCTTTTTCCCTTAACCGAGGTTTTATCCCACTGGGTTTTCCTGGTAAGGTTTTTTTAACGAGGCAGTTTACAAAAGGGATTCATAATTGTGTACTCTTTTTCCTTCACTAGATTTTTATCCCACTGGGTTTTTTCTAGTAAGGTTTTAACGAGGCACAATTCCCTTATGAACATCCAAGGGGGAGTGTTATGAATATATTATGTGGATGTTCAATATTATGTGTATATATCATCTTCCTTATTTAGACATTCCATATATTGATTTTACTTCCTCTCCAAGTCTATGTAATCCCTATATAAGGGCTTCCTTTGTGTGATAATAAGATCATCCTCAAGTTCTCTCATTCTATTACCTCTCTACTTTCGTAACAAATACTATGTATTTTATCTATTTAGTAAATAATAATAAAATAATAACACTTTGTAATATTAGACGTAATTTAACATTACATCTATATTTGTATGTAATGTCACACTTGAGTGAATGGAGTTTGGACGCAATTTCATGTTACAATAAACATTACAATGCACATTACGTCGTTTGACAAACTAAACGACGTAATATGAGATTACAACACACATTACATCAATTTAAACACCCCCTAAGTGAACATTTTCCATGCATAATAAACCAAGTCACCTTAACTTTATTCATCTATAACGACGATACCAATTATTGTTAGTGAAAATCACTGTTAAGAATAATATGACCGTCTTAAATCAACCGTCTCATAAGATGATGAATATTAGAATATCATCATTACATTTAATTATTTTTTCTAAAGTGAAATTCTATTGAAAACCACTAATTAATGATGATATCCTAATATTCATCACCTTATGAGATTGTTGATTTAAGACAGACATTTTATTCTTAATAATAATTCAATATTATGATGAACTAAAAAAAATTATAGAGATATAATAATAAAATATAATTTAATGATGTAAATTCACAAATTTCATCCTAATTCTTAACCACATATATTTTAAAATTAATCAAACATAATAATTATTTAAATTAGATTTATTATATTTTCAACCGTCAATTATACGTGTCATTAACACCTGATTTAATTAGCAGAACTATATTTCTTTAGATAAGTTACCATTACTATTTGTGTAAACGTTACAATAATTAATTATTTTTTTCTCTTGGCTTATGATGATTATCAATATAATAATCATTAATGGACCTTCCGTTTTTTTCCCGTTATTATTAATATAATAATCATTGTGAAATAACCCATATAAATAGGATAGAGCTAGCCTTGTTAATTCTTACATTATCTCCAACCATAGAAAGAAACTAAACTTCATTACCATTTATGGAACAAACTAACATTTTATTTGTACTACTTAGTATTTTCCTATGCACAACTTTGTTACACTCAACTACAAATGCAGTAGAAGTAGCAATCTTTAATGACTTACCAACCAATGTTTATATCCACTGTAAGTCGGGAGACGATGATAGAAACCCCGTCATCGTAGTGCCGGACACAGCTTATCGGTTCAACTTCAATGGATGGGACGGTATTACGTTATATTACTGTCGAGTGAATTGGGGTCGAAAAACATTGATCGGAGACGTGTACTATAAGCATCTTTTCGGTGATTATATGGCGTCGTCGTCGTGTGTAAATGCAGGAGTAGGAGTAGCATATTGTGTTTGGCGTATTAATGAGAAAGGTCTTTCTAATAATGTCCGAATCGTGTATCCATGGAAATAACTTTAACTATTTCATATCTCTATGCATTTCACCGCTTCACTCAAATATCACTTTACTGATATTATCGCGCTTGCTGGCATAAAGTTAGTCGGTGTTTAAAAAGTAACAATAGAAATAAAGTAACTTATTATTTAATTGTATACTTCATTTAGTAGTTTTTTTTTATAGGTTGTGCTATTTTAAATATAAGTATTAATCTTTTAGATTGTAACCCGAATTGATGTTTTTTATTCTAATAAATGCATTATTCATGGCAAAAATAAAGTATCATTTTTTTATATCTTACATAACATAAAAACACTAACTTATATTTATATATATATATCTTGTGTCGCTTATCGTGTGAAAAATTGGTATGTTTGGAATAGATTAAATCATGTCCGGATTCGGAACGGATCTCGGCCGTTTTTTTATTTATTGAAGGCTAACACTAAATTTAAAAACAATGATAAAAAGTTAGTCTTAAAACTTACATAACCAGTTCCATATAAGTATATTAATGATTTTTTTAAATATCAATTCACTCTTTATAGACATGATCTATTTGAAACCGGTCTAGACCGAGTTTTTTTTTTGCCAAACCCTACTTGATATAACAATTTTTTAGTGACGAGTTTAGAGGGGCGTAAGGAAACTATACTGAAAACCGCGCTTAATCTGGTTAGCGACACAGAAAAGTTGGTTGAATCAGCTGATGAAATGAGTTGACAATCTTCAAGAATGAATAAAGTTTAAATCACATTAAAAACTTGTGAAACCTAATATATAATTAAGTTCGTGATTCGAGAAGTGCATAATTTCGATATTTACTTAAATATAATGTCGGGCAAAAAACCGATCCGATCGGAACGGAACTAGTCCAGAATCGGTTCCAAACACACCAAAAACTTACTAACACACAATAACACATGTACGATGTACGCACGATTAGCCACCTTAATATTCAGTGACGACCGTTTCTTCGGCCTGTTTCGACATCATCTTCAACCGACCACCCTGACTGCAACTCGTAAGGTCCCAGCGACAGTGTTTTCAAGATCTTTGTCGCGCTGAGCTGGCGATTTAGCGACGCTTTGGGAAGACTGTTTCCTTTGTTCAATTTTCGGTTCTTATTCGGCTCGTCATTTTCGTATTCTCCCATTTCTACGTTTCCCTTCACTAAATGTGACGAGCCTTCATCTTCTAATTCGGATTCTCTTGGCTTGTTTTTGTATAATGAGTATAGTATTAATTGTGCGGAGCCGAGTATAAACCCTATACCATTCGGCACCTGAAAAATCGACGATACGAAAATTGAATAAATGAATTTAAGTTACTAAGTAAATCAATATTAATATTTCATAGATATAATATTTGATGTAGCGTGATGGGTGGATGGGTAGAAGAAAAAAAAACTCGTTGATTCAAAAGAATATCGAGAATTTGATGTGTGATTGAGGATAATCTCATTTTTTCATTAATAAACTAATAATACTGAAAATTCAATGATTGCTAAACATAATTTAAATACCGGAAGTAAAACCCTAAATCTATAACAAATATGAAAATAGCAAATGTGTCGTAATAAACCGACAAATTGCAAATCCGACCTAAATATATTTAAACTGCGATTTTGGCCATATAGAGGAAGGAATTTGGCCGAAAAATATTGTACTCCAAGGTATTGCAATGGGTATTGTTCAGAACGCCGTTTCAGCATAAAAATCTATATTAGCGCGCCAAAATTCGACACTTCAAAATCTAATACCGATAGTTGCAGAATTAACATGTTCATATTTATACATTTTGGAAAGGGTCCTATTTTATATATATATATTATTTTTAAACTAAAAAAAGGTTATAATTCTCATATTTTTAAGATAAAAATGCATTGTTTTGGAAGCTTACTCCAATGTATAAGTCCTTGACGAGCACTGCGTAGGCCGACCAAATACTTGCGTTTAAAAAGAGGAAGAAGGAGAGAAAAAACGGCATATACTCCACGCTCTTCATCTTTATAACTGTCCTCTGCATTAAAAGATCTAAATGTGTAAACAACTACTAAACATGTTTAATCAATTCAAACATATATCATATATGTACACGAATAATAAGTAAGACATTACATAAATAAGTTTATCAAATATTTAGTATTTATTTATATACTCAATAATTTTAGTAATTTACTTTGGTAAAAAAATAATAATGATTTATAATGTTATATATGATATTATTTGAAGGGAAAAGAACTTTTAGAGTCTCAGGTTACCCCATGTGTCAGTTTGGTGTCTCATGAAAAAAATGTTAATATTTGGTGTCACGGGTTTCAACTTTGTTGCGATTTAATTTTCCGTCCATTTTTCGGGGTTAAATTTGACAGAGTCAGATGGAAAGACGATTGCCACTTATACTTTTTATTTTATTTTTGCAAAGCCACCCGTACGATTCCGGCCACCCACCGCCCTGGACCACCCTTCTTCCACTCCTCCGGCGACATCTGTGTAGGTCATGACCCGGTTGTCCAGTTTCCGGCCGATTCTGAACCAGAAGGCATGAAGAAGCCGTTAATTCCAGCCGATTCCGACTGATTCTGAACCAGAAGGCAAAAAGAAGTCGCACGGGAACCAGTTTTTGACTGATTCAGATTTAGGGTTCCGGGCGATTCCGACGTGGAGCAGCTGACGAGGGCGGATACAGTGACCTGATTTAGGGTTTAAGGGGTAATTTGGGCATTTTCAATTTTATTTGGTTATGTGCTGGTCACATGACCAAATTCTGTTAAATTTAACCTCAAAATTGGACGAAGACACCATATCGCAACAAGATTAAAATCTGTTTTTTTTTTTTGTTTTCTGAAACACCAAACTAACACACATGATAAACCTAAGACACCAAATAAGTTCTTTTCCCTTAGTTGAATTTGGACTATTCATTAATTGTGTACAAAATATTGGACTAAAACTGCCTTTTTAAATTTTATTTTTTAACATGCTTTCGTGTCTCTATTTGTGTCGTGTCCCATGTACGGTAAATTTGGGACATGTTTAGAATTGGTTGGTTAAGATAAGATACACAACAAATTAAGTGACACAACACGAATTATCAATCCTAAATTTCAAGTCAATCATGAAGATACGATATAGCAACGAATATACATACCATCACTGATAGAGGAGAAGCGTACATTCCGATAGTTAAAGCAGCACAGATGATTCCAACGAATGTAAGTCTTATGTCACCGTGGATGGCAAGTAAAGTAACTAAGATCACGGTGCATAGAAATCCCACGTTCAATATTGACACCAACTTCATCATTTTAACCTGCATTTAATTGTACAAGTGAGCGGTTTCGAATACCCTGTAATATAAGAAGTTTCTAGAGCATACTATTTATAAATTTGTTTCTAATTTTCGTACCCGAACCTAACTCGGTTATTTTTTTAGTTTTTCGCGGAGTAGTCCTAAGAGAATATCGTATTAGGAGACTAATATTCATATCATGCTTACTCTACACTTAAACTAATCTCCACTCGCACCGAGTCAACTCGTAATGAGCAAAATGTTGACCATGAATATATTTTCATTCTTAGAGTCACTACCAGGCTTAAACCACATACCTAACCCAGTTAGTAGTATAACCGGTACCTACGTAAAACTTCATACAAAAGTTTTTTACATAGTTCGATTCTATAGCTAAAAAGGGGAACGTTTATTGCCTAGAACCGGCCTGAACCACAAAGCTGGTTCCAGTCGGACCCGAACCAGTTCAGTATGTAACTAATCTCCACTCGCAGCGAGTTAGCCCGTAATGGGTAAAATGTTGACCATGAATGTATTTTCATTCTCATATTCACTACCAAGGTTTGAACCCCGGACCAAACCCGGTTAATAATATAACCGGTACCAACATAAAACTTCATACAAAAGTTTTTCACATAGTTCGGTTCTATAGCTAAAGAGTGGAACGTTTATTGCCCGGAACTGGTCTGAACCACATAACCAGTCCCGGTCGGACCCGAACCGGCTCAACCCGTAAACTAATTTACACTCGCATCGAGTCAGTCCATGCGTAATGAATAAAATGTTGACCATGTATATATTTCAATTCTCAGAATTTCTATGAACCCCGAACCTAACCCAGTTAATGTAAAAACCTTTTGTATGAAGTTTTACGTAAATACATAAAACTTCATACAAAAGGATTTTACATAGTTCGATTCTATAGCTAAAAAGTGAAACATTTATTGTCTGAAACCCGTCTGAACCACAAAACCGATTCTGGTCGGACCTGAACCGGTTCATACCAACCGGGCCAGTTTCGGATCCAAATGGGTATTTTGATCATCCCTAATGAACTCATATGTCATAAATGATCATTTTAATGATGAAATATGGTAATGTCACCTTTTTTTCTTTGGGAGCATATTTGATAAAGAGAAGGACGTAGACAAGTTGCAAGACGGCTCCGGCACTGTTAACCGTCACAACGAGTAAACCGCCCGGTTTAAGCAGTCCATAGAAGGTCCATAAGCTCGTGCTTAGAAGCGTGGTTATGTATGGATCTCCTTTGTAGTTCTCAGTCGATTTCTTCTTCACCACTAGAGAAAATGTTTTGCTGCAAATATGGTAAAAAGTTCACAAAAGTAAAGTTTGAGGATCATATGTATGAGATAAAAAGGTGGAATATTGAGGATTAAATTTTCAATACTCCTTTTTCCCTTGTTTAAATTGGTAGAGAAGGATTTTTTTTTTTAAGTGTTAAGGTATAGGAAAGTAGAAAAAAAAAAGGTTAGTTTTACTAATGATTGAGTGAGATACACTCACACTACAACTTTCTAAATCGAAACATGACTTCCATTTTTACAATGAATTTTCTTGTTAACTTTGGCATAAAGTTACTAAATATATAGAAATTTAGTATTTATTTATTTGCCACTATTCCAATGAGGTTTTGGCTACTATGAAACAAAGATATATCAAACTAGTGTCATCATCTTTTAATTTAACTTTTTTTTTAATATTGGGTAGCAGTTTAATACTTCATCTTTAATCAGATATTTTGGATTTAAAACTCATTAAAAATTTTAAATAGAAAAATATTGACCAATATTTTACTTGTACGGACTTATCCGGATGCGAATGAAAATTATTATAGATTTAAAGTAGTAATGCTCTCTTGATGGAACTCTCTAACACTCACTGTGAAAATTAACTTGTGTCATCAAATCCAACATACTATTCTTTATTAGAAGTTGCTAAAAAGTATATGTTTTTTGAATTTGGAGCATGACCAAGAAAGGATGGATTATATTAAACAATGATTAGATGCTAAATTAAGAAAGTTAACTCCAATTAGATTCACTTAAGAGATTCGACATATATACTATAACTAAGCACGCGAACAAGACAGAGAACAGAGAGAGTTTGGTCGGAACTTACATGGGAGATGTAAAAACCAGTATGGAAATTACGTTCCCTGCAACCAAACACCATATAAATCAAAACCCATCTCAGAAATTCACTTCTTTGGTAAATTAAATTGTAAAAATTTGATCTTTAGTGACAGAAAACTCACCTATAACCCCAATTATGAAGCTTAGACTCACCATTGAAGAGAGAGAAGGAGAGAGATGAGTAAAATGTGTTTCTGGTGGGTGATGGAGGAAAGTGTATTGGATTCTCACTGTTGTTAGGGTCTGTTTGTTCGTCCTTATTATAAGGGAAAGAGAATCGTGGCAGAATCCATCACTGCAGAAAAAAAGTGCATTTAAAACGTTCAGAAACTCTTTATTTGATATAAATGAGTTAACTTCTTAATAAATGAATTTTAATATTAGAAGTTTCATCTTACGTTTTCTCTGACATCACATTGTAAGAGATTTTCTTTATAATTTCGAGGTTAATAATCTAAAAAGTAAAAACTCTTACAATTATAAGATAGGTTGTTAATCAAGATCTTATATTTAAAATGTTGATATATATTAGGTGTTTCTGAGATTCCAAACTAAAATCAACTGGTAATTATAGTAGTATCTCGCCAAAATTATATACTGTCTTAATTCTTCAATCTAACCGATATAGTATAACCGCTCAAACGTACACTTAACAATCTCCCCCTTACATGTAAGTGCAGCGTAGCTCCCCCTCAACCGGAAGTCTACCAACATCGTAACTCCCCTTAACCGGAAATCCACGACACCAAACTGTAGAATTTTCAAACCAACCCCTCAAGTCAAACGGCCATACCATGCACCAAGTCAGAGCACACTCGAAACATCGTGTACCACGTGTTGTCACCCTTACACATGACTCACATGCCCTTCCAGACTTTTCAGATCGAGCCACCAGCTCTGATACTAGTTGTTGGGAGATTAAAACTGGGGAGCGAGCCCAAATCCACTACATAACCACTACATTATATAACCACTAAAGTTCCGTACTAAAACTAATTGAGTATGAGTAACCCAGTAAGCTCATGTAATGATCAAACTTTTCAATATAACTGATGTGATACAACTCACTCACATGTACACTTAACACTATTGAATCAAGCATACCATAAATAAGTTAATAAGAATCTAATTTCACATTAATGAATCCCTCATTATAAAGAAAGCAAGGACCAACCTTTTGAATGAAGCTTCAAAAAGTTGATGGAGTCACACACTTTCTTTTAACCAAAACGAGTAGATAAGATTCTTATGTTCACAGAAGATCCATCAACAGTGGTCTCTACTCTAGTTAGACAAAAAAGAAACAGTGGTCTCTAGAAACCTGCCACGTTGATATATGCGAAACATGCAGAGTGTGGACCATCCACATTAAGAAATAACACCAATTTTTTAGGTATTTGTCTGCGGGTGGAATCAAACGGTCGGTGTATGTGGTTTCTACGACGTCGTTGCAGTGTCGCCGTCGGTAGAAAACGATCCATGATGCGGTTTTAGGAAGCGACAGTGGTCTTTCGGCTTCTCTATTGTGTCGGTAGGTGATTTGAGCATAATAGTAAAATCGAATCGACTATTAAGCAAGTTCAACCCGACCCGACTCAGTTTATTCGTGTTTTCGAATTTAAATTTAACCGAACTTAAAATTTTTAAGTTTAAACTCGTCTTGGTGTCATACTCGACGAGTTCAAGATCGGCTCACCAAACTTAAAACTATTCAGTTAAATCATAAATGATGCGTTTTAGCTCCAACTCGGCCGAGACTAAATTTTTCAAATTCAAGCTCGACTCGATACCATACTCGACGAGTTTAAGCTCGGGCCGTCAAAATTAAAATTGTTCATTTAAATTATAAATGGTGCACTTCAGCTCGAGTCAACCTCAACCCTCACTTGAACAGGCTTTTAGCTTGAGCTCGACTTGTACTGAATATATATAATATCATATAAAACTCAGTATGAATTCAAGCTCAAATTTGACTCAAATAAGCTTTTGTTTAAAAATAAAAAATCGAATAGACTCGCGAATCTCTCAAAATTTAGCGAATCTAATTCGAATATCGATTAAAAACAATTTCGAATAAGTCACTAATAGCTTGACTGAGTTACACCTCTATTTAGCCCTTTTTTTGAACGAAATGCCGCCGTCTAAGAGTAATCACGAACCAGAAAAAAGTAATCGAGTTTCTTGTGACAACGAGATTTCTATTTTCTAAGAGGTTTAGTTTGATTTGATGTTGGGTATTTATACGACCAAAGTAACTAAAACGTGATATATGTAATTAGTCTTTTAATTTGTAGAATAATTATTTAGATTTTCCAATAGAGTTATCGTTTTGTAGAATTAAGCAAAATAATTATGTTTAAAGTTCTTAACTTATATAACAAATTCCTAACTATAGTCTTAAAAAAAGTCGAAAATTATGTTTCACTTTTGCTAAAAATCTTCATTGGTGCAACATTTCTTTGCCAATATATTATTACAAAACGACATTAATTGGTATTTCCATTATATTTTTCTATCTAAAACTGTTATTAAATACTTTTTCAAATTTATAAAATTAACTAAATAATTTTTAAATTATGGCAATAATTGTTGTACAATTATTTTATAATTATAATGAAAATTAGGCTCTGTTGCTAGTAACTTCCCTTGGCCCCTCCTTACCTACAAAAATAAATGATGTTAGCATATCAAATGATTATTATTGGTGATGAAAAAAAAAGATTGTTATTGGCAAAAAGAAAAAAATATCTTAAGTATTTTAATTTTCCACTTATAATATAGGTAGTCAAAAAAGGAGAGTTAGTTTACCAAAAAAAAAAAAGGAGAGTTAGGCCTTGGGCCCTTGTTGGGCAAACGGTTGCTTTTTCGGGTTTTCCAGCATGGCACTAAACGGGCCGGATAAAAAAACCCGACACGATCCGGGCCAACCCGATTGCTCTGATCTGGTGCGTCGACTGTGGAAAGGCGGAGCAAAGCAACCGAGTTTGACGACAACGCAGGCGGTGGCTAAACCTCAACTCCGCTCCACGACCGAAATCGAAGATCTCGGCTTCTATTTTTCTCTCCGTTTCTTGTAAATCTTCCGCCATGTTCAAGAAGTAAGCTCGATTCTTCCTGTGATTCGTGTTCATCTTTGTTCCATCTGCTTCCGTTGCGTAGATTTCATGATTTCTTGTATGGAATGAGTAATCGTTCATGATTAACCGAATGCGGTCGATTTCCGAGCAGAATAGAATGGCAGCTGTAGTTGTTCTGCGCCCTAATTGTGAGCTTAGAGTTGCTGGAGATTAATTCATTTTCATATTTGTATGAGCTTCGTAGTTGACGCAGTGAGCTGTTTAGTGTCTTTGCTGATTAGAACTGGAGATGCATGGAACTGCTGGTTTTGGATTCTAGGGTTTAAGATGTGCATTTTCTGTAAAGAGTTTCAAGCTTGGGTTATTTAATTCGACATTGCAAGACAAGCAGTTGGAATATAGATTCTATATATAATCATCATCTGTAGATATATATTGGTATATGCATTCTGTATAGACTTAATCATGGATACTATGTTACTGCTACTAGAATTTTGGGAGTAATGCTTCCATTGAGTGTAGCTTAAAATCCATGTAGTCACGTACTTCACTTCTTCATCATAATTGAGTTATTGAATTAACAACAATCTTGTTTGATGGGAAATTCTATCTTCCTGTATGATAATATTGGTTTGAATTAGATAAACTGGATGCATCAACTGCAAACACATCATTTTGTTTAATTTTTTTCTTTAATAGGTTTTCCTCGGAAGAGGTATCTGCTCAGAACCAAGTCAAGGCATCTGTGCAACGTAGAATCCGACAAAGCATTGCAGAAGAGGTCCTTGCCTTCTCTTAACATACTATTTGGGTTATTTTGTTGTCCTAATACTGCCTTGATCTATACTACATAAACTTTACTTTACATATTCTGATAATCTGATTTATGATGTAGTATCCCGGACTGGAGCCTGTATTGGATGATTTGCTCCCTAAGAAATCTCCTCTTGTTGTTGTCAAATGGTTTGTAGTAAATCTTCTGTCTCTTCATTGTTCCCTATCTGTGGACTTATCTCATGTCTGAATTTACTTTTCTACTGTTTCAGTCAAAACCATTTGAACCTCGTCGTTGTAAACAATGTACCACTCTTCTTCAACATCCGTGATGGACCTTACATGCCAACACTAAGATTACTTCACCAATGTAAAGTTTCTTGATAAATTTTATCTTTTTTATTTTCTAATTTAATATTTTTTTGGCTCTAATATTTCTTTATGCCACAGATCCTAACATAATGAAGAAGTTACAGGTCGACAGAGGTGCTATTAGATTTGTCCTGTCTGGTGCTAACATTATGTGCCCTGGTCTCACATCTCCTGGTGGTGTTTTGGACGATGAAGTCGGTTCAGAAACTCCTGTTGTAAGAAGCACATTTCCTTATCAATTTTCCTCATACTTTGACATTTCCCAATTTGCAAATAAGCTCATTTACTCGTGCTTTGTTTTGTAAAATTTTAAAAATCACAACCAACTATAACATATGCAACATTTGATTAAAGCTGAGTTGGTATGCAACTATTGATAGTGATGTGACACACATACATAATTATGGAAATAAAGGTTGTGCTTTGTTGTTAGACACACAATCACGCATTTTACACTTGCTGAGTTGGTAGATAACCTTTATGTGCAGTTAATGAATAGGGTAATATGTAATTTGTATGAACTGAATATTACAGGCCATTATGGCTGAAGGAAAGCAACATGCCCTTGCTATAGGCTTCACAAAGATGTCAGCAAAAGACATGTAAGTTCTACTCCTTTTTTCTTAAGCCGTGATCTTGATTTAGCCCGACAACAATCAGCACCTTAACTTACAAAATGATTCTAAATCTTAGTTTACAATCTTTTACGCTCAATTTGTTTGATTTTTATCCATATAATGTTGTATTAACATTACACAATTTGATGTAGACGTGCGGTTAACAAAGGCATTGGTGTTGACAATATGCATTACCTTAATGATGGTCTTTGGAAGGTACAATACTATTCTTTCAAACTCGGGCCATATATTTTAGGGTATCAACTTATTTATATAACGGTTAATGTATATTTTTTTGTTGCAGATGGAACGTCTTGATTGAAGATGCATCAATGGAAGGGCGATTTTTAGCGTGTTATATGACTCGGCGGCATCTTATTTAAATGTGATATACTGCTTGGATGTTTACTTAGTTGAAGCAGTTTTTAGACTCCCTCTTTGAAGCTAATCATCATGTGAGGTTTTCAGTTCTATATACAGTTGTTTAAGTCGGCTGTAAAAATCAGCCCTTGACATTATTAAGTTTACCCTTTTGGTGGTGTTTATAAGTAATTTTGCAAGTTTCATAGGTCTTATTAAAGCAATTGTATTTCATTTGAAGACCAATCCTAATATGGGTGAGTGTCATATTAGAAAGTATCCCCTACTTCTATGGGTTGCTGCATTTAGGGCTAAATAGTCTTTTGGTACAACATGTTTGATCAAATTAATTTTTAGTATTTTTTTTTGTAGACTTTTGATTCAATACATTTATAATTTGTATACTTTGTGTATCCGTTAGTTTAGACTGTTAAGCATGTGTCTTACACGACAAGTATTCTAATTTGTATTTTGTTCAGTTTAATTGCCTAATTTATACATTCCTAACTTTTTTTTTTTTTTTAATTTAGACACTACTCAATTTTAATTGGACGTCAAGTCTAAATTGACATAATCATGGTTCGATCCATGGCTGTATGAGACCCTGGTTTGAGTCCTCAAACCTGGATGGCCCTAAAAATGTCTGATTCAGCCTTAGACCGAATATTGGCAATGTCAATTTAAATTTAGACTTAGGATCCAATCGGGTAATATACGATACTAAATAATATGTGTATTATTACATAACAATGATAACATTGCCGGTGAAAAGTGAGATAATTCTAGTTAAGTCATAATTAATAATTAACAACGGGCTTTCCTTTTAATATGAAGCCCAAGATTTAATGGCTTGGCCCAAAGGCCTGCTTTTCACCCGGCGCATACGAGTCTTTTGCTACATGCATCCGGTGTTCTATCGCCAGTACAAAAATGCGCCCAAATTAATACTTTTGGAGGACTTGTTTGTAAGCCCGGTGCATACAAGTATAGCATAAACCTCAAACTTAAAGGAATCTAAGTAGCAAACTTTGTTGTCAAAGTTGTAATGTTTAGTTATTGTTTTGTAGAATTTTTTGAATTACCAAATTATAAATTTTCTTTCGGCCAAAAAAAAAAAAAGTTTACAAAGTTTATTAAATCAGATCCTTTTACTTTTTAGTAAATATAAATTCGAAATTAATTATTTTTATTATCCTTCCAATTTTCCATCCGAAATTTTTAAAAATACTGTAAAAAATATAGTAGTATTAGTTATTAAAAAAAACAGTTACGCCCCTAGAAAATTATAGATAATAATAATAATATATATATAAAATAAACAATCCCCTAATACCGAAATTCAGAAAGTAATTAATAAAGGTAGATTTTTGGGCTTTTATTTTGGGCTTGAACCTCTAATTTGATAGCTAGGCCCAAAGTGAAACTGAGAAAGAATAATTCGACATCAAAACCCTAGTTATCTTCTTTATTTGTTCTCCTCAGCTTTAGCAGACAGTAGCGGCGCCAAGCGGAGGAGCTCAACTCAGCTGCAATGGTATCTCTATGTCTCTCTATCTCTCTATCTCGCGATCTCTACCTGTATCTCTCTGTGAGTGACTTCGCCATTCTTGTATCTGTGATTGCAGGGGATTGATTTGAAGGCCGGAGGTAAGTCTAAGAAGACGAAGAGGACAGCACCAAAGTCCAACGATATCTATCTCAAGCTCCTCGTCAAGGTATGTTCAGTTCCTGTTTTAGCTGCTACTCAGATTTGAACGATACTTGCTCCTGCGATTTGGACAGCATTGAATGATTTGATCTTCGTAGCCTGAATAGATAACTCGTTTTTTGGATCGAAGAGATGCCTGTTTTTAGCTTGATTTGTTATGCTGGGTTGAAATCTGTCTATTTATCATGTTATTGTGGATGTTTGGAATCATTGTTGCCAAATGTTTGTGTTAATGCTATGTGTGCCCTCTCATTTCTATGTTTCCGCATTTTTCATAGTGAACCTGAATCTATTTACCTGAAGATTATCCTTCTTAGAGTAGAAGCTTGAATTAATTAGAGTTTAGGTAAAATGAACTCGGTCACAGTTGAGCTCGTTCTTTCCAATTCCAATAGTTAAATTTGAAAATGAGACCAAAAGACAATCATATAAGATGGTAAACACCAATCTCAACTTAGTTGCCCTCATTGTAGTTGTTCTAATTTAAATATCTGTGCGTGTTGATAGCGACCGACCTTCATATTCATACAATGTCTATAATATTTTGTGTGTAGTATTGTTGGTGCAGTCTAATTTGTATGTTATTGTTGCTTACTGCGGATCTCTTTTGTGCAATATATAGCTTTACAAGTTCCTTGTCCGAAGAACTGGAAGCAAATTCAATGCTGTGATCTTGAAGCGATTGTTCATGAGCAAGGTCAACAAAGCGCCGCTTTCTCTCTCCAGACTTATTCGCTACACCCAAGGAAAGGTTTGTAGCATCTGCGACTCTCATTTACTCCAGTACAACATTAGGCCATTGGATAGTTACCAAATTGCAAACTGTTTGGACTTTGGACGATTCACAATGAACATTCATGTTTTGTTTCAAAAAGATGTCAACCAGTTGTCTGTATTTTATTCTTATCCTTAAGTAAGGATAGCTCTGTTTTTTTTCAACAAAATCAGTTGTATTTGATGGATTTTGGTGTTTGCAAAGCTCACTATGTGTTTTGCACCCCATAGTTCATCAACATCATAGATCTAATCTAACTCTTCTACTCAGTAATTCATTGATTCTTAAATTTGTTGTTCTCTACAGGAGGATAAAATAGCTGTGCTCGTTGGAACTGTGACCGATGACACTAGGGTTTATGAAGTCCCGGCTTTAAAGATCACTGCTCTAAGGTTCACCGAGACTGCTAGGGCAAGGATTGAGAAGGCTGGTGGTGAATGCCTTACATTCGACCAACTCGCACTTAGGGCACCTCTTGGACAGAACACGGTAAGAACTCGAACCCTTAAAATTTCTTCTTATGCAGGAGAAATTCTACATGTTTCTTGTTTTGGTAAACAAAACTGTTCTTTTGGCAAAAGAAAACATAAATAATCTTTCATTTGCCAAAAGTGACATTAAAAATTGTTCTTTTGGTGAATTACATATATGAGATTGACTTTTTGGCAGAAAAAGAAACACTGATTTTTGGCAATACAAACCTTAAACTTTGATGTTTTAGCTGGAGAAAGTCTATCTTTTTCTTATTTCACTAAAAACTAGAATTGTTCTTTTGACTAAACAAAACATGGAACATAGTTGTTTTTGCAATGTAAACCTTAAAATTTGTTATTTTTGCCTGAAAAACTGCTGTTTTGTCAAATTTGCAGATTCTTCTAAGAGGACCCAAGAATGCTCGTGAAGCGGTGAAGCACTTCGGGCCTGCACCCGGTGTTCCTCACAGCCACTCCAAGCCGTATGTTCGAGCCAAGGGAAGGAAGTTCGAGCGAGCGAGAGGAAGGAGAAACAGCAGAGGTTTCAGGGTTTAGTTTCATTATCATTGTTCTTGTCTTCAGGGCTGTGTTCTCTGTTCTTCAAGTTTGTTGGTAGATTTTATGACGGTTTTATTTAACATTGGTGTTTCTGGATTTGGCACATCGTAAAATTTTTGGTTTCATGACAGTTGATGTTGATTGCGTTTCTTCTTATATATATTTCGGTTTTCTGCTATTATACTGATTTTCTATTATAAATTACAATTTTTGAACTCGGTCAGGTTCATGTTTTTCAAATTTGAGCACACGCGTAGCTTAATCAACCTCAATTTTGTTCGTAAACCTATTTTATGTTCCAGTAAATTTTTATTTATTACAATGGCAAAGATTGTAATAATAATACTTGTGTAATTATTAATTAATGATAACAATAATAAAGTTTAAAAAATTCGTTTAGACTTTGGAGTATAAAATAGTGTTATAAAGCTTAAATTCGACTCGAATAAATCAGATAAATTAAATCATCATTCCAGTAATTTACGCGTGAAAAGTGAGATAATAGGCTTTAAAATCATAATTAATAATGGGCCTTCTTTTTTATACTAAGCCCATGATTTAATAGCTCGGCCCAAGAAAAGGGTCTGCTGGCCCTGCTTTTCTCCTGGTGCATAGGAGTGTTTACATACACCCGGTGCACAATCGCCTGTACAAAAATTCTCCCAAAACCGCCGAAATTAATACTTTTGGAGGCCTTGTTTGTAAACCTGGCGCATACAAATATGGTGTAAAAGTCAAACTGATAGCGAACAACAAGCTGCAAAGTGAAAAGGAGTGGGATTGCTTGGCCCAAGGGCCTGATCTTAATGGGCATTAAAGTCATATTTAATAATGGGCTTTTTTAGCATTAATCCTAAGATTTAATCGCTTGGCCCAAGGCCTGATCTTAACGGGCTGTAAAGTCATAATTAATAATGAGCTTTATTTTTAGCTTGAAGCCCAATATTTAATCGCTTGCCCCAAGGTCATGGTCTTCTCCCGGCGTATAGGAGTCTTTTCTTACATGCACCCGGTGTTAAATCGCCTGTACAAAAATAAAAAATGCGCCCAAAACAGCCGAAATTAATACTTTTGGAGGGCTTGTTTGTATGCCCGGTGCATGCAAATTTAGCATGAAACTGTTTACCAATATTTTTACGCCATGAGAGATTGCCCCCCCAGTTAAGTTATTTGATAAATTCAGTTAAGTTATTAAAACCAGTCCTTTTTAATAAAAATAACCAATGTTCAGTTAAATTTTTTTAAAAATACAAAAACAATATTCAAACTCGTTTAAATTTAATTAGAATATTTAAAAAGAGACCAAAACAAATGAAATATCCCAGATTCCACTAAAACTTTTGAAAAATATTAAATTAGTCATCAAAGTAAAAGCTCTCGTTACCAAAAAAAAGTAAAAGCTCTGTTCCGTTAGAACTTCTTAAGAATATCAAAATGGTCCACAAACTTATTTTTTTTATAATTAACCTGGTAATCACAAAATGAACAAGAAATTAAGCGGAAAATATCTATCTATCAAGAATAAATGTGTTTGTTAATACTATTACATAAAACTTCAATACCATCATATACATTTAAAACAAAGGAAATCTACCAATGATAATAATGTAATGTAGTGACAAATACTCTTATTTTGTTAACAAAGTTGCAATTCAATCCACAAAACTAACATCACCATCAAGAAATTCTTACAAACCTAATCCGATAATAATGCCACATAATCCTAACTCGAAATTAAGCAGCAACACATACTCATTGATTATCTTTATCGAGCGATCGATAGTGTAACCGGTAACGTAACAGGGATATGACCCGACATACAACCTTCAATCAAAGCTAGCATTCAAGAACTTGAGAAGCTCACTTCTTTTGCTCTCTGCTGCCTTATCTTCCTTCGTCTTGTCGAGTTTCAACAGAATCTACACCACAAATATATGATAAAAGGTTCAAACGAATATGTTCGGTTCGAATAAAACGATAATTATCTGAAATAAAACTTCACCCAAATTCTCATTTTGTAGATTCTAGTAGTAAACAAGCTCTACGTGCATACATATCTATCTAATTGGTCAAGGGTAATATTTTAGAATCATAATAGTGTATGTAAAATATGTGCATTGAAGTAGGGGCAAAACTGACAATAAAAGTAGAGTTCACTAACCCTAGGGCACACAATATAAATAGTATAGAAGTATAGAGACCGACCTTTTTGCCAGACACGGCACTTCGACGAACCCCATCATCTTCTTGGTTTCGTCCCAAAAACTGCATTAAGTTCCAACAAATTAATATTTACTCAATGAACTGGAGAAAATATTCATTTACTAAAAACTGAGTTGTGATATAACATCCAATGCTAAACTGAAATGCAGTTCTTGATATGTTGGTCCTAGTTTTCATATTGTCTCCAAAGTTTACGGGTTGTTATACACCAACTAATCTATATCATGGGTAATTAGATAATGTATAGATGAACAAACCTTGGAGAGCTGAACAGGGCTACTACTTCTTCCTTCCTTCTTGCTCTATATATGGCTCCACATTGCCAGGAAGAGCCCGAGAAACAACAGCAAGGAAAGACAATTGTGTGCCAGCCATCACGTCATAGCAACCAGCTCCAAATTCGAAGAGCCAATTCCAAGAAAGGCAGAAAAATACCATCAGCAATTATGCACTTTAAATTTTAAGGTAACACATAAGATGTATGAGCATCAAACGAATGAATGAGAATGGAGTGCAAATAAAGGTGTTGGTGGCATTATGAAGACATTTTCAGTAAACCAGGCACAAAATTAGTGGAGAGATCAAGCCTATCAAGCCAAGGTTTTGATTCACTAGATGGCACTAGTATTGGTGGATTCACACTTCAAAGAGTCTCAGAAATCACTATGATTTACATGTTCTACTATTAAATATCACAATAGGCACAGATAAAACATATTATTGTTGGACCATAAGCAATCATTTTTTTGGCAACTGACCATAAACAATCATCATTCTTAAAACTCCCAAATTTAAGAGATCTAAGAGATAGTCTGACCATAAGAGGCCCGATTTAGTTAATCAATCCATGAATAACGATAAAGGCGTAGAATAGTCTTTAGATTGCAAGATATCTACTTACCTCTTTTACTTTATGCTTATCGCGCCTATGGTGACGACTCTTGCTTTTCTCCTTCTCTTTGTGCTGTGTCACAGTAAAAGAAACCAAATCTGAGATTAATAAAGATGGAAAGCAGAATGGCACAGTTAATACTTAATAGGATTCTTATTTTATACCTTCCTCGGCTTCTCGCTTTTCTTATGCTTTTTTGATCGGTGAGATGCTTCACGCTCACTTTCAGAAGAATCACTGAGTAAAGATCATAATGAGAGAATTTACTAAATGATCAATCATACAAAAAACAAGACGACCTAATCAGAATTAGCAACCATTACTAATTAACTATACTAACAATAACCACTCTACAATTCCATAGCTAATTCTCTTCTATAAAGCGTGAAATTGCAACTTCTGACCTACTTAGAATCATAACCATATCCAAATTACTACAAAACCTAAAATATTTTGCACAAATCGCAGCTTTGAGATAGCAAATTGAAACATGAAAGCAGCGGCATAGCAAAACATAGAGAACAACGTAGGAGAAAGATCTGCAGCTAGAAAGAAGTACCTAGAATAGTCGGAGGACGATTCAGAAGCGGAGGATGAGCGTCGGCGCCGGTGACGGCGGCGCTTTTTGGAGATTGTGCGGTCCTTTTTCCGGATCTTGAGGGAGCTATCCTTCTCCTTGTCACGCCGGCTGCTATGACGGCGTCTGCTGCGGCGAGAGGATGATTCCGATAAATCCGACGAGGACGATGAAGAGTAAGATGAGGAAGATGAAGCTGAAGCCGCCATGGAGAGAGTAGAGAGATTCCGATTACGAAGAGAGCTCACGGCGAAGCAAAATAAAGAAAACCTTGGCTCGGTTTCTCTATATTTATGCTTGGGCCCCAATAAAAGAAAAAATGTGCTTCTGTTCCCAATAGTTTACACATTGTGTCATCGCATCCTAAGCTTTTACAATTTAGTAAAGTGATTACCAAATTTTTAGTTTGGCTTTTTTGGGTTAGTTTGAGGAAAAATCACTCAAATACATATGTCTTGCAACTGAAATACAAAAATAAGGTATGGTGAGTTTTAGGTACGAATATACCTAGTTTCGCACTTGTCAAGTGTGCAGCTTCCATAGCGCACTTGCCAAGTGCGCAACTTTATTATAATTTTAACTGTAATAGTTAGTATTAATTACCCATTTTTTTAATAATAGTTGCGCACTTGGCACTTACCAAGTGCGCAACTGTGTCAACGACCAATTTTTTTTACCGTAATCACCCGTGGCCGTGTCTGACAACACGCGTGTTAGGTAGACACGCTTGTGATGATATCATTTTGTGCACTTGGCAAGTACGCAAAATGATGTCATCACACACGTGTCTGTCTGACACACGTGTTGTTAGACACGGTTGTTAACGATCCAAAAATTGGGAAAATCACGTTTGGTAACATAAAAATAAGATACTTATTCTATCCTAAAACAATGAACACTTTTGTACATAAATCAACCCCGTGATAGGTAAGATACTCGCCATAAATATTCCCAACATGTTTTGTTAGATCAAGTACATAAACCAAAATCATACACCATATATGAACAAATAATACAATTACTATCCTAACAATTATTCAACAAAGCATTATTGATAGCATCCATGCCTCATGATCTTATTAACCCTCTCCGATACAACCCGTCCCCGCCCTCGGCCGGAGAATAACTCATCCCGGGCTGCTTCGTAAACGTCTCTAATCCATCAGAGCCCGTCACGATCTTCGCATTCCAATGCCACGGCAGAACGAACGAAGAACTCGATGAAGAATCGATCGAACGGTGCAAAATCACTGATCCCCATTCTCTTTCCCCGAGCTTCGCCTCCTTCAGCCGCCTCCTCGTCAGCAAGTTCCCGACATCTTCTTTCCGGATCTCGAAAACGCTTCGTAGGATTGAAACGCAGAGGAGAAGCACGAGAACCGCATCTTCCTCGGGGATGAAGTCCACTACTTGAAGCTTCCAGTTGATCAGAGCCGTGGCTCGTCCGGTAGGGTTTTCGTCTGTGTACCGGACTAGGGTTACAAAGTCCGCTCCTTCCACGTCATCATCTTCTCGGTCCACATCATCGTCTTTGTTGGATTTTCGTACCCGATACTGCATTCGCCTGCCTCGAAGCAACTTCATCTACAAAAAATATGAATCCATGAGTAAACACAACACTTCAGTAGCAACACTTCAGATTTTTGTCGGAAAAGTGTCGGGTAAATAAGCTTATTAGCGCCGCTACAGTTCGAGCGTCCGAAACATAATGTTCCAGCGTCCGAATTGCGAGACGCTCTTTAGCGTCGCATAAAATTAGCTATGTTTAGTGACAGTATACGATGAGCTCGACATTACAGCTAAGTTGATCTCCACTTACCGACGAATCGTCCGAGGATGTCGGGTTTGTTAGACAAAAGCTTGGGCTCGAGTTCGATGACTGCCACATCAGCATTAGTTCGTCCCCGGTGGAAAATTTCCATGCAACGTTCCAAGGATCTACGGGATGGTTCGGGGTAGCGGTTCCAACCACTTTCACTGTACTAGATAACAACATGTCTCAATCTCCGACCAAAATCCACGTCTGAATAATCATACGCCGACATATCGAGATTGTCAAAACTAGAGAAGATTGGATAAGATTCAAGAACATACCAGGAGCTCTACCAATGGATCCAGCTACGTAAGACCAAGAACCTTCCCGTATTTCGGTGATTCGGTCCTCCCATTTCATCACCGACGGAGTTTCACCGCCTCTTCTCCAAAACCCTTCTCCGATCCTTCATTACGCAACCAAACTCTATCAATAATTTCACATTCAACGTCGAAACGCTACAAGAAATATATATAATTTGATGCAAAAACCGTATCCAAAGATTTAGCGACGCTTGCGAGTGTCGGTCTAAGACCCATTTGGCAAGCCATTGCTTTTGCAGGATGTAGTAACCCAAACAAAACATGTTTACCTCATCCGAACGACAAAACATTCTCGTCCACCATGATCGAGGACTGTTCTCGACAGCCATCGACCTTCCTGAGGCCTATAGTTGTTCATCCTCAATATCACGTCCGATACCATGGCCCCAGAATCATCGGTCACTCGATCGGGCACGCATTTCAACAAGTACGACGCTTGTGCGGGTGGAGTAATAGACGCGACGATCTCGATCCCATGCTCGATTTCTTTCCCTAAAGTTAGAGTCGGGGCCCGTAGCAAATCGTTCCAAAGGAAAGCCACCGAACTCTTCACCACGCTACCACCGAAGATGCAGTTGCTGCCTCCATGGCGACGAAGCTCGAGCGAGATTCCTCGAGTCACGAACTCGCAGTAAAGGTGGCAAGCTTCCATCCATGAGTCGTGGGGAATGGTCTCGACCGGGATGTCAATTTTGAGCTCCCTATGGCATCGTGTGACCCCGAGCCGGAGAAACTCTCGCCTTATCTCCTCAGCTATCAAGTTCATCCTCGACTTTAGTCGGACAAAAACCGAGACCTGCGCAAATGAGTTCGATCGAGATATCATCATTTGGGTAACACATTTGGTAAACTTTTTGCGATAGACACAGCATGTTTGGGTGTAATCGAGCCTAGTTGAGCCGAGTATCGAGCAAGCTCGACTCGACTCATTTTACTCGAGCTCGAACTCACCGAGCCTAGATTTTCAAGCTCGAGCTCAGCTCGCCAAGGTTAAAAATATTCAATTAAATCGTAAATGGTGCACCTTAGCTCGAGCTTGAACTCGACTCGATTAGACTTTTGTCTCGAACTCGACTTGAATATATATATATATGTAAAACGAACTTGAATTCGAACTGACTCTAAAAGACAAAATAAAAGCTCGAGTTACTCAAGTCGAGCACCAGTAAACTCGTACTCGACCCAATACCAGAAAAAACTTGACTCGAAATTTAGCGAGTCGAATTCGAATATCGATCGAGTCAATCTCAAGTAGCTTACGAGTAGTTTGACTTGCTTACACCCCTACAACATATGTTACAAAAAGTCTTAATCTAGGGCAAAATCAAGACTACCTCAAGTAGGAACCTCGGCGCCAACGACTTGTACTTGGTATTGACATCGGAATCGAACACTTCCCAATAAACCATTGATTCCTCCGAACCGATGCCTTCCCGTGTTAAAACAATGTGGCCCCCGGCTTTCTCGTAAGGTTGGTCGAAAGTTCGTTCCCACATCTTCTTGGTCGCTTCGATTTCGTCTTCCTTAGCAGTCTCCCATGGCCTTCGAACCTTGTTCCCCGCTTCGTGCTCCATCGATCTTAAGTCATCTGCGTACATTGTCGGGTAGCTCTGATACCAAAATCAAACCATTTAGAGGTAACTAGAAAGAAATAGAGCACATTGTGATTGAACCATTTTACTCTCCTCTTAAATTGAATTCACATTATACCTGATGAGTGATCCACATTACAAGTATATCAACCGCCGGCACGAACCGGCTGTTCCAATCCGACAACTTCCCCAAAATGTGCACGAACCCCTTGTATCTTTGATTCGCAGCAATCAAATACATGGTTTCGATCATGTATGGCTGCGAAAACTTGGAGTACAAGCAAATATTCTTCATTACTTGGTTTACAAGCCATTCGTTTTTGTTCAAAGATGGATTGGGCGAGTTTGAATCGGCTTCGTTTTCAAAAGACTCAGATGGGTATCTTTCCGACCAAATCTCCTTGCACCGTAATAAAGCGTACTCTTCGTTCTCTTCGTTGAAAATGGCAGCTTTCGGTACGAGTTTCGAGAATCTTGCATCACAGTAATCCCAGTAGCTTTCCTAGAAATCATGTCAAACATGTTCCAAAGTTAAAAAATTACGATTTTTCAGCAAAAAAACACATAAAATCCCTCCTTTTCAATTATGTCGAATACCAAATTGTTAGCTTAATCCGATTTTGTTAGCTGAACTTTTTTTATGCAATATTTCACTATCTAAACTAATACATTACCGCAATTTACTAGTTCCATCAATTTTTCTGGTACGTCGCAAATGGAATATCCACAATAATTCATATGTCTCGTCCATTTAAGATTACTCAAAAAATGGACGGAGCTCACAATTTAATTTGATCATTTGGTGAAAATGCAGGAAAATGAACAAATGTTTTCTAGCAATTTGGTATTTAACCCAACAAATCAATGCTAAAAATCATGGATTTCTCAAACCCAACATCATGTTTAATGTTTTATTTTCCGACAGACAAAACACGACTACCTCAAACACTAGATCACGGCAACTGAAATTCAGCAGCATTATAGGATACTCACCGGATTCAATGTGTGGCAGAACCAGACCCACTCAATATCAATCGGCGGCAGGATCATCGGCGCCGCTGTCCCCGCCGCCATCTCACAGGCCAGCGGCATCCACAGCTCATCGTACCTGCGAGCTCCCGAAAACAGAAAGACATCACATTTCTTGAAAAAAGTTACCATTTCTGGAAACAGATGGTCGGCGGCGGTTCTCGCTCTCGATCCCACCTCCTGACGGCTTCGGCGGCGGCGGCCGTCTCGTGCAGCCACGGCGACTCTGCCACCGTCCTCAAGAACGCGACGTTCCGGCGTACGGCGGGGACGAGGTCGATGCTGATGCGGACGGTGTTGCTGTCGGAGAGCTGGCTGAGGGTGCGGGTGACCAGGCTGTCCGACACGGCGGCGGCGCGCCGCGACATGATTGAGAAAGATCGGAGTTGGAGAATTAATGAAGCGTGTTTGGAGTGGAATTAAAGGAGAGAAGGGAATAATGGTTCCCGACAAGACAGAAGACGACGAGCAGTCAGAGATAAAGGGTGCTGTCCACGTGTCCAAGTGGGTTGGCCACCAGGAAACGTCTATCAGGTGGAAGAATAATACAAAATTATTATTTTTTATTATTTTTTTTTTGGAAGAATGATATAAAATTATTAATTTCTGCGTTAATGCGATATTCGGTATAAATTGCAGAATCCGTGAACCATATAGCATCTTCACGTACACTGGCTGTTTGAAAATCGATAATATATATATATATATACGAAATCATCTCGAGTATCGTGCATGACAATACTATTATAAATAAATAAGGATAGATAGTGTTGACCAAGGATTTCTTGGTCGGTTGGTCCTAACTTTCTTGAATGAATTTTAAGAAGTTATTTAGATAGTTTTTTTAGGTATTTATCTCGATTTTATTAGGTAGTTTCCTTTGCGAAGTTTTATGATGTTAATTTGAAAATGGGGTCCGAAACTTGAGTTATAATAGATTATGAGAATAATAATTGTAAAAACGTATGAACATATTTGAGGGTATTTATACGGAAGTTTTACCGACTTTAAATGACGTCTATCGTTTGGATGGGGTTTCTCTCTGAGTCAGCAGAAGTAGGTGACAAACAGATTGATACTTCATCCTTAATTAAAGGAGAAGTTTGATATAGTCTGCATAAGCTGCTTGTCACCTCACCATCCCTTAGAGAGGAAGGTTTTTTCAGATAGTGACAAGTATGTTGCCACCTGACTCTTTTTCTTTAAGAAGAAGGTTCTCTTCATGAGTGCTAGATCGTCGTCTCTTTCCATTCGTTAAGAGTAAGTTTTGTCGAGAGATGTCACCCTTTGCTCAGATGTCGTCTTGGTTGTCGGATCCCTTAAAAATGATGTGTCGACATTTCGTCTTTACCTTGTTATTTCGGATCTAAATAGTCGTCGACCTTCACTTCATGGTTCCGACTTTGATAGTTCCGATTTGCTATTTGCCGACATTAGATTATTTTGAATTGTAACCCAACGGATAGTTAAAATCAGCTTGAAATTTCTTGAAGTTTAGATTGTCATTATTGATTAGTGAGACAACCCTACGAAGCTTCTCATTTTTCATGATTTTTTTGGCCAAGTCATTTTTCATGATTTAAAAGAAAATATTTACTATAAAACAGGCTCATTTCTTAATCAGTTAAATCGATCCAATTATGCATCGTAAAAAAATTACACATATTGAGGTTAATTGAGGGTTTATTGTGAGTGCAACTTACTTGAAAAACTCCAAAGATCACGGGTTTATTGAGGGTTATTTAAAATTATCTTGCTTCATTGATTCTAATTATTATAACTATATATTACCATACATATATTATATTAATGTTATCTTATCTTATGTCTGCTAGAAAAATCTAAACTAATCTAATGGATTATGGACACGCTAATGCTCCATATTTTGGTCATGTGTCCACCTCATTATATCGGTGCTAAAAAATCATAAACAATGCAGTTAATCCAATGCACTTCCATAAACTAATCATGTGATTAGCGAGGCTAATCATGATTATCTCACCTTTAAGGTTGCCTGGTTAAACAATCTAAGTATCTCTATCATGATTTGGTAAGGGGGTCTTAGAAAATAGAAATATACTCAAATAGTCCTCAATTTATTCCCGAATGTAAATTTAGTTATCAGCCTTTGGCATATAGTACAGTTATGTCATCAAAGTAATTTAGATTGTGAGATTGAGCTCTCAAAGCTTAAAATAATCACTTAAAATTTGCCAATTATTATGATCATTTCGTTCTTTGTCATATTTCGTCGTGTCTATATGGATTAATTAATTACAAATGAGTTTCTAATTACATAATTACAAACGAGTTTCCAGTTTAGACATTGTTAATTAATATGTTCAGATACAAGATTTGCTTGGACATAGAATCTGTTTATATAGACAATACATACTTGTGCTAGAATGTCTGACGTTACAGATAATTTCGTCTTGAAAGATATAAATCTACATCTTGAAGAACAATAAGGACTTGACTGCACTTAAAACAAAGATTGAAGTCTAAATTTCAAGTTTGCTGACTGGTTTGGCACCAGGTACTGGTATATTACTTTTTAAAAGTTGGGGGCCTCCACTTGAGAAAAAACCATAAAGCCTCCATGTTCTTGTTATGCTTTTTCTTCCATCAACAATATCAATTAGTTGAGACAAGTTGCATATATACATTTTAAAAACTAAGAAAAAAATTAGGGGAACATATGAAAAAGGAAGTTGTTGGAAGTGCAACTAGTATAAATTAGTTATATTAAAATTTAACCACTTGAAATATGTTGGAAGCGTCCAGTACACTATTCAAAACTCATTGAAACAACTGATAAAAAGAGTTGTGTTCCTATAAATGAACTAGGTCGAATCATGCTGGAGACGCCTCATTGAGAAGAGTTTTATCTTTAAACGCTCTCAACCCGCATTTATAGAAGCAATCTTTTATATATATATATAAATTTTATTATATTTTTATTTAAAAGCTAAATATTTCACAACCAAGATACAACAACTCAAGATAATTCAAAATATAATGTCGTCATTAAGCTTAAGAATATAGCTTTTTTCCACAAGAAATGTTTGAGTTTATTCAACAAATCACTTACTCGAATCCCAACAAATTGAGCAATTAAAACATTGACTCGCTTTATAGACTATCTGATTTTCAGAAGACTCCTTAAATCTAAACCGACTTTTTGGAAACGCATCTTCGATATAATACATTTTATTATACATGTCATCCCAAAGCTTTTGTGTTTGTGCGAATAGGAGCTTCATCATCTTCTTATCCTTAGTACTCTTAGAATCTCGATCGTTATGATCCAGTACTTTTCCGAGAATCACCTTCATATCTTTGCAGTATGCAGCTGGATACAGCTGGTGAGAATGCCATATAAGATCGATGTCATGAGTTGGAACGCCGAACGGCTGAAGCTGCCTTTCAGTGTTTATCTTGATTAAGTGGATGAATGCCTTGTATCGGGCTAGTGCATCTTCAAAGAAGCGATCGTCGTAATTCATCATTTTTGAAACCTATTGAGAACATATAAAAGATATTTATTAAAAAACAGATAAAGACGTGAGATAACATATAAAATATATATAATGTTTGTTACCTTACTAAAGAAAGAGCTTTGTCTTTTAACAGCTTCAACCAGATCATACTCGATGGTGATATCTCTTCGAATTTTTACTTCTGATCCATTAATAAGTTGTTGAGACTTGACATTGGCTATGTCAAGATTGTATGGCTCAGTTACGTAAATCCGTTTCCATAAAGATTCTGTTTCCTTAGAGCAAAATTCTTCAACACTTGATACGACGTTTGAATTTTCAAGAATTTTTCCGAATATTTTCTCGCAATCCTGCTTATATTGTATCTAAAGAAAAGGAAAAAATGTAAACACAAACTCAATGCATAGTATCTAAACAGTAAACACAAACAAAATAAAGTTGTGAATTGTTACAGGATTAAGGCGATGGCAGTGCCATATCCATTCACAGTCAAGAGGCACAACTAATGGTCCCGTAAAAACAGGGCAGTTCATATGCTTCTCCAGTAAAGGAAGCCAACAATTCTTGTACCTAAAAATATATATATCACGATAACAACAAAATCAACATAAAAATTTAATCAATCTAATAAATGTTGTCTTTTCAAACAAAAATTGAGAGTACAAAATTGTACAATACTTTATGCTATAAAAAATAAGGCCGGGTTTTTATTTTAAAGACATGATACATATTCCGACCCCAACCTCTGAGAAGTTCTGAACTGTCTCCGCAACAACTTTACCCTTAAAGTTACAAGAAATTATAGAGCATGTAATATAGAGACAGTTCGGAATTTCTCGAAAGTTTGGGGTCGGAATTTGTATCATTTTATTTATTTTATTTTTACCTACCTGTATATAGCTCGCTCGAGAACAAGTCCATCATAAAGGTTTTGGGTACTATCAACAGCAGCTAGAAATCGCAGTTGTTGTTTTGCAACTGATACAAGATCAACACTAAATGTGATATCTTGTGCCATAGCCCAGTTCATCTTAGTTGCTTCCTCCATGGATACTAAACAATTGATTAAGTTTGAAGCAAATGTATTATATTTATAGACCATTAGGTAATGGACTTTATTTTTGTTAGAAAATAATATCTTCATCATAATTTATTTTTGTAGGAAAAAATCCAAAGAAAACCACCGATTCATTGAGAGTTAAATGATCATTCAATACAGAAAAACATCGGTTTCATTAAAATTAGTTTTATCATATTTTATTATATCTTTTGGTTTAAGTTTCTTACGTCACTTCACGATTTCTTCCCTTTTTTATTACATAAACAATTGTAATAGTTCAACGTACTTAACCAGAAGTTTTAGCTGATTATTTATTTGAGCCTGTGACACGTAAGATTTTTTTTAACTGTTTTGGTTTAATATATCACTTAAAATAAATAAAATTTTATTTTAGGCCCACACCATTCGGTCCTAATTTTGTTTCTTACAATGGTTGGAATTAGTTTATGCCCACACAATTCGGCCTAATTTTGTTGACTAGCTTGGGCCCATACGATAGGTCAAAAAATATATGTAATCATTTTCATTTAGAAACAAAAAATATCATTTAATAAATTGTTAATTTTTTATTTTTTAAAATTGATTATATAAAATTTTAAATTACAAACAAATTACTATTTTTGTTATAATTTTCATTAAACGAAATAAATGTCGACCTTGCAAATTTTGATGTGTACGCTAAACGAATTTATTCAAAAATTATATAAACTTTAAAAAAAATTCAATTAAACACTTAATTAAAAGACTAATGGAATCCTCAACCATTAAAGAACAAGTGTTGAATGCGTGAAAGTTTTTTAAATATTTTTAATCAAACGTTTAAAAAAACACCAATAAAAACAGATGGAAAACCAATTAAAATCAAATTGAAAGTTTTTTTTAAAAAAATTTTTTTAAAATTATTATTAAATGCACCACATAATGGCAATTTTAAAGGATTTACTCAAAAAAGAGAGCTCTTTAAATTTAAAATATGTAGTTGAATCAAATTCCTTGTAAATTCATAGTTTTTATAATGTTATAAGGACAAAATTAAATTAAATAGCCCCTCCACACAGTAAATTAAAAACAAATAAACCTCCTATAAAAACTAATTATAAGATTGCTCATTTTCGTTGCGAAGAGCGGAAATGCACTTCACTTCTTTTTTTTTGGTAGAAAAATGATTAAGATAAATATAGATATGTTAGGCGACGTGTGATAACAAGACGACCGCCTAACCAAATATCACATACACATTGTCGTTTCTGACAATACGGGGAATACATACCCCAACAATATCATTAAACGTACAAAGACGAGCCTCTTTAGGAGGTACACAATGCAAAAGAAAACTAGAATGTTGGAGTGCTCCAATCCTAGCCATGGCGTCCGCAACTGAGTTCGCTTCCCGATAAATGTGTCTAATCTTGTATTTGCGAAACTGCAGCAAGAGGTTCCTGCAATCCAAAATAATAGGCATGAATTTCAAATTGCGCTCTTCAGTTTCAGAGATAAGTTGTTGGGCGATCAACGCATCCGTCTCGACGTGTAGATACTTGATATCCAACTGGAGCGCAAGGGAAAGGCCATCCCTGATGGCCCAAAACTCTGCAAGTAAACTATTAGTAACACCTAAGTTACGAGAGAATCCTGAAATCCAATTCCCTTTACAATCACGGATCACTCCTCCGGCTCCTGCTTTTCCCGGATTCCCATGTGAAGCTCCATCCGTATTAAGTTTTTCCCATCCGTGCTCAGGTGGAATCCACTTCACTTGGATGGTCAAGGTCGGAGCTTTAGGGGTTTCTTTCTCCATGGCCACCTGAAAATGTCTAGCTTGTACAAGAGAAACACTAAAAACATCATTAGTAACAGGTGTTCCTTGGAAAACAAAGGCATTCCGACTCTTCCAAATATTCCAAAGGCAATAACAAAAAATTGTTCTCCAGTCCACCCCTTGGACAAGTGTGTCCCTGACAGTAAAACTTAATCCACTCTTCCAAGGGAAGTTGAAAGAAGCTAACGAAATATTTGGGATGGGGCATTTTTCCCACATTGTTTTTGCAGGAGAGCAATCCCTAAAAATATGGTTAATGTCCTCGACATCCCTAGAACAAACCTGACAGATTGGGGAGAGATTGCATCCTCGTCGACTGAGGAGCGAGGTGGTGGCAAGTCTATTCCTGAATCAAAGCCAAATGAAATAGTGTATTCGAGGCAAAATGAGTATTTTCCAAATCCAATTCCAATTAGAATCTGTAGGGGTCATCCTTGGTGGTAAGAGCCTCGTAAGCAGTTGCATTGGAGTAGACTCCTGTTCTAGAGTGTCTCCAAATTCGAGTGTCCTGCATTTGAGCGGTCAAATTCCCAGGTATGCTCCTAATAATATCAATAAGCTCAGAAGGGAGTCTCATGGAAAGAGAATCCAAATTCCATGCTCCATTTTGGAAAACATCCCCAACCTTCATCGAGTTCATATTCAAGAAGAGGACCTGAAACAATTGATCTTAACGGATAGTCACCCACCCAAATATCCTCCCAAAGTCTAATTGAGTTACCGTTGGCGATTAACCATCCCATCCCAGTCTGGAGGGTTTTTAACCCTTCCTGTATGGCTCTCCAATTACAAGGAGTGCGACAATATGGAGAAACAAGTTGCCTGGCAACCCTGTTGTTAAGCAAATTTGTCCATGGGGCGCTCACATTATTCAGTCTCCAAGCAAAACCTCAAAGGAGTGCCTTGTTTCTCATCTCCGACGTTCTGATGCCTAAACCACCTAGTGCTACAAGTTTAGTAATCTCCTCCCAACTAACTAATGCACTTCACTTCGAGTTCTAAGTGATCCAGTTCTAAGTGAAACGATTACTTATAAACCACCGTTTTAATGCATTTCCATTCTTCGCAGCAACGAAAATAGGCAAATTTATAATTAATTTTTAGATAATGGTTTATTTATTTTTAGTTGACCTTAGAGGTATTTGGAAAAATTTCTGTAATAAAAATTTAGTTGTTAACCCTTTGGTAAAAAGGATTAGTAATAAGAGTAGGGGCGTAAACAAGTCAAGCTACTAGTGAGCTACTCGAGGTCGGCTACTCGAATTCGACTCGCTAAATTTCAAGTTGAGTCGAACTTTTTCTAATACCGAGTCGAGTTTGAGGCTTTTTTGTTTTGCTTATTCGAGACGAGTTCGATTTCGAGTTTTTTAAGCTTTACATAATAGAGTTTATGTCGAGTTCGAGTCAAAGGCCTAATCGAGTCGAGTTCGAGCTCAAGCTAAGGTGCATCATTTATAATTTAATTTAACCTTTGTAACCTATCGAGCCGAGTCGAGCCGAACTCGAGCTCACCGAGTATTGAATCGAATAGAGCCCGAGCTTGAAAAATTAAGGCTCGGTCGAATTCGAGCTCAAGTAAACTGAGTCGAATCGAGCTTGCCAGATACTCGGCTCGACTCGTTTACGGCCCTAAATAAGAGGCATTCATTTTCTTACACAGATATTTAAAGCACTTGTTGGATATGTTGTATTAACCCAAGTCCGCATCGTTATACTCACTCTAGAAGTCCCAAACAAGTACTGTTTGGAAGCTCCCAAGGGATGAAGTTCTCATCACCTTATTTTTCTATTTTCTTGTTTTGAAACGATGAAGACCTCATCGTCGTCCTCGCGTACGGGCGCTCTCACACCTGGCAAAACCCAAACGCTAACCTTAACGCCATCGACGAAGCATCCTCCCCGACCCATCTTTCTATACACACCGCCCATATCTCCCCGCCGAGGATCTACCATCTGTATCAGAATACGCTCCTTAGACCGTTCTTTTCTTGCCAACCGCACCGGAATCGGCACGGTTAGGTCCTTCCTATGGGCCCCGTCCCTCTCCCAAGTCATTTCTTTGAGGCAGCCACACAATTGGCCTTTTCGCCGGCCACCGGATTCACTATTTGGGGACGCCAACTTACGGTCAACTTCCATATGTGGACATCAACCTACTGTCAAGGTCTCAACAAACTTTCAACATACTCCCAACACAAGGTCAACATCCATATGTGAAAAGCAACCTACAGTCAAAGCCTCAACAAACTATCATCCTCCTATCAACAAAAGGTCAACTGCCTCATCAAGCCAACCACCTCTCAACAGAAGGTCAAAGTCTTCAACAGACGGTCAACCAAATCCCAGCAAACGGTCAACCACCTCAACAGGCGGTCAACCGAATTCCATAATACTGTCAACCACCTCTCAACCTCCCCCGTCCGCCATAACAAATAGTCAAGCGCCTTTCAGGGTGCTCGCCATTGTGGAGGATCGAGATTATCTTATTATTGCCGATGCGGTGCACCGTTTTAAGCTCAAAGCTCGTTTTGAAGTGGTATTGTCCACTAGTATACATTACCTACCCCTTCCAGATTGGACCAAAGTTTCACAAAGTCCCTGCTTAATTGCCCAAACAAACAACCACATGATTACCCATTGCCGCTTTGATATGGTCCCGACTTATGTCGTACCATATCCTTTTAAAATCCTTCTCATAACAGAGAAGCAGAGAGATTCTTTGGCATCCCCTACGTGTGCTAGTCCTTCGTGGATGTTCCGCGGACAGGGATGCTCCGGTAGGCTGGCTTCGGACCTTCCCTACCAAGGAGATGATCTCTACCATAGTCACATCCCCATGCGGTCAGTTTTGTTTGCTAATGGAATTGTTTGTGATTTTGTTGTACTATGTGCCTTGCCTGTTCTTACTTGTCGTGCAGGGCCGCTGTTAGCTAAATCACCTTTGAGGGAGTTTCATCTCTTTGTCAAAGTGTTGTTTGTTTTGCTGAATCAGATGGTTTTCTCCTCTACAAGTTGCTATCTTTTATTTGGAGTATTTACTGTTGTTAGGCCGACCATGTGTGTTAGCTTGCTTATTTCTTTTTTCACCTGTTTTGTTGTAGTAGCCCTCAAGGTTGTTAACCGCGTTGCGGCAACCATTTATAACCGGTTCGTGGGTTGCTCAGAATATCCGGCAGTTTATGCCGGGAATTTTGAGTAAACCTGTTGTGTTTGTTTCTTCCTATTATAATATATTGTTGTTTTAAGACAAAAAAAAAACCCAAGTCCGCCATTTTCTAATATTTTTTCGTTGTTATTATATAATGAATGTCGAATCTACTGTAAAAGCAAGAACGAAAGTAAGTTTTTCAAAAAACTACAAGATGTCAATATATTTTTATAAAAAATACAGGATGGAAACATGCTTCGAATTTTTGAAGTTATGTGATCAAGGTCTTGTGCTCAGATAATTCAATGGAATGATTTATCGTCCTGGACCAACAAATGGTCTCATAATGAGCTGGGATAATACTTATCATCACTGCACAAATAACCCAAAAACTAGAATGTTTATTTTAATTTCATTAAATCAGGAAATTCACGAACAAATTTATGAAATTTAAAAAAAAAAAAACATGATTTAGTAGTTGTTCCCTCAGTAGTTCAATGAGATTCAATCACATGGAATCAGAATTAGCATGGTTTGAAGATATCACAGGGAACAAAAAATACTTAGATTCATGATGACTATACATGTTTTAAGAACAGGACAATGATTCTGGACATTATAAGCTCAGATAAATGTTGAACAAATTCTAGTCCCTGGCTACAAAAGCCTCATAGAGCTGGGATTATGTTCTATCATCATAGCAAGACCAAAAATTCTATTTTTTTTCAGGATAATTACTGCAAAAATTTGGACAAAAATATGTTTTTGATTACCAAACCTTAATCCCCAGCTGGGATTATCATCTACCATCATAAGAATGGCAGACAAATAACTTTCAGAGGATAAATTGAAGAATTGACAGAAAAAAAACATGTTTTTATAACATCAAACCTTGATATCCAGCTGGGATAATCATTTATCATCACAGAAACACTAACAACGCTATCTGTTAAGAATAAAAGTATGCAAAATTGGAGCAAAAACATGTTTTTTATCACCAAACATTAATCCCCAGCTTGGATTATCACTAATCATCATTGCAATCGCACAAATACTATCGTTTAGGATAAATTGCTGGATAAGTTGAGCAAAAACGTGTTTTTGATCACTAAACCTTAAATTGCAGGAAACAGGATGGACAGGAGAAAAGATTGCAATTGGCTGAACTAAATTGAATATTGAAGCAAGAGATGATGGTATTGAAGATTTACAGGAGAATGGAAGCTGCTGGGTGGAGCGATGTGAGACGATTGGGCGATCTGCGTGGTTTTATAGGGAGACGGCTAGGGTTAGGGTTTTAGAGGGTCGATTGATTCGGCGAGAGAGAAGGTAAGGACTATTTCTTTTCCATGGAAGAAGGCCCATTGAGAGTACAAAGTGGATTTTTTTGGCCCAAAAGTAGAAACAGGGCCCATATTTTAAAGGGGGGTTAATTGTAACATGGGTGACTTAATTGTAATTGTAACATCAATAAAAAGGTTAATTGAATAAAATCAAAGTTTGAGTGTTTAAAAAAATGAATTTTTTTTTATTTATAGAAAAACAAACTTAATTTTACAAAATTCGACACAGTGCAAATTATGTTCATTTTTTCATTACAAAGTTATATAAATCGCATACATAAGTATCAAATCATGATCGATCACATGATACATGATTAACAAATGAACTTAGTATTTGTTAAAATACATAACTACGTTTATTTTTATAGTAAAAAGTTACAGTAACCGCACACATAAGAACTAGATCATGCTTGATCACATGATCAACAAATCAACATACTTTGTGTGAATATACAAAATGTGGATGTTACGTGTTCAATTGTCATAATTTTTAAATGGAAAAATGAACATAGTTTGCACTTTGCTATGTTTTATAAAGTTGAGTTTATTTTTTGAAAAACACTCAAAGTTAAGTTTATTTTTTGGTAATTGACCATAAATAAAACTTTACCATTATAAATTTTTAGCTATACTTAGAATTTGTATGGATTTTTCTACTATGCTTTGGGAGCACCATGCTTTTGGTTTTTTTAATACTATGGTGGACTTAATTGTAACATAACTAAAACTTTAAAAGTATGAAAAAGTATGAATTTTTTTAACTACACCTAAGATGTGTATCATACTATTAATAATATCAATTTCCCTATGGGGTTCACTTTAGGGCAATAGAAAAATAAAAAAAAATTAGTGGCAAAAGCATGGTGCTCCAAGAGCATTGTAGAAAGGTCCAATTTGTATCACACCATTATGATGCTAATTATAGGATTAAATTTATAATAATAAAAAATGTAAAAAAAAATAGTATTACAAACATAATGCTAGTGAAGTATAGTAAAGTTCCGAAAGAACATGATTTTTTAACATGTTTGTGAAACTCTTCTTTATGCTATTTTTACTTCTAGAAGTAGAAATTTCATCAAAATTGTGGTGATTAAATTTTTAGCAAAGAAGAATATTGGGAGCAACTTAATGACCCCCCAAACATATGGGTCAAAACACATTTTTTCCATACTTATATAAATATTCCATTTTTAACCAATTTGTTAGTTAAGGAAAAAAAAAAAAATCTTGGTAGTTGTTCTTCTTCCTTATCCTCATCTCCATGGCTGCTCTGCAGAAACTATCACTTCCTTCTTCTTCTTCTTCACTAAAACTCTATGGAAGCTCTCGCTTCTTAATAATCCCCACGAATCCATCCACGGTTCTCTATCACCGGAATCCCGCCGCTCTCTCCCTCTCCAGGAGACTTTTCCTTCCCTCGGTGACCGGAATCTGGGATGCCATCACCGGAGGCAACAACAATGCTCGAGAATCCGTCGCTGCTGTTCGTCGAGGAATGCAACTCTTCAGACAGGTATATATACATATATTATAAGGTTAATTACTGATAAACTGAATGAAGTTTTTCCTATAAAGTTGGTATATATATATATATATAATAAATTGCCAATTGTGTTGTATTTACTCTGAAATGCAAATGTTTAGATCAGTTTGTCAAGTAATTCGTCTAAACAATTTCAATTAAAATTAACCGTTTGTTGCTTTTCTATCTTGGGGATGCGTTTCTATGTTTTTTATGAGAATATTTGATCCGGTTTGTTAGAGATTGATTAAGAGTATACTCTATCACAAATTTGAGAATTTACGAGAGAGTTGGTTAAAACGTAAGTTTTATTTTCTAATGAGTGATATCATAGTAACATGTTCAAATCATGGTAACATCGTTAAAAATGTTGAAAATCTCTTATGAAAGATCGAGGTGGCCGGGCTGAAACCTATGGTAATGGATCAAGTAATGAGTCTAGTGTAAATTGTTGTTCGTAAATTAAATCAGTTTGAGAGATGTGTTAGAGTATGGTTAAGTGCATGTTGAATGTTTTCAGCCATAAATTCGAGCTTATTCATGATAGTGATCAGAAATGACATATCTGTTTGTGTCGGTAGAAGCATTAGCATCTTCTTAAGCTAGGTTTATTGTAGTGAGTATACATCAGGTTATTAATCTAGTACTTGCCGATGATTCTCGAACCGGGTTTCCTTCAAGATTCGATATTGTTACCGAATCGCTAACATTTTTGCTTCGAAAATCGACTTTCGAAATGAGTTTCTTACAAATTATGTTGTGAAGGGTGATGTTGCAGCCTCTGTAGCAGAATTCGACAAGGCGATCGAGCTCGATCCTCGGCAAAAAGCATGTACGTATTCGATATTTTAAAAACCGATCTTTTCTCCGTATAATGTTGCAGACATGTCTCATAAACAACTCTCTTTGTTTGTTAGATCTTTGGCAACGAGGGCTGTCCCTTTACTACATCGACAGGTACATACATCATATGATGTTCGTTTATATATTTTCTTGGTGAACAAGTTTTGAAACATTATGTTGCGTAGGTTCGAAGATGGTGCAGAACAGTTCCGAATCGATGTTGCGCAAAACCCTAATGACACCGAGGAATCGATATGGTGTTTCCTCTGCGAAGCTCAACTATATGGAGTTGAAGAAGCACGAAGACGGTTTCTTGAGGTCGGTTCGTTGTGCTTAAGAACCCAAATTATGTTTAAAAAATTAATGTTCAGATAACGATATGATTATTAACCCTTAATAAAATTGTCCTCGATTTTTTTAAACGAATAATGTGCGAAATGTAGGTTGGTAGGGATTCGCGACCGGTGATGCGCGGTGCGTATAATATGTTCAAAGACGGAGGAGATCCAGATAAGGTACAACTTTGATTTATATGAATAGCACACTAAAGTTATATTTAACGAATTCATCTAAACGAAGCAACTAACGTGACACTTTTCATAGTTTGCGTCGGCTTTCGACAACGGAAACCCGAGTGAATTCTTCTACGCGTATTTATACGCAGGTCTTTACTACGAATCCGAGGTTAGGTTCGAGTAGATCTCGATTAGCCAATATCTTTTTTCTGTCGACGCATTCCTACTTTTAGTGACGCTTCTCTAAAGTCTAATAGCGTTTGATATTTACTGCAGAAAAAAACAGATGAGGCTAAGCGTTGCTTAATCAAAGCGTCGCAGTCTTTGTATGGAGAAAAGTAAGAGTCTTGATAAAACTAAAATAAGGGTTAAGAACCTAAAATGACCAATCAACTATTTGACATCTCAATTAATTTTTTGTGAATAGTCGATTAATAGTTAATTTTTTGTGAATAGTTGATTAATAGTTTTTCGTCCAATGTCAGCATTAAAACGGACAAAAAATGATCATGTGATTCTTACTATCGCACTAGCTATAATATGTCACATGTGTGTTACGTGAGCGTTTTCTGTACATTTTAAACTGACATTGGACAAAAACTATCAATCAACGATTCATATACAAGAGGTACCAAATATCAACAAAAAAGTAGATGAAGTATCGAACAACAATATAACTAATAATTAAGGTTGCTTTTAGGTTCATAACCATATAGATAGCTCGACGACTAATGTGTAAATATAACGTAAATGTTTCAGGTCTGATGATTATATGGCATCACTAGCGAAAGTTCACTGTCGCTATAGAGGATGGACGCTAGCCTAAAAGGTTCGTATCGACACGATGAAACAAGATCAAATGCAAATATTTCAGATACCAATTTATCAAAATATAAAAGTTCATAATATGATGTTCTATGATGTATCGTTACTTCTTGATTTGAATTGAATTGGTGGTTGTGGTGTATCTATGGTATATACTATGATTCTTAATTAGTAGAAAACTAGAAACAATGTTTTGGATTTGATTATTGGAAGGGGTCAATCATTTGGCTTCATGGCATATTCTTGTGATATCTAGAGCACAAAGACAAGGATATTCTTATTTGCTGTTTCTGACAAGGATATTCTTGAGTTTGATTCCAACAAGGCATATATGACAACATGTGCCTAATGGAACACTTGAATGATCCTGATGTGAATTGACAATTATGCCCCTCTTTCCACAATCAGCATCCTACGTAGTACGACGTATTGTAGCCAAATTTGGTAAATAGAAAATATAAATAACTCTTTAGATTCATCTTGCTTCTGTGAATATCATTACTTGGGGAACTAAATATAAGAACCGAAATCATCTTCTGCACTGCAATAGTGCAATATATCATTAGTGTTACTATTCTCTACCGTGGTGAGTCTTTCTTAAATAAATCAAATTCTTCTTTCTTTACCAAAAAAAAGATTGTATTTAATATTTATGTTCATCATTCATAGACCTACGCACAAGCAATCCAAATTTCCCGCCTTAATCCTGTATTTTTTTTTTCTTTTGCCAGTAAAATTAGTGAACTAGTCAATCCCGCTAAGTAATGTTCGAGTTCTCCTACTCATAGTCTTGTTTTTTCCGATCAGATTTAGCGAGCAATCAGCGCACTCACTGACCTCGCAAGACACCGTGATCTGATATTTTTTAAACAGGTTACAGCGAGGTGACGCCCTTGAAAGATTTCGATTATGGAACTTCGGACTCAAACCACATAGGAGTAAACACTTTTAACCACTAAATCATCGCGTCGCCATACTCCTATATATATAACCATAAAAACGATCAACGTTCTTTCTCTCTCTCTCTCTACAGATACGTTAGACAGTTTATTACTCCACTTCGTTTCATAAGGACATGCGAAGCCGGCCTCAATCTCCGGCGACCACCGTGCAGCATGTCAACGGAGAGGCTCATCGACAGAGGGGCGGCGCAATCAGAGGCAGCCATGCCACGGGCCAACTCCTCGCAGCGGCAGATTGTCTCTCCGGTGGAGCTCGATTGGATTTTCGAGGAACTTCCGATGGCGGCGATTGTGGCCGTCTCTAAGCCCGACACGGCGGATTTCAGCCCCATGCTGCTGTCGTACACGATCGAGTTGCAGTACAAACAGGTAATTAATTAGTCGAGTTGGGTTTCATTTCTTTTAATCGATAAGGACATATGAACTGTTAAAGTTTCTATATTTCTCTATTAAATTGTGAACAATGGAGTACGGAATATTCTTCGGTATTTTATAATCTTGATGAAAAGATTTTTTTTTGGGTCTCTTGTTTATTATTTCTTGGGGTTCTCATTTATATTTTGGAAAATGATAAGCATTTCTGAACTTGGTAGCAGGAGGAATTCCGAATGTGAGAGGGAATGAATTTGCCCTCAAAATTGTTAATATTTACATACATGCCATTAAGAGAGAATTCGGAATCTCTCAATTTCCGAACTCGAAATCTCTATCACAGTTGTTATATTTTTAATGATGTGGATGCTCGAACGCTCTATATATGGATAAATTATTGTATACCGCCGAGCTAACAGTTGGCTCTTACGTGTTGCCCCCTCAGCCAATAACGAGATGACAGTTGTCAATGTGTCAGCTAATATCTGCTATGTGTCATCTCGTTATTGACTGAGGTGGTAACACGTAGGAGCCGGCTGTTAGCTCGGTTCCTTTTATAAGTTTCTTGCGGGCTGGTAGTTTCACCAGGAGCTCAGTACTCGTAGTTTCATGCTACTAACTCTAATACTGACAAAATTATAATTGTTATAAAAATTGTTTTGTCACTAGTAATGTTGGGAGTTAGAGATCATTTTGGTTAATTCTCCATTGGTTTGCAAATATGCAGTTTAAGTGGACACTATTGAAGAAAGCATCACAAGTACTGTACCTGCATTTCGCCCTGAGGAAGCGCGAATTCATCGAAGAACTTCATGAGATGCAAGAGCAGGTTTGCTTCACCATTTCCACTTATTACTTGGCTATCAAGTCACAGTATAATTCATCTCTTCCATTGTTGGAAATTTTTTGAAGGTTAAAGAATGGCTGCATAGTATAGGAATTGTCGATCAAACGTCGGTAATTCCCGATATCGATGAACCAGATGACGGAGCTGTGCCATTGAATCATGAAGAAAGGTCTAAAAATAGGTAAATCCTAACACCATCTAGTAAACCTCTTTACTTGCACTACAAGAAAACTAATTTCTCACTCTGTTAAAACTGATTTCTCGTGTTGCGAAAATATTGTCGCTATATTATTAGTGACGTTTCTACTGACTCGAAAAATTTGATCGATTTTTCCAGACATGTTTCGTCGAAAGCTGCTTTACCGATCATAAAGCCGTCGTTAGGGAAGCAACAAACTATCTCGGATCGAGCGAAAGTGGCAATGCATAACTACTTGAATCACTTTCTCGGAAACTTAGACATCGTAAACTCGCTGGAGGTAAAAATCGGAAAATCTGGAGATTCGTGTGTTATAACATATGGGTTTTGATTCCCGTCGATGTTTTTGTTAGGTTTGTGAGTTTCTTGAGGTTTCGAAGCTATCGTTTTCTTCGGAATATGGACCGAAGTTGAAAGAAGGTTACGTGTTGGTGAAGCAACTGGGAAAACTCTCAAGGGCTGATCCAGAAATTGGATGCTTTCCTTGCCAATGGTTCGGGTTCGGGTTGTGCAACAATAACTGGCAAAAGGTAGTTCACAATGAAAATTTTTGAAATTTTTGTGTATAAAACTAACAGTATCATAGTTAAACATAAAAAAAAAGAATTGAAATTCACTTTTCAGATCTAAATTATACTTTTATTCATATACATTATTTTACCAAAAAAAATCTAAATTATATTTTTCTGCAGGTTTGGGCTGTTCTTAAACCCGGGTTCTTGGCATTTCTCGAGCACCCTTTCGATTTAGAGCCCTTAGACATTGTAGTTTTCGATCTATTGCCATCTTTCGAAGAAAAAGGAAGTTACCAACCACATTTAGCAGACCAAATCAAGGAACAGAATCCACTATACTATGCGTTTAAGGTTGTTTTTCTTTTTTCTCTAACTCTCCTAGAACATGTTTGAATCTTTCTCTTGTTCTAATAAGATTTGAAATAGTCAATTTTCTACTTGCTAGCTTAAACTTGAAAGTCTGGAAAATTTACTGTTTGAGATTCTTTTTTGGAATAAATTACTAGCTGAACTTATGTAAAGTTGCACTTAATTTGTTATGTCGGTTTAATTTGTTGTTAAATGGCGAAGGATACATACATGCATATGTCTGTCACGTGTTATTAAAATTCAGCTAGCAATTTGTATAAAGAACATATCAAGACAACAAACAGATTCGCAATTTTCCATCATTATTTAACAGTAAATTAGTCGCGTGTATCGCAACTATTTATAAGTTTAGTCAGTAATTTGTCCGAAAAAAAAAAAGTTCAGGTAATAATTTATCTAAACTGTAAACTCCCAAGGTTCAGCTACCAAGTTGCTAATTAATCTAAATTAATGCAGGTTTGTTGTGGAAATTGGTGCATAAATCTCCGAACATCGAGCAGTGGTAAATCCAAATCTTGGGTTTCGGCGATTAACAGTACGGCTCTACGGCCCCATCGGTTTGGTTCTTTCGCACCAACGAGGGGTCTGACCAAAGATGGAAGCCAAGCTCAATGGTTCATAGATGGTGAGGCAGCTTTCGAAGCCATCGCTTCTGCAATCCAGGAGGCAAAGTCCGAGGTTGTCTTGATGACTTGTCTCGCAAGTCATCAATCAAAATTTATCATTTTTGCAATCAGGTTCTAAATTTTGACTCGTTTTTGCTAATTTTTGCAGATTTTCTTGACGGGTTGGTGGCTTTGTCCCGAATTGTATCTCAAGCGTCCTTTCCATGACGAATCCGCATCTCGGCTCGATGCTTTACTCGAAGCAAAGGCCAAACAAGGAGTTCAGGTGACTCGAAATGGATCTCTTTCTCTTTTGCGACTAAAAAGAGCGTCACCTTAACTTGATTAGCGTCGCCTAATAACTTGTTGTGTTAGTTGAACTCTTGATTTGATTTTGCAGATTTATATCCTCTTATATAAGGAAGTTCCCATTGCTTTGAAGATCAACAGTTTATACAGTAAAAAGAAGCTGCTCAATATTCATGAGAATGTACGGGTTTTACGCTACCCCGATCACGTCTCAACAGGAATTTACCTCTGGTAATTTACTACTATAACTCTATGTATAAGTAAATTGAATCCCTCTTTATGAAATATGATTTATTTGGCAAAATCAGGTCTCACCATGAAAAACTCGTTATCATCGATTATCGAATATGCTTTCTTGGAGGACTAGACTTATGCTTCGGTCGATACGACACGATCGAACATAAAGTTGGTGATTGCCCTCCTACGTTATGGCCCGGAAAAGATTATTACAACCCGAGGTAAAACCCGATCTTCTTCATCAGTTAAGATAGAGAAAGACAATTGATAGTAGCGGTACAACCCGTTATATTATGTCGGTAAAATTATGTTTACCGACGAAACTCGGTTTTGTCGGTAAATATTAACGATGAGGGTTGGTGCTTATTTTGAATAGAGAATCCGAGCCGAATTCATGGGAAGATGCAATGACCGACGAACTTGACAGAAAGCAGTATCCTCGGATGCCGTGGCACGATGTTCAGTGTGCTCTCTGGGGACCGCCTTGTCGTGATGTTGCAAGACATTTTGTTCAAAGATGGAACCATGCCAAGGTAACTGTCATTCAAACTCGAGACATTTCTCGTTCAACGGTATTCGATGAAACATCGTTCTAACGTGTCTTGATTTCGTTAGAGAAGTAAAGCCCCGAATGAACAAGCGATTCCAATGCTCATTCCTCAGGACCACATGGTTTTACCTCATTACTTGGGTAGAAGCAGAGAAATCGACATTAAATCTGACGAATCTAGAAATGTTGATACCAAACAAAACTCTTTATCCACGAATTCGTTGCTCGACAGAATCCCGTTACTTCTACCGCAGGAAGCTGAACAACTATTTACTGTCGAGGAAAATGACGAACTCAAGAGCGAGAAATTTGATAGATCCATGGAAGTTGATTTTATTGATACTGGGTTCGTAAATCGAAACTCCAAGAAACTAGAAATGCTCGAATCAAGTGCTAAAGATGATGTTCCTCATAGCGGACTACAACAAACAGGCCCTCGAGTTTCGTGCCATTGTCAGGTTAGTGAAGAACTCGAAAGTTACTAGAAATCTGTTTACTCTACCAACAAAAAATGTTTCGTCGGCAAAATATTTACCGACGCATTTCATCAATTCGTTAGGTTTTTTTATGTCTAATTACTACTTTTGATCTAAATAAGATTGTCAGAAGTGTGAGCCAATGGTCTGCAGGGACGAGTCAGATCGAAGATAGCATCCATAAGTCGTACTACACCCTGATCGATCAAGCCGAACATTTTGTATATATCGAGGTAAGCATTGTTTGTACTAATTGTTATGTTATAGCTTTCTTGTACTACAAGAAAAGTTACTCATTAGATTTCTTGTTTCTTCCAGAATCAATTCTTCATATCGGGGCTTTTAGGTGACGAAATCATACAGAATCGGGTCCTCGATGCATTGTATAATCGCATCGTTCGAGCTCATAAAGAACATCGGTGTTTCAGGGTTATAGTTGTCATTCCACTTTTGCCTGGCTTCCAGGTAGTACCTACCCTGCAGCCTTCACTATGAAAATGTTCCAATTTCATGTTCGAAAATACATCATATGAACATACTTTTAAAAAAAAATAATAATAAAAAATTGTATTGGTAGGGTGGTCTTGATGACGGTGGAGCTGCGACGGTTCGAGCCATTACCCATTGGCAGTACCGGACGATCAGCAGAGAGAAAACCTCGATCTTGCATTGTCTTAAGAAACTGCTCGGTGATAAAGCACACAATTACATATCATTTTATGGCCTCCGATCGCATGGTAGACTTTTCGATGGTGGTCCTTTGGCAACTAGTCAGGTATCTTCTGGAAACAGTTCGAATCTCATTAGAGACGCCACCTTAAATATGATTTTAATGTTAATATTCTGATCTAAAATTGCTGAAGCAGTCTTATAAAAAAAAAATGAGACATTATGTTACATGGAGTTACCTAAAAGTAAAATTTATTATTTGTGACGATATGTGAACCGTCACTGTAGGTTTACGTCCATAGCAAAGTCATGATAATCGACGATCGAATTGCCTTCGTTGGATCATCGAACATTAATGACCGGAGCTTGCTTGGATCAAGAGATTCCGAGGTACAACCGTCTTATTTTTCGTCGAATCTATCTCCATAAACGAAATACCGAGTTTCTAAAATTTTTCCAGATCGGAGTAATTATTGAGGATAGTGAGTTTGTGGAGTCGTCCATGAACGGTAAAACATGGGAAGCCGGAAAGTTCTCGTATAGTCTCCGCACGTCTCTTTGGGCCGAGCATCTCGGTCTCGATCCATCTGAGGTTAGTAACTAGTATATATTATATACAACAGAAGAATCAAAGTGTCCTCTTTTTATTTTTTGTCGCTAAAAACTCGTCGTTGAATCTTTTATTTAGCTCGGTCGGATTGAAGACCCCATTTGCGACGCAACTTATAAAGACCTGTGGCAAGCGACAGCAAAGGCAAATACCGAAATATACCATGAAGTATTTGATTGTATTCCAAATGATCGTGTCCGCTCAAGGTACGTCCAAGGAAAAAATATATGAAACTGCATGATTACAACCGATAACTCGTTTCGTGTCGTGTCACCAATTTGATATATCACTAATACGCCGTGTCAAAAATGATAATACCCATGTAATTACATTACTCGCGTCGAGGATACGCGGATAAACTTAAAGAAGAAATGAAAAAAAAAAAAAAAAAAAAAAATCAACTTAAAACTTTTATAAAATTACAAAATGGTCCAAAACCAAACAAAAAGAAGTTAAATATCAAAGGTCTAACATTAAAATTCTGAACATAGGTAAATATAGCTGATATATCCAAGTAAAACTACTTGTGCTAATGTGTGTTTTATTTGTGCACGCGTGCATGTTAAAGTTGGTTGGATATATTTATTAGTTGTGTTTAAACGTATCAGATTGTTTACACACTTGATTGTATTTGTGTCAGACGCACGGACACAGATATTACTAAAAAAAGAACTTTAGAGTTTAGATGACTTTTCATAGTCGACGCTTACTCAAGCGTTGCAAAACTTCATCACATTAATTAAATTTATTCGAATTTAGCGACGCTTCCTAATAATGTTGTTTATTCTTATATTATTTCGACGATTTTTAAAGCGTCGTTCAGTTTTGACTTAGATAATACACTTTTCAATAATAAAAAAATTATCATAATGATGCTTAGATGTATATCCACTTACATGCACTTGCGACATGAGAAAACGGTCGCATCTTTTAAGATTTTTGCTACACTTGCTGTAAGTGTCACAATATTTTTCGTGACAGTGATTAGAAAGAACAATATATACTTGTGTCGATAAAAGCGACGCTGCTTTTATAACGACTAATATCTAGCGAGAAATCATATCCACCGTCACGAAAATTAGTTTTATTGTAGTGAGATTCCATATAATATCTCATCGTTACAAGTGTTTATATACCTGTCGTGTCAGAAATTGTCGACACTAAGCACTACAATGTTCTTGCATCACTAAGTTTTTCTTTTTTTTTGGTAAGTGCACTATTCCGTTAAATATCACTAACAGAAGCTGACTAGGGTTTGATCTAACCCTAATCAACAACTTTTGTAATATGAACCTAATTTTCTGATGATCCTGCAGAGCGGCGCTTCGACAAAGCGTCGCAAAAAGAAAAGAGAAGATCGGGCACACCACCATCGACTTAGGAATCGCCCCCGAAAAAATCGAGATCGAGAAGGACGGATCGATGATCGAAATTGATTCGGAAAATAAATTGAGTTCAGTGAGGGGTCACCTTGTTTCGTTCCCATTAGAGTTCATGTCCCAACAGGATGATCTCCGACCAGCATTAATCGAAACCGAGTTCTATGCTGGCCCTTTGGTATTTCATTAATTATTATTATTATTATTATTATTATTATTTAGTGTGGTTGGTCAAATTGTACATAATTATTAGGATTTGTATAAGGTTAGAGGTTTACATGGAAATTCTATTTGTAAATCCTTTTCATAGATTAATTATGAATTGTAAATTTTCCGAGTTATATTTAAGTTTTATTAGTTTTTATTCTAAAAAATAACAAAAAAATGGATAATTCTTTTTTATTGCTATTTAAAATATATATAAATTAAGAATAAATTTGAAATAATTATAAATTGTGCTCTGCATAAAATAATTGATGATAAATAATTGATGATTTATGAATACAGCTTTTTTTTTACTCTTCAATATTTTATGCAGGTCAAAATTTATAATTATTCCAAATAAAAAGACCGGTAGTTTTAAAAGTTGGATGAATAATATTATACCGTACATGATTAACTCTTATCTGAGAATAAGGGTAAAAACCCCTATAAATACTCGATTTTACTACTCATTAAAGGTTAGTTATTCTTTCTCTACACTATTAAGCTCTTCTTTTATCTATGTACACTTGAGAACTGACTTAAGTATCATAGTGGGTTTACCGGGACACGACCCGACTACCCCTTCTTGCAAAGCTATGTAAGGAGAACAAGCAAACGAAGATAGGAGCTTGAAGAGCAAGATCCATCGGGACGAACTCATACCATTACAAAATTTAAATTTTTAAATATAAATATGAAGAAACACTATTTTAAACACCGTCGAATCTAAAAAAACACTATTTTAAACTTGTAATTTATAATTAATCCATTTTAAATCCATCAAAAACGAAAAACCATTCCTTGAAATTTCTTCTGATCGGCTCTTTTCTCCGACCTATTGGGCTCAATGGAGATGAACTACCGACAAAACAGTGGATAACGTTGATATACTTTACAACTTTATCTTTGTCCCAAAGAACAACACGTGTCGGTTATTTTCGATGCATGTGTGGTTTGAATTCAATTCACCAGATCTAGATTTGTTGAAGAACAGCAAATTTTAACTGTGGAGTCACATGCTCTGATTCTGATATTGGTAAGTAAGATCTCACGGCATACTGTACTACTGATTTGGCGGGGGACTCCATAAGAGTGTCGTATGGTCAAATAACAAGTATATCGTGCTTTCGACTTTCGAGAAAGAAAAAAAAACAAGTGCGCAATTTAATTTCTTTTATAAGATATATAATTTTAAATATACTGACATTTCCTTCTTTAGAAAAAAAACGATTATTTTAAGTCTTATATCTTCATCGATAGTTAATTATATCCCCTAAACCCGAACCAAAATTAACCGAACGGGAATCGAATCAGTTTGGACCGGTTTATGTCAAACTGATACATACTATGATTCGGTTCTGTTCAAATTTGGTTTAGATATATTTTTTTTAACTAAATAACTAAAGGGAAGTGTTATACATTCCGATAATTGATTCCGAGGCGTTCCGACTGCCGAGTGATTGGCAAATTATCCAAAATGTTGACAGAATTTACACTCATGCCACCGTGTCTGTGTCGGATGTTCTCGGACCTCAAAAGTCGGAATGTATATCAAGGCCCATAACTAAAATAGTAGAGACTATAATCTAATTTTACAGCCCTCTTTAGTTATATTTGAACCACAACGCCTCTTGTTTCTCCTTTATATCTATCTACACTACGAGAAAAGAGCTATTAGAGTCGAAATTAGTCGGAAACCTGACAGGGATAGTCTGTTACGTCCGTCGCATATGGCTTGTGGGAGAATCAATAGTCGGAATATGGTTAGAAACATTACTGACAGATAAAATCGATCAGAAAACTTTGCCTACGGGAAATATTTATCCGTAGGGAAGAGGAAGAATGTCCATTAAGTCCGTAGTTAAATTTCCTGACCAATATAATGTCCTAATGATGTATGCATGACCGCAGTTCGCAGATGTCTGGGAGACTGCGTTGCCGCCCTGTCGAATCCAACTGATCGGTGCTAAATCTGTCCTAAGGAGCTGCAAACATGTGGTACTGAATATGCGTGTTTAGCAGCTGAGTTTTGATTTCAGATAAAAGTATTTAGAATACCATTAGACAACCGTTAATTACGCAGCTTTAAACAATATACTTTTTTTTTTCTTCGAAAAAGACTACGTTGGATTTGCATGTGTTTTTCATGCAAAATACTCAAATTTCTTAGATAGGAAACGTGATCTTCAAACCTTTCTCAAATCGAGAAACCTACAAAACAACGGTAATCGTCGATTGCGGTCCATACCGCGGCCCCAACTCAGCCACCTTATCTCCGACCCACCGTCCATTTTAACCCTAAAATGGCCGGCCGAAAACGACCGAAACGACCTAATTGAAAGGACCGGCGACCAATTGGAGAAGACCAACTAATTATATTCTCTCAAATTACTTTATATAGCATGCGCCTTAGGAAAATTGTGATGATTAAGGAATGGATTAGTGTGGGTATACACTCATTGTTAACGTTCAAAACAATCATCATTATCAAAAAGGAAAATCTTGAAACAAGATACTACAATATATTATTAATTAGGGTACTACCCAACTAGACAATCCAGATCACCATTCCCACTTTTTCTATTTTAAATCATGTTTATCATTTAAATTTTATAATTAATTTTGTATTTTTTTTATCTTTTAAAAATTTATTGAGAATAGTGAACTGTAGTATGAAATATTAAATCAAGAAAACGTACCGGATCTTAATGGTGAAACACAATCTTGGTAGAAAGAATGTGACAAGTGATTTGAATCTAAATTAATTAGGGATGACTGAATATATTCTGATGAATTTCTTAGTCATTAAACTTGTGTAAAGACACTATAGTGTCAAACTTGCTTAAAAATAAATGGAAGTAAGTGCACTATATATATATATAATCTTGATATATATACCAGATTTAATGACTGGGAAATTAATTAAAATTTCAGTTTAATATTATTTTAATCATATTTATTTTTGAACTTAAATTACATATATTTTAATGCATATTTACACAAATATACTATGTTATTACAGTATAAAATTTAAATATTGAAAAAGTAATATGGTATTTGTTAGTTTATTATGTGTAGATTATTTTTTTTCATTGGATCATTTGAAAAATTCTGAATTCTCTAATACAATCGCTTAAACTCACATTTTCTCATGGCAACATGATATCATTAATTCGATATTTTCTCATAATTAAACTCACATTTTTTGGTAAAAATAAATACCTTCGGCATGTACTTCATTATAACGTTTGATACGAGTTTAGATTCTTTAGAAGTTATTATTTTTCATTAAAATTATTCAGTGAAATATATATTATAATATATATATAACAATAATAATCACAAACATATCTTTTTTGGTAATCACGAACATATACATATAGATATGATATATTACTTTTTTTTTTGGCCAAAATATATTACTGAATAATATATATAATACCAAATATATTAATTTTGCAAAAAGCTCTCTAAATAATTGTGTAATTTCAGAATTGTGTAGAAGAAGAACGGTGGGAGACGTCACAATCGAGGGCACCGCCCCACGTGTTGAATTGCTGTTACGCTACGTGTCCAAATAGTGCATGAATTATCCGTTTTCTTGTAATTGACTGACTTTATAATGTGCTACGCATATAAACTGTTTTTAACTATTTTTTTTAAAATATTTACTTTTATAAACTATAAAAATGGAATTAGACATTATAGGTTATATCATAAAATTGTGTAAAACATGCACACAAAAATCCTTAAAAAACATTTTCTTAAACAAGTTGTGCAACATAGTGTTCTTCTAACTTCTAAGTATAGTAGTGGTCCTTAACTAAAACCTTTTATCTAAAGAAATAGCTTTGAAAAATTGCCATACATTAAGGAATGAACAATATATATATATATATATTATTGTTGATTGAAACACGGCATAACGGCAACATGAAAGGATGTCTTGATACTTTATCCATGCACCATGGTCGTCCATTAATGCGTGAAACACATGGCACTATAATTTTATTTATTCATTCAAGGAAAAATATTTTTTTTATTACTTATTTCCTCTAAACTGTCCAAATCGTGTGTATCATATTAGCTAGCTAGTCCATTTATGCATGCCTTGAATGACAATTTCTTTTTAAACATAAATAAATTGTCAAGGGATTATAAAATGAACGCCATAAACTTAAGGGTATTGGATGAAAATAATATTCCGATATGTGTTAATAGTTAATTAATCCAATATTTAAAGCGTTACTAGCCACTAGCAAGAGGACAATTTTAGCTTTCTAAGTAATTATTATATCCAAATACTAATCTAAATTTTAATTTAAGATTGCAACTCTATATATGATAGTGCATGAATTCGGGTGTTCACCAGCTGATTACAATTCTTTAAATTTTGTTATCAACAAAACTATGATAAAGATTTGGTTATTTAATGCTTTGCTGATTTGTCAAGCTTCCCTATCAATTTGATATTTGTTACATTTTATTATTTTGTTCCTATAGTTGTCATTTTTTTTCTAAAGTATATAATCTCTTCAATTATTAATTGTTCTTTCTCCTCTAACTTATATTAAGCTAAAAAAAATATATATAAGCTAACAAAATATCATATATTATAATATTTTTTTTGGTCAAATCATATTATAAATGGATGATTACTGCATAAACACAATCCTATCTTCAGCGCTTATTAAATTTCTCTTAGACTTACTCATTTTTTAAATTGCGGTTTTTAAATAACTTTATTGTATCTAAAAAATCTTTTAAATGAAAAAAGATAAAAAGTTAAATCAGAAGATGTCATTGATAAGAAAAAGGGAAATTCTAAATCATTACTCATTAGTGCTTACTATAGTTGGTGGTTGGAACTCACCCTTTCTATGGCTTTCATCTTTCTTGACTTTCTTATTGATAGGTACATGTACATTAACAATTTCACCAATAAGAATGATTCAATGAATAAACCATTATTGGCCAAAAATAAAAAATAAACAATCAAGTATATGGTTATGGTCGGTCCATTGGCATATTTTCATAATATAAAAAATAAATATGAATAAAATCCACTGTTAAAGGAGTACTAAAAAGTGAATTAATTAGGCCAAACATCCAACAAAATTGTAACCAATGAGAGGGCTTCAATCATGAATTCAAATTAATTAATTAACTATATATTATTGCTCTAAAAATGTAATTAAACAGAAGTATTATATTATTCGAATTAATATCATGTCTGAACTATGCAAATGAAAAATATTTATAAATAATATTTTACTTTTTATATGTTGATCCATTACAAGAGTATTTATATTATGTTTCGACAGTAAGGACACTCCTTGAAAAAAAAAAAAAAACTAATGTAGGTTTAGTTTAAGTGGAATATTAGCCAAATTTAATAATAAATAGACTAGAAGATATTTTTCAAATATATTATTATATTATTAGCTTAAGATAACGGTTGGCGGGCCAATCTGACAAGTCTACATAATATTAGTTAATTTTATGGAAGACGATAATTTTATGGGCAAGTATACATATAATAATATTTTAAACATTAATAGAACGAAATAAATATGGTATTAATTCAAAATAAACCGGTCCAATCAAGTTCAAAACACATTAATAGAGATGTTTAATTCATCAAGAGTTAAAAAACATGCACAATTTTTATAGTACAAAGACACAGAATCTCTCTGAGGCACATATTATATTCTTGCCCTCGAGGTAAGTACATTTTTATTGACCAGAAGTCTAGTTAATTTTGAGTTGACTTAGTAAATTTGGAACAAATTCAACTTAATTTTAATTAATTATAATCTTAAAACCTACTAACAAAGCAACTGCCACGAGATTCTTACACATGGCACGCCAAATTTAATATATATATATATATATATATATAATAATAGATACTATTATATATATTATACAATAATTGCTGAGCATTATGCAACAAATATAATGTCATGTCTCGCAATAATTTATTTATTTTTCCAAATATTGTGTTGCCATAATTATTATTATTAGTTATCATGAGTTGTGATAGTGTAGATTTTTTTTTTGGGCAAGGTATTCGTTTGGTATCAATTATATGTACTATTCTATTCGTCAAATATTCAACTCAATCCACATTCGGAATAATTATTAGTTTAACATAGCCCTTCTGTTAATTTAATTAATAAGGTTTGTATGATTTTTAAATAGACCTCTTTAAGTTATAATTGTTATCAGAAAGAGCAAAAGCTTTATATGAACACTTTCATATAAAGAGAAAAAAAAAATCTGCCTTTTGATTATTTCCAATAGATAACCAAACTCAATATATATATAGTTCTAGACTACTTGACCCAAAAAAATTAAAAATCACACCAATGCTTGATTCTTTTTTTTTTTTTCTATTTGTTTTAGGTTAATAATTAAAAGCATTACCTAAACTTTTCACTAATAACTATATATCATTATTTTTTAAAAATAATATATAATTAGTTATATATTTCTAAGTATCTAGAGACTTTATATTCAACTCATTTATTGAAATGCATACAAAAATGTATATACTTTTATCGAGTATCGATTACAGTAATTTTGTGAATGTAGTCTCTTCTTCGAAATTAGTATATATATAATTTTAAGTTTGATAAGTTTATTATATATGCAAAATGAAAAAAAAATAAAGTTCATTTGGTAATTAATGAGTGTGTGTCCACAACAAAGATCTCCACAATTATTACAACTTATTACAAGAACCTTTTTATTTAACCTCTTATATTATTATTATGGCCTCGAGAAAAAAAAAAAATAAATAATAATAAATACCAAGAGCCACACACACAAGTCACAACCACCACAAAATACCACTTCTCTTCTCTTATTGTATCATTGGATTCTTCTCCAACAAATAATACAGCTGCCTTCAAAACATCCTTTGTGTCATGTCTCACCGGAACTCCTTCCTTCTCCGGCGAGCTCACCGGATTCCGCTGCTCTGAGCTAACCAGCAGACACCCTTTTGCCGTGGATTCAAGATTTTGCAGAAAAAAATCAAACTTTCGAGGTATAATCTTCATGAGAACTATATTACTTGCTAATTCTTGTGGGAAGTGAGAGAAATTAAGTTGCCGGAAATGGAAAGTTTGTTTTGGTCTTTTGATGTTCTCTTTAACGTTTGGAAGGTGTAGTTTCCGAAAGTTTCGGATCTTGAGATCTTCGTTTGCAGTATGCAAAAATAAAAGCTTTCTTGAAGTTTCCCTTTTTAGTGCAAAATATAGTATGGTCTTCCATAAATTCCATGTATTTTTCTAAATAATATTATGTTATATGGATAAGTTTTATGAAATGTGAAAATTAGTGATGAAAAGAGATTTTTTTTTTTAATCAAAAGTAATTGATCTGTAATAAAAAGTTTTTAAAAATGAAAAGATTTTGATACAAAAAAATCCAATGCTTTCACTTCATAAGAATCATAGCTGTGTAGTAAAATATATGAACTCCACCTAATTACTAATTCATCAACATATGTTTGAAACAAATGTGGCAATTAAGCTTTTTATTCACCCTTATTGTAACTTGTGTACTTTCAAATTTGACACAATTTACTGAATATTTTTTATTAGCATTTAGAGTGTTGAATATATAGTGTTTTTATTCCACATTAGTGTAATATAGTAGCAAAGACTTACATCTATTAATTTAGGCTTTTGGATTAAATATGAGTTTTCTTTTACTTATATATGCTCAAATTTACTCTCTGAACTTTTAGACTTCTGTTAAAATCGAACTCAAATAGAACTTAAAAAGAGTCTTCAACTATAGATTATATTGCTAATCGCGGCGTTGCAATTATATATATTTGTTGTTTTTCACTTTTTTGAACTGATTTTGACTTTTAATCAACAATAATATATTTTTCACTTTTCCGTATCAAATTTGTTGTTCGTAGTATCATTTTTTTCATACTTTTAAGAGAAGAATGTAAAAATAAATTAATTTAATTGTTGAAATATCGAATATCGACATTATTTGGAATATCAATTAATAATAAAACCTATAGTTTTGAGATTGTTTTTAAGCTATCCCTTGTTTTTGTTAAAGTAATTTTTTTTTTTCTTTTCTTCTTCCTCTTGGCCAAAACTGAACTACTTCCGGAGTAGTTGCAAAACCTCGTGATGTTGATTAAAATATGAAGAACATCCAAATTTTAACAACATTATGGAATTCCAAGTAAGCATATCCATCCATATTGAACAACAACCTCTGCAAATGTCATACATGTTCGAAGCTTTCGGCTGTTCTGTTTTTATAATCCCCACCATCCTTAGATTAGATTCTCCGAGTCACCAAACACTGTCTTTTATCTACTAATGAAATCATATTCTAACCCACTTGCAATGTTGTCCAAAAGATGAAGACAAGTTTAACGTACGGAGAGAATGTCTTTGTCTCTAGAACATCTTCCTATGAGGAAGTTAACGGGTGTAGTGTAGGGTTTGTATATTCTTGTTCTCTCTATAAAGTATACGTGTCTATTCGACGTAAAATCGTGATCGGATGTTTAAAAAACCTCAAATTTTGAAAATCTTCCTTCTTTTTTCGTATAATCAGGCTCCGACTCGAACAATTTAGGTGATGGGACACATATCTTCGATGTTCAACGGTCTCGCGAGGTCACTTTCGGTTCGGAAAACGAAGAACTCGAAAGGTTTCGATAGTGGAAGGGAAGCTGCGGAAACGATGGCGAAAGATGCGAAGAAGAACGAGACAATGTTGTGTTCGTCGGGGAATGTAAGTGTCGACGGATCGGAGAATTACGCATCGGTTTTCTCGAAGAGAGGGCAGAAAGGAGTGAACCAAGATTGTTGTGTTGTTTGGGAGGTATGTTAGTAGACAACCTTTGTTATTGTTAGTTCCCTGTCTAGGTTTTAATCAGCGACGAAGTCAGGAATTTTAAATCGGGTGCGATCATTTAAAAAAAATTAAAAAATTTGTTGTTATTCTCAGGAATTCGGGTGTCAGAGTGACATGATATTTTGCGGGATTTTCGACGGGCATGGTCATTGGGGACATTATGTGGCGAAAAGGGTCAGAGAGTCGATGCCGCGGTGTCTTTTGCGTAATTGGCAGGAGACCCTGGCTGAGGCCTCACTCGACCCGGACCTCGATCTCGAGTCGGAGAAAAAGCATCACCGATTCGACATTTGGAAGCATTCTTACGAGAAGACTTGCGCTGCCGTGGACCGCGAGCTCGGAGACACCCGCAAGATCGACACGTTCTATAGCGGCACAACCGCCCTGACCGTTGTTAGACAGGTTTTTATGTTGTCCAATTTTGAACTTCCGCGCGTGTTTCGGAACCTTGTTAGTGGCTAAGCGGATTATGTTTGGTTTTTAGGGCGACTACGTCGTAATAGCGAATGTTGGTGATTCTCGAGCAGTACTGGGGACTACTTCGGATGACGAAACCCTAGTCGCAGTCCAACTGACGATGGATTTCAAGCCAAATTTGCCTCGTAAGTAAATTATCGACGCGTTGTTAGCTCATTTACCGAACAGTTGCGGATATTAAGATTTCAATGTTTTGTGTACCCTGTTGATTATCGCAGATGAGGCCGAACGAATCAAGCAATGCAACGGAAGGGTGTTTTGCTTAGACGATGAGCCTGGGGTCCACAGGGTATGGCTCCCGGACGAAGAGTCGCCGGGTTTGGCGATGTCCCGAGCATTCGGGGACTATTGCGTGAAGGATTTCGGGCTCATATCCGTGCCCGAAGTGATACAACGTAACATCAACAAACGAGATCAATTCGTCATTCTTGCTACCGATGGGGTACGTTTCGTTTATGTCCAAACCGAATCGTAATTGATTGAAATCTGACGTGTCATCTCTCGAATTTCAGGTATGGGATGTCGTAACCAATCAAGAAGCCGTGGAGATCGTCTCGTCCACTCCCGACAGAGGGCGGTCCTCGAAGCGGCTCGTTGAACACGCGATGCGCGCGTGGAAGCGCAAGAGGCGCGGGATTGCGATGGACGACATCTCCGCCATTTGTCTCTTCTTCCACGCTTCTGATTCGACTGATATCCACCCGATCAAGAGCTCAATGTAGTATTCGAACAAGAACATCGATCGGTTAGGTCGTTTCGGGTCGGGTCAGGTCGGTTATTTGTTAGTGTTTCTACCACTCGTAATAATTTTCCATAATGAGTTCATCAGTAATTATATGCAGTAATGGTTGTTTAAGTAGGCCGAAGAATCATCATCGAACAAGATCATTTAATTATTTTGATTCCTCGTACATAAGTTTAATTATGGGCCTCTAAGAGACATGGTCTACTACACAAGTTTGTAACATATATAAGTGGCCTCTCCCAAAGGCCCCAAACCTTATTTAATTAATTATTATAACTTTTGAATATTGCATTTAGACATTTTCTTGGGCCAAACAAAGGAATGGGTCACTGTTTACGGTCTGAGTTTTTTCTGACCAGACTTACTGAGCAACTGCGTACACACTCCTTTCGTCAACGTAGCCCTATTAACTGTCTAGTATAGTTAAGAGCCCGGCCGTGCCCAGTTCTACTGGGCTCCTCATATACATATGAATCACCGCAATAATTATTATAATTTTCCAGTTCTACCGCAAGATGACGTCTCCGAAGGATTTCGAACCTAAGACCTCAGAGCCAAATCACATAGGAGTAAGCACTCGTGACCACTAAACTACCACTGCCGGTGATTAGACATTTGTTATTCACATCTAGGTAAAGATAATCCTTATAATATCACATACAAATCCTTAATTAATGGGGTGGGTTGGTGGAAAATTTATGAAACTGCCCCCCTGCGAAGTTGGAATTTGAAATATGCCCCTCAAAAGTTGGTTTTTGTGAAAACACCCCGTCCCGCTGGTATTATCAGCGGGATGGGCGTGACATGTCAGCGGGACATGACATGTCCCGCTGACTACCACGCGGGATGATGTGTCATCCCGCGTGGTACTGTCCCGCTGGTATTACCAGCGGGACGGGGAACCCGACAAAACGGGTTCCCCTAGGCGCAGGCGCGCATGGGACTCTCTGTCCCATGCGCGCCTGCGCCTAGGGGAACCCGTTTTGTCGGGTTCCCCGTCCCGCTGGTAATACCAGCGGGACAGGCGGCTGGTTTCGGGAAAAGAAACCAGCCGCCGCCCAATAATAAACCGTAACCTATTTTTTTTTTTTTCTACTATCTTCTTCAGTTCCCTTCTCCTCCTATAAAAGCCCCATTTCTATACCATAGTAAAAATATAATTCTCTTATCAATTTACTTATAAAAAGAATTATATTTTCAATCTTAAATTTTCAAGGGGGAATGGCTTACCATGGTGAAGGCAGTTCTTCCGGTTCAAGAAGAAGGATGAGTTTTGGCAAGGAACTGGGAGACAATACCGTTCTCTACATGAATAACGTACACAGGGCTAGTTTCGTCCACACGGACACGGTAAATTTTCTATTTTTTCTAGTAAATATAAATGTTTATATTGATACATAGATTAAATTAGATTGCGTAAATAGAGTACAATGCCAAATAAATATGTTATTGATACGAACGTAGATGTTTTTTTTTGTTCGAAATAAAAGTATTTTTATAATTTTGAAATTAAAAAAAAAAAGTGAAAATCGAAATTTAAAAAGTAGAAATTACTGAGTATTGTTTTTAAATTTTGAAATTTGACAATATCTTTTTAAATGTCCAATTTAAAATTAGAAATCATAAATTAAAATTGATGTGCTTTAAAATGTAGAAAATTATTTTTGAAATTGTAGACTATTAATTAAAATTTTAATTAGAAGTTTAAATAACAAATCAGCGATTTTAGATAGTTTGAAATTATTGTCGAAATTGTGTAAAAAAAATTTCCAAATTGAAAAAAAAAATGTTAATTATTGTCTTCCGGTTCCAATTTAGTGTGTTATTAAATGTTAACCGTAATTACGAAATTTAATAGTTTTAATTTATTTTCTTATTTAAATACATAATATAAAAAATAAAAAATATTTTGTTTTCCAATTTCGAAATTATATTAGAAGTTAAAAAAAATTCAAATTAAAAAAATCAAACTGAAAAATATAGATTAGATTTTTTTTTTAATCTCTATATTAAAAAATAAAATAAAAATAGAAATTATGGTGCTATTAAATTTTGAAATTAATTACGAATTTTCATGGTTTCTTATTAAATACGAGAAAAAATTTAAAATTATTGGGTTTTCAAATGTTCAAATTATTCTAGAAATAGTAAAAAAAAATTCAAATTAAAAATAACATTATTGAAAAATAGAGATTAAACGGTTATTTTTTTTAAATTTCTACTTAAAAATAGATATTACTGTGCTATTAAGTGTTGACATAATTTACGAAAATTTTGAAAGTTTTTTTATTTAAAATGTCGAATTTATAGCGTTTTCAAATAGGGTTTCTACGAGTTCTGTAGGAAAAAAAAAAAAAACTAAACTATCAAATAAAATTAAAAACAAAATTTAAAAATAGAGATTAGATTAGACTTTTTTTTTTTTTTTTTACATTTTGAATATAAAAACATAAATTAGAGTGTTATAATATATTAAAAGTATTTATGAAATTTGATAGTATTTTTAAATGTTGATTTTAAATAGAGAAATTAGAATTATGAAAAATAGATATTGGACATTATTGAAGAAATATTTTTACATTGAAAAAACTTCGAAAATAAAATTGACGAATTAATTATTTTTAACTAATAACGAATACTTTCATGTTGATAGATCGAGACTCCGTGGCCCGAGTCACACTTTAGATGTGCAAAATTGTGGGAGATAGACGAACGAACTGCGAGGTTCGTCAACCGGGCGGGCTTTCTTGATGCAGGATTGACATCTCGTATTGAGGTAGATGTTGGAATGATGCATGCTTTAGCGGAGAGGTGGCGACCAGAAACCCACAGTTTTCATCTTCCTACAGGTGAAATGACGATTACTCTGAAGGATGTGGCGATGATCTTGGGGTTAAGGATAGATGGTCCGCCGATATCAGACCATTACAGAGATGGAATTGTATTAGATCCCGAAGTTTCAGTTGCGGGATTTAAGAAAAATCACACTCTATCTGTTTTCCAGCGTTTGTTTGGTGAACAACCGCCTGCCAACGAATTAATCAAAGGGACGTGTGATCTCAAGTGCAGCTGGTTGAAGAACACTTTCTTGAAAGAAAAAAACCATCCTCAGTTCGAAACAGACGATGATGAAGAAGCAGAAAAGAGAGCAAGAGCGTATATATTGTGTCTCTTAGGGACAGTTTTATTCGCAGACTCCAACGGATCGTTGGTGCCACTGCAATATTTATATTTTATCGAAGATCTGGACGTGTGCAGTCTATACAGTTGGGGTTCTGCTGTATTGAGCCACTTGTACAGGGGATTGTGCAAGTGGACTTGTAAAAAGTCAGCGACCAACATCGGCGGTTGTGGTGTGCTAGTACAGGTATTGAAAGTGCATTATTAATATTATTAATTACTTATATTATGTAATGGCATTTATCTCATATATAGGTGTGGTGTTGGACGTATCTCGCGCTTGGTAGACCCACATGCTTTGGTCATGTTGAGGCTGGTCGTGCTGTCGGTTGTTGGTGGAGACAGAAAAAGAGTTCAAAGAAAACTGTCCAATCTCGTACTAGGTGGTTTTACCGAGATGAACTTAAGATATTGAAGAACTCTGCGGTATTAAAATTAAATAATCGATCATTAGAATGGCTTATTATATTTATAGTTAATATGTTGACTCTAATATTGTTATAACACAGGTTACTTGGAACCCATGGACCGCGGAAGTTGCATCAATAATGCCACAAATTGCCAGAGAAGGTTGGGAATTGGCATACTTACAACTACCTCTGATCCACTTTAACTCTGTTGAATATCAACTGCCACAACGAGTGTATAAGCAGTTAGGCTTTGGATTTTATATCCCCGAGGTGTTCCCTGATCGACAATTATGGGATCGCCTCCACTCGTGTGCCCAATGGCATAAGTCACCGGCAACACCGTGGCATGTTACCCATGAGGAGTACATATTGTTGTGGAACAACCGCAATGATCGTGATATGTATCCTATCCCTGAGCTCGAATGTGTGAGGTCGAATGAATATTTCAAGTGGTATCGTCGTATTACAACTTATTTAGCTAAAGATCACCCAGAAGTTGAAGTTGAAGCTGAAGAAGTTGAAGAACAACGACCATTGCATGTTCGCCCTTCGCAGGGGTATCTCGGTCAACACGGTGACATGATAAGCTACATGGTAAGACAAGTGAAATATATCTTTATAAGTCTACAATTAAGTCATTCGAATAACCACTATTACGTGAATTGTTGAACAGGCGCGTGGCTACAGTCTTATGTATAAACAGATAAGAAAATTGATGCATGACAATGGCCCTCCTAAGGAACGTTACAAAAAAATGATGGACATCACAACTCATTGCTTGACTGTTTCTGGGCAACATGACATGCTCAATATACTTGAAGATGGAGAGATGTCTGACTGTAGCATCGAGGAGGAACGTGAAGACGCACAAGAAATGGATATACCTGATTCCCAACCTCCAATGGCTACTCAGTTTTCACAACCAGGATTTGTACAAGATAGGGTCGCCATGTCACAGTCTGCAAGGCCCGGCCCATTTCCTGGGCCTTATCCACCACCAGCTGGGCCTTATCCAACACCAGTCGGTCCTTATCCACCACTGCGTGGGTCTATTTCTTCACAGTCTGGGCCTCTCCAAGCACCGTCTGGGCAGTTCCCACCTTCTTATTACAGCTATTACAACCCGTATATTGGGTATCAACCACCTCCCGGTGGGGGGAACTAAACGTTATTGTAATGTTATTTTGATATATCTTTTTGGATGATTGAAACACAAGAATGCTTCTTTTTTTTTTTTTTTTTTGCGATAGACGTTTTGTGATAATATAATATTTTCTACTGACTAAATATTAATGTAGTTACTCGTTATTTCATGGTTAGATTAGGTAAGTAATGAACTAAGATTTATCACTTATTATCTATATTATGTGACCATACAAAATTTGTTTATATTAGCATAAATATATAACATAGGAAAAACAGTTTTTCTGATCGTATGTAATATTATAAGATTTTATTAAAGTAATAGTCAAAAACATTGCAAAAAAAAACACAAATTAGCAACATATAAAATTCAGAATTTTAAAACAAGTTCATTACAATACAAAGATTTAAAGTTACATTTAAAATAGAGAAATACAAATGATAACATTACAACAATAGCTTCATACATCATCATCAGCCGGTGGTTCGACTACCCGCAGTGGACAATTTCTCCTATTGTGTCCTTCAGTTTTACAGATACTGCACTTTCTCTTCTTGCCGGGTTCGCGCTCATCCATCTCGTTTGTCAACCTTTTATTTTTACGTCCCTTCCGAGAGACCATCATGGCTGGATCAACAACAACGGTGGGCCCCGTCCAGGGCGGCCATTCATCTATGTCAGGGAGTGGGTGAAATGGATAAGAATACGTGAGCTTGTAGTTTGCTATCCTGAAATGACCATTAACACCGTCGTAGTAACTTGTATTCGCCGCTCGGTAAGCGCACACGGCGTGTCTGCACGGTCGGCGATACAACTTCCACTCTCCGCAGGTACATTGTTTTGTCGTTATGTTTACAACCTTAGCTTCACAACCTTGAGCAGAAACATGGTACTCTACGCCTTGGTGATATGTCCTAGCAGTGAAGTTCCTGGACGCCTCCTCAGCTTTTTCTAGAAAAAGTCTAACATTCTCAAGATACAAATGTCCTTGAGAAATTTGCGTGTTCACTTTCTTCGTCCGGTCCACCCAATAGGTATTCATTCGTTCGAATGACATTATAAGGATCGCAGTGATAGGTAAGGACCTTGCATTCTTCAACACATTGTTGAAGCACTCAGACTGATTTGTTGTCATGTTCCCGTACCTCCAACCCTCGTCATGCGATAGAGACCACGTACTAAATTCACCACAACTTTCCAGGAACGATCTGTACTTTCCGTTATCGGCTTCATACCACTGGGCATACAATTTTTGAAACAACTTCTTCGAGGGAGTCCAAACCATATCGCCGAATTTTCGCTTCAGCTTCGCGTCCTTAAACTTGGTATTGAAGTTGCTCAACAAATGACGAGCACAATATCGGTGGACACCTTTGTCTTCTTGCACGTACACTTGTTTGACCGCCTTTAATATACTGATGTGACGATCAGATATGATGCATACCTTACGTCGATCACACGTCACATGTGCGCGTAGTTGCTCTAAAAACCATATCCACGTCTCGTCACGCTCTTTGTCACACAAACAGAAGGCCAACGGTACGATTTGGTTATTAGCATCGTATGCCACAGCCACAAGAAGTTTGCCTGTGTACTTGCCGTATAAATGTGTGCCATCAATGCTAATTAACGGTCTGCAGTGTTTAAAAGCCGATATTGAAGGCCCGAAAGCCCAAAACCATTTGTCGAATGTCGTTTCTCCATCAACTTGATTTCTCACCGTCTTGAATTCAAACCGGTAAACCGTACCGGGATTGTAATACGCTATTGCGACCATATGAGGTGGAAATATCTGGAAAGCCTCTTCGTGAGTTCCGTATATCCTCTCAATGACATGACATTTGGCGTACCAAACTTTCTGGTAAGTTGGCCAAACTTTGTATTCTTGTTTTACAATTCCGCGTAAATCAACAATCGTTATGGCGTTGTTGTTTTTGACGAACGGATAAAACAAATCTTCCATTAAGCGACTATCAAGAAGCCTGTTCTGGGTGACTGTAGTACTGTTTACACATGAATGTGGTGGGCCCACACTCGTGATCTCCCAACATCCCAACTTTTGTTTGGAACAACGAAGTGACCAAGAACATGTATCGTGTGTGCAACAGTACACTATTCGCGTAGTGTCTGATTTCTTCGTTTTTGCTTCACGCCCATGCCTGATGTGCCACCTTTTCACCGTCTTTTGGAATTCAGCTTTGTCGACATACGTATTTTGAACTACAAAATCATCCACATCTTCGGTCGATTGCCCGCCATGCCTACTCCAATCACTTGAGTCCAATCCATACTGCCAGTCACCGGAAGTCCAGTCCTCTTGACATTCAACTTGTTTCCATCGTTCACGAGATTCTACTAGAGCAGGAGACTCATCTTCAATGTAAATTTCTTCTTCTTGCATGTCCTCCTCTCCGCGCACATCGTCTTCTTCTTGATTTTCGACGACCTCGCCTACATCTGCATCTTGTTCTACACCATCAACGTTGCTGCATTCTCCTTCTTGCACGTCGTTGCTGCAGTCTCCATCAGGTCTGGCGCTCCTGTAAAGTCTTTCAATTAAGGTGTTCGTGCAATCTGGATCAGGTATTGAGGTGCTGCATTCTCCATCAGTGGGAGCTCCGCCCATTAATCCTAGTTGTAACATTTGACGGGACAGATCATACCCACCATACTCTTCTACATCGTCGTCCACTCCAGCTCTAGGAACGACAATGATCTCCACCGGGGACTGGTAGCTGGACATAATACTTCCCCACATTTCGAATGTGGTGATTGCATTCCACCCATCCCGTAAAACGATCCCAAGAAGAGGCCTTGATATACCGCAGAGTCGCATTGCATGGATTTTTGCTTCGCGAAATGTAATACCGCGATGACATTGTAGCTCAACATATGTACCGCCGTGTATATGAATATGCCAGCTACTAATGACCTCGACGTCATAGCGAAACAAAATGTAAAACATTTTCCTATATGTAGAATATAAACCGAATTAGAAGCTCGTATAAATTCTACGGCACTCTAAATTCAGATCCGTTTGCAGAATTGGACTTCCCTAATAACTAATAATTTGTACTAATTTTTTCAAATTTTTCTAAAAATTCGACATTTGGTCCGAACACTGCGTTTTAGGGGGGGTGAACACCGTTCCGTGCTTAAAACCCTAAATTTTGAAATTCTAAAAAAAAATTGAAAAATTTACATACTGTTAATTGTATAATAAATTCAATAATTCTCGAGTTTCATTGCATTTGGAGTTGTAAATAAGCGGTAGTCCTAAATCAAATTTCAGACGTTAATTTGTGTTTTTTTATTTTAAACTTTGACAAGCTCGTATAAATTCTACGGCACTCTAAATTCAGATCCGTTTGCAGAATTGGACTTCCCTAATAACTAATAATTTGTACTAATTTTTTCAAATTTTTCTAAAAATTCGACATTTGGTCCGAACACTGCGTTTTAGGGGGGGTGAACACCGTTCCGTGCTTAAAACCCTAAATTTTGAAATTCTAAAAAAAAATTGAAAAATTTACATACTGTTAATTGTATAATAAATTCAATAATTCTCGAGTTTCATTGCATTTGGAGTTGTAAATAAGCGGTAGTCCTAAATCAAATTTCAGACGTTAATTTGTGTTTTTTTATTTTAAACTTTGACAAGCTCGTATAAATTCTACGGCACTCTAAATTCAGATCCGTTTGCAGAATTGGACTTCCCTAATAACTAATAATTTGTACTAATTTTTTCAAATTTTTCTAAAAATTCGACATTTGGTCCGAACACTGCGTTTTAGGGGGGGTGAACACCGTTCCGTGCTTAAAACCCTAAATTTTGAAATTCTCAAAAAAAATTGAAAAATTTACATACTGTTAATTGTATAATAAATTCAATAATTCTCGAGTTTCATTGCATTTGGAGTTGTAAATAAGCGGTAGTCCTAAATCAAATTTCAGACGTTAATTTCTTTTTTTTTTTTTTAAACTTTGACAAGCTCGTATAAATTCTACGGCACTCTAAATTCAGATCCGTTTGCAGAATTGGACTTCCCTAATAACTAATAATTTGTACTAATTTTTTCAAATTTTTCTAAAAATTCGACATTTGGTCCGAACACTGCGTTTTAGGGGGGGTGAACACCGTTCCGTGCTTAAAACCCTAAATTTTGAAATTCTAAAAAAAAATTGAAAAATTTACATACTGTTAATTGTATAATAAATTCAATAATTCTCGAGTTTCATTGCATTTGGAGTTGTAAATAAACGGTAGTCCTAAATCAAATTTCAGACGTTAATTTGTGTTTTTTTTTTTTTAACTTTGACAAGCTCGTATAAATTCTACGGCACTCTAAATTCAGATCCGTTTGCAGAATTGGACTTCCCTAATAACTAATAATTTGTACTAATTTTTTCAAATTTTTCTAAAAATTCGACATTTGGTCCGAACACTGCGTTTTAGGGGGGGTGAACACCGTTCCGTGCTTAAAACCCTAAATTTTGAAATTCTCAAAAAAAATTGAAAAATTTACATACTGTTAATTGTATAATAAATTCAATAATTCTCGAGTTTCATTGCATTTGGAGTTGTAAATAAGCGGTAGTCCTAAATCAAATTTCAGACGTTAATTTCTTTTTTTTTTTTTTTAAACTTTGACAAGCTCGTATAAATTCTACGGCACTCTAAATTCAGATCCGTTTGCAGAATTGGACTTCCCTAATAACTAATAATTTGTACTAATTTTTTCAAATTTTTCTAAAAATTCGACATTTGGTCCGAACACTGCGTTTTAGGGGGGGTGAACACCGTTCCGTGCTTAAAACCCTAAATTTTGAAATTCTCAAAAAAAATTGAAAAATTTACATACTGTTAATTGTATAATAAATTCAATAATTCTCGAGTTTCATTGCATTTGGAGTTGTAAATAAGCGGTAGTCCTAAATCAAATTTCAGACGTTAATTTCTGTGTTTTTTTTTTAAACTTTGACAAGCTCGTATAAATTCTACGGCACTCTAAATTCAGATCCGTTTGCAGAATTTGACTTCCCTAATAACTAATAATTTGTACTAATTTTTTCAAATTTTTCTAAAAATTCGACATTTGGCCCGAACACTGCGTTTTAGGGGGGATGAACACCGTTCGCAGCTGAAAACCTAAATTTTGAAATTCTAAAAAAAAATCGAAAAATTTACATACTGTTAATTGTATAATAAATTCAGTAATTCTCGAGTTTCATTGCATTTGGAGTTGTAAATAAGCGGTAGTCCTAAATCAAATTTCAGACGTTAATTTCTGTGTTTTTTTTTTTTTTAAACTTTGACAAGCTCGTATAAATTCTACGGCACTCTAAATTCAGATCCGTTTGCAGAATTGGACTTCCCTAATAACTAATAATTTGTACTAATATTATCAAAAAGAATTGAAATTTTTTTTTTTCAGATTTTTAATATAATTTAATTTACAAAAATTGTTTTTGTTAAATAAATTAAAATTTCTACTTTATTTCAGTACAAACAAAAACTATCATATTTTTTTTAACATAATAGTTGTAATATATATATCATTTTTTTATTCACATACGATCTACGTGAAAATTATAATTTTCAGAATACAAAACAAATAAACAAAAATTAATTTTTGTTATTTATATTATAATTTATACATTATTTCATCACAATAAAAATGTCATCATATCCTATTATTTTTTTTATTTCACATAATAACTGTAATATATACATCATTATAATCTATATATGTGAAAATCCTTATTTTCGAAATTTAAACAAAAATCATACAAAATTACGTTTTCTTAATTACATTATAATTTCTACATTAGTTCAGCACAAAAATAATTATCATAATCTCTTATTTTTATATCTTACATAATAGCTGTACTATACATATCATTATAATCAGAATACTTAGTAAAAAAATAACAGTATGTTACCTTTCTTTTGATAAACAACTTCTGATATGTCACAACGTACTCAAATGAGTTGGCATTCCTGAAAATTTTCCAAAAAACATATATTGTAGCATTATAACAACATATATTAACTATAAAAAGTCTAAATTTTATAACCGTACATTACATTACCTTTTGAAACAACACAAAGGAAATATAAATTTTAACATTGTAGAAGGGGGTTTCATTTATAGGCTACGGGAAGAAATAAATCGGACCAGCTGCCGGTCCGGTTTTGACTGGTAGCTGGTCCAGTTTTGACCAGCAGCTGGTCAATAGGACCAGCAGCTGGTCAGGAGGACCAGCTGGTCCCGCTGGTATTACCAGCGGGACGGGGAACCCGACAAAACGGGTTCCCCTAGGCGCAGGCGCGCATGGGACAGAGAGTCCCATGCGCGCCTGCGCCTAGGGGAACCCGTTTTGTCGGGTTCCCCGTCCCGCTGGTAATACCAGCGGGACAGTACCACGCGGGATGACACATCATCCCGCGTGGTAGTCAGCGGGACATGTCATGTCCCGCTGACATGTCACGCCCATCCCGCTGGTATTATCAGCGGGACGGGGTGTTTTCACAAAAACCAACTTTTGAGGGGCATATTTCAAATTCCAACTTCGCAGGGGGGCAGTTTCATAAATTTTCCGTGGGTTGGTGGTGTATTGTGAACCATGTACCATAACTAATTCTGCTATATAAATACTTCATAAATGTATAATAATTTTCTGAATTTGGTCCAAAAATATATCTTAAATTAGTTCAGAACTGAAAATGTATTTCCTTTCCTTTGGCCAACATGATTGAAATGAACTTCAGAAAGCTCTTAACCAATTTATGACTGCGTAGAACATTAAAATACCACATTTTGCTAAAGAAAATAAATAAATAGCAGGCTACTATGCATATATATAACTAGCTATATGAGATGTGAAATAATTACCTTTTTAAAATAATTTTTCTTATATAATGGATAAAATGTGAATAATACTTGCTTAATTCTATTTAACAATACTAAAAGTAATTATTAACTTAAAAATGAAAAATTATTATTATACTTTCCTAATCTCACATATATGTTTACACGACTCTACTTGGACTACGGTTCGCTTTCTTTACTTTCACATTCTGTACACGAGTTATTAATAAATTCACAACACGATATGATATATTAAATATTAATTGCCTTCATTGAGATTTATCGGAAGAAAGCGACACTTCTATCACAGACGCTCTCAAACATGCGCACATCAATGCTACTTTAAGCATCCCGGCCAAACTCGACGCGCTGTTTTGGGGAGCGTGGAGCGTGATGCTTTGCATTATTATTATGTTTTAATTATTATTAATATTAATATTATCTTGTTGGCATTGTTTACAATTATTATTCTGACATGAGAAATTCTCTTAGGTCGACCCGATACATAGAATGTGGGTGGTATTTAGTTAAATTACTGTCGAATTTATAACTACTAATAAAAGAAATTTGGTTAAATTTTTATATTTTTGAATCTAATACATTTCTCATAATCTAACAAATACAAGTCCGTTTATATTGACAGTTAACTGCATTTTAGTCGAATCTTTAATATTGTTATTGTTTTACCATCTATAGTATAACATTTCATTTGAAAAGAGTTTTTGACACCTGAAAAGTTTCTATAGATTGATGTAAACTCAAGAGCTAGTGAACTACTACCACCCTATCAAAAATCATTATGTTCATGCAACATAGTACATCAGTCGGTCGCTTATTCATGTACTTATATGTGTCAAGACACGTATAACTGACTGAACAAGTTACGTTTACGCGTCACTGTTAGATAATACCAGCGTTGCAACTTCATCGTAGTTTCCGGGTGTGTCAACTAAATTTACACCGCGTGCCCAATTTAGACACGAAGAATTCTCTTAGGTCGACCCGATGCATAGAATGTGGGGTGTTATTTAGTTAAATTGCAGTAGAATTTATGACTACTAAAATAAACACATTGAAATTTCTATAATAATGAAAATCTGATCAAAATTTTATAATTTTGAATCTAATACATTCTCCCATGATCTAACAAATATAATCCGACTATAATGACCGTCGACAGCATTTTAGTCTAGCCCTCTAATATTATTACTGTTTTACCATCTATTGTATAACATCCCTTTTGAAAAGAGTTTTGACACATGAAAATTTTCTATAAATTGATGTAAACTCAAGAACTAGTGAACTACTACAACCTATCAAAAATCATGTAACAAAGTACATCGGTCGGGATATACATGTACTTATATGTGTTAAGACACGCATAACTGACCGAATAAGTTACGTTTACGCGTCGCTGTTAGATAAAACCAGCGCTGCAACTTCATCGTACTTTCCGGGTGAGTCAACTAAATTTATGCCGCGTGTCCAATTTAGATTTACGGTCTCATTTATTCCGTCATTCGAAAAAAAATGTAAAAACAGTTTAACACGTGTAAAATTTCGGTTGGCTTGTGTGAAGTCAAGAGCTACTACGAGCGCGTGGTGGTTAGCCAACAGCCCAACCACCGACTCATAAATATCGCGAGGGACGATAAATTGAAACGATTTTATCGGAAAGCGACAGCAATTATGAATAGAAAGAACTGGACTTAAGTGCTGGATATACACTAGATTTGAGTTTCTGGTTTCACGTCCGTAAACACCTACTTTTCCCAACCACAATAACTTATCACCCTATCCTCATAACGTATATAAACCTAGTAGATCTGCTCGTTGACTTATCTGAAAGGTTAATGAACTTATCACTGATATGTTAGTGGAGAAAAGACGCCTGTACATCGAAGATAGCGAAACCAAGTCTCTTCCTTTATCTTCTCTCTTCGTCTCTCTTTCTTGCTCTCTCCTCTTTTCCCCTAATCTTCTTCCTCTCTACAGCTTTTACAAACCCTAGACTGTCTCAAACGCGGCGTCTCGACGGTCCCCGGAGCTCAGATTTGAGCTCCAGCTGTCGGATTCGGACCTAATCCGAGGTTGTCCGCCCGATTCGGCGGTTCTGTTTCTCGATCGGTTGAGGATGTCGTCCCTCAGCAGGGAATTGGTGTTTCTTATACTTCAGTTCCTGGAGGAGGAGAAGTTCAAGGAGTCTGTTCACAGGTGAGTCACTGTTTGAATTTTTGATTTTTTTTTTTCCCATTTTGAACTGCCAATCATTGATGTAAATTCCTCACTTGTGAATTTTGAGGTCTGATTAGCGCGACAACCTCGTACTTTGCTGTATTGGATTTTGAAATTGAGTTTATTGTGGATTTTAGCTGCTTTCTGGGTTTTAGTTCTTGTTTTTGTTGAATTCCTGCAATTTGGCCTGGATAATTTGAATTTCTTGTAATTTTGTTGTCCAAAAGAGGGGAATTTTACTGTCTGGTTCAGCTATGACATGAAACAGACACAATACACTAATTAATCTATTGTCCTGTTCTTGGCTGGAGCCACTTTTTGTTGTTCTGTTATTGAATTTGAGAAAAGTTTTTTTTTTGGGTTAGTAGTTTCAAATGGGAGAGATTTTATTTTTTCTTTTAGGCAACTAATCAGTTGAAATGAATGATTTATATGATTTTGTTAGTTGAAAGGTGGGAAAATTTGATTTTTTGTTGGTTATCTGATGATTTGTATGATTTTGTAATTAATGTTTAGGCTCGAGAAGGAATCGGGTTTCTACTTCAATATGAAGTACTTTGAGGAGAAAGTTCAAGCTGGAGAATGGGATGAGATTGAGAAGTACCTAACGGGGTATACAAAAGTCGACGATAACCGGTATTCGATGAAAATCTTCTTCGAGATCAGGAAGCAAAAATACCTCGAAGCCCTCGATCGGTACTAGGATACAAATATTCAATTTTTATGTCTTTTTCTACATTTATTATTATTTTACTTTGCTAAAACATGATTTTTTGGGCTAAAATTGCAGAGGAGACAAGCCTAAAGCGGTCGAGATTCTAGTGAATGATTTGAAGGTGTTCTCCACTTTCAATGAGGATTTGTTCAAAGAGATTACCCAACTTCTTACTCTTACTAATTTCAGGTAATCCTTGTTTATTAGTCCTTTTATAGAAATTTTGATTATCATATGGGGCTAAATACAAAATTTTGATTCTCTAGCCAAGATTTGACAAAAAAAATGGACGGACGTAGCATATTGCAGTAATGAATTAGTTTGTTTAGCTAGCAAAATGTTGCATAAAATAAAAACTAGCAACTATTTCATCGGCTAAAAGTTCAGCAAGTAGTTTGGTATTGTATCATAATTAAACTGATATTTCAAATTGCCTTGTATAGATCAAATTAACGGTGAAATTCCGAATTTGGATTGTAATCTTCTATCAATTAACAGGGAAAACGAGCAATTATCTAAGTACGGGGACACGAAGACTGCACGGGACATAATGCTGATTGAGCTTAAGAAACTAATCGAAGCAAATCCATTGTTTCGCGATAAGCTCACCCTTCCCGCCTTGAGGTCTTCTAGATTACGAACTCTAATTAATCAAAGGTATTGTAAAAATATATCCGTGATTAGTGTATTTTTACGATCCGATGAGAATATTGATACTTGTGTTTTGCATAGCTTGAATTGGCAGCACCAATTGTGTAAGAACCCGAGGCCGAATCCTGACATCAAGACATTGTTCATAGACCACTCTTGTAATCCTCAGAACGGTCCACAACATGGACATGGTTTAGTTAATCATCTCCCACTCGCGAATCCCACTGCTTACCCGACCCTCGGGCCCCCTGGGGTACGAATAACAATTACTTTTTTTAAAAATAAAAAAATAAATAATTTTTTGGTGTCAAATGATTTGTGATCATGTCTTGTAGCATAGTCCGATGATGTTTTATTTGTTGTTGGTTTTTTAGCCGTTTCCTCCGACCGCTGCTGCTGCAGCAGCCAATGCCAATGCCTTAGCGGGTTGGATGATTAATCCCTCAGCATCTTCGTCAGTTCAAGCAGCTGTTGTTACGGCATCTTCGATACCTATTCCACAAAATCAAGGTAAATTCACGATACGTACAATTTGCCAGCCCTGCCAAAATTGCATATGATGTAATTTTTATTATTAGATCCAATTTCGAGTATATATATTTACAGTTTGTTCTTGTGATTCAAGCAGTTTCGATCTTGAAGCGACCAATAACGCCTCCTACGGCTGCTGGAATGGTCGAATATCAGGGCCCCGAGCACGAGCAACTAATGAAGAGGCTTCGACCTGCACATTCGGTTGATGAGGTATTAATTTTTTTTTTTCCTATTTTCATCAAATACTTAACCATATTGATCCTTTTTTTGTTTGACTACCAAAAAACTACCTGAACTTTGCGTACTTTGCAAAAAAACTTCATGACCTTTTCAAATAATAATTTCAGAAAATTGCAAAAAATGTCAGAAACCCTTTTTTTAATATTGCTCTAAAGGTGAACCCAATATAGAAATTGACATTATTAATGATATGATGCAAATACTAGGTGTAGTTAAAAAAATCATACTACTTTTAAAGTATTTCTTATTCACAATCAAGTCAACCTTAGTAATAAAACTAGCATAATCACGATACTTGTGAATCATGCTAGAAAAAACCGACCCTTTGCTACGGTTGTAATACACTTTTTGAAAGAATGAGTACTTTTTTTGTTAACTAGGCAAAGTCTGGATAGCTTTTTTGAGTTTTTGATTAAAAAAACCATGTTTTTTTTGGTATTTCTTACTTCTCTAAATGTTTTTTTTTCCTCTTACAGGTAACGTACCCACTCCCTCGGCACCAACCTTCATACTCTCATAAAGACCTTCCGAGGATTGTAGTTTTCAACCCTCATCAAGGTTCTACAGTCACAAGCATGGACTTTCATCCATCTCATCCAACTTTGCTTCTAGGTAATGCCCGGTTAACCGTTTTTTTTTTTTTGCAACTTTTCACTAGCTGAACTAATAAGGAAATGCACTTTGCTAGCTCAATCCATGTCTCTGCTAAGCTTCGACGTAGAATGTGTGTGTGGCGGCTTAATATGTGAAATTTTAGACTAACCACTTGACCAACTGTTCTAAAACCTTAATGTGTTAGGTGAAGATTTAATCTTTTTTTCAACAGGATGACATGTGGTTTTTTTGCATGGAACTTAACGGTTAAATGGGCGGAGTTAACTTATTGCACAATGTATTATTAGTATTGCCAAAAAAAAAGTTAATCCATGAATTTTGTATTTAACCGAAAGAAAAAAGGCAGAAATTTCTCACTTTTAGATCCTTCTGCAGTCGGCTGCATCAACGGTGACATAGCATTGTGGGAACTCGGTCTTCGCGAAAGATTGTTGACAAAACCCTTCAAAGTTTGGGACATGTCGTCGTGTTCATCGCCCTTTCAGGTTATATTCGATATTCAAATAAAAAAAACATTTTTTGTTTTTGTTTTTGTTTTTACTGAGGTTGTTAAATGGGTGTGCATGACAATGCAGGCTTCGGCGGAGAAAGAACAAATATCGGTGAGTCGAGTCACTTGGAGTCCTGATGGGAGATTCGTCGGTGCTGCATTTACGAAACATTTGATCCATTTATATGCATGTCAAGGGACCAACGATTTAAGACAGCAAATCGAGGTGAGTACGATGTTTCTGTCTCTATTTGTAATATCTCGTTGTCATTAAAAGAAAAACTAATTAAAAAAATTAAAATTTCAGATTGAGGCACACGCGGGTTCGGTGAATGATCTCGCTTTCGCGTACCCGAACAAACAACTCTGTATCGTAACCTGTGGACATGATAAACTTATTAAGGTACATCAAATATGCCGTGTATATGTTTCTAATCGTATATCGTCTTTCTAACTAGACAAATCGAGCAGGTATGGGACTTAAATGGGCGAAAACTGTTCAATTTCGAAGGTCACGAAGCACCCGTTTACTCGGTTTGTCCTCATCACAAGGAAAATATTCAGGTACTCATAGATGAATAATTATTGTATTTAATGAAATATTCATTTTTTTAACCTATTGTTCTTTTTCCGGCTAGTTTATATTTTCGACCGCCATTGATGGAAAAATAAAGGCTTGGCTTTACGATAACGTGGGTTCGAGAGTTGATTACGATGCTCCGGGCCATTGGTGCACTACGATGCTATACAGTGCTGACGGGAGTCGGTAATTTTTTGTTTTTTTTTATTCGGTTCGATTTCCTATTGTTTTAAAAATCAATTTTGACGGGAAAGATTGTAACTTTGTGTGTAGATTGTTTTCTTGTGGAACAAGCAAAGAGGGGGAGTCTTACCTTGTGGAGTGGAACGAAAGTGAAGGGGCGATAAAGAGGAGTTACACGGGTCTAAGGAAGAAATCGAACGGGGTCGCCCAATTCGACACGACCCAGAATCATTTCTTGGCTGTCGGGGAAGAAGCTCAAATCAAATTTTGGGACATGGACGACGTAAATCTTCTCATGAGCATCAACGCGGATGGTGGATTAACGGTCAGTAAAATCTTCATCGTAATCGATAAAACGTATCTCGAAATTCAAATTTTGTTAGGTTAAATGTTTGGATTTATCGTTCAGAATCTTCCACGATTACGATTCAATAAGGAAGGAAGCCTTCTTGCCGTCACGACTGCCAATGAGGGGTTCAAGATACTCTCAAATTCATCGGGTCTTCGGTATATGAAAGTAGCGAACGAGAACCCTCCGTTCGAAGCAATAAGGACCCCGACTGACCCGTCCAAGGTTTGTTAATTAACACTACAAGAAAATCAGCAATTTGTGAATGAAATTTTGATTAAGGACCTAATAACATTCACAAGTTTGCACCATTTAGCTTTTAGGTGTCCCAAGTTTAAATTGTTGCTAATAGGAGTCCCGGGTTTTATTTTCGTTGTTTTTATTTTTTTCAGTCCGTTTTTCTGTTAAATTTGACGGATATTTCCGGTAAACTCTACCACTTTTTTCTGTTATGGAGTTGCAACGAAATCTTACTACTATGTGGTGCAGGTTTCCGGTGCTTTGGCTGGTCCAAACCCAAGCCCGGTAAATCTGAAACTCGAAAGGAGCTCGCCGGTACGGTCTTCTCCGATTCTGGTATGTTCCGAAGAACATTATCGACGTTTTGTCCTTAATCATTCTAAAATGAAATCCTAATCTGAAAAATCCTTGTTTTTTTGAAGAACGGGGTGGATCGAGGAATGGAGAAACGGGCTGCGGAAGAAGTAACCGACAAGGCCAAATCATGGCAGTTGAAGGAGATCACGAGACCCGACCACTGTCGGTTGGCTATATTGCCCGACAACACTGATACGTCTACCAAGGTAGTTACATATAAATTCTCTTAGAAAATGTAGTTAGGGGTGCAATCGAGTCGAGTATCTGGCAAGCTCGACTCGACTCATTTTACTCGAGGCCGACCGAGCCTAAGTTTTTCTAGCTCGAGCTCGACTTGGTGACATACTTGATGAGTTCGAGTTCGGCTCGCTAGTTTAAAATTGTTCAATTAAATAATAAATAGTGCACCTTAACTCGAACTCGACTTGATCAGGCAAAACAAAAAAGTTTAAATAGGCTCGCGAGCCTCTTGAGTTGAGTACTACTGAATTCGTACTCGTCTCGTCTTCAGAAAAAACTCGACTCGAAATTTAGCGAGCCGATTTCGAATATTGATCGAGCTGATCTCGAGTAGCTCACGAATAGGTCGACTCGTTTACACCTCTAGTAGTATCTACTTGTGGCCTTGTTTGATGTATTTTCTATAATTTTAGGTTGTTCGACTTCTATATACAAACGCGGGTGCCGGAATCCTAGCTTTGGGAGCAAATGGAGTTCAAAAGCTATGGAAATGGGCGAGAAACGAGCAAAACCCGAGCGGAAAGGTAATAATATCGCATCTTCGATTTACTCATAAAATCCCGCCGAAATTCGCTAAGTTGATGTTTCTTTTTCTAAAGGCCACTGCTAGTATCGTTCCGCAACAATGGCAACCGAGCAGCGGTCTTGTCATGAACAACGATGTCTCGGGCGTCAAGCTTGAAGAAGCGGTTCCTTGCATCGCTCTATCGAAGAACGACTCATACGTAATGTCTGCTTGTGGTGGCAGAATATCCTTGTTTAACATGATGACTTTTAAGGTAATACTCTCATTTTCGGTCTCGAGATTATTGTCCTGATCAATGTTTTTTTTTACTTATCGCGACTTCTGTTTTTTTGCAGGTGATGACGACTTTTATGCCGCCTCCTCCGGCCTCTACTTTTCTTGCGTTTCACCCCCGGGATAATAACATTATCGCGATTGGGATGGAAGATTCCACTATCCACATTTATAATGTTCGGATAGACGAGGTTTGTCTTGTTCATATTATCGGTCAAGTTGTTGTTCGGTTTTCGGAGGAAACCTAAACACTATGTTATTTTGTAGGTGAAATCGAAGTTAAGGGGCCACAACAAGCGTATAACGGGTCTCGCGTTTTCCTCGAACCTTAACTATTTAGTTTCATCGGGTGCCGATGACCAAGTAAGTCGGTTCTTGCTCGTCTTTTTTTTAATCGGAAAAAATTGTGTTATGCCACATACATTTGGGACAGTGTGAGAATTGCCCCTGCTTATGTTTTTATTTTGCTAAAACACCCCTAGATGTTTCTGAAAAGTTCCGCCAAAATAACACAATAGTCCTTAGAACTTCTGTTTTCTTCCAATTTTAGTCTAAAGAGGGTGGGTTCGATTGGGGTGAAACGTCGTTTTTTCCTATGTAAAGGACTCTTTTAGTCATGATTTTTTAACACTCGTTTCTTCCTTTTTATTGCTTAGATATGCGTTTGGAACATTGACACGTGGGAGAGGAGAAATTCGATATGCATCCCTATGCCGAACGGAAAAGTGCCAGATGACGACACGAAGATCCAGTTCCATGCCGATCAGATCCGTTTATTAGTCGTCCACAGGACGCAGTTAGCCATATATGATGTCACAAAGATGGATCGTATCAGACAAGTAATGAATCAATAATCATTCCCGTATTTGGATTCTTTGTTCGTTTCGGTTAATCTTATATCGACATTGTCTTGCAGTGGGTCCCACACGATTCGCTACCGGCCCCAATAACGAACGCGGCATACTCCTGCAATAGCCAGTTAATCTACGCGACCTTCGTAGATGGAAACATCGGGGTATTCGATGCAGATAATCTCCAATTAAGATGCCGTGTTGGGCATTTGGCATATTTGAATGGGTAAGTTTTAAACTCTCATCTTCTGTAAAAGGGTTAAAAGGTCCTTTTGGTACCACATGTTTGCAAAAATTACACTGTTCATACTACTAGTATTTTTCGTACCGAATTGGTACCATATGTTTCCAAACCTTACTGTTTTGGTACCTCCGTTAGAGTTCCGTTAAAAACAGCCGTTAAATGGCATGTGCCATGCACGTGATCAGCCCAAAACTTTCAATTTTGTTACAATTTAGTCCATCTAATAAATCCCTAACTTTTATTTTGTTCAATTTAGTCTTAAAACTTCAAAACCAAATCATTTTCCCAAATTGACCTAGCCGGACTTAGCCTAGAGCTAGGTTCGACCCTGGGTCATGGTCGCCGGACCCAGGCGACCCAGGGTCGCACCTAGCCCTAGGCTATGTCCGGCTAGGTCAATTGGGACCTAGCCCCAATTGAGTTAAATTGGGGCTAGGTCCAATTGACCTAGGGTGACCCCGACCCAGGGTCGGACTTAGCCCATGGCTAGGTCCGGCTAGGTCAATTTGGGGAAATGGTTTGATTTTGAAGTTTTAGACTAAATTTAACAAAATAAAAGTTAGGGATGTATTAGATGGACTAAACTGTAACAAAATTGAAAGTTTTGGGCTGGTCACGTGCATGGCACATGCCATTTAACGGCCGTTTTTTACGGAACCCTAACGGAGGTACCAAAACAGTAAGGTTTGGAAACATATGGTACCAATTTGGTACGAAAAAATACTAGTGGTATGAACAGTGTAATTTTTGCAAATATGTAGTACCAAAAGGACCTTTAACCCTTGGTAAAATGACATCTAGATACCTGAAAAAGTATCTAGATGAAACTATAAATAAAATATATTTATCTCTAATATATCTTATTCCCTTATAGAAACTAGTTTTGAATTAAACGTACGATTACTGACCGCGTAGTTTTACCGATTTTGCAACAGCACGAATGTTTACCCGGTCGTAGTTGCCACCCACCCACAAGAACCGAACCAATTTGCGATCGGCTTAACAGACGGTTCGGTAAAAGTAATGGAGCCGATGGAATCAGAAGCCAAGTGGGGTTTATCAGCTCCGGTCGATAACGGATTACTTGGGGGAAAAGCAACTTCGTCTTCAACCACAAGTAACCATGCCTCGGAGCCGAGCCAAAGGTGACGTCAGCTGCGGTTGATTGGTTCGGGTTGTGCAGAAGATTAGGTGTCATAGAAGTTAGGGTTCCTTTAGATTAGATGAATAGGTGGAGACAAGACATTATTAGTTTTGGTGTAGATGTTGTTTCTGATGTTAATTTTGGTGTAGATGTTTATACATCGTACACGGAACATTCTGCATGACGCAAAACACATGAATTTCGTGAGTTCTTTTGCCGAAATAATGGTAAATTACAATGTATAAACAAGCAAGGAAAAAAACATGCTACCAGAACAGCGGCAAAAATATTTTTTTACTTTTGGGTATTTAATTAATCTGTTGGATTTATGATAAGACATTAACTGAGGTTGTAGTTGATAGTTATACCAAGTCAAGTCTTTAAACATTGACTGAGGTTGTAGTTGATGATAATACGACGATAGTATGACGATGGCGTGATGGCGATGACGATTGTCTCTGAATCATTAGTCGAGATCGTAAATGAAGTAGCAATGCGATAATTAATGTAACATAGCGACAAGTATCGGTGTCACAATAATAAGGTGGCGTGTGTTGATTTTATTACAAATATTAAATACGAACACGAAGGTGGCGTGTGTTTTACTAGGGGTGTAAACGAGCCGAGTCGAGCCAAGTATCTGGCAAGTCCGACTTGACTCGACTCACTTTACTCGAGCTCGAATTTGACCGAGTTTAAGTTTTTCAAGCTCGAACTCGACTCGATTTGATACTCGACGAGTTCAAGCTCGGCTCGACTCGGCTCAATAAGTTTAAAATAAAATTAAATAATAAATGGTGCACCTTAATTTGAGTTCGAACTCGACCCGATTAGTCTTTTGACTCGAGCTCGAACTCGACTTGAAATGAATATACATATATATAATATTATATTATATAAAGCTCGAATATACTCGAGCTTGAACTCGACTCGAATAAGCAAAATGAAAAAGCTTGATTAGGCTCGCGAGCCTCTCAAGTCGAGTACCAGTGAACTCGAACTCGACTCGACTTCAGAAAAAGCTCGACTCAACTCGAAATTTAACGAGTCGGATTCGAATATTAACTGTGTCGATCTCGAGTAGCTCACGAGTAGCTTGAGTCGTTTAAACCCTAAATGATTGATTCAAACTCATAATTACTAAGCTAGCAGCCATAAATAAAGTTGTAATCGAAGAGTCTCTTAATTAATTAACCTTTTCAGTTTCCTGACCAACACACCCCATACGAGAGACGACGATTCATATGCACTTTATATATATATATATATTTATGTATCAATATGTATTATTCATTCGTCTTCCTCAAAGCTACAGTGAGAGATAGTGAGAGCACTTCCAATGGTAAAAGACATTTTGAAAGACATTTACCGCCACGTTATCGCCACGTCATTGAAGAAAGAGAATAATGGAATTTGGCCAAAGTATTCACAATGGGCAAAAGTCATTTTGGACACATTAGATAAGCCATTTTGGATTTATTTGATTTTTATATGATATAAATAAATAAAATATATTTACTTATAATTTTTTTAATTAACTAATTATACTATCATACATACAAATCAATGTTTTATTCAAGTAATTATCTATGAAATATTAAAAAAAAATACATGATTTAAATAATTAATAATATTATAAAATAGAAAATTTTATTGCATTAAATTTATACTAAATAATAAAGTTACATAATTAATTACTCAAAGTAGACTTCAACGTAAATAGGCCACTAGGTATATAATATATAACAATTTAATATTACAAATGTTACCATCATTTTTATTATTAAATTTGTAAGTTATTTTTTATTGTTATTAAAAATAAATAAATTAATTTTTTATCTTGAAAACACAAATGTAGGAAAGAGAAAATGTATATATAAGGACAATTAGTGGTAAGACATAAAATGTCATTCACTCTCTCTTCCACATAGGCAAAATGTCCTAACATATTTGCCCATTGAAAGTGCTCTGAGCAGCAAGAGACATGGCAGGAGCAGAAGCTACAATCTTCAAGAAGAAATCAACGTCAGCAAAAACTACGCACTCCTTCAAATTTGCAGAACAAGAGACTACAATCACCGACAACGCCACTGACATTGAAATCTCAGTAAATCTCTCTATACTAAGGTTTTTTTTTTTTTTTTTTTCTATCTAAAAATTAACGACATTTTTACAACACAGGTCAAAGGTGGTCGAACTACCACCCAGGTGTTGCTCAAGAAAGCTGAAGATGGGGAGGGTAAAGTAACTATCGTTGTTTCAGGCGATGCCGCCAAAGCTGAGGAGATTCTACGAGGTATTTGTACTTTCAAACCCTATGCTTTTATAAATAATTAATCGTATAAAATAATCCATAATCAACTAACATCTTATGGCAAAAAAAACTATCATCTTATTATTTACAAATAAACAATTAATAATGAATAGTAGAACTTTGATTCAATTATAAATTGATAGCTGAACTTTAATATTTTATAATTGACACATTCTGCCAAAAAATATTGATTATCCAAAATTTAATTTTTAAGTAATTGTTACATTTGTTACAATTTTAGCTAATTAAAACATAAAATGAACATGTTTAGCTATATGTAGTCTTTTTATTTGTAAACAAGATAGGTTTAGATACTAGTTGAAATTATTGCAGTGAACTAAATTCAATTGAAAGACGTCATTTAAATTAGTCGGAATAATGAAGGTATTTTGCAAAATAAAAAAGTACAATTTATATTTGAATTCCATCTTGAGTACACTTAAAAAATTAAATTTCACGTGATTAAAACATGCTCATTTTTTTTCTTCCAATTTAACGATTATTGTAATGGAGCTAGCAATTTGCTCGAAATTGAAAGGTAGTACATACAATTCACAATTCTAAGAAGTTAAAGTTTGAAAACCAATTTATAATTATGTTAAAATTTACGTAGCAATTTAGTTATTAACCCTAAAATAAAATAAATAACTTATTGTCTTCAGTCGCAATTTTAGTAACATTGTTGGGTTTATAAACTAAGGTGTTTATGCTTATTGTATTCGTACATATACAGTTCCGAAAAATCACTCAAATACCTATGTTGAGCAAATCAAACACAAATTTAAGATGTGGTAAGTTTAAGATACCAATATACCTAATTACACACTTGGTAAGTGCGTTACGTATTAATTGCTTTAATTAAGTAGTTAATGATAATTACTGAACCTAGCATTATTTAAGTTATTGTAGCACACTTGCCAAGTGCGTTATTATATGTATTGGTATCTGAAACTCGCTGTGACTTGTATTTATATAAAATCGTACTGTGTCTTGTTAGAAATTTACAGCCCTATATATAGTTGATTAGTCTTTGATGAGCTAATATAAAAGGATGACTAATTCAAAGTTTTCGGTCCACAAAAGTGGACTTGAATTTGATGCTTGGTCGTGACCAGGGTTTGGCAACTTACAAGTCATTAGAGGCGAGGGTGGCTGCTCTCGACCGTGAACGCAAGAATCATGCAGCGGTATCCAAGTATAAGGACGAACGAATTCGAGCTCTCGAACAATGCGTGCACAAACTTAGAATGAGTCAGCTACTTATTTCAAGACGTAGGTTAACGCCTATAAAGTAAGGGTTTTAAATATTAATGTTTAAGAGGTGGTCTCAGATGGGGTAGTGACTTTTTGTATTTTTCTTTTGGTCTCATATGTAATTCAAGGTGGTTAGGATCGGAATTTTGACGAGGATCGGTTGAAGGTATGATTGGATCGAGTATCGTATGATCCTACTAAATTTTGCAAATTATTTCACATTAAAAATAATTTATTTCTTAAAAGTCAATACATTACTCAATATAATATCAAATCACCAAAAATAGTATTCAAAAGTATTTTAGACATTATTAATTAAGTTATACACTTCTAATTGGACATCCAAGTCCAACAAAATACTAATAACCTTAAATTAGTTCAACGTTCAAATTTCTAATTATAATAATAATTGTCTATAGCAACATTATCTACTCTATTTAAGTCTTCATCAGCTTCAAATGTTAAGCATACACGATATTTTTATAATATCATCCATGTTCAAATCCAAACCACCTTGATCATTTAAGTTATAATTAGTCGAACTTCTACTTGTAAATTATTTGAAAATAAGGATTCAATCACAAAGAAACGTATGAAGTATCAAGTTAATTATAATAAACATATATGTTTAATGTATCATAGGTAAACAAAGTTACTTGATTTATTAGAGACATATAATAAAGATGAATAAGAAATACAATATAAATTTTGTATTTTCGACACTTTACTTACCAATTATTATTTTATTATTAAAATATAATTAGAATTATGTCATAAATACGTATAATGAGCCTCCAAATTGTAGTTAGTGGTTGAAATAATAAAAAAAAACTCAATCTATGTAGGATTTCTTAGGATATTTTAGGATCACGATCCTAGACTAGGGCTGTCAAATTTACCCGTGACCCGCAAACGACCCGTTCACGGTTCGGGTCCGGGTGACCCCAAACACGCCAACGGGTCATTTACGGGTCAACCCGTTAATGACCCGTTGAGGCCGGGCCGGGTACGGGTTTAGGGCAATGACCCGTACCCGGCCCGTGACCCGTGTAAATATCGTTTTTTTTTTTTTTTTGTATTTTTAATTCCTAATTTAATTATAGGGTTTTGGGCAGGCGACCCGTGTAAATTCTAGGGTTTGGAAGCTTGAATTTGGTTTTTGTTCATTTGGAGTTTGGTTGGATTTGGTTTTGGTTCATTTGGAGTTTGGTTAGAATTTGGTTGGCCAACCCCACCCTCCCTAGGGGGGTTGGGTGTCCTCACCCAACCCCTACCCTTGGGGGTCGGATTTCTCCCCCCCAAGGGTCCCGACACCACTTTCGGACTCCCACGCTCGGTCCACTCCGCCTACCTCCTCCGAATCCTAAGGTCTTAATTATGCGCTTAAAGGTTAATTAATTGTGTTTAGAGGCTAACAATGTCATTAAGCCACCTTAATGACACCGTTGCCTATAAATACCCCACCTTCACAATTCATTTGGGAATCTTGGCAAGTGGCACAATTTTGCTCTGACATCTCTCTAGCTTTATCTCTCTAAAACCGTACTGACTTAGGCATCGGAGAGGGTTCATCAGGCACCACCCCCCCCCCCCCCCCCCCTCTGTGCCTGGTATTGCCCCTCTTGCAGGGTAGCAAGGAGAAGAGAGCCAAGGAAGCAGAAGAGCATAGAGCAGTAGGACAAGCCCCAGGGGTAAGAAGTACAAGCCTCAGGAGGTCAGAAGGAGAGAAGGAAAGGAGGTCAGAAGGAGAGAAGGAAAGGAGGTCAGAAGGAGAGAAGGAAAGGAGGTCAGAAGGAGAGAAGGAAAGGACATATATCAGAACGACTACCCCAAGGGAGCAGAAGGGCATGTATCAGAATGACTAGTCCTAGGAGCAGTGAACCCGACATTTCATTAGTGGGAGATAAATTCTAGATTGACGACCCGTTGACCTGGACTTTATAACCTAACACTTGGCGCCGTCTGTGGGCTTCGAACAGAAAGCCTGGCAATAACAAGAGCGATGACGAACAACTTAGTATCTAGGCATCACCGCCCACCTGGGGGCAATAGGCGAGGGAGACATCCTATACCTCCAGCAAGGCAGCCTAACCCAGAGAAACAGCCTGCACACCAGAGCCTCAGATAGCCCCACAGGCACCCCAGCCTAAAAAGCAGGGAGGAGGCTTCCACAGCTCCAACTCCATTGACTAGGAAGCCACAGGGACAGGGGGGCAACAAGAAGTGCCATCCCAATACACGGCACCTCCACAGGGGTACTACTATGAGGCACAACCTCAAAGGTATCCATATGAAATAATGACTCAAAGGAACGACAATCGTGCCCACACAACCAACATAAGGCCCGCATACTCGCAAGGAGCACAGACAGTGACTCCGAGGTTGATGCACGCATTGGATGAGCTGCTAGCCTATAGGGAGACCCTGAGGAACAGGCAGAGAAGGCAACACCAGCATGAAGAAGAAGAAGTTCATGAGGAAGAACAAGTCCCAGAAGAAGAACACGACTCGCACCCTAGAGCAGGGCAGCGAGAAGAACAAAGAAGAAATTGTCAAGAGCCACCCCCAGAGGGAAGGCAGCAATTTGTGCCTCCTAGGCAACAACAGACACAACAGGACGCCAGGGCCTACACCCCACTGGGGGCAGACAGACAGCCAAGACCTCAAAGGAGGCAAGAATTCCACCAAGTACCCCAACAAGGACATACACCGCACTAAGGGAAGACATACATGACAGACCAACAAGGATATAGGAGTTCCAACATCAACCATGGCAATGTACACATACAGTCCGTATCACCACAGACATGCCTAAGGGACATACCAAGGAAAGCTCAAAGGGAGGGACATAGTCCCAACAACACAATAAAGCAACCACCTACCCATGACACAGCACGACAGGTCCAAACCCCTTGTGCATGACAACCCTTGGCACACGTCCTCCTAGGACAGAGGAGGAGTTGAAAAGACAAGGATTTGAACAGGGAACTAATAGAGTACCACACCACGTCAGCACATAGCTACTACAATGGGAAGTCTCATGGAGAGACATAGTTGAGTGAGACCGCACATAGCATACATGAAGGATACACCTCCACCTAGTCCGCCTTGCAAGGATGCGACCTCATATTCCTCAAGTGGAAGGAATACACACAGACTAATGGAGGAAGACAGTTACATTACCAAGGAAGCAGGGGATTTCAACACCCCACACCCATATCCTTCCCATATCCTCTTATTTAATTTAACTGCATAACAAGTCAACTCCCTAAAAGGAGTAGATTATGATACTTAACATCAACATGTTTTCCAAGAATGACCATACCGGACGCCTTCGGGCTCCGTGATATATATATACACAGGTGGACCACTAGAAGAATCAGTAAAAGGCCGTCGACAATCAAGAGATGCACAAGCAACAGATTCCTCAATCCCAAAGAACACCTATAAGGTCAAGTTTCTGGAAAAGATCACAAGATGGAAAGCTCACTTACAAAAATAAGTTGAGCACTCCCAACATCCTATAGAGGAACTACCATGAAGGATTACCCCTACTACAACCGTCCACTAAGCATCCTAGGGCCAAGCCCGTCAAAGGATCCCATCTGGCATTGGTATGCAAGGGGGGCACCAGTCACAACATGCCCTCCCCACAAACGCCCATTAGCACAAGAGGGGGTAGCCGCGAACACATCCCTCAAAAAATGGAGGAAACCATATCACATGGGTAACGCCCACCATCAAAGGCAAACACCTCCAGCGGATCTTTATGATTTCACAAAATAGCCAAGAGACACAACCACACTTAGAAAGCTCATCCAAGATAATGGAATACACTTCCATCAAAAACCCTCAAGGACACCAAGCCTAGCAAAGGAAGAACGGTGACACCATCATCAAGCTTTTAAAAAGGAATATGGAAAACATAGTATTTCCACACAATGATATGTTAGTCATAAGAGAGGGAATCACCAACTTTGACATGAAGAGAACCATAGTACATGAAAGGAGTCCGTCAGACATCTCCCATGACCAACCATTGATGATACTGGAGAAGAGTCAGGCATACCTAATACCAAGGGACCCCCTACTAGTAAAGGTGGTCAGAACATCAACACACCCATTAGGGACATGGCACTGCAAATGAACCAGGAAAAGGATGGAACACATATCCTTACAAGTATCCTTACAAGTATCCTTACAAGTATCCTTGCATTTATCCTTGCAAAAATAAACTCCGTAGATAAAGAGGTCATCTAATAGATGACTATGTCTCTGTTCTCGAAATATGATCCTAACCCGGAGATCCTTGGACTCCGTATCATATATGCAATAAATAACATGTTCATCAAAGATAGGTACACGAAGATTCAAGACAGCGCCATAAAGATTAGGCGCATACCTCTACCAAGTACGAAACATTTGAGTGTTCATAAACACTCCCTCGCCATCGCACAAGAATGAAAGGCAGCCAAGGATACAAGTCCTAACAAAACAAACATCGGTAGAAAATCCGGTCATTGAAGTCATGCACCAAGAGAGAAACTCTAAGGATGCAAGATTAGCAAAAGAGATAGTACAACAACTAGAGTGTGAAAATGAGATACATCTCCTATCAAGAGCCTTAGGGCAGGATAATAGTTCTACAAGATCAACCAAAGAAGAGCTCAAAAGCTTGGGGAGTAAGGTTTCAAGATCGACCCTCACACTAGACGCACATCCCGATCAACCACCTTGTCTGCAAATGATAAGACATTTGACTCTGGCATCCCATCAAGAGGAGAACCACGATGAAAGGGGCCATACGCCGATCGTTCCCGCCTTTAAGGCCATACGCCGAATACATGATGAATGAAGGTTATGACAAAACAAAAAAGGAGAGACTTGTCAGCTCAACACACCTCAAACACGTATACATACGCAATACAAATGCAGCCTCTAATGAAGCTATCCAGCAAGGAATAGCCAATACGGGGACAAACCCATAGAAAATAATGGAGCATCACTTGCAAACCTAAAGGAAAACATCATTTTTAGGTTCAAGTCCTAATTCAAAGGAAGTCTATAATCAACATTCAAGGTGGGAGGAGCATGACCAATGTGACACCCCCTAAAGGCATTGAAGAATACTCCAATGTGAAGGAAAAGGCAAAGCACACTAAGTGCCACAACACTCCAAGATTATCACAGCCCGGTCAGACCCCCCATGCACGAGCAAAGAGCATGGATCAGATTGACTAGTCTGAAACACACCTACGAGACTAACAACTCAAGACACCATTCTATGAGAAAGCTTTTCAACCTAAAACACAAGGAAGGGGGGAAAGAATTTACAAGCACCCCTAGGATACAAACAATGCCACATCCTAGTTATCAAGAGAATGAAATCCACCACCCACCTAAAGCAAAAGCTCTTCCACCCAACCTCCAAAGACACATCCGACAAAGGCATCATTCAAACCATGCCTATGACTGAAACAAGCAAGCATAAGAAATAGTAAATCCTACAAGGGACACTCATCGCATTCAAAGAAGCAGACAAGGGAGCCCCGAGCATAAGGGGTACCCAACCAAGAAAATGAACGAGGGGCCTTCAACGGCCAAATATGAAAGGCGGTGTGACCACCAAGCAACTTGGGGGGCACCAAACGAATAAAGTGCTTGGTAGTCCACCTAAGTGTAAAAGAAGAGATTAGAGGCAGAAGATCACAATAACATGCGATACCACTTCTCCTAGAAGAGGTCACATAGAGGAAAGCATCCTCAACTCCCTATACGAACTCGTCCTAAGTTGGCAACACACAAACATCGCCCTCGAAAGGTGATCTCCCACATTGAAGAAAAAGCGTGGTAACAGGCAATATCGTAGAAGGAGAAGTCAAATAAAGACTCGAAAAGCATACCAAAAATGCACCATACATGAGAAGGGACACAAGATAAGGTAATATTATGAGCCCTCCGGAAGCCAATCCCGCGAACACATTCGACGCCCCCAAGAGCGTATCTTGAGAGTAGTTCTAAAACTACGAACCCTGTGCCCTCCGGGAGCCTATCCCGCGAACAGATTCGACGCCCCCAAGAGCGTATCTTGAGAGTAGTTTTTATACTACGATCTTCGACGCCCCCAAGAGCGTATCTTGAGAGTAGTGTTCATACTACGACCTTCGACGCCCCCAAGAGCGTATCTTGAGAGTAGTTTATACACTACGACCTTCGACGCACCAAGAGCGTATCTTGAGAGTGGTTTCCAAAAACTACGAATTTCGACGCCCCCAAGAGCGTATCTTGAGAGTAGTTATTACACTACGAATTCGACGCACCAAGAGCGTATCTTGAGAGTGGTTTCCAAAAACTACGATTTCGACGCCCCCAAGAGCGTATCTTGAGGTAGATTTGCAACCTACCAGATTCGACGCCCCCAAGAGCGTATCTTGAGGTAGAAAAAACACTACCAGTTCGACGCCCCCAAGAGCGTATCTTGAGGTAGATTTCAAACTACCAGTTCGACGCCTACCAGGAGCGTATCTTTGGTCTAACCTGAGCCCTCCGGGAGCCTATCCTGTGAAACGTTAAGTGCCGTCCGAGAGCCTGTCTCGTGAACAGATTTTGACACCCGTCAAGAACGTATCGGTGGACTAACCTGTGCCCTCCGGGAGCCTATCCTGTGAAACGTTAAGTGCCGTCCGAGAGCCTGTCTCGTGAACAGATTTTGACACCCGTCAAGAACGTATCGGTGGACTAACCTGTGCCCTCCGGGAGCCTATCCTGTGAAACGTTAAGTGCCGTCCGAGAGCCTGTCTCGTGAACAGATTTCGACGCCCACCAAGAGCGTATCTTTGGTCTAACAGTACAACGTATACCGTGTAAGGGGTATCAGAAGAGATCATCACACCATGCTTAGAAGGATACCATTCTTAGAAGGATACCATACTGAGAAGGATTCCATGAGAAAATAATTGCAAAGTAAAGTTGTATAAAGAACACATAATGTTTTTTCTTGATGAGATAGCAGGTATGATGTGAAGGAAAGCACAAAAGAAAGATAAAGAAAGGAAAGCATATTCAAAGGAGAAGTCCATGACCAAAGGATCATATACAGAAGCACAAGAGGCTATCATGTCCACATACACTGAAGTGGCTATCATGTCCACATACCTTGAGGTGGCTATCATGTCCACATACCTTGAAGTGGCTATCATGTCCACATACCTTGAAGTGGCTATCACGTCCACATACCCTGAACTGGCTATCATGTCCACACACTACAGAAGGGCTATCACTCCGACACATCACGAAGTGGCTATCACGTCCACATAAAACATCTGTCAAAGACATAAATTGTAAAGACACCACCCCGACCACGAACATCAAAAGGCTACGCCTAGCCCTAGGAGGAGGTTCAAGAAAAAGGGAAAAACAACACCCTTCGTACGCTCATCAAAGGTAGGCACTTATATTTCAACCCACTGGGTGATACTAGGAAGGAGACGTCCTCATTATGAAGACAACCTTCATATCTCACGAAATCAACCATGAAGCAAAGAATCACGACAAGCACTATTGGGGGCATATAACAAAACGATCCCCACAACGATCACAACTACGATACTAGTAAAGGCTAACTCAAGAGCAGTCTCCACCAAACTCCAAAGCAAGAATTCGCTATCTTAATCAGAGCCATGGCAAGAGAAAGGAACCTCAATGAAAGGTGATGATCACACCCATCACCAAAAGAAAAATCTTCAACGCAGGGGTTAATAACATAACCCATAGGAAAGACAAAAACACCTTCAAAAGTCGTCAAATCTACATGAAGATGAAATAAACTTGAGACTCGGCCCCTCGGCTGGGGGGCAGGGGATATAGAAGAGACATCAAGACCTATGATCACCCCATCGCCAGCCACAGGTTGTTTCCTTTTGTCTAGCAAAGAGGTCGCCTCTTCAACCACTACCTCCTTATCAGGGGAGGGAGTCAGCAAGGGGGCACTGGAAGGAGAGCCTCTCGCGGTTTCCTTCTCCTTGGCAGCCGAGGGCCCGACCTCAGAGTCAGGTTTTCGCGCCTTGGATTTAGATTGACTTGAACTCTCACCCACCACAAGAACCATTCGGTAACCAGGGAAAGACGCTCTAACAACAAGAAGGAAGCAGCATGAGAACAATCATAAGTATATCACAAAGAAAAAAGAAGGGAAAAAGAACATACTGGAAGCATTAGCAGCCACTCCTGACTTAGAAAATTTCTTGGCCTGATAAGCAGAACTAGAGGGTTCTTCCCTCTCATCTGATTCAACGGACGGTCAGATTTGGTCTGACCACCTTGGAAAACGATCTTCAAGGTCTCCCTGTCTGAAGAAGAAAGCTTCCCTAAAGTGAGTCATCTATACGAGCAACCAACGCAAAGATCGACCCTTACTCATGGAGGGGCGAGATACGCCTACTACGGGGGCAATCTTAACACCAAGGGAAGAGGGCGAACTTTTAGTTTCCCCAAATGGAGCAACGCTCCAGCACATCCGAAGGAAAGATTGCAGGGTAAAGGTCAAGAGCTATACACACGCTCCAACGAATGAAGGAAAAATGTTACACATGCCGAAGTCAAGATTAATGGACAATGCTCACGCTAGTACGAGGGAGACGGAACGTTGTGTCCCATTGAGTGGCAGAGTTCCCACCCTCAAGTAAAGGAGAGGTCTATGCTCTCACCTTTGCACTTATGCTCATATTCATGATTAACATCTACAGGTACATCAATGTCATCACTCATGCTCATACTCACAACCCGTCCATGCATACATACATGTTCATGCTTACACTCATATGCATGCTCACATACACACTCCCATGTGTTCAAACATTTAGACGTCCATGCACGTGGCCGCCATATATTCATGCATACATTCATGACTACAATCGCAGCGTGTCTCCACTCACTCCCATCCTTATGTTCCTACTTGCATGTATGCTAGTACACATCCTCATGTTCATGATATGTCCATGTTCACTCCTAGTTAACATCCTATAGGCATATTTTCTAGTATCCCATACTTAGAAAAAATTTTGGGCCAAAATTAAATTTTTCCTCACTTAGATAAAATCCCGGCACGAATTTGAAGCATAGGTCATTTAATTACATTCGTATCACACCCCTGTGCAAGTGTGTATTTTTTGAGTAGGCACCTGTAGCAGAGATAAGTTTATTACTCCTATCTCAGACGGACGCGTGCCTAGGCACACGTCCGTGCTAATCTGACGTTTACAATTCCCCTATCTCATTAGACAGGGGGCAGAGTCAGAGGCAAACATCCATGGGTAAGTAAACATTCAGACAAAGAAGGTAAAACCCCGGTTTCAAATTGCGCGTGTCATACCATCCTAAAATAGAGTCAATCAAGGGTTAGGCCATTGGTTGACTCGGGGGCATGTGATGGATATACGCCCAATTTGAACCCGTTGACTTCCGAACCGTTATATTTTTATCGTCACATTTATGATTGTAAATCGAAACTTCAACCCGGACACTTCGCGAGAACATCGACGGCTCGGACGGGGCCGAGGTGCCCGTCCGGCCGGGGCGAACTCACCTAGGTGAGGTTGGGTGGCCACACCCGACCTCCCCTAGGGGAGATCGGGTCAGCCGACCCGATCCCTCCTAGGAGGGATGGGGTTGGCCAACCCCACCCTCCCTAGGGGGGGTTGGGTGTCCTCACCCAACCCCTACCCTTGGGGGTCGGATTTCTCCCCCCAAGGGTCCCGACACCACTTTCGGACTCCCACGCTCGGTCCACTCCGCCTACCTCCTCCGAATCCTAAGGTCTTAATTATGCGCTTAAAGGTTAATTAATTGTGTTTAGAGGCTAACGATGTCATTAAGCCACCTTAATGACACCGTTGCCTATAAATACCCCACCTTCACAATTCATTTGGGAATCTTGGCAAGTGGCACAATTTTGCTCTGACATCTCTCTAGCTTTATCTCTCTAAAACCGTACTGACTTAGGCATCGGAGAGGGTTCATCAGGCACCCCCCCCCCTCTGTGCCTGGTATTGCCCCTCTTGCAGGGTAGCAAGGAGAAGAGAGCCAAGGAAGCAGAAGAGCATAGAGCAGTAGGACAAGCCCCAGGGGTAAGAAGTACAAGCCTCAGGAGGTCAGAAGGAGAGAAGGAAAGGAGGTCAGAAGGAGAGAAGGAAAGGAGGTCAGAAGGAGAGAAGGAAAGGAGGTCAGAAGGAGAGAAGGAAAGGACATATATCAGAACGACTACCCCAATGGAGCAGAAGGGCATGTATCAGAATGACTAGTCCTAGGAGCAGTGAACCCGACATTTCATTAGTGGGAGATAAATTCTAGATTGACGACCCGTTGACCTGGACTTTATAACCTAACAATTATTATGAGTAAAATTAAGGATGTCGTGGTCACTTCTTGCAACAAGTCGCCACACATAATCCCTGCTTGTCACGTCTGCAGCAAAATGGACAGCCGGCGAGGATTCTCCTCTCTACATATATATACGCATACATATACAAATAACAAATTAGAAACAATACAACGTTTAACAACATTAACACACAATTATTTTTGTCATGATATATATATATATATATGAGTTAATAATCAAATTACTAACAAAACTTTCTCACTTTACAAATTGCTATAATAATTTTTTAAAAGTGACTACTCGAACTTTCAATATTTAAGAAATTGCTACCTCAAATAGATAGATAGAAATTTTTTAAAACTAACTACTCGAACTTTCAATTTTTAAATAAATTGCTAGCTCGAATAGAAAATCGAGCATTTTTCTTTTAACAAAATGACTACTACTTTTAATTTGTAAGTAAATTGCTGCCTCAATCTTCAAACTGGATGAATAAAAAATTGAGCATATATTTTAATATATATAAATGAAAAGAATTGCAACAAAACAATCAAAGCAATGAAGCTAGGAAAAGTCCAAATGCGCATCCAATATTCCGTAACAATACTTTCAAATTTTGTAGCGAAAACATGTTCAATTTATATCCAATTCGACAAAAATTGAAATATATTTACTAGAAATTAAAAGTTTGAATAGCCAATTTTAAAAAATTAAACTTCAAATAACAATTTGTAAATTAAATTGATTAAATTTGAGATAGTAATTTAGTTATTAACCCTCTATATATATAGTACTACTATATACCGCTGCGGCAAAAGGTGGTGACGAAGCTAGTGACCTCAGCATCAATGCCACACGAATCCGCCAGGTCAGCAAGCTTATCATCACTGTCGACAAAGAGATCGCACAGACATGTGTTCCGATTTGCCACCGCAGTAATCAGCGGAGCACAGCAAGTGGCAGGTGGTTTTTGGCCGGTAGGGCGTTTCAGGTGGCCAAGACAGGCTGCCAGGTCACGGCCACAGCCGTTAGCCGCCACTGAGCTCGGAAAGAATGACGTGGCAAGTAGGGCGGCAACCATTGATAGAATTCTCCAAGAAGTCATATTATTCCTTTTGTTTTTCTCTCTACTGCGTATGAGTGAGTATATACTATATAGTCCGTAGGATATGGGTGTATTTATAATGATGGTTTTATTGACCGAAACGGGCCGAAAATAAGGACGTCTTGATTTGGATGAGGATGTGGAGATTTTCTTTAGGGCTGCTTTTTCAAGGGCTGCCTCTTTTGACCCGAGTTACACCCATCTCTAGCGTTACAAGTTGTATTATATAAATACATTATAATGATATTATATATATATATATAATAAGTAGTGAAGGTTTCATAAATAAAACTTGGGTTATTAGTTACCATAGGTTAATTATCAAAGAAAGGTACGTAATAGATAAAATAAAATGCACGAGGTAAACTGTAATTAAAATAGTGCATTTCGAATTTTCACTTTGGATTTATCCATAAAGAGAATTCATTTTAAAAAGTACTCAAATTCTCGGTTAGGACTGATAGATATTTTAGTAATTAATTAATAATCAAAAGTAAAACTATGATTCATATAGTTAGAGGGATAAGCTCCAAATAATAAAATAAATAAAGAAAGAATTCAACTCGGATAAAAGTATAGGGATAGGCATTATCTCCACTGTTCCTAACACGACAAAGAAATACACAATATCTGGCCAACATACTTTCTAGCTAGTTGATTAAATAATTGATTTATATATGTTGAAATCGAGGCTTGAACGAGTTTATTTGAAATTCGAGAATAGATCGGGTTAATTACATGATAGTATAAGTGTGCACATATACCGGCTCTCTTATTTACAAATATATACACATTTAATTATGAGTATATATATAACATACCCATTGCATGTTGTGTTTCCATATTTTGATTCAACATTTGAACTTAAACGAAATTAACCAAAGCCCGATCGAGATAACCCGAATGTAAGATGGTGTCAATTGTCCCGTCATCTTACTGCAGTATAATATACACTTTTATTTAAGTCTAGAAAATATTATTATTCTAGATATATATACACTTTTATTCAATTCTAGAAAATGTATTTATTCTAGATTTAACCCTTCCTAAATCTTAAATTTGTCCCTAATTGATTGATTTTTTTTTCACCTATGATTAAAAAGAAATTAACTTTCTTAAACTAACCAAAAGAAAATGTTCCCTAGTAACCAAATAATTTTTAAGAGAAATATATATTTATTATTACAAATTTTGTCCATGCAAAATGAAACAAAACAAAACTTAACTTACTAAACGATACACATACTTAAAACACATAGAAATCACATAATAACTTACCCACAAAGTAACCATAAATACTACTCGATCGATCGATAAACTACGAACCGACACCGGCATGCTGGGTCCCATGCTGGCCGAACTGCTCGGCCGCACGGTCCTTCATTTCCCGAGCCTTGCTGGCCAACTTCATCCGAGCATGGTCCAGCTGGTCCGCGCCAGGTGGGTGCTTACCTGTCACGTACCGGTAAATCCACGACAGCACCGTCACTGCCGCCACCCCGAACCCACCGGAAGCCAACAACCCCATCACCAGAAGCCCTAGGGTGATGACAGCTGGCACCAGCACAGGGCTGAAGATCACCAGCAGAGGTGTCACCACCGTGAGAGCTATGACTGTCCCGGCTAGGGTTAGCCCCGACAGGAGCAGGAGGGACCCACCGGCGGTGACGGCGGTTGCAGCCTTGACGAGCTGGTGGGCCAGCGGTTGGTGGTGGTGGTGCATGGCTCCGCCGTAGCTCTGGTGGTGTTCCGCCATTGATGTCGTGTTTTGAAGTGGGTTGTCGGATTTTTGTCGGAAAATTAGAGATATGGAAATTGAAAATGGAGTGTGTATTGTATAAAAAGGTGTAGAGAAGGGTACGTGTGATGAGAGAAGGTGTCACGTGTTTATGAGCTTGTCATGCATGGGTTGCATGTAATGAGCTTGCTTTATCTGCTGCCAAGTCGCTTCTTTTTCTTTTCGGTATAATATAATATATATATATATATGATATGATGCATGCATTTATTTAATTAGTAGAAAAAATAGCATCATAGATTAGGGTTCGAAATATTGGTTTGGGTCAAAATGGAAGATTATATCCAAAGTCCTCTATTTTTTATGATTTGTATAATTCATTTTTTATATTATTATTTATTAAAATGTTTTGTAAGTATATTTATTTTATCCCACTCCATTTTAGACTTGTTTTTATCCACAATTATGATTAATTTATGTTAATACCTGACCTCATTTAATTTATTTATTTTTTCACGCGGGTGGGCATGATTGTTTCACACTTAAACTAATTCTCACTTGTACCATGTCAGATATTAAAGAATTGAACATGTAATATCTGGTTAAGGGATGAAGCGCTGAACCGATAAATAATATTTTATTTTAAAATTATGGATAGTCACTGATGCATTATTTTAGGTTACAGATAGTGTAATTATTACATAGTTGCATGTATATTCGGAGTGAAGCTTAAATGCTCAATTAATTATACATACCAGCCATGTCAGTGTTTGGTGGGTGCATTTAATTTCAATCGTGATGTTTTGAAGTTACGGTTACTAACCAAATCACTTGCAGCAAGCAGTCGAAGAACCTCCGTAAAGCAGCTGCAGATCTGACATCGATTAGGTATTGTTTGATTTTAATTTATGGTTACGAATGCTTCGGATAGATGATGCAATCAAATTTGTTTTGAGGATACTGAAGATCTGGAGTTATTTTGAACATTCTCCTTTTGCACCTTCCAATTTGTTGTATTGTTGATTCAAATCAAGATCTTGAGATGGACGAAGTTACTGTTTGGGAATTTAGGATTGGTTCGGGTTCAATTTATTTAGGAAATTGGGCAAGATGTATAAATTTATGGTTCAACATTTTAAACTTCAGACATCAAATTTCAACATTGATGAAATTTCAGATAGTTTATACATAGTAGGTTCTTAACCCATCTATTTATCTTTTGGTTGCACTGCCTATTTATTTGGCTACACAAAAGTAATTATAAGTTTTTTGTATGACTGAGTTTCATGGGTTAGTTTAGTTAGCTAATTCTCACTTCCTTCCCATACTTGTTTTATTCTTCTGATGCAACACCAGACACCAGAATGTAGATGTTTTTTTGTAAGGAAAATATAGTTGCTTTGCATAATGATACTCTATGATTCAAACCACCATGATGTGTCTTGTTTGTCTTTAAACATGGAATAAAAATCTCAGCTTGTTTGGCCAAAAAAAAAATCTCAGCTTGGAGATTTTGCATTAGTGCTGGTAAATCCATGTCAATTGTGATGTTAGATCTGCTTAGCATGTCCATGAATATAACCTCTCTTTTTTTGCATTAATTAGGAAGCTAAGAGACATGAAGATCATGAGCATTATCATGATTGTGCTTCTTGTTAGTTTCTGCTTCACGTCTACAAACGTAGCACTTCGTAAGTATTTTCTTCTCCAAAATTTTCTTCGTTTTTTTCATAGCAAACTGAAATTTGCAATACGTAATTTTCTGCGACATTTTTTTTTTATGATGATGATTATATAATGTTAAGATATAAGTCCTACAGACGATGGTTTTTAAATTTAAATTAACATTATTTTATATATATATTATGGTTTTAAACTAATTTGACTTCGTCATTTGCATGGATTGAATGAGTGCAGAGCCACAACCACAATGCAGAGAAGGAATTGACGTACCCGGCAAATGTACGAGAGAGTTATGCACGCGCGAGTGCAAGAAGAAACGCCAAGAGTCGGTCGGTGATTGTCGTTACTATGTCGGCCCTGATCTTTCCTGTGTGTGTTTCTTTTCTTGCGGGAATTAGCTATTACAAAAACCTAGAAAGCAATATTCGTCATATATATGCAACCCTTTAATTCGTACGCAATCTAGTTCGTGTGTATCTATTTGTATTCGTATTTGTATTTGTGTGAATCTATTTGTATTTGTGTGAACAAATTATTCCATAAGATTATATGAGATATTAGTACTTTTCGAAAGTGTGGCTTGGTATGGAATTATATATCTACTTCACTTAGAAGGTTCGGAATATTATTCATTCAAACAATAGTACATTTAAGGTGGGATGTCACAACAAGTTATAGAGACTAAAATAGTAAAATTTAACTGTGAAAAAGTTGGTCGAATTAATAGAGAGTTAAAGATAAATTGAGAATAGCTTGTCGATTTTTTTTTGGTAATACAGAAAAAAATAAAAATCACTAAAATTCCAACATGAAAGAGTTAAAGATAAATTGAGAATAGCTTGTCGATTTTTTCTTGGTAATACAGAAAAAAATAAAAATCACTAAAATTCCAACATCACAATTAATCCACTACTTCCCTATCTTGGGAATACTCTAAAGTATAATGTAACAAACAAAATCTAAATGGGAGAGAAATTCGGTGAATATCTCAAAACTTTTTTCTATCATTAATTATTACCGCTTCTTTTGCAAGCTGATCTGCCATTTTATTTGCCTCACGGTAGATATGTCGTAGTTTGAACCTCTTAAAAGACTTCAGAAGCCTCATGCGATCACAAAGTAACGACATTAGTGGTGTATCACCGCATGGTTCCTAATGATCAGTCGGATTACTTATTTGGCATCCATTTCAACATAGATGGATTATGTGCTTAGATCTTTTGTCATAACTAAACCATCCCTAAGAGCCCAAAGTTCTGCCACAAGACTGTTCGTTATTCCCAACTTCCTTCTAAAACCCCTAATCCACCCTCTAAGGTCATTTCTCAACAAACCACCACCATCTGCTGGGCCAAGTTTGCCTCGAGTTGAACCATCTGTATTGAGCTTAACCCAACCATTAGGTGGAGGAGTCCATTTGACTTGGATAGTGGTTTTGATAAAGAGATGTGGTGGTTTGACCAGTACCGAAGTCAAATCATTAGTATGTTCAACAAACATGATTAAAGAGGAACTGAGAAAAGTGTAACTCTTAATTTACTTAAAGTGTAACATGTTTGTCGTTTGAGTATGAATAAATATACACTATCTTATCGATAAAATAAAAAGATATCTTAATTTTTTTGTAACGGAAATTGGTTCATTTGTATTATTTTGGTTAATTTTGAAACAAGAAAAAATATGAGGAATATTCTTAAAAAGAACAACAGAACATTAGATTAGACAGGAAAGATAAAAGGACTGGTTTCAGAAATTGGTTAAATAGATGGGGTACATTTATAAAGAATAACTTAATGGAGGTAACTCCCACATTACGGGAAACATATGGCCCAAAGTACAATTTTATTTGGGCGCATTTTGATATGGCTTCCTAAACACCTGTGTATACAAAAAACATCTTGGGCCGAGACATTGAAGTAGCACTCCAGGCCCATATTTCTTCTTCTTAATTATGCTATTGGGCTAATCTACCAAAGAGGCTTCTGGCCCAAAGATAAATTCAATTTATTTAATTCCATTAGGATTTTCTGACCCAAACTCTTTCAATACACCTTTATTAATGATTGTTCTCGTTTAATTTAATGTTGCTTCAATTGTAATTTGACAACTAACAGAACGGCAGATGATTATAACACGATGATCATATATATGAAATTATGAATGCTAACTGTTACAAAATGTATTATAGAAAGAATTAGTGTATCAAAGTTGGTGATGGATATGCAACCAATTGGAACGCACTTAAGTTTGACTTAGTCGCCACGTCGACTTTATGCACTGTTATAAACTGAAATATTGATACCGATCGACCCAAATAAACACACCCATCTGGTAAAAAGGGTCCACACGCGCCCATACCGATGGACCACACGCGCCCATACACAAAAAAGGGTCTGAGCGCTTCGGACGCTCGGACCTCCGACCCCAGGGCGACCACTCCAAAATGTCAATACCCGCATGAAAGATACGCGGACCCCACTAAAACACTATGGACCACTCTTATGCTAAACAAGATATAAACATGTCTTATCTGCGAATAAGCGCTATCCCCGGTTAGTATAATCCTTATTCGGATTAATATCCTTGAAATTTATAAATAGAGCTCAAAGTCATTCATTTCAAGGGTAATTCACTATTCTCACTATAACACTATTACTTTCCCTCTCTTCAACTTGAGACTTATTTAAGCATCAAAGTGAGTTTACCGGGAACACCCCCGGTTTGCCTTATCGTAGGTCATAGAGGGAATAAGTATGAGAGGAAGTGCACAACAACGAAGATCCTGAAAGACATGATCTATCAGCTGACTTTTGATGGATTTTTTTTTTTAGACTTTTGATACAAGAGAGGATCCGCCCGTAAAAAACATATTTATTATTTGGGTTCCTTTTTTTTTTCATAAAAACATAGGTTTTTTTTTTCTTTTTGCAAATAAAAATAGAACCTGGGTACTTTTTTTGTTTTAAAAAGATTACATTATAAACAACAAGGTGATCCAATTTTAACAACATACTTAGTGAAAGCACAATTAGGATTGTCTAAGCTACAACATAAACAGAAACTACAAAACTAGGGTACTTTGAAAGTACCATATATACTTTATATTCAGTTTACAAACTTTTAATTTACAATTTTATCCAAGTTTTGTAAATACTAAATAGAGGGCTTCTTTTAAAAAACTGAAATCAATAAAAACAAAATATAGGGGAAATGTATATAAAAATTAAAAAAAAAAAAAACTAAAAGAATATTATTTTTAAAAATTTGAATTAACCTTACGATAAGTAAATTATATGGAAGTGTATATTTATCGGAATATGCTCTGTGGAGGCGACTGGACTGGAGGTGGAGGAGAAGACGACCAGAGACGACCACGAGACGACTTCTACTTCAATTTCTCGGACTTCAGTTTCAGCGTCTTCTTCCATCATTTTTTGTATTTCACATTTAAGTTTATATTTTTTTCGAAGTAAATTTCTATTTCTTATTCTTATTTTATTTAATAAATATGTCGTAAATAGATGTGGACATAGGAGTGTAAATGAGTCAAGCTATTCGTAAGCTACTCGGGATCGACTCAGACAAAACTCGAACTTGGCTCGAAAAATTTCGTTAGCATTAAGAGAATAAAGACAAGTCTTTTTATTTTTACTTCATATTTCAATAAAGACATGTCTTTTTAAAGAGAATAAAAACATATCTTTTTAATAATTATACACAATAAGAGTTTTAATTAAAACAATACGTTCAAATCTTCTTTTAAAATGATGCCTCTAACGAAATTATAAAAAAAATCAATACGCAACACAATTCTATTAAAACCAAACATCTAATATATAATCATTTCAAGCTAACTATACTTACTGTAATGTATTATATATACATACAATAGGGGCCATGAGATATCTACTCTTATCGTAGCAATAATCGTAAACTAGGTATTTCTCTTGGACAGTCTTGTATTTGGCTTGTTGAGTAGCACCGAGCTGTCGGGAGTTGCAGTAGTGCATTGATTCCGGTGTGGTGACCCGACAGCTCTGGATGTTGATATCCTTGTACGAGCACTTGAACGGTGCTTGATCCCAGCTAATCGGTATCCCGTGCTCTACCCAATCAGCGTTCCAAATGGTCGCCCACACTCTCATTGGCTCTGTCATATAATCCTGCCCAATTCCCGTTAGGTTTTTTAAAATCCGAACGGGAATATCGTTGACAAGGAACTTGCAGTAAAATACGAAAATGAGTGGTAAATTATGTTGTAAAGTCTAATCGTAGAAATGCAAATTTATAAAATTTCAATATACAATAGAAACGCCGAAATCAGAGGAAAATGTAGTTTTTATAAGACTTTACGACTCTAGGGTCGTTTCTACACGTGTCTTCCTAAATGGCGATTTTGCTTCGTTTAAACTCGATTTCTAAGTTAAAAATGTAAAAGCGTACTTAAAAATGAGTTTTTAACTACCGTTAATCTATGAAAATCTTATTGACTTTATAATTTATTTTTGTAAATATTAAAGTTTAACTGACTTACACGACGTTCCACTAGTTCCATAAAATGGAATATGAGTGGAAATCGGCTCTCGGGTCGAACCAGAGAGTGATCTTTAGCTCTCGATTGTCGTGCCCGTGGACGTATACGTTTGTCTGCAAAACTATTGCAGGCGATCGTTGCCGTAGAACTCGAAGTCGAGCTCGTCGTGATGATCAGGCAGAGAACCGTCTCTGGGCGCCGACGATAGCAGTAATATAAGACATAATTTAGTTTATTAAAAAAGTCGAAAAATGCAAACAGACAGAAATTCAATACGTAAGTTTATACGTAGAATTATACAATCTACGTATACATGCAATCTATACACTATATATCACACTTACATAGAATGTGGAGAGCACTGCATGAGAGTCTCTGTTGTCAGATAACTTGACATGGGTATTGAAAAACCCTGATCCAAATGCTAATTTGGACATAATACCCGCCCCTAAGCCCGAAGTCGAGCTCATCGTGATGATCAGGCAAAGGAGTGCCGGCTTTGGGCGCCGAGGATAACTGTAATATAATACATAAATTAGTTTATTAAAAAAGTCGAAAATGCAAACATAAATGAAATATACGTAAGTTTATATGTAGAATATACAATATAAGTATATATGCAATCTATACATTATATATGACACTTACATAAAATGTCCGAGAGGACTGCAGAAGAGCCTCTATTGTCAGGTATCTTGATACAAGTATTGAAAAACTCTGATCCATAAGCTAATTTGGATATGAATCCGCCCCTAGACAGTAAAAACACGTTTATTATTTTGGATAGCATTTTATAATGCTGTTAAATTTTAGCTCATAATTTTATGATTTGGGAAAAAAAAAAAAAAGACATGTCTTTTAGCTCATAATTTTATAATAAAGACAATTTTTTTTAGATATTTAAGCGTCGTACAAGTAGCATATTTCTCCCCATCATCAATTAGATAGAAAAATTAAACTGAATTATCCCGAATATTATTTAAAAAAATATGGAACTTTTTAGAGTAAAATTATAAGTTCGGATAGCATTTTATAATTATGTCAAATTTTAGCTCATAATTTTATAATAAAGACATGTCTTTTAACTAATCAGAAAAAGACATGCCTTTTAGCTCATAATTTTATAATATAAAGACAACTTTTTTTAGATATTTAAATGTCATACAAGTGGACTACATATTCCCATCTCCAAGTTGTTCTTCATTCATCTCATTTTGTTGTGAAAATGTTGTTGGATATTGCGATGCCCTCATTGCCACTCTTCCTTCGTTTTCTATTGTAGACTCGGCTACACTACTTGGATTACAATTTTTTTTTTGTAGATTTCATTCGATGTACAAGATATGCTTAGATCTTAGTTATGAGTGATTGACAATTTGAACTAAAATATATACAATATTAGTAGTCAATAATCGTATTTGTGGTTTGACCAAAACGTGTGAGGTGTGTTATGTTAGGTTTGTTAGCAAATATATATATATATATATATTCATAAGCATTTTATTTACATTATTAAAAACTGTCAATAAGGTTACACAAAAAAGCGTGCTAACATATTATAATATAAAGACGCATTATCTTAATATATTAGGATATAAGGACGCAAAATGCGTCCCTATTATGTAATGTTAAGAGACGCAAAATGTTCTTTAGAATTAAAAGATGCAAACAAACGTCATTAGTATGTAATATTAGAAGGCGCTTAGAAGCGTGGTGTGTAGTGTAGATTAGATGACGAATTTCTAAAGCATCACAAAATTAGTAGAGAGATTAGTTGGGACACTTGAGTTTTCGTCATTTAAAGCGTCACAAAGTTATAGAAGACGCTTTAAAATGTTACTTAAGTATTAACCAACGTCTTCTAAATTCGGTTTTGTTGTAGTGATTATTGTCGCTATATATAACATTTATTGACGAAAATATTACTAATTAATGTTTTTTTTTTTCGTGTCAGTAATGGACGAAGTAATCTGATGATTGAATTCGGTCGTGTATGTGATAACTTAATTAGCTCCGTACGGTTCCACCGAGAACCCAATTATCGGAAAGTACCTATTTGTTACACTATGTTATTTTGACATCTAGTGGTTGAAATAGTGTTATTTTAATGGAATATTCTAAAATAGGAGTATTTTCATATTTTACCATTTAATTATAAATATATTCAATATACACAATTTTATCATATATTAAACACATAAAGTATTTCGATCAAAGAAAACCACATAAAGTACAAATAAAATCACATGTTATATATATATATGCACTCAACAGGGGTGTAGGATATCTACTCTTATCATAGAAATAGTCATACACCAAGTATTTTTCTTGGACAGTCTTGTACTTTGCTTGTTAAGTAGCATCGAGTTGTCGGTACCGGTACTTGCTCCACCAGTTGTATCGGCCACGGGAGTTGCAGTAATGCATCGATTCCGGTATGGTGACCCGACAACTCTGGATGTTGAAATTCTTGTACGAGCACTTGAATGGTGCTCGATCCCAGCTAATCGGTATCCCGTGCTCTGCAAAATATGGAAACTTTATTGACTTTTTTTTTTTTTTTTTGTAAAGATTAAAGTTTAATTGACTTACACGACGTTCCACTGGTTCCATAAAATGGAGTACAAGTGAAAATCGGCTCTTGGGTCGAACCAGAGAGCGATGTTCTGCTCACGGTTGTCGTGCCCGTTGACGTAGATGTTCGTCTGTAATATGATCAGGAGACGGTCGTTGTCGTAGAACTCGAAGTCGAGCTCATCATGATGATCAGGCAGAGGAGTGCCGGCTATGGGCGCCGATGATAACTGTAATATAAGATAGAATTTAGTTTATTAAAAAAGTAAAAAATGCAAACATAAATGCAATATACGTAAGTTTATACGTAGAATATACAATATAAGTATATATGCAATTTATACACTATATATCACACTTACATAGAATGTCGAGAGTACTGCATGACAGTCTCTGTTGTCGGGTATCTTGATACGGGTATTGAAAAACCCTGATTCATAAGCTAATTTGGATAAGAAACCGGCCCCTAAACAGTAAAAACGCGTTTATTGTTTTGGCCAAGACAATAAAAAAATAATATTTTATACAACTATTTCTATAGTAAAGTTATAAGTTCAGATAGCATTTTATAATTCTGTTGAATGTTAGCTCATAATTTTATGATTTGGGAAAAAAAAGACATGTCTTTTAGCTATAATTTTATAATAAAAACAATTTTTTTTAGATATTTAAGCATCATACAAGTAGCCTACATCTTCCTATCATCAATTAGATAGAAAAATTAAAATGAATTATCCTGAAAATTATTTTAAAAAATATGGAACTTTTTAGAGTAAAATTATTAGTTCAGATAATATTTTATAATTCTGTCAAATTTTAGCTCATAATTTATAATAAAGACATGTCTTTAAAATGGAAAAAAAAAGACATGTCTTTTAGCTCATAATTTTATAATAACGTCAAGTTTTTTTTAGAAACTGAAAGAACATGATTTTTAAAAACTTTGAATTAACCTTACCATAATTACATGGAAGTGTATATTTACGGAAAATTGGTCGAGTGACAATTCGACCAACTTTTTATGCTCGTCCACATGGATGTGGTTGTTCCCGTATTAAATATCGAACTGGTCGTCGAAAAAGTTCCCCGCCGTAAAGGAAATAAACCTGATACACATACATACAAAATATTTTGAGTAAGAATAACAGCTAAAACACACTACTTCAAAGGTTAATAGTTAAGAATTTGAGCGATACTTATATGAGAGACTTACCAGTACCGAGATTAGACCTGCCATCTTCGAGTGGGTGTGGCAGATTAGGGCTGAGCTGGTGTTTCCGTGGAGGAGAAGATCCAGTAGGCCGGAGGTACGGTGGTCTGAGATGAGGTCTAAGAAGTAAAACTAATGAAACTGATAAATTTCATTATCGGAACAAGAATCATTTCCGATTATAATGGCACAGGTTGTAATTAAGCGGACTTTTAAGGTGAATAGTTAATCTCTCTAGAGTCAGAACTTGTCGTGACTTTTTATCGGAACAAGAACATTTTCTGATTATATATATATGTATGTAGGAGAAGTAATTGTCTGCACCAAATTTTTTTTTTTTTAGCCGAAGTGACTGCGACTTTCTACCAACAACCTATATTTGTTTTTCATATTAAACCACATTACAAAGTGCAACAAATTCCGTCTATTCAAATATGTTAATTATTTATTTTCGTATTTTTAAATGTATATTCAGTTCATAGAATATTGTTATACTTCATCTCAAATTATGTTCAAATTAAAATTACTATTTTAATATTTTCCACTACGGGTGTCAACGGGTATCGCTAGCTCCCGGATCCGTCCCGTACATCTCACGGGGCGGGGCAGCCCCAGGGTCAATCATGTGAGAAATAATTCATTTTATAAACTTAAAATCTAAAAACTTTAGGTTTACCGTATCTAAATTCAACTTCAAATTCAAATCACAATTACAAATTTAACTCAAAATCCAAATCACCAAACTCATTAGAATTCGTGTTATTTTGACCATGTGTTATATTGTTCATATAATTTTATATAATATGCATATTATATATATATAATACATACACGAGGCGGGTCGAATAGGCGAGACATCAAAGTAGCATTTCGGGCTCAAGCAATTGCTCTTTTTAATTATACATTTGGGCTAAGCTACCAAAAAAAGGCTTATGGCCCAAAATTAAATTGCATTTATTAATTCTTTTATGATTTTCCTATTGTTATAATTATTTATTTTATTTATGCCCGTCTTGGCTCAAACTCATTCTAAACATGGTTATTTAGACTAAGTGAACATATTTTGTATAAGATTAGATCAAGACGAACCTCTAAGTAGATTAATCAGATTAATCGAGTCATGATTAACTGATAGTTATAGTTCGAATAATTGATACACCAAACAATATTTTTTTATAAAACAACAAATGAGATTATGGCTCTTATTTACACTTAATCTGCAATATAAGTGGGCAAAAGAATATACTTCTTGGATGTTACAGACAAGCCCGGCCCGGCCCATTGGGCTTCTCTTAGTTGAAAAACTGGCGTAGGCTCTAAAATAACCTTACTTGTAGTTGGGTTTTTGGGCCCAAACATGTAGATGGTTTTTTTTGGGCCCATTGGGTTCTTCTTTCCCTATACTGCTAATATTATCTCTATATTTCAGGGAAAATATGGAAAAAAAAAGTATTTTTTTTTTTTTTGGCCAGGGAAAAAAAAGTATGGGAAAATAAAATGTAATAACAAATATATAATTTTTTCTCATAATCCACCGTCAGTACTGGTAGTAGTTGAATTTCTGAAGATACCATTAATGGCTTGGCCACACATCCATCCAAGCAATGAACAAGACACATTTTCCCAGTGTCTTGTAACCAATCATATAAGGACCCTATTATATATTCAAGCTTAATAATTGGCCAAACTATATAAGGTAATGGTGGAATAACTTTTCAATGGGATGTTAGTTTTTATTTTATTTATTATAAAATACAAATTAATAGAAGTCAATGAGGGTTGTTTTTTTCCACAAGTCAATGAGATTCTACATTTTGTAAATAATAATAATTTAGTATAAATATGAGTAATTATATATTTATATATTATCATAAAAAATATGTAAATAGTCCTGCATTAATGTCTATATAGATCTGCACTTTAAGTATGAGATAGCAAAATATTGTTAGGGAAAGTAGATGGAGACAGTACAATTTTCAGGACCATACTTGTCATTTGGAAGAGAAAAATACACATGGACATGCAATAAAAACAAGTGGTCCAATAGTTAAGGACATGGTGTGTCTTTATCTATACTTATGATGATATAGAAAAATACTTCACCTAAATTAAAAAGATTATGAATTATCTAAAATTAGATATGATAATTTCTTACACTGACATGATAAGATAGCATAACATGAATATGCATAAAAAAAGTTATATTTATGCAAACATACGATAAAACAGTTAGTACTATATAATTATTGTGCCGTGTTCGTTTTTAAGTATCATAAGACGACACACTCGATAGCACGATAGAGTTGTTCTAGCAAGTATGATTCTTAAGTTTTTTTTAACAAATATTGTTCAAATTTTAAAACTCCATAGTAAAAATTTAGGGTTTTTTTTTTAGTAATTTTAGAGAATATATTATGTTTGTAATTAACAGAAAAATTAACGGAACTAGTAAATTGCATATTAGCAAAAGTTCAGCTAACAATTTGCTAAAAAAATAAGTCCAGCTAACAAATTACACTTTTACGTAAAATTGAGCTAGCAATTCGGTAATTAACCATATACTTAATATATATATATATATATATATATATAAATGATTGTCATCATACTTCCATAGTCAAACTTTGTAAGAATTTTACCTACATATATAGTAGATCATTGTTTATATATGTGATTAATTATATATTACGTTTTGCAGTTTGTATAGTGTGTATGTATATATTGAGTTGCTTTCAAAAGAGTACTCACAAAAAGAAGCAACCACCGATACCTTTCAGTCTTCCAACCATTCATCATAGACTTTTCGGAAGCAAAACCGGTCAAAATTATTATATGCAAATACTAAAAAATGTAACCGTCTATAATCATCTCAATGTATGAGACTTATATTATAATATTGATTGTTAATCAATGATGTGTATAAATTAAATAGATTTTTTTGGTAACCATAAATTAAATAGATCATCCACATAATATATTATTTATTCTTGAGCTCTTTCGTTTGTTTTATACTAACTGATATTAGAGTCAGATTTAAAGTGGTGGTCTGAAAAAAATAGGCGTGATTAACGTAGCTGAAAAAGCCAATGGATGAGTGGTGACTTGAAAAACTATATGTAACCGAGTGGTAGTATGAAAAACCAGTCGTTATCAATGTGTTCAGAAATAATTAAGAGCTTGGAGTGATGATTTGGAAAAAGCAATTGTAACCAACTAGAATATTATTCTCCTTAAAGGGTATGAAATTTATGTTCTTTACTCATCTCAATGTATGATACTTGTATCTCATTGTGATGCTTATAAACTAAATTAGCCATCTTATTGAGTTGAACTCTTCCTCTTTGACTTGTAATAAAAACAATTAAAAAAAATATGGAAACTTTCAATTTTCTTTTAATTTAAGTTATAAATACTTAGTATTAGTTCAAACAAAGAAACAATTTTTTTTGTTGCAAACAATTTATTGAGGAAGTCTATGGCGCAAGTGGTGTTCAAACTCAAGCTTTAGCTAGCTCAACTTTATGCAGTACCCTTTTCAATTTTTTAATATATATATATATCTATGTAACTAATAAATAATCAATAACTTGGCAAGATGGAGTTACAAAATCAAGATTAGGGCATTTAATTTTGAAAGCTTTCACAACTTTATTCAAGGAAAGCCCATGTAGAGTCTTTCAACTTCTGACAGTGAAGAAAGGACGCAAAGGTTGCTCTTTTCACACTGTAACACTGACCCAAGTCACGTGCTTCTGCTCTCCTCACTTACCGCTGATCTCTCTCTCTCTCTCTCTAGTCTCTAGACTCCATGTTCCTTTAATTTGTTTCAATTCAAGCGCCTTCTCATTCTACACCACAGCATCAGTTGTCTTCTTCACTAGAGCTTGAAGGTGAACTAGTGGTTGGTTTATCTCCTTCATAGATCTGTCTCCACTCGGCAAAGGTACAATTTTTCTTCACTTTCTTTGTGTTTGCTTTCTGGGTTTTGATTTCATTTGAATACTTCTCTGATCTCAAGCGCACCAATTCCATTTTGCGTGCTCAAAACTGTTTAAAAAAAAACTGTTTTGAATGCCAAAATCCAACCATTTTAGGGTTATTGCAGCAAGCTTACACTGCGAAAAAGTAAAAAAGTGTTAATTTTCTGCATTGTTGTCAGTTCTTGAATGTTTGATGTACATTTTGGCAAGAACATGGAGAAAAGAGGGTTACTGCAGCAATATTACACTGCAAAAAACTTAAAGAATGTTAATTTTCTGTATTGTTGTCAGTTCTTGAATGTTTGATGTATGTGGTTAGAAAATGCAGAGAAAAGGGGTACTCCAGCAGTAATACCGTTTTAAAAAAAGGTGTTCAATTTTTGTATAATTGCCAATTCTTGAGTGTTTAGTGTATCTTTGGCAAGGAAATGGAGAGAAGAGAGTTATATAGCATCACTAATTCAACCATTCTGTGCTGAAAGTAGCTTTATTAATTTAGTTTGAAGTGTGATCCATGGTTTATGTGCTAGATAAAATGTGCTCTATACTTGCAATTTAGGCACTTTCTAGTTTGTTTGGCTTACATGTTAGCAAATCTCCAGTTCTTGAGAGTTTATATAAATTTGTCAAGAAAATGGAGAGAAGTGGACTACTGCAGCAGTATTACACTGCAAAAAACTTTAATAAGGTGTTAATTTTCTGCATTATTGTCAGTTCTTGAATGTTTAATGTATATGTGGCAAGAAAATGGAGAGAAGAGGGTTATCCAGTATTAATACAGTTTTTTAAAAAAAAAGTGTTCAATTTTTGTATTGTTGCCGATTCTGGAGTGTTTAGTGTAACTCTGGGAAGGAACTGGAGAGAAAGAGTTATACATCACTAATTCAGTGGAAATCTTAAGAAAAGGTGTTAATTTTTTGCTTTATTGTATGTCAATTGTCAGTTGTTCTTTGTTCATGCACTTCATTAGGAATCTTGATACATTTTTGCTCTTTTATATGTCCATAAGATTGAGAATTTCATCTTTCCCTATGATACCTGTTGGTTTTTTAATCCCTAGAGCTTAATGTTGCGATTTTGCAGGAGATGGGTGTCATTTCGAGAAAATTGTTTCCGGCATGTGAGAGCATGTGTGTTTGCTGCCCTGCTCTGAGGTCCCGATCTCGTCAACCCGTCAAGCGTTACAAAAAACTGCTCGCCGATATCTTCCCTAAGTCGATTGTGAGTTTTTAACACCAGTCTTTGCTCTTGTCTGATATTCTTTAGCAATTTGTAGATGTGTTTATCTGATTGAAGACAGAATTAGATAACTTTTAACTTTGATTATAGGAGGGTTCGTCGAATGATCGCAAAATTGTAAAGTTGTGTGAATATGCTGCCAGAAATCCATTCCGAATTCCAAAGGTACAAATAGATTATGCATTTCTGATATATGCTTATATGTTATATATTTATAAACAAAATGAACTTTGAGTCTTTGACAAAAAACAAACCAAATTTCTTTTCTTGACAAGGAACAAATTAAACTTACAAATTATGTTTATTTCTCGATCAAAATGTGACGGAAATTGCACATAAGACAGCCACTTGATGCATTATAACATTACATGGATGTTAAGCGTGCTTTTTTCGCCACGTTTAACAGAAAAATCAAACCCAGTTTGCAATTTGGTATGCCTTTAAAATTTTGTTTACGTTTTGTTAAAAAAATCAGATGGGTTTTCGGCAAAAGGTCAAAGTTTTTTTTTTTGGTAATTAACCCGTATATATTATCTGAGGTCTTTGTGCATTGTTTTATAGATTGTTACGTATCTTGAGGAGAGATGCTGCAAGGAGCTTCGAAACGGGCACATCAAGTTCATTAATGTCATTGCAGAGACCTACAATAAGCTGCTATCTATGTGCAGAGCTCAAATGTAAGTCTTTCATACTTAACTGTTCAAGTCGAGTAAGGTTTGGTTTTAAATTTCTGACACTTATTGCGTCTTTAGGGCATTTTTTGCTGTCAGTCTATTAAATGTGGTGAAGGAGCTTTTGGATAACTGCCAACAAGATGATGCTCAGATACTTGGTTGCCAAGTCTTGACAAGATTCATCTATAGCCAGGTAACTTGATTCAGTGAATAAGCAAAAATAGGCTTTTTTTTTGTAAAACAAAAGTTTGATTTTTGGTGGGTTTCCTTGCATGAACAGAGAGATGCTACTTACACCCACAATATCGAAAAGTTTGTTTATCGGATATGCACAATGGCAAGAGAGAAAGGAGAAGGACATCAAAGGCGTTCTGTTAAAGCATCAAGCTTGCAGTGCCTTTCTGCAATGGTAACTTATATAACTCTTTACAAAATTTAAAAAGTCGACATTTTAATTTTTTTTTGAATTTCTAGAATGTTTTCCTCTGAATACAGGTCTGGTTCATATCGAAGTTTTCAAACATCTTCACTGGATTTGATGAGGTCAGTTCTCCTTTTGAGATTTTAACTTCACGAACTTCATTAAGCTGTTCAAATTTCAAACTGCTGCCTTTGGAACTGCAGATTGTGCATGCAACATTAGATAACTACGAATCCAGTGCCCAGAACGATGAATATGGAGTGGATACAACTCGTCATTGGGTGGACGAAGTTGTAAGATCTGAAGGCAGAGTTGGAGGCGAATCTAGCCCAAATAGTGTCGCTCTAAGGCAACACCCACAGAAGAAAGATCCTTCACTTTTGACGAGGTGGGTCCGATGTAATCAATTGAAAAATACAATTTTTTAAGCGTTAATTATATTAAAAAAATTGAAATTTGATTGTCTAACACAAAAGAAACCGATAGTTTTTCTTGACAAAAAACCAACTGAACAAAGTGCAAATTATGTTGATTTCTCATTTCTTCATTAAATTGTGTTAGAGAAACAGTTTGATTTTTCATTTTTTGCAAAACAATCAAAGTTCGGTTTGTTATTTTAGTAACTAACTATTTTATAATGGGTAGTTTTCGAATTGCATTTGTAGTTCTGCAAATATATCAATGCCTCATATATTTATACTTTTTACAGGGAAGAGAGCGAGTCGCCAGAAATTTGGGCTCAAATTTGTCTACAGAGAATGGCTGAATTGGCCAACGAAAGTAACACAACCATGCGAGACGTGTTGGATCCTATGTTTATCTACTTCGATAGTTGCTCTCATTGGGTCCCAAGACACGGGTTGGCCCTTGTTGTGTTGTCTGATTTTACATACATGGTGGAAAACTCAGGTATCTCTTCTTCCCTTGCCAAAAAGAAAACTTGTTGCACAATAAAACTAAATTTGCATTCATAATTACATCCATACGGTGCGGGAAAAAAAATAAAATTCTCGTCTTTGCCAAATGGGTATATTTATATCAGTGATTTGCGATGTTTCAGTGACTCAGCAGTCGATATTAGCTTCCGTGATACGTCATATGGACTACAAAAAGATCTTCCAAGACCTGCAGCTCAAAACTTGTCTCATCAAGATCGCCACTGTTTTAGCAAGACAGATTAGACTCGAAGCCACGCTTTCCGAATTGGGTTTTGTCAGCGATCTATGCAGACATTTAAGGAAAAGCCTTCAGGCAACTATGGAGTCTGTCGGGGAGGAGGAAATGAACTTAAACACCTCGCTTCAAACCGCCATTGAAGATTGCTTGCTTGAAATTGCCAAAGGGGTAAAAATGAAAATCCGATTGTACTATCTTTTTGTTATAATTTTTCGGTTTGATGGCTCACTGTAGTATAATTTTATAGATTGGTGATGCACAACCATTATTTGATATGATGGCGATAAATCTCGAGAAGCTGCCCTCATCTGGAGTTCCTGCCAAAGCTTCTCTCGGATCATCAATGATTCTTGCCCATATGATTTCGTTAGCTTCTGTTTGCTCAGGTTGCCAACAGGTGAGTTGGAATTTTCGGTCTAATACCACTTTTTTCCCAAAAAAAGTTTTTTTTGTTTCAAAGAATGCTACAAAAATTGAAACTTGGTGAGAAATTTATAAAAGGTGTTTACTTTTATACAAAATATTGTAGTTTTTTTTTCTTGATCATTACTTGCTGCAGCAGTTGTCTTTCAATTTGCTTCAAAAACCACTGTCTTGATTGTTTCTTGAACATCCTCTTACAGGTGTTTCCCGATTCACTTCTACTTCCTCTCCTGCAAGCAATGCTCCATTCCGACATGGAAGTCCGAATCGGGGCCCACCAAATGTTATCGATCCTCTTGATTCCTAATACCAACCGATCGAGACATGAAGTCCATTCCCTGAGATCGAATTCTCTTTACGAACCCAGAAAATGGCAGTCGAGCACCGAATCCGCTCTTGTCTCAGTTACTGCACGACTTGAAAAGCTCAAGAACGATAAAAACGGTATGGTTTCCGAGAAGAACAGCATCGATAAAGATGCATACACCTTCAAGAATTCCACCAACTTCCGCAAAATCTCTTCGGGGTTCATCGAGGTACTAACTTATAACTATTAAAGTTTTGTTTTTTGAAGAAAAGTTTTAATTTTTGTTATTTTTGATGGATGATTCAGGAACCGTATGTTCTGTCGTTCACCGAGGATCAAATCGCACAGTTGCTATCATGCTTTTGGTTACAAGCCATTTCGCCCGATAATCTGCCCTCAAACATCGAAGCTATAGCGCATTCTTACGTCCTGACTGTACTTTCTTCTCGCCTAATGGTGAGATTCGTCTTTATAGCTTTAGCAACACGGTTTTTTACTCTTTTAGCGATACGGTTCTCTTGTCACTAAAACCCGTTCCTTGTCTTGTTTGCAGAACACTAGTAACAACATCGTAATCCGAATCTTCCAACTTCCTCTTGCGCTCAAGAACATCTCCTCGTTGCCTTTTTCGTCTAGAAGATCGATTATGACGCTCTCCACGAGCATGTTGATGTTTGCAGCCAAGATATATAACATTCCCGGAGCGATCGAGCTTCTGAAATCGCTACAATCATGCATCGTAAGTTTCTTCCGACATCCTCGATCATGTCTTGGGAAGATTCTGTTAGTTTTAAGAATGTTGGGAATTTTTCGTATTAGGTCGATCCTTATCTGGGCATCGATGCGGATTTTCAAGTATTTGTCAAACCGCTAGTAGATGTTCGTGAGTATGGATCCGTCATGGATAATCAGCTCGCCTTGACTATTGTTGATCGTTTATCGGCCAAATTCAACGAATTGGAGGACTGTCTTCTCGATACCTTAGCTCGGAATCTTTCTAGCATTACTGAGGTAAGGAATCTTGGTTCAGAATCTTTCTAGCTATGGAATGGGATCTTTCTTCCTCTTAACACTTGATTTCTAATTATATGACTAGCTCGAGGTAGACGATGTGAAGAAACAGCTATCGGAACCGTTTGCACCTGACGAAACATTCATGTTCGGTCAATTGCCATTGCTCGATTTTGACCACAAGCATTCTAAGATGTCGATGTCTTTCGATGATGTATGAACTTCCTTCCCTTGTTTATTGTCATGATTTGGATTTCTTTTTGGTAATTGATTATTCGGATTCGAGTGAAACATGAACTAATACCTTCGGTTTCAGGATTTTCCGATGAACTCTTCTGTCGAGGATGATGTGATGAGCGAAGCATCGGTGGCCAACCTCTCCGATTTCATTCCTAAGATGTCGTCCCCGAGTATGTCCCACGTCATCAGCATCGGGCAGCTTCTAGAATCGGTAACTTGCTCTCCAAGTTTCGTTAAGTCTAAGGTTTTTCGAAACTAAATTTGTTGTGGTTTTGGTGGTTTAGTCGCTCATGGTGGCGGGCCAAGTTGTGGGGACATCGATCTCCACGTCACCTCTACCATACGACACCATGGCGAGTCAGTGCGAGGCGCTCGGGATGGGCCCGCGAAAGAAGCTTTCCAATTGGTTGGTTCATGAGGATTCTAGCCCCGAAGCAACTGACATTGTTCCATTTCCGTCGGCTCCAACAAAGGTAAAATTAGCTTATCATTACGATTGTGGTTCGAGTTTTACCGGCGCCAATCATTTAAAATACGGTTAATAACCTAAAAACAGTCTCAACAATAGGCCATGTTGCTAATTATTGTCCCAGATATAAAATGTTGATATTCAGTGTCTTATCATATCTGTTTTTTCACTTTTTTCGACTGATTTTGATGTTGAAATTAGCGTTTGAGAGACTGATTTGTCCATTTTGTTGGTTACTATGTAGAAGGAGATGGTCACCGGATTGTTGCTCGAGCAAGACCCAATGTCCTCACCAGAGCACCGTTGCTTGGCCATGAAGCTACCTCCGGCGAGCCCTTACGACAACTTTCTCAAAGCCGCCCGGTATTGACTTAGCCATGCCCTTCTTAACTCCTTCGAAAATCATGTGTAAAGTGTAGGTAGTAAGTTAAGTAGTAACAAGACTTGAGGGACCTTTTGGCAAATGTGTTTCTGAATTGTGAAGGTAGATAGATGTAGAAGATGATCTCTAAGGGACCACTCTATGGAACGGCCGCTGTTTGATGCGGCGTATTAATAATGTATTTTAATCTGAAATTCTGGTTTAATGATTTTCGGTCTGGTCTGGTTCGATTAATTCCGGTTTAACAGCGTTAGGATTTCCCGTTAAATTTGTTAGGATGTACTGTGACCCAACAGCATAATAGTGGCTGCACCTGACAACCTTTAATATTTAATTATATTATGTTTGTTCCAATTGATATATGAAATCAGTAGCAACTAAAATTATTTTATGTACATTAATTATATTCCATAATATTAATTAATTATTTAAATGTCCATTTTTTTTTATTTACTCTGGTGGTGGTTTTCATTTAGGGTATGGATAAGGTTTATAGTAAACTTGACTAGGGGTTTAGTATTTTCACTATGCCTTAGTGGTTGTATTTTTTTTAAATTTAATATTTAATTCTATTATATTTGTTCCAATTGATATATGAAATCAGTAGCAACTAAAATTATTTTATGTGCATGAATTATATTCCATAATATTAATTAATTATTTAAATGTCCATTTTTTTATTTACTCTGGTGGTGGTTTTCATTTAGGGTATGGATAAGGTTTACGGTAAACTTGACTAGGGGTTTAGTATTTCCACTATGCCTTAGTAGTTGAATTTTTTTAAAATTTAATATTTAATTCTATTATATTTGTTCCAATTGATATATGAAATCAGTAGCAACTAAAATTATTTTATGTGCATGAATTATATTCCATGATATTAATTAATTATTTAAATGTCATTTTTTTATTTACTCTGGTGGTGGTTTTCATTTAGGGTATGGATAAGGTTTACAGTAAACTTGACTATGGGTTTAGTATTTCTACTATACCTTAGTGGTTGAATTTTTTTTAAAATTTAATATTTAATTATATTATATTTGTTCCAATTGATATATGAAATCAGTAGCAACTAAAATAATTTATGTGCATGAATTATATTCCATAATATTAATTAATTATTTAAATGTCCATTTTTTGATTTACTCTGGTGGTGGTTTTCATTTAGGGTATGGATAAGGTTTACAGTAAACTTGACTATGGGTTTAGTATTTCTACTATACCTTAGTGGTTGAATTTTTTTTAAAATTTAATATTTAATTATATTATATTTGTTCCAATTGATATATGAAATCAGTAGCAACTAAAATAATTTATGTGCATGAATTATATTCCATAATATTAATTAATTATTTAAATGTCCATTTTTTTATTTACTCTGGTGGTGGTTTTCATTTAGGGTATGGATAAGGTTTACAGTAAACTTGACTAGGGGTTTAGTATTTCCACTATGCCTTAGTGGTTGAATTTTTTTTTAATTTAATATTTAATTCTATTATATTTGTTCCAATTGATATATAAAATCAGTAGCAACTAAAATTATTTTATGTGCATGAATTATATTCCATAATATAAATTAATTTTTTAAATGTCTATTTTTTTTTATTTACTCTGGTGGTGGTTTTCATTTAGGGTATGGATAAGGTTTACAGTAAACTTGACTAGGAGTTTAGTATTTCCACTATGCCTTAGTGGTTGAATTTTTTTTTTTATTTAATATTTAATTCTATTATATTTGTTCCAATTGATATATGAAATCAGTAGCAACTAAAATTATTTTATGTGCATGAATTATATTCCATAATATAAATTAATTTTTTAAATGTCTATTTTTTTTATTTACTCTGGTGGTGGTTTTCATTTAGGGTATGGATAAGGTTTACAGTAAACTTGACTAGGAGTTTAGTATTTCCACTATGCCTTAGTGGTTGAATTTTTTTTTTAATTTAATATTTAATTCTATTATATTTGTTCCAATTGATATATGAAATCAGTAGCAACTAAAATTATTTTATGTGCATGAATTATATTCCATAATATAAATTAATTTTTTAAATGTCTATTTTTTTTATTTACTCTGGTGGTGGTTTTCATTTAGGGTATGGATAAGGTTTACAGTAAACTTGACTAGGGGTTTAGTATTTCCACTATGCCTTAGTGGTTGAATTTTTTTTTTTAAATTTAATATTTAATTCTATTATATTTGTTCCAATTGATATATGAAATCAGTAGCAACTAAAATTATTTTATGTGCATGAATTATATTCCATAATATAAATTAATTATTTAAATGTCCATTTTTTTTATTTACTCTGGTGGTGGTTTTCATTTAGGGTATGGATAAGGTTTACAGTAAACTTGACTAGGGGTTTAGTATTTCCACTATGCCTTAGTGGTTGTATTTTTTTAAAATTTAATATTTAATTCTATTATATTTGTTCCAATTGATATATGAAATCAGTAGCAACTAAAATAATTTATGTGCATGAATTATATTCCATAATATTAATTAATTATTTAAATGTCCATTTTTTTATTTACTCTGGTGGTGGTTTTCATTTAGGGTATGGATAAGGTTTACAGTAAACTTGACTAGGGGTTTAGTATTTCCACTATGCCTTAGTGGTTGAATTTTTTTTTTTAAATTTAATATTTAATTCTATTATATTTGTTCCAATTGATATATGAAATCAGTAGCAACTAAAATTATTTTATGTGCATGAATTATATTCCATAATATAAATTAATTATTTAAATGTCCATTTTTTTTATTTACTCTGGTGGTGGTTTTCATTTAGGGTATGGATAAGGTTTACAGTAAACTTGACTAGGGGTTTAGTATTTCCACTATGCCTTAGTGGTTGTATTTTTTTAAAATTTAATATTTAATTCTATTATATTTGTTCCAATTGATATATGAAATCAGTAGCAACTAAAATAATTTATGTGCATGAATTATATTCCATAATATTAATTAATTATTTAAATGTCCATTTTTTGATTTACTCTGGTGGTGGTTTTCATTTAGGGTATGGATAAGGTTTACAGTAAACTTGACTAGGAGTTTAGTATTTCCACTATGCCTTAGTGGTTGAATTTTTTTTTAAATTTAATATTTAATTCTATTATATTTGTTCCAATTGATATATGAAATCAGTAGCAACTAAAATTATTTTATGTGCATGAATTATATTCCATAATATTAATTAATTATTTAAATGTCATTTTTTTATTTACTTTGGTGGTGGTTTTCATTTAGGGTATGGATAAGGTTTACAGTAAACTTGACTAGGGGTTTAGTATTTCCACTATGCCTTAGTGGTTGAATTTTTTTAATATTATATTCCTTATCATTACTATTATAATATATAAAATAATCATATAAATTGATACCCTAAAATAATTGGAAAAAAATAACTTGATATTATTAATATATATTTATCCAAATAATGCCTAAGGTAGACATCAATATAACTGAATAGAAAAAAATTATTGGCTATAATCGGTGATTTAAAAGAGAATTTAGTAAATTTGAACATAACTATATTAGAATAGAACTACGTATGCAGTTAATAAATAGTAAGATAACTTTTGCACAGTCATGAAAATATAAATATATATATATATATATTAAATAAATGGGTAAAGAAGAGTCTTTATCTCTCTTACTTTTTGGCACGGTTATTGAAAAATAATCTAAAGAAAAGGGAAAAGAAGATTCTGTCCCTCTCTCCTGCTTATCTTCTTCATCTTATTCAAACGTCTGTTCAAACTTCACATCCGGTCTGGATAAATCTTCGAACCGTGGTCTAATTCACTTAAGTGATGTGATATGATGTGACAAGAACCACTAAACCGCACTTTTTCTTTTTTAAACGAAATTACAAGTTTGCCATTAAATACAGGCCTCTGATTGGTGGAAATTAGGCCGCATCAAACAGCGGCCGTTCCATAGAGTGGTCCATCTCTAAGACTATACTTGAAGGTGCAGCCATGGTGAATCTTGTGATGTTGTTTATTATGGATCTTCTTCTTCATTTTTTTTCTTTGATTTTTTTCTTCATTTTACTCGATCGAACCACGATTAACAAAGGGTTAAGAACCTATAAACAACAGTCTGAAATTTTGCCAATGTTGAAATTTGGTGTCTGACGTTAAAATGAAGTGTCTCGTTCATTTTTTTTTTTTTTTTTGAAATTTGGTCTCGGTGTGATTACTTTAGAGAAGCCAATCTGACGAAACCGACTTGTCGTAACCTTGTCGGTACCGTCACCTAAGAAGTTGGATCTTTCTATCATGCTCCAAGAGCACCATGCTTTTGGTACATTTTTTTGTATTTTTCTATTACCCTAAAGGTGAACCCTAGAGGAAAATTGATATATTAATAGTATGATGCAAATATTGGGTGTAGTTAAAAATATTCATATTTTTTCATACTTTTAAAGTTTTATATATGTTACAATTAAGTTCACTCTAGTGATAAAAAACCAAAAGCATAGTGCTCTTGGAGCATGGTAGAAAAATACTAAAAAGTTGGTCACATCCGTGAAAGTAAATCTCGTTCCGCTGTCGTTGGAAATTACTTTACACTATATTGGAAACGTTATCTTTTGGGTGTTCAATTTTTGGGGAAATTTGGTGACTCTGTAAAAAGTAAAAAGTGATGGATTATAAGTGGGTGAGTGGATTGATGAAAACTGATTAAAGGGAGAGGAAAATACGCGTAGAAATACACAAATTTCAACAATAATGAACTTTAGACACCAAATTTCAAACATTAAACTTTAGACAATTTATAGATTCTTTAACCTTAAAAAAAAATGCAGCAATATGTGCACACTAGAAACATGCAGAAGACAACACAAATAGGAAGAATATTTATGAAGTTGCTATTCACAGTAGTTACATTGTTCTATTCATCATCTGCAATCCCATTTCTATCATTCATCCCAATCATGACACAAATTAACCGTCGCTAATTCTACAAATATATAACAACATAAACAAATTAACTCTGTTAAGGATTAAGTGACGCAGCGATTACCGGAGATTCAAAGATCTTCATACGATTCTGAGTTTTCGGGTTCCGAGTTTTCATATACAGGAGGAGATTCATTCCAGAAATACCCTTCTGAGCTTTTCTCTACTGGGGGCGCCCAATAGCCGACGGGTTCGGTTTCTTCAGCTTCGGGTTGCACAAATTGAAGCAAGAAATGAACCCCGTTTACCACATCGTACACCATAAGACCGATTCGACCCCCGACCCAACTCCCCAATTGGCTACCCACGAGGTAACCGAATCTCCCAAGCCTCTGCTCCCCGAAATATCCACCTGCAAGTTGCATTTCGGTATTAGTTCAACCCGTAAAATGTCGCTAAGAAAGTTCAGCTAACAACTAACTCATTGGCTAGATTGAAAACACAGGCTTTACCGACAAAATATTTTTTGGTTGCCATAAATTTATAAGTAAAACTGTAAAAGTACTATTTCTATTTTTGTATCTACTTGTTTCATGGCTTTAATTTGAGCTGCAGATACTAGAGACAGAAGTGCACACATTAATAGCGGGTTTGATTTCAGCATTGAATAGAGCTAGCAATTTGGTATTGACATACTAAAGATCCCTGGTGTGGAAAACCTACCTCCATATGTGCCAAACAAAGTCCCGGTCCCTCGAAGAAACCCTTCGGTCATCGTTCCACCGTAGTATAAGGCCTCGAAGAAGTCCCAACCCGCCGAAATAATCGGACCGATGATTCGTTTAGCTTGCCGTTTGGCTAATTTTGCAGCTTTTGCACCTTCCTTCTGGGCTTGTGTGGCTGCTTCTTTCGCGGATAAGCCTTGAGAGATAGCATCGGCGAGAGCAGCCTCGATGGCGCTGCTTCGGGAATTCTCGACGTGAAAGTTCCGGAAGTTATTTGCGTAGAGTTTCACACTTTCCTTGGCTGCACATGCTACTGTGCCTGAGCCCATGTCGAAGCAGTTTAGGAAGGTGAACTTACCGCTCTGCGACGATCCTTCTTCCCCAACGAGTTGTCGGCATTTTTCAGCTGTTAATGGTAAGAAAATAGTGTTAATTTTGAATTCTGATGGGAGAATGAATAATTTTTCGATCAAAACCTAGCAATTTTTGAGCTGGAGATTGAATTTTCACTCTGAAATTCAGCAGCATCATTGTTCTATGTTCAAATATAGGCAGTAGACAACAGCATAGTACTACTAGATATTGTGTTGAAATCGTGAAGATCGAGATTCTGAATGGAAATACTATAATTATGTTTGTATGAAGTTATTCACTTCTAGATGTGAAAATGAAGAATATTAAAGTTCAGCAGAATTTGAGCTCAAGATTGAATAAAATTCCAAAATTCAGCAGCATGACGGTTCATTTGTTCAAATATAGTCAACACACAACAACTAATACATATCAGGTCGAAATCTCAGAAACCTAACATCGAGTATCAAGTAATCCATTTCAAATTTTCAATCGGATAGAACTTCAAATAGCAATCCAGATTCGATTCATAAGAAGCATAGCAATTCAACAACAGAACTTCATTTTTTGCTGGAATCTTGCAATTTATTAACAATATCAAGTATTCCAGTGATGAACACTTCCAAACCTACTAAAATCATGTTTATCACGGATTTCACATCTAGAACGAAGCAGTCAATCAGTAAGCTCAATTAAACTGATCCACGCAAAGAATCAACAATCGAGATCTTCATCATCGTACGTACCGACGATACTGAGCGCGATGACGCCGACGATGGAGAGGAAAAGCCGCACCCGCCGCTTCTGGATATCCAGCATAGCTTCAGTGCCGGCAGCTCACTGATCTGAGAGCTGGAGTTCAAAGTCAAGCTCCGAATCTCCGATTTCTGCAGAAATTTCGCAGTAGCATCAACCAGAAGCTGATTTCTTGGTGGTGAAGTAAGAACGCTGGGTAGTAGCGTGGTGGTTTCTGTGGTGAAGATTCCGTCTTCAATTGAAAAATCAAGAACTGAGAAGCATTGAGAGAATCTGTAAAACTGACAAGTCAACGGTGAAGGGAGTTTGACTTTGGAGTCCGGTTATGAAAACAAAACGACAAGTCGTTTACGCCTAAATTCGAGACATACTTAATGGGCCTTGTATTGGGCCACTTATTCTACTACATCACCACAATGGTTTTTTCAAGTAATCTCTAGGGCTCTTTTAGAAAATTGTAAAATTAATAAAATCTAAGGTTTATAATTAATCTCGTTGAATTAGATAACTTTACAAAAAAAAAAAAAAAAAAACTCAACAGTTTATTATTATTATATTTTGATGCTTATATATATTTATATATATATTTCTTACAAAATATACTTTAAAAAATAACATTGTAATAAATATCCATTATTTTATTATAAATCTGATTTAAAAAGTGTTTCTACATGATATATACTCCTTTAGACTAATTAAAATATAGGTTTAGACTTAGATGTAGATATTATTTTTTTTAAATAAATCTATAGATAGATGGATGGATATAGTAGAGAAGATATATCAGGTGTATTTCCTCTAGCTTACCTATATATATATAAACTAATTAATCACTATTGCCTCTCACAAGAACCAAAATCTTCTTTCCTTAACGATCGAGTCGCGATATAATGTAAGTAAGTCTCATCTATATGCGTATAGTGTTCTTGATATTTCTTTGATACATTGATTTATATTTTACAGTAAGCATCGGTTTCTGACTTTTTTTTTTTACAGAAAAATAAAATCGATCTTTCATCGGAAGCTGCTGGAATATGATGTCACCGAGCGGATCGGGATCCGGCACTGACCGTTCTAAGATGAAACGTACGATGTCGAAGAAATCCATCAACTTCGAACTTTGTTCTGTCGAGATTGGACAATGGAAGGTAACTCTAACTAACTAATTAACTAACTTTTAAATCCTTGAATTTGGCGCCAGGTAAAATTACCAAAAATATTGCAGTGTAGTCCCCCATCTTTGTTTTCGTGCCAAATTCTTTCTAATGATTAGGGTTAATGTACGAAAAAGACCATATCCAATGGCTAACTTAAAAACTGGTTAAAGTGCACGTTTTATTATTGACATGGTATTAGAATATACAAATTTAAAGTCTGGTGACATTATTTATATATAATAATGTAGAAACATCAATTTCAATTACACGAAAGTAAACGGTTATTCAGCAAACATTAATTAAAGTATGAATAAGAATTTGTAAAAAAATTTACAAGTTCGAACTTATAAGACAATTGGTTAGGACAAACGTATATATTTTGGACAAAGAGTATATTTTTTATGGTTTTGAGTTTGTAGCAAGTTGCTGAAAGAGAAGGGACGATAGTCGGAAAGTGCTTCTTCGCTAAGAAGGAGTTAGTTTGGGAGTTTCTTCCTGTTAGCGACCAGAAGAAGGTCCGAATGGTGATTCGGTGGACGAAAATCATCGCGGCTAGTTATTCCGAACTCGATGGCGGGAACGGTCTCATAGAGATCGAGGTATTAATTGGAGTTGATTTCGTCTAGATTTCGACAGTAACTAATATTTGGTAATTATCGAGTTTTTTTTTTTTTTTTTTTTTAGTTGAATGAGAAACCAACGTTTGAAGAAGAAAAAGACGTGTGTTCTAGGCACAGTTCGTACAATAAAGCATTTGATTTCACTGACGACAATGCGAGTAAGTACAGGTACGGTTCTATACGAACATGTTATGTCGTTTTGTGGAAAACTGTGAGTCGTTTTGACCTAATCGGCTAGGTCTCAATTTACATAATTAGACCTAGTCCAGGATTAGTTCCGATCCTGATTCGGATTCGACTGAGTTTGGCGATCCCGATTCAGGGTTGGACCTAGCCCTGTATTAGGTCTGGCTAGGTCCATACGGTTAATTAAGTTCGACTGGGTTCGATTTTGAAATTTTAAAATTAAATTAAACAAAATAAAAGTTAGAGATGTATTTGAGGACTAAATTGAACAAAATTAAAAGTCTATGGTGGATCACGTGACTTGCACATGTCATTTAACGACCAAAACTAACGGTCAACTAACAGATGGACCAAAAGGAACAAAGATCAAACGTTAACCAAACATATTTTGTACCAAACATATTGTATGAAAATTACGTTTAACCAGTTTTTTTATTCTAAAAATAAATCGAGTTGTGTGGTTAATTTAGTGCAAATATCTAGTTCTTCTAAGAATTTTACAGGTTTAAGGATTTTGGTTGAATGTAGATTGATGTGATTAATATGTGCAGGAGGCATCGCATTGAGATGGCGCCACATATCATCTCAAGATACTTTCTCAAATTAAAAGAAGATGATGATACACCGTTACGAAAGGCGCTCGAAAATCCCTTTCAATATGGTCCTTCTTCCACATTCGAAGCCGAAATAATGATAGCCGCGCCCGAGCCAATGGCTCAGGCTAGGACGGTTCATGAGAGCGCACGTTGGTTCGACCATCAACAACTCAGATCCGAGTTATTGCCAGTGATTCAGCCACCTAATACGGCTCAGGGGTCTACAAGCCAGTTCTATCATTCCTTTCAACCACAGCTAACCGAGTTCCCCGGTTTAAGGAATCAAGAACTGGTTTATATGGCTAAACGAGTCAAACTGGAGGATACTATAATTCCGCCTCGTAATTTGGTTCATGAAACCATGCAGCGGTCCGACTCTCTTCTTCAGCCACAACAAACCGAAGACTTCTGTTCATGGTCTCGAGGATCGATTCTACCTCAACAGACCAGACTCGAAGCGACTATACCTAGTGCGGTTCATGGGACCACAAACCGGTTATGCCCGCCATTTCAGCTACGACAAGCTGAAGAATTAGGTTCATGGACTCCGAGATCGTTTCTACCTTACCAAACCAAACCCGAGCCGACTATACCTAGTGTGGTTTATGAGAGTATATACAGGTTTGGCCCTCCCTTTCACTCACAACAAACCGGAGAATCAAGTTCATGGCCCCAAAGACCGGTTCTACCTCACCAAACCAAACCTGAGCCAACTATACCTAATGCAATTTATGGGACCACATTCGGGTTTAACCTTCCCTTTCAGCCACAACAAACCGGAGAATCAAGTTCATGGACTCCAGGAACGGTTCTACCTCACCAAACCAAACCCGAGCCGACTATACCTAATGTAGTTTATGGGACCACTTACGGGGTTGACCCTCCCTTTCAACCACAACAAACCGGAGAATCAAGTTCACGGACACCAGGACCGGTTCTATATCACCAAACCAAACATGAGCCGACTATACCTAATGCATTTTATGGGACCACTTATGGGCTTAACCCTCCCTTCCAGCTACAACAAATCGGAGAATCAAGTTCATGGACTCCAGGACCGGTTCTACATCACCATTCCAAACCCGAGCCGACTATACCTAATGCATTTTATGGGACCACATACGGGTTTAACCCTCCTTTTCAGCCCCAACAAACCGGAGAATCGAGTTCATGGAATCCAGGACCGGTTCTACCTCACCAAACCAAACTCGAGCCGACTATACCTAAAGCAGTTTATGGGACCACTTATGGGCTTGACCATCCCTTTCAGCCGCAACAAACCGAAGAATCAAGTTCATGGACTTCAGAACCGGTTCTACCTCACCAAACAAAACCCGAGCCGACTTTACATAGTGTAGTTTATGAGACCATACATGGGTTAGACCTTCCATTTCAGCCACAACAGACCGAAGTCTCCGCTTCATGGACTCAAGAGCCGGTTCCAACTACGAACATGGTTCAACATATGGCAAATTGGTCCGACTTTCCGGTTTACACACCCCAAACCGCGGTCCCTAGTTCCTCGACTCAAGGACCGAGCACGTCTCAACCGGGGTTCAACCTTCCTCTTTCAGTCCCTTACCAATACCAAACCCAACACGACCCGGCACCACAATCTCAACAAGGTAATTTAGATCAATGAGTTCAATTAAGGGGTTTAGCCTAATAATGGCATGTTTTGTAAAATTATTAAAAATCAAGGTTACTAATCTAAATCAATGTCTTGTTTCTGTCTATAACAGACAGTTACGACACCCATCAATGACATTCCAAGAACCATCGGATCGGAAATCGACTGACCAACCGGTCTAGACTTGATCCAACCAGGCCAGTGCTGAACCACGAGGTGGGCTGACTAGGTCCAAACCGGTTATCCAAAAGACCACTTTTTGTTGTTGTTGTAGTAATCCGAACATGGTTTGTTGTTGTTTGAGAAATTTAGTACATCAACTCTATTTGGTGTGTTTTTGAGTGATAGGTTTTGCGTTTTATATTAATAATTTTAGTTTAATTAGTGTTATTGCTTTTATTAACTTTGATTCATTTTTTCGGCATGTGTAAATAAAAAAAAATTGTCACGTGCAAAACTACAAAACGAGATTTTAAAGTAGACTTTCACTAAGCTCAAATTAAAATCATCCAAAGCATTACTTACCATGATTAACATACCAATTATTATTTTAAAAAAAAAATTCCTAAAAAGTGATAAATGTTATGAATATATTTAGTGGATGTTCAATATTATGTGTATATATCTTATTCCTTAATTAGCATTTTCTTATTAATTTTACTTCTTCTCCAAGTCTATGTAATCCCTATATAAGGGCCCCTTATATGTGATAATAAGATCATCATCAAGTTCTCTCTTCTATTACATCTCTACTTTCGTAATAACAAATAAATAATTTCTGCTTATTATTTATATGTTTATATAATATATAGGGTTAATAGGTCTTTTTGGTACAACATGTTTGACGATTTTTTGCTTTAGGTGCAACATCTTTTTTTTTGGTATACTTTTGGTGCAATACGTTTGCAATTTGTACCACTTTTGGTGCATCCGTTAGTTGACCGTTAAATAGTCACATGACTTGCACATGTCTAGCCCCAAATTTCTATTTTTTTCAGTTTAGTCCTCAAATTTATTGTCCTAACTTTTTATTTTTGCAGTTTAGCCCCTAAACATTTTCTACCGCACCATAGAGCTAAATTGACCTAGCCATGGTCTGACCCACGACTAGGTCGAACCATGGCTAGGGTCGCCAAACCTGGGCGACCTTAACCATGGTCCGGCCTAGCCATGGGTCGGACCATGACTAGGTCAATTTAGCCTTAAAGTCCAATTGGGTCAATTTTACCATAAGACTAAATTGACATAGCCATGGTTCGACCTAGTCATGGGTCGGACCATGACTAGGTCAATTTAGCCTTAGGGTGTGGTAGAAAATGTTTAGGAGCTATTGCAGAAATAAAAAGTTAGGACGATAAATTTGAGGACCAAAATGAATAAAATATAAATTTGGGGTTAAGCACGTGTAGGTCACGTGACTATTTAAATGTCAACTAACGGATGCACCAAAAGTGGTACAAATTGCAAACGTATTGCACAAAAGTATAAAAATAAAAAAATAAAAAAAATTGTAACAAAAGCAAAAAATCGTCAAACATGTTGTACCAAAAGACCTATTAACCCTAATACATAATTAGTGCAGAGTTTCACCAACTTATATATGTTAATATATTAATAATAAAAAATCACATTACAAAGCATATTAAACATTATAATTTAACATTAGAACTTCATATTACAGCACTATCAAACACTACAATCTAAGATCACATTACTTTTAATTTTATATTTAAATAATTAAATTAAATACGTCCATTTAAACACCCCGCGCGGTTATCGTGATTAAATAATTATTGAATCCATATAACCCTAAATTATTTGTCGTAATGTATAGCATGGGATCGGATGTGATGGATATTGATATAAACATATTTATTTGATACCATAATAGGTATTAACTATAAATAGTCTGATGCCATAACGGTCAATCAGCTATTAATATTCAACTACCATAACAGTAATTGCCTAAATATTCCGTTACCATAACGGCCATCGTCAATAAATGGCTATATACCATAATAGTTATTATGTTATTTTATATAAAAAATCATCTGATTAACATTTGAGATATATGAAAAATGATATACAAAATAGTGATCTCTCTTTATATGAACGGTTACTAATTTGACCGTCAGAGAGGGATCGCCGGGGTTCGCCCTGGCATTATCCCTTTTTCTAGGTGCATGCTCAGGATTCGAAGACTAAGGAGCTCGGAGACGCCGTGGAAACCAACCTGGTATTTCCAAGATCCAACATTTGGCGCCGTCTGTGGGAATCGATCGAGAAGTCATACTAGATTTGATCATTTCATCAACAAAAATACATCACGAATTGGGCGATGATATGCAACAGAGGTGGTTAGGATCCAACATCCTTCACTCCCTAAAATCCACCGTTCCTGTAAGGATGATATTCAATAAGTGATAAAAAAAAAAAAAAGGGGCTCTCTGACAGAAGCTTTCAAGGAGTGTAGTTCATCATGTGTTCATCGTATACTAAGGGTCCAACATGTATGCTTTCAAGAATGAAGGAGCAGTTGTCTCCATTCTTTCCACCACTCGGACACAAAGAAGTCATTGTCTTCTTCATCTGTGGACACAAAGAAGCTGTCTGATCGACCACACTCATCCCGTCGTTCCAATTGTTCGACTACCCATCGGACCCAATTCACCGTCATTTGCAAAAAAAAAAAAAAAAAAAGTCATCTGGTTACTTTCTATTATATTATACTAATATTGCCATCTTTATTCTTATATATATATATATATATATATATATATATATATATATATATGTATAATCATGGGGGTTCGGATGAAGTAATTAACAGAGACGGTTCTTTGAAGATCAACATAAGGAAGCTCCACCCTGACTGTGCCAAGAGCACTCCCGATTGCAATCGGTCAATGTTCCACCTCCACCGGAGGCCTTCTGACAGCTTCATCCTCCTTGTTGTCACTCACTGGCATCGTCCGGTAATGAAGATGGAATATCGGTCAGGTTCGTTCAATTAAGTTCGGTTAACTTTATGGTATGTGGAGTTAAAGAGTAAATTTTCTAACTGTGAAATTTTCAGTGAAATTTCAAGAGAAAGTATGAAAGAGAATGTAATGGAACAAATGTATTGGTCATTGGTGGGGCCCTAAACCACTTTCTATAGAAATTTCACAGCATATTTCACAGTTTGTATCACCACTCTGGAGTTAAAACGTCTTTATTGCAAATCTCCTTCATGGCTGATTGACTAATATGATTTATTAGTGTCTGTGGGTCCTATTAATCAATCCTGGGCAAAAATGGACAAATTCTTTTCTTTTATTGCTGATACTCAATATTTAATTGTCCGGAGATAATTACCAAGCTGATTCGTCGTACATATGTATTGGTGGTTGTTATTGGCCCCGAACCTCAATTTTATAATTATTAAATTGGATATGCTAATATCTCGATTTATATACACGTAAGATTTATATATCTATTGACCACTTGTAAATTTTGATTTTTATGTGAGGATAACTTAAGTCGCTTTCGACCATAATTCGCTTCCGACGATATTACGTCGATTACGACCTAAGCGACCCAAGGACAAAGGGGGATAGGCATGTGGAGCCCACTGACAGTGACATTGAGATGAAGCTTGGGGCACTTCCCTCTGAATTTAATACCTTGAACCTGACCGTACTGGGGCGAGCTGAGATCAGTCGGCGGCGACTCCAACTGAACTCCGACAACGAGTTGCTGCCGTTGTAATATGGGTCATGCTCAGAGAAAACATTCAATCAACAAGATGTATATGAGTGGTTATAATTGGAAACATCGTGGAATTGTCACCAAGGTGCTCATCCATTGCTTGGAGATTCTACGATAGCATCACGCCATCACCCATCCGCTTCAAACGTGAGGTGCCGAATTTAGTGATAGGCTGAATTAGATAAATGGTTTAAATGGGCTTGGTTGCATCATAGAATGGGCTGAACAGTCTAAATGGGCTCCTCTTCCTCTGACGATGGGTGGGAGCACAATCAACAATCCAAACATATTAAGTACGAGCCTCAGAACCCGTTAAATCGGACCCCTCAAACTCAAAGCAATGGAGTGGCGAACCGGCCGTTTTATCAGCTGAGCCGATAGCCCCAAACCACTGGTTAAACAGTGTCAACCAGGGATCAAATTACAGAACCGGATGTAAAACACACTTGAAGGAGAGGGCGATGAATGACTTCATCACTTTATCTTTAGCTGAATGCGTATTTCTCGAGGAGTCAATCCCAATTGGCGAACTATCAGTCACAAGTCATCGGTACCGATCCTTCATCATCGTCTGCCTCACCATCAACACGATAAGAAGCCAATTCTCAGCCCTACTCACGGTTCTATCCTCAACCGGATTGAAGGAAGTAACGGCAATGAAAATAAGTCGGGCTCGGACTAGCTCTTGATCTTGGTCGACCAAAGCTCGGATCATGGTTCGACCTCCTTCAGAAGTCAACAACCGTATAACACAAGCGACTGTGAAGCATTCTTCACACCAACATTCTCCAATCCCATTGTCGATCATTAAGTTGGTAGTAATATGCATTGCTATCAAGGGAAGTTAATATAATTATTTACATCAACATAAGCTTCACTCAATTATTGTTGGTGAAGTCATATTTATATTTTCACCTTAAGTTTGTTTGTTTGCTTGTTAAGAATTTAATATTATCGTGGTTTAATTGAAGCTTGTTATGGAAGATGGACAGCTTAATTGAGGGGTAAAAGGACATCGTGGATTATATCACTTTCACCTTGTCTTGTATTGATCAACGCCAGTCTCGTCCAACTGGGCAGCCTCGGCCTCGACACCTTCAGCCGCTGCCTCATCTCTCGCTTTGATACCAATCTTCAGCTCCATAACGGTTGGGAAGAACCGGATTTGACCGGACAAATCAGAACCGGTGCTCTTGCCTATCGGGTCTGATAACATTTCCCGAAAATCACTGAATTAGTGGCCCAAACCAATGAAACGTTCTTCAAAAAAAAAAAAAAAAAAAAAAAAAAAAGGAGAAAACGGTCGCTTAAAAGCGATCAATTCGGTCAACAATGGTCAACGTAGGATCGAATTCTTCAAGCACAGGGAAGTCTCATTCAAACTTGCATTTATTTATCTCTTTTATGCAAGCATATATGCACAAGAAAACTGCTTATTACTCTCATAATCGAATATTTGTCATACATCTTTTACTATTATGATATACAAGCATCTGTGGTATCATACACATGCTTCATCTGTAGTAGTGTATGTAGTGCTACAAAAGGGAAGCGTAGTATATGGCCTGCTAATTATTGCGAATATAGTATTTCATATGCATATTTATTATATTGTCTTTTACATGTTTAATTAAAGACGTATATATATAACTAGTGGGCTCTCTAATAATTGTTTGACTGCTAGATGAGGAGAATCTTATCAAACGAATGCAATTGAACCACTAGCTACGGGGCATTAGCTTTGTTAAGCATTAAAGTCCGGAGTCTCAACCATCGTCGTTCGTCTTAAGCTATGAGACGTTCGCTAAGGCATGGAGCCTTAATACTAAAGGCTCACCTCCGAGAAGCTTACTAGCTAAGCCAACAAGATAAGTCTCCTATTCATTTACATGAGATAGCTATCACTTTGATGATGTTGCTAGGACAAACGCATATAGGAACTGTTTGCTGAGATACTTATTTGCTGAATTATTTGCCTCCATGCGTTTACTGATACCTTAGCATGCACGTGCTAATTCATGCATATATGAGCACGAATCTGCATAGTTAACTAGGGGTAACCTATCGGGTAAAACCTAGACATTATCATGAGCACCGATTCATGTTGCTAGTAACTTATAAGTGTGGGGTATAAATGTCTAATACACCCTATGATGATTAATAATTAAAGATGCATCAGGACCTTTCCTAATGTCGCATGTATGTTTTATCAGCAATTGCGTGAAGCGTTACTTGCTAATTCATATGAAAATAGTCACGGGGGATCCAAAACACTTTATTAGTGTTTGATTGCCACATCATAATGCTACATGTGCAGCTCTTTCGTACACTATTATAGTAATAAGGGCATCTGTACATGCATACATCATGTATGACTGATTATATCATCATTTTATCTAATATCTTACATCCACATCATGTGTTGTCTTAAGGCATGTTACATAAACCAAGAAGAGGCTACACCTCTCCTTGGCTTGGGGGCATAATATATATACATTCGAAACTTATGGAGATGGAAGGAGACTCCTTCTAATCTATTCATGATCCCTCAACACCGCATAATATCGGTCAAAACTGACCAAACCGGTCAACATCAATCAAATCAGTCAAACCGTAAAATCGGGTAAACACCAATCAAAATGGTCAACAACAATTAAATCGGCTGACAATAGTCAAATTGGGCAACAATAGTCAACTGCGGTCAAAACCAGTCAACAAATGTCGCTAAACGCCGGTATCAGGGAAGCATCTATACCCTACACTATTTATTGTCTATGGTGTGCTTTGAAATATTAAATGAGTATGAATTTATATAAATGCATATTTATATGAAACTCATAACTAATGATGGTCGAATCTGACATCTCATGGACAGGATAAGAAAACAAAGGAGCAAGCCTCCAAACTGTATCTCCAAGTATACAACGATCAGATCAATGAGACATGAGCGTCCAATACACGCACACTCCTACGTATCTCAGTACTCAAACATACCCACAACGTGGGAAAACAAAACCCACAACGATGGGAGGATATGCTGCAACGCACGCCCCTAAACTAAAGGCATGGGGGTAATCTGGACAACCGCTACATAGCAGGAATGTCATCCCCCAAACTTTTACATTATGCATCTTTTTAAGAGCAACTGCTATTATGCTTATTATCTATATTTTTAGAAGAATTAGGCTTGCCCGAAAATTAATTTCCGCCCAAGCCTAGGAGGCATGGGAGTACTGGGCAACACTATATCTACTTCAGTACTTCACTGCACAATAATAATGCCCTAGTGGCTACGTATACACCCTAGTTGCCAAACACTTAGACTCACTGGGAATCTCCAAATTCCGAGTCAAATCTGTGGTGGTTAACACCCAACTTACATTCTAAAATGCGGTGACTAACACCCGACATAAACTAGAGCGGACGCGTCGCTACGCCCCTCTTATAACTCAAATTCGGATCTATATCCGGTTATAACTCAAGCTCGGATCTATATCTGATTACAATGATACGCGTAAGGGTTCCCCCTACGCTCTAACACTAATGGTGCATCTTTATACCCAAACTGGGATTCATTTTCTGGCAAACATGTCATTCACCAGGACAAGCGCCCCATATTACATCTCACAGACGTGATCCTTCGATCAAGTGCGTAGTTTACTTACAACATGGGGCCATGATCCTTAGATCTGTCGCACAAACGTATAAAACGACAGAAGACCTATCAGGAGTGGCAACAAGAAGACCTCAACAATTTATAGGGAACAATTACCCCTTATAAAAAAAGTAGCTTCTAGGCACCACCAATGTGTTATGCCCAAAGCTCAAAATCTATCAAGTGCGCGGGTATATCACTCCTGCTGCTACTGTAACTACAACAACTCTCAGGCGTGCAGGTATATCACTCCTGCCGCCTTGACTATTCCTATTGCGACATCACACTCGCGGGTATATCAATGCAGCTGCATATTATGACGTCAGGCTCGCAGGTATATCACTCATGCAGCTGTATATTACGACATCGGGTCTGTATGTATATCCCTCCTACCGCCACAGTCCGGTAATCAGGCTTATCGCCATATTATTTCCATATTGTATTACGATCTCTCGATCAGGCACGAAGGTATATCACTCCTACATCCATGTTATTGTGATTAGGCTTATCACTATATTCTATTTTATTACTGTCACATGATCAGGTGCGTAGGTATATCACTCCTACCACCATGATCCTGTGATCAGACATATTGCCATATTATATTACAGTCCCGTGGTCAGGTGCGTAGGTATATCACTCCTACAACCATGATCCAGTGATCAAGCATATTCCATATTATATTACAGTTATGTGATCAGATGCGTAGGTATATCACTCCTACCACCATGATCCGGTGATTAGGCTTATCGCCATATTATCTCCATATTACATTATGATTCTCATCAGGTGTGTAGGTATATCACTCCTACAATCGTGATCATTCAAGACGCGAAGTTATATTATATTTACAACTACGAACCTCAAAAATGGTTGTCAAGTCCACACATCGCAACATGGCTATCATGTCCACGAACTTCAAGGTGGCTATCATGTCCACGGATATCAAGGTGGCTATCATGACCACGAAGATCAAGGTGGCTATCATGTCCACATGTATTCAAGTGGCTATCATGTCCATAGATTTCAAGACAGGCTACCACCAGAAGAGGGTGGTGACAATATTTTACGTGAAAGGAGAGGCGAGAGATCCGCCATTCATGCAAAGGTGTTCGTATAAAGAGACGATCATCCCTAAATTACTCCAAGAGAGTAATATTTTACATGAACGGGTTGGTGGACAAACCACCCTTCATAGGCGTCCGTCCAAAGTGGCGGTCATCCCTAAACTACTCCAAGTGAGTAATATTTCTCATGAACGGGTTGGTGGACAAACCACCCTTCATAGGTGTTCGCCCTAAGAGGTGGTCACCCCCAAACTACTCCAAGTGAGTAAAATAAAGGGTCGGTAGACAAACCACCCTCCATAGTCGATCGTACAAAGAGACGATCGTCCATAAACACTCCAAGTGAGTAAAATAAAGGGTCGGTAGACTGACCACCCTCCATAGTCGATCGTACAAAGAGACGATCGTCCATAAACACTCCAAGTGAGTAAAATAAAGGGTCGGTAGACAGACCACCCTCCATAGTCGGTCGTACGAAGCGACGATCAACCACAAAACTTCGAGTGAGTAAATTAAAGGGTCGGTAGACAAACCACCCTCCATAGTCGATCGTACAAAGAGACGATCGTTCATAAACACTCCAAGTGAGTAAAATAAAGGGTCGGTAGACAGACCACCCTCCATAGTCGGTCGTACGAAGCGACGATCAACCACAAAACTCCAAGTGAGTAATATAAGGGCCGGTAGACAAACCGCCCTCCATAGTCGATCGTACAAAGAGACGATCATGCTCTAAGAGAGTAATATATTGTAATATGAATGATTGTGTAATGGATTCAGATTCATTTAACTCAGAGCCTAATGCAGGCAAAGCCTCCATCAGCCTTGGGGGCAAATGATGGATATTGATATAAACATATTTATTTGATACCATAATAGGTATTAACTATAAATAGTCTGATGCCATAACGGTCAATCAGCTATTAATATTCAACTACCATAACAGTAATTGCCTAAATATTCCGTTACCATAACGGCCATCGTCAATAAATGGCTATATACCATAATAGTTATTATGTTATTTTATATAAAAAATCATCTGATTAACATTTGAGATATATGAAAAATGATATACAAAATAGTGATCTCTCTTTATATGAACGGTTACTAATTTGACCGTCAGAGAGGGATCGCCGGGGTTCGCCCTGGCATTATCCCTTTTTGTAGGTGCATGCTCAGGATTCGAAGACTAAGGAGCTCGGAGACGCCGTGGAAACCAACCCGGTATTTCCAGGATCCAACAGGATGTGGAAGGTGATGATTTCGCCTTGAAATTGAGTGGCTTCCCGTCTAAGCAAAGTAAGTAGATAATTAGATATAATGATTCGTATGGTCAGATTAGTGGTGTCCCACTAGACTAACCAAAAGAATCGTATGCACGTTCCTTCTTATAATATAAGGATAAACAATTCTTCACGTTACTTATTCCCAACAAGATTTTAATATAATAATGTTAAAAAAAAAATATATATATATAACAAAATGTTTAGAGAAAAAAATACTTTATAACAAAGTGCAAATTCATTAATTGCATCGTTTGTATTTTAAAGGAAGCTGCCCTACGTTAGGTTAAAATATATTAATGGGGCATTTTGATAGATGTAATGTGAGACTACTTAAAATGTGAGATTATAAATAATATATATTAATATTAATTAATATAATGTTAGAGTCCAGTGATTAGTTATGTTATAATATGAAGTGTTCCGTTAAATTATGGTGTTTGGTATATTTAGTAATATTACTTTCTTATATACTAGGTGCTTAACCTGCGCTACGCGCAGGGCGGCTGGATAAAATGTAAATGTTAAAATGAATGTTAAAAAAAAAAAATTAAAATTATGTTTCAATTTTCTTGATTTTAGACAGGTGCTGTAGCAAGTATATTACAGTCTATTTTATTATAAGCGATATGAACTTTCACAGCATATATCAAGGCATGCATTAACTAACTCCATTCATTTAAACAAAAATAATTCAGCGTATCAACTACAAATCAATGTCTAACGATAATAGCGTGAATTATATTCATGTGGATCCATACCAAGAGAGCATATCAGCAAGTTTAAGAGTTCATTCTTTCAAGATATTTCATCGAGGTTACACTTGAGAAAATTCTAAATTTGAACCAATTTCTAAATAAAAGTAAACTGATTACAGATGGGGAGTTCTACAACAACATCGTTTTTGTCCCTATCTTGCAGTCCAAATGTTCCAAAACTTAGAAACAACGACCGTGTTGAGACATCTATAATGATATTATATTGTTTTCTCACATCTCATATAGAACAGAGAATAAAAGTCATGCTACATCAACTAATTGGGCACTATACATCCTGATAAGCCATCTGAAGTGATATAACAAAAGGAAAAATTAAAAATATTTTTTTGTAGACTACAAAAGGGGAAAACAATACCCCAAGTCGAAAAGCAGTTCCAGTACTACGACAATCATCTGCCAATATCTTAGTAGTAGGCCTTAAGAGCATTCTCAAAGCTCTCTTCTGAAGCAAATACTGCTGCTACAATGGCACCAGCTGATGACCAACCAATGCAACAACAATATCTGGAATATTAATCTCGTCAAATGGTGTATGGAAATTCCAATGAATGATAAGCAGTATATATATATGTTGCAGCAGCAATTTAAACATGATAAGTCATGATGGATAATATGTAAAAGTTAAGTCACACTACGTCGTTATTAAAGTATATTATATTGCTTAGCAATTTAAGCCTTCAAACAAAATAATTCAAAGTTTTACCAAATGATGTTGCGAAATAGTAGCTGAAAAATAATTCAAAGTTTACCAAATCTGTCAAAACATCGGATTCAACCATAGCTCTCTTTGAATCCTGCAGACAAATAACAAAACCACTGACCAGTAAAGCGTTAATCAATTATAAATGATGTTGAATTCGTTTAATCAATTACCATCTTATTTACATAAATTCCAATCGAATTCGTTCAACACTGAAGTTATTTTCTTGTTCCTTCACCCTTTTTGGGATTTAGGCTCTTCTTTTCTATATATGTTCTAAGCAGAAGCCTCCTCATTATGCAAAAGCATAGTGATATGTTAATTACAACCAATAAATCTAGTGAAAATTCATCTCATGATGAGTACTTGATGAAAGAAGAACATTAACCCAGTAATACACATCCATACTGTTGATATGAACATGTGAACTTTTCTCAGAGAAGAATAATTGTTGCTCGACACACATCCTGATTACTTGCTAGAATATCACATACTTGTATGAAAAATGTGCAATTCTCATCTATTGCAGAAATTGAGATCAATTGACAACATTATATAAACTAAGATCATGAAAAAAAAATTACATTTTTCAATCAAACCTGCAAAGCCAAGATAGGAGTGCAGGGAATCGCACATCAGTGGTTTTTTAAGTCTCTTCAAACTTTTGTGAGGAAGGGATTAGCAATATCAGATCAGTTATATTTTCGAAGCCATTGAAACTCCAAAATCCACATTAAAGGCCCATTCACCATTCTAATTGTCAACTGGTAATGCGCCACAAATGATCACCTCAATGAAGCAATTTATAAACAGTTGTTACAGAGAACTGAAACTCAGCAAAAATTTCAACCAACAATCTAAATAGTGGAAGTAAGGGAGTTGAAGATTAATGTTGGTTGTCATGAAAGAGGTACATCTATCTATCTAGCTAAAGATGATGCGTGACAAATGATTTCCCGAGAAAATGGCACAAAATCAGAGGAAGAGGGCTCACCTGAGAATACAGCAAAAGAGAACCTCCATCAATAATTTAAGCAGATGAGAGCTAACTACCGCAATCAAACCATTGAGACGGTACTGATAGTTATATTGAATAAACAAAATCAAATGGGGATATGGAAGGGGAAACATCAATCATGACTCTAGCAAAGGGAAACCAGAAAGAGAAAGGAAAATTCGCTGCGCAAAGTATTCTAAGGTGGTAAAGATGAAGATGACCACGACAGTACATGTTAAAGAACTTCAATCAGTAGACATTGAAGCAAAAACTGAACATACAAAGACAAACATTGCAAAGCATCAAAATGGGAAACAAAATATGAGATTACCCTTTTATAACCGCCTCCATGAAGACGAAACACGATTGGACCTCTAGTTCCCGCCATGTACACATGAAAAACCTGTAAATAAAGAAAAATATGCAAGAAGCTACTGATTCAGCAAATTTGAATTGAAAACCCAATAATGTCGACCAAATTCAGCTACATGACACTCACATCATCGGATTCTAGAATCTGAACGTCACCCTCTTTGTCGAAATAGTCACACCAATCAATTGGTGAGTGCTTTAACGTAGAACTCCTACAAATAACAGAAAATTAACACCTAAACCTCCAACTAAAACGATGGACCATCGAGAATGAACCTCGTACTCACCGAATAGGTGGTCTATGAGGAACTAAGTCGAAGACTAAAGCTGGCTGGCTTTGCTTCACCTGCTACAGGATTCCTACAGAAGAATCCCCAATGGATGGTAACTCTTTGGTTGAGGCAGCTACTTCCATGAGCTTCAACCGCCCATCCTCTATTAGCTACATAGACTCGCTAGCAATTATATGAGCAGGTGCTCTTGCAAAAGCAGCTTTAAGCCTTGCAGCTTCTTTCACCCAACGACGTTCTTCTTTCTATTTCATTCTCTCAGTCTGTTTGTAAAAATCTAGATAGCATCATATCATCATACTTAAAAGCAAGAGCTATAACTGAAAATAATATATATATATATATATATATATATATATATATATATATATATATATATATATAAAAAATTGATGCTCACTCTAATAGATTCCTTCTGCAAAAACTTCTCCATTCACTCCAATTCACGCCTTTGTTATATTATGTACATCTCCTCATCCCTCTGCTTTTCCTTCAGCATCCTTTCCTTTTCTTTACACCTTTCACGATCTTGACAATCAAAAGGTGAATATAATAAATTAAAATGAGAATACTATCAGATAACTTTGCTTATGAGCTAGTTCCATTTTATAGGCAGACACATTTAATAATTAATACGATATCAACTAGCAGAATATATTACTTTATCACATTCGAGCATTGTTCCGATGTTCCTTTGAGCCTATATTCATAGCTGCTAAATATAGCAGCGTGCTCGAGTCAGGAAAACCACCATAACTACAGATCCACATGATAAAGTGAACCCTATTTTAAGCTCCACCACTTCTCTAGTCAATTGACCACTTGAAGACGCTTGCACTGAAGCAACTGCAATTGTGGATGCTCTATACTCCATCAAGTTAATTTCTGCAATACAAAATAATTTTCAGTCCCTTTATATACTTTCATAAGCAACAACTTTAGTATCATATTGACCGGGTTACTCATATTCCGCGACACAATAACTTTGTGCTTTATTTTCAATTTTGAGGGAAACAGATCTCTTTGGTGCATCATAAAGTTGAAATTGCATGAATATACATATTTGATTATTAGTGAATCAATAAGAGCATATAGACGATTACCAGTTTCTGCATTACCTTTTAATGCTGCTAGATCAAGCTCTACAACTTTCTAAAAGAACTCCTTGCTATATTATTTGTTTTTTTTTCCAATAACTTATCAACGAATAAATTGATATAAGAAAATGGGGTAACTGAGCCAATTTTCCAATCCAATGTAGTCAGAATCAAGAGTTTCATTCTCATAATCAGTCTGGTCTTAAAATCATGTCTCATTGTCGCACGTCAGATCCGGCCAACCGCTCTCGGAAATGAGCGGGTTTTGGAAAATGTTTTTATGGATCGGCGAACGGCGGGTTCGTTCGAATACGGAAAAATCAACCGAACCGGGAAAAATAGAAAGAGTCGCCACCGATTAATTAAAGGCTAATCGGAATCCTAGAGTTTCCTAGGGTACATGATACTGACATCCTAGGGCTTTAAATGGTCTGCGTCCAGAGATTCGGGTTCGGGGGTTTGATTACGTTTTAAAAGCTCGCAAGCTAAAAATCCGCCCTTTCGGTACTTTGGCTTGTCTTGACTTGTTTAGTTTTCACTAAAATACCCACTTTGTAAAACACCATGGCCTAAATTGCAATTTTCAAGAAAATCAGGACATGATCGCAATTATCAAAAAGTCCAGGGGCCGAATTGCAATTATAAAAGTTCAGGGGCCTGATTGCAATTATCAAAGAGTTTAAGTCCGAACTACAATTATCGACAAGTTCAGGGGCTGAATTGTAATTATAAAAATTCTGGGGCTGAATTTGAGAACAACTTCTAAAATGTGTTAAAATGGTCCCTGAACTTCTCTGGACTGATTTGTAACAATTAGCAAAGTTTTGCGACATCGGAAAAGTTCCTGGGTTGAAATGTAACAATCAGCAAAGTTCTGGGTTGAACTGAAAACATTTTTTTACATACGTCCAAATGGACCCTGAGCTTTCTGGACTGATTTGTAACACTTAGCAAACTTATGAGATAAATAAGTAATATTGGCATATATACAACTTATAGACAGCATAAGTATGACGAATAAGTGATATGAACATATATAAGATTTATATATAGTAAAAATGCATATATATGTAAAAGTTATAGATAATATATATTGCAAAAATAGAAGAACAGAAAATAAATAAAACGTTACATTGAAAGCGATGGGGATTTAACAAACTTGCATTTTATTTATACTTGAAATGTAAATACAACTTTTGATTAAGTAGTACTTACATAGGTTGTTTCCGAATAAAATGTCGTGACACGCAGAACACAGACCGTGAAATTAAACTACACTCACTTTCACTCTTACGAAGTTAACTATCGCTCTCTAATTTTGCTCTTCTCTGTCGATGTTGGTGTCCCCCAAATGCAGTTGAATGACTTCTATTTATAGGGAAAAAACCTTGAAGTGTCTGAGAGTAATCTCGCAACTAGGAGCAATAATTCAAGTAGATAGTCATGGAGGCTTGCGTGTTTGCAGAGGAAGTGTGCAGGAAGGAAGACTTTCTTCTCCCATGGGGTCCACATGTGATGATGAGGAAGAGATATCTTCTTCCATTCTCTGCACGAAGATAAACAATACATACATACATATGAATGCATGTATATATCATATTTTTTCACATTTCGTTTTTACGTCATAACTTCTTGTCACGATGTCCGATCGATCCACGGTCAGTTTCATTGTGTTCGTGATTTTTCAAACTTTGTTTTAAGACCCATATTGAAAATATGTATTTCGGAGATGTCGGGTCCATGAATGCTTCACGCGTGCCAAGTCTCGTGACTCGATCTTCAGTTCCACGTGTCACGATATTTTCGAATCGGTCAAAAATCAGGTGTTTACAGTTGCCCCTCTTTGAGCATGCGTTCATGGATGTGGTCCAATGAACGTATGTTCAAAGACAAACAACTGATTTTGGGTCTTCCCGGCTAAACTAATTACATTGCATCAAAATAAACATATACAACTTTCGGAAGCTAGACACCTATAGGTCCCAATCGTTGGCGGTGACTTGCGGAGACTGAACATCTAAAGGCTCCGCTCGTCGGGTTGTGATTCTCGGAAGCTGGATAACTACAGGTCTCGATTGTCGGTGGTGACTTGAAGAGGCTGAACACCTAAAGGCTCCGTTCGTCTAGTTGTGACTCTCATAAAGCTGGATAACTACAGGTCCTGATTGTCGGTGGTGACTTGCGGAGGCTGAGCACCTAAAGTCTCCGTTCATCGGTTGTGACTCTCAGAAAGCTGGATAACTACAGGTTCTGATTGTCGGTAGTTACTTGCGGAGGTTGAACACCTAAAGGCTCCGCTCGTTGGGTTTTGACTCTCGGAAAGCTGGATAACTACAGGTCCGGATTGTCGGTGGTGACTTGCGGAGCTGAACACCTAAAGGCTCCGTTTGTCGGGTTGTGACTCTCGGAATGCTGGATGACCACAGGTCCCGATTTTCGGTGGTGATTTGCGGAGCTGAACACCTAAAGGCTCCGTTTGTCGGGGGTAACTCTCGGAAGCTGGATAACTACAGGTCCCGATTGTTGGTGGTGACTTGCGGAGCTAAACACCTAAAGGCTCCGTTCGTTGGGTTGTGACTCTCGAAAATCTGGATAACTACAGGTCTCGATTGTCGGTGGTGACTTGCGGAGCTTAACACCTAAAGGCTCCGTTCGTTGGGTTGTGACTCTCGAAAGCTGGATGACTACAGGTTCCGATTGTCGGTGGTGCTGGGGTGATTGAGGATGCACGTCTTGGACGGCGGTGCCTGCATTGGTGCGGCAATGATGTTTGATTTGTAGGAACAGACTGTAACAGTCCTACTCGACTTGATGGGTGACTTGCGAGAGCAGACTGTAACAGTCTCGCTTGCCGTGGGTTTGACTTGTAGGAACAGACTGTAACAGTCCTACTCGTCCTTGATGGGTGACTTGCGAGAGCAGACTGTAACAGTCTCACTTGTCGTGGTGTTGACCTGTAGGAACAGACTGTAACAGTCATACTCGTCCTTGATGGGTGACATGCGAGAGCAGACTGTAACAGTCCCACTTGCCGTGAGGTTGACTTGTAGGAACAGACTGTAACAGTCCTACTCGTCCTTGATGGGTGACTTGCGAGAGCATGTAACAGTTTCGCTTGTCATGGTGTTGACTTGCAGGAACAGACTGTAACAGACCTACTCATCCTTGATGGGTGACTTGCGAGATCAGACTGTAACAGTCTCACTTGTCATGGTGTTGACTTGTAGGAACAGACTGTAACAGTCCTACTCGTCCTTGATGGGTGACATGCGAGAGCAGACTGTAACAGTCCCACTTGCCATGAGGTTGACTTGTAGGAACAGACTGTAACAGTCCTATTCGTCCTTGATGGGTGACTTGCGAGAGCAGACTGTAACAGTCTCACTTGTCATGGTGTTGAGTTGTAGGAACAGACTGTAATAGTCCTACTCGTCCTTGATGGTTGACATGCGAGAGCAGATTGTAACAGTCTCGCTTGCCGATTTTGCATAGATTTGGCTGGATTGACATGAGAATGCCCCATTCTTTGATGAATGAACTTTCTTCAGTGATGTGCTGCACATTGTTTTTCGCTTCATTGCTGAGATATCCAGTTGATGATGATGCTGCTTTTGTCGAGCCTTTTATGCTTGTCTTCCTCTCGGGGTTGACTGAAAATCATCTCTTGATTGAGTTAATTTTAGAGCATTTAGTTGTCCACCCGCCTAGGTGCATCTCTGTGAGCTGGTAGGGGCAGCTCAGACAATGTTGATCATTGTGATTCTTCATCGCTACCTGGTGGTGACAATTACATTTGTCCACAAAAATTTCTTTTTTTCTTTTTTTTTTTTTTTCTCTTCTTTTTTCTTTTTTTCTTTTTTCTTTTTTTGATTTTCTCTCGGATTTCTCTCCTTTTGCTACGATCATTTTTTCGATCGCACCTCTCGGTTCCCCTAATTTTTGCCTAGGCCGCCCTTTCGGGTTTTCAACCTAGCGGGGATTTTATTTCCTCTCCTTTTGCCATGATCGCCCTTTTGAGGGATTTTCGATCACGCCCCTCTTCCCTAAATTTTGCCTAAACCGCCCTTTCGGGTTTTCAGTTTAGCGGGAATTTTCTCTCAAAATCCGAAAACTCGCATTCTGGTTGCAAGCTCTTTCAAGGATAATACTTCTTGACATCGTCCATGTTGACTAGACTAGGGAGTCTTTGTGCGTCCATGTCAGTGATGATCGTGGCTCCTCCACTAAGCTTTTTAATATCGACTCATGGTCCTTCATAGTTGCGGATGAACTTGCCCCGAGAATCTGGATTGGCTCGGGGGAATTTCTGAAGGACCAGGTCGCTTGGTGTGATTCTCTGGAGCGTGCTTCCTTTGTTGAGCGCTCGAACCATGCGCTTCTGGTAAAGGTGCATGTGGCATAGTGCGGTTAGCCGTTTTTGTCAATGAGGCTTGATGGCTCATGCATGTGCTTCGCTCACTCAGATTCGTTCAGTTTTTCTTAACGAGGAACCAAGTGAGAAAATATTCCAACTCCAATTTATGACAGGCTTCTGTTCTGTAAACGGGGGGAAATAGAATTACCCCACTTGACGTTCGGATCGAGGCCATGAATGCTTGAGGTAGCTTGCCGCGCCAGAGGTACCTGTAAGAAGACGACAATTAGAATTGAAAATTCACAATAATGATGGAATATTTTGAAAATATAGTCATCAATTATGCTGAGATCGCAAGTTGAGGCGCGCTCGAAATGTCGAAGTCTAGGAGACTGCGGCGGCCATGACTGTTGGGCGCTGAAAAGCGATGAGCTGCTCGATTTTGGAGGTCATGCTAGCGAGAGATTTTTTTCTTCTGGGTGATCATAGCATGCCTGGCACCCTCTTGATGGATTATCGTCTCTTATCGAGGTGACAAAGCTGTTAGACATCTTATGGGTTTTAGGAACCCAAATGGAGGAATCTTCTCATCTTGCTTCATTTGTTCTATTTGAATGAAATCACATGTACGTATGGAGCTTTCTTGCACCAAGTGTACCTGTAAAAAATGCCAATTAGAATGCAAAATACAAAACATTGATGCATGATTACGAAAATAAGCCATCAATTATATTAAGGTCGCCGGTGGATTCTCGTCTCGAGATGTTGAATTTTGGGAGACTGTGGCGACCATGATAGCTTAAGCACTGAAAAGCGACGAGATGCCCGACGTAGGAGGCCATGTCGGTGATGGATTGTTCCGTTTTGGTGATCTTAGCTCGCAAGACCCCCCTTAGCTGAATGATCATCTCTTTATTCAAGGTGGTCGAGTCGTCATATATCACATGAATTTGAAACCATGGCGAGCTCTGGTTTGGTTGCCCCATTTGTTCTATTCGAACGAAGTCACGAGTATGTTTGGGGCTTGTTTGCGCCAGATGTTGGGAGACTGCAGATGCCATGACTGCCTGGGCGCTGAAAAAAAACGATGATACGCCTGACTTATAAGGTCATGTCGGCAAGGAAATGTTCCTTTTTGGGTGATCCCATCTCCCAGATCCCATCTTCATTTTCTTGAGGTGGCGGAGGCGCTGGACATCACATGGGTTCAGAACCATGGCGGAGGACTCTGGTTTGATTGCCCATTTTGTTCCATTCGAACGGAATTGCGAATATGTTTGGGGCTTGTTCGCGCCAACTGTACTTGAGATGCTGAGTCTGGGAGATTGCGACAACCATGAATGTTTGGGCATTAGCGACAAGGCGCTTTAACTAGGAGGCCACGTCAAAGACAGATTGTTCCGTTCGGAAGGTTGTGGCTCGCATAGTCCCTTTTAGATGGACAATCCACTCTTTATTTTCTTGAGCTGGTGGTGCCTTTGGTTATCACATGAGGTAGGAACCCTGGCGAATGACTCTTTTTTTAGTTGCCCCATTTGTTCCATTCGAACGAGATCACAGAGAAAGTTTAAGGCTTGTTCGCGCCAGTTGTACCTGTGAGAAAACGACAATTAGAATAGAGAATACGCAATAATGATGCATGATTTGGAAAATACAGCCATCAATTATGCCGATTAAGATCCTCAACGTTTTGAAAAAAAAAAAATTTGGAGAATTAAGTCGCGGGTTATTCATTTTCCAACCCTTAATCCATTAGGTTTTTTTTAATACTCGGTTTGCTTCTCATTCGATTAATGTCAGTTCCTGAGGTTCTGAATTTTGATGCTTCCCGAGATTTTTTTTTTAAACCAGGTGTTTGATTTGTCGGGCCCACGACCGACCGCTTAAATTGGGCACAAAAATGACTTAGCTACCTCTGGCTTGGCAAAATCGAGACAACAACCGTGAATTTCTAGATTTTAAAACTCTTGAAATTAAAACGTTGAGGAGTATTTTAGGGTCTCATAAAAATGAGTCATTTGAAAAATCATCTTCCTCAAGTCTTTTTTTTTTTTTGCAAATTGAATTCACGGTTCTTATCATGATGCTCGGGCAAATAATCCTTACTTAATGGAGGATAAATAACTCATGACTTCAAAACCGACCCAATTGATGACTTTAATAGCTTTGAAATTCGCGATGCTGTATAAGAAGGAAATCACCTTATTCATGTACACATGTATATATACAACGATTTTTTTTCTTACCTTCTCAAACCAATGCATCAAGAGAGATATACAGACCTGTGGATGCCCCTTGACTATTTTAGAAAAGTGTGCGAGCTTCTGGATGCCCCTCCTATACATATGACCAGGATAAAGAAAAAATGCAAAATAGCATATCTGGAATTAATGCGACTGGTTGATGGCTCCGCACTGTGTGGCCATCTGCTCTATCAAGGTGGGTTCTAAAGGTTCTCGAATCGAAAGGTACCTTACCCCATGAAGGGGATCGCAGGCCCTTTTCGATCATCGAGTTGGGCTTTCGGAGACGTGCCGGCGGTTGTGACCGCTACTGGCCGTATTCTCTTACTCAACCCCCTAGGTTTCTATATGCCCTTGATTTTTGGCCTGGAATAGTAACCGAATCTGGTGTGTGTGCAAAATCAATTTAAATGACTCAAAATATGAGATTAGAAGCTGCACACACGAACAAACGGTGAAAACGGATATAGTATAAAAATCCAATTAAACAAGGTAAGACAAACACAACAAGCCTAAACCCTCTGAATGGAAATCCCCAGCAGAGTCGCCAAAATGTCGCACGTCAGATCCGGCCAACCGCTCTCGGAAATGAGCGGGTTTTGGAAAATGTTTTTATGGATCGGCGAACGGCGGGTTCGTTCGAATACGGAAAAATCAACCGAACCGGGAAAAATAGAAAGAGTCGCCACCGATTAATTAAAGGCTAATCGGAATCCTAGAGTTTCCTAGGGTACATGATACTGACATCCTAGGGCTTTAAATGGTCTGCGTCCAGAGATTCGGGTTCGGGGGTTTGATTACGTTTTAAAAGCTCGCAAGCTAAAAATCCGCCCTTTCGGTACTTTGGCTTGTCTTGACTTGTTTAGTTTTCACTAAAATACCCACTTTGTAAAACACCATGGCCTAAATTGCAATTTTCAAGAAAATCAGGACATGATCGCAATTATCAAAAAGTCCAGGGGCCGAATTGCAATTATAAAAGTTCAGGGGCCTGATTGCAATTATCAAAGAGTTTAAGTCCGAACTACAATTATCGACAAGTTCAGGGGCTGAATTGTAATTATAAAAATTCTGGGGCTGAATTTGAGAACAACTTCTAAAATGTGTTAAAATGGTCCCTGAACTTCTCTGGACTGATTTGTAACAATTAGCAAAGTTTTGCGACATCGGAAAAGTTCCTGGGTTGAAATGTAACAATCAGCAAAGTTCTGGGTTGAACTGAAAACATTTTTTTACATACGTCCAAATGGACCCTGAGCTTTCTGGACTGATTTGTAACACTTAGCAAACTTATGAGATAAATAAGTAATATTGGCATATATACAACTTATAGACAGCATAAGTATGACGAATAAGTGATATGAACATATATAAGATTTATATATAGTAAAAATGCATATATATGTAAAAGTTATAGATAATATATATTGCAAAAATAGAAGAACAGAAAATAAATAAAACGTTACATTGAAAGCGATGGGGATTTAACAAACTTGCATTTTATTTATACTTGAAATGTAAATACAACTTTTGATTAAGTAGTACTTACATAGGTTGTTTCCGAATAAAATGTCGTGACACGCAGAACACAGACCGTGAAATTAAACTACACTCACTTTCACTCTTACGAAGTTAACTATCGCTCTCTAATTTTGCTCTTCTCTGTCGATGTTGGTGTCCCCCAAATGCAGTTGAATGACTTCTATTTATAGGGAAAAAACCTTGAAGTGTCTGAGAGTAATCTCGCAACTAGGAGCAATAATTCAAGTAGATAGTCATGGAGGCTTGCGTGTTTGCAGAGGAAGTGTGCAGGAAGGAAGACTTTCTTCTCCCATGGGGTCCACATGTGATGATGAGGAAGAGATATCTTCTTCCATTCTCTGCACGAAGATAAACAATACATACATACATATGAATGCATGTATATATCATATTTTTTCACATTTCGTTTTTACGTCATAACTTCTTGTCACGATGTCCGATCGATCCACGGTCAGTTTCATTGTGTTCGTGATTTTTCAAACTTTGTTTTAAGACCCATATTGAAAATATGTATTTCGGAGATGTCGGGTCCATGAATGCTTCACGCGTGCCAAGTCTCGTGACTCGATCTTCAGTTCCACGTGTCACGATATTTTCGAATCGGTCAAAAATCAGGTGTTTACACTCATAATCTGAAAATCTAATAGTACTGGAACATGGCATTCCTCCATCTTTGCTGCCAGAGACAGAGATAGGTAATCCACAGACAATAATCTCATGGCCTAGGGCTTTCCATCCTATGCCAAACAACATCAAACCAAAAGATTTGAAACTTAGATCTATATATATGCTGCAATGTTGTGTTTTTTTTTACTGTATCCCAGAATGGAGTCAATCAATCAATTGATTCCTGCAGGTGTAATTGGAATTTGCTGCAGGTATAAATTTAATTTTTAGATTTTGCAGGTGGAATTGGAATTTACTATGAAAAAGATTGGATTCTATATCTTTTTCACCAATAGACAACAATGTTATGTTTTCCACCAAGAAGCATCTGATTTGCAAATTGATTAAAATTTTCACAGTGCAGCTAATTCAGACCAAACCCACAATGAGAATTCATATTATTTTCACCAGGAGACAAATACAATCATATAGCAACCTAGTCGTCAATTTAAGTAACTCATGTAAGAGTGTATTCTCTTTCATTTAAAGGAAATCTAATTTATATGACATCAGCTCAGAATAGTCTTGATATTTTCAGATATTGAGGCTCGTACTCGATGATTCGAGAAACAAACATATTGAACATGTATCAAAGCTCCCATATTATACTAATCAAGTTAACAATTTTTAGAGCAGAAAAATCAAATACCAGATGCAAAGCTCCAAATTGTGCAAATTCAAGTTAACAATTAGCGTTAAACAATGAATAGCATATGAAAAAGAACGAATGACATGAATTTAATGTAGTTTATTATAATTGTAGATATGTAGGTATTAGTATCAGCAAACCTGAATCATTTACTAGAGACCTAAATCGTTCTCTTCTTTCCATGGCGTACGATTCGAATTCCTCTGTTGTGGAATTGGAATTGGAGACCCTCCGAAACTATCTGACGATTTTTAGTCTCCTCAGTGGGAATTGATTTCAGCGGAGCAGAAGCGCGACTGAACATGCATGAATTCTGACAAACTGAAGCGCCATGGCAGTGACATCTGGCTCACACCGGAAATTTGAAGCTGGCCGGGGTTACCGCTGCTGGAGAAAAGCAGGGTTGAAAAAAAAAAAGGATTAGGGTTTAAGGCTGGAAGGGAAAATTAGAGAGAAACAGTTAACATAAGGTGAAAGAAGAAGCGACGCTAGAGATTCAGAAACGGCGCGCGTGTATGTCAACCTCGAGTGGAATTCAAATATGACGTGTCAAGGCCACAATTCTTATCCGTGCTGACGTGGCGAAATCACACCCTTCCCTACCTCACTCTTCTTGCCTTATTATATATATAGATATACAAATGACAGTATAGTTTATCTTAAAACAATAAGTTTTAAAAGCATATTTATTTTTAAAATAACTAACTTATCCCTAAATTTTTATGTTTTGTATTTAATGTGAATGAAATATCAAAATCCAAATATGAAAATGTAAAAATTGATTGTTTGGTATCTAAATTATATTAACTGAAAACTTTTGTATAATTTTATAATTTAATTTTCATTAAAAAAAATCACGCGCAAGATATTCATTTTGTATGAATATCACTCTCATTCTTCTTCATTATAATAATAAATCATAGTATATAAAAAATAATGAGTTAATAATAATACTAGCGGAATAATGAAGGACCAAATAAAACATTTTATCTATTTAATAAATATAATAAAAAATACTATGTAATTTCGGCTCTAATCTTACATTACATCGGTTTTTAGATATAATCATACATTATAATGGAGGGAGTTTGATTATAATCTCATGTATTACAATATAATTCACATTACAATACAAATTTCATATTTTGTTTGTCAAACGACATAATAGTGATAATACGTGATTTAAAGAGTTAACTAATATAATGTTATATTGTAATATTTTGTTCTGATATGTATTCATAGAAATAAATAGAGAAAATATGTGATATTGACATTGTGATAAGATTGGATTTTTTCCTAAATTGATGAAATTGATGGGCATGGGCTACAAGCCTAAACAGGTACCTAATTGGGCAATTGGCAGCCTTTACGAGGGTGTTTTCGTCACTCAACCTTTCCATTCATGTAATAAACCAATCACTTCCCGCCACGTCACATCCAGTGACAAGCAGCGCTGAGTTTGCGAGTGCTGATTGGTTCACTCCACCTCCGCATGTCCACGTGGAGGTCAACCCTCGCCACTTGATCTAGGAACTCATGAGCTAAGCCGCTATAAAATCTCAGTGCTCGAGCCTCACTCTCTCTTCTCTCAGAAAACTTCTCCATCACCGTTCAGCAATGGCGAATCCCAATCTGGGGAAACTTAATCTACTTCTCTGCCTCGTTTTGTGCTCCCTGATCGCGATCTCATCCGCGAAGGTGTTCTTCGAGGAGCGGTTCGATGGTAATATTCTCATTTCTAGCTGCGATTCTGCATTTCCGATTGATGTATAGCAGAAATCGCCATAACCTTGTATATTCATTTCTCCTGCATTTAACGAATACTGGCTTATATATTCGAGGATTAGCTCATCTGTTCTGTTTTCGTTGTACTGATGGCCATTCTGCTGCGTGATCACTCGATCTGATACAATTGACTTGCTGGTTTGCTTATGGAGAAGTGATTGTTACTGGGCGCTTTCTGTTCATGTTGATCCGATTCATGCTTCATGTCTTATGTACTATGGACAGTAGATCCAGGTTGCTTATGGGTTCTCATTGTTCAGGTTTTGAGTTTAACTGTTAGGAGAGATTATATTAAGGTGCTTTACCTGAAACTCTATATTGATCTTAGGTTGCTATATGTACTGTGATAGATTTTAGCTCACTGTAGTGTTGTACAATTTGGTTTTAAAATCTGAAGATGCAGTAGTTATTTGAAGTTGTGATCAGTGATCTTAAGTATAAATTATTCGACATGTTAGCTGAACAAGGTTGGTGTACATTGCAATTATCTTGATAATAATTTGTTGTGCTTGAACGTACTCATTTCATTTTCTGTATCAGAGTTGAAATATTGTAATCAGTATAAATTGCCAATGATTTGATAGTGAATTTGGGGAATAAGCATTTATCTGTGCTAATTTCTGCATCTTCAACTGGTGTGTCTGGGATTTTGGAATTTCTTCTGCTTGCTTCGCGTTAGTATCAGTCTGTCCTTGAATGATGCATTTATGTATTTGTTTGATGATTGCTTCAGACGGTTGGGAGAGCCGTTGGGTTAAATCTGAGTGGAAGAAGGATGAAAACATGGCGGGAGAATGGAACTACACTTCTGGAAAATGGAATGGAGATGCTAACGACAAAGGTTTGCTTTCATCTTAATGTTATAGACTTCATTACTCTTACTATGATGAAATTGAATGATACTTACTGGTTTATATGTATTGTATAAATATAGGTATCCAGACTAGTGAAGACTACAGATTCTATGCCATATCAGCTGAGTTCCCTGAATTCAGCAACAAGGACAACACACTGGTCTTCCAGTTCTCAGTTAAGCACGAGCAGAAGCTTGACTGTGGTGGTGGCTACATGAAGCTGCTTAGCGGTGATGTCGACCAGAAGAAATTTGGCGGTGACACACCATACAGGTATCTTTCTTGCACATGAAGATTGTTGTAATAATTTTGAATAGCGTATTAATCTACTTATATTGACAATGTGAATTTGTCCATGAATGCAGCATTATGTTTGGACCAGATATCTGCGGCTACAGCACCAAGAAAGTCCATGCTATTCTGACATACAATGAAACCAACCACCTGATCAAGAAAGAAGTCCCCTGTGAGACTGATCAGTTAACCCACGTCTATACTTTCATCCTCCGTCCTGATGCCACCTACAGCATCTTGATCGACAACGTTGAGAAGCAAACCGGCAGCCTTTACTCTGACTGGGATCTTCTCCCAGCTAAGCAGATCAAGGACCCCGAAGCCAAGAAGGTAACCACCTGCCGTTTCTCTTGTATTTACATATTCAATTTATCGTTTTTAAATGAGTGGTGATTGAACTTGTTCTTTTAACAGCCTGAAGACTGGGATGACAAAGAATACATTCCCGACCCAGAAGACTCAAAGCCTGAGGTGTGTATCCACTTGTAGTATCATATTATAGTCTACCCTTTATTTGATTTGTGACGAAATTTCAGATCATTCAATTGATTGTGTATTTGCATATGTAGGGTTATGATGATATCCCCAAGGAGATTGCAGACCCTGATGCTAAGAAGGTACATTTGTTATTAACAATTGCTTCTCCTTTTAAATAAATTGATCTAGTTTGATGGCTATTACTGTTACTAACTGAAACGATTCACATTACAGCCCGAGGATTGGGATGATGAGGAAGATGGTGAGTGGACTGTCCCGACTATCCCGAACCCGGAGTACAAGGGCCCATGGAAGCCAAAGGTATACAAAGTTGCTTCTAGCTTAAGCTGAATAAGAATAGACGCTTTTGCTTCATATATGCTGATTATTCTGCTCTGCTTTTTGCAGAAAATCAAGAACCCTAACTACCAAGGAAAGTGGAAGGCTCCCATGATTGACAACCCAGGTACTTACTGCTACTGCTTCATCTTATTTCTGTTTCACATTTGTTATCGATGTCGATTGCTTAGTCTCTTTTGTATACTTGTAGACTTCAAGGATGACCCCGAACTATACGTATTCCCTAAGTTGAAGTACGTTGGTGTTGAGCTATGGCAGGTAGAATTACACACATTTTCATCAGTAGTAATAAAATGGTATCTATGAAACAATCTATGCAATAGTTGTAATAATGGTGTCTTGATGAATGTTTTGATCAGGTGAAATCCGGAACATTGTTTGACAATGTCCTTGTGACCGACGATGTCGATTACGCAAAGAAACTTGCCGAAGAGACATGGGGCAAGAACAAGGATGCCGAGAAGACAGCATTCGAGGAGGCAGAGAAGAGCAAGGATGAAGATGAATCCAAGGATGCCGGAGTCGATTCTGATGTAAGCTCTTAATCTAAACTCTTTGTAATTAACTTATCGTTTTGCACTTGTTATTTAACGTATGATGTCGATTACAATAGCACGAGGATGAAGACGATGATGCGGAAGATGCTGATTCGGACGGTGAAGTTACCAAGGGAGATGAGACTGACGGTAGTGTAAAGGATGAGCTGTAGGAGAAAAGAGTAGAGCTTGCTTTTGAAGAAAGCATAATTCCTTTTGTTTATTTAGTTTTGTAGAACTTTGATTTTTAAAGTTTTCGTATATGCCATCATAACTTGAGTAAACATGCACAATACTTTTTTCATTTGGACTTCTTGACAACCATGACTGGACACTTGACATGCTGGACGCAGTGGTTGCTAACGCTTCCCAGAAACGTCCTGCAGAAAAATGCAAGATTCATATAACTGACTGGTTTAAGTTGTGTAAATATTGAGCTAGTAATTTGATAATTAATAGGTACCTCCTGATAAGGCCATAACCATGGCTACCAATGACTAGAATATCAGCGCCTAATTTGTCAACCATCTTGCAGATCACATCCCTTGCATCACCCATCTCCACTTTCATCTCCACCTTCACCTATTTAACTCACAAATTCAACTTAATTACTAGATTAAGAACGTAAAAACAGTCGTTAATTGCTGTTTCAGATTTAAAATGTTGATATCTGTTATTCTAAGTATCATATTTGTTATTTTCCACATTTGTCGACTAATTTTGGTGCTAAATTAGTGTTTTAAGCAACAAAATAGAGTTTTCGGCCAAAAAAAAAAAAAAAAAGCAACAAAATAGAGTTAGCTAACAAATGTTTATATTCTATTCCAAAGTTTAATTAACCCAAAAAAAAAACTTTAACTTGGCCATGTTTATAATATATATATAGGGTTAAATGTACTTTTCATACCACATGTTTGACTGAATGTGGCTTTTAGTACCGTATGTTTTGTTTTGTATACTTTTGGTACCAAACATATGAAAAAATGTGGTTTTTAGTACATCTGTTAGTTGACCGCCGTTAGTTTTTTCCATTAAATGACATGTGCAAGTCACATGACCGACCCTAAACTTTCGATTTTATTCAATTTAGTCCCTCAAATATATTCCTAATTTTTAATTTGTTTAATTTAGTCCCAAAACTTCAAAATCGATTCCAATTTAACCATTGAACCCAATTAACCTAGCCGGATCTAGCCTAGGGCTAGGCCCGACCCTGGTTCGGGGTTGCTGGACCCAGCCAACCCTGACCCAGGGTCGGACCTAGACCTAGGCTAGATCTGGCTAGGTCAATTGCCTAGCCCAATTTGGGTCGAATTTGGCCTAGGTCCCAATTGACCTAGCCGGACCTAGCCTAGGGCTAGGTCCAACCCTGGGTCAGGCGACCCCAACCCAGGTTCGGACCTAGCCCTAGGCTAGGTCCGGTTAGGTCAATTGGGTTCGATGATTCAATTGGAATTGATTTTGAAGTTATGGGACTAAATTAAACAAAGTAAAAGTTATGAATATATTTGAGGGACTAAACTGAACAAAATCGAAAGTTTAGGGTCAGTCACGGAAAAAACTAACGGCCAACTAACGGATGTACCAAAAACCACATTTTTTCAAACGTTTGGTACCAAAAGTATACAAAACCAAACATCCGGTACTAAAAGTCACATTCGGCCAAACATGTGGTATGAAAAGTACTTTTAACCCTATATATATATATATATATTGCTTACAAATGGAATTATGGGTTGGGAATTGGGATGATGGATAGAGACACTTACTACGCCATGATCTGTGCAAACCTTAGAAGCTCTCTCCATGACCTTATCCGCCACCTGGTCGCCGTACCTCTTCATCGCCGCCGCCATCTCCGACGACGGTGAGAACAGATACCCGGTGCCGTCGAGAGAAGAAGTGTACACAGTGGGAGGGTTCTTGGCGTGTACGAGGAACACAGTGTCGAGTTTCGGAGATACGACGTTTTCCAAGCTCCACGTCAACGCGTACATGCTCTCCTCGCTCTCATCCACCGCCACCACGATCCTCCTCTCCCTCCCCGCCTCAAATTCCTCCGCCATCGCCGATGTTAGTAATAGATGTGGAAGTTTCAATATTTTCCGACACTGAGAATGTTTTTTCTGAGGTTGATTATGGAGTAGTGAGTGTTGAGGTTGATGTTTTATAGTTAGTGGACGATGAAACTGGTGGTAATCTGTTGGCAGCTTACTGTTGGCAGCTTAACTGGCAGCGTTGTCGGTTTTTTTAGTATGTCTGTGTGCTTGAATTAACAACCTTTTTGAAGCCCGTCATCAATTTGGAAAATAAAAAAAAAATACTTATTAATAGCATTTCGTGCCCGTCATCAATTTGGAAAAAAAAAAAAAAAATACTTATTAATAGCATTTCGTGCCCGTCGTCAATTTTGAATTAATAGCACTACGAATGGTATCATTTTGATGACCCATTTATATACCCGATTGGAAACGAAAAATCTCAATTAGATTATGTTGATAATCACGATCCCAGATTTAAAATGTAAATATTTTGTGTTTGTCCAAACTATCAGATTTGTTAATTTACACTATTTTAATTGTTTTTTGACATTAAAATAAATATTTTAAATAATATAAATATATATATTTTTTAAAAAAAAGTATTAGATTTGTTGCTCATAATGTATGCTTATTTAATTGTTAAAAATCATAATTTTGTTCTGTTAATTTGAAGAGAATAATTAGAAATCAGTCAATCTGATGATTTGGATAGTGAATATTAATATTTTAAATTTGGAACAACGATTAGCACATAACCATTATCTTGTTTTTAGGGTCTTAACCTTAATTTTACATCATATTCAGTCCATATTTTACAGTAAATTGATAAAAAGAAGGAAAACTTGGCTTCAAATTTTTAGGGGTTTCTTCACAATATATCAGCATCAATCAACATGTCTAAGCAATACATCTTCCACAATAACATTAGCTCTTTCTTTGCTCATTTGGGGAAAATTTACAGACTTCTCTCAACAGTTAAATGATCAAGTTTCAAATCTATCATCTCCTTCAAATGATCCAATAAACAAAGAAACCTTCTTCGAGCTTAAACCGACCGATCCGATACTCAAACTGCCAAGATCTTCATATCTTCACTTCTAAGTAAGAGGAAAAGAATTTTGTTTACCAGAAGATGATCACTTCTTCTATGATGTACCAAAACCACCAAACTGTGGAAAAGCTCAATCAGCTCAATCAAGATATGGAGATTGGAGGATGGGCAGAGAGAATCAATCTTGATCAATTAATTCTGCTGATCTGATTGAGCTTTTCCACATGGTATCAGAGTCCGGTTCCGATAGGCGGTGTTGGTTTATCCTTTTGTTGGCTCCACGTACAAGGTTACCGGGTCGGGCCTGGCGTGAAAGTGGGGTTTGTTGAAATTAAGTCTTAAGTCCGGATTTGAAAAAGCCGGTGACTTAGTTAAAAGAGTCATCACGGTGCGGGGGTGTGTTGAGATTATAATCTCTCCACCGTGAGAGTTGTCCCACACCGGTGGTGTGAGGAATATTTGGGCACCATATAAGTAAGTGGGATACCTCCTTCTACCGCTTTCTCATTTTGTTTTAACAGAATTACGGAAAAAAACGAACAGATCAACCGACATGATGTAGAATGTATATGGCTCCTAAATTTCTAAATTATTATTTCAAAGAAAGAAAAGCTGTCATAATTGAACAAAAATGATGTTAATATATAGATATAGATTGCACACGAGTTATTAGATAACCCATGTTTACTTAATTTCGTGTTAAATACATCTTCTTCCACTGACTATTCAACCGCTCACCCGAACTTTTTTTTTAATCTTAGACAGCAAAAATTTATCTTCCCAAAAATAGCATAGAAATTTTTTTGCTCCTTATCAAATATCTAATCTCCTATTGAAAATAATATAAAAAATATCCAAAATGAGCCGAATTACACCTATTAACCTATTTTTTTCCCCCACAACCTTAACCGTTTTTTCATTATTCCAAACGTATATATAAATAAAAATCTTTAATATGCTATTAAATTTATTTCGACACTTCTAACTACTAAGTATATTATGAACAAGTATCATATAAGATATTTATATAAAGTACGTATGTAGATATCACAAATAAGGGCACATGAGTCATGACCACGTGGGATATACAATTTCAAATACTACGTAATGACACATCAGCTATATATAATATACCTCACAATTATATTATTCTTTAATAATAATATTATTAAATCGGCAGCTATTAATTTTTAATGAAAATAAGTAATAATCACAATTATAATTATAAATTCAGAAGAACATCAACAAGAAACCTTATAACGAAAAAGATGTTATATATATATATTCAAAACCTCTAATAATCATTTTTGATATAACATTTTTTTTAAGTGTTTTACAAAAGAATATATAGAACATATATATCATAGCCAAGAATAGATTACCGACCGGACAATAAATATTAAGCAACATTTTGGCAGTTGAAACATAGAAATTGAAATTGTCTTCTCGAGATTTTCCTAAGTAAATAGATATAACTATGTCATAAAAATCATCAATAAATGTGATTTACAAAAAAAAAAAAAATCTCCTCCGTAGGAAGGAACATAAAAAGTTCACATATATCGGTATGTATAAGATCAATAAGATGACTACTTTTCGTGACTCTTTTCTTATTACGTTTTTATTTTCCTTTTATGCAATCTAAACATACTTGAAAGTCAGTAAAATTCAAATTTGGAAGAATCTCATTCTTTACCAATCTTTCCAACATTTCTTCAGAAATATGACGTTTATGCCACAAGAAATAAGAATTTGCGTTCTCCCAATTACATTTCTCCCGTTCCGTTCTCTCGGCTATGTTTAACCCAAATGTCACGATAAACAATAAGCAATGATTCATAAAAAAAATATCATCAAGTTTCAATTTGTATATTTCACTCTAATTTGACATATCGTATGATCTTAGTAAAAAAAAACATTTACTAATAAAAAAAATATAAAGATGACAGTGTCAAAAAAAACATATACCTTTTAAATTCAGAAGATTACATTGTTTACTTAATCACAAACTACAATAAATCATTATCCATAACCTACAGACATTCAAATGAACATTTTCTCGTTATTGCAATCTAGTATTAATTTGTCAAAGTAAAATAATAATAACTAAGTATTAATTTGTCAAATTATGTCTTTATGAAAGATTATGATCCCTATAATTTAGAGTTGGGATCTTATAGCAAAATTTGTATATATATTTAATGTTAGATTTATTTTTCTCCTTTTATATATATATATATATATAATCTATCTAAATAATTAAACAATATATTCACTAAATAATCATTCTGTATATATGGTACGATAAGAAGATCAAGCTTCCATGTATCCCCTGCTACGTATGCGTTCAGAATTAATTAAGTTGAAATCAATCTACAACTTTGGGAGAATGAATGACGTTAAATTGTTGTCGTCAGATGTATGGTTTGAACATAGCGTACAATGATGTTTCAAAACAATACAAAGTGTTTAATTAAATGAGCTTTTGTTGTATGTGTTTAACGTGCACAGAGAATGAGAATTGCACTCGCCTCGCAAAATAAAGGCTATGAAATATGAAAAACATTTTAATACCTTATTAAAGGAGTCTGTTTTGGTGAATGGGAGTGTGTATTGGTTGATCATTGCAACATGGTCAAATAGTACAACCTGCATTGTATCCGCTAATGTCCTACCGAAGAGGTGAAGATTCGAAGTTGCTCCTCTACGCCATTAATATGTCGCACTACGATGACTTCTTTGCTGCGAACGGAACGTTCTACATTGGGCAACCCTATAACCTAAATTATGACCTCCAATTGTTGGTGTTTAGAGAGTGAAAAACCTAACCCTAGTTGGATGATCAAGACCTGTATTGAAAAATCGCGTTTATCTTTAGTCCTAGAGATCCACTGGCAGGTCGTCGTAGGAGTGTTTCGCGATAAAATACTTTTCATGGTCATGCCAAGTTATCAAAATGAACTATATACCATTACGATCTTGGTAATGACGAGTTTGAAAATGTTACATTATTAATAAGGGAACGTAGAGTGAACACCTGGGTAAATTTCCGTATGGTTGAACATATTGATAGTTTACTCAATTTGGGACTAATCAATTAGGAAGTATGGGTGTAGCAAGAGACCTCTGCAGGATCTACATCTGTTTAATTTATTGTCATCAAGTGATACTATTATTGATTAGTATTGTAATAAGGGTTAATAAGATTCTTTATATTATCTATGTGAGATCAGTTCTTAGTAGCTAAAGGCAATGAACTTGAAACATTTGGTGGTTGAGACCATAGGTTTGTCAATTGTTGGGTATGTAGCTATTGAGAATTCTAAAGCAGTAAAGCGTCCCAATCCAAACCGATTTTCAAAGTAAAAAAAAAAAAATTGTAGACATCAGGCAATTATTGCATGGGAAGACACCGAATTGAAAAAATCATATGATAGTCAAAGCAAGATGAGATTAAATGAAAAGAGATTTGTTAGTAGCGTGTAAGAACCACGTTTTTATATAACAGAAACTACTTTTATTTCTTAGTAAGAACATAATGTGCAACATAAGCCAAGGCAGGACAAGAGCTTATGTTCTAGGGACACATCATCATATTAGTATGGTTAAATACAACACTCACATTTTTCCTGATGAACTAACTAATCGATGGAGCTTTCCGTCTTGAATTATCTGCTCAAATCTTTTGATATTTCCCATCTTTAAACGGATATCAGTAAAAATGAAAATTGCAACTAAAAAACTGTTTGATAAAACTGAATGCAGAAAGAAAGAAGAAATGTCACCACAACACTAACCTGTTAGTCCTTCATCAGAAGTGAGCAATTTAATAATTTGGGCAGACCTTCCTGGAAACCTGAGATCATTGATGTTACTTATAATTGTTACTTATAATTCTCTTGAAATAACAAGTAATGTAAAGATTCTAAAATGAAGCAACTTCTACCGCCTTCTCTCTCTGTTTTAATAGAAATGCGAAAAACCGAACAGATAAATTGACATGCTAATAATAGAATGCATATGGCTCTTAAATTTCTAATTATTATTTCAAAGAAAGAAAAGCTGTCATATTTAAACAAAAATGATGTAGTATGATGTTTGCGTAAGTTTGGTTTCCTATTCAGTATGTTTTCTGCAATTCGTCTGAACACCCATATAATTTAGAGCTTGTTACAAAGCATCCATTTTCAACTTATTAATGATAGGTTTCAACTTTTCAACCGCTCATTCAGATTCGAAAAAGCATGTTCTAATCAGTGTTATCAGAACCGGACCGGACCGGCGGTCCGACCGGGTTTGAATCGGAACCGGACCCTTCCCCGGCCCGGTTCGTGCATTTTCGGAGGATGTAGGCGAACCCGGTTCGGAATGCCGGTTTTATTTGAACCGGCCAGTTCTGAGCAGACCGGGCTCACCGCCGGTTCAGAGTCCAAAACACCCAAAAAAATAAAACTGATTTACATTTCATTGTAACTTTGATTTCTTTATAGCTTTCACCAAATTTACATACTAGACTAGAGCAAACTACAGGCTTAATCCATCTGACATTTGATCATGAATGCAAAAAATTACAGTAAACATCAACCCACGAAATTTGCAAAGCAGCAATAAAAAATAGCAGATGTTTAGCAAGAATGTAAGCTGCAATTACTGCACATATGAACCTCAGAGATTAGTCGGACTGAGAGGCGTAGTCAAGGTCAACGTAATCGACAGTAGACGAAGAGTCATAAGAGTCGCCGGCGCTTCTGCCACGCTCCCCACCTTTACGGCGAGGATGTCCTTGTTTGAGATGCGTCGGAGATAGGAAGAGGAAGTCTGTGAGGAGGAACTTAGCCATGAAAATGGAAATAGAGAAAAACACTTTAGGGCGGCGGGATGAGGTTGGTTTTGGTGAGATGGAGAAAGGCTGTTTTGCTAGATGGGAGTGATGGAGCCGTAGAACGGCTATCTTTGCTAGATGGGGAAAATGGAGGAGGGATGGGGAAATAGAAGAGGGTTTACTTTAGAGTTAACATTGTGTTGGGCTTTACTAGAAAAATTATTGGGATGAGAACTAAATTGGCTGGTCTAAGTACTTTTTAGAAAATATATATATATATATACTGTGATGCAGATCATCGACTGTACCGGGTTCGAACCGGGTCCGACCGGTCGGACCGAACCGACAATCTCACCGGTTCGACGTCCGTTCCGGTTCTGATAACACTGGTTCTAATACACAGTTAAAAATAAAACACTCGTTTTATTTCTAATACATCATATTTTTAGTATCCTAATTTAAAAAAAAATATATTTTATACGAATTAGTAATATTATTATAATTAACGTGAGTTTTTTTAATATATGTTCGGTTTCCGCACAAAGCACGGATTATTTATTACACTCTATAAACGGGTCAGTTAATTATAAATATTTCATAACATCAGATAGATAATCCATGTTTATTTTATTTCGTGTTAGATTACATATTCTACCACTGAACTGGTTCATCCCCAACAAAAGCATGAGAAATTATTGGTTACCTCCAAGCTTACACGTGGATCCGACGTGGTGGACCTTCAGCCAATCAAAAGCAGACACGTGTGACAAATTGTCTGACACATTCACAGTTGTCCGAAGGTCCACCACGTCAGATCCACGTGTAAGCTCGGAGGTAAAAAGTAAAAAGAACTAGAAAAATATTCCACGTATGAGGAATCTTAATTTATAATTATAGTACTTCTTGAAGAAGCTGTTGACCATTCAAGAGCCACGACAGCAAATCATTATTTTTTCCAAGAATATCATAGAAATTATTTTTTGTTCACCATCAAATATCTAATCTCCTATTGAAAAATAATAATAATAATATAAAATATATTCAAAATTAGTAGAATTAGTTTCAAACTGGTTTCTAGATTAGTTATTTTTTCCCTATTATTTCATACTTGTATATATAAGTAAAAAAATCATATGCTATTGAATTTATTTATTTCAACACTTCTAATTAATTAAGTTCTAACCTAGTGAATACATTATGAACAAGTATTATACCAGACCGCATTATTTATATATATATAGATGTATAGTACGTACGTACTATAATATATCACACATATAGCATATGAGTCATGACCACGTGGGATACACACAACTTCAAAGTTCAAATACTACGTAACGAGTCTAACGACGACATGTTGGCGAATTTTTTACCTAAATGGAGATATAGGAGGTTCAAAATACTTAAATGTAAAACCTTAGACATTAAATACTAAAATGGGGTTCGGGGCACTTTGAAAGTGCCCGAACACTGTTCACTGCCACATGGCAGCAGGGAAGTGTTCCCTACTGCTGCCACGTGGATTCGGGGCACTTTCAAAGTGCCCCGACCACTGTTCACTGCCACGTGGCAGTAGGGAAGTGTTTCCTACTGCTGCCACGTGGCAGTGAACAAAAGTGCCCCGAACCCTATTTTTGTATTTGATACCTAATGTTTTATATTTAAGTATTTCAAACCTCCTATATCCCATTTAGGTAAAAAAATCCACGTTGGCTATTATACCTCACAATTACTACTACTCATTATTCTTTACTAATAATAAATCGGCACCCATTAAAACAAGTATATATAATATGAAAATAATAAGTAATAATAATCGAAAGAATATCAACTACCAATCCTTTCCCTTGCTCCACAAGGTTCTATTTGTTTTTGTTTTTTATTTCTAAACGAAGCCCCTCACCTTTGTTAAATTTAATAATTCTTGTTAGGTTACAATTAACTTCATCATATTATTAATAAAGACAACATAAGTATGATATTTATGAAGTATATACTAAAATATCCGTTTATCTGGCCCGATAAAAAAAACCTTATAACGAGAAAAGAAGTTACATATATAGTGCGCCCAATATACCCGACATCTTTTTGTGCATTGTTTCATAATTCCACAATTTATTAGATCTTGTGTCCATAGTATTGAATAAATGTAGAATCACAATAATTTTCAATAGAATATTTTTTTAAAAAAGTTTTTTTTAGAAATATATATAGAACATAATGTAACTAAGAACACATTTACCAACCAGACAACTCAATAACAATATAAATTATTAAGCAGGATTTTGGAGTTGAAAATAAAAATCCGCATCTTTGAATACACATTAATTCACTTCTAATGCGACTGAAATGCATATTACAAATGTGTTCATTTAAAAAAAATCTACATTTGGAATTCACTACACGTTCGCGGCTGCATATAAAGAAATTGTCTTTTTGATGATCTACACGGTGGTTACAGTTACACGCTTCCTCTCTCTCTAATAGACTAAGAACTAAGAAGTCTTTCTTTAATATCATAAAAAAATATGGATTTAACAATAAAAAACGAAAATGAGCGAATTGTTCCAATTTCTGAACAAATTGTTATATATATTCGATATAATTTTCGTCAAATTGAACATAAAATGAGCATGTTTCTGCTGGTGATGGTTATTTCATGTGTAAACAAGATAAATTCAACAATAAATTAAAGGTATTGCACTAAAATTAATTTAATTGAACGTTTAATTGAAAAAAAAAATTGAAAACAATGTGGATGTTTAACTGAGCAGATTTAAAGGTATTTTGGTGCAATCTTTTGAATTTTATTGCAGAATTCATATTGTGTACACATCAAAAGACCAAACGTGGCCAAACATGCTTATTTGATTTTCAAATAATTGATGTAGCAATTTACTCAGAAATTAAAAATTTAAGAAATCATTTTTTAAAAATCAATGTTCTATTATTTTATTATAAATAAGAATGATACAGATTCTGGCATTAGGACTCCGACAAAACTCCGGGCATAAATATCTGCCCTCTGAATCGGAATCTACATCATTTCCGTATAGAAAAATGGGTGTCTTAGATTTGATACCAAAAAGAATATATTAACATCGATCGGCTCAGCCACTTCTCGACTTGTTCTACTGAAGATTATAGCTTTCCCACATTCTAATCTGAAAATCTTAATGATACTTAAAAAAAACATTCTTATCCAAAAATCATAACCATATTTATAGAAAAGACCAAACATGTTCTAGTTGATGTGTATGCAGTTTTCAGTCAGTCCAACGCGTTTGTCTGTCTGTTAATAATCAAAACAGCCACTTCCTTACAAATCTGTACCTTCTTTTTTTTTGTTTCTTCAAGATTGATTCATCCATCACTGTAAAGACCAAAAGTACATCATTTATTTATTATCTTCGGAATCGTCGAAATATTCCATTCCATCTTTAATAAATGCCAAATTTTGGATCGAACACTGATGACGTGTCATGCATCTCTTGATTTCTCAAAAGACCGCGTAAAATTACGTCATTAATTTGCTATACGTATACCCTGTTTTGTCAACGGAAGGTTCTATGTAACTTCAGTTGCAGCCCTCTCTCTCTCTCTCTCTTTCTAGCCTATAAATATGACATATGTAGAAAAACAGTTCAAGCTAGCTCTATACTCTACTCTTAGCAAAGATCTCTAAAAAAAAACTTTTTAAATTTATATGCACAAGCTCGATGAACTTCAAAAGGGCTCTTGAGGGTTCGGAGCAGTCGGATCGAGTACCCAAGAGAAGATTAGCTCCATCTTCAAGGTATGTGTGTTATGCTTTATCTTAGTTTCTACGGCTAGCTAATGTTTGGACAGTTTGATGAATTGTTAGTTAAAGTTTCATATAAGTACAAATTGCTAGCTATGTTAGTATTCCCGTCTAATTTGGAATATTGAGTCACATAAACAACACGTGGTGATGAACAAAATGCGACAAAATGATGTTTGGGCAATGCAGTGAATTGCTAGTTAATGGTGTTTGGCCATTCGAATAAATTGCTACCTATTTTATTTGTTATGTGCTCGATTGCCCAACCATGAGCTAACAAATTATTGCATTTTGTTCATTACAAATGGGGCATTTGGCCAACTTTGTTCAAATTAGATGTAAATACGTAATTTGTATACATATAAAACTTAAACTAATATACATTAGAAAAATCATTTCTTTGTTTGACCGCGACTAATAGTTATTTCCGGGATTGATTTTGGTTTCTATGGGTTGCAGTTTACTGAGAAATGCAAATTCATTTCCTGAGGATTTAGAAAATAGGATCGTGGCTTTGTTTAGGGGGGTGGTAAGCTCAAACTCTCTCTTATCATATATTTATGGGTTTTCAATTCCACTAGACTTTTCTGGCAAAAAATATAAATTTCACTTTTGACTTTCTGCAGGTAATATTCTCAGAATGATTTGAAAATGATTGGGTGGACAATTTTAGTCTGTCTATGTTGAAATGATGTTTTTTTTCCCATTTCTGCATGTACTTGAAAGTGGGTCAGTTTGATTGGTAATAATATAAAATATTTTATTCCATATATAAAGAAAGTTACTATTTTTATTGTGAAAGCAAGAAGCTAACTTCATAAACAAAAAAAGCAAAGATTTTTAGCTTCAAATTGCTGGGTATTGTAAAAAACTTGTTTTTTTACTGTTGAAGCTAACTTCCCAATTCCCATGTAAAAAATAAATATTTTTAGTTTGAATTTGGTGGGTAATGTAAAGATTGTGATTTTAGTATCTATTAATTAAGAAAGTTTATTTTTATTTTTAATAAAAAAGTAATTCTCACACGTAAAAACAGTTTTTTTTTTACCTTCTCATATTATTTGAACAATCTGCAGCTCCGAGAGGAGCTCCCTCGTATTCTTCCGATCTTTCTTGGATCATCATCAAGGTAATTGGTGTCACTGTCATCAATCAAATGATCTTGTTCTTGTTTTTAATTAGACATCATTTCCTAAATTAGACATGTTTTACTTCTTGTCCATACCTTAAATTCCTTCATGGTATGAGAGCTCTATTCTTATTTTCGTCTTTCTAGCAGAATATTGAATAACCCAATTCAAAGGAATGTCGGAGAAGCTGATTTGAAACTGCAATTCATCAACAACATACCCGAAAATGTCTTCACCGGAAACAAGATCCAAGCCGAGGGTAAATCTCGAGTCTTGATCGAGCTCGTCGATTCCCGAACCGGGACCCGCGTCATAACCGGATCGTTATCTTCCGTCAAGATCGAGATCGTAACCCTAGAAGGCGACTTCGATCCCGAAACCTCCAACTTCAACGAAAAAATCGTCGTGGAACGACAAGGTCGGAGGCCGATACTCAACGGAGACCTAACCGTTACTCTGACACAAGGACTAGGTTGTCTCGAAAACGTTGTTTTGACGGACAACTCCCGATGGATTCGGTGCGGTAAGTACCGGTTGGGAGCTAGGGTTTCGGCTAAGAGTCGGATCGGAGAACGGGTTCGGGAAGGTTCGAGTAATGCGTTTAAAGTGAAAGACAACCGAGGACTAGGTGAGTAATTCGTTTACCTTAACGGTTTTCTCGATTCGGTTTAGGGTTTCGATGGTTATGTTTTTACGTGTTTTTGGAACAGTGTACGAGAAACACCGGCCGCCGTACCCGAACGATGAGGTTTGGCGGCTCGATAAGATAGCGAAAGGTGGCAAGTACTGTGTGAGGTTGGCTCACAATGAGATCCAATCTGTTAAGGACTTTCTTAGAGTCCAAGAAACCAATCCCTTGCTGCTAAAGAAAGTGAGTACATCTCTTTTTTATCATGAAATATGATAATTAACAAAATTTAAAATTCTAACAACATTTTAAAACACAGATTATTGGCGGCAAAGGTACCGGAATTTCGGATAGAACTTGGGAAACTATCCTCGGACACGCTGCCGATTGTAAAATCGATGACAATGAAATGTTCACATATTCTTCGCCGGGGTTGCCGAATATCGAGCTTATGTTCGACCAAGTTTACCGACTTAAAGGCGCAACCTTTGACGGTCACGAATATTGTCCAGTTGAGAAGCTAACGGTTCAACGAATGGTATGTCTTTGCCGATTCCTAAATATTCTTATAGTTGTCGATTTTATCTAACGGAGTTCGTATCGTCGTCTCTGCAGAATTTGGTGCAGAACTTGAAGCAGCAAGCATTTGAAAATTTGAATCAGCTTACTCCAGTGAAAGGAATGTCGGCTCTCGGTCCTCATAGAGATCTCGCAATTTTGGCGGCCGATAGATTTCTTGTGCAGCAAGGTAATCCGGTTAAGAAAAATATAACATATATATGATTCATTATATTGTATCGTTCAACTGAGGCATGACCAATTTATAGTTTTGATCGGTTTTTTTTTTATTGCTATTAAGTTTCATAGTTTTGATCGGTTAGGGTGAGCAAATTTGGCAGCCGATAGATTTCTTGCGCAGCAAGGTAACGTTCTTGATATGTTTTCTGCAGATATATCTGAAACCTTACAAGAGTTCGATTCTACGTCAGCTTCGACTTTCTGCTACGAAGCTCCCGAAAGTCACTTCTCGGAGGTTTCCGGACCGCAAATTTACAATCCCGATGATGTGATTTCTCCGACCGTCATCAGAAACTTCACATCAGTCGATAATACGTGGTCGCAACGTTTACACGGGGCCAACAACTTCGGTCCTAGTACTTCCTCTGCGGATCAAAACGGTCCTCAATTTCACGTATCGGCTAATTTCCCATCGAATTCACCGCTAATTGCCGACAGTTTGAACGATTTGTTCTTCGATGAGTTTGGAAACTTTACTTCGTTCGCAAGTAACTATACTTTTTGCACTGGGCCAAGCGATGAGGCGGGCCCGAGTTACAGCACAGCGAGGTCGAGGGTGGCTTGGTTGAAAATCCGGGCTACCTATAAGTGGGGGTCGGTAAGGAGGAATCTCGCCGCGAGGAGGAATCTCGCCGCAATGGGACAGCAAGTGGCTTGTCTGTAGATTCCTTAAACATTGTCAAGATTCCTTAAGGACAGGATCTTGTAAGAATAAGGTTACAAGTTAAGGTTGGGTTTTTGGGTCGGGTTTTTCTGTAACGGTTCGATTGATCGAGCCATGGTTGGGTTAAGCGATCAGTCGAAAGAGGAAGGAGTCGGGTTTTCTTCGGTCGTTCGGAGTCCGGTCGATTTTGTTTGATAATTTTTTTACTGAATACGGAATTTGATTCCACTTCAATGTTAGATAAGAGTGTTAGCTAGTAAATGTTGTGTTAGCTAGTAAATGTGTATGTACGTTATTAATTAATCATACTTAAAAGTTATATACATATATATATAATGAGAATTATGTGATTGCTGAAGCTTAATAAAGAAGAACCTCATTTGTTCTAGAATTCTGTAATAAAATGAGGTTCTGGAAACAATCTTATATACTTAAATTGTAGAGAAGATATACTCAAATCATTGAATTCTAGACTTGAGTATATAATATGTGTTGTAGAAGAATCAAAGATAGAGTTACAAAGCTCCTTAATCCAAACGCGCCCCTATTTTTTTTCATTTATGAAATCTAAAAACAAAATATTTAAACTACTAAAATTTATTAATTAAATTATTATATATAGTTTTATAAAATAATTATCATAAAAAATGTAACGAAATTTTTTTACTCATTTTATACGAACATAATGTGCATTATTTTTTCATTATAATAATGAGTTATGAAGTATATAAAAAACTAATAATATTATTATCATAATAAAGTATAAAGATAATATAAAATATTTTATCTATTTAATAAATAATAACACTCCGTAATGTTGAACGTAATCTCACATTACATCCGTTTTTTGATGTAATCTCACACATTACGTTGAATGGAGTTTGGACGTAATCTCAGTTTACAATGGATATTACATTACAATGCACATACGTCGTTTGACAAACCAATGAACGTAATGTAGATGTAATGTGAGATTACATCATCAATCCAAACACCCCCATAATCTTTAAAAAGTTAGTTGTTGTGAAAATATATATTTTTTTTAAATCTTATCATATTAAGATATAATATACTCTCATATAGATTACTATAATAATAATAAAGTCACATTACTGTTAGGTTATAGGTTTCAGGTCAACGGGTCGCCGGCCTAAATCCTACTCCTCACTGGTGAACTAGCGGATCATGTGCTTCCTGAGTTCGGTCGTTCTGATCCGTATCCTTCTGCCCTTCTCCTTCTCTTCTTCACGTGCCCTGCAAGAGGGGCAATATCAAGCAAGGAGGTGGGGTGGTGCTTGATGTAACCTCTCCGATGCTTAAGTCAGTACGTTTCTTTCTAGAGAGATAAAGCTAGAGAGATGTCAGAGCTAAATTGCACACTTAGCCAAGATGTGTAAATGAATAATGGAAATGTTGTATTTATAGGCAACGGTGTCATTAAGGTGGCTTAATGACATCGTTAACCTTTAAACACAATTAATTAGCCTTGGATTACATAATTAGAACCTTAAAGCACGGAGAGGTTGGCGGAAATAAACTGAGTATGGGAGTCGGGAAATGGTGCCGGGGCCTTGGGGGGGGGGGGGGGGGGGGGGGGGAGAAAATCCGACCCCCAAGGGTAGGGGTTGGGTGTGGCCACCCAACCCCTCCCTAGGGGAGGTCGGGTGTGGCCACCCGACCTCACTTAGGTGAGTTCGTCGCGGTCCGGACGAGTATTTTCGCTTTGTCCGGACCGTTGTTGTTTCGGTGGGGTGTTTGGGTCGAAGTTTCGATTTACAATCACTAACGGGGTGATCAAAATAAAACGATTTGGAAGTCAACGGGTTCAAATTGGGCGTATATCCATCACATGCCCCCGAGTCAACCAATGGCCTGAACCTTGATTGACTCTATTTTAGGATGGTATGACACGCGCAATTTGAAGCCGGGATTTTACCTTTTGTCAGAATCCTTACTTACCCATGGGTGTGTGTCTCTGACTCTGCCCCCTGTCTTATAAGATAGAGAAATTGCAAACATCAGAATAGCACGGACACGTGTCCGTATGAGATGGAGATAATAAATCTAAAACCGTCACGAGCTCATACTCGCAAAATATACGCTCGTGTGGGGATGCAACATGAATACAGCTAAACGAGTCCATGCTTCAATTTTATGCCGGGGTAAGCCTAAGTGGAGAAATTTTTTAATTTTGGTCCAAAATTTTTCTAAGTATAGGATACTTAAAAATACGCCTATAGGATACTAACTATGGTGGGTGTGAGTTTAACCGTGGTTAATGGGAACTAGGGGTATCAGTTTTTAAATCTGACCCTTAAATTTTTCCTTTCCAGAAATCAACGGTGTCGATTTAGCGGCTTTTGAAAAAACCCTATTCCCCTTTACTATAAAAAGGGTAAGTAATTACCTCATTCTCGTTGTCCTTTTCTCTTTTTTCTTTTTGGCAGTAGGATTCTTGGTCGGATTCACTTCTCGGGACGCGTGTCACATTGAGGTAGCCTTTTCCTTTGTGTAAGCGTTGCTTTTAGGGGACGTAATCCTGCTTCCCCCTTGATTGTTTCTTTACTTGTCTCGTTTCTTGATTTGTGGGTCTTCATGGTGATATGGTCCTTTTCATCCTCTTGCCCCCGTGTTTCTGCTTACTAGCGCGTGGGGTCTTCTTACAATGTGGTTATGACTATTTCCCTTTATCCCCTGCCTCTGCTCGTTGGCCCGTGGGGTCTCTCTATAATGGGGTTATAACTATCTCCCCTTGCCCCCTGCCTCTGCTTATTGGCCAGTGGGGTCTCTCTATAATGGGGCTATAACTATCTCCTCTTGCCACATGCTTCTGCTTATTGGCCTGTGGGGTCTTCCCGTATCATCTTTCTATTCTTACCTTTTGACTTTGTATTCGTCGTTTTAGGAAAAACGAGTTTCATCTTGTCTCTACGGTCCATTTTCTGCTTTTTTTGGGCTAAGTTTGCGTGTTTTCGATCAGCAGATCTCCCCGGTGTTTGATGAGGAGTAAGAGGCCAGTACGGGTGGGAGTAGTTAGCTCCGGGACCGGACCTTCGATTGCGAAAAGATCGGTTTTTTGTGGTGTGAGGAGGTGTCCCCCAGTTGGAGGTAAGGGCGGTGGTGACGTTAGGGTACCATCTTCTTTCTATATTGATGCCCCCCAATCGAGGGTCCGGGAGCCATCTTTTGTTTCTCCCTTGTTTGGTAAGTCCCGGAATGTCTGAGTTTTTTAGTGTATATTAGTGTTTACTCTGTATCTTGTTGTAGGTAGACTTCGTCTTCCGCTTCTGAGTCGAAAGGAGCTATCTCGTCCTCCTGTTGATGGGATTGTTGGGTCTGAGTGGGCGCCTTATTACGGGCGTGGGGCTCGTTTTGACAATCAATCTTCTTTGCAAACCCCTGAGGTTGGAGTTCGTGTTTTGCAGTCTGCTATTCCTCCTGCGGATCGTGTGCTCCCTTCTAAAGGGTCGGAGACAGTTTATGAATTGGCTCATGATGTGTTGTCTCGCTATGCTTCTGTAACTTTTCTTAACCTTGTTATCCTTTAGGACATTTCTCTTTCATGTTTTGTCCGTCTCATCCTTTGTTTTTGTCATAGGGTATTGCCGACATTGTTAATTTGTCCACCCTTGTTATTGATCTTGCTGAGGAGAAGAAGGTGCGCGAGGACACTTGTGTCTCCCTTAGCTCTAAGCTTGTTAGTTGTTTGGAGCGTAGTCGTATCACGAATTTGCAGTGCCGAGACTTGGAGAGTCGTATTGCCCTTCTTAAAGAAGAGATTGAAGCTTTAAGACAGAAGTCTTATCGCGATGAGGTACTTCGGACTGCTGAATTGGTGTCCCTTGAGGAAATGCTTCGTATGGAGGAGAAAGGGTGTGCTATCTCTGAGTATAAGGGTTCCTCCTCTTATCAGGCTGCTATTGATGTTTGCTGCTCTGTGGCTAAGCGTATTTCTTTAAAGGTGATTCTTGAGCGTATATATATGATTGCTCCTGACTTTCCATTTTCTCAGCTTGGTGATTTGTCTGACTTTGCTGTTAGGCATATTTCCAAGATGAGGAAGTAGTACACCTATCTCTTGTGGTGGTTTTGCGAGTTTGTGGCTTGAGGTTTCTCTTAGTTTAGGTCGTACTTCTCCCTCTTGCCTTCTAGCCTCTTTATGCTTGTCTTTATTGGTTGTGTTGTTACTTTGCTTCTCATTAATGTTGCTTGGCTGAGGTGCCTATGAGGTAGTCTTGAACTTGTACTCATCTTTCTTCATTGAGTTTATCAAGGGTTCCTTCTTGTGGTGTCTTCTTACTACTCTTCCCGTTGATGGGTTGCACTTGTCCTTAGAGTTTGAAACTCCATATCTCCTAGTTTTGCCCTCTTTGTTTGATACACTTGTCTTTACTTTATGGCATGCATGGTAGGGTGCTTATCTCCACTTTTCATGATAACTTCTTGTGCCTTTGTGTGTAGTTCTTTGGTTATGGACCCTTCCTTTTCTGGTGTTTCCTTTTCTTTGCATTTCTTTTGTGTTTTCCTTCATCATCATACCTGCTATCTCATCAAGAAAAAACATTATGTGTTCTTCATACAATTTTGCTTTGCAATTATTTTCTCATGGAATCCTTCTTAGTATGGTGCAATGATCTCTTCTGATACCCTTTAAATGGTATATATGGTACTGTTAGACCAAAGATACGCTCTTGGTGGGCGTCGAATCTGTTCACGAGACAGGCTCTCGGAGGGCACTTAACGTTTCACAGGATAGGCTCCCGGAGGGCACAAGTTAGACCAAAGATACGCTCCTGGTGGGCGTCGAATCTGGTAGTTTGAAATCTACCTCAAGATACGCTCTTGGGGGCGTCGAATCTGGTAGTTTGAAATCTACCTCAAGATACGCTCTTGGGGGCGTCGAATGTAGTAGTTTGAAATCTACCTCAAGATACGCTCTTGGGGGCGTCGAAGGTCGTAGTTTTTAGAAACCACTCTCAAGATACGCTCTTGGGGGCATTAAAGTTCGTAGTTTTTTTGAAACCACTCTCAAGATACGCTCTTGGGGGCATCGAAGGTCGTAGTATGAAAACTACTCTCAAGATACGCTCTTGGGGGCGTCGAAGGTCGTAGTTTTTGGAAACTACTCTCAAGATACGCTCTTGGGGGCGTCGAAGGTCGTAGTTTTTGGAAACTACTCTCAAGATACGCTCTTGGGGGCGTCGAAGGTCATAGTTTTTGGAAACCACTCTCAAGATACGCTCTTGGGGGCGTCGAAGGTCGTAGTATGAAAACTACTCTCAAGATACGCTCTTGGGGGCGTCGAAGGTCGTAGTATGAAAACTACTCTCAAGATACGCTCTTGGGGGCGTTGAGGGTATTGTTGACTTGAAGTCATATCTGTGTAAGGATAACACAATGATTATATCACCACATTCTTTGAAAGATACTTTTGAGTAACTTATACTTCATTAGGAGCATTCATGCTTTATGTACATTTGGGGTGCCTTGGATGGATCAAGACACCCTTTGGAGGAAATCAAAGATAGTTGTAGAGTCGGAGTAACTTCTTGAGTTCTCCTTCTCAAAAGTTGTTTTTGGAAAACTTAAAAAATTATATGTAATGACTTGAAATAAATCCAAGGATATGGTCTTTTACTTGTGCTGTCTTCTTAGACGTAGAACTTCTTTAGGTGTTCTCCACTGAAGGTGTTTGTGGAGATATACCCATCCCCATCCTCTAGGCGGTAAGCATTTGCGTATGGAATTGATGCTATCTTATATGGCCCTTCCCACTTTGGAGATAATTTTCTGACTTGGTCTAAGTGTGAGAACTCGTTCTTTCTGAGCACTAGTTCTCCTATGTGGAATTGCCTCTCCTTGACTTGGCGGTTGTAATATCTTGCGGATACAAGGCGCATTCGTGCATGTGCTTCCTCTGAGTTCCATCTTTTATCATCCACAAGGTCTAAGTCTAAGAGCCTTGCTTTGTTGTTCTCATGCTCTTCAAAGTACGTGGTCCTTAGTGATGATACAGCCATTTATGCTGGTGCCACCGCTTCAGTTCCGTATACTAGGCCAAATGGTGTTTCTCCTGTGGCTATCTTTGGTGTTGTTCGCACTGCCCATAGAACATTTTCCAACTCATCTACCCAACTTCCCTTGGTAGCATGGAGTCGTTTCTTTAAACCGTCTCGCACTATTTTATTTGCCGACTCTACTTGCTCGTTTGTCTGGGGGTGCTTTACTGATGCGAAGCGTTGCTCTATATTCAGCCTTTCACAGTACCATTGCAGTTTCTTGCTCTTGAATTGTGGACCATTATCACTTATTATGGCTTTTGGGACTCCGTATCTCGAGACAATGTGAGATTGAATGAAGTTAATGATTTGCTCGTCTGTTGTCTTTCCCATTGGCTTCGCTTCTATCCACTTGGAGAAGTAGTCTATTGCTACTATTATGCAAGTTTTCTGCCCTTCTGTTCTTGGTAGGGGGCCTATCAGATCAATCCCCCACTGTGCGAATGGCCAGGCTCCCGAGATGGAACTTAGCTTTGCTGCTGGGCTGTTATATTTCTGGAGTACCTTTGGCAGTGATCACATTTTTGTACCAAGTCTGCTGCTTCTTTGCTCATTGTTGGCCAATAGTATCCTAGGTTGTAGACCTTTCGGATTATTGATCGTGCTCCCTCATGGCACCCCGCATCTCCTTCATGGAGCTCTGCAAGTACTCTCTCTGTTTCTGGGTATGTTATGCATTTGAGAAAGGGTGTGGAGTACCCTTTTTTGTAGAGTTCGTTATCCATCATTGCGTAATTTCTAGCCATCCTTTCAATCTTGACTGCCTCCACTTTATCCTCTGGGAGTTTTCCATCCGTGATGTACTGACGCATTGGGGTCATCCAGGCTTCTCCTTCATCTATTACTAGAGTCTCCATTTGTTCTATCACTGATTGCATTCTTTGCTCTACAAAGTGAACCTCTTTCCCTGCTTCTGCCCCTAGGGCTAGTTTGCTTAAGGCGTCCGCCTCTTGGTTTTGTTCTCTTGGGACTGACTCAATGTCGAAGATTTGGAAGCTCTTTATTAGGTCCCTGGCTTGTTGTGGGTATTTCTGCATGTTTTCAGACTTTGCAGTGTAAATTCCTTTCACTTTATTGACAACTAGGCACTTAACTCTTAGGTGTTTTTCCCCTACTCCTTTGGCTATTCTCAAGCCTGTTATCAGTGCTTCGTATTCAGCCTCATTGTTCGTTGCCTTGAAGGTAAGTGCCATGGCATAGCGCAGAGGTGTATCCCTACTTGGTGAGTATAATAGGAGGCCTGCACCTGAACCTCCCCCGTTGGATGACCCATCGGTATGCATCTCCCATAACTCTTCTGGTGGTTTCTCCTGACTACTACTCGCCTCACCTGTAGTTTTGATTTCTCCCAAGTCTTCGTCTGGATTAATTCCGGTGAATTCGGCAATAAAATCTGCTAGAGCCTGCCCTTTTATAGCTGTTCTAGGGGCAAAGTGAATGCGAAACTCACTTAGCTCAATTGCCCATTTAGACAGTCTTCCCGATGTATCTGGTCTTTGGAGGAGGTGTTTCAATGGTTGGTCTGTGAGGACTGTTACTTCATGTCCATGAAAATATGGTCTCAACTTCCTTGCGGATATGATCAGTGCATAGAGGTACTTTTCTATTGGCAAGTAGTTGATCTCATACTTTGCCAATGTTTTACTTACGAAGTATACTGGCAATTGTGCAGCGTTTTCCTCTTTTATTAGCACCGAGCTTACTGCCACGTTGCTCACGGAGATGTAGAGGTAGAGGGGCTCCCCTGGTGTAGGCTTTGCTAGGGGTGGTAGTGTCTTTAGATGTTGTTTGAGTTGTTGGAAGGCTTCTTCACATCTTGGTGTCCACTCAAATTTCTTGTTTGCCCTTAGCACCTCAAAGAAGGGTAGTGTTTTGTCTCCTATTTTGGATAGGAATCTTTTAAAAGCTGCCAACCTCCCATTCAGTCGTTGAACCTCTTTGTGTTTCGTAGGTGACTGCATTTCTTCAATTGCTTGCAGTTTCTCGGGGTTTACCTCTATGCCTCGCTGACTTACCATGAAGCCTAAAAACTTCCCTGATTGTACCCCAAATGCACATTGTTTCGGGTTTAGGCGGACTTGGTATTGCCTCATTCTCTCAAACGTTGAGCGAAGGTTTTCCACATGGTCTTTCTTCTTTTTGGATTTGACGATCATGTCGTCCACGTACGCCTCCATTGTCTTCCCTATCATGTCTCCGAAGATCTTGTTGACCATTCTTTGATATGTTGCTCCAGCATTTATGAGTCCGAAGGGCATCACCGTGTAATGGTATATTTCACTGTCAGCGTAGAATGCTGTGTGAGGGGCGTCTTCATGGGCCATTTTTATCTGGTTATATCCTGAGTATGCAACCATGAAGCTCATTAGTTGGTGACCTGATGTTGCATCCACTAACTGATCTATTCTTGGGAGTGGGTATGAGTCCTTAGGACATGCTTTGTTTAGGTCGCGATAATCGATGCACATTCTCCAACTTCCTCCCGCCTTCTTTACCAGTACTGGGTTTGCCACCCATGTTTGGAATCTGATCTCCTTGATGAAGTTTGCTTTCAATAGCCTTTCGACTTCTTCTTGAATAGCTATCTTTTTGCTTCCTCCCATTGGCCTTACCTTTTGTGTTATTGGTCGCGTTGCCGCGTCTATATTGAGCTTGTGTGAAATTACTTCTTCTGATATTCCTGGCATGTCGCTTGGTGACCAGGAAAACAGATCTTTGTATTCCCTTAGTAAAGCTACTAAGTGCCTTTCCTCTTCCTGAGATAAGGCGGTCCCGATTTTTGCCTTCCTGTCTGGCTCTTCTATGAGTATTTCTTTTAATTCCTCCATGGGGGCGGGTCTCCCATGATTAGGGCTGGCAATTTGTGACACGACACGATAGCACGACACGAACACGCACGAAAAAAACTGTGTTCGTGCTAGCATATAACAGAACGATAACATGATAGCACGAACACGATTAACACGATATAACTTCCGTGCCGTGTTCGTGTTTGGGTATCATAACACGACACGCACGATACCACGATAAAGTTGTGCTAATAAGACTAAATCTTAAGTATTTTTGAGCAAATCTTATCTATTACATCCAATTAGTGATTTAATATTTAGTGTTTGTAAACTGTATATTAATAACTTATGAATGATAACATATTAATTCATGGTTTTTTTATATATGAAGTTCATTATTTTTATTTTTACTCAAAGATCTCGTATATGGATATACAACTTAATATCCTTTACAACACGATAGCACGACACGAACACGCACGAAAACATCCGTGCCGTGTCGTGTTTGTAAAATGTGGCACGATAAGCTTATCGTGCGTGTTCGTGTTCAGTAAGTTTAGCACGACACCATCACTGACATGCACGATAGCACGAATTGCCGCCCCTACCCATGATCCTCTCTTGGGTCCTCATCTATTAGCAGGACCTCTTTTGTTGTTTTTTTCTTCTTGCTTAGTGCGATCCTTGCACATTTCCTTGCAACCTTCTGGTTACCTTTTACTTCTCCTATTCTTTGGCTTGTGGGGAATTTCATTTTCTGATGTAGTGTTGATGGCACCATACCCCACTTGTTGATTGTAGTGGTACCCAGGACTCCATTGTATTCCTCCATTTCTTCTGTGATGAAGAAAATGACATCGATCTTTAACTGCCTCTGGCCTATCCCCAATGTCACGGGTAGTGTGCCCCCAGTGGGTATGTTGGCTCTCCTGAAAATCCCACCAAGGGGGAGTGAACCTGTTTTATGCTACTTGGCCTTACTCCCAGTATGTCGATGACTTTCTTGCTAATGATGTTAGGTGAGCTTCCACTGTCTACCAGGATTCTTCCAATGTCCATACCAGTGATCTTCATTGTTAAGACTAGGGCATCCTTGTTGTCTGGTAACACATGTTCCATGTCTCTTTTTGAAAATTGTATTATATCTTCTTTCTTTTCTTCTACTTGCTCTTCTTTTGGTTTATGGTCCTCCAACTGTGCCATATACGCTTCTCTGGCATTCGCTGATTCTCCTCCAGCTCCATAACCTCCATGAATGACATATACGCTTGCCATCTGGCTGGTGATAATTAGGCTTTCTATTCGAAACCCACGGACGGTGCCAAGTGTTAGGTTATAGGTTTCAGGTCAACGGTTCGCCGGCTTAAATCCTACTCCTCACTGGCGAACTAGCGGATCCTGTGCTTCCTGAGTTCGGTCGTTCTGATCCGTATCCTTCTGCCCTTCTCCTTATCTTCTCCACGTGCCCTGCAAGAGGGGCAATAACAAGCACGGAGGGGGGGGGGGGAGGGGGTGGTGCTTGATGTACTCTCTCCGATGCTTAAGTCAGTACGTTTCTTTCTAGAGAGATAAAGCTAGAGAGATGTCAGAGCTAAATTGCACACTTAGCCAAGATGTGTAAATGAATGATGGAAATGTTGTATTTATAGGCAACAGTGTCATTAAGGTGGCTTAATGACATCGTTAACCTTTAAACACAATTAATTAGCCTTGGATTACATAATTAGAACCTTAAAGCACGGAGAGGTTGGCGGAAATAAACTGAGTATGGGAGTCGGGAAATGGTGTCGAGGCCCTTGGGGGGGGGGGGGGGGGAGAAAATCCGACCCCCAAGGGTAGGGGTTGGGTGTGGCCACCCAACCCCTCCCTAGGGGAGATCGGGTGTGGCCACCTGACCTCACCTAGGTGAGTTCGTCGCGGTCCGGACTAGTATTTTCGCTTTGTCCGGACCGTTGTTGTTTCGGTGGGGTGTTTGGGTCGAAGTTTCGATTTACAATCACTAACGGGGTGATCAAAATAAAACGATTTGGAAGTCAACAGGTTCAAATTGGGCGTATATCCATCAATTACAATGCGCATTACATCACATACCAAACACTTTAATCTAACATTACATTTCACACTACAACACAACTAATCATTGTAATCTAACATTACATTACATAACTTACATTACTTGTAATCTCACATTTCAAGTAATTTCACATTATGTCCATCCAAACGTCCCCTCAAGGTTGTGCAGAGTATTGAGAGTTTAAAATTCTAGGTCATGCTATGTTTGTTAGAGATAATTATATGTGTATACTTGGTACTAATATTATTGCAAAAGAAAATAAGATACCAAAAATAATATATTTCATTATTAATATGTCTTATAATATTTTTTTTTATTTGTAAAAAGAAAATTTATAAATGTATAACCATATATAAATTATAGACGTTGTAACTACTATAATAGTTTTATTATTACTGTATTGATTTATTTATTCAAATGTTTCCAGTTGTACAATATGTCATAATACAACGTTCCTCTCTTATATTATGCTAAAATGCAAGAAAAATAAAATAAATTGTATGCAATACACTTTAGTTTTAAAGTTACAATTAGTATGAATAAGTCCTTAGATTTTTTTTGTTTTGCCAAAAAATCCTTTGAAAAATTAAATGACCTTTTATATATACCAATTCTACTAACTCTAAATATATTAATTAATGAAATCACAAATATCAATCAAGTGATTAAATGATATAGATATAATTAATAATGTTGATAAGAAAGTTGTATAGAAAAAGAAAGAATGCTTAAGTTTTATTAATAGTGTGCAAAATACAGTCTATTTATTCTTAATTAATAATAAGAAAAACATATATAGTTAATAATATAAAATATAAATTAGTGAAAAAAGGGAGAGTTAAAACTTTTCCCTCAAATTTGAATTTAAACTGGTGGCAGTTTTGGTAAATACGTCTAAATCGGTGCCTTATCTCCTGTATATCCTCTTCTCCGTAGGCGCTATAAATTGTTCTTCATCTATACACTCTTCCCAACTCTTTCACGAACGGTATACCAGTTTGCTGCTCTCTAGGGTTTCTATATTTCGGCTCCCCAATTTGCTGAATCGATGTCTCTAAGGCCTAACGCGAGGACCGAGGTTCGCCGGAACCAGTACAAGGTGTCGGTAGACGCCGATGAGGGCCGCCGCCGCCGCGAGGACAGCTTGGTGGAGATCCGTAAGAGCAGAAAGGAAGAGAGCTTGCAGAAGAAGAGGCGAGAGGGACTTGCTGGACAGCAGATTCCTCTTTCTCTTCAGTCCGCAGCTTCCTTCGACAGGAAGGTAAATAGTTTACTGCTTAAAATTTCATTTTGGGGGTTTGTAATTAGCTAAACCTTGAGCTATAGCTGCGGGTCTACGATTGTCCAAAGTCTGGATTGCATTACGCTTGATATAATGGTTTTAATGTTGTGATCTCGTTGGTTTAATTGGAAATCTGCCCTCTGTGATTTTATTGGTGGCTATTTCTGCATTTTTTTGGTGCTTTACCTGCAAATTCGGAAGTACTTTCGATATTTCAATAAGCTTTATCCGAATTAATGGATGTATCAATCTAGTCTGATTTTTATTTTAATCTGTTGATACTTTAATGATCTTAGTTGGACCAACTACCGTCATTAGTTGCCGGTGTCTGGAGTGATGATGGCAATACACAGCTAGAGGCCACCACTCAGTTCCGAAAATTACTTTCAATTGGTAAGAACAGCACATTTAATTAATTGTTAAACTATATATTAGCTCATCTTGTTCTTAACATGTTAATATAATGTACTTATATTCCGTTTGTTGATGTACTTTCCCAGAAAAGAGCCCCCCAATTGATGAAGTTATTCAATCCGGAGTTGTCCCTCGGTTCGTCGAGTTTCTGATGAGGGAAGATTTTCCTCAGCTTCAGGTTTGCTAATGAATTGCCGTGTGCTTTTTTATATCGCTTCGAGTCTATCTGGATCTTTAATTTGATTGGTATTTTCTATAACTATTGTAGTTTGAAGCTGCCTGGGCACTTACTAATGTTGCATCTGGGACATCAGAGAACACCAAAGTTGTTGTTGATCATGGTGCAATCCCTATATTTGTAAAACTTCTTGGTTCTCCAAGTGATGATGTTCGCGAGCAGGTACAAATAATTTTCAATCTATTTTTTTCCTTTGTTAAACTTTGAGGAATTGCCTTTGTTACGGTTTACAATATAAATCATCTACATATCATTTGGGGATCATGTAGGCCGTATGGGCCCTCGGAAATGTTGCCGGTGATTCGCCTAAGTGCCGAGACCTTCTTCTTGGTTGCGGAGCTTTGCCTCCATTGTTGCTTCAACTGAACGAGCATTCAAAGCTATCAATGCTCAGAAATGCCACCTGGACACTTTCCAATTTCTGCAGAGGAAAGCCACAACCTCCTTTTGATCAGGTCTGCCTATGATGGTTTATGATGTACTTTTGCTTATTGCCGTAATCAATCTTCTTAACTGTCAATTTACTCTTCCATTTAACAATCATAGGTCAAGCCTGCACTGCCTGCCCTGGCTTGTCTCATCCACTCAAATGACGAAGAAGTTTTGACCGATGCATGCTGGGCTCTTTCATACCTCTCTGATGGTACAAATGACAAAATTCAAGCTGTAATTGAATCTGGAGTCTGTCCTCGATTGGTTGAACTGTTACAGTGAGTTATTGCTCCTATAATTTGTTTGAAATGTATGCCTTGTTGGGTCCTGAAAATTTGAAACATGTTAATTTTTTTTCTTTCAGGCACCCATCTCCCACAGTTTTGATTCCTGCCCTTCGCACAGTTGGCAACATTGTTACTGGTGATGATGTCCAAACTCAGGTATGCCTGATAATAAAGTTTCAAAAGTTCTTAGTTTTGAAGTAGGTCTGAAAAATTGTGTTATCGTGTTTATGTGGGGAGTATTTGCCATTGAAAATCCAAATAACCGAACCTTATCTAGGCTTAACTTAATGTCATTTTTGTTGTGTCAGAAATTGCTAGCTCTACTTTTGATTGCTGTAACTATTAACCAATTTTCATTTTTTTTTTAAACGAATGTAGTTCATCATCAACCATGAAACACTCCCTCGCCTACTGACCCTGTTGAATAGCAATTACAAGAAAAGCATCAAGAAGGAAGCATGTTGGGCGATTTCAAACATAACTGCTGGAACCAAAGAACAGATTCAGGTACGACATGCCTCTTGTTACAAATGCGTAACCAATGAGAAAAGTCCGTAAATTCATGATTGTTCTCTATGACTTTGCAGTCCGTGATTGATGCCAATATGATCGGTGCATTGGTAAATCTACTCCAAAGTGCAGAATTCGAAATCAAGAAGGAAGCTGCCTGGGCTATCTCCAACGCCACATCTGGTGGCTCACATGAACAGTTGAAGTACATATCACTTACCCAACACAGTTTTCTTTTGCTTTAGTCTCACAAACCTTGAAATCTCGATTTGACTTGCCAAAAACCCAAAAATATACCCTTTTGAAATCTTGATTTAATTTACTGAATTATGAAAAATTGATAATATATTGGTAATTTCAGGTATCTTGCGAACCAAGGATGCGTCAAGCCACTCTGCGATCTCCTAACCTGTCCCGACCCAAGAATCGTCACGGTTTGCCTCGAAGGCCTCGAAAACATCTTGAAGGTCGGAGAAGCCGAGAAGAATCTCGGAGCCGATGGAGTGAACCCATTTGCAGTAATGGTCGAAGATGCTGAGGGTGTGGAGAAGATTGAGAATTTACAGAGCCACGATAACAACGAGATTTACGAGAAATCGGTCAAGATTTTGGAGACTTATTGGCTCGAAGATGAGGAAGGAGAAGAGGTCATGGCAGGTGAGGCTTCTCAGGCTGGATTCAACTTTGGCAGTGTTGAGGCTCCTTCTGCTCCGGCCGGTGGATTCAAGTTCGGGTAAGAAAATACACAAAATTATAAAAAGTTCGGGTTGATGAATTATCGAGTTTACGAAGTTTTGCTCCAATCTCTGGCGAATCTCGTACAAATATGTCGAGTCGATTTTTGTTTTTTCGGTTTGGGGGGTTTAAGGTTTGTTATCTTATGATATAATTTGTGTCATTGGCTACATTTGGGCATTTGGGGTTAAGGTGGTTTTATTCTTGTGTTTGGTATGTGTTTTTAAAAGTGTTCTCAAAAGGTATCAAAAGGAAATCTTGGAGCCTAAGCAATCTTTACATTATCTTGAAATTGATTGGTGTTGCTTGTGGGGCATTAACTAATAACTACATTGCGTGGCACACTAACCGAAGCAACCGCACGTGGTAGTTGTACATTGTTTACGTCACGTGCCACGATCGAAATATCTTTCTTTTCTTTACAAAATGAGATAAGATTGGATATTTTTATTTAATGGTAAAGCATCCAAAAAAATTTCCTACACAAAAATATCATGACACCAAAATTGCAAACTAATGGCCATGTATACATAATTATTGAAAAAAATAATTTCATCGCAAAGTTTCTTTTTAAGGAAATAAATTTAATTCTAGCAAAACAAATAAATGAATTAATTTAGTCAAAATAATAATTGTGGGCTAGTGATAACAATTTTATACTCATTCTATTACGTTGTTCGTGCTTTTCTATTCCGAAATTTTTTCGGACGGCTTAGTGAACAATTGGCGCATGAAACCATGCACAAACTAATTGTGAGTAAACATTTTTAATTACTATATAAGCAATAAAACAAATAATAATAATATTTGTAAATTCCTATTATTTTTATATTATTTTTAGCCAGAAAATAAATAAAGAAATAAATAATGGGCCCGATAATGGTGGATCGGGGCCCTAAAAAACCGGAGCCCCGTCAAGTCAAACACTTCTTCGTTCCTCATTCTTTCTCTCTGATTCTCTCCCACTCTCCACTTCCATGGAGGTTTCTTCTCCGAGAGAAATTCTCATGACACAGTCTTCTACAATACATTTCCATTGATGGAGCTATAAAAGGAAGAAAATCCGTAAGAATGCGATAATCTTACTCAGGTACGTCTCTCTTCTCTTTGCTTCTCCGCTCTCTTGGTCTATAGCATATACTCTTCGTGATTCTAGCTTGTCCTGTTTGGTTACGGAGAAAGTGACGGAAAACCAATCTAGATGGAGAATCGTCGTAAATTGTGATTCTTCTAGCTGCGTTTAGACAAATGTTGGATTGAATTCGAAAATTTGATGTGTGGCGGCATGGCAACTGCTTGGTGCTAGCTCTGTTTAGATCAATTTGAGCTCATTGTTCGATTTTTGTGGAAATGTGAGTGCTTCAAGTTAGGTTTTTTTTTATATTCTGTTGAAAAAAGTCCTCTCATTAGGTTTTTAAATCTTTAAATTTTGAGTTGTTGAATTGTTTCCCTTGGCTACTACTACTGCAGTATTTTCTCAGATGCTTTTGCTAATTAAGGTGCATAATTTCTTTGTTAAGGAATTCAATTTATTGACAATGCAGTAGTTAATTGTTGTTCTTTAACTGTGAAATGTTTGAATTCTCATCTATATATATGTTCATGCATGTATGTATTCCTATTGCATCCATAAATTTGAGGGATATTATATATGAATGGTGTCTGAGAATAAGCATGAACAAAATATTGATTCCTTTCATATATTAGTGTTCTAATTTCTCCATGGCTGATTTAAGTCCTGTTTTATTTTACTTTTTTTTTCTTCATAGAATTTCCTTCCTCTTCCTGATTTTTCAGATATGATGATGATGAGATGATATTGCAGCATAAACTCTTGGATCAAACTTCATCATAGATTGTTATAGTTTCTCAGTCGAGATGAAAACTGCCACGATGTGCTTTTCGGTCTTCAAATTTTCAAGAACCTCGATTCCCAGATTCACTGATATATGCAGAGGAAGTTTCCATGGGTTTAGTTCAAGCAGCCGAAACCCTTTTAACTTCAAAGCCCTTAGTTCCACTGAAGGAGGATACAGTAGGAGATGGATTAGAAGATTAGTATCTTTGGAACCAAGCAGCAAATCCACCAAAAAAATTACCGGTATTCGAAAAGAGGTTTTTGAAGAAACCATTTCTGCAGCTGCTGCTATTACAACCGATTTGAGTAGATCTGACACTCAAAAGATTGAGTTTTTCGATCTTCAGCAGAAGATTGCCGTGAACAAAGATTTGGTGACCCTAATTGTTTTCGACATAGAAACGACTGGATTCAGTAAAGAAAATGAGAGGATTATTGAGATTGCATTTCAAGATCTTGAAGGAGGTGAAGATAGCACTTTCCAGACTTTAGTGAATCCTCAACGATTAGTTGCGAATTCTAATATTCATGGAATTACAACCCATATGGTGAATCGGCCCGAGGTTCCCAGGTACATCCTCCTCTTAATTGACATTGCAGCTTTCGATATTTTTGTTGTTCTTGTTTGAGGAAAAAGATTAATGATTTTTTTGCTTGATACAAGATTCATGTGGGTTCCATAAAAAAAGAATTTATTTAGGTTTACTTACTAGTATATATAGAGTTGTTTATTTGTTATATTCTTTTGGGTAATCCCTAAAAGTCGAACTTCCTTTTCAAATGGTTTTTTTTTATTAAAAATGCAGCCAAATTTGTGCCACTTCAATTCAATATAGTGTTAAGAAATTGAAATTCGATTTTACTTGCTGGACAAGCCTTCAGTCTAATGCTACTTATTCCACAAGTAACTTGCTTCAGCTGCAAGTTTTCTTCAGCTTCTGCAGTTTTCTTCAATTTCTTAACATAAAGGGCAGAGGAGATGCAACTAAAATTCATCATGTTTGTCTGAATCATAATAGCATCGGATCTAGATTACGTATCTCGTACTTGATTATGAGCAGAGGAGATATAACTTCAATACATCTTGTTTGTTTTAATCATAATAACATCGGATCTAGATTATCTCGTACTTGATTATGGAAAAAGATCATGAAGTGAATATTTTTGGTTTTAAACTAGATTCATATTGAGTGGTTTACTTCTGGGTAGTCTCTTAGCTGTAAAAAAGTTGGAATTTTATTTTAAAAATTCGATTTTTTTCCTACCAAATGTGTGCCTCTTCAGTTAAATAGATCTGTGAAGATGCAACTTTAATTCTTCCTGTTCATTTCAAGATCTAGATTGCAATGCTTTAGTTGAGGATTAATCTAAGTGATTAAAAATGTAGGAAATGAGCTTGATATCTTTGTTAATAGGGTTTTGTTGAGTGCAGAATGGATGAATTGATCCCGATACTCTTGCAGTACATTCGTAGCCGTCAGAAACCCGAAGGATGTGTATTGTTAATCGCTCATAATGCCCGCAGATTCGATGTGCCATTCTTGATTCACGAATTCAAACGCTGCAACTTCGATATACCAAAAGATTGGCAATTTCTGGATTCACTCGCTCTAGTTCGTGAACTCAAATCAGCCAAAACCGAAGGTCCCTTCCTCTCTTTGATTTGGTTCATAACATCCAGCAGTGATCTGCAATGTTCTTGAAAGAATTTTTTGTGTTTGATTGTTCAAATAGTACTCTTTTGGTGAAAAATTCGATCTTGAAATATAAGTTTTGCCAATTAATCTTGAATGTTCTTGAAAAATGCAGGGTTGGAGCTTCCATCGAGTTTATCTCTTGAATCGCTTCGAAAGCATTACAAAATCCAATTAGTTGGTTCGGCTCATCGTGCAATGGCGGATGCGAATGTCTTGTCAAGGATCATTCAGAGATTGACTTTCGAATTGAAGATTCAAATCCCGGGTCTCGTCGAGAAATCGTTTAGAGTCGGGGATTTGTCGAACCCTAGCACCAAGAAGAAGAAGAAGAGTAGTAGTAGTAGTAGTTCTTCAGCAGAGTAAGAAATGGATAGCTTAGCGTTGTTTGTTGTTGTCAATATCATCATCTTATTGACGATTTTACTAATTTAGGGTTTAGGGCTTAATTTCGGGTTTAATCAATACTTAGTAAATTTCCCTTGCATTTCCTCCTGATATTTATTTTATATGTTTTTTTGCAATGTTTTATTAATTGTTAGATCGGTAATTCGAATTTTTCTGTTAATCTTAAATGGATTTTTGTTACAAAAAATAAATGATTTTGAACTGTGTAATTGTTATTTTTAAAGAGTTTATCTAAATGCAGTCTACTTCTAATAAAATTGAAATATCCGAATTTTGATTTTATCAAAGATAAGTTTTTTCAGATAATTAAAGAAATTTGCAATAATTAAAATATCTTAATAATAAATAAGTTTAAGCTGTCTGATCATTTAGGCCAAAAAAACTATGTGATTATTATTTTAAATGAGTTTAAAATGTGTAATATAATTTTAAATATATATAGATTAATTGATAAATTTTATTAATTTTATTAATTTTGTTTAATTTTTTTCGTATGTATGTTTAATACCTTTTTATGCAAAATTTCTGAAGATCTTAGTATTAAAAGAGAAATTAAACGTGATGCACAGAACTAAAACGATCATGTGCATTAAGATGAGAGTGCTGTTAATGGCTGCACCCCCCAAAACGGGATTAAATCAATCAAAATTATCATTTTGAGGCTGCGCGTTTATACACCTGGTCTATGTAAGTTTATGCAAATAATGAGAAGAAGTTATTGAACTCTGAAGCAATAGACCCATATCTAGATGCACCGGGCGTACTGTCAGCCATCTGAAAATGGCCCGAAAAGGCTTAAAATCTTTTTTTCGAGGGTACCTTTTTGTGTACCTGGGGCAGAGAACTTTATTGTAATATTTTTCGGGAATAACTGAATTTACACTCTGAAAAAGGTCCAAATCAGTTCTACACCCCTAATATTTTATTATTAAGAAGTTGAACCCCCAGGTTTCTAGTAAAGTTAAACCCAAACTTTTGTATCGCGTCTAATTACACCCTAAATAACTTTTACCATTACATTTACTAGAAAAAGTGTATGAAAATAAACAAACTTACCTGTAAAATGTTATTTACTAAAGAATTGCGATTTTTTAAAAAATTGAATAATATGTTTACTAGACCTTTATAAACTTGAGAAGAAAATACAGGTACTTTTAACATTAATATATATATAACAAGAGTGCATGGAAACTAAACAGTATAAATATACTTCTATAAAATTTGTGACTAACTAAAAATGACAATAAAAATTAGAAAAATTGCGTTTAATATTTATTTATAATAATAAATTTGAGGGAAAAAAAACACACGCGGCCACTCTTTAAGATCAACCCTCTTTTTCTTCAATAAATAGCCCAAAATTCGGACCAATCAAGCCACACGTTTCTTGCACCACAAGTTAATAGGTACAAGGCACAACAATAGGGAAATGAACAATAACTTGTCCCGCAAGGTAAGTATCTGTAAACAGCCTGATCAATCCGATAGAACCGACTGGCCCGACTTTCTTAGCTACTCAAACACACTAATAATGATCTGTCTATACAAAAAAATTGGGGTTAAGAACCTATGAAAGGTCTGAACTATCACCCATGTTAACGGGAGAGGTCTGAAATTTAAAAAGTTAATGACAGAGGTCTGAAATTTCTGTTTTGTTGATAACAGCGGTCTCCGTTAGTTTTTTCCGTTAAAACTAACGGAAGTTGGTCACATGCTTGGCATGTGACCGGAAATTAAATAAAATTCCAAAAATGCCCTTCTATCAAGTGTGCCCCTCACATGCATGGAGTGAAAAGACCAAAATGTCCTTGAAGCCACCACGGTACTCCGGCGACCACCAGTCGTACTCCGGCGACCACCACCGTACTCCGGCGACCACCACCAAGGCTCCGATTGGGCCAAAATCGGAGCCACCGGCCTCGATTGGGCTCCGATCGGAGCCACCGGCCCCGATTGAGCTCCGATCGGAGCCACCGGCCCCGATCGGAGCTTTTTTGGCCCCGATCGGAGCCTTTTTGCCGAGGTGGTGGCCGGAGTCGGGTCGCCGGAGCCGAGGTGGTGGTCGTCGGAGTCGAGGTGGTGGTCGCCGGAGTCGGGTGGTGGTGGCCGGAGTTGGGTGGTTTTAATTTGACTTTAGGGGTAAAATTGTCATTTCACATTTTCTTAAATAAGATATTAAATAAAACAAAATATTAAAGGGGCAAAAATGTCATTTTACACAATTCTGTTAAATTTAACCCTAAAAATGGACGGAAAACCTCAAATCAACAAAATTGAAATTTCAGACCTCTGTTATTAACTTTTTAAATTTCAGACCTCTCCCGTTAACATGGGTGATAGTTCAGACCTTTCATAGGTTCTTAACCCAAAAAATTGTCCTAAAATACAATGTATGAAATATGAATCATGAACAACTGATTAAGCCCTAAATCATAACAAGACCTCCTTTATCACCAAAAGGACCAACATTATGAAGCACATGATGACGAGTACCGTCGCGCACATAACCATTCCACCTTGCTTTTGTGTCCTTTCGGCCTTAATAATGAAGCTTCAATCAGATAGGTTAATGAAATATAGAGATTAATGAGAGATTAGGGAGAGAAATTAGAACCTTTTGGAGCTGTTTCAATCCCTCATCTATTGTAGTTGTCACATTCTGAATGTTGTAGTCTATTCTATCGACTATTGTACCCTGTCGAGACAAAAATACGACAATTTTTCAGTATAAAATGAACGGAGAAAAAGAACCTCGGGGCATATTTTGCATATTGATCTTGCATATTGTTCACTTTTTTGTTTTCTTCAGTAAGCAAGCAGTTCTTATTACCAAAAAGGCCAAAGGCAAGGTACAGTATTTCTAATCTACTAGCAGACAAGCAGTTCAGCATGCTAAAATTCACTTGATGCATAGAAGTTCCTATAGTATGAAATAACCATAATGAATTTAAGAATCAGGCTGGAAATTTGATTGGGTTGAGGTTATAACCTGATCTATCACCAGAACCGATAAGTCTTTCATGACCTGAGCAAGATCATTCACTGACTCAACCACCTATATGAAATAGGACATCATCAGAAACAGTATAGCAAGGAACTGGATCTGGTAGAAGAGTATCAGTTCAGTAACCTGCTGGATTTCTCTTTCCCTTTCAGCTGTGAATGCCTCACTCTTTTTCAACCGAGCCATTTGATGCTCACTGAAACCCTACAAGTTGTGACGGAATGGTAAATCACCAGGTTGAGGTTTTCACACTTGAGAAACTAAAGGAGAGTATCGGAATACCATTTCGAATTCATCATCTTCCAATTTAGATCTGCTTCCTCCATAGTTCATCTCCAGATCATCGCCATCTTGGCCCTGTATTTGAATGCAAGAAGCAGGAGTATAAGAAGAAAAGCATATTACATAGCATGGTTTCAATAAATAACATTTAAAGGAGTTTCGTTCTGAACATATATTACCCAATAACCACAACTGTGAAATGGATAAATAATCACAACTATGGGAAATTAGTTAACTGAGCCAAGAAAGGAAAGAACAAAATTCATAATAACAATTTTTAAACAATTATCCCTCAAAGAATTTTTTCTGCAATTGCTGTTATTCATCTAATCAAAGGTAATGCTGGTATTCCACGCCCACCTCCTTTTGCAGTCTGAGACGTTTTAGATAAGTAGACTGCTTCCTCCTGAGCTCCATAGAAAGGGTCTGAAGATCGGTAGCTAGAGATCGCTGCATTTCCAACAAATACCTTTTAACCATAGAATCTATTATAGTTAAAATTAAGCATCCAAAAGAATCATGCCATACCTGAACATTTTTCTGAATATTTGATTCCTCAGAGGACCCAGCTACTGAAAGTCTCTGTAACTTCTTCTCAGATTTTTTAATGAGATCAGTTATTTCTTGAGAAAGAAATTCAATTAACCTTTGATCTTCTTTACCATCTCCAAAGGAAGGCATCAGAGCTTTGGCATGAGCTTTTGATAGTTCAACCATTTTCACCCGTGCGCGTTGTAGATTAGCTGCTACGTCTTCGGAGATATCAACCCAAGCTGGGGGTAGACCTACTGTGAAAGCGCCATTACTGACATACACGACAAGAAACTGCTTCACCACACTGTTTCTATCTATCCTAAGAAGTGCATGTCAAACTCGAGCATTAATCCTTCTTTTATCTTATATAATGGAGCAGAAAGTATAAGCAAACCTTTTATTTTATACTACTTATCATGAGCCAAGGGATCAAAGAAGATGAAACCAATGGCTCTTTTCTCACTACCTGAGATAAAGAACTACCACAAAAATAGCATGTGCTTCATAAGTTTCTGTATGAGCTAAAAGAAATGGAGCGGAAAGTATAAGCAAACCCTTTATTTTATACCACTTATCATGAGCCAAGAGATCAAAGAAGATGAAACCCTTTCCGATGGCTCTTTTCTCACTACCCGAGATAAAGAACTACCACAAAGATAGCATGTGCTTCATAACTTTCTTTATGAGCACAACCTATTTTCATCTCCAATTTGGGATGACTTCCAACCATACCTTAACAGTCAACAACGAACAACCCCACAGAGACTAGTTTCAGCTGCAGAAATATAGAATGAACAAACAAATAATGCTTAATCCAAATAACATCTGCAAAATGGAAATCAAAATACTGAAATCTAACGTTCTAGACAAGCCTAAGAGGAACTCTGTGCCTCCACAAATTACTTGGTTCTGCCGACTACAAGCTCTCATCAGCTGAGATTATAGCACTTGAGAGGGTCCAGAACTGGCTCTTCTGGTTTTCAAAGGATAGAAATGCCTAATAGGAACTGAGTCTAGAATGCAAACCGGAGAGCTTTCGTTTCGAAGTCAAATCATTGAATTTGGAGATTCAGTACAATTATCACTGTCAGGTTAAGGGAAGTGTAAGCTTCAGAGCTATAGTTCAGTTATCACCTTGAGAGCTCAGTTCATTTCGAAACTCACGAACTTAAGATTTCATTGTAAAATAGGAAACGATCAAAATAGTGACTATGATTAGTAATAACTGAATTCAACATGAAATGCACTACATCTGCTCTCATCAGTCATCACATTACCAGCTAGCTCAGTACAATTCGAAACTCACCATCTTTAGATTTCAACATATAATCTGAAATAACGAAAAACAGTGACTAAGTAATAGCTGAATTCAACACGAAATGCACCGAGAGACTACATCTCCTCCCATCATTCATCACATTACCAGCCGGAAGATATTGCTCGATGGAGAAAGAGAGGATTACCTAGAATCTCCGGAATCCTCGGTGCTGAGAGGAGCGTAAGACTGAGTCTGATTCAAGAACGAAGAGCTCACCATTTCGATCACCGGTCCGCTCCGGCCGGAAGTCGAGGCGGCGGAGCTCGAAGGGAGCCTCATGCTCTTCAATGCATCGCGGTGCTTCCGGAATACCAAGGTACGGTTCCTCGTCGCCATTGGAAAGGGAAATAGATCCAACCAAACTCAGGAATCCGAATTCGATCTTGATTCTTGAGGATGAAGCGAAGGAAGAGTCGTTTCGAAGGTTTGAAGAATAAGAAGAAGATGGTCACGTGAGGGAGACTCACATATCATGTGATTTAGTAGACTGGTCAATAATAATAATAAACCCAGCCCAAAATGAATTTTTTTGGCCCATGACCCAAATGGATTAGAATGTGAATTGAACCCAAACATCTAGTGGCCTAAACAAAACCAATAATCCAACATTTTTTTTTTATAATAATAATAATTAATAATCCAACATAAATATAGGTTTAATAACCAAACTGCTAATTCAACTATGACTCAATTAAAAATTGCTACTCAAATTTTAATTTTTCTAAAAAAAAATTGGTTATTCGAATTTTCGATTCCAAACAAACTGACTCCTATGTTACAATTTGCCTCAAGTTGGACATAAAACAGGTATGTCCCGGTCACGTGCGGTTTTTTCAATGACTGCAGAACGATATCGAAATTGGACACTCAATTAAATGATATTAGGTGGTGGAGGTCCAATTGAGCATCTATCTAGATGAAGGTATTCCGCAATAATTCTTTTAACTTATATATTAATTTCACATTAAAGACCCCACATGGCCGAAACATTTTTTTTTTTTACTAAATATAATGAAAATTAATAGAGTTAACAATTTGCCCAAAGTATGAAAATTCATGTAACTAATTTTTAAAATAAAAATTTATAGTTGGGTCAAGGTTGAAATAGAAACCTTTCGCTTTAGTTATATATATATATTTTCTACCAAAACTTTTTTGAAAGTTGGGATAAAGTGTCTATTTACACATACTCTGAAAATAGAAACCCAATACACATCACTCCACCATGCAAAAAAGGGTAATTTAAAGGTGAGAAAGATAAATTTCATTTGACTGAATAAAAATGGACATCTTTAGGTCTTTGACATCATCAGTCATCAATGCTATGGACAGAAAAGGAAAAGGAAAAAAAAACTAATCTTTGTCTGTGTAACTCAAAACAAAGGAAAAGACAATAAAAACCCCCAATCCCATTCATCAATTCCTAGAGACCTAAACTCAACCATTCATTCTGATTGTGAGGCAATTTGGAGTTCACTATATTCTGCACAACGTTTCTGGTAAATTCATGGAAGCAACCCGAACACAGGTCCCTCATCGGACTCGTGTCGCCGCTCATTCTTCTGTCCGTGTGGGGACAGAACAACGGCGGTGGGGCCCGGTCTGGCTCGGCTCTCCCGACCCCACAGGCAGCCAGGATTGACTGTGTCGCACTTCTCACGATGTCTTTCATCTGATCTTGACCTTCAATTCAAGCAAATGCATTTGCTCAGTTGAAGCAGAGTAATTGAGTAAACTTGTTCTCATACCAATTGTTACAAGCGAAAGATACAAAAAGGATAAAACTTTCTGGATATTTGAACTTTCGTGTTTTAACGGATACCAATTTATCAAAACGTGAAAGCTCAGGAACATGAAAGACTTGAATCCCTTACCGAAAAAAGTAACTGAACTTTGTTCGGTTTACAAAAATCGACTTATACTTCAAAAACTTCAAAATCGTGAGAATTGCTAAATGTTTGGGAAGCATGGTAGAAAAACCCGACAACTTGCAAACAAATACAAAAAACCTACCTCTGTAGGAAAATAGTACACCAAGCATTTTTTTTTCAAATGTCACATTCAAGCACCCAAATTTTGTTAGTGTTGCAATTGAGCTCCAAAAAATTAGTTTAGTTAATTTGGGACAGAATGAATGGGTTTTTCTAGCAATCTTCACAACAACATGCTTGTGCAATTGTGCTAGATTGTACTAGTTTAATTATTAGTGTGGACTTAGTTGTAACATAAGAAAAAACTTTAAAAGTATGTATTTTTATTAGTTATACCTAGTATTTGCATCATATCACAAATAATGTCAATTTTCCTATGGGGTTTGCAAAATCGTGGAAACAAAAGGGTAAAATTTTCAAAAAAAAACTAGCTCAAAGGGGATTTCTTAAGAACAATCAAACATAAGGGGATAGAGTGATATTTTACCCTAAACTTTAACGGAAGATAAATAGTTTAGACCCTAAACTTACTTTATGCTTAATTTTAGTCCAGATAGACTGCTGAAAGTGAAAGAACAGACATACCTAACCGAAGGTCCACAGAAAGGCGACTCAGATGGTTCTGAACAACTGACTGCATCTGCTCCATTGCGGTGTAGAAGTTATAGCTCTGCCTCGCCCCATTGCTGCTCGACTGAAGGCGAAGCAGTTCATGGGTGGGTCCTGCTCCAAACCCGAACACACCGGGCATCCTATTAGGAGCAAGACCCGACCCGTCACCGAACCCATCTTGGTTGCTGAAAGGTACCGACCCGTTTTGCTGCAGCAATCTCTCCCCGAAAAGGCTTATGAAAGCATCAACCCTAGTAACCGGTGGTGCCCGCTCAATTGCCCCGTCGGGTCTCCTGACGAGTGGGTTCAACCGACTACCTGACCTGAGCCTCTGTATGTGACTCTGTAGCATACGCCGACCCGTCAGTGTCGGGCTGCCCGACCCAAACGGGTTGGTTTCACCAGGGAATCGAGGGAACGTGAGGTTCCCGACCACTCTTTGGTTGAACGAAGGAGCGGGTGCGGGGACCACATTAAGGTCCAACCCGTCAAAAGCATTCAAACCCGTCTGAGCTTGACCCGTTGGGTCGGGCAACAGGTCTTGAGCATGACCCGACCCGAGTGCAGCAGGCCGGCAGCCTTCACAATACCAATTTCCATCGGGAACTTCTCGCCCGAGACCAACACAGAAAGTGTGGGCCGGAGAGTCGCAGAGGTCACAGAGAAGCATTAGGCCGTCGTCTCCGCCTAGGTGGCATTCAGTACAAATTACATTCTCGTACGGATCGAGGTAGCCTCGGATTTCTTCTTCGGTCGGTTGATAGACCTGTAAAATGATCCGAATTCGTCACCTTAAAAAACCAAGCTTTAGAAAAGTCAGTTTCTAACTAGGCAGGATAACAAGACAATAAGGTTTGCCAAGCATAGGATGTAGATTTCTATAAAATGTGAGGCCTTTCCAGCAAACAAGACAATATGTAGCGAAAAAGATGGTATTTTGCCTCATATGTTAGAGCCAATTTTTGCAATCATATGTTTGAGCTAGTTTCTAAAAACACTTCCTACAAGTTTCAGCAATCTATCTGAGGACAACACTAACATTTTCCAGCCGCTTTTACTTGAGCTTATGTAAAAGTTGCAATTTGCTACTTTCGTCTAATTTGCTGGTAAATGGAGATGCAGGCATGCATGTATCATCCAATTCCTAGAAAATTGCAATTTTCTCTAAAGTACAGCTATAAAAAAGCATGTCTTCGAATATTTAACGAACAAATTGTAAATTTTTCAAACATTCAGAAGACAATAAATCACCTGCAAGATTCCATCATCATTTAATATCAAATTAGACATAGTTAGCGTATTAACACTTTCTATAAGTTCAGCTAGCACATTGTCATAAAAAAAAGTGCACCTAGCAAATTGTCCTGACCCTGAAGTTCAGATAGGAAGTTGAAAACTAAACCTCTTATAAACATCAAAAAAGCTCTCAAAGTCTTTTTTTTTTGCAAATTTAACAACTGGGGTTTCATCAAGCTCCAACCAAGGAAAACTGGCAAGGTCTTGACCATACCCATAATTTTTTCCCGAAGAAATGCTAAATGAGGCTAACTTCAAAAATGGTTGACAGGGATTTTACAAGCCGAGCAGGATTGTCATGTCAACATGAAAAGGAAAGAGAGGAGAAAAATACCTGATCGCGCTCTGGCACTTGAATCACCACATCTCTCTGATCGACCCCTGTTGTTACTCTCGAGGGTTTATTGATCATCTTAAACCTTTGCTTACAAAGAGGGCACCGGGTCTCGACCTTAGCCCATTCCATAATGCAAGTGAAGCAGAAATAGTGAGTGCAGCAATCGAGTTTGCCTCGTACCCGCCTTTTGTCTTCCTCCGAGAAGCAAATCCCGCAAACTTGCTTCGGATCCACTTCTTCGACTTTCTGTTTACCCTTTATCGCGCTATTCATTGGCTGGCCCGCCGTGCTTTGTACAGTTGCAACCTTCGATCGTGAGGGTCGTTCTTGCTTTGGCTTCTCAGGCAAGGCCGAACTCTTCTGAGGAGCCGCTAAATCCCCACAGAATTTGCTGGCTTCTCTAACCTGCAATGTTATTAGAATCCCGATCAACACTTAAAATCCTTAATATTCAGATTTAACTCACTAAGCACCTTAACTATCGAAAATAATGTTTGGAGGCTATACTTGTGGCATATAAAATCATCAAACATACTTGTTTAACTTCAATAAAATCTGACTGGTTATTCATTAGAACAGAACATATGTAATTATGTATGTCAAAGTATACACAGCAAGCATCTCATTTTCTTAGCTGTGTATGTTTTTGTTACTTAATGCAGAGTTCAATAATAATGATTGTATAAAGTATGCGATTCAAATGCTAGTGCTCTCACCTGTTCTCTTTCTTCCTCCGATATTGTAAACTCGAAATCAGAAGATTCAGAGCTCACAATATCCAAACCCGACTTCGAAAAACACCTCCTCCTTCTTCTACTAATAGTCTTCTTCTTTTTTACGACTCTCTTCACTGTTTTCCTTACACCAACATCTTCATCTTCGAATTCATCGTCCAATCTGGGTTTTTTCCGTGCTTTACTAATTCTCCCTCTCCGATTTCTTGAAGATTTCTTTGGAGCAGTCAATTTCCGTCTTTTACGGCTCCCCCATTCTTTAACCTTGGGCTGCGGATCAATCTTAGACCTCAGTCTCTTCTTTGAGATGCAGATTTCTTCTTCCTCCTCCAAAGAAACATCTTCGTCGGGGGAGAATTCTTCATCATCCTCATCTTCATCTGCATCTTCATCATCGAGATTCGCTTCATAATCCTCATCATCTTCTTTTCTTAAACTAACTACATTAGGTTTTCGCACAGTTTTACTGACGGATCGTCCCGATTTAACAAAATCTGAATCATCATCTTCTTCTTCCTCTTCTTCATCCTCTATTACCTTGAAATCACCATCATCATTATCATCAATAACCTGATCATCAACCTCATCATCCAAACTATCTTCTGCTAAATCCACCAATACATCCTCGGAGGCGTCGCTCTGAGCGTCTGAAGCTACGTAATCCTCATCCGATTCATCGGAATCCTCATTGCTGTTCACCCTTCTCTTAGAATTCCTCTTGCTTTGAACCTTCCCTCCCCTTACCATCTGTTATACAATCCAAAACCACCATTTCAGCAACTATTTCAAAATCAAAACCCAGATCCAGAAGAACTACAAACCTAGCCCTAATCAGCAAAAATTGAATCACATTATTTCTTGACCTCCACTCAAAAGCAGATTTATGATTTATCAATTATCATCGAAATTCACTATCTAAACGCTTACATCCACGAATTTGGCCAATCAGAGAAAAATTCAGCACAAAATTACAATTGGAAACCCTAGATCATATGCTGACTAATTCCACCAAGCAAAAAAACCCAAATCGAGCTTGATTTTGACAACTGTCAATCAATAACAGCAGAAATAATAGCGGTAACGGTTAATTCATCAAATCAATAAACGAGACCGAAACTAAGGAACTTGATCAGCTAATCGTAGCTAGATATCTGCAGCAAGCACCTGTTCATCAAAAACTCAAAAACACAAATTACCTGAGGGAGGGTTCAGGATAATCACAAATGTTTGCCGTTCTATAATCTGTAACAAAGGAAATTGAAATTTCTGCAATCTGGGTTTGGATTCCGTCTTCTTCTACTCCAATCGAAATTCAAAAATAAAAATAGAAAATTGAAGAATAATGGCTGAAGAAGAAGAAAGCTTTGATGCTTCGTTGAAGGCGAGTTGTTATAGTGGGTACGCGACTCTGTTTTTTTGGACGGCATTGACGATAAAACCCCTGTAACGTTTCGTCAGCTGTTCCATTCCATTTGTGTAATCCGCCGGTGGGGATCAGATACGGCCGGGCTCATCTATTACGATGCACTACCAATCATATTTTTTCTTATTAAAGTAGAGTTAAATTTGCAATTAGACGGAGTTTTTTTCACGCAAAATAATAAAATCGCTACAAACTTTGATTTAGTTATTATAAATATTTTTTTGGAGTTTTATTTTATAAAATTTCATATTTAAAACAATTGTTTTGAACCGGACCGGTAATCGGACCCTTATGAACCAGCTACACAAGCGGAACGAGTTCTAGTAAAATAGTAGAATGCACAAGTCGGTTTGACTAGTAAAACCCGGGTTGGATCAAATCAGACCGGCACTAGATCTCCGGTTGAAATAATAAAAACTATTGGGAAAAAAAATTTGGACTGAGTTGGGCTTATATTTATAAATGAAGCTTACATTGGGCTTTTTTTTGCTCTAATTGTAAATATCGGTCCATTTATATTTTGGGAACTTGGGCCGGTGATATGGGCCGAGTGAAGGGCAAACAATGTTGGGCCAATTAATTAGTATGAGTCTTATGATTTTTCAATGCTTCTTTGAAGTTTAAGACATCAATCTTAGTTCAGATATCTCACCAAAAAATCTTAGTTCAGATAACCCAGAGAAATCAAGTATATTTGGAAAAATAGTTCAAAATCCTTTGGTACCTTATATGTTGTTAAGTTAGCAACTTGGTATAATAGAATGTAAATTGTATATTGACTTGAATTGATTACATGAAACTTGGTACATATATATAATATAATACTAGTAGATATATAGGAGATATAGATAGTCTAGATAGAAATAATATATATATATTTATTCTAATATTACATCTCCTAATATCTAAGGTATATCTCTAATACGCCCCCGCAAGATGACGGTTCCATCGGAAACGCACATCTTGGAGCGTAAAAGTTGAAAACGCGATTTGGGAAGGGGTTTCGTGAGTCCATCGGCTATTTGATCAGTCGTGAAGACGTGATTGACTTGAAGAAGACCCTTGTTTACAAGATCCCGGACAAAGTGAAAACTCAGCGCAATGTGTTTCATCCGAGAGTGGAACACCGGATTCGAGCAAACATAGGTGGCACCCGTATTGTCGCAGAGAACCTCAGGAGGTGATTCACATGTGCAACCGAGCTCCTTGAGTAGAGACTGAATCCAGAGAAGTTCAGAAGTAGCCTCGGCAACGGCAGTGTATTCGGCTTCAGTGGAGGAACGAGCAACAGACTTTGTTTGTGTGAGCACCACGATATCGGATTAGCATCAAGATATACAACATAAGCGGTAGTAGACTTGTAGTCATCACAATTACGAGCCCAGTCAGCATCCGAGTATGCCTGTAGATGTAGTGATGAGTTGCGTCGCAAATGGAGACCATGATGTACCGTGCTCTTTAAGTAACGAAGAACACATTTAAGAGACGCCCAATGATTAACGGAGGAGGCATGCATAAATTGAGACAGTCTGTTCACCGCAAATGAGACATCAGACCTTGTGAGATATAGATATTGAAGTGCGCCTATTAATTGACGGTAGAGTTGTCCATCCGTGGCCGGGGGGCTATCGCTTGGAAGGAGATATAAGGTATATCTAGCTTGAAGCTAGTCACGGAGCCACGAAAGAGTCCTCAGGTGTAGCGATCAGATACTTTCGCTCGTTGGAGCTAGTAGGATCGAGGATGCTGGTAAATAGAAATACCGCCATGAGCATGGGCCAATAAAAAATTACGCTCGTTAGAGCGGGTACCAAAAGATCGGTGCAGAAATCGTCAATACGGAAGCAAGGATTTATTGTCTTATTAGAAAAGAAAGAAGAAAAAAAAAAAAACTGAAATTAGAATTGGCCAGGGGGCGGCCGGCATGACATCTTCATAGTTGACGGCGGTGCCGACCGCCCCTGAACAGCAGCGATGGTGGGCGACGGCTTGTGAGTTGTACTCGTTGGAGTTAGAAAGGCTCTGATACCATACAGAAGAATGAGAATTGTATTATTGATATATATATTTATTCTAATATTACATCTCCTAATATCTAAGGTATATCTCTAATACTTGGTACCTGATAATTGTTTACTTTTGGTTAACATGACATAATTAATTAAAACATGAAGTGTTACTAAGATTACTAGTTTGCGACAATAAAAAAAATTAGCTACTTATTTAAAAAAACAAAACAATATATTTAATATAAATAAGTATATAAAAAGATGGTGCAATAACAAGTAAATGTAAAATATATATATTATGGTGTAGTTCAACATGTCACCTATTAACTAAGAGGATACATGTTTAAATCCCGCAAAGACATTAAGAATATAAAAGTATTCATATCAACATTTTACCCATTACAATATGTTATCTGATCCGGTGCGACTGAGAATTAATATTGTCGCGTACAAGTAAGGTACGAGTGGTGATCTTCTAATAGGCCCTCTAGGACCACCCATAAGTATTAAAAAAAAAAATGTAAGATACCATATTTTTTTTAAGAAAAGTACCAATAGGTTTAGTGGCAAAAAGAGTACCCATATAATTTGTAACATCATCATATCTTACATAAGGTATTGTATTTGTGAGATGCATTAATTATTAATGGAAGGTGAAAGAATGGAGCAGATAATTGTTTATAGTCTAAGTCAGGAATCTAGACTTGTGCCTAAAAGGAGCAACATTATGTCTAAGTGACACAAAGCTTTATCAGCTTATCTATAATCTAACTGTCTTATTTTTATATTAACTTTTTTCTTTTTTTGTTATAATTGTATTTGGAGATCTTAACTCTGTTTGACCGATTGGTTAAACATTGAGTGAGTATGTTCATTGCTTCATTTTCTCTAAACCATTTTTTTTAACTGTTTAGCAAAAAAAAAAAAAAAACTTTTTTAACTGTTTTTTTTCTAGTGAATAAAGGGGCTGATAATTAATCAGACAAAAAGTATTTTAATTGTCTATAATTTGGAACAACTTTAAGACATAAATTAAAGATAGGATTCAATATAGATGGAAGCTATGGTAAAGTTGTCTTTGATTGTGTCTCCTTTTTTATAGTCAAGTGATGAAATTTAGGCCATGTGGACATGTGGTTTGATTGTGTAAGCTTAGTTGTTGTGTGGATGGACCAAAAGAAAAGGGAAAATAAGTTGGTTTGGGGTTTACTTTTAGCCTTAATAACACCTTCAAATGTAATATAACTATAAAATTATAGAGTGATCACATTTTAAAATAGAGTGTCAAATAGAGTGATCTTATTCTAAATTTAACTATGAAGTTACAGCGATGTGGTGTTTTTGAACGTAATTTTATTTTACTTTTAAATTGTAAATCACATGTACATAACTATTTTATATTAAACTTCAATTAACTATACTTTATTTTATTTCGAGTGCAAGGGGTTCACTAATTATGTACCTACGTAATTGAAACGCATTCGATTTTGAAACACATTTTGAAGGCTTTTTAAAAAGATTTACTTTTTTTTTTATTTGTTTAGTTTGTATGTACATTTTTTTAAATGATGTACAAACACTAAAAATTCATTGAATCCATTACTGGCTGAACCGATTATTTATTATAATAATGTTATAATTAACAAAATATTATATATATATATATATAATAAATAAGTAAATAAATAAATAAAGAGAAGGATATACATGTGAGATATTATTAGACATTAGTCTATCACATCCATCATCCATGTGTGTGCCTACTTTCTTGTTTCTTACAGACCAGTTCCTCAACTTTTGGGGTTTGCTTCTTATTAATTTTAAATTAAATTATCAAGTATTTTGACTGCTTTATTTGAGAGTTTTTGACTAATATACGTCTATATAAACAACCAAAATACAAATATAGACTATTTGAACAATTAATTACAAAAATAGGTCAAACTGAGATGTGACATCTCGGTTAGGGTTTTTAAATCCAAACCGAGATGTCACATCTCGGTTTGACCTATTTTTGTAATTAATTGTTCAAATAGTTTATATTTGTATTTGGTTGTTCATATAGACATATATTAGTCAAAAACTCGCTATATTGTATGTTATATATATATCATTCATTAAATATCATTCAATATATACATACGAGCCATTGAGCCTCACCTAGAATGTCACTTGTAAAATAAAGGAACATACAATTATTATATTCATCCATTAAAAAAAAAATCTTTTGGCCAAAGAGTAACCAAAATAAAGTCTGTTAACACTTCATAGTATCTTTATGTTCATGTACAATGCATGAGAATAATCGTAATAAATAATGACAATACAATAGTAATAAAATAATACTAACGTTTAAAATAATGTGCTATCATAACAAATTAATTGTATGGAATGAATATAATATATATGTGTTTATAAAAGGTAGCATGAAAGGGGAGATGAATAATTGCAATGGCAAGCATGACCAACCACACATGGTGCTTTATGAAGCTTATAGTCTCACTTAATTATGAAGCAAAAAAGGAGAGTTATATAGTGTTCCTCAGCATCTAGACCAACATATATCCCTAAATTCTTTTTTTTTTTAATGAGGAAAAAAACATTTTAATTTTATTCTTTTAGTTTTTTTATCAGATTTTTTAGCAACAATTCTTGATCACCTTAGATGATCCAATTCATACATAAATTTATTTTAAATTTTGATTTTCATGAAACCTAATTCCAAATTATTTTTTACTAATTTTGTGGCAAACAATAAGAATACATTTTTTTAAATTAAAAAAATTCAAATTGTGACAGGTTCAAAATTCAATAGACGACAAAATCAATTAATTAATTAGAAACAATAAATAAAAAGGGGAAATAAAAAGAGTAATTAGAAAAATCAATCCTTCACCTTTTGAATTTCAATTCAATAGATGAACATGATCTGGCAAAGGGACTTTTTTCGGCCGGGTTGATGGGCCCCATCCGCTGTGAAGTTGGGCCTGGGCCGGAAGCCCGTAACTAATTCCTGCCGGCGTGGTGGGTCCTGAGTAGACGTGCCACGTGGTCCCGCCCTTATTGAGCTAGAGAGACCGAACCTCCTAGCTCCGGGATCCCGAACCAGTCGTTTGAATATTTGGAGGGAACGGCCGTTAATAAATAGAACCGTCTTTTCATTCAATAATATATTATTATTAATATATATATATATTATATAAATGTTATTATTTAGTTATTTTCCCTGAAAAAAATATAAAAAATTATTAAGGCTGAAAGTAAAACCCATTGGATAAAAAAACAGCAAAAACCGAACCAGTCCATACCAAACAAATTTGATAGATAATATATTATTAGTTACATATATGCAAGATTTTTTTAAGTGTAGTTTATAATTTCATTCTAATTTGCCACGACACTGAAAAATTATATAAACCGTGTTGATATGTACTAATAATATATTATATTAGTTATTGTTTATTAGTTAACAGTGAAGATAACAAAGTGTTTTATAGGATAATAATAAAATATTATCTTTATTTATTTATTTTATATATAGATTTTTTTACTATAGACAATCTTTTGTTGTGTGTTCTACTCAATTTTCTTAATAGATACTATTTATTTTTATGGTTTGATAATCTGTGAGCAATCTCATGTCATTTCCTTATCTCTAATTATTATTAAAAATTATTCAGATGTAAATTTACTTTTTTATTTATTATTACAAAAATGTATAATGTATTAAGACTGGCGAAATGTTATTGATCAGCTAACGTAATAATTATTCCAAATTTTCTGTTTTTTTTTTTTTTTTTTTTTGTGCGTGGAAATATTCTAATAATAAAATAGAAAATGGATCACCACAAAAATCATGGCATAATCATTGACTTATTCTTACATATATTGCTAACACTAACACAAGGAGCAGTCCTATAAATAGTGCGTCCCTATTAATAGAAGTAGTATTGAAATAAAAATAAAACAAAGTATACAATTATTAAATTACTAAAAATGGTTTGTAACTAATTTAACAGAACTGTTGGTGTTTGAAAATGACTTACTATCCAATTTACTCTAGAGAATCTACTGGCTTCTAACTCTTATGTCTTTTCCTTATATATATATATTTACATTCTTGGCAAATACTAATAATATATATTTGCATTTATATTAAGAAAAAAACTGTACAATATGTTTTGCATTTATAAATAGTTTTGTGTGCCCATATATTTTAAATGTACAATATGTTTAAAAAATTATAATAATTAGTGTTTTTGTCAATCAAAATTGTTGTTTAATACTCTTTTAAATTTATAAAATGAAGTGAATACTTTTTTAAATTTCAAAGTTAAGACAATAACTCAATACCAATGTTACGATGGAGTCCATTTTTGAAATAGTATTCAGTAATTTTATAAACTATACTGTATTAATGACAATTTTAAAGAGACAAAAGTACATATTATCATTGTTTTTTAAACATAATATATTTTAAATATATTAATACTAAAAATCATTTTCTTAACATAATTTTTTTTATGCATTTCCTACTCGCTTTCCGGGTATAATCATAGTCAGGAATTTTATATTGATAAATATATATTGTTGGAATTAGTTAAATAAAAGTAAGTCCACGGTAATCATTACAGCATGTGTTAGTGTTAACCTATTTATAACCAAGCAAAACACAAAATGTTAAGCATTATTTTGTGTAAATAATATTTATATATTTTTAAAATAGCATTAAAATAAACACTACTTGAAATTATTTTACATTATAATGATAATAGATAAATAATAATAAAATAACTTAGAAATTTCAAACATTTTATAATTTAATTTAATTAATTATAACACATATAAATAAATAATATAACTCAATTTATATTTATTTATAGGAAATAGGAAATAAATAAAAAGAATTGTGAAAAGTTAAAATTAGCCGTTCGGTAAATCGGCGCCTTCGTGTATAATATAAACCGTCAAAGCGTCTCTTCCCCGCCAGGATCGGAATCAGGTTCGGACGCACCTTTTCTCCTCCATATTAGACACAGAGAGCGCGATCATTTCTCCAGAATCATCACCGTCATCATCTGCAGCGCGAAAACGAAGGAGAGAATTTAGAGAGAAGAAGAGCACGAAGAGAGAGGTAGTGAAGTTTGACCTTCAATTCTCTCTTTGCCTTCTTGATTAACACCGCCATTGCATTTGGTCCTGGAATTCGATCTTGTGTTGTGCTTGATTGGAATAACTTAAGGATCTGATTCTCGGAGGCGGGAGGATTCAGATGTTGCAGTAGTGGATTGGATTTTGAGTTTATTTCAGAAATGGCGATGGATCAAGCTTTGAATTTCGCGGTGGAATCTGTGGTGGAGGACTTTTTTCAGCACGGGACGAGGTTGAGTGACCGTGATTTGGCGTCCAGGAGGGCTGAGGAAGCATGTACGGCAATTAATCTCCTCCTTTGCTTATTTGTTCATTCGTTTGATTTCTTTCACGTTGAATTCTGCATGTAGTAAAGATTCTTGCTAGGGTTTCTTTGATAGTGAGTCGATTCCTGGTTTTCTTGTTGTGTTTTGAACAATCTATACTGAATTATAGCCAAATTTACGGAATCTGACCCATTTCGATCAATTTCTGAGATTTGAAATGCATCTGTAATTGCATTGATTGAATTTTATTATATTTTCGTCAATCTGTCTGTTGCAAATGAGAAGCTCAATCTATTGGACAAATGCAGCTCTAAGAAGGTATGAAGCTGGTGGATGGCTGAGAAAGATGGTTGGAGTGGTCGGGGGCAAAGATCTTCCCGCCGAACCTTCAGAAGAGGAGTTCAGACTCGGATTGCGTAGTGGTATTATACTCTGCAATGTGCTCAACAAGGTTCAACCTGGAGCCGTGCTTAAGGTAATTCCGAGCCCATATTTAGTGATTACGCAGTAGTCTAGCTAAATGTCGATAATGACTTTGTGAATCTTTTTGCATATAGGTGATCGAGGGACCCTCTGATTCTGCTAATGTTCACGATGGGGCAGCACTTTCTGTGTTTCAGTACTTCGAAAATGTCAGAAACTACCTTGTTGCAGTCGAAGAGATGGGGCTTCCAACTTTTGAAGCCTCTGACTTGGAACAGGTTCGCTATCATTGTACCATTAGATCAATCTTGGGTTAGATTTATTGCCTGAAATGGTAAAAGATGACATGATTGAATCTTGTTCTTGGGTGGAGAGTAGTATGATAGTATCTACCAACGATTCATTTATTGGTAAATCAAATATGTTTCATGATGATGGCTTTGCTGCAATTTTATCTGGTAAAACATGATATGATTGAAGAACAAACATTGTGAATAATACATGATTCATTTGTTGGTAACTTGTATCGAGTGCTTACCGTTGAGGAGAATCACTTTCAGGTAGGAAAATCAGCGAGGATTGTGAACTCTGTATTGGCTTTAAAAGCTTACAGTGACTGGAAGCAAAATGGTGGATCCGGATCCTTCAAGTATGGAGGCGGGCCAATGAAACCAACTTCTGGGAAACAGTTTGTGCGAAAAAGCTCAGAACCTTTCATGAATGCTTTCTCAAGATCATCCTCATCGACTGAAAGCTCTTTACTCAATGATATCGGTTTTGACATCAATGAAGCAGTTAGTGAAACTTGTCCAGTTTCTTGTTTTCCACGTTTTCATTTATTCTATTAACCATTCATTCTCAAAAGTTATTTGTTTCATCATCATCTGCAGTTTCTTGTTTTCCACGTTTTCATTTATTCTATTAACCATTCATTCTCAAAAGTTATTTGTTTCATCATCATCTGCAGATGGCATCTCGATCTCTCAACGCATTAGTCCGTCAGATGCTAGCTGATAAGAAACCCGAGGAAATCCCAGCAGTAAGTGCTCTTCAACTCTATTGTACTGGTAATCATAGAACCGAAACCAGGACTCTTGATAGGGAAAATTTCTCGTTTTTGGTCCCAGATTGTGGAATCAATGCTTGCTAAAGTCATGGAAGAGTTTGAACGTCGTATGGCGACCCAACACGTCTCGGTTAGTGAATCATCAACAGATATCTATCCTTTTTTTCTTATTGGACTTAATTTTTTGGTCTACTTTTAATTTTTTTAATTAGATGAAAGCTGAATTGGAAAATTCAGCAGCCTCTACTGACAAATACAATGCAAGAAGCGAAGAGGTTCTAGTCGACTACCCTGAAAAGTCTCTTTCTGTATCAGAGTATGCGTCGGTTTGTTCAGAAAAGTCTCCGAGAAATGAAACTGAGGAGACGGCCGAACAAGTCATCGAGAATGATCACAGACCGATGTTAGATCTTGAAGAGGAATCGAGAGGTCAGGTTATGAAACATCAACCTGTAGAGCAAGAGGAATCCAGAGGTCAGGTTATGAAGCATCAACCTGTAGAGCAAGAGGAATCGAGAAGTCGGATAATGAAACATCAACCTGTAGAGCAAGAGAAATCGAGAGGTCAGGTTATGAAACATCAACCTGTAGAGCAAGAGGAATCGAGAGATCAGGTTATGAAACATCAACTTGTAGAGCAAGAGGAATCGAGAGGTCGGGTTATGAAACATCAACCTATAGAGAAAGAGAAATCGAGAGGTCAGGTTATGAAACATCAACCTGTAGAGCAAGAGAAATCGAGAGGTCAGGTTATGAAACATCAACCTGTAGAGCAAGAGAAATCGAGAGGTCAGGTTATGAAACATCAACCTGTAGAGCAAGAGAAATCGAGAGGTCAGGATATGAAAGATCAACCTGTAAGGCAAGAGGAATCGAGAGGTCAGGTTATGAATCATCAAGTAGAGCAACGTGCTTCGACTGCTCAGCAATATGATATTAAGGTAAAACATATACACACGATATATGAGACTAGTGCTTTTTGTAACTTAGTAACGTGCTTGATCAGTTTTTCTTGATAATGAAGGATCATGAAGAGAAATTGAGAGCCCAGATTGAGAAAGAAATTAAGGTAAAACATACACATACGATATCATGAGAGTGGTGCTTTTGTAACTCAGTAACGTGCTTGATCTGTTTTTCTTGACAATGAAGGGTCGTGAAGAGGAATTGAGAGCCCAGATTGAGAAACAAAATAAGGTAAAATATATACACACAATATCATTGAGAGCGATGCTTTTGTAACTCAGTAACGTGTTTTGATCGGTTTTTCTTGACAATGAAGGATCGTGAAGAAGAATTGAGAGCCCAGATTGAGAAACAAAATAAGGTAAAACATATACACAATATCATTGAGAGCAGTGCTTTTGTAACTCAGTAACGTGTTTGATCGGTTTTTCTTGACAATGAAGGATCGTGGAGAGAAATTGAGAGCCCAGATTGAGGAACAATGCACGAAGCAGCAGATTTTCACTCATCGACAGTGTGAAGATATTAAAGTACAATACATGATCTAATATCAACCAAAGAATTATTAGCTCGGAAAAGTGCTTGATCAAATTTTCTTGATATCTCCAGGTGCTGAAGCAGACTCTATATATGACGAAATCGCAAATGCAGCTTCTGCAAACAAAGTATCTGGAGGAGTTCAGCAACCTCGGTAAAATCAAATAAACTTTTACTAGTGTTGAACTTAAATTATGGGTCAGTAACTCACAGTATATGTATGATTTCGATCAACAGGAAAACATTTGAACAGCCTCACCCATGCAGCATCGGGATATCGTAAGGTTCTTGAAGAAAATCGCAAGTTATATAATCAAATTCAAGATCTGAAAGGTATTGGAATTTCTGTTCTGTAGTATATGATGAAGTTACTTGAGTATAATGCAAATGATTCAATTATAAATCACCCGTAGGCAATATTCGTGTTTATTGTCGAGTGAGGCCTTTTTTGCCGGGTCAAGCAAATGGTCTGAATGTTGTGAGCCACTTAGATGAGGGGTCCATCACAATTGCAACTCCATCGAAGTATGGCAAGGAGGGAAAGAAATCTTTCACCTTCAATAGAGTATTTGGTCCTGCTGCATCACAAGGTAACTTGTTTCCCAAGAAATCTTTCACCTTCAATAGAGTATTTGCCTTTTTCCTGCTCGATCTTGTAGATTAAGAAATTAGAATCTTGGTGCATCTGCAGCTGATGTATTTGCTGATACTCAACCCCTTGTTCGATCCGTTCTTGATGGCTACAATGTCTGCATTTTCGCTTACGGACAAACTGGTTCAGGGAAAACACATACCATGGTGAGATGCAGTAGATTTTATTCGCTCTGATCTTTCACTGAATGTTGCTTAATCTTTTATTTCAATTTATGTAGACTGGACCAAAAGAGCTCACAGAGGAAGGCATGGGTGTGAACTTCAGGGCATTGAATGATCTGTTCCAAATCTCAAAACAGAGAAAAGAGACGATTCTGTACGAGATTCGTGTTCAGATGATGGAGATCTACAACGAGCAAGTTCGGGATCTTCTCGTCACCGATGGATCGATCAAGAAACTAGAAATCCGTAACAGCTCTAACAATGGAATCAATGTACCCGATGCAAGCCTCGTACCCGTGTCCTGCCCAACAGATGTTATCACCTTGATGAACCTCGGCCACCGTAATCGTGCTGTTAGTGCAACAGCCATGAACGATCGGAGCAGTCGGTCACACAGGTACAATACCAATTAGTGTGTCTTTTTCAATCTTTATGCAATGAATCTCCAGTTTTTTAGTTTCATATCTTTATGCAATGAATCTCCAGCCTTTTGTCAATCTTTATGCCTTGATAATTTTCGATCTTTGATAATTTCGATCTTTTACAGTTGCCTGACTGTTCACGTTCAAGGCAAAGAGATAACATCGGGTTCCATTATTCGTGGCTCGATGCATCTAGTTGATTTGGCGGGAAGTGAGAGAGTAGACAAGTCCGAGGTGGTCGGAGATAGATTAAAGGAGGCGGTTCACATAAACAAATCTCTGTCTGCTTTAGGAGACGTGATTTCATCGCTCGCAATGAAGAGCACCCACGTTCCGTACCGGAACAGCAAGCTAACCCAGTTGCTCCAAGATTCACTCGGTAACGCATTATCTGTCGTATTTGCTTTGAAACTGTCTGAACCCGAACCCCGTTTCTGATTCTGGATCTTCGATCATTTTACTAGGAGGACAAGCCAAGACAATGATGTTTGTTCACATCAGCCCTGAACCCGACGCTGTCGGTGAGACCCTTAGCACGCTTAAGTTCGCAGAACGGGTCTCCTCGATCGAACTCGGTGCCGCAAAGGTCAACAAGGACAATTCAGAGGTGAAAGATCTTAAAGAACAGGTAAAAATAGAAACTTTCTTGTGTCACAAGCTGAAAAGAGACACTTTCTTGCGTCAAAAGCTAAAGGATTTCAAGTACCATATGCTAAAATGGATTTTTGGTGGTTTCAGATCGCAAATTTGAAGGCTGCCATAGCGAGGAAGGAAGGAGATGTTGATTCCTTACCGAGCAGCCCCGATCAACAGTCTATCAAAAACAGCGCATCATCTTCTTCTCTCATCAGTCGCCCGAATCGGCAATCGGATTCTTTCAGCAGTGTTGAGGTAAGAATAGTAATTCTCGACCGTAAAATTAGATCGGGTTAATTTTGTGATGATTTATGGCGAATCGAATGTGTAGGACGGTTCGAGATCGAAACCGACGAGACGAAGCTTGGACATGCAAGAGCTGCTACAAGAGTCACCCACGTGGCCGCCTGCAAGCCCTGTGTCGGTTAAGGAGGACGATAAGGAGTCGGTATCGAGCGAGTGGGTCGATAAGGTGATGGTGAAGAGGCACGATAATTCGGGACGGGAAGAAACCGGGTCGGGTCCGTGGGAGGATGGGTTCAGCAACAGAAGCAGAAGGGAGAGTCGGGAATTCGACGATTGTGATGAGCTCGCATCGGTCACAAGCGAGTCATCTGAGGCAGATGCTCACTGGCAGAATAGCGGTTCAAACAAGGGACCCAAGTCGAACCATTCGGGTCCGAACGGGTCGGTGGCGAACGGGTCGGGTTCGAAAGCCAAGAAACCGCAGGCTAAGCCTGGAAAGCCGGAACCTAGGTACTATTTCATATTAATCAACACTTCGAATCAGGCCCGAAAAAGCCAAATATTTCTAATGTGATGTATGTTGTTTGATGATTAGGAGTACAACTTCGTCACAAATACCGAACCCGAGCAAGAAGCAGGCGAACGGCCCGCCGAGCCGGACTCGGCCGGGGCCCGCCGTCGATGGTCGACGGAGAAATATGAAGTAGGAAGAGAAGACTCATTGAAGTGGCTAATAATTTTTTTGGTTCTTTGTGTATGTATGTTTTCTTTTTATCTAATAGAGAGTGGGTTGGTCTGTTGTTGATATAGAGCGACGAAGTTTTCCTACGTTGCCTGCTGTACAAATATTTTTTTAATCAAATACTAATACTACGTAATCTACATTGTATTTATTTATTTATTTATTTTATAAAAAAGAATGCCATTAAAATATTTTTTTAAATGAAATAAATATTACGTAATAATCTACACTGTATTATTTATTTATATAAAAAAGAATGCCATTAATAAATTTTCTTTTCTTTCTCGCTTACAATGTAGACATAACTTGTTCATTTTGAGCTCAAATTATGAATAACTCATCGAGCTACACAAATATGCTTAAAAGTACTTATCGCCTACACAATTCAGAGATATATATTCTAAAGAATGAGAGATTCTTCTCTATTTCGATGCCAACAGGTGGCGCCGAGGTGGTGAACCATCAACCAATCAAAAGTTGACATGTGATAAAATAATGCCACGTGTCAATACCTAATTTTGTGAAGGTTTATCACAATCCTTGCCACTTGTTGGCACCGAAGTAAGAAGAATTTCTCTTAGAGAATTGGTGCCAGCTAACTGAAGTTCTGCCACATCAGCAGCCCACTTGGCTATGACCCACAAGAGTGGTGGCTAGCTATGGGCCTTGACTGGGCCCTGAGGCACATGGCTACATCAGCTAATGCTAAAAAGGAGAATCTCTATCAATAACCAACTACTACATCCATATTATGTGATGTTTATCTCTTTAAGACAAGCTAGCTAAGCTAGCACTCAAATTTGTGACCTTTTATCATGCTTTCTCTATGTTATTATGGTCCCCTTCTAATATTTAGAAAGCTTACTTTGTCCAAATTACTCTTTTACCCTTATGAATATGTATTTATTTATCTTTATAAGTCGCAACGAGTCGAATTAATTAAGACATCTTCAGTGTAATAATTCTTAATTAGATTGCATTTATTTGTATTTATTTGTTTACAAGGACATGAAGAAAAAAACTTAGATATGGTGGCATAATTAGTGAGCAAAACCAAGTTATTGTATATTTTTATTTTTTTAATAACTCTTATATTTTAGTGGATTTTTTTTTTAATAATAATAACACCTTTATATAATTAGAGTTTTCCAAGACAAGCTCTTTGGCCAACAAAAAAAACAAGATCATGATTGCAAACTTGAATTATGTTCTTTCACAACGCACAGGTTGTTGCCTCCACAGATTCCGTGGTTTGACTTCATTAATTAGTGATGGAATTTGATTAATCATTATCTAACAAATCATTATATCCTAACACTACGAAGAATATATTAAGCTTATTCTGACAGAATTTCTAAGGAGAATGTAAAAATAATTCTATCCATCGATAATTAAAAATAAAAAATAAATATGGGTTTATTTCTATATTTATTTAATATTTAATATATATATATATATATATTAATAGTTAGGTAGGATATTATTATAGTAGAAAAGTTAATTTATCCATAAATATTTTTTTGCCCATTTTTTAAGGATAATTCATAACTTCTATTATAAGAGTTACAATATTTCTATTATACATTAATTAATTATTGACAATATACAGCTTACAAGATTAATTAATAAGTTTTGGAGTAACCCCTCCAAATTGATGCTTTCTATCTTGTAAGTTACTCCAAAACTTGTTAATTATAAACTATGGAAATGCATACCTGTCTGACTTTAATTTAGATATACAGCTAAATTCCATAGATCTCCATTTAATATGCACACTAAATTTTAGACGCGTCTATATAGATTCTTTTTCAAACAATAATGTATATATACAAAATAATTATTATTATACTTTACTATATTCAATGATAAATAAATATAGTGTTCCAAAATAAAGATCCCAATAATTGCGCTTGTTGTTGAATTTAAAAGGTAAATATAGAATGCGTGGAATATTTTTCAATTCCATCGACCAACTAAAGTATGACGCGTTTATTTGCTTAAGAATGGCCTTTATGTAAAATAAATCAAAATTTCGTACTTTAATATCTATTATATAATGAGTATATTATAGTATACTATACTAATATATTATAAAAATTAATATAGGACGGGACGAAATCAATATTTTATTTTAAGAGAGTAAGAATTAAATTAGAGTACACTTTTTAAGAAGTATACAGATTTTTAAAAGTTAAATAAAAATAAGGATGTTCTTAATTTTTACTAAAGAGTATTATACTTATAACCATCGTAATCGTTTGGAAAAAAAAAAAAAACATATTAATTTCTTATCGTTCTTTTTCTTCATATTTTAAATTTGCTATCGTTTCTGCTAATATATCCATTCTTTATATTATTATTATTATATGACACATAAAATCTCGAATTTTGAGGGTAGTGCACTAAATGATGAATGTATATATAATAATTAAGAATTGAGGATATTGTTTGCTTTTGTTAATTAACCGACCTAATCAAGTTGCTTTATCCACACCTACTAAATGCTTGCCAACCAACACAATCCCCAATACATCTACACATATAAATTATACTTATACTCCTCAAATATCATACACATCATCATAATTAAAAAGTATACATTTTTAATAATTAAATGCAAGGCTTTTTGCCATTGTCATAGTCAACTTCTAGTTAAATGACCGTTTTAGTCCAAGCCTTTTTCCTAATACTATTACTACAAGTCTACAAGTTACAACATAGTTATTGAAGGGTGATTCAAAAGAAGGCATCAAAATAGTATGGCATGGTTGCATTAGTTTTAACAATGTAAACATTTATTTACATCATATAATATAGTGTGGTGCTTCATTAATCAGAGATAAGAGGTTCAATCTTCGTTACTAACCGTATAAATGGAAAAATATTCATCGCCATCACCTTATCCCTTACGGAGTGTCCCCGATGCGAGTGGGGATTAACCACTACGAGTGTTGCCCTTACCCCTTACGGGCTGACCCCGGTGTGAGTATGAATTAATTTAGACTTAGAGCAAACATGCTACAGGTGCTGTACTCCTGATGAAGCCCACCTAGAACCACCATGCGGTAAATAAAAAAAATAAAAAACTGTAAACATCTATTTATTTTACAAAAAAAAAGGGGCTAGCTAATTTGTTGTCAAGTTTATTTAAACTCGAATTTATGACCATTGGATCAACACCTTTAATACTCTCTCAGCTGAAAAAGAAGAAAGAGAGGAAGTATGTACGAATTTCGATACTTTGATCCAATGGTCATAAATTCAAGTTTAAATAAACTTGACAACAAATTAGCCAAACAAAAAAAAACCTATATTATGTATGCTTCAAGCCATAAACAAGTAAAACAACCCCGATTATTTACTCTTAAACAAAGTAATATATATATATATATATTTTACAATACACTCTAATTTACGGATCTATTTCATATGAAAATATAGATTGAAAACTTTATAAATGAACTAGAACATTATATATTTATAGTTTACGTACAATAATAAATAAATTAATTTATAATAAGATAAATATGTTATTATAATATATTAATTTAAAAAATAAATTTGTAAAATTAATGATATTATAATCTAATTTTTTATAGAACAAAAAAAAATTATTTGCGACAATTATTACATCTAAAGTCTAAGAATGCAATAATTGTCAACTATGAGGGCAAATGCGTACTTCACATGAAGATTGGCAAGCTGGTTCCAACGATGATTATTATTACTTATTAGGACACAGATGTCATTTTCATTATTGTTTTGTCCTAAAATTACCACCCATAAAACTCCCTCTCTCTATCTCTAGATTTCTATTCCAATCAGATCTCTCTCGATTCTTGCTGATTTTGAGCAGAGCTCTGAATCACTACTCTAATGGAGCTCAACCACTGAGTAGCTAAGAATATACCTGAAAGGATCGATCTTGGCGACTTCTGCATTGCAAATGTGGCTTCCTTCAGCTCGATCCATCAGCGTGTCTCCAGATACTCGCAGTAATTTCCAAGGTTTTCCCTCAACTTGTTTCGAGATGCCAATTAGCTTTCGTTTTCAGCTCAGTTTGCTGTTTCTTGAATTGAATTAGCTTTGAAGTGATTTTGATCAGTCAATGGAGGTGACTCGCTGCTTTGTGTTTCTGCATATTGTGTAGTTTTGCTCATTCATAGTCTGTTTGCATATTAGGGTTTCTACAATGTACCGTAGGTCCTCAAATTCTTCTAAAAACGGTTTGAGATTACTTATTTGTCTTTACAATTGCTTCGGAATGGAACTTTTGAGCTCTTCGGAATTAGTTTGAAGGATCTCGCCTTTCTGGAACTAGCAAATTCTGAATTTTTATCCACATATGTTTTATAGTTTTGTGTAACCTTAAATCTTGTAGATTTTTCCATTTCATAGCATATATCCTGTATTTCAGCTTATTCAAGAGTAAGCATTGAATTTCATTTCTTGATTGTTAAGGGGCAATCGCATTTTGTCTTGCATGCTTCATTATATTTTGGTAATCACACAGGGTTAATTTTGAGAATTTTTTTCCAAGCTTGCTATCATGATTTTTTCATTGTACTCATTTGTATAATTCTGACTTTAAGGATGTACTGAGAAATTCCTGCTTATATGTTATAGGTGGAGTTCATTGAAGTGTTATATGCTCTCTGTCCTCACCACTGTTATTCGGGAAACTGGTTCTCCGTAGGCTACAATGAGCCAAGCTATGGTAACAAGAACGAAAACTCCTCTTGTTCCGCTTGCAAGGTTGATTGGTGATGAGCTCCGTAGTGGGAAAGTTGAAAAACCTCATATAAAGTGTGGACAAGCAGCTTTAGCAAAAAAGGGAGAGGATTACTTTCTGATAAAGACAGATTGTGAGAGAATCCCTGGGGATGCATCAACATCGTTTTCCCTCTTTGCGGTACTTTTCACTAATAATCCCTTTGATTTAGTTGTTACCTCTGAAGTTGTTGGGTACTTAAGTCTAATAGAAGCAATAAGCTATAGTGTGAATTGCATGATGTAATGCCTCAGCAAGGTGATTTTTACTTTACAATGAAGTGTCAAGCAATCAGATTTCTTTGGAACACATTTTTTCCCATGGCTATGCTGAAAACTACTTAGAATCCACTACTTCGTACATCCTTTCTAGAGAGATTTTGATTTAGTTTTTCACTTTGCAGATATTTGATGGGCATAATGGTATATCGGCAGCTATCTATGCAAAAGAGAATCTACTGGATAATGTTTTGAGTGCAATTCCTCAAGATGCTAACAGGGATGAGTGGCTTCAGGCTCTTCCTCGGGCACTTGTTGCAGGCTTCGTGAAGACTGATATAGAATTTCAACAGAAAGGCACGGTTACTTTATCACTCACTTCTTAAGATACATATTCAGATTATATGTTCACATCTCAAGGTAAATACATTTCATGACAGGGGAAACTTCTGGGACAACAGTAACATTTGTTGTGATCGATGGGTGGACAATAACTGTTGCATCCGTGGGGGATTCACGGTGCATATTGGATACACAAGCTGGCGTGGTTTCTCTATTAACAGTTGATCACAGGCTTGAAGAGAATGTAGAAGAGCGGGAACGTGTCACCGCAAGTGGTGGTGAAGTGGGAAGACTCAACATTTTCGGAGGAAATGAGGTTTTTCTAGTTTCCCGCTTGTTTTAACTTTTCTCGTTTACTTTTTATGTTTAATGTCCATTATTGAAATTCATTCTTATTGTGATACCCTTTATTCTTAGGTTGGGCCACTTCGATGCTGGCCAGGAGGGTTATGCCTCTCAAGGTCAATTGGTGACACAGACGTGGGAGAGTATATTGTTCCTATTCCACACGTGAAACAAGTGAAGGTCAGTTTATCTTTTGCTATTGCTTTTCCTAATCTACTCTATTCGTTTATTTGCTGAAATTTTACGCCTTTCTGGTAAACTAGGTATCTAATGCTGGAGGAAGACTTATAATTGCATCTGATGGTATTTGGGACACCTTATCTTCTGATGTGGCTGCAAAGGCATGTCGTGGTATTCCTGCTGAGCTAGCTGCAAAGTTAGTTGTTAAGGTAATCTATATCTTTATATAGCTCGGTGATTCATGAACATTGTCATTTCTGTGTCTTGGACTCTTGCAATTAGCATGACAGATTTACATTATGCACAAAACACATAATAGTAGTTGAGCCATTGGGTTTAGAAAGTGACCCACCAAAATTGAATATAAAGTTCAAAGAAAAAACATAACCTTTTCAACTGTGATGGCTCAAAGACTGAACCTTTTATCCATTCTATCTATTTTAGGTATAACCCTTTTGCTTAAAAGACGATGAAAGAAAGTAAAACATGCATGACCCTCGACAAGGCACATTAAGTATATACTCTGGTTTTTTTTAGAAGTTATTGCATTTATTGATAAATGCAATACCGAGCATGATTACCAACCTAGATTTGTGTATCTAGTAACAATGCGTGCTGTCTCTTTTGTATTGTTCAGGAAGCTCTGAGGTCAAGAGGCTTGAAAGACGATACAACCTGTGTTGTTGTTGATATCGTTCCATCCGACATCCCAGTGTTGCCTCCCATACCAAAGAAGAAGCAAAACTTCTTCACCTCCCTTCTCTTCAGGAAGAAATCCATGAATGGTAGATCATCAAGTAAGCTTTCTGCAGTTGGGGCTGTGGAAGAGATTTTCGAAGAGGGCTCTGCGGTGCTTGACGAAAGGTACCACTCAAATAATATAGATGCTATCAACTTTTCTGTACTTTTAATAGACTTCCACAGTCCTTAAATAAGCGCGACAAAAACACGATTTGCATTTTGCATTATAAATTGGACAAAATAAGATAAAGGAGTGTATATAAGGGTTTGAGTGCTAACCAACTGGATTTAGAAAGGAACCCACCAAGATTAATACAATCTTTTCGCATAAAAATTGTTACTTTTCAAACCCATTGCCCCATATTGTTTAGTTAACTTTTTTTCTTCTTAAAAGACAATGAATGAAAGAAGCATAAGCATGGTAGAACATCATTTTCGCAATAAGATCTGTTAAGTATATAGTATATCAACAATCAACATGAACAAGATAACATGCTATTTGCTAGTACTTAGTTATAATTTTATTCATAAAAAATGCAGGTTAGGGAAGAACTTCCCCCCAATCCAAGATTCGGGGTTTTACAAATGTGCAGTTTGTCAAATCAATCAATCTCCTACTGATATCGCGCCACCAAATCCCAGTGCCTTACCGTGGGAAGGTCCATTCCTCTGCCCTAAGTGCAAGGAAAAGAAGGAAGCCATGGAAGGAAAAAGAGCAACCAAACCAACCTTCACGTCGTAGCAAATACGGGTAATATTGCAGTAAATATTGTTTTGTCGAGTGGTGATTGCAGTAGTAGTAGATTGTGTGCTTAGGAATTGAAAATAGAGGTGCTAAAATATACGTTTTCGGGATATACATTGACGTGATACGAGTTTGGTGTTTAGGATACCAAACTCGGTGATGTTTGGACCCGACTAACACTAACTGAGATGACTGCAATGATTTATGTTGGTTTATTCACGGCTTGGTATTGCTAACGAGTTGAATTTGTATGTAAGACCGCAATTATATTATGAGGTTCGGGTTTTGAACTTTGTGTACGAACAGATTGATGATTTAAACTTATTTTTTTTCGAAGTTAACTAATTGTTCTTAAAGTCTTGAATTTGATATAAGGCCTGTTAATAATAATATCATGGTCTTGGGTTAGTAATGTGCTCTAGACCCAGTTTGAGATTCATATTCTAAACTTTATTTGCAATCAAACATTTGAGAATGTCAATTTACGTATTTGGTCACTCTAGCTAATAAAGCAAAGAGAAAAGAACTTCTACTAACAATATCATCAATGCACGTGAAATATGGTTAAGCACCTTATTGTTCATTCTTGAAACATATATATATGATCAAACTGAAAGTTGAGATATATAAACTTTAAATTAGAAGTATTTAGGAACATATATATTGTATTTTAATTCTGTAGCTAGCTTGGGTTTATCAAGATGCCTCGAAATAGACACACTGCAATAATTCTCCGGCTTCGGTAAACATGCTGAACTGAAATTCTGTGAAATACTGCAAATTTTGTAGACAACGTCAGTTAGTGACATGTAAGCACAGCCAGAAACAAACCTATGACTAATAATCATAATAAATTAATTAATAAAAAACATAAGACCATAATAAGTTCAAACATTACGTAATGACGTAATTGAGAAGTGTGTACAGCTGTGTAGTATAATAATTTATTTTTTGTAAACAAAATGACTCACATCGACAGTTACATTGAAGGAGACAACGAATTCACCGGGGAGAACAGGACAGCCGCCTCTTATGTAGCCACACAAATCTTCATTAATAGTGGTTGTTTTTCCAGTGTTTGCCGGCATTATCTGTGTCACTGCTCTCCCAGCAGGGAGAATCTTATCTGCATTATTATTATTCACACTAATTAACCAATAATCATCATTTCATCAACTATTTATTAATGACCTTTATGTGTATCAAATGTGGCGTAAACTTGGGTCAAAAAGTACTTCCTAAGTGAACCGTGTCGATGATAATTCAAAATTACACTTCAAATAGTTGAGACACCTAAAAGTAAATAGTAAAAAGTTAATGATAGATAGTTAATATACTAAAAGTATAATATTCCTATATAATATATGGGTTAATTAATGACCAAATCACTAGCTAAATGTTACTAGATGTACAAATTACTAGTACCTAACTTTCAGTCAATAAAAATCAAATTGCCTTATAATTTCTGTCATATTTGATGAAAAATATGTGCACTGTATGTGAGATATTTTTAGGGTTAATGAGATTAAATTGAATATCACTACAATTGTTCAATTGAAAACTCATTTGTGCAGTAGTTGACAAATTAAATTTAGGAGTTGTTGATACCGTAGAAAATGAGTGGAGGTCCAATCGAAACATTTCATTATATCAATATCAATTTAAATGTTATTATCCGTAAAAAAAAAAATCTATCATATATAGTCGACAGACATGATCCTTTATGTTAAAATTGATAAAAATTATAACAGAGTTAACAATTGAATTTATAATTAAAAGTTCAGTTAGTATTCACCTAATTCAAAAGTGACGTCGTAGGAAAAAAGAGGGCGCGCGTACAATGTCATATAAAACGACTTCATCCACACGTTGTAAGTTATATTCTCTGGTGGGTTTGCGGTAACTGTAATTAACAAACACAGATCACGAAATTAGTCCCCCTAATTTGTTCACAGAAACAAATTACCCCCATATAATATTAATATATATACATACACGTGAAGTACGAAATATATAACTTACTATTGGGTGGTCCAAATTCACCGCAGTCCTCAATCCATACTGGTGGTAGTTGGGATGGTGGTTCGGAAGCTTTGGCTGAAAGATGATGATATTAATACTTAAGAGTGTATTCAAATGATATATATATGGTAGAAAAGGGTTGTCAACGGTGCGGGGCGGGGCGGGTATCGCTTGCCCCGTACCCACACCGCGGGTCGAGATGGTCGACCCGTACCCGCCCCACACAGTTCGCGGGGCTGTGCGGGTCGACCCACGGGTCACCTATTAGTGGTACATAATATTATTAGCAATTTAAACCCTAAATTCTATATTTACCATATACAAATTCAATTTAAAATTTAAATCACAAATAATAAATTTAACTTCAAATCCAAATATAAGTGACAAATCCTAATTATTTTAACTATGTATTATATTACCTATATAGTTTTATATAAATACGTGTAATATATATATATATATATAAAGTATCCACATACGGGGCGGGACGACCCCAAAACCGTACCCGCCCCACGGGTCACGGATCGCGGGTCAACGGGTCAAAATTGGGGCAGGCCCTCGCGGGTTACAGATTACCCGTGACCCGTTGCCACCCAAGAAAATTATATATCTCATTCACTTACATGGCTCTGGTGGAGCTGATGTGGGTTCATATGGCTCCGACGGAACTGGTGTGGGTTCATACGGGTTCGATGGGGTTGGTGCGGGTTCGTACGGGTTCGATGGGGTTGGTGCGGGTTCATACGGGTTCGATGGGGTCGGTGTGGGTTCATATGGCTCAGACGGGTTCGGTGCGGGTTCATATGACCCCGATGGGTTCGGTGCGGGTTCATATGACTCCGATGGAGCTGGTGTCGGTTGATCTGACACTGCAAACGGGCCATGTCCCTCGAAGAAGACACATGTCAATAATTCTCCAGTTTTGGCAAACATACTAAACTGCACTTGATAGAAACCCTGTAAAATTTGAGAATTTTAGAGATCCAATTAGAAGTAAATCTAGGAGTTGTGGAGTGGAATTAGGGTTGAGCATTTAAACCATTCCGGTCAGACTGGTTCAGAACCGGTCAGAAACCTGGCTGTTAAGAACCGGTCTAGGTCTGATTGGTTCCAAATGGTCAAGTTCTTCAAAGGTTTGTATTAATTACAAAAACTAGTTCTGATCTAGTTCCGAACAAATTCTGACTAAATATAGTCAATTGGGGCTAGGTCCCAATTGACCTAGCCGGACCTAACCCTATGCTAAGTCCGGCTATGTTAATTTGGGTTAAGGGTTCGATTTTGAAATTTTAGGGCTAACTTGAACAAAATAAAAGTTAGGGATGCATTAGATGGACTAAATTGAAATAAATTCAAAAGTTTATGACGGTCACGTGCACGGCACATGACATTTTAACAGAAAAAGTAACGGAAAGTTAACGAATGTATGAAAACTATACTTTGTCCAAACGTTTGATACCAAAACTAGACGGAAAAAAACAAGTGGTACAAAAAGCAGAAATCGCTCAAACTTATGGTATGAAAATACATTTAACCCTTAAAAAAATAGCCCAAGCCGGTCCTAATTTCGCTTCTAACCAAACAAGTTATTTCACTTATGAATTAGAGCCAACTTAGTATCTAGTTCATTGTTGGACCGAATCTGAATCAAACAGTTTCTGTCTAGACCACTGTTTATAAACAACACGAACACGTACTATAAAGTTATTATTTTACAAAAGCTTACATGAAAAGTTAGGTCGAAGGAGACAGTAAAATTGCCGTGGTGAATAGGACAGCCACCTATTGTGAGGTTGCACAAATCCACATTACTAGTAATCCATTCTCCATTGTTTGCCGGAATTAACTGTATCACTGCTCTCCCCTCAGAGAGACGCTTATCTGCATTATTAACTAGTTAATCATCTGATGAATATGAATATATATATATATAGACAATGCAAGAATATAAAACCCTTGATATAATTCACCTATGTTAGCAGTGAGGTAGTAGGAAACAGGTTCCACATCGAATGTTTGATCAAACGACGTCACATTTACAACGTACTTGTTCTTCTTCCTTGGTGGGTTGGCGGTAACTATAATCAACAAACACAAAATACTGTTACAGAAAAAGACGTACGACTTATCTAACGTTTTTATAAATTCGAACTTATGAATAAACGTCATCGGTATACTCTTAAATATACTCTAATACTCTGATGTAATTTGATGGAGATAGACGCGCAGAAATCGAAAGAATAATGAAATCAGACGTTTGATTGAGGAAAAATCTCGATTTTCTCATATATCTTCAAAACTGAATGCTGATAGAGGATAGACGCGCAGAAATCGAAAGAATAACGAATTCAGACGTTGGATTGAGGAAAAATCTCGATTTTCATATATTCAAAACTGAATGCAAAAGACGGCTACTATTGTCTTAAATACTGAAAACGGAAACCCTAACCTTAGGAAATAGCCGAAAATAACGACCAATTCCAAATAAACCGAAAAAAAAAATCGAAATAACGTTAAAATACGATTTTAAGCCTCGAAACGATGAAATTTGGCAGAAAAATAGCGCAGTTGACGGCGTTTCTGCCTGAAAAATTCTATTCACGTGCCAAATTCCGATAGTTGAAAGTCCGGGACTAGAAATCGCATAATTCTCGAATTTGCGGAATGAATCGGTTCCGCCCACATCACACCCTCTCTTAAACTATATTTTTTACGAACAACAGTTTACACTTAACTCATCACTTAGTCTCTAACAACCATAAACTTCAGCTTGGCCACCTCGGCCATTCATATATGAGTTTTTTCAACAAAAAAAAAAAAATCGGTATCATTAAAATTTGAATTTGTGCGCTTTAATATCAGATGTTGTAGAATAAGACATATAACGTCTTAACTAACTTTTCTATAAAATCATAACTAAGAAGTTATAATTTTTTTTGGGTTAAATCGAATATGTTATTCTCGAAACAGAAAGTTTGTTCAGAGAGAAACAAACTTGCATGAATATTATAGGTAAGAAAAATAACTTACTATTGGGTGGTCCATACCAATAACAGGACTCATAAAATACTGGTACTGGTTGTTGGGATGACGGTGGTTCGGAATCCGAAGCTTTGGCTGCAGGGACCAACAGCAAAGCAAGAGCAAACATGATGATGACTCGACAAGGGGAATGTGTAGAAACCATATTTGATATATTAATTGTTTTATATGTATGTATTGTTCTGCCATAGAAGAAAGATGGTGTTATTTATAGCTAGCTAGGGAGAGTTGAGTTCATTCCACTCTTACTCTATATATATATCATATCTTGAGGCTTTAATTAGATCAATATATCATCATCACTTGATCTAGACATCATTTATATTAATAACAAATTGACTTAAGGCCACTTTACGTCTAATTAATGAAGTTATCATGCACGCAAATATATATACATTCGTTATCGTCACTCAACTTGATAAAGTCAACTTGTATTTGAACATGCACACTAACACGTTAAAAACACATGCATTTAACTTTTAAGTCAACTTTGCTAAAGTCGTCGTATATATATATATATTCGGTCAAAGTTAATTAATAGGATTAGATTTATGGGAACTATATTTAAACTAGATAGGTGCGCGGGTAGCAAACTCATATCACAGAATAAATAATGTATCTTCAAAAAAAATTAAACTTCATGCATTCGAACTTGGTTTTTAAAATTGTCTAACAAATGACGAGCACAATAATTGTGGACCTTAATTTTCGTGACGTGTAGACTTATTTGACAGTCTTTAATATAGTTACGTGACAATCAAATATGATGTATACCTCACGTGCATCATTTGTTACATGTTTGTGCAATTGTTTTAAAAACCACATCTACGTCTCGTCGCGCTCTTTATCATGGTAATACATGATTATCACGGGTACCTGTCGACCCGTGGAGTACTGCTCCAATTTCACCCCGCCGACACGTGACTAGTGGGATATGGGGCGCGTCCAGGGTTGGGGTCACGGGACCCCTCAAACCCGCTCCGCATGTCAATCGTATATATGTATATATATTATGTGTATATTATATAAAACTATATATATAATATAACACATATTCAAGAGTTCTATTGAAATTTGGTACTTTGGATTCAGAGTTATAATTTGTTATCTGTAATTATAATTATAGTTAAATTTGGATACGGTGTGAATATGAGTTTCTAGTTTATAATTGGTAAAATGGTTCGTATCGCTTAGAGTTCTAATTACAATAATTATGAAACCCATGAGTTATGGGCCTCATATATGGGCTCGAGATATTGGGCTTCTTTGAAAAAGACTTTTATGGCCGAAACTGATCCACAAGAATTCGGATGCATATGTTAATTTTTAAAACTGAACCGACCTACTTATCTTCATTACAAACAATGTGACCTATACGTAATTTAAAATTTTGCATAGCCAAAACAGTGACAGTAGGGTTTGAGTTCTGGTTTCTCCATCCAATCTGCTCTCGACTGTCGATTTCTCTCCCTCTCCGACTTCTCCTCGCGGCTCGCGATTGCGAACTTGAAACCTCCCGATCGGTCGTAGGCTAATCGGCGACACCGGTGCTCAGGTTCGCTTCACTTCTTTCTACACTTTCCTTGATTTGTATTGCTTGGGGAACAAACTGATTCAGTTTAAGGTAATTGGGGTGGAAAGATAAGGCCTATGTTGTTGCAGATCGGTTGGTATTTTGATTTCGTATGTGTTTTTGATTGTCCGAGCTTGGTTGGTCCCTAAATTTTGGTTTTTGGGATGTTTGCGCTTATTAAGTGTTAAGGCTGCATCTTTTTCTGCTGAATGCTGTTCGTACGTCCTGTTTTTGCTCTTGTATGTTTTTGTTATGGAATCAAGTTTTTCGTAATGATTAATCTGAAATACTGTATTGTTCTTTTTTTTTTCTGGTTTCACGTAGTGACATTATTGATGCTCCTTGTTCAGGTTGAGAGCTGAAACAACATGGGTACCTTTGTCAAACCAGAGAATGCGTTGAAGCGAGCTGAAGGTGATATTTTTGATTTGCTATGTCTCGACAATTTGTATGAACTCATCTTCTTTGATTCAGAATTAAATCCATTGAATCAAATTGTATTGTGTGTATGCAGAGTTGATCAATGTTGGCCAAAAGCAAGATGCTCTTCAAGCTCTTCATGATCTTATCACTTCAAAGAGATCTCGAGCATGGCAGAAGCCACTGGAGCGTATCATGTTCAAGTACATTGAGCTGTGTGTTGAGATGCGAAGGGGCAGATTTGCCAAGGATGGTCTTATACAGTATAGGATTGTTTGTCAGCAAGTGAATGTTTCTTCATTGGAGGAAGTGATCAAGCACTTCATGCATCTCTCAACTGAGAAAGCAGAACAGGCCCGATCTCAAGCTCAGGCTCTGGAAGAAGCTCTTGATGTGGATGACCTTGAGGCTGATAAGCGCCCTGAAGATCTCATGCTGAGCTATGTAAGTGGAGAAAAAGGGAAGGATAGATCAGACAGGGAACTAGTCACTCCTTGGTTCAAGTTTCTGTGGGAGACCTACAGAACTGTACTTGAAATATTAAGGAACAACTCAAAGTTGGAGGCTCTTTATGCGGTAATTTCTCTGGGAATTATTATTCATTGATTTTGATTAGTTCATTACTGCCTTCACTTGCTGTATTAACTTGAAGATTTCTCATTATTGGTGCAGATGACAGCACATCGAGCTTTCCAATTCTGCAAGCAATATAAAAGAACAACTGAATTCCGCAGGCTGTGTGAAATTATTCGAAATCATCTGGCTAACCTCAACAAATATAGAGATCAAAGGGACAGACCCGACATATCTGCTCCCGAGAGTCTTCAGCTTTATCTTGATACAAGATTTGAGCAATTGAAGGTTGCAACTGAGCTGCAACTATGGCAGGTATTTAAGTGTAAAATTTGTTTTCTTGCTATGCATAGTCGATATAGTAGAGTCTTTAGTACATGTGCGTGAATGATGTTCATTGTAAATTCCTTTTTCGGTTGCAGGAAGCTTTTCGTTCTGTTGAAGATATCCATGGTTTGATGTGCATGGTTAAGAAAACACCCAAAGCATCTCTGATGGTGGTTTACTATGCAAAGTTGACAGAGATTTTCTGGATCTCATCAAGCCATTTGTATCACGCTTATGCTTGGTTGAAGCTCTTCCACCTTCAAAAGAGCTTCAATAAGAACTTGAGCCAGAAGGATCTGCAGTTGATTGCTTCGTCTGTTGTCTTGGCTGTGCTTTCTGTCTCCCCCTACGAGGATTCCCGTAAGAAGTCCTATGTAGATCTTCAAAACCAGAAAGAGCGTAATCTCAGGATGTCTGATCTTATTGGCTTCAACGTTGATCCTAAATCAGATAGTAGAGAATTGGTAAGCTTAGGTCAACAGAAGTTTCCTTTTAAAAAGAAGCTCTTCTTTTTGTGTTATAATAATAATGTCATTCACTTCTTACATGTTTTAATTCCTTATTGCAGCTTTCTAGGTCATCTCTTCTGTCCGAACTGGTAAGAAAAAGTAAATTTATAAAAAAAGTTCAAATTTCCATATTTAGTTTGTGCTCTTCGTTACTTATTTTAGTTCACGCTGGTGTCAATGTAGGCTTCAAAGGGTGTCCTCAATTGTGCCACCCAGGAAGTTAAAGACTTATACCATTCACTGGAGCATGATTTCTCGCCCCTGGATCTTGCAATGAAAGTTCAACCTTTGTTGGGCAAAGTGTCTAAACTTGGTGGTAAGCTTTCTTCAGCTTCTGCCGTTCCCGAGGTGCAGCTATCTCAGTATGTTCCTGCCTTGGAAAAGATAGCTACATTGAGGCTGCTTCAGCAGGTATATTGTCTGACTCTTCCTTCTACAAAAATGAATTTATTCAATTCTTGAACTTACCATTTTGAATACTCTTTCTTTGACACTGTTCTCTTTGCTTTCCTGTTGCAGATCTCTCAGGTTTATCAGACAATGAAAATAGAGAGCCTTAGCCAGAGAATCCCATTTTTCAATTTCTTAGCTGTGGAGAAGATATCTGTGGATGCTGTCAAACACAACTTTATCGCTCTGAAAGTGGACCATGCTAAAGGGGTTGTTTTGTTTGGCAAGCAGGTTAGTGTCTTGCATAGCACTTTACTTGATGGCATTGTTATAGTGTTACACATTATTCTATTTTAAGGCAATTTCTTAGTTTTATGATTTTCCCGAGCTCTCTTTTTTGATCTGGGTTTTGTTCATTTTGCTTGCTTCTTAGAGCCTTGAATCAGATGGGCACCTTGCAGCTATAGCTGAATGCTTGAACAGAGCAAGGGAGATGATTTATCCCTCTGCAAAGAAGTCAAACCTGGACATTGCAACTCTATGTGACACAATTGAGAAAGATCATAAAAAGCTTCTTGCACGCAAATCTATCATTGAGAAACGTAAAGAGGAACATGAGAGGCAGCTCTTGGAAATGGTATTATTTGTAACATATTGTACCCAGGTTTGTTGAGTGATTGCATTCCTATCCATATTTACCCACGCCATCTAATTATTGTTTTTCCCTAATTCTCTCAAGGAACGTGAAGAAGAGTCCAAGAGATTAAAAATGCAAAAGGTAACTGAAGAGGCGGAAATGAAAAGGCTTGCAATCGAATTACAGGAAAGAAAGAAACAGAGAATTCTCAAGGAATTAGAGGAAAAGGAACTACAAGAAGCACAAGCGCTTCTTCAGGAAGCCACAAAAGGCGGGAAAAAGAAGGGAAAGAAAATTCTGGAGGGAGTAAGTTTTGGTTTTTACTCTTCTTGTTTTTTCTTATTCACTAGTTTTTGGGATTCGATACTTAATATATGCAATTTTCACAGGAGAAAGTCACAAAGCAAATGATGGTGGAGTTTGCTAGGAGTGAGCAACTTAGGGAGAGGCAGGAGCAGGAGAAGAAATTACAGAAACTTGCAAAGACGATGGATTACTTGGAGAGAGCTAAGCGAGAGGAGGCTGCTCCTTTGATTGAAGCTGCATTCCAACACCGTTTAGTGGAGGAGCAGGTGCTTCATGAACGGCTGCAGCAGGTAAACTGGTAGAACTAATTATGTACTAGTCATTTCATGGTTCGCAACAAAGCAAAATCTCTTCTTTATATCTTAATCAGGTTAGATATATAGATAAACAGATCAATGGATGTTTAGTCCCGTGTCAATCTTCTTACTTTGCTTTTGATACCTTGCAGCAAGAGATTGAGCTGAGCAGGCTGCGACATGATGGTGATCTTAAGGAGAAAGAACGACTATCCAAGATGTTACCAAACAAGGTATTGCACTGTTGCTTCTCATTTCGTGATAGCTTTTGCTAAAAAAGACATGGTTTATTCACTGCTTGGCGTTTCGATTTGCCTATGAAGTGCCTAGATTTTTTTTGTGACGATTATTTAATGCTTCTTGCAGGTCATATTCCAAGATCGAGTCATGAGACGTCGTCAAGAAGAATATGACAGGTTGAGGGCTCAGAGAGAGGAGCAAATAAGTCAACAACTTCAAGCTCGTAAACAGCAGCGCGATGAGAAGAGGAAACTGCTCTTCTTCTTGCAGGAGGAGGAGAAGAGACGCCAGAGGTTGCTTGAAGAGGAAGAAGCCCAGCGTCGTGAAGGTAACTGTCAAACTTTAATAGTCACCTTTCAGTAGTATCAGCAAGAATGAAAAAAAATCAAATTTTGAGAGACACTGATGAAAAAATAATTTTTGAGAGTTACCCATTTTACTTGGATAGCAAGTGATGATGAAAAATTACATTTTGAGAGTTACCCTTTACTTGGGAAGCAAGTTACGGTGGATTGAGTTTTTATTTTTTTACAGAGGCCGAGAGGCGGATTAAGGAGGAGGCAGAAAGGAAGGCGAAATTGGATGCAATCGCGGAGAGACAAAGACAGAGAGAGAAGGAGCTTGAGGAGAAAGCCAGGCTACAAAAGGAAGCACTCCTAGGTAGGACAGCTGAGCCCACCCGAGCCTTCGAGCCGCCTTCTGGGACCCGCCCTATCGAGCCTGTGGCAGCTGCTGCTGCTGCACCAGCTGCAGGTAAGTATGTTCCTAAATTCCGGCGAGGTGGCGGTGAAAGTGCAGCTGCAGCAGCAGCTCCACCACCGGAAGCAGATCGTTGGGGTGGTGGCAGGACTGAGGACCGCCCTCCTCCGGCGGGTGACAGGTGGCGCCGTGACGATAGTCGTGGCGGTTTTGGTGGCGGTTCGAGGCCCACATGGTCGTCTTCTCGGCGAGGTTGAAGATGCTTTGTTGGTGAGTCTTTTTTTGGGTTCAAGTGTTAGTGACCTATCTTTAATTTTGTTCTCTTTAATTAAATGAGACTTGTAATGTAAGTAATAATTTTGATACTATTAAGACTAGTTCTGAGATTATTTGGTTCCAAATTTGTTAACTAATTTTTTTTTACGCTCTTAAGAAAATTGCCTTACTCTTGTTAACGATTAATGATTTATAATTAAAATAGGGTCAATAACCTGGGAGATGTCTGAAGTTTGGCCCTTGTTAATTTGAGAGGTCTGAAGATTGAAATGGTGATAACAAAGATCTGAAGTTTCGACTTGTAGATAATAGAGGTCTCCGTTAGTTTTTTCCGTTAAAACTGACAGAAGTTGGTCATGTGCATTGCATGTGACCAGAAATAAAATAAAATTCCAAAAATGCCCTTCTTGCATCTCACATGATTGAATGAAAAGACAAAAATGCCCTTAAGGCCACCACCCAACTCCAGCCACCACCACGGCTCCGGCCGGCCACCACCCAACTCCGGCGACCACCACTCACAACTCCGACGACCGCCACCCAACTCCGACGACCGCCACCACGGCCAAATCGGAGCCACCGGCCCCGATTGGGCCCAAATCGGAGCTCTGTGGCCCCAGATCGGAGCCACAGAGCTCCGATTTGGAGCTCTGTGGCCCCAAATCGGGGCCGGTGGCTCCGATTTGGGCCCAATTGGGGTCGTGGCGGCGGTCGTCGGAGATGGGTGGCGGTCGTCGGAATTGTGAGTGGTGGTCGCCGGAGTGGGTGGTGGCCGGCCGGAGCCGTGGTGGTGGCCGGAGTTGGGTTAGGTTTAAATTATGGACAGGGGCATTTTTGTCATTTCATCTTTATATTAATTAAACTTTTTATTAATTCAAATATTACAAAAGGGTATTTTTGACATTTCACACGGTTCTGTTAAATTTGACAGAAAACCTAAAAATCACAAAGTCCAAACTTCAGACCTCAGTTATCACCATTTCAATCTTCAGACCTCTCAAATTAACGAGGGCCAAACTTCAGACCTCTCCCAGGTTATTAGGTTATTGACCCATTAAAATATATAACTTTTGAATTGAAGTGATATAGGTTCCGATAAGTTTCGAATCACTCTTAATGGTATTTATAAGGTAGACCCTCTAAGTTTTGTAATTTTGTAAATATTTTAGGACATTCAAGCAAACCCTCTTAAGTCGGAGCTCGTCGGGATCTTTAATCTTTATCATATTTGTTTTGAATTTCAGTCAGAAATAGTAATTGTTGGACGTCGGATTAACTCAAGCTCATGAAAAACCGCGTTTTGAAAATGAAGCGTGGGATAGGCAGGCGGTGAGTTGGTTTGAAATGAATTATTTACCTAATTAAGAAAAATTAAAAAGATTTGCTACAGATTAATACTGACATCATATGGCTTTGAATAGTGATATTTTTTTTTATCACGTGTACAATTATTTTATGTTCGATTTGCAAATATTGCAGTTTTTGTAATTGAGTAGTGATTTGTAATTGAGTCAAAATTCAAGTAGTATTTTGATTACTGCCCTTAATAAAAATAGCTAAAAAAATATGTTTTTTTTTTTTTTTTTGCATATTTTACTTTAAATAAATTATAGAATAATTTTGAAATTTACAAAATAATTTAAAGTTTTAGTAAATTACATTTTAAAATTAATTAAATTAAGAAAAATAATATCCATTATGAATAGCAATCATTACATAATTCATAAATTTTATTTAAAATTAGATGATAAATTCATTCATAAAAATTAATTTGCACAACTATAGAAATTGCCCAAAATTTTCTGAACGCAAGTTTTAACGGGATACGGATTACCTGTCTCACTCTTCATGTTTTGCCCCACTATTGGAATCTTGACGCGTGTTCTTAGTTTTTATTTTTATTTTTTAAAATTCACCAATCTCAATAGATTTTAAAAAAAAAAATTGATAAAATTAATTATACCAGAGAGTAGTGACAAGATCACAGAGCATAATTTTTACGAGCACACCCTTCAAAGAAAAATGATTTTAATCGTTCTTGTGACATTTTGAGGTTGACTAATATGCGAGTCCTTTTCTGCAGTTTCTGTGTGGTCTTTTAGTTTAGGCCGAAGCTAGGTGCACCAGGCCTACAAACACACAGTCCCATAAAATAAACGTTTTTGATTGTTTTCGACTCATTTTGAGGTAGTTGTGTGAATGCCGGGAGCACTCAACATAGTGTGCATGGAGAGAAGCTGTGCCGTGGTGAATAGTGAATACGCTAGCAATGAACAACACGAAGAAGCTTCTACAAGCAACGGCCAACATCCTCCAATCACCTCCGCCACTTCCCGGCAAAGAAGCTTTGATTCTGTCCACCAACCTCATCAAATCCCACTTCCAGAACAGACAAACCGCAGATGCACGCAAACTGTTCGACGAAATGCCTGAACGAGACGTATTCACCTGGACAGCCATGATATCTGGCTACACTTCCTGCGGCTACTACAACCACGCATGGAACATCTTCCACGACATGATCACGTCCGACATCGAACCGAATGCGTATTCCATGTCCAGTGTGTTGAAGACTTGTAAGGCTATGAAGGATCTTATGCGTGGAAAATCGGTCCATTCTGTGGTCGTAAAGCTCGGGCTCGAAGGGTCCATCTATGTAGACAATGCACTGATGGAGTTATACGCTACTTGCAGTTCATCCATGGATGAAGCTTTAATGGTCTTCAACCTCATGCGTGAGAAAAATGCAGTGTCGTGGACCACCTTAATTTCCGGTTACACTCACCGTGGCGATGCGCATATCGGTCTCGCGATATACCGACAGATGCTAGCGGTATGTTTTCTCGATCTATCCAAGTCTCGAATTTTTCGGGTTTCAATTCACGGGTTTTCTTTGATTAAGGTTTGAATTTGAACCGGTTATAAACTGATTAGAAAATGGTATGATATTTGAAAGTTCGGGGACGATTCGGTTTATGCCCATCTCTAGATTTTTTACCTTGGTTCTTCGTGATTTCGACAGGAAGGAGAGGAACCGAACCCGTTTAGCTTCTCGATCGCGGTTCGAGCATTAGCCTCGACTGGCGCTGATTTCTCCGGTCAGCTAATGCACGGTGCGGCAATGAAGCACGGGTTTTGGTCCAATATTGCGGTAATGAACTCGATTCTCGACATGTACTGCCGATGTTCTCGCCTCACCGAAGCGGCCAAATTCTTCGACGAGATGTTCGAGAGAGACTTGATATCGTGGAACACTATAATATCGGGGCTAGAAGCAACCAACTCGAGCGAATCCCTCCGATTATTCTCGCAGATGGAGGATAGAGGCTTCACCCCGAGCTGCTTCACATTTACGAGCGTCGCCTCTGCATGTGGAAACTTACCGAGTTTTGACCGTGCTAAAGAGGTGCACGGCGCGGTTTTACGCCGTGGTTTTGAAAGCAGTGCCGTTTTGAATAAAGCGTTCATCGGCATGTACTCGAAATGTGGAAGCCTACGTTATTCACGGAGTATATTCGACGCGATGCCCGAAAAGGATTTGGTTTCGTGGACATCGATGATGGTCGGGTACGGGTCCCACGGGTTTGGTAAAGAGACGGTCGAGTTGTTCGAGGAGATGGTTCGGTCGGGGATCAAACCGGACCGGGTGGTTTTCATGGCGGTTCTAAGCGGGTGCAGCCACGCCGGTCTAGTCGAGGACGGCTTGAAGTACTTCGCACTAATGCGAGAGAAGTATAAGATCGAACCATGCAGAGAGATTTACGGGTGTGTGGTTGATTTGCTCGGCCGAGCCGGGAGAATTGAGGAGGCGTATCGGATTATAGAGAAAACTCCGTTCATGGCCGATGATTATGTCTTGGGCCCACTTCTCGGAGCGTGTCGGGCCCACAAGGACCACCATATTGGAAAAATCGTGGCTAGGAGCGTGTTGGAATCGAAATCGGGTTTGCGGGGGACGTATTTGATGCTTTCGAATATTTACGCAGCTGAAGGTGTTTGGTCGGAGTTTGCTCAGGTAAGCATCTAATAACAGGATAATCTATCATGCTTCACTATCACCATATTTGTGTTTTTTTTACTATTGTAAATGTAATATATATAAACTTTAAAAGTATATATATATATATATATATATATATATATATATATATATATATATATATATATATATATATATATTTATCTAAGTCTAGAATTTGTGACTTGGTCTTTGTAGATGAGGAAGAATATGAGAGACGTGGGGGGAAAGAAAGAGGTCGGAAGAAGTTGGATCGAGGTGAGAAACGACGTCGTTAGTTTCGTGGTCGGGGACGAGAAGATTCCGGAAGTAGAATCTGTTTATGGAATCTTGAAGATTCTGATTTGGGACATGAGAGATTCGGGTTATGTAACACATGATCAAAGAACTTAATGTATAACTTTTTTGTATAACAATATAATTATTTTGTGGTAGAGTAGGGACACGAATAATGATGTTACGTTAACGTTATTAACCCATCTTACCAAACCACAAGGGCATGGAGTTTTCTTGTTGGATTGTTAGACTTTGTTGTGATATTATGTATACATAATGGTCTTGTCTGTCCACATTGATTGATGATGTCATTGACTAGTGAAATTGTTGAATTCGATGTAATCGTAATGACGCACCCTAATATTTCATCTTGGCTACTTTGCACCCTAAACAATGCCATATGCGTAAATATTAAATAGCCACTTTGCACCCTAACATTTGAATGTTTATAAAGAAACTCCCTAAAGTTTAATTTTCAAGCAGTAATCGAATATATAGAAAGCAAACTGCAAATTTATTAGTTGCAAACACAAAGTACAGTGATGTGACCGATTACTATCATCCTACGATATACATAGGATTCTCTATACTATATATTGTCCGGCAAAAACAAAACTTAATTAAGGTTTGTTGGTTGGTTGCTGTTTTATTTATTGCGACATTTATTAGTCGAGCAATACAGTTGCATCAAATAACTACCACCCGATTCTAAGAGACTAAGACTACATGAAAAGTCAATATAACTCTGTTAACTGTAATCTGTGGGAGATAATAGATTGACACTACGCTTTAAAGGGTTTTTACACTGGAAAAAATATTTAATTTGAGCTCATATAAAGTAGAGATATACTAATTTATTTTTATTTTTAACAGTAAAATGAGAAAAACGTGCTCTGTTAATTTTGATTGGGCCAGGTCGATTTAAGACGTTACATTAAACTACTATTATAGTAATTTTGGAGATTTTTCTTCTTTATGTATATATAAAAACCAATTATTGAAAAACAAAACATTTCATTCATATTACTTAATCATTGGTGGAATTAGAAGGATATATAGTAGAGCACACATGCAACAAAATACATAGAAGTTTAATTTAGGGTTGTCAACATTTGACATTTTAAGTTTTTAAACTCCTTTTAAACTTCCTTCACTACTCCGATATCCACGGCAACGGCGGCATTGTCCTCCGGTGCCGCCAATGGCACCACCGTGTTGGCCTTGGGGAGGGCCTCCTCGACCAAAAAGGCCGAGACCGGGAAGGTTCTAGAAAACCCGGTCGGAGCCTTGAAGGTGATCTTCTCCGGCGACTTCTTTTCGATGTAGATGTCTGAGATGGTGAGCCATATCATGAGCTCCTTTGCCTTCACACCTTTAATTAATCAAGATTACCAATATCATTTTTATCATTATATATATATATGTCTATAGTTTAACTAGTTCATTTGATTGACTATACATTATTAATAAGATGATTCTATAATTGATCATTAATTATAATTGATGATGATTTTTTTTTCTTGAATTTTAAAAAAAAAAATAAATTATGACATTTTATGTCACTTTTTGTCCATTAATTTTGACAAGTTTTCTTGAAAAGAAAAAATATATGATACAAATTGAATAAAAATGACAATTTTGTGTCACTTTGTCCATTAAATTCTCAAAAAAGTCCTTAATTCTTAATTTTACCACCTAAATCAAAATTGTTTCAAAAATAGAAAAATACTTTGGACCTTTCTAGAATGCTCTTGGAGCACCATGCTTTTGGTTTTTTTTGTCACTAATTTTTTTATTTTTCTATTGCCCTAAAGGTAAACCCCATAGGAAAATTTATATTATTAATTGTATGATACACATCTTAGGTGTAGTTAAAAAAATTCATATTTTTTCATACTTTTAAAGTTTTACTTGTGTTACAATTAAGTCCACCATAGTATTAAAAAAACAAAAAGCATGGTGCTCCCAAAGCATAGTAGAAAAATTGAAGATTGTTATCTTGAATGTAATTTTGAGACTTCTTTTTCATTTCGATTCATTCTCATACTTCTTACAAAACTAAACCTATTTTGTTGAGTTTGAACAGAAAAATAAGTTAAAAATGGATATAAAGTTTAAAAATCGCCCCAATATTTTTTTTTTTAACATTGGATGATATTCTTAAAAAATGGTGATTAACACTTAATTAACTCTAATGAATTATAACAACAACCCTAATTAAGATACAACACACACATTATTACATTACCTGTGAGCTTCTTGATGATCCCTTTACCCCTCTCAACAAACGCGGTAATCTCCGTCGCGTACTGAACCGACCTCCCGATCTCCTCGAACTTATGGTCGATGCGCTTCTTCTGCTTGAGCCACACGAACCCGGTTTCCTCTATATATCCACATTCTTCAATGTCCTTCAATGGAAGCAACCCATTTGGGAGACACACCTCCTTGAGCAAGAACTGCGTCTTCTCTTGCCCGATCTCGTCTCCGGTGTATATCTCGGCCTTTGCTCTGAGTTCTTCTGTAATGATCTGAACCATTGTTTGTGATATAATGGTGTAAGTATGAAGATGAGAATGATAAGTGTTGTGGTTGTAGAGATGGAGATGCATGGGTATATAGGTTTGAGGTTAAGTGTTTCCCCTTGTTTTAGGGTTTTATTACGATTATGCCATTGATGGGTCGGTGTTGTGTAACGGTTACTAATTAGCACGGATGTGTATTGCACACTCACTCTAGTTGTGGAGATGGTTTAGAGATAGTAGGTGGGAGTTGGAAATGTGCAATTTATAATGCATAAATATATATTTCTCTATATATTAAATAGGTCATTAAATAGTTCTAGTTGATGTTTGGGCAGTTGAAGAACAACTAGCTTATTTTATTTTATCTTCAAAAACATTTTGGTAGCTTAAATTTTATATACTTACAAAATATTAGATCTTTCGTTTGATTTGGACGGAATGAGTCATATGTTTAACACGTGTTGAATAAAAATGTGGTAAATTGCTAATTGATGTCGATCTTAGATTATTATTCGAAAAAAAAATGATAGTTGATGTTTGCGTAGTAGAATAATATCTTACATATTTTTAACTTTTTTTTTGTTGGGTTAAGTTTCATATGTGTACAAATTGTTAGTTCTGCTAGAATTTCCGTCTAATTTGGACGGATGTATCACGTACACAACATATGATGAACAAAAACACGAAAAATTGCTAACCGATTAATCTTTTGGGGGGAGTCAAACATATTGCTTAAGAGGGAGTCAAACATATTGCTTGATGATGGTTGCACAATTAAACAAACTGCTAGCTATTTTTTCATCACGTGACTCATTCTGTCCAAATTAGATGAAAACTCTCATGAAACTAGCAATTTATATACATGTTAAATTTAAGTTATCAAAATGTTCAAAATAAGTTAGCAATTTATTCAATTACTCAAATATCAACTATCAACTAGTATTTTTATAATTAACCCCCTATATTGATTTTAACCGCGTAAATAGTGTAAATAAATGTGAGTGTACACTACAAGAAAAGAAGTTTTTACCTACACTAGACAAATCGTTATTAAATCGGCATTTAATATCGATTTCTAACCGAATTGGTCTGTATTAAAAATATAAGACGGTAATCCTTATTAAATCTACTAGCTAGTATGTCGCTTGTAAATATACAAAACCAGATACACTTTGTATGAGTGGAAGGAGAAAAAGATATAAACACGTTATATGGTACGATATTATTTGTGCATGTTTTTTTTTTTTGGCCAAAATTATTTGTGCATGTTAAATTTATGCGTTTGTATAATATTGTTAGTACAGCTAGTCACATATGTGTGCGTAAATTGTAAACATATTTATTCAATAGCCGTATAAATATAACAAACTCGATAAAGACACGTACTAAGTGATTAAGTGTAATTTATGCATACATTAAATTTAATATTGTATCATTTAGTAAGTGTCTTTATCGAGTTTGTTGTATTTATGCATAATATTGACTAGACGTATGTATGTATAATTAAGTGTTGATTAATAGAACAAACAATGTGGCTGTCTTCATAATTTTTGTTATTAAAGTAGAGTGATTACCCACATTAAATTTGTTTATTTCAACTCAATTTTTCTATTATTAAATTAGGATATCGAACTTGAGAGTTTAAACTCGGTAAAAAAAAAACTCGAGAATATTACGTTGTAAGCTACATTTACTAATTACAATACTTGTAAAATAATTATCATAAATAAAAGGACAATTACCAGTATATATATTTATTACGTTTTTTTTTTCAAAAACACAACCAAATATATTTTGATTTATAATTGGTTTCCTTTTTGTTGAAGAGACAGTTGAGATTATAGGTGGGAGTTAATTAATGTTGCATACATATACATCGAAGAGGTTGGACCGTCCTTTTGACAATAAACAACTAACTAGACCAATCTGTAGTATATATAGGTGGTACAAAATACAAATGGGTATTTTTCAATTAATTGTGCATTTATTTTTATTGTTAGTCATACCACCAACATATTTTATAACACCATATTTATTGCACATTTGCATCAATATATATTATAGCTCAAAAGCACAGTAACTGCACAATAAGCATCAGTACTAACACAAGGCATTTTTATGTCAAATCGTGTATAAAAGGTGATTGACACGGAACTGACACAAATTTACCATTCAAATCTGCCGCTAGCCAGTTTTTTTTTTTTTTTTTTTTTTTTTTTTTTTTTTTTTCGGGCAGCACCCATAGCATGCTTGCTCCACATGTCAATAGTAGAGATTGAACCCCTGACTTCTGGTTAAGAAATGAGGCTCTGAACCACCGCACCATTGTTACATGGTTAGCAGCTAAGCAGTTCACAATCAAGAACAAAAAAACTTATGCAAAGGTCTCAACTCAACCATTTCATACAAATTGTTGCAAAAAATCTTTAATCCGATCAATGCAGGGAGAGGAAGTCGGGATTATATGACCACTATCGTGTTCAATCACGACCAAGCTTCCCTCTTCAAAACACGCCGCAAGTTCCCGACTTGTCACATTTTGATATCTTTGCCACAATCAGTACCAAAAATATGTAGTGAAGGGCAATTAACAGACCACATTACTGTGAGTTCCTTCACTTTCGGAGCATAACCAGAGCACAGCACTGCAAATCTAAAGTTCATCTGAGCACACACCAGAGCAGCCATGGCAGCTCCCTGGGAAAACCCTAAGATACCATCAAAGGGACCTAACTCTGAAACCACGGTCTTTAAGTACTCCATCGATGCATCGAGTCCACCGGTTTAGAAATAGATCACTAAACCCTGAAATTACAACAATGAACATATTGAGGTTACCTTGTTGACCAAGTAACCGAGGAGGTTTTAGTTCAATTTGGTGGGTTGAATCTGTTGATATGTCTGAAACAGCTGCCTTGCCATGTCTTTGACAAAGCTCACAAACATACGAGGCGCCTTCCACCTAATCAAGAAACATGGTTATTTAACTGGGAATCCGAAAGACTTGATCAACAAGGAACCAAAATGAAATAAAAGAATCTTTGTGTACCCGACATTTATTGCAGACTAAAACAAGCATCCGACAGTAAGCACGTCGGCATCTAGGAGAATAATCATCGAAGCAACAACCACAGAGAAGGCATGAACCTAAGATATTCGGATCGGAGCTCCCAACCGAATTCTGCCAAAAGAAAGCAGTAACATTTACTTGATGTAAGATACTAAACTGTGATTTTTCTTAGTAAACTAGTTTGCATAGGAAAAAAAGACGAACCGGTGATCGAAAACGAAATTCTTCCATGAAGTAACCACCAACAGGGAACTGTTCTAGATACCGCTGAATTCCACCGTACAGCTGGTAAAAGGCCAACGAAAGAAAGGTTTAGAAGGTTGAGTAGTGAAAAAGATACAATTTACAGAATCAAGATTATCGAGTTACTTTATTAAAAGCTATACCAGAAATACATTCTCAAAACCATCACCTTTTTGCAAAAGGTAGCAAATTACTATTATGAAAATTACATGTTATTCAAGTAGTGAATATTTAACTTCTCTGGTGAGATATTAGTTGACAAATCAAGCTATCAACCACAACTCAAGGATGCATACATCTTTTTGGGTAAAATATCACAGACAAACATATTTACCAAGTTAATATTGTACCATTAAGAGATGTTGAGTACAAGCTTATAATATGTGTATGTCAAGGCAATAGCTAGGAGAAGACTGACATGAGGATTTGTTTCCCTTGCAAACGATCTGAATTGTTGTCTATCCAGGTGGTCAGGTCACTATATTGTCTGATTTCTGGATCCAAAGTTTCCACACCAGGTGTGTGGAATTTACTGATTCTTGTCTCGTATAAATTCCTTGCATCCAGTAGAACAAGCTCTCCATTTTCATTCAAACTCTCTTTCTCCTTAACATTTCCTAACAACAAATATCTTATAAGAACTAAAGCCAAAGAGACTGCAGAAAATACTGATAGAATGAGAATGACGCAATTCTGAAGCAGCAACTATCTGCAAGTAAAAATGCAAGGCAATTAATTGATTGTTGAGAAATGATGAAATAATTACCAAGCACTTTCAAGAACGGAATGGAACTCGGCAGCAGAGAGATGCCTCCCGGCATTTGAGATTTCGGGTGATTTTAAAAGGGGACGAGAGGTTAAAGTAACCAATTCCTGACAAAAAAGAGGAAAGAAAGATGGACCCTAAATAAACCACACAGAAATGGCCAATTGATCATCAATGTAATCAAATTTCAGAACACAGAAAGTGAACAATCAAACAACCACAGAGCTCAGTGTGTAGAGTAAAGGAGTAAGTTAATTACATCCACGACACGAATTGAGAGAGATGTGAAACCACATTCTTTAGCAACTTGATCATTCAAAGGGTGATGAGAAGTGGCAAGCTTGAAATCAGTTCCTTCGAACAAAGGTTTCGATTTTGCTGCATCAACGTGTTCCTCTAATGAAGACATTAGACAATTTGCCACCAACCTGGAAAAATTCAAAATCACAATAAGAGCAGCAGAATATGTGAAACCCAAGATTCTGGCATTGGAAGCAGCAATATCGAGCTGAATAAGCTCAAAGCATATTACTGCAGGAAATTCTGTGTAGAAACTTCAAATTCGAATTAAGAGAAGCTCAATTGAGCTCGGTTACTGGTTTCAGCTTCAGTTCCTCGTTCTATAGATTTCAACAGCAACTTATCTAATTGCAGACACCATTTCTGATCTTCGCTAACTCTCAAGAGTGAGAAAAAGGAAAGAAATTCGAACTCACTGTCACGTTGACGCCGTGGGGAGCGACACGAACGCGGCCGGGCAGATCCAGCTCGCGGCAATTTGATTCATAGAAAGAGACCAGCTCGTCAAGATCGGGAACCGATGCGTATTTGTAGTATAACAAGACGCCGTACTCTTCTCCTTCGCCGGAGCCGTCGCACTTGGCGGCGGAGCAGTGAACAGCTTCCTCTGCTTCCATCTACTGGCGGGGAAAGATGGCGCCGCCGGTAAAAATGTTGGTGATGAGGCCCACAAAATGGCCCATGTAGCCCAACTGCCCAAGAATGAGATTATGAGGAAATTGAATGAGTAAAGTTTAATGATGAAATTGAATACAACCGAAGATCAAGGATGAAATTATGTGAATGTGTGTAATTTGAGGACGAAAATTCAACCTTATTATTATTATTATTTCAAAAGAAAAAGAACAACAAAATATAATATATTTTTTTCAGTTCTCTCCCCTCTCTCACGTCACGCCTCCTCTCTTCCCATTCTATCGAACGTTTTCCAGGGCATCGGTCGGAGCCGGCGCGAATTCCGACGGAGCAGCCGCAACGATGTCTCTCCGACCAAGTACCCGAACCGAGGTCCGGAAGAAAGCGTACAAGTCTGGTGTCGACGTAGATGAAGCGAGGCGGAGGAGAGAGGACAATCTTGTGGAGATCAGAAAGAGCAAGCGAGAAGATAACCTTCTCAAGAAGCGAAGAGAAGGTCTGCTTTTGTCGCAGCAACCACCATTGGATGCATACCAAGATGCAGCGTTCATGGAGAAGAGGGTATGCGTATTTTGTTCTTGATCTTGTTTATATTGAATTGATTTGGTCTCTGTGACTGTAAAATTTACTGTCTTGTAATCACCAATGCTAATGAATCAAATCATAGAAAGTCATTTATGCTCAATTGAGCTATCTGAACGGCGATGCTCAATTGGTATGCATTGAATGTTAAGAAGTCGAATTTTGAACTTGTTCACATGTAGATAGCTGTAGCTGTTTAAGTAGATTTCTTTTTGGAGTAATGTTATGCTGTAAGTGCTGCTGTATTGAATGTAGGGCAGAAGTTCATGATAGTATGAAATGTTTAGAGACTATATTTTGTATATCCACTTAATAGTTCACTTACTTGCTAGTTGATCTGAAAAAGAAGGCCACTAGCTATACGTAGAAAGCACTGGAGCTAAGCTAGATTCATTTAGATGAAAGTACATGTCAAGGAAATAGTTAAACAGACATAGTCATTCGTATTAAGTAGTTTTCAGCTTCTTCGGTGGTGTTCAAACTAGGATAAAGTAAGATTTTGTGTCAATATTTCATACAAATGAGTTTTGTGACAGCACTAAGCAAATGAACTTTACTTGCATATGGTGGTGGGGTGTGCGTTGCTGTTTAGGAGGAGCATTTTGTTTTCGCTGTCTATGTCGTGTAGCTTCTAATATTTTCTATATGGATCTCTGTCTCTCTCATGTTCATGAGGTTATCCAGTACTCTGACACATAAACATAAGGAACCAAGTTCTCTGTAAATATCATTAATCAGCCTTTCCAGTCTCTAATTAAAGACTGACATTTAACTCTCTTAGTGATCTGTTGGAGGTATTCCACTCAAGTGATCTTATTTTAGTAATTGGTGTACCTTAGAAAGTCAATTTGGTTGTTTCCCTTAATGTGGTTATCTATTTGGGAGTTCATAAGTACATGGATGTATTTGTGTTGATTGGAAAACCTTAGTTCAATCTACTTTAATATTTCTTGCAGTTGGAGAGTATTCCAACAATGGTACAAGGTGTATGGTCAGCTGATCCAAATGCGCAGTTGGAAGCAACTACCCAATTCAGAAAACTTTTGTCAATTGGTATAATAGTGATTTCTTCCTTTTTCGCTCTTTTAATACTGTTTCCAAAAGTCGCTTATATTTCCAATTGTTGTGTTGCATCTCAGAGAGACGCCCACCAATCGATGAGGTGATCAAAGCTGGTGTTGTACCTAAGTTTGTAGAGTTTCTTACAAGGAATGATTTGCCACAACTGCAGGTATTGGATGATTCATTTTGATGTATACTAAATCTACCCACTATCCAATATGTGTACAAGACAATTTTATGCTGTTTTTTTTTTTCAGTTTGAGGCTGCCTGGGCATTGACAAATGTTGCCTCTGGAACATCAGACCATACCCGAGTTGTCATTGAACACGGCGCGGTGCCAATGTTTGTGCAACTCCTGAGCTCAGCTAGTGATGATGTCAGAGAGCAGGTTATATTCCCTTACCAAATTCCTAACTCCACTAATCACTGTCACAATCTTCTTCCCTAACTTTTTTTTTTTATTATTTCGATTTTGAATTAGGCGGTTTGGGCTCTGGGTAATATTGCTGGTGACTCTCCAACTTGTAGGGATCTTGTTATCGGCCATGGTGCTCTTGTTCCTTTACTTTCTCAGTTGAACGAGCACTCGAAGTTGTCCATGCTTAGAAATGCCACCTGGACTTTATCTAACTTCTGTCGTGGCAAGCCTCCAGCACCATTTGATCAGGTACAGTACTGTTTTAGCTTATTTTTTCCTCTATCCAAACAAGAATGGTCTTTTGGTACAACATGTTTAACAAACTGTAAGAATTTGATGAAACATATTTGGTTTGTTCCTTGCCAGGTCAAGCCTGCACTGCCCGTCCTGCTACAACTCCTACGTGTGAATGATGAAGAGGTCCTGACCGATGCATGCTGGGCCCTCTCATATCTCTCTGATGGTCCAAATGAGAAAATTCAAGCTGTAATCGATGCTGGTGTTTGCCCACGACTTATCGAACTTCTGCTGTAAGTTTTTGTATATTTTCTCAGCATCTTTGCTTATAGCTGTTCAATATGATTTTGTCTATTTGGCCTTTAGGTAAGGTTGTTTGCCTTATGTGTCCTAAAATTGGTCTTAACTTTGTTTTCTTTACCCAAAATGCACTTTGAAATTCAAGGATTGTTTTTACTGTGTTTCAGTAAACTGGTCATCATAAATCATCTTAGATCCCTAGTTTTTAATCTTTGATCTATACTCTCTAACTGAGATTAGGGTTTTTGTGTTGTTAGACATCCATCATCTACGGTTCTTGTACCTGCTCTGCGTACAGTGGGAAACATTGTTACTGGTGATGATAACCAGACTCAGGTATGATGGCTTCCTTTGATTCTGCTTCTGTGCTTTCTTATTCTGACATTTTTCATTTTTTATATTTCTTTAGTTTGTGATTGATAATGGCGCAATCCCTTGTCTCTACCAACTGTTAGCACAAAACCACAAAAAGAGTATCAAGAAAGAAGCCTGTTGGACGATTTCAAACATCACAGCTGGAAATCGGGCGCAAATTCAGGTAAAAAAATAATCTTTTAATCGAGAATCTACAACCAGTTAGTTCCACTGTTCTTGATCTCGGATTTTATATTTCCCAATTCTTGCAACTTTTGTCATTATCGTGGTGTCGTAAGCTCAATCGGTGTATAGTATAGCTTTGATTAACTATAGTGCAGTACTATTAAAGAAGAATGATAAATATGTATTCAAATTTTACACGTTAGGCTATTATCGATGGCAATATCATCCAACCACTTGTGCTTCTTCTTCAACAAGCTGAATTTGACATCAAGAAGGAGGCAGCATGGGCTGTCTCAAATGCTACATCGGGTGGATCCCACGAGCAGATTCAGTAAGTTTCCTGTTGTCAACATTCATCCGATAATGTTCTTGATATCGAGACAAAGATTTTGCTTAATCATCACAATTTATACGACTGTTTTTATTACATGTTTGTAGATTTCTTGTTGCCCAAGGTTGCATCAAGCCACTTTGCGACCTTCTAGTCTGCCCAGACCCGAGAATCGTGACAGTCTGCCTCGAGGGCCTTGAAAACATCCTTAAAGTGGGTGAGGCTGACAAAGAGCAGGGACTCAACGGGGGCATAAACGTCTTTGCAGTATTGGTCGACGACTGTGATGGCTCTGAAAAGATCGAGCAACTCCAGACTCACGACAATAACGAGATCTATGAGAAAGCTGTCAAGATTCTGGAAACTTACTGGGCTGAGGAGGAGATCGAGGGTATCGGGGACGGAAATGGAAATGCACCCGCTGCTTTCCAGTTCGGGTCGGACCAGCCGAGTCTCCCTCAAGGCGGTTTCAAGTTCGGGTGATTTGAAGTTCCGATTTTGCCCCTCTTAGGTATTGTTTTTAGACAAGGATATATTTTTACTTCTTTGTTTTTGGGTACTAGGTAAATGCGTTTTACCTTGTTCTGTTTTTCGGTCTCGATATTGGGAAGAGGAGATACCGTTGTGTTTCGGGTTTTTTTGGTCATAGGTTCTTTATATATGTCGTGTTTCGAATGTTGGATTTATTTACTTGGTAATCGAGGCAAGTTTGCACTTTGATCTCAACTTTATTTTAGCCAATCCTATAATGAAGATTTTGTTTGTTAACCAGCCACCTTATCTGTTGTCTGTCTCCTAGGTAACCCACTGATGATGTTGTCTTTAGGGGGCTCAATGATTCTTAATTATAGCAATTATAGTGTATTATTAAAGTAATGGTCATTATCATCCTTGTTATAATCATTGATTAATAACTAAAAAACTGTCCAAGGTTTACCCTATGTTAAAATTAGGTGTCTGAAGTTTAAAATGTTAAAATGGACTGTCCCAAGTTTCATTTTTGTTGAAATTTGGTGTCTTTGTGCGTCTTTTCATCTCCATTCGATCATTTTCATCAACCCACCAACTCACACATAATCAATCACTCTTTACTTTTCACAAAATCGTCAAATTTCACCTAAAAATTAAACATTGAAAAAAAAGTTTCTAGAAGAGTGGTGTAGAGCCATTTTCCAAGGACAATAGAGCGAAATTTACTTGCCCGAATGTGACCAACTTTTTAGGTGACGGTCCCGGCAAGATGACGAGAAGGGAGTGTGTATGAGAGCTTGAATTTTACAGACGGTTTCGTCGGAATTGACTTCTCTAAAGTAATCACACCGAGACACCAAATTTCAACAAAAATGAAACTTGGGACAGTCCATTTTAACATTTCAAACTCCAGACACCTAATTTTAACATAGGGTAAACCTTGGACAGTTTTTTAGTTATTAACCCTTAGTTCAATGATTGCTTAATGGAGAGGCCAATGTCTCGTGCGGCGTTTTTTTTTTTAATTGGACACCAAATTGGTGTATATATGAGAAACATATTATTTGAAGATCAAAATATTATATTATGTAGATAATTTGTTTTTACATTATTTATTGAAAAATCAAAACTACACATATTAAATAGAATATACTTAATTAAAATATTGGTTATATTCAAGTACCAATAGGAGTGGTGGTGTAGTGGTAAAAAACACTTACTCCCTTTGGTTTAATTCCAAAGTTTCAAGTTCGAAATTTATCAGGAGTCTTATTTCACGGTTACCTGTTTATAAAACAAGTCTTGTCTGGCCTACATACCGCGTCAGGCATATAAGAAGACGAGTAGAACTGAGCTTACTATACTAGACTGCTGATGGGGCTACGTTGACGGGACAGTGAATGCGCTAGTTATTCACTAAATGTGGTCGGGAAAATCTCCAGACCGTGAGCAGGAGAGTCCGAACATTACGTAGCGGGATGGGTCTAGAGTCGCCACTACTAGCCCATTCCTTCCCGTGCCCATTCCTTTCGGTGGAAAAAAAAAACATATTGACCTAGGTCGAACCTATCCCAGGTCTAGGTCTGACCCTGGTCAGGTCGTCTGGGTCATTTCTAGGCCTGTAGCATGCTTACTCTACTTCTAGATTAATATTCACACGTATCCAGACAGCTCATAGGTCGAACCATTTCACTCCCTATTGACCTAGGTCGAACCATTACACTATATTATATGATTTTTTTTTTAATTAAACAATGATGTGCATAACCATTACTATATTATATGATTTTTTTAACCTATTATTGTTTAAGCTCATAATTTATGTGACACATTTGAAAAATATAAAATATGTAAAACGATGATAGATGGTTTTATAGTAAGATATAAAACGAAAATAGAGAATTGATTGTCTCAGCCAAGGAGACAAGCTTCCTGGTCCTGTCTCTGTCTGACGCAAGAGCTCATCTTTGTAACTATTTTATTTCTCATATATTTGAGTTATGTCAGTATGGTAATAAAGTGTTTCATTTATGGTTCTTTTAGAGTAGTAGCTTGTTAATTTATTATTTCGACATCATGACTTAGTTGGTTAATAAACGAACTTATAGAGCTATGTTTAGGGTCCAATTATATCATCATAAAAAATAAGTGCAAATAATTTTGTGAATAATGTCCATGTTTTTAATGTAATATAAAGTCATGATCATAAATATATTTTTTTCATTTGTACAACTCAAATCAAATTGTAATTCGAAACTTTTAGTTAATGTATAAAATGTTTAACCATCCCATCGTATTACATGTTTCTTATATATCTATATGCACTACAATATAGATAGAATCTTGACTTCTTTTCATGATAGTATGGATATATATATATACGTGGCATGTGTGGATCAAACCTGTCCAGAACCAATGAAAGGCAGAAGAGTCCAAGCCTTGCCAATAAAGAAACAAAAGAAAAAGGCCCAAATGTGATAGAAAGTGGTAATTGATAGCAACCGGCAAAAAAAAAAAAAAAAACGAATATGCGTTTTCCCTTCTAAAAAAAAAAAGCGTTTCCCTGAATATTTATTAAATTAACATAGCCACTAATCATTGCCCACAAAAATACAAATTAAACTTGACCCCACGTCGAAAACCCATTGGTGGACGCCAACGTGACTCTCCCTTCATCCAATCAACAACCTCCACATCACCATTCCATTATACAAACTATTATTATTATGGAATGAATACATATTGCAAATTCAAAAAAATTAATAATTGGGGTATAATGGATGCATCATTGTGTACATTCAGTTAATCTTCTTTGATTAAATTGAGAAAGAGGCATGTATTATGAGGTTGGAACTCATGATTCTATGGGACTTTCTCATATTAATTTATGACTTCGTCTATAATAAACCCAAACATGTAATACGAATTTCTAGCTTGCGTTTGAGTATTTGGGAAAAATGCTAGATCAAATTTTGCTTTGAACAAAATTTGTTAATTCAGATTTCGTTTTGTGGACACTTTAGAAAGCTGTATTTTCTTTAGTGGATAATTTATTAGTTAGTAATTTGTCAATAAGTGAAATCTATATGCTAGCAAATTTTCTTTAAAAACATTAATTTGTCTCCAAATAAAACATGAGCTGTAAATTTTAAAAAATCTATTAATGAGAGATAAATAAAGAAACGGCTAAAGGTGATGAAGTGAAGGAATAGTTTGAAAAGGATTAATCAATGTTTATTATCCAATAAAGCACAAGCTTAATTGATAATGAAGGGAGACAAAATCAAAAGGTTATGCCGTGATTAACAAGTTTAGTTCTTCTCTTGTATTGGCAACCAACCACTTAGGTTTTGGCTTAATCATCCACCTTATCTTAAAGGGTAGTTAGTTAGCTAGTATTGATGTGTGACAAGGATTCAATAAATACCCATTTCTTAAAAATAAATTTGTACATTACCACGTATTTATTTATAAGAATATATCAGAAATAACAATTGTAAATTTTTATAAAGATGTGACTGAAAATATCATAAATATAACGAGTTTAATTATATTAAAGTTTCATGTAATATTTTGAAAATCATACGGGACCGGACCTTTGAACCTGTAAGTTATCTGACTTCTGAACAGGTTGATCAGATTAACAATGAAAATAGTTGTGGCTCAATTTTCATTTATAAATCTGTATTCCCAAGACAAGTTAATATTTAATTATTATTTGAATTTACGAATCGACACGGGTCTGATCATGCCAACTCGAATTTCACTTGTCAAATCCGGTTCTTTATGTAATCTATTAGAATCAGATCGCTTATATGGAAGTTCACGGCCAGACTTGGTCTGATAGCCGATCTGGTCCAATTTTCAAAACAATGTCCTTTATTGCATAAATATTTTTTTAAAAGAAAATAATACTATTAAGCTTGAATGAACATTAATTACTATAATTTATTTTTAAAATTATTAAAAAAATCAAATAGAGGCCTCCACATTATCATCACCATATGAATATACAACCAATATAAAATTGAATGTGATTAAGGTAAGGCCGCGTAGTTGCCTCCTTTCTCATGATCCCTCTCTCTCTCTCTCTCTTCTCTCTGAAACTCCATTAGAGCACCACACCACACCTTCAACCATTCATCTCTCTGTGTTCATCTCCTCTTCACATCTTCACAAGGTATCATTTTATATAACCATGCACATATATATTTATATATACATATCGATTATGTTGTTCATTTTATGATGATATATTATAATTTGCAGGTGTTTATGGCGTCGTCGATCTCAAATCCCGATATGTCCCTTGAATCGAACCGAAAGAAGCGGCGGAAAATCGACTCGCCGGAAAGCTCTGAATCTGTTCCGGCAGAAGTCAAATGGAGATCATCGTCGGTGCAAAGGATCTACGCCGTTAAACTCGTCCAAGCTCTCCAGCGAGCTCGAGAACCTTCATCTCCGCCGCCGTCAGCAGCCTCAGGCGTCCGCCACGTGGCGGACAGAGTCCTCGCCATGGCGGCAAAGGGGACAACACGGTGGAGCCGCGCGATTCTGGCCAACCGTCTGAGGCTGAGCCGTCTCCAGAAGCACAAGAAGGTGAAGCATCCCAACCGGTTGAGAAAACTGCCGGCGCCTGCGGCTGAGAGCCGCCGTCGGAGGAAGTTACCTCCGGTGGAGAAGAAGGTGAAGATCTTGAGCCGGTTAGTCCCTGGATGCAGAGGGTTGCCGGTGACGAATCTTCTAGAAGAAACGGGGGATTATATAGCCGCACTTGAGATGCAGGTCCGAGCCATGACTGCACTGGCGGAGCTCCTCGCCGGAGCGCAGAGTGATCGGCTCCCGTCAGCTTCTTCGAGCTGAGAACCGCCGGCGGCGGTGGCGGTAGTATTGTGCCAACTGCCATGTAATTGTTACTATTTTTGTTTTTTATGGTTACCTTTTCTTTTCCTGTTCAAAAAAGTTATTATTTTTATTAAGAGCTGAGTATATTAGTATATTTTAATTTTAACGTGTATTGTACATAACCACTTTCTAAGTTCAACTTTGTTAGGCACGCCACCTAATCTTATTGAATTACATGGATTATTCTCATCATTATAGAAAAGTATATTAGATATATATAGCGATACCTGAATTTCGATACGATTACGAATCACTATCTAATTTTAATTTTTTAAATTAGCATATGAATTTACTTTATTTGAACAAATGGTTATATTCGTTATAATTTATATCTTGAACAAAAAATAACATGTTTCATTCACATATAGTCTTTTAATGTGTAAAAAGATGGTTACAATAATAAATTGACAAATTGCAGTAAAATACTTTAATTAGATTTCCACCCAAATTCTACCTGTGTATTACAACCGAGCATCAATCGAATGTATTTTGTTGCAATTTTTTAAATTTTTAGACATATTCATTTTGATTACACATTAAAATGCCTCACATGGCTGCAGGGACAAAGTCACATGGTAATGAGGGGGTCTATTTTGTGATGTGCTATTTTTACTTTCAAAAATATAATTATTATCCATTTGGCATTTTGAAATCTTAAATTTGCCTAGATTATTTTTTTTAATACTAGTTAACCGTCGATAACTCAATTATTGTCCCGAAATAGAGTTTCTGACTTCACATTAACTAATTGCTTGGTCAGAATATTCTCATTTTATGTTTTGTTTGAAGAAAATTATAACGAAGGTAATGATTTTATTAAAAATTAAAAGTTCCGACAAGCGATTTTTTTTTAAACAGATAAATCAATTAGTGATTTAGTTACTAACCCTATATAATAACCATTACATGTCTATCTATCACAGTGTCTCTGATCCCCGACTCTAATATTAAAAACAAAATATGCAAACGTATGTGTTAGGACAAATATGGGACTATAGAGTATATGAATATTTTTTGCCAACTATAGAGAAGTGATTGTGGATTTCCATAGCTTAAAAAACATGACAGCATAAACATATATGGATTGGGGACAAAGAAAGATGATGGGATATGGTTAAACAAAGTGTCTGTTTTTATGTTTCTTCTGACAATGGGAACATGCAGCCTCAAAACAAAACCCTAGCTAGCTAGCTGCTACCTTAATTTGCTAGCTAGCGTTTCCCCTTTTATCCGCAGACTTCATGTGACCTATCTATCTATACAAACAACTCACACTTATCTCCTCATATTATTTTTATCACACAGGTATCTTAGGATTTATTACGAAATCACTAATAGAGTGCTTACTTTTTACTTGTTAAAATATGAATAATAACGTGTCTAATGTCTTCACTTACAAATTCGGACTTATGTGACAGTTGGTTAAGACGCGTGTTTTATTCTTGACATGGTATCAGAGCGTCTAGGTTCAACTCCTGGTGACTAAATTAAAATGTCAATATTTCTCTTGTTAAAATATGAATAAGAAAGTGTCCAACGCCTTCACTTACTTAGAATAATTGTTACTGGACGATGCATTGTTCAGTCCTGAACCCTTCGATTTTGAGTAGTCCGCTCAAGTTGCTTCCATAGCGAGATTGGATCGATGCATACCGACTAGGGAAAGAGCTATATCGGAGGCAATGTTGTGCAAAAAAACCGGTTCACCAACCCGTTTGGAACCGGTCTGTTGCAAACAGATCAGATCTATTAAGAATGAACCTGTACTAAAAATCGTTAGTATACTATGGTAGAACCGATTCTGTATTAGATTGGTACTGATTTTTTGTTTTGTTTTTTTGTTTTGTTTTTTTTTTTAAATTTAGTATAAACTTTAATTAAAAAACGGTCCGGCCGGTCCTATGCCCAACTCTAATTGGAGGTCTTTTCAAGCATTGGAAAGTTGGCTGGAACTAGTACAAACAACGGGAATCGAAGGAGTTATTTGCTATTTCACTAAATATGGGTAACGGCTTACGACATGCTCACTACATCAAATCAAAGACAAAATTGTGGTACATAAATAAGTGTTTTTTTTTTTGTGCTGAGTTTATTTATAAATAAGTTTTTGAATTTGTCCTCTAAATATTTGACTATTTTGCAGGAACCAAAAGGGGGCACCGCGCATGTGAAATTTGAGAGCCAAGGGTCCTACAACACCATGTGCGCATTTGGAAGAGTGCATGTGATCTTACTGAGCACACTTCTTTGCACTATCGTGATATATCTGTGTCCAGTATTAATGCGACAATTCTTCCCCGTACAAAATGTATTGTACTCGTTCAAATGAGGTCACATATATTTCATATTTTACAATTTTTTATAGTTTAGTCGAATTTATCAGAGTAAATTCATTTCTTTATACCTTTATTATGTCATTATTATTACAATGTTATTATATATATATTCTATCTATTTATGATTTTCATATCAAGATCACATAAAAAATAATTTAAATTTTACTATAAATGGTAAAGTAGCAAAATAAAATTATATACGAAACTGTTTTTACAATTTCAGATCGGAAGCAATAGAATTAAGGTAAAAAACAGCTTTTTCATTGAAAAAACTCAAATTCTCCATACAACTCGTTTTACACCAAGCGTAAATTAGCAAAAGTTGATAAGACAAATGTACACATGAATAAATACACAAGACATGCATAGCTACCATATATGTTGTCCATATCTGCCATTTAATACTCCATTGGTGGATATTAAATGATAATAACCATTACTTCCATTGGTGGATATTAAATGATAATAACCATTCAGTAATTGATTATAAATAACAAATCATATGAAGATAGAAGTTCCAAAATAAGAAAAAGATGATGAAATTGTCGGTGGGTTATTGCTCCAATCTTGGCATTACAAAGTGTGAATTGTCACATTCAAACTTAACGTAATAGAAAATATATCAATTCTCTGCATAATATATATATATATAAGCGATATATTATTATTAAAATTAAATAATTAAATTGATGCCCAATATATATTAAAATTATAATTGAATAATCTTATAATTACGATGATATATATGCAATAATTGAGTCTTTCGAATTATATAGGAATTATTGTAGATTTATGATGAATTATCAAATAGTTTATGTGGTTGTCATTAAGCTGTATATATATGGTTCGTACCATTTTTTATCTAAATAAATTAATTCGAGCACATTCGGCTTGGACTCTCAATGCCAAAGCAGTTGTCAGCGTCTCTTGTGGTACACACATGACATCGATAGGGTTTGTGAACGTGTCTTCTAGTGATCAGTTTCCACCAATAAAGAAAACGTTAAAACGAAACCAGCGTACAAAAATATTTATTTTATTGTTAATTTTTTTTTTTATTACAATGGTGTACTAAATAATAATTAGATATATACGACGCCATGATATTATTAAGAATGTTCTCATTATGGAAAAATATGTTCCTAAATCATAGTAAACTAAACTAAAGTTATGTTTTTATTATTCTCATATTTAAGAGTATATAATATTATAATAATAATTAAAGAAAATAAATATAATTTTGTAGAGAGTAAAATAATAAGATATTATTTAATAAAATAGAAGATAATGTAACACCATTATATTGTTGAAACAGTGTAAGATCATAAACTTCAGAAACGTAGTAGTATTATTATTGTAAACTATATATCAATTAATATGATTCTTTTCATATTATTGAGAAAAAAGAGTTAAAATCTTTTCTTTGGGTCGAAGATTAGTCATTTTCGGATGTTGAAACATGGAGGGGCCGCATTGCAATGGATGGAAATCGACTAATACGAAAATGGTGGATGGAGGTATTTAATACGCACACGTGTTGTTATTTAATGATGTTTTTATTATTATTATGAGCCATCGCTTGAGACAATTAGTCATGCCCCACAAATACTTGTCGGACTCTTAACTCTCTCAACAATGGGATAGAAAATATGATATACACACCGGCCTTAACTTGAAGAGAGCACCACATCACAGGAAAGCCTTAATTACACTCTAAAAGTAGAAATATTTAAACGTTACCGCTCTTATTTAAATGTACATTCGAAGAGAGCCACCCGATTTATTAAGTATATTTCGAAGACTCTTTGCTAGGCCTATCAAAACGGATCAATCCGTGACCCGCAATAATATAAATGTTCTATGAATAAGCCGTGGTTAATGACTTCGTTACCTTATATGAAGACATATGCGTGTACAAGATTTCATCCGGATAGAAATTAGTGATGCCGTTATATGCCACCCCGCGAGAAACCAAAAAAGAAAAAAAAAAACATAACAATTAATTTAATAATAATTTTAAAAAAATTAACTACACTAAATTAGTTTTGCATTGCTTCTTCGCATGACATTCGTCCTCCCATGTTCGCATGATATAGCAAAGCTCTTAAAATAAATTTATTTGGTCAACTATTCTGAAACCTTAAATTTGCAAGTGAAAAAAGTATGATTATATCATTATAGTTTAACATTTCTCTTTACTAGTTTAGAATTGAAATATTTTAAATGTCTATCACATGAAATTTTAATTAAATTAATATTACATTTTAGCTCTCATTTTCAATCACCGCATCTCCGCGTCATCCATATAAAAAAGAAAAATAAGAAATTAAATTGGACAAAGCATTCACAATGTCAACAACTTATTCACAGAACATTTGATATTATTGCCTCGATGATTGTCACCAGCAAAGTCACTAACAAAACTAATTAAATTCTCTGTCACTGTGAAATTTTGCTTTACACTCGTTCTCCCATATTCGCATGACTAATCATTTCTCTTATTTTAAATAGCACGAGTCAATGTCAAGGCATTAAATATTAGAAGTTAGAAACGTTGGTGAGCAATAAAAGAATTAAGTGCAGTTGTGTTTGTTTCCATGCATGCATATGAATCGTCATTGAAATAAATTAATGAAGAGACTCTTCAGTTTCTTTTCTAACTTCTATAAAATAATTCCACATGCATCCAGTTAAGTTGCAGACTACAATACATGAGTTCATGGTCTATGCTTAGTTTTATGGCTCATTATTTATGTGTATTGCATAAGTCTAGAATAAAGCTTTATATATATCAACCTGCATTCAAGGCAAAGAAAGAGACAAGGAGCAGTGTCATCACTTGGTGGTCTTCTTACACAAACAAAAGACACATAAATAAAAGTACCTACTTACCAAACACTGTTTTAAAAATATTCATCAATGAATAGCTCGAAATCTTCTACGGGGGTGCATATATAGATCGGTCATTCAGTACTTAATGATAGGAAATACTTTGCGACCATTATAACCAACCATATATATAGAACGTAAAATAAGACTCGTATGTGGCATATGCAACTAGATCCTGATTTCTAGCTTCTCCTAAGCAACAACATTGACCTCAGTATCATATTTGTATTTGTGAGTGTTTTTGTAAGCATAATACAATATATAGTTTATTGACAAGCACAATTTGCACATCATTCCATTTCCACAAAAGTGATCTGTCCGTTATGCCCCCATCCCTTGTCGGCTTGTCCATAGCAAAAGAGCGGATGAGTTCTGATTGATTTTCTCCTTCATTCGTTCTTTAGGCCACACTTGATGCTTATTTCTTGTTCTATATATATTGGTGGTTGTTGGATTACGGTAGGAACTCTGGTTACGGTGACGGATTCCTTAGCTCCTCGCAATCCTGCAGAAGGGGAATAGAGGGCGGTGGCCCAGAATCCCTCTCCGATGCTTAACGTAAGTACGGTGATCAACAGGGCAAGCAAGCAGTATGTGTATGTGTGTAAAAACGTAACCTTAACCTGGGATAACTTCCCTCCTTTTATAGGGGGAAGGCTATCCCAGTTACCTGATTAGGCGGTTGGATTGTGATCCACTATCCCACATATCTCGCCGTATATCTCGCCACGTATCTGTACAGTTATACGTATCCCACATATCTCGCCCATTATATCACTACTGTAATCATAGCGAGATTTCCGGGATTGTGCTCTTACTGGCGAGTCTCGATCATTATCGGAGACTCCCAAGTTGCATCATTGAGGATTCGGTGTCGGGGAGTGGTGTCAACTCCCATATCGGGACCGACCACGTCCAGGTCCGATATCTTCGGGGCTTTCCCCTATCGAGGCTATACTCACTCGGGGCTATTCCATGTCGGGGCCTCCGTCCGTCGGAGCCCTTAGCCTTCCAGCAACCCAGCTCCTTGCCCAACGGGCCTAGTCGTCGTTTGTCAATCGTTAAGGGGCCTAACGGCCTTAGCCGGGGCCCATCATTTGCCCCCAAGACGTGAGGGACTTATAGTGCGTCGCGTCTTCCAATATCGGACCCTTCAACATCCCTGTCGGGGGTCTTTATTTAAAACATCGGAGGCCTTTGCCCTACTTTCGTCGGAGGCCTTTGCCTCGGATCTCTTCAAGATCTTTTGGGATCCTGCTTGGATTCGAGAGGATTTCTCGATCAGACCAGCATTAAATGCTGATAGAAGGTGAAGGAACGCCTAGGGTTCTGCACGCCTGCTTTCTGAAAAAGCACTTTTCAACCACCACGGTACGTCATCATTCCTGTCTTATCTGTCTTCCATGCGTCCCGACGGTTCAAATCAAAATCGTTTCGCCTTCTTCAGATTAGCACGTTTCACTTTGGACGATTCCGATTGAATCGTTTTGAATTCTATGGCTCAGATTGCCCGCCCCTTCAGTTCTCTCTTCCTTCTCTTATAAAACCCTAAACCCAGACATTGTTTCACTTTTCCTCTACTCCTTCTTCTCTGCGATCCCAAGAGCCTTGATCCTCCATACTCCAAGTTTTCACCGGCGCTTCAAGCACTCAAGCTTTTCCGATCAAGACTTCGGTCACCATGTCTGGTAAGATTTTTCACCTTATTACCATTTTTTCCTCCATCTTTGATCTTCTTAGGTTTCAATTTCCCCTCCTTCCTTCCATCGACGATTTTCAGCCGAGGGATCTGCCACCAACAGCGGGTCTTCCCATGATGGACCACCTTTTGTCTTCAAGTATCTCAAGAACTCGCTTGCACCTATTAACTACGATAGGGCTTGCCGAGAAGGTGGTATCTTCGAATCCTCCTTCGGGGCTCGCTATCCCTATGAGCAATTCAAATTCAATCCTCGCGAAACCCGGGTTACACTCCCTAATGAAGGCGAGGTGTTCATCTCCCCAGGGCAGATCCGTGAGGGAATCCGACTCCCGTTTTGTCCGAGTTGGGTGGAGCTATGTAACCACTACAAGACTTACCCCACGACCTTCTCTCCACACGCAATCCGCACATGGATTGCCTTTCAAGTGTGGTGTGATCTTAACAAAGAGGACTGGAGCTATACTCTGGAGCTCTAGCGGGTCCTCTATAAGATGACCTGCAACAAAGATGGGATCTGCTCCTTTACCCCCCGCCAGCCCGAGGGGACCGACGAGCAATATAAGGAGATGGGTTGGGATAGGAAGGTGTCCTGGAGGATTTGCAAGGAACGGGCCATCATCCACGACAAGGGGCATGACAATGCCAACTGGAAAGAACAGTACTTTTTCATCAAGCCTGGTCCCATCGAATGGCCGAAGACCGCCGTAGAAGCTGACCCTCCTGTGCCCTTCCGTAAATGGTCGGAACAGACTAAGAGGGCTTTGATGCTCATCCAAGCCCGTCGCTGGGAGGAGGGTTATCAGCCCTTCGAGGCCACTTCTGTTACTGACCGACAACGGATAAAAATTTCCATCATGCTGATTGATCCCCGAGCCGGGGGAGGAATTCGTGATGGCCGTTCCAATGTAATTCTCTGGGTAATCTTCTAATTATTTCTTGTTTTCATTGCTTACAGCCCATCGATCGTCGCTGACCGCCCATCTGTTTCAGGAGGATACCGATGCCTCCCACTCGCTGAAACGTAAGAAGAAGTCATCGTCCAGGAGAAAGTCCTCCGACGCGTCGGAGCCGTCTCAGAAGAAGAAGAAGACCTCCGAGGCATCGAGGTCTGCCCCCACACCCGAGGAGCAGACTAATGCGGACGTGGTTAGGGCCGCCTTCGGCGTCCGCTCCGAAAAGGAAGGTAAGGAAGTTTTTCGTGCTATAAAAAGATATAGACAGTTGGTTCCTCAGGACCTTCAGGCCCCCGACATGGAAGGGCGGATCAGGGACATCAAGCTCGTCCTTCGAGGGGAAACTCCACACGTCCTCGAAGCGGGTTATTACAACTTTTTCGGCTGCGAGGAATATGTGGAGCGTTGTCTATTTTGGTATACCGATATCAATAATCTTCCTCATCTTGTTCGTCCCGCTGCAGGTCACACGGACGTCGCACCTACTGCATCTGCCTCAGACCCCGTGCCTGCAGCGGAGCCGGGGGTAGATGATGCCCCGACAGAAGTCCGTGGCCAATTCAGTCGGGTGGTCAACTTGGAGGACTCCCTCTCCGAGGACCAAGCTGAGGAGGAAGGCCTAGTCCTCCGACGAAAATCGAGGCCGACTCCTGCTGAGTCATCTGTTAAGGAGACGTCCCCACTCCCCCTCGCGCTAACATCGGCACCTGTTAGGAGCGAGACCCCCGAAGCTCGGACAAGTGAAGATGGGGGAGCCCTTCTGGTAGTACCTCCATTCCCCTTGGATGGAGACTATTACCAGGCTTTCTCCTCGGACCAGAGTGCGGAGCCTTGGAAACCGGTGGAGTCTCTGCAGGAGATTTCTCTACATCGGGGGTGCCAGGAGGAGAACTTGGCCTTGCACTTGATGTCAGGCTCGATCCCGCCATCACTGAGGCGTCCCCTTTCACTGGAAGGGGAGGACATCAAGGCGGACATCCGTCAAATGGCCGTCCGTCGGATAGAGGTAGGTTATACTTTGCTTTTACTCATCTGAAAGTATTCCGACTATCAAATACTAAGCTATATTTGTCCTCAGGAAATGGCGGACCAGGATCGTTGCTTCGGCTACATCCTGTCCCTGCGGGAGGCTTTGGAGCAAGAACGGGCCAACTCCAACATCGAGAGCTTGACTAAGCTCCAGGAGGACCTGGCCACCTCCGAGGCGTCAAGACTCCGAGCGGAAGAGGGCAGAAGGCAAGCCGAAGAAGGTAGGCAGCAGGCTGAGGAGGGTAAGGCCAAGCTTGTTCAAGAGGCTCAATCCCAGCAAAGGCGGATTCAAAGCCTTGAGAGCTCGCTTAGGCGGGAGCAGCAAACGGCCCTAGCCGATCGGAATCAGGCCGCCTTTGATAAAGCGGAATTGAAGGAAACTGCTGATCGGCTGAAGCTTGAGAAGCAAAGGGCTATCGCGGAGCTGGAGGAGGAAAAGGCGGACCGTTCCGCCCAAATAGCAAACGCGAAGGTCCAGGGCCGCGAAGAATATCGGAGCTCGGAGGACTTCAAAGCGGATGCGGCGAAGCATTGTCAGGAAGACTTGCAGAATGCCTTCCTTGACATTGTCGAAGAGCTTAACGAAACTTACGGGGACTCCATCGACCTGAGGAAGTCCAAGATTCTCGGCCGAGCCGCAGAAAGGTACTTTAGCCTCCCGTCAGAGAGTTCCTCCGAAGATGCCGACGACCCCCCTGCAGATCCCTCCGATCCTACCTCTCCGAAGCCCTCTGAAAATCCAGCATCCGACCCTAAGGCATCCGAGGACCGAGCTTAATATTTTATAACTTAAGTCCTTGTAGTCCTTCATCATTATCTCTCTTGTATTGAACCTCTTAGGCCTTCGAGCCTTTTATTAATATCATTTCCGATTACATTATGTTCTTCATAACGCTTTTATCGGACCCTAAGAACCTTAAGGCTTTCCGTCGTCCTAAGACGCTTTTTAATCGAACCTTAAAAACTTAAGGATTTTTCGGACGTCCTATGACGCTTTTTAATCGAACCTTAAAAACTTAAGGATTTTTCGGACGTCCTATGACGCTTTTTAATCGGACCTTAAAAACTTAAGGATTTTTCGGACGTCCAATGACGCTTTTAATCGGACCTTAAAAACTTAAGGATTTTTCGGACGTCCAATGACGCTTTTTAATCGAACCTTAAAAACTTAAGGATTTTTCGGACGTCCAATGACGCTTTTAATCGGACCTTAAAAACTTAAGGATTTTTCGGACGTCCAATGACGCTTTTAATCGGACCTTAAAAACTTAAGGATTTTTCGGACGTCCAATGACGCTTTTTAATCGAACCTTAAAAACTTAAGGATTTTTCGGACGTCCAATGACGCTTTTAATCGGACCTTAGAAACTTAAGGATTTTTCGGACGTCCAATGACGCTTTTTAATCGAACCTTAAAAACTTAGGAATACTTTGATCAGAAGTAACCTCTTTATTGATCGATGTCTTTTACATAGCATGCACCACTCAGGGCGACTTAATTACATCTTTGCGCCTCTACGGACGACTTATTTGTCAAACATGACATTTCTTCAGATGTTCACCACTAAAGGTGTTTCTTAATACATTGCCATCGAGGTCTTCTAACTTATAAGCATTCGAGGCCGGCATGCCTACGATCTTGTAAGGCCCTTCCCATTTCGGGAACATCTTGTTGATCCGATCTTGTAGGGCGAACTCATTCCGACGCAGGACCAGTTCTCCCGCGTAGAACTGTCGCGACTTGACCTTCCGATTATATTACCTGGCCGTCGCCAAGCGCATCCGAGCTTGCACTATGTCGGCCTCCAACCGTTTTTCCTCTAGCAAGGATAACTCCAGGCGCCTTGTTTCGTCATTCGTCAAAGGTCCTATCCTGGCTCTTTCTGGACTTGTCGAGGGCTCATAGCTTCTGGTCCGATGGGACGCCACAGCGATTTCCACGGGAGCGACCGCCTCCGTCCCATAAACAAGTGCAAACGGGGTTTCACCTGTTGACCGCTTGGGTGTCGTTCGGACCGCCCACAACACGTTCTCCAGTTCGTCCAGCCATTTTCCGTCCAAAGCATAGACCCTCTTCTTCAAACCCTCCATCACGATTTTGTTGGCAGCCTCCACCTGCCCATTGGTCTGAGCGTGATGGACGGATGCTGTCCGATGCTCGATACCAAACTCGTCCAGGAACTTCTCCAACTGAGCCCCATTAAACGGAGGACCATTGTCGCTGATTATCACCTTCGGCACCCCATATCTCGACAAAATTCGGGTCTGAAGGAACTTGATAATATGTCCCGCTGTTGTCTTGGCTAACGGCTTAGCCTCGATCCACTTCGAGAAGTAGTCAATCGCGACAAGCAAATGTGTGCACTGGCCTTTTGCTTTCGGAAGGGGTCCCACCAGGTCAATGCCCCACTGCGCGAAGGGCCAAGCACTCCCAATGGGCATCAAATCGGCAGCGGGGGCTGTGATATTCGGAGCATATCTCTGACACGCGTCACAGGATCGGACAAGCGCCGTTGCTTCCTTATTCATCGTGGGCCAATAATATCCCAAGTTCAGCGCCTTCCTCAGGATAGACCGAGCGCCTTCGTGACATGCCGCGACTCCTTCATGCAACTCCCTCAGAATCCGAGTCGTATCGGGTTCGGCCACGCATTTCAAGAAAGGAGTCGAAAGCAGACCCTTCTTGTACAACTGGTTATCCACCATCGCGTAATTAATTGACATTCGTCGCAGTCGCTCCGCTGCCACTTTATCTTCAGGGAGTGCCCCCGTAGTTAAGTACGCGATTATCGGGGTCATCCAAGTGGGTTCTTCCTTCGATCCTGTTCCGATGGCGCACACCTCCGACGGATCGGTGGTCGATAGAATCACCTTCTCCAAGAAGTGTACCTTCCGACTCTCTTCCAAAGGTGCCCCCAAGGCAAATTTGCTCAAGGCATCAGCCTCTACATTCTCTCCCCTCGGAATTGCCTCGATATCAAAGCTTTTGAAGCTCTCCTTCAAGGTCCGAGCCTCCTGAAGGTACTTCTTCATGAACGGGTTCTTTGCTCCATACTGCCCCCGGACCTGATTTACAATCAGGCTAGCATCACACTTCACCTTCAAATGTTCAATTCCAGTGCCCTTTGCGATTTTCAGCCCCGTTATAAGAGCCTCATACTCCGCCTCGTTATTGGTGGCTCTAAATGTTAGGGCCAATGCATATCGAAGTGGCTCCGCCCCGCCTGGCGGAATCAATACGAACCCCGCACCGGATCCATCCGAGCTTGAGGAGCCATCCGTGTACAACTCCCAGGTGTTCTCCTTATTTGGCTGTTCCGACTGCTCCGCCGTCGGGACCTCTTCAGTATTCCCGGTTGCCCCCTCTATTGTTTCCGTTGCTTCAGGATCGGGAACAGTAGATTCAACTATAAAGTCGGCCAATGCCTGCCCTTTGATAGCTGTTCTCGGAGCGAAATGAATCCGAAACTCGCTAAGTTCCACGGCCCACTTTACTAGTCTCCCCGACGCATCAGGCCGGTTCAAGAAGTGTTTCAATGGCTGATCAGTCAACACCGTAATTTCATGCGCATGGAAGTAAGGCCGTAACTTTCTAGCGATAATAATCAACGCAAAGAGGTACTTCTCAATCGGAGGGTAATTCATTTCACTCTTGGCAAACGCCTTGCTTACATAATAGACGGGGATTTGATTGCCCTCGACAGCTTTAACTAAAACAGAGCTTATTGCAAACGAAGAAACAGCCAAGTAAAGATAGAGCGGCTCGCCTGGAGCTGGCTTTGCTAGTGGTGGGAGGGTGCGGAGATGTTGTTTGAGCGCTTGGAACGCCTCCTCACATTCGGCGGTCCATTCGAACTGTCGGTTGGCCCTCAGCAGATTGAAAAATGGCATCGCCCGGTCGCTTGCCTTGGATAGGAAGCGATTCATCGAAGCCAGTCGACCGTTCAGCACCTGCACCTCCCTATGGTTTGTCGGGGACTGCATCTCCTCTATCGCCCTTAGTTTTTCGGGATTCACCTCGATCCCCCTCTGGCTCACCATGAAGCCTAAGAACTTCCCTGAATGTACTCCGAAGGCACATTTGGCTGGATTCAGGCGGACTTGGTGGAGCCTCATCCTCTCGAAGGCCATTGCCAAGTTACCAACGTGGTCCGATGCTCGTCGGGACTTCACCAGCATGTCATCTACATAGGCTTCCATGGTACTTCCAAGCATATCCCCGAACAGCTTGTTCACCATTCTCTGATAGGTCGCTCCCGCATTCACCAGGCCGAAAGGCATGACATCGTACTGGAAGACTTCACTGTCAGCGTAGAAGGCGGTGTGTGGGGCATCCTTTTTCGCCATCTTTATCTGGTTATAACCAGAATAAGCATCCATAAAGCTTAGCAGCTCATGCCCCGATGTAGCATCCACCAATTGGTCGATCCGCGGGAGCGGATAACAGTCCTTCGGGCAAGCTTTGTTCAGGTCGCGGAAGTCGACACACATCCGCCACTTCCCGTTGCTTTTCCTCACCAGCACTGGGTTGGCTACCCAAGTCTGGAATCGGATCTCCCTAATGAACCCAGCGTCGAGCAACCTGCCAACCTCCTGCTGGATTGCGATCCTCTTGTCTGTCCCCATCGGACGTCTCTTCTGCGCGATCGGCTTGATCGTAGGGTCGATATTCAGTTCATGCTCGATCACGTCACGGCTGATTCCTGGCATATCGCTCGGGGACCAGGCAAACAACTCCTTGAATTCTTTCAAGAGCGCGATCAACTCCTGAGCCTTTTCCTCGGTTAGAGCGGATCCGATCTTTACCCTCCTCTCGGGCCCATCTATCTCGACTTCTTTTAGGTCCTCCATGGGGGCGGGGCGCCCAAACTCCTCTCGAGGATCAGTGTCTGTCTGGAGAACCGACATAGCCTCCCTCCTCGATCTCCTTGTGGCGTTGACATAACACCGTCTCGACGCCACCTGGTCGCCTTTTACTTCACCGACCCCATTCTCAGTCGGGAACTTCATTTTCTGATGGACAGTCGAGGCCACTGCCATCAGCGGGTTGATGGTGGTTCTCCCAATAATCGCATTGTACGTCCCTGTGGATTCGACCACCACGAATTCCACATCTCTCTTCTCCATTTTCCAGCCACTGCCGAACCACACAGGCAGCGTAATAACCCCCAACGGATAAGAGGTTGTGCCGCAAAATCCTACCATCGGGAAGTTAACCTCCCGTAGGTCTTTCTTCTTCTTCCCCATCTGCTCCAGGGCGTCGGAGAAGAGGATGTCGGAGGAGCTTCCTCCATCAATGAGGATCCTCTTCATTTCGAATCCACCTACATCCAGTGTCACGACTAGGGCATCCTCGTGGGGGGTCTCTACTCCCTCCAGATCCTTCGCCGAGAAGGTAATCTCCATTTCCTCCTTCGAGGTCCATGACCGGGACCTTTTTCCCAAGGCCACTGCTACGGGCACCCGGTTGGCGTAACGCTCCCGAGAAGACGATGTGTCTCCTCCCGCAGCGAACCCTCCATGGATCACATTAATGACCCTCTTCTGTCGGGACCCTGATGGGCCCTCCGAAGGCTCCGCTTCGGACCTTCTCTTCCTTGGGGACCTCGATCGAGATTTGGATCTCGACCGAGATCGGGAATGGGGCTTGCAGCGCGAATCCCCCACGAACTCCTTCAGCTTACCCCTCTGGATAAGCTTCTCTACTTCCTTCTTCAGCTCCCGACACTGGTCAGTGTCGTGACCAGTGGCCCGATGGAATCGGCAGTAACGGTCGGTGCGGGAGCCCAACTTTTCGCCTTCCTTCTTTTTGGGGAAACGAGCGAGGCCTTGCCTCTCCATTACGGCCAAGACCTCTCTCAAAGGCCTGTTGAGGGGGGTAAACTCCTCCCTCTGACTGTCTTTCTTTGTCGGACGCCTATCCTCCCTTCGATCAGGGCGTCCACGACTCCGACTACTCTCGGAGCTATCCTTCTTGTTTTGGTTGTCCAATGGTTTGAACAACTGCTTTCCTCCGCGCCCCTTGGGAGGAGCCAACTCTCCGGCAGCGATCTTCGACTCTTGGACGTCGATTTGCTGTTTCACCCTCGCCTGAAGCGCCTCCATGCTCCAGACGTTTTTGGCCGCGACGCTGTGCAGTAAGTCGGAGCCGTAGGGGGGATTGAGGTTTTTCAAGAAGGTATGGATGGCCTCGCCCTCCGATATCTCCTCATCCAGCTCGGTCATGCTAGCCGTGTAACGCTGGTAGTATTGGGCCAGCGATTCGTCGGGCCTCTGGACCACCTCATGCAGGGTCCGAACACTCTTCAGCAGCCGTCGACGCCCTTGGTACTGGGCGATGAATCGCTGATGCATATCCTCCCAACAGGTTACGCATCCGATGGGCAGACTGTAGAACCATGTCAAAGCCTTCTCTCCCAAGGTACTCGGGAACAACGCGCAGATAACATCCTCATCTGAGGTCCTGCCCATGCACGCTGTCAGGTGCTTCTGTACGTGGCGGACCGGGTCCGCGTCCCCGTCGTACTCCTCTATCTTCGGGATACCCAAGCCTGGAGGGTCCAGGGTATTGATCAGCCTGGGAACGAAGGGATGGGTCTCCCGACTCCTCAACTCCGACATCATGGGCTTCTGATCTCCCATGCAAATACCCACAGTCTTCACCACCTGATCAGCAGTGAGGGGACCATTCAGGGGAATAGTCCTTTGCTGTACTGGCCCTGGTCCATCGACCACAAAATTCTCCGCCGGTGCTGGATTCGGATGCCTGGGGGGAACGGGCTGTTCCCTCAACGGGGGAGGTGGCGGCAGATTGTCGTCCACCTGCCTTCTGGAAGCATCTCGCCGCGGAGGGAGCGGCGGTAGATCTACGGCCTGCCTTCTGGCAGCCTCTCTTCGGTCTAAGAGGGCCTCCATGGCCTCCATGAATAGGGGCATGGCCTCTGCCACTACCCTGGCCAGCTCTGGGCTCTGGGAAGGCGCCTTGTTCCTGGATCCACCAGGGAGCTCGTTCCTGGTCATCGACCTGGTTTCTCTTCGCGGAGGAACAACCTCCCTGGTGGTGTCATCTCGGTGAGTGCTGTCACCATCGTCTCTCAGATCCTGATGCTGGGTATCATCCTCAGGGGGATTGCTGGCGGTCTGCACCTGCTTGCCTGATCGCTGCGGCTTGTTGCCAGCCATGGTATGGAGTCAAAGGGAAGCAAACTTACTTTGGCTTTTTGTTGCGTTCCCACAGACGGCGCCAATGTTGGATCACGGCAGGAACTCTGGTTACGGTGACGGATTCCTTAGCTCCTCGCAATCCTGCAGAAGGGGAATAGAGGGCGGTGGCCCAGAATCCCTCTCCGATGCTTAACGTAAGTACGGTGATCAACAGGGCAAGCAAGCAGTATGTGTATGTGTGTAAAAACGTAACCTTAACCTGGGATAACTTCCCTCCTTTTATAGGGGGAAGGCTATCCCAGTTACCTGATTAGGCGGTTGGATTGTGATCCACTATCCCACATATCTCGCCGTATATCTCGCCACTTATCTGTACAGTTATACGTATCCCACATATCTCGCCCATTATATCACTACTGTAATCATAGCGAGATTTCCGGGATTGTGCTCTTACTGGCGAGTCTCGATCATTATCGGAGACTCCCAAGTTGCATCATTGAGGATTCGGTGTCGGGGAGTGGTGTCAACTCCCATATCGGGACCGACCACGTCCAGGTCCGATATCTTCGGGGCTTTCCCCTATCGAGGCTATACTCACTCGGGGCTATTCCATGCCGGGGCCTCCGTCCGTCGGAGCCCTTAGCCTTCCAGCAACCCAGCTCCTTGCCCAACGGGCCTAGTCGCCGTTTGTCAATCGTTAAGGGGCCTAACGGCCTTAGCCGGGGCCCATCAGTGGTTACTTGTGTTTTGATGATTTTGGAGATGTTTACTAGACAATCTAATCTTCCAGTGAATTTTAGTTGTATCACCATAAGTTAGTTTTTTGGTTTCCCACAATGTATTCTAGACGCCAGACCCTAAAATAATCTCTATTCGCACAGCCAGCTCATAAGGTTTAAAGTGCTACAATAAACTACATTCTTCTTATGTTGATGTTTGTTCTTTAAGTTCTTTTTTAAGGCAATTAAAAGAAGAATATATGGGTTCAATACTTGCTTCAAGGACTTCTTGATATATAGGTCATCAAGAGTGCAACTTACTACATATCCTTATAAATCTATCTTAAGGTACAAGATTGCATCCAATGATGTAGGAAACATAAGCTTCAACGGTTGCTTGCTTTACAAGTTTGATATCAAGCACCTCTTCCGCCCACCCGATATCCATACGCCGAGCCTTATTGGCGGTCTTCATAATGTAAAATTTCATCAGTGCACCCACAAGATCCTTCTGCTCCTTGCACTTTTGCTTGATACAATCACCCTGTAACTCCAAACTTAACAATCTAAACCTCACATTCTCAAGGAATTCTAGCATGTAATCTTTACGAAGACTATCAACGTTTTCATCGATATCAACACCGACAAAGTAAAGACCCTCATCGTTACAGAATCTTTCCAACGAATCCGGGATGCCGTGACGTGAAGATGTCGAAGTTGAATTATTAAGCATTGATTTTGTGCACAGAGATGTAAAGTCGCCGGAGAGTTATCGCACAACCCTGTTTTGAGTGCATATATGGTTCCCGGGGCTTTACCGATCTAAATGAGTTAAACTCCTCTAACCACCGATCGATTTTATGATAGAATCTCACTTATATAAAATGGTTACTCTCTGGTCCGTTGAGTTATACTCGACCCAATGTAAAATTTGACTTATATGTTACCCGTGCGTAAATGAGCATGTAAACCCCGCCAAAAACGAGTGATCAGATGTATAATCACACATTTATCTACAACCTTAAAGTTTTAAAACAATCGATCCTTTTCACACGTGCCTAGTTTAATATATCAATTTTAATTGAGTTTAAATAAAATGTTAAATTATAAAATAATACAAATATAATCATGTACTGATCACTTTGTAATTTTAAAGTTTTAAGATAGTTTGGTGAAGTGGAATGCAATTAATTAAATTTTAGAAGTTAGAACAATGACGGTAACCAACAATTAATTAAGTGCATGGATGTGTTGGTTTCCATGTATATGAATCGTCATTGAAATAATTAATGAAGAGACTCTTCGGTTCCTTCCAACATAATTAATTAAGTGCATGTAGCAAGGTAGCTATAAATTAAAACCACAAGCATCCAGTCAAGCATCCGTAGTGTGTCAATGCTCAAAGAACACTATGGGATCAATGTAGACAGGTATGAAGACATTTACGACCATTCCCGATTTTATGAGTAAACCTTGGAGATACGTTCCCGAAGTCCTGTTAAAATATCGGGACCACTTGACCAACATATGTTCTAAATTTCTAGGTGAACCGCCCGATGTTCTAAATGGCTTCCCGAAATTTTTAGGAAACTTTGGAGTCCTATCCCGATAATTTAAGTAAATTTCGGAAAGATCCTCCCGTTTTTCTGGTAAAATATTGGAATATCATCTCTGATAATTGTTCTAACATTCAGAGTGTGTATTAGCAAGGCCCGTTAAAACGGGTCAAACCCGTGATCTGCAATAATATTAAATGTGTACATGAACAAGTCGTGGTTAACGACTTCTTTACCTTTCATCCGGATAGAAATTAGTGATCATGCTATATCTCAACAATTCTCTATAAGTTCTTTTTTAAGGCAATCAAAAGAAGAGTATATATATAGCCTATAGGTTCAAAACTTGCTTCAATAACGCAAATTACTACATACGCTTATATATATCTATCAAGGCACAAAATTGCGTCCAATAATGTAGGAAACATAAGCTTCAACGGTTGCTTGCTTCACAAGTTTGATATCAAGCACCTCTTCCGCCCACCCGATATTCATGCGCTGAGCCTTATTCACGGTCTTCATGATGTAAAATTCTATTAGTGCACCCACAAAATCCTTCTGCTCCTTGCATTTTTGCATGATACGTTTATATTCCTCGAACTCCAAACTGAACAATCTAACATTCTCATCTTTAAGGAACTCTAGCTTGTAATATTTACGATATATCCGCATTAGAAATTTCTTATGATATATCCTCACTCGGAACTCCGTTTTCAGTTGCATTCGCATCAATTCTAAACGTATATGATCATATTGAAGTCTTTATCAGTTCAGTCTTCGAATCACCATTTATTCCTAGAGTACTTACTGCCTTTGAGATTCGTTCAATTTCTTATTTTTACTATGTCTCCTCACTCGGAATTTTGTTTTGGATGAAATCAATTGAATTCACATTAATTCTGAGTGATCATACTAAAACATTTATAACTTTTTAGTCAAGTATCTGAATAACCATTTTTTCGTATGGACTTTTGAGGTTCGGTCAATTTTTTATTTTCATAATATTTCCTCACTCGGAGCTCTGATTACTTTAGCAATTATCAGTTAGGCTTTGCTGCAATTATTAGTGTATATATATATACTTGTGAAACTATAATTAATAAATTAAATATGTAGATTTGTTGTAGCCTAATTACCGGTCACGAATATGTTAAGTGAAGATATTGCTAATAAAGAAGGAATTTATTAATTTGTATACTTGGAAACTATAGATAATATTGTATATATAACTATATATACGATGATATTTATAGATAGGGTTACATCTAGGGTTAATAATAAAATAGATACCTGAATTTTAACCAATTAAATTCTTTCCCCGTTTTTATTTTATTAAGTCCACTACTTAAAGGCCAAAATAAATTCCACAATCATGTAGGTGGATTTTTCTACCATGCTTTGGGAGCACCATGCTTTTGGTTTTTTTAATACTATGGTGGACTTAATTGTAATATAAGTAAAACTTTAACGGCATGTTTGGTTCGTGGAATAGGGAATAAGGAATAAGGAATAGGGAACAGGAATAGGGAATAAGGAATATGTAATATTAATATGATGTTGTTGGTTGACATGAGGAATAATGAATGATGATTCTGAATCCAATGTTTGGTTGATAAAATGATAGTGAGAAAGGAATGGAATAAGTCCAAATTGACAGATATACCATTTTGCTACATATATTAATCAAATTAACAATGAAAAATTCAAATCATATATTATTAAATGAAAAACTGATTATTTTTTTTTTTACAAAATACAAATTTTTTAAAGGATTTTTTTTTTAAAAACAATTTTTTTTCGATATTGTAAAATTCACTATAGCTAATATAACATTTTGTAAAGTGAAAAAACATGTTAAATTATTATTATTAATTAAATTAAAATATGATCACGAGATGGACATGCAGAATAAGGGCAGTCGATAGTCGCGAGATAGATGCAGTGCGTGAGAGAATTATAATTTCTATATAATAAATAAATTAGATTAGGGTTAAAATTGTATTTTTTATATCTAATTTTTATTTTAGAGAATGTGGAATAGGTAAACCTAGGGGTTAGGCTAGGATTATGTATTCCTTCAAAATTGGCAATTAGGAATCCTAATTCCACACAATTAACTAACCAAACAACGTAATATGGAATACCCATTACCTATTCCCTATTCCATTATGTGAACCAAACATGCCGTAAAAGTATGAAAAAATATGAATTTTTTTAAAAGATAAGCTTTCATAGTTATTTACTTGCTTGGAAAGTTTCGTAGCCATATATATATATATATCCCTAACTTTAGAATAAATATATATATTAATCCTGTGTATATGTACACTTTTGTATCTACATACATTCGAATATAGACTGGAGGAATAATGGAGATTCAGATGACATCAAAGACATTATCGTACACCTACAATGTTGTTCTTCTCCCCAAGGCCAACCCCAAAGACATCATTGAACTCACAACTACAGTCACCAACGATGCCCACGTGGCGATGGCTTGGATCGAACAAACCGGACAAGGTGCAACCCTCGGTCTCGAGGTCCAATACTGCCGAAACGATGATGATGATGATTCTTCGAAGAAACCGGCAATATTAACACTTTGTGACATCGGTCGTTGTCTTATCCTTCAACTCCGATACGTCCCCGACAAAGCGATGATCAAGGACTTGTTTTTTCGGGTTGATAGGTTTGTCGGAGCAAATGTGGAGCACAGTGTGGCGGTGCTTCAAGAAGAATACGATGTCAATGGAGTTGATGCGTTCTTTGAAGACATTGATGTTACAGGTGGATGGTTTGATGAATTTACGGATTCGGCGTCTGAGAGGATCGTGGCGAAATTAATGATGGATTTGGTTATGATAAGGAAGAAGATGCCCGAGGTTGAAGACGCGGTTTGGGAGAAGGAGAGTCTCGATTTGGATCTCATTGCGTATGCGACACTCGAGTCGTATGTTTATTATATGATTGGTGAAGGGCACAAGTACTATTCAGTATATGATGATAAACAGGAAGAAGAACTGAAGTTTGTTTCTGTGTAGTGTTTAGGGTTTAACAGAAGAATCGCTGAGAATTGAAGTATTTTATTTGTGTATAGGGTTTAGCGTTTATTTGCTTCTCCATAATGAATGAATGAATATTGAACTCTGAATTTTGTTACCATGTTTCTTAATTAAGGGTTTAGTAAAGTTTTCGTTTATTTGGACTTGATCATGTTACTTGTGGAACAAGTTACATCCAGGCGTGGTTGAAATTGCAAGAAATCATGATTAATTGTCCAGGTCAGGCATTTCGTCGAACACCTTGCGTGCTTATGAGATTCTGTAACTGTGATTTGATGAGGCTAGGAATCGAAGCTTCCTTCCCGACCCAACAATGGCGGAGGAGAATACTGAAGGGATTTCTGCTCTTCAACCCTGCTTCCTAACTATTAAGTCAGCTCTGAGGATGAGAAAGTTGTGGACTGAAGTGAGAAGACAGTGTCACGAAGTTGGGTTACACCTAACAATGCCGGGAAGATGTATTCTGTAAAAGAAAGAGCGAAGGCACTATCGGGAAGTTGTTTGCTCCAGTTGGACGAACAAACCCCCCAAAACGAATAAATTTTATTGTTTTGGGACAAGTTTTGTATTAGGGGCGTATGCACAGCAACTCGTAAGGTTTAAAGTGCTACAATAAACTACATTCTTCTTATGTCGATGTTTGTTTTTAAGTTCTTTTTTAAGGCAATTAAAAGAAGAATATATGGGTTCAATACTTGCATCAAGGACTTCTTGATATATAGGTCATCAAGAGTGCAACTTACTACATATCCTTATCAATCTATCTTAAAGTACAAGATTGCATCCAATAATGTAGGAAACATAAGCTTCAATGGTTGCTTGCTTCACAAGTTTGATATCAAGCACCTCTTCCGTCCACCCGATATCCATACGCCGAGCCTTATTGGCGGTCTTCATAATGTAAAATTCCATCAGTGCACCCACAAGATCCTTCTGCTCCTTGCACTTTTTCTTGATCCAGTCACCCTGTAACTCCAAATTGAACAATCTAAACCTCACATTCTCAACAAATTCTAGCATGTAATCTTTACAAAGACTATCGATGTTTTCATCGATATCAACACCGACAAAGTAAAGACTCTCATCGTTACAAAATCTTCTCAACGAGTCAGGGATGCCGCGACGAAGATGTCGAAGTTGAATTATTAAACATTGATTTTTTGCACAGAAATGTAAAGTCGCCGGAGTGTTATCGCACAGCCCTGTTTCGAGTGCAAATATGGTTCCGGGGACTTCACTGATCCACTTTTCTATCCCCCGGATGCTTCGGGTGACCGTTGTCTCAATGGGTACACCTGCAAAACAAATGGTGTATACGGAAGCAGAATGCTCACAGATGATACCGTCGGAGTTGTCTTCGGCCATGTCTTGCGTTAATATGCTAATTATTATAATTAGAATAGGAAGCAAGAACTAGAAGGGGACTTCTATGAGCTCATACATATGGAGTACTAATGCTCTTATATATATAGTTCTCTTCTTCATCGCCTCCACCATGAAAAGCGAAAGCTTCATTTAATGTGGATTGGGAAACTAAAAAGAAGATTGCTATTCTATCAATGGAGGAAGCTGAAAAGTTATGAGGCTCTGCGAATCTATATATTTTCTGCATGGCTAGAGCTAGGAAGCTATATGCCTTTGAAGTCTCACCATCAGTCTATATACCACATATGTGTATATAATAAGTAAATGAGTTAAACTCCTCTAATCACCGATCGATTTTAGGATAGAATATCATTTATATAAAATTGTTACTCTCTGTTGGTGCGTTGAGTTTATATTCTACCCATATATATAGTATAAAATTTGACTTATATGTTACCCTTGCGTAAATGAGAATGTAAACCCCGCAAAAAACGAGTGATCGGGATGTTTAATCACGCATTTATCTGCAACTTTAAAGTTTTGGAACAATCCATCCTTTTCACATGTGCCTAGTTTAATATATCAATTTTAATTGAGTTTCAGCTAGTGGAACTTCAAAATAAAATGTTAAATTATAAAATAATACAAATTAATAAAATCATGTATTCACCTTGTAACTTTAAAGTTTTAAGATAGTTTGGTGAAGTGAAATGCAATTAATTAAATTTTAGAAGTTAGAACAATGACGGTAATCAACAATTAATTAAGTGCATGGATGTGTTGGTTTCCATGAATATGAATCGTCATTGAAATAATTAATGAAGAGACTCTTCGTTTCCTTCCAATCACTTAATTAATTTCTGAATAATGGCTAGCAAGGCTACACGAGCTAGCTAGATATTTGAAGGTGCGGTCTTGGAGAAAGAGGAGTTAGATAATGATCTAGTTGCATATGCTACACTCGAGTCTTACGTTTCCTATTTCGTTGGTATGGTAACATCGTTAGAAAGTAATTAATTAATTATGTGTCGGTTGTTTGTGTAAGTTTCGCTTTAGAGATATTATGTTGTTCTAAGGTTATGGTGAGTTATCTCATAGGATGGTTGTAATTTATTAATCCTAGATATAATGTCAATCATAATATAACTTGTGAGTTCATTGTCTATGCATGATGGTTCGTTCTTTGGCTTACTACGAGGAGATATCTATATTCATTGCGCAAGACTAGAATGAAGCTTTATAGTTTATACAATATCAATCAACCTACCAGCAATACAATATATATATATACTAAATTTTTATGCATGTATAATGTACGTGCGTGTCATGTTATATTTTATATAATTTGTATATTATTACATATGCATCTAGGAAGTGATATTTATCTTCTTTGCTCAAGACTAGAATAAAGCTTTATACATCATCAATCAACCTACCAGCAATACAATATATATATCGGAGAATGTCTCCCGATATTATCAAAATAAATCTGAGAAAGCTTCCCGAGGAATTTATGAATACTCGGAGAACCATTCCCGATTTTTTGAGTAAACCACGGAGAAAGATTCCCGAAGTCCTGTTAAAATACGGGACTTTATGACCAACATATGTTCTAAATTTCGGGGCCCGATAATTTGAGTAAATTTCGGAAAAATCCTCTCGTTTTGCTGGGTATAATATTGGAATATCATCTCTGATAATTGTTCTAACATTCAGGGGGTGTTTGGATGAATGTAATTTGGGGCGTAATATCACATTACGTCCCACATTACATTGTTTGGCAAACCAAACGATGTAATGTGAAATTTGTAATGTAATGTGCATTGTAATCTGAGATTACGACGGGTTGGTCAAAAACCCATAAAAACCCGTTGACTTCCCCTCTTAACGTAATGTGAGATTACAATACTACGTAGTGTTTATAATTAAGTGCATGCACTCGTGTTGTTTCTATGCATATGAGTCGTCGCTTCAATAATTAATTAATGAAGAGACTCTTCGGTTCCTTGCGACTTAATAATTTCTAGCTATAAATAGTTAATACCTCATCCATTCTAGCTATATAATAACGAATCGTCATTTAGAGCATCCACAATGCACAACCCCAACTTCTATCCCACTTTATGCCACATAAGTGCCACATAATTAATATATAATAAAATAAAAAAGTGTCTTGAGGTTGTCTATTACTACTTCAATAGTGTCTACCAACTTGGACCTACATATTCTTTTAAATAATAATAAAATTAACATTTTTTTCTAGTATACTCTCTCTCACAATATTAATGATGGGATGTGAGAGAATGAATCCCTCTTTGGAGGGTTTGGACAAAAAAATTTGTCCATCTCCATTGCAAATGGACAACCCATCTTGCCACATGGAAAAGTTGTCCTTCATTTTTGTCTTGCGTTGTGGATGCTCTAAGACGTCCCTCGTAATTAAATTAGTTGGTGCATGCTTGAAGACGAAGGGTCTCTCGAACACGTATATAAAAATGGTTGGCCTGGAAAATGAAAAGATTAATTAATTAAATGAGAGATTCTTTAAATTCCCAATTTAATAATAATTTCTGCGTGGCTGGCCTGCCTATAATGTTGGATTTGTCTTGATTTATATATATACTAGGTGCTTTCCCCGCGCGTTGACTTGCTAAACCTTAAACATTTACATGTATACGCAAGACGACCTGCTAAACCATAAATGTTTACATGTATGTTGAAAGTTCAAATTATTTGTTATAAATAGTCAATGGATCATGTTCATCTGTTCCTTAAAATCAGGAATACCTCATATCCATTTACTGATAAAGTTAGAGGATTCTAGTTTCTGGAACATTGCACTGTTTGTTGTAACACTGGTTGTTTCATTCCTATCTATCCCCTTCACATCTCTTGACGTGGAAACTCCCTTGTCAGTGTTTAGGGAACTGTCCCCCGTTGTGATATTTTATGTACTAATAATTAATGAAAAATAAAAATGAATTATTATTAATAATACTTACAAAATTATACTCAATTGTTGATGAACAATGCAGAAAATAATGGAAACTACGAAGAACATCGATGCTCTGCAGAATGGATTGATGAATCTGCCATAGTATCATACATGGAGTACTGATACCATAATGAATTTAAGTATTTATGAGAAGAGCATTGCAAATGAATTAGAATGCTGAAAAAGTTTGTATGAATAACTTAAATTAAAGTATACTAATTGGTGATGCAAATTTATGCTTCATACTTGTGCAAACTTATTTTCATTAAATACATACTCCATAATTGCAGCTCCTCTTATTACAATTCTTACTGTCAACATACACCTCTTTCAGCTTGATGAAGATGCTGCCACTGAATTGCTTGTTCCTCTTCGAGATATGGACATATCCAATTCTAGAATCGACGTACTTAACTAACACTGTTTTGTTGAAAGCAAATGCAATGTTGGAGACAAACTGAACAGATCCCAAAGCTGCAAAAAGTGACTACAAAGATGAAAGATTAGAAAGGTAGAGTAAGCACAAAACTACATGAAAAGATTGGATTAATCTCCATTCCCTAATTCGCTTATTGTGAAGATTTATTAACCACTGAGATTAGCATTAAAACAATAATTAAAATTATTAATTGTATTAAATTACCTGAGATTTTAGTATTGAATGTGCAGTAGCAGCTGGAGAAATCATAGTGATCAATTCCTGGCCTACTACTCTATATGATTCTTCCAACGAATAAGATATACATTAAACCATCTATTGCTTCAGGGCTATATGTACCACATCTTTGCTAACAAAACTTGTTTTTTTTTTTTTTGCCAAGCCAACAAACCTTGTTATTCAAGCAAAAACATAACATATTTTTCTATCTGAAATCATCACTTATAAGGACCAATAATAAATCCAAAAAAATATATATATATAATTATTTCTACAGAAGGCATTACAAAGCAGCATCCATGCAGAAAATGATACAAATAAAATGTTCAAATGGAGATACAATTAGTAAAAATGAATTAAATGATAAAGGTAAACATGATCAGAAATTTGATCGATGTGCATGATAAGTACCTGAATATCCAACCTTGAGAAGTCCTTTTAGAACAACATGCTTGTTCTCATCGTTTCCAATTTGTCGTAGACAATGATCGACCTTGTTCTTTATCAACTTATAGTTGATACATTATCTGTCAAACACATAGTTGTTATTTCTCATATTACCTTGTCTTGATGAATCCAGGAATGAACCATTTCATAACTAATAATATCAAAAGTTTACTACTTAATGAATAATTGACTCCCAAGCTACAAAATGAAGCGGCATAATGAAACATACAAACCCTGCCATTTCTGAAATTGAGTTTTCTCAGCATTCTGCAAAATATGGTTATCGTTACTCAGATAAGTTAAAAGTAAAAGAGCAATAATAATGACCGATTGTTTAAAACATTCAGTCAATAGTAAAAAGTACATTTCATTGTCAATCAAGTTATCTTAGTTTATTTAAAAAGACAAAATATTATTATTTTTTATTAAACTTTCATATCAACAGAAACATATATCGTTATTTCTATTAATTACTAACGTGTTAATAGCTTAAAAGTGATCATCGTTATTCATTTCTAATAAGGGATTTAATTTTAATAACCCTATGTTATAAGTGGCAATGCTTGTGGTTAGGGTTTTATTATAAAATCTAATTAATCCCTTTGTTTTCTGCAAAGTAGATGATTAATATAGCGTTAAAAGTTACCTTAATTCAAGATGAGGTAACTTAAGATCATAAATAGATCCTAGCTCGGCCAGAGGAGAAATCTTGGAAGAGAAACCATCATCAGCGTCTCTAGGATAACCAAGAGTTGGTGATGAGATACTTGAGATGAACTTCAGTTGAACACCGTCTGTAGATTCGTACGGGCTATGATGAACCTTCTCACCCTAACCCAAGTATTTGAAAGTCTCCAAAGAAATTAAGAGCCATTTAATTAAGCATTGATCAAATCTTAAATCTATTGGATAAAGGCAAATATCTGCATCAACTTTTTGAATATCTAAAGAACCATTCAGCCATGTAATACTTAGTCTTAGGTTACCAGAGAAATCACCTCCCTTCCTAGAAATAAGTGGCTTTCTAGAATAAAATGGAAGAATCTCGGAGTTTAAGTCGCTCAAACTCATCCTTGTGGCACTTGCACATCATGTTTCCCTTACTACATCATCAATTTCAACCGGCTACACTTTTGCTCCGTCAAACGTCACATAATTCGATAGACGACTCATTCCGAAAATGTTGTCAACTCCTTCAGCACTACCCATATCTTCATAAAGGCAAGTTCCACATTCAATTTCTTCTATCTTGAGGACCATCATAGCAAGAAATTACACACAAATATTCGTTTACCTTTCAACTAATCTCAACTTAAGGTCCACATGACAGACAATACACACAAAAAACCTAAATTAAACATAAACAAAGTTTAACTCACCAGACTTCCTTTTTTTTCTCAACTAATAAGCACTTCATGTGGACAATGGACGGGCCCGACTCGTCGAATTCTCCATTAGAGATCCACATCTATTGAAACCATCATAAATCAGGTTATAGTATGTTTTTTGCTATAAAGATTCAATTTTTATGATGAACTGATAAATAAAATAGAAACTTATGGGGTTAGATGATGCTGATGTTAGGAAAAACGAAAATTTACATTCAGAATAGAACATATAGAAGAAACAATCTATTTAACTGGGTTATGAATTCAACCTGTGTTGTGATTAACCGAAATTGGAGGGAAATTGAGGGCTAAATCTAGAGCAACAGTAATTCTAGAGGATGAGACACAGTTACCTTCTGCATATATTATGGCAGGAATATGAAGTCGACATGGAAATTCTTCTGACGGAACTCTCACACCGGCTTCAGGTATTTACGGCCGCTCTCGAGGTCACTGAAGAGATGAGGAATCGCTGAATTGAATAAAGAGAACCATCACGAAAAGCAATCCACGATCCGATCCCGCTGCTGATTTATGCCGCCGACAACCACCACGGCCAAGTAGTTCCGTCGGTCCTTGATTATCTAGGATTTTCAATAACCAAATTGAAGAGGCGGGACTGAATGAGCAAGAATTGGGGTTGAACGGGAAAAAATGCAGAGAAGAGGTTACAGAGACAAAATGAGGGAGAAGAATTTGCGTGATGACGCTAGAGAATTGAATAGAAAACGGAAGAGCCAGAAGACGAACAGGCGAAGCCACGGCTCGTACGACCCTGCAATTGCTGGAGTCAGAATCTTCCTCAGGGTTTGCTGATCATCAATTGGAAGGAGATAAAGAGCCACGTCTGTGTATAAACCGCTCGGAAGAAGAGGAAGCCGCATCGATGAATTGGGAGCAATACCGGGCCACGCTTGCTTTAATACAGTAATCGAGAGTGAAGGTAATTGAACCGATGATGCTTGATTTGAGTAACGCTTGTGAAGTTTCTGCTGTAACGTCGCTTGTGATTTTCTGCTACTGGAGCGTGGAGCTGCGTGAGGAACCTGAAGCACTAAAGTTGTGTTAAGAGCACTCGCCCGAGGAAAGAAGGAAATAGCTGACGTGACGTGCTGAAAATTTCATTTTCTCTTTCCTATTCCTTTATATAATACTAGATGCTGACCTCGCGCTACGCTCGGGGCGATTGGCTAAATCGTATATGTTTATATATATGTGTAGAAGATTAAAAATTAAGATCAACCACAATTTTAGAAGAAAAAGACTTATTGAAATGTAACTTAGGCTGTTGTGCCACATTCAGATTAACATTTCATTGTTCTAAGTATAAACGTTCAATTTTATTGATGAACCACGACGTCTGTTAACTCCTAACTTAAATATAAATACATAAAATTTTCAATGTAAGTCATTAACCTATCCTCTAAAATTTGTTGCTATTCAAGTAAACTTTATTACAAAATAATCCTCAAATTCAGTACTCTGTCTCAGTAAATTGAATAAATCACAGACTTTGTGTTCACAGCTAAGTATCTTCCTTCTAAAAAAAATCTACTAAGATTAACTATCTATCTAAAGAAAATTAAAGAAGATTATAACAGGTAATTTTTGCAAAAAAAACACGCGTCGATGAAAATGTTCGACATTTCCTTCATATTTTGTTACGTTTTTTTTAATGGAATTACCCATTTCTCTATTTTATTTCGTCCACCTCTCTATCATTATATTTATACATTTTTACTTAATAAATTTATCTCTTAGTTTAAAATTATATTTACATTTATTTATCCACCTCTTTTAACGCTTTATCCAAATCATATTACTACTTAGCCTTATTAATAATTAATTATCAATCATTTATCCGCGTATTCTAAAAAAATTAATATAATATTATTGTTTTACATTTTATGTAGATATTTTTTTTACACTAATTAATATTTTAAAAAAATATATACATTTTATTATTGATTAATTTGTTATAAAAAATGTCTATAAGTTAGAAATATATGTTATAAACAAAAGAAAAAAAAATTTCCTCCAAACTTTTAATTTAAAATTTTGCATATAATTCTTTTTTGATTTATTTACAATATTAAACATAGTTTATATTAAAAATTTATTTCTTAGGTTAATTATTTTCTACATTTTTATTGTATTTACATTTTTTATATTTAATGCATTTTTTATAATTTATTTTAAATTTTTAACTAATAAATTATTGAACAAATACTGGAAAAAAAATATCAGGTAATCTTATATATATTGATAAAAAGGAGCATACATAAATATTATATATATTTCTTAAATATTCGAGAGAGAAAATGGAATTAATTATTGATGGGTGGTTACTTAGACAAAAACGTTTTTTGTTAACAAAAAAAAAAAAAAAGACGTAAAGTGCGGGGTGGGAGAAATTCGGTGCGGCTGTCTGTTATCCCTGTTGTGTAGGCATGCGACGTGGAGATGTGCTATTGGCTGAAAAAATCCGAGGTGGCACACATGGGATGCTCGAAAATGCTGATGTGGCAATTTTTGATAAGCACTTTCTCTCTCCCTTTAACTTATTATATATAGGGATAAGGGTTCGTTTGGTACTACTTCTTTGACCGAAATCCACTTTTGGTACCGGATCTTTTTTTTTGTACACTTCTGATACCAACGTTTTTCAGTTTGTACCTTTTTAATACATCTGTTAACTTACCGTCCAAAACCACCGTTAAAATCTCATGTGATGTGCACGTGACGTTCCTTTTTTTTTTTACGAATTTCGCCACCTGCTATGACCCAATTGCCCCTACCCTCATTTCACTTAAATTCCCTCCACAGTCGACTTAATTGCCCCTGCCCTCATTTCACTTAAGTTCCCCCTCCAGAATCGAATCACCTTCTTCTTCTTCTTCTTCTTCATACCTTCCTTTCACTGAAACACGAAAATGAGCGACGCCATATATTCTGCAACCTATCCCCCATACCCTTCGACGATCGAGATTCCTCCATATGAATCCCGACGATACTACTGCGGTGCTGTTTGCATAGTCAAACCGGCGTATACATGGAAGAATTTTTCCAGAAGATTTCATGGGTGCCCTTATTTCAAGGTTTTGTTGTTTATTTATTCGTAATTGTTATATGGACCTGAGTAATTTCACTTTAAACATCCTAATTTTGGCGGTGGGGGTGGTTGAATTAGGGTTTTCAAATTTAGGGTTTTTAGAATTAGGGGTTTTTCAATTAAACTTTAGTGCAATGAAATTATGTATTAGTTATGTTTAATTATGGATTCCAACTGTCAATTAGAGTTTTCTGAATTAGGGATTTTTTAATTAAACTTTAGTGCAATGAAATTGTTTGTTAGTTCAGTTCAATTAGGGATTCCAGCTGTTAATTAGGGTTTTCTGAATTAGGGGCTTTGCAATACAGACTTAGTGCGGTGAAATTGGGTTAGTTATGTTCAATTAGGATTTCATCTGTTCAATTTAAGCGTATTGGTTTAATGTTTAAATGTGTACAGGTTGGTGAAGAAACTGGATGTAAGTTTTTTGATTGGGAGGATCCGTTGATGTGTGGTTATGGGAGAAGGGTTGTGCAGAAATTTCGAGCAATGCACCAGGACTTGAAGCTGGAGACTGATAAGCTGGAGATTGACAATGCTCATTTGAAGCTAGAGAATGCCAAATTAGAAACAATGTTGCAGGATTTGAAGTTGGAGACTAGTGAGCTTGAAGATGACAATGCTAGATTGAAGTTACAGATTCTCAAATGTGAAAGGAAGCTTGTTTGTCTAGTAGTTGTTATGGGAGTTGTTATGGGTTTAATTGGTTTTCTTGTGTTGCAATCTATGTAGTTAAAAACTCGTTTCTAGGTCGTAAAAACGTACGTTTTTACGTTTTTACCATAAAAAACGAGTTAAAACGTACCAGAATCGCTTTCTAAGTAGAAACGGGTAGAAACGCGAGTAGAGTCGTAAAAACGGGTAGAAACGGTAAAAACGTAAGTTTCTACCCGTTTCTAGAATTTTTACCTTAATTTGCTAAAAATTGCTCAAATCTAATAAATTATGCCAATCCCACGAAATTTATCAACCAAACCCACGAGAGTTTTTTTCATGGATCGTAATTTGTGGATCAAATCATATTTTATTAATTCAAAACGTATTCTTATTCTATTCACGTTCAATATCCATTAATTATTTAATAATATGCAAGAGTCTTATACTCCATAAATATCTATTTCTCTTTTAAGTTTATAAAATAATAAAATATCAATTGAGATACTGACCTACACTACAATTGACACGTCAATTTATCTCACGATTCGACAATAATTGCTCACCGTGACGATTAAGGTGACTACTGGTGGGACCATATCTTTTATTGAAAAAATGTTATAGGCTATTAATGAGTATATGAAAGATTTGCGTATCTCTTTTGCATAATTACATATACGTACATTTATACATTTCATTACTAATGTAATTTTAACATTAGGTAGAAACTTACGTTTTTACGTTCCGTCTTTACGACTCGACTTTACCTACCCTTTTCCGTCTCTACTTAGAAACTCGTTTTTGACTGCATAGGTTGCAATCTTAGGGTAAATGTAGTATGTGTAAGAAATTGACAGTTGGTTAGTATGGTTTTAGCGGTGTTTGTCCTGTCTTTGGCAGAATTTGTGTAATGGCTTGGTGGATCATTTGTATGTTACGTCCAATTTGGTACCTTATGATAACATTTGATAATAGTTCAGTAAGCCATTTTGGTACCATATGTTTCTTCAAGATCACATTTTGATACCATTTGATCATAGTTCAGTAAGTCATTTTGATACCATTTTCATGTCCATAAGTCAATGCCATATTAACATGTCCATAGCTCAAACCTTGAAACAAACCTAAACTTCATTCCAATACCATATTAACATAACAAACCTAAACCACAATCCACTCCATACATACTGGAGTTCAACAACAAAAGACAGTCAACATAGTTTGTCAAGCACCCATTCAGATGGACCAAAACCCACAAAATACAACCACACACACAAAATACTACACACACCCACAAAATACTACCACCCATCAATTACTTGAAGCTTCCCTTTTGGGCTTCTTAGCCATTCTCCACAGATGGCTCACTACTGACCTTGTCATAGCTGGCCTGACCATTTGCATTGGTTGTTCAACCAGCACAATTTCACGAGATTGTGACAATACTGGCTCTTCTGGTTCTTCTTCGGGTGGCATTGGGTAATCTTCAACATCTATTGCTTCAATCTCTACTTGTAGTTTCTTCATCTTCTTTGCTCCACGAGACTACATAAGCACAACTGATTATAATCTAAACTAATATGCAATTAAGGCAACATTATTCCTTGAACTTTCAGATGCTTGAGTTTAACTTAATCTTACTTCGTGGGTTTTGTTCTACAGGAGCAGGTTGTGACTCTGTTTCAGGAACTGCATTTCCTGCATCTTCAGATGCAGGTTGAGGCTCAACTGCTTCAGGAACTTCATTTGCAGGTTGAGGCTCTGTTTCAGGAACTGCCTCTACAAATGCAGGTTGAGACTCTGTTTCAGGAACTACCTCTTCAGATGCAGGTTGAGGCTCAACTGCTTGTGGGGTCTCTTCAGATGCAGGTTGTGTCATAACTGCTTCAGGAACTGTTGAGCCCTTGCCTTTTCCTTTGCTCTTTTTTACTTTTGATGCTATCTACAAACAAAAACAATCTTGTTAGAACATTTTCTTTTCCTTTGTCATGTATTAACAACAATCATTACCTGCTCATCTGTTTGGATCTCCTGGACTGCTGCAATTGGCTCATCAATCTGAAGTTTTCTTTTAGTTTTGGGACCTTTAGTTTTTGAGGCTCGACTCTTCCTTCTTGAAGACTCTGGTTGCTCTGATGGCATCTACAGAGAAGACATTACTGTTAAAAATAAGGGGTAAAATACTTTTTTTTTTTAGTAAACATGGACAAGCATTTACCTCTATATCTGGTTGTCCTGATGGTTGAACTTCAGTTTGGTGATCCACTCCAGTCTGTTCCACTTCAGCTTCTGTTAGACCTGGATCAGTGCTGCAGGATCTTTTGTTATGGCCAGTCTTGCCACATCTAGAGCAGTAATGAATCAGACCTCGCCTTCCCAACCTAGATAGCCCATTGTCATCTTCAAACTCAGACATTTGTCTCTTTTTCTTGGGTCTTCCTGTTCTTCTCTTAAACACAGGTGGATCGACAGGCAACGTGTCACTTCTCAGCCAATCCTCTCTGCCTGGCAGTGCATGTATGACCCCTTCATATGCTCGGACATATGCTTCCTTGTGATACACTGGATCACAGTAGGGTGCCATATTTGATTTCCTTTCATGTGCTAGACATGCAACGACATGGGAGCATGAGAGTCCACTAAGCTGCCATGCCATACAACTACAATATCTTTCATTAATGAGGACTTTGTACCTAGTGTGTGGTCCACAATCCACCTCATACTCACCTTCAGTGGCATAAATAACCTGACATCCACTAATTCTGGACTTGATCTTTCTAAGCTTCTTCAAGATCAACCTACCAATAACACCTTTTCCAGCACACCTTTTCTCTTCTCCTCAAAATCACGCATAAGCTTCCTCCTAATCCACTCCATCATAGACACTATTGGCATCTCTCTTGCTTCAAGAACCATGGCATTAAAGCTCTCAGCAATGTTGTTGACTAGAAGATCACATTTTGAAGCCTGCCTAAATTCAAACCTACACCAATGCTTCGTATCAATTGCTTTTAAATAATTCCAAGCCTTCAGGTTAGTCTTCTTGAGCAAGTCCATATGCCAGTTGTGCCTTCGTTCTGTGTATGCACATGCAGCTGACCATAACCTAGTCCTTACATCAGCATCTCCCATGGATCTAGCCTTCATATTTTGATGGATGTGTCTTACACAGAAGCGATGTTCTGATCCAGGCAGAATATGCTCTACAACTGTAATCAAACCCTACAAATAAATGTAAACATTATTGAAAGGTTGAAACTACCATACTAAGACAACAATATTACTGAAGGTTTAAAAATACCTTTTGTCGATCTGATATTATGGTCAGTGTCCTATCAGTACCAATATTAGCCGCAAGTATATCAAGGAACCACATCCATGATTCTCCATTTTCTTTTTCCACCCAAGCATAGGCAATTGGGAACAGTTGGTCATTGGCATCTAACGAGACAGCACACAACATGAAACCACCATCTGGACCCTTGAGGAAGCAACCGTCCAAAGCAATAATTGGGCGACACCCATTCTTGAACCCTCTCAAGCAAGCATCCAGACAGACGTACATCCTTTCAAACCGTGGTGGTAGATAACTCGAATCAACATGCACAATTGCTGTACTGCCAGGATTATGTTTGATAAGAGTCTCAGCATAATCCCTGGCCAAAGCGAAATCAGCTTTCCTGTCACCTTATACCCAAAAAGAAAACCCAAAGTAAATAGATGAAATATATGGTTCTAAAAGTATACAATATAGAATCATATGGTACTAAAAGTATACCTGCAATGATCTCCTTTGTCATTCTCAAACCCCTATGCATAACATTTATGGAGACGTTAAACTCGACCAACCTACGTATCTCAGATGCAACTGCAGATGGCTTCAGATTGGGTTGAGCCCTTAATAGCTCAACAAAATTCTCACAGACCCACTTCTTTCCCATGTCCTTAGTGTAGTGAGCTCTATCACAGTTATGGGTCTTTTGCAACCTTCTGATCTCAAACATCGAATCTCTATTCATCCTGGCAGCAACAACGCGGAAACCACAGTTCTTTTGACATGTAACAATAATCCTATATGCGTCGTTTCTTCTCCTCTTAGTTGGCGTCCCTGTTCTTATGGCATGAAGCTTGATGGCTTTCCGGAATGTATCTGCATCATCAAACCTCAAGCCTAGCTCCAACTCAAAATGCCCACCAAGATGACTCTTATAACGCTTAAAGGGTTCTCTACTAGAGGCATCATCCTTTAAATCATGCAGTCGAGTAGGAGTCGTGATGGTATCAGTAATTGATTCAGAGATGTCATCACCAAACCCCGCTACGTCGACGAAATTATCTGCATCAGGTTGATTAAATTGAGTTCCGTAATTTGATCTCCCAAATCCAGGTACATCACCCTCTTCTTCAGGAACTTCTTCTTCATAATCTGGTTGTTTCTCTTTTTTAGGCAGCTTTTTTTTTTACAGCTTTAGAGGTACCTGTATTGGTTAAGGGCTGCAATATATCATCATCACAATCTTCAAGTGGGTTCGACGATTCGTCTGACAAATCGTTATCTCTCAAGTCGTTCATGTCCAGGAAGTCATCAACTGGTGGTAGGTCTTCATACATCTTCTTTTTTCCTTTTCCACTTACTGTTGGCTTGGCAACCTTGGTGGCATCATCATCTCTTGGTTTTCCAATAATAATCCCAACTTCCTTTCTTCTACCCTTAGTCACAACAGCAGATAATCTGATTTGCTCCATCAATGAGGTCTTGTACCAAACGAGACTGTCAAATGAAGGCATGGAATATAGTGTAATAACTTCAATATCACCCTGCCTCTTATACATCCTACCCATATCAGCTTGACCTTTCAGCAACACAACATCTTTCATGACATTGCCATTTGGTGGGAGGTACCAAATTGTAGGACGCCCCATATCACAGTAAACCATCACCACATCCCTCATGGTTTCATAATCAAACTCAGTTTCAGTAAACCTACCAAGTGGTTGAACTGCTCCATTGAACAAAACTGTCCCCTCATGGTCTACCCATGAACCCTTTCATCAAACACTGAACATCCTTTGATCTTTCCACTACAACACAATCAAACAGAGAATGCTTTAAAACAAAACCTTACAACAGTGGTACTAAATCAACACAACATTACAAAAACAGTGGTACTAAATTAACACAACATTACAACAATTAGTCACTCATGCAAAATCAAGCAATTTCAGTACCAAACCATCAGAATTGAACAATTAAGTTAAAACAACACAAATCACTACCAGACCCAACACACATCAGTCTTCATATCAGTAGTTTTTTGGGTTTCGGGTTTGAACGATGACATTATACTACAAGCAGACAACAAACAACTAGATGGTCCAAATCAAACCCCCATAACTCATATATTGCTTAAGGAAAGAGAACATGCAATTTGGCCAATACCCTAGAATTTCAACTAAATTTCCACCACAGATGGGAATAAAAACCTTACATTGGCTTAAGTTTGAAACTTTTCCCGACGATCCTGTAGGTGACACCATTATAGGGCCAATCTTCGCTTCAAACGTGAAGATACCAACGGAACGCAATGACACAGACCACACCTCTGCTTGAACACGGTCACGACGGAGACAACTTCTTGACGGCAAAACAGGAGAGCAATAGAACGAGTCGTCGCTTGGACTTCTCTCAAGACGAAGACCTCCCTCTCCAAGACTTACCTCTCTGCAAGCGTCGTTTGGAGTCTGAAGAAGAAGAAGGTGATTCGACTGTGGAGGGAATTTAAGTGAAATGAGGGTAGGGGCAATTGGGTCATAGCAGGTGGCGAAATTCGTAAAAAAAAAAAGGAACGTCACGTGCACATCACATGGGATTTTAACGGTGGTTTTGGACGGTAAGTTAACAGATGTATTAAAAAGGTACAAACTGAAAAACGTTGGTATCAGAAGTGTACAAAAAAAAGATCCGGTACCAAAAGTGGATTTCGGTCAAAGAAGTGGTACCAAAAAAACCCTTATCCCTTATATATATAGATATAGATAATATAGATAGTGTGGGCCATATGTTTATATATATATAGATATATACATTGGCGGTGGCATTGTTATTATTATTATTATTATATATATATATATATATATATATATATATATATATATATATATATATATATATATATATAGATAGACAAGTCAGTCGGTGGTCTACTATACATATATAGGGTTAGCAAACAGAGAAAATTACGTTATATCTCAACGAATTCTTTTGAGTATAAATACCATCTCCACTTCCTGCTTTGCATATTTACATTAAGAGTGGAAGAATGGAAATTGGAATGACATCAACAACTTCATCGTACAAGGTTGTGCTGCTGCCCAAGGCCAAAGAGAAGATCAATATTACAACGACAATGACCAACGATGTCAACGTGGCGTTGACTTGGATCGAACAAACCGGAAAAGGTGCAACACTGGGTCTAGAGGTTCAATGCTGCCGACGACACGATGATGATTCTTCGAAGAAACCTGCAATACTAACACTTTGTGACGTCGGTCGTTGTCTTATCCTTCAACTGCGTTATGTCCCAGACAAACGGATGATCAAGGATTTGCTGTTTAAGGTAGACAGGTTTGTCGGAGCAAACTTGCAACATAGTTTGGAGATTCTCCATGAAGAATACGATTTTAATGGATCAGGTGCTGCGTTTTTAGAAGACATTGATATTACAGGTGGAGAAGGAGGGTGGTTTGAGAAATTCACGGATTCAGCGTCTGAGAGGATCGTGGCTAAACTAATGATGGATCTTGTTATAATGAGGAAGAAGAAGCCTGAGGTTGAAGGTGCTGTTTGGGAGAAGGAGCATCTCGATGAAAATCTTGTTGCGTATGCAACACTCGAGTCGTATGTTTACTATATGATTGGTGAAGGTCACAAGTATTAATGTATTCTATTTATATTTTTTTAGACAATTAAGTAACTAGTTCTTATTAAGGGTAAACCGTGTAACAAAATAATCAAGTTTGTTACTGTTTGCATATTATAAATAAAATTAGGATATACAAAAGTCAAAGAAAGAAATTTAAGTATTAATTTGTCAAATCTCTTTAAGACACCTACATCTTAGAATTAGTTAATGTGATACAAATGTCGTAAATATGGGGGTATAGTGGAAAAAATCTTTGTGATGGCTCGACTTACCTACATATGAGTCTATATCCAAGATTTGTTGGACCAAATTAGAATTTTGTTAGAGTTATGTTTTTAGGAGCGAGGCAAATTTGAAACTCGCTAGAGATGCCTTCTTATCTTAGAAAATGCTTTACGGAAGTGATTTTGTAGTTAAAAAAAGAATATGAGTCTATAATAATAATCATAATAATAATATGAGACTTGTTTTGTAGCTATTGAAGAATGGACCCCCTTCTTCAACAAAAGAAAAAGAACCCCCCTTCCCATTTGTAGTGGTAGGTGGGGCCTGGGGGTGACAAATGACAATGGCCATAATATTGGAAAAATCACCCAAATACCCACTTTTTGAAACTCAAACACAAAAACAAGGGAAAAATTGGACCGAAACTCAAAATGACCAATCCCGCATCTGGGAGATGCGCCATTTTGCTTGGTTAACGGTTTGACCGTTAACCCAGTTTGACTCAACGGTCATAATATGACTGTTGAGTCAAATGGCGCATCTGAGAGATGCGCCATTTGACTCAACGGTCAAAATATGACAGTTGAGTCAAATGGCGCATCTGAGAGATGCGCCATTTGGCTCAACGGTCATTTTTTGACCGTTGAGTCAAACTGGGTTAACGGTCAAAGTGTTTACGGTTAACATTTCAAAAATGGCGCATCTCCCAGATGCGGGATTGGTTATTTTGAGTTTCGGACCAATTTTTCCCTTGTTTTTGTGTTTGAGTTTCAAAAAGTAGGTATTTGGGTGATTTCGCCCATAATATTGGTGCGCCCAACATGATGTTCACGCACTAATAACTAGAAAATAGTTTCTATTTATATGTAATATTCAACACATCAAATCGAGTAAGAGACACTACCAATATATACTATAGTGGAATATATATAAGTGGAAAATTCCAAGTCAACCAAGTCTGTGTGAGATAGTTACCTTTATGCTTTTTTGACTTATAGTAGATGCCCACCTAACTTTTAATAATTACTTAAAAAAACGCAGATGGTTGCTAAAAATTAAAAGTGTCATGCGACAATTGAGTATTTTGACATTTAATTGTCAGTATTTTGACACTTAACTATAGCAGAGCAGTTATTTTATTGCTAATATACATTGTAAATTATGATTGTATTATGAAAAATTCTTATCTATCTCGGAGGAGCAGGTGTAGTACACTTGTTGCTCCACCAGCCTATTAGAATGCAACATATTTGATTATATATATTATTTTATTTTGTCACTTTGATACTTGTCATATTCTGACAAGTGTGGTGGCAACATGTGTAAAACACTTGTTATCACCGAGGTAGAGAAGAATTTCTCATATAATATTGAAACACGCAAAACTTCATAGGATGTGTTGCGTGTACAAATATTTTGATGTGGTTGAAACTGATATACAGGCCGGAGTTTAGTACACATATAAGGTGTGGTAAGCTCGAATTCAACTAATTGACTGAACAAAATGCTCAACTTAAAATTATTCGAGTTGAGTTTGAGTTTAGCGGGTAGTTGACATTGAACAAATGAGACACTTGTCATATCTTCTAACCTAAGAATTTTCAGTGACAATAGCCACCGTAATTTAAATATAGTAGCTTACTTTCGTACAAATATATATATCAATCTACAATTAGTCAAAGATAAGTAAGAGATATGTATAAGGAAAACAAACAAACGATGATGTCTACTTCTTCTTCTTCTTCAATCCTTTGCTTCCTCCTCCTCCTTTCCATATACTCGGCAGCTGCTAGCGATTGCATTGCCTTGCTGCAGTTTGTCGATTCCTTCACCATCACGGAAGAAGCTTCTCGAGATTTCTGTTATTCCGAACCGACTAATCCTTACCCAAAGACAACCTTTTGGAACAACGGAACGGATTGTTGCTCATGGGACGGTGTCACATGCGACAACGTTGTCGTCCGTAGTGGTAAAGCCGCCGTGATCGGGATTGACCTGAGCTGCAGTTGGCTTCAAGGTAAATTTCATTCAAATAGCTCTCTATTTTCACTTCGCAGCCTCAGGAGGCTCAACCTCGCCGGCAATAACTTCGACGACTCGGAAATTCCCTCGACATTTCGGGTATTTCTCGATATGACTCACCTCAACCTCTCCAGTTCTACGCTCACGGGTCTCATTCCTCGAGAAATCACCCATCTCTCGAAGCTCGAGTCTCTCGATCTATCCCATGGTGATTTCATGTTACCTCTTGTGATCGAAGATAATGTTCTAAAATCGATTATGCGAAACTTAACTCGGTTAAGGCGGCTCTCGCTCGACCGCATTTACTTGTCGCAATCTTTCGCAAACCTCTCGTCATCTTCGATCAACTACCTGAGTTTATCCAATTGTGGTCTACAAGGGTTTATGGTTTCGGACTTGTTCCGTCTTACGAAACTCGAATATCTCTACCTATCCGGAAACAATGACTTTCGCGAGACGCTTTCGAGCTCGGATAACTGGACCAGCCCGCTCCTCGCGTTGGATCTATTGGCAACGGGTTCGGAAGGGAGATTACTCGAGAAAATCGTTACTCTCAAGACTTTGCGCTACTTGAATCTCCAAAGCAATCCCATTGTCGGTGAAATTCCGGCATCGATCGGGAACCTGACGGCGTTGGAATACCTCGACCTGTCGGCGACTGGTATCCGTGGATCCCTACCGTCAACATTCGCGAACCTCGAGCAACTCTCCTACTTGAATCTCCGGGACAGCGACAACATGACTGGTGTTGTCGACTTTGAGGTTTTTGCGAATATGAGAAAGATGAGGAGTCTTGACTTCCCGCCCAAGAAACTGAATGTCGTGGTGAAAGACGGCGGAAATGGCTCCTTCCCGGAGCTGACACAACTTAGGTTGAGTGGCTGCAACCTAACGAAATTCCCCTACTTCTTGAGTTCTTCAAAAAGGTTGCAGTATCTCGACTTGTCGGAGAACATGATTACTGGTATGTAAGGTGATAGATAAATGCGTGGTTTAAATTTTAAGGCTAGTAAATCGTAGGGTGGGTTCGGTCGTGTTTTAGGGATCAGTCCAAATACGATCCTGTGCGAAGGTGTGTCAGTTTAATTCGGCACAAACAAAGACACGACAAATCGAATATAAATTGAACGGAAACACTCACACATAATAATTTCTTAAAATTAAGGTTGGGATATGTTTTTCTTAAAGGAATTTATTGGATCAACTATCGTGTTATTTTATCGGACCGTGATATTGATATCAAACACGATATAATTTCTGCACGACCCGGTTTTTGCAAGACCAGCAATAATTGACCAAATCAGTAACTTTCCATGTCGTGATGACACATAGTGTTATGGACGAATTGACAGCCCTATTTCATATCATGTAAAACTTTTTAATTTTGAGATTTAAACATGTACGATATTTTAGTATCATATTAAATTTTAAGATATACCATTTGATTAATGATAACTATTCTCAAGTGATAGTCAAATACATAACAGGTGAAAAATGGTTTAATGTTTATTGATTTTGACAGGACCAATTCCGAAGTGGCTTTGGAGCTTAGGGAACGACACTCTGGAGCAGCTGTTGCTCTCCGACAACCTCTTCACCGGAGTTCTGAGCCCATTTCCATGGAAGAAGGTGACGCAGGTTGAAATTCAGAACAACTTGCTCGAAGGGGAGCTTCAGCTGCCACCTTCAGCAACGGCGGAGTACCATGCATACAACAATAATTTCACCGGAATCATCTCTTCTTCAATTTGCCAGCTCAGTCAGCTCAGCCTTCTGTTCCTGTCGGATAACCAACTTTCCGGCACCATCCCTGTCTGCATCTCGAATTTGACCGAGCTCGAATCGTTGGATGTGGGTTCGAATCATCTCGACGGTCCGTTACCTCGATCGCTGTCCAACTGCACCATGTTGGTCAACTTGGACGTGGGTCACAACCGTATTAACGACACTTTCCCTGACTGGTTTCAGCCCAACACTTTGTGGAACCTAGATTTGCAGTCCAATGATTTCCACGGTCCGATTCGAATCGACGATAGACTCCCGTTCGTCGAGATCACCGCCTATAATCTCGCCGGTAATGCTTTCACCGGTCACTGGCCGGCCGATTATTTCCTCAATTCAACCGACGCCCTTACGCTCCTCGACTTATCGAAAAACAACTTCGTCGGACCGATTCCCGTACCCCCACCCGAAATTCAGTACTATGATGTCTCGGACAATAACTTCACCGGCGAGATCCCGAATGCGATATGTGACGCCACGGGTCTCAAGGTTATCAACCTGTCTAATAATAGTTTGGTCGGAAGTATACCTCGTTGTCTTGCCAAAATCGGTGCTTCCCTGTCTGTTCTGAATCTGCGAAACAATAAGTTGATTGGCGAAATACCGCGACTATTCGGCCTAAACAATCTCTTACGAACTGTGGACTTGAGCCGAAACAATCTCAGTGGCAGGCTAACCCGCTCGTTGAAAAACTGTAAGGATTTGGAAGTTTTCGATATAAGCAACAATGCCGTAGAGGATGTGTTCCCGAGCTGGCTAGCCGTGTTACCGAAGTTACAGGTTCTTGTGCTACGATCTAATAGGTTCTACGGTCCGATACATTACTACTCGGGAGAAATCGTGATTCATCCGTTTCGTCAACTGCGCATTTTCGACATCTCGGTGAATCGGTTCTCGGGTCCTTTACCGACCAAGTACATGGCCAAGTTCAAAGCCATGATGGATTATTCCGAGCGAGGGAACCTACAGTTTGTGAGCGATACCGGGTATAAGTACGACGACTCGGTCAGGGTGGTCATGAAAGGGTTCGAGATCGAGCTCGTGAAGATCGTGAAAGTATTCACGACCATCGATTTATCGGTCAACTTCTTCGAGGGAAAGTTTCCGGGGTTGGTGGGAAATCTCAAAGCCCTCAAGGGACTAATTTTTTCGCACAACGATATAACGGGCAATATCTCGCCTTCGGTCCGGAAATTGAGTAAACTCGAATGGTTGGATCTCTCGTCGAACAAACTCTCCGGTGAGATTCCTCCTGGAATGGCGGATTTGACATTTCTGGCATACCTAAATCTTTCGATGAACCGACTTAGTGGACCGATCCCGACCGGTAATCAGTTCAACACTTTCGGTAGCAACGCTTTTGAGGGGAATCCCGGGCTTTGTGGATTTCCGCTGCCGAAAGCATGTGGATTAGACTCAAAGCATGATCGAGATCAACCACCGAATAATGGTGACGAAGAAGATGAGGGCGAAGATGAATGGATTGAATGGAAAGCGGTACCGGTCGGGTATATCTTCGGTATCGTATTCGGTTTTACTTTAGGTTACATCTATCTTTTTGTAAAGTCGTGAAGAGATCGAAATGATTTGCTGTTTGTTAGTTATAATTTGAGATGTATTTCTGTAATTTGTTTGAGTTTCATGCACGGTAATCGACTTTACGATGTTTTTATGTGTTTCTGTTTCGAGATCATGGTTCGATCATGCTAGCTTAAAACGACGTAGTTGGATTGCTTGAGACACAAGCAAGGATAAAATGACTAGACAGTTAGAACATGATGACCGAAGACATAAACACTAGGGAAAGAAGTAACTGTTCAGAAAGGGGAGATGAATTCGGTCAAATAAAGAGTGAAGACACTGTTAGCAAAAGTTGTGTACTCCCGTTGGACGAACAAACCCCCCAAAACGAATAAAATTTATTGTTTTGGGACCAATTCTGTACTAGGGGTGAATACACCGGGTGTATACATTATGGTCTTGTTTCTCATTGTTTTTAGTTGGGTTTTGCGCTTTTAGTCCTCAACCTCTAGCTCCCTCAAACTTGATCCTCCTCAAACTCAGAAGAATCATTCCTACCTAATTACGTCCCAAATTCTAATTTTCTTTAATTTAATCTTCGAACTATGACCAATCCCATTTTCCTCCCGAAACTTTAATTCACCACAATTTATCCTTCTACTCTGACTAGGGTGGGCAAAAATTCTGAGGAGTCAGAAATTCCGAGAAGTCTGACCCAATCCCGTCCCGAAATTGTACGAACCCGAGCGGACGGAACATTTCCTCTAAACTTGAACTTGGACTTGAGTATTTTAGCTAAAGTTATGAATATTCCATCATGTCCAGTCCCGAATTTGTTACTAATCTTAAACTGCTAGTGTTAGTTATCTTAACTCAATTCTAGTAATTTTAACTTCGGATTTATATCTATTTCTATTATATAATGGCCAAAGGCCATTTTGTAACCGCCAAATTTTTATATGATTATCTATATTACTATGGCAGAACTTGGTTTTACACAAATACCCTTCTGAATATTAGTTGAATTAATTAATGTAATCAATTAACTTAGGTTTTGTAGTAATTTATTATTTCTAAATATTTGAAGAAAAAACATTACGAATTGTAACTACGAAGAATCGAACCTATGATTTAATGCATAAAAGCCACATATATTTACCATCTATACTAATAAAGTATTTATTACTCTTTGAGTACTTAATTGTATTAAACGGTTCGAATACTAAAATTAACTTCAATTGTGAAAAAAAAATTATATCAAGTTTAAATATAATCTAAAAATTTAAAATAAATTCTAGATGGACCGAGAGAAAAAAAAAATCATTAGAATCGCATGATGATCATGTTTTGAAATTTAACTAACAATGTTAATGTATTTCTAATGCATATCGTTGTAAGTTCATGATGATACGTTAAGAATCAATATTATTAATACATTTTCACGAATAAATGTTATGATACAAATCATGATTTATTGTTGAAAAGTGGTTCTTTCATTTTCACTTTCCACTTTTAGCGTATTTTTATTATTTCAAAAAAATAAAATTGATTTTGAATAGTGACATAAATATTAGCCCTACTATTATGTGCATATACTTCTACAATTGCAAAATATAATCAAATTAACTTTTTCTTAATTGGCTTAAGTGGTTTTTCCTAATGTGTATATTAAATATACTGGTATATGCTAGAAGTGTGTGTATTGTCGTCTTGGGACATAATGAGTCTGGCTTTAAGGAATTAAAAATGCATCATTAGCTCTGATAATATAAGAATAGAACTTGATTAAAAAAAATCCCGCACCAAGGGATTCTTTGTTGTTCAACGGAAATGAGCAAAAACATATACCCACCTACGATTTAATGCATAAAAGCCATACGTCTTTACCATATATATATATATGCTAATAAACTTTTGTTACTATCTTAATACTTAATTGTATTAACTGGTTCCGAATACTAAAATTAACTTAAATTTCGAAAAAAAATATATTATATCAAGTTTAAAAATAATCTAAAAATTTAAAATAAATTATAGATGGACCGAGAGAAAAAATTATCGGAGTCGCATGATCATGTTTGGAAATTTAACTAATAATATTAATGTATTTCTAATGCATATCGTTGTAAGCTCATGATGATACGTTAATAGCCAATAATATTAATATATTTTCACGAATAAATGTTATGATACAAAGTATAATTTATTGTTGAAAATTGGTTCTTTCATTTGTTTTTCCACTTTTAGCGTATTTTTATTATTTAAAAAAAAAACTTAGTTAATTTTGAATAGTGTCATAACTAAATTAACCCTACTATTATGTGCATATAAATCTACAATTGCAAAATATAATCAAATTAACTTTTTCTTAATTGGCTTAAGTGGTTTTTCCTAATATGTATATTAAATATACTGGTATATGCTAGAAGTGTGCGCATTGTCGTCTAGAGACATAATGAGTCCGGCTTTAAAGAACTACAAATTGCATTATTAGCTCTGATAATATAGACCAAAACCTTATTAAAAAAAACCACCCACCAAAGGGCTCTCAGTTGTTCAACGAAAAAGAAGCAAAAACACATTAAATGATTCTTAGTCTCTCGAGCATTATTATAATTTTTTAATAATTTGTTCAAAACTTTATATAATATGTTATATTTTACATAAATTAAGTCAATTTTTTTTTTGCAATGCTCACGTATGTCTATAATCGTAAACAAAAGTAAATTGATATTTTAATCCACTTAAGTGGATTACCCTAATGCTTATACTAGATACCTGCGCGCGCTACGCGCGTGCGCGTTGTCTTCCTGAGAATGTTGTAATGACATCATTAGAATGACTCCGAGAATGATACAAGATCGGCTCGATTCCTAGGATGATACAAGAACATAACCGTATTTCCTTAAAAAATTCAATTAAGCTATGTAACATACTGTTATAATGAAAAAAAAAATTCTAAAAAATTCAAAGTAAAATGCTCGAGGGACCGGGAGCTCTATAGTGAATGTTCTTGCTCCCGGTCCCTCGAGCATTTTACTTTAAATTTTTTAGAAATTTTTTTATTTTCAGTATAACAGTATGTTACATAGTTTTATTGAATTTTTTTAAGAAAATACGGTTATGTTCTTGTATCATACATTAAGAAATGAACAATAACCGGGCAAAGCACATAACCGTATTTTCTTATAAAAAATCGGCTCGATTCCCTAGGTAAAATGCTCAAGAACATAACCGAGCATTTATAGATATAACTTAATGTTTGTATGAGATTTAATGTGTATGGAACTTGATATGTGTTGAAAAAAAATAATTGAAAAAGTGTGATTTTTCTTCCTCCTTTCTCTCCATCCTTGAATTAAGTGCACGTATAGTATAGGTTATAGAGATAGCTTCAACCACTCGTGTGTTGTTTCCATGCATGCATATGAGTCATCGTCATAATTAAATTTGGTGGTTCATGCATGCATGTTTCCCTTTGGGACGAAGCGTCTCGTTAATCGGTATATGTAGTGGTTGGCCAGCATACTGAAAAGCTTAATTAATTAATTAAAAGACTCTTCGCTTTTGTTTTCCAACGTAATTAATTAATAATTTGTGCATTTTGGCAAAATAAGGGTAATTACTGCATGCATGCATGCATGGCTTATAAATACCACCTCCATTTCCTATACCTGAGATACTTACAGTCGGATAGAGATAGAGATGACACCATCTGCATCCACCTACACTATTTGTTAACATCTGGGCTGTTAGCAAGCTGGACTGATGGAGGTTTAGGCTGGTTCTTCACGAGTTGGGCTGCTCTGCCTTATTTGGCTGGTCTTCTTTATTATTTGTTCTGTTTTATTAAGGACTTGTTTGTTGTTTTTACTTGTTGTGGGTAATATTCCTTCATTGTAAGAATTGTGGGGTAAAGCCTGATTCGTTCGGGTTTCCTTTAGTATTTCTAGGTGAAGCGTGGCCACTTGAAGGAATTCACGCTGATGATCCGCAAGTCTCTGTCTCTTCATTTCTCTTATGTTCATCTTCTTTCACCAGAAACTAGGGTTAGGGTTTGAGAACTTCACATGGTATCAGAGCCAAAGCCCGGTTCCGATTATTAGCAGTGTGTGGGTTTGTGTCCCCTTGTTGCCTCCACGTACCATATTTGGGTCTGGATTAGGCCTGGGCGTGTGAGTGGGGTTTATTAAAAATTAGTCCAAACCCGTTCGGATTTGAAAAAAACCGGCGCCTTATTAGAGTCCTCATGTTGCTGGGGTGTGTTGAACTCCACCATGAGAGGATTGTCCCACACTGGTGGGAATAATAGATTAGAGCACCATATAAGCAAGTGGGTTACCTCCTCCTATCACCAATTGGTTTTAGGATGGAACCCCACTTGTGGAAATGGTTGCTCTATATTAACACCCAATCCAGTCAATGACAATGATGCCGTTGATGAGCATCCATTGGAGACTTCTGAAGATTCTATGTCTAATGACGTTTTTCAGCATGATGATGTACTAGATGATGAGTCCATTGAATTGGTCTCTGATGGTGATGTTGGTGAGACCAATTCAAATGATGATTTCAATTCTGTGATTGAATCTGATGCACCTCAGATCAGAAGATTAGAAAGGGTAAGGAGGCCCCCTGTGCATCTGAATGATTATGTTGCTGCTTCTTCTTGTACTCCTTATCCCATGTCTGCTCATGTTTGCTATGACCATGTTTCTGCTGCTTATAAAGCTTATTTAACCACTATTTCTGAGTTGGTTGAACCCAGTTCTTTTGAGGAAGCAGCCCAAAACCCAGGTTGGATTCAGGCAATGCAAGATGAAATTGGGGCTTTAGAAGCAAATGGTACTTGGGAGTTGGTGCAGCTCCCACCAGGTAAGAAACCAATTGGGTCCAAATGGGTTTACAAATTGAAGTATCATTATGATTGGACTTTGAAAAGATACAAGGCTAGGTTAGTTGTCAAGGGTTTTAAACAAACACATGAGATTGATTATTTTGAAACCTTTTCCCCTGTGGTAAAAATGAACACTGTTAGAACTATCTTTTCCTTGGCAGCTATTCATAACTGGCCCTTGTATCAAATGGACGTCTTTAATGCCTTTCTTCAGGGTGACTTGTATGAGGAAGTGTATCTGTCCTTGCCTCAGGGTTTTCGTAATCAGGGGGAGTTTCTTCCCAATACTGTTTGTAGATTACGAAAATCTCTTTGTGGACTTAAACAAGCCTCTAGACAATGGAACCTTAAATTGACTGAGGCATTAACTAGTGCTGGTTATTTACAATCCTTTTATGATTATTCTCTTTTTTCTAAGAAGGATGGGGATCAGATTGTTGTTTTGTTGGTGTATGTTGATGACCTCCTTATCACTGGCAACAGTGGGAGACTCATTGCTGAATTAAAACATGTTTTGGAATCAAACTTCAAAATGAAGGACCTAGGTGAGTTGCAGTATTTTTTGGGTATTGAAATTGCCAGGTCTGATAAGGGCATTGTCATGTGCCAAAGAAAGTATGCTTTAGATTTAATATCTGAGGTTGACTTAGCTGGTAGTAAGCCAGCAAAAACCCCTATGGACATTAATCTAAAGCTTACTAGCAAGAAATATGATGATATGTTGCAATTGAATCAAGATGATGATGTTATATCTGATGATTCTTCTTATAGGAGGCTTATTGGGAAGTTGCTTTATTTGACTCTTACTAGACCTGGCATATCTTTTGTGGTTCAACATTTTAGCCAGTTTTTACAGCAACCTAAGAAATCTCACTGGGATGCTGCTATGAGGTTGGTAAGATTGTGAAAATGCCCCCGGTAAGGGTATCCTTCTTTCAGCAACTAGTAGGGTTGATCTGGTTGCTTATGGTGATTCAAACTGGGGGAATTGTGTTGAATCACGTAGGTCCTTAACTGGTTTTTGTGTGAAAATGGGAAACTCTTTGATTTCTTGGAAAGTTAAAAAGCATGATGTCGTTTCTATTCCATCTGCTGAAGCGGAATATAAGGCTATTAGGCATACTGTGCAAGAGTTGGTTTGGTTGCGTGGCCTATTGTCAGAGTTAGGTTTTACCCAAACTGAACCTTCAAAGGTTTACTGTGACAATAAGGCAGCAATACAAATTGCTAATAATCCTATATTTCACGAGAGAACCAAACATATTGAGATCGATTGCCATTTTTCTAGACAAAAAATGTTAGATGGTTCAGTTGTTTTCTTGTATATTCGAACTGATGAACAAATTGCGGATATCTTTTACTAAGCCTTTGGGTACTAGGCAACATCTTTACTTGTCTGACAAGCTTTGTATGAGAGATATTTTTGCAGGAAAGGGAGCAGATTTTGAAGAGAATCCGCCTTAAAGAGTTTTGTGATATCCAGCTTGAGGGGGAGTGTTAACATCTGGGCTGTTAGCAAGCTGGACTGATGGAGGTTTAGGCTGGTTCTTCACGAGTTGGGCTGCTCTGCCTTATTGGGCTGGTCTTCTTTATTCTTTGTTCTGTTTTATTAAGGACTTGTTTGTTGTTTTTACTTGTTGTGGGTAATATTCCTTCATTGTAAGAATTGTGGGGTAAAACCTGATTCGTTCGGGTTTCCTTTAGTATTTCTAGGTGAAGCGTGGCCACTTGAAGGAATTCACGCTGATGATCCGCAAGTCTCTGTTTCTTCGTTTCTTCATTTCTCTTCTGTTCATCTTCTTTCACCAAAAACTAGGATTAGGGTTTGAGAACTTCACACTATTGAGCTGGGCCAAGAAGTTATTACGACAACAGTGACAAACGACATCAACGTGGCGATGACTTGGATGAGCGACATCCATAATAATGTCGGAGAAACAATCCTCGGTCTACAGCTGCAGCCCTACCGACAAGATTCTCAATCAAGGCGTGAAATAGCAATACTAACACTTTGTCACGCCGATCGCTGTCTTATTCTTCAGATCCGCCACCTCACCACCACCGGCACCGAAAAAAACAAAGTGATCAAGGACCTGCTGATGTTTCCCGGCAAAAAGTTTGTCGGAGAAAAAATGAAACCTACTGCAGCTAGCGTTGCTCGAATTAGCTAAGATACGACGTCGGTTTTGCAGTTTCTGCTGCTCCTGCTGCTGATCTTGCTGTGTATGAAGATGTAGAATCGCTTCTCAACGATATAACGAGTCCAGCGTCCACAAGGAAGATGTCACTAATTATGCAGTCCAAGTTAATGATGATGAAGCCTGAGGTTCAAGGTGGTGACTGGGGGTAAGAGAAGCTCGATGACCAACTCGTTGCATTTACTACACTCACCACCTATCTTGATTATATCTCCGGTGGAGAAAGTTATAAATTCTATGCTAAGTAGTAGCTATATACAACTTTATTTCCAACTTTCTTTCTTTAATTAAGTGAGTGTTTCACAAGAATAATAATTCAGTGGTTTGGTTTGTGAAAGAAATAAGTCTGTTTCTATTTATGTTGTTATTTATTTTTGCTATTTTTTTTTAAAATAAACAAATAATAAAATTTAAAAGGTAATGTGTGATCTATATTTAGGTGGTTTACAAATAGAAGTAGTTTAACTAAGATTCAAGAACATGTTTGTACAACAGTGTATTACACTTACAAACAAAAACCAGACCAACTTGTTCTTTACCCCGAACCTCATAAGATCAACTTCTCCAATTATTGATCGAAACAAATCAATTACGTAATTTTCACAAACCTCCTGGTAACACAAAAAAATCACGGGAATTTTCACAACCCGATCTTCTATATCCTATAGTAGTAACTGTACAGACCCTGCGATTCCTAATCTTGGAACACAAGTAATATAATTGACGGTACATATGCGGTTAAGACACCGTGGTTTCTTGTTACACAAGAATCTGGGTCTTTGCAGCGCCTCGGGAACATCTTTTTCGACCTGTCTTGTTGAGCGCACAGACACAGATCTCGAGAATCTCGTAGTCCTCGTCCCATAATAAGTGGGATGCCATGTCCAGATTCTCCAACATCATCTTCGACGTGAGGTAGCCGGCGATCGTCCATGTCTGATAGAGCCGAGCTTGCTTGCCGATGAATTTTCCTGTCTGGGTGTCGTAGTATTCGGGCCAATGGTCGGCTTGGAGTCGCTTCTCGGCCAAGGATACTGCCTTCTGGGCTAGTTCGGGTCGCTTCATCTTGATACATGCCAGGGTAAACTAGACATCGAAAATTCGTGTTGGTTACATGTCATTTGTATCGTGTAATGCGCAAAAATACGTGCTTTATCTACGGTATCGTAACTCGTAAAATAGACTGACCTGCCATAATAATGTCGGCCAGGACCCTCCGTTGTGATACGACCACGACCTGAAAGAACCAACGTATCGTAAATGACAGAACCCTGAACCCTAAACCCTAAGCAACCAACTAATTGCAAGGAAACGGATGCTTACGTGTTCTTTGGATCGCTTCCGGTGATTATCTGCCACTCCTCGGCCTCGAGCGCGGGGTAACAAATCTTGAGCGGCATGTTCCCGATGAGATCGTCCCATTTCGCTTTGACTAAGTTCAAGATCGACAGGTTCTGCTTCGGAGTACTCAACGAGGACACGACCGACCAGAGATTCCCGAGCGTGAAGAAACGAAAGTCCATGTGGGCGGGTTGGAGGTTCCCGATCAAGTATCCTCCTTCCTCCGGGAACCAGTCCATGAGCCACAACGGGATTTGCTCGGGGTAGATGTTGAATTTATTGGTGGCTTCGGTCGAGTACTCTTCGGTCTTGTACCGGTATATCTCGTTCATCTTCTTCATGTCAACCCAGTAGTATTCCCGAATGTGGAACGACAAAGCGCTCAAACGATTGTTTATCGCGCTCACCAGATTCTTCGACCCGTCGTTCACTGTCAGCATTTCTCGCGCGCTTCGCAAGGCAGAGTAAAACAGAGCCTGAGAGACGTGTTTTTGTATCGAAATCACGGAATTTCTCGACAAACAAAGATAACATAAACGATATCGGTACAAACACGATAACAATTTCGGGATCAATGGAACACACCTGGATTTCTAGAGGGTGGCCGTGAATCCCCATTCGCCGATCGATCATGCACGATCCATCAGTCACTAACAAAGAAGGGAACATATCGAATCCATCAGTTAAACACAATCTTAGGATCAATGCGATCCCCGTCTGAACATCGACTCTCTCTTGTAACGTGTAGTCGCCTGTGATCTTCCCGTAAGCCCTCAAGACGATAATCCACCACAACCCTATCGGAAAATTTCACTTTTCGACTGAGCTATTTTTTCTTTGTAATGAATAATGAAAAGGAAGTATATTTTGAGATTTCAGGGACCTGAATCAACGGGTGCGACACGGCCAATTGCTGATTCACCAAAATCAGGATCTAAGACCTCTTCGACTTTGTTTTCGTCGAGTTGCACGGCCCGGACTTTGAAGCTCGCCGGCATCAGACCCTGACCTGGGCTGTAGCAATCCACTGTTTTCTCCCAACTCTGAGAAAGAGAACAGATAACAAATCAAGATTAAGGACAAAGTATATATCATTCATGGAACAAACAAAAAACATAACGTGTAACAACATATTGCAACACAAAAGGGAAAAATGGTGTTTTGACCCATAAGTTTTGTGCCACCATTGGATTGCTCCCTTTAGTGTTTCTGCATATTTGCTCAAAGTTCTTTTTTTTTCAACATTAACAAAAAAAACATACACTTTAGGGTTCGGATGGGGCTCCAACCTAAATCTATTGGGGCTCGAACTGAGCCCTATATCTAAATGGGACTCCATGATCTAGTCCTGACTTCACATTGACGCAAACATACAAGAGCAAAACACGACTTTCTGTTACACAAAATCAGAAATCATCGCTAACCTATTGTTCATCAATAGCAAATTCATTTCATGGCAAAAGTATACAAAAGCAGAACCACAAATTTGCAATATCATAAAGCCATATATTGTTAGCAACTGGCACACTGGCAACAATTTCAGCTGGCAATTTAGAATAAAAATCAAATTCATGGTACAAATAAAAACAGCACATCTAACAACATATCATTAGTACCACAAATCAAACATAATCCCAGATTCCATCAATAACCACGAAATCACAATATCAAGCAGTATAAAGAAGCTTCACCTGCAACTGCAAAGTATGCAGCAGAAAGTTCCTCACAATCTCCCCTTCTCCCTTAAGCAAGAAGGCCAGTGCAGATGGCACGAAATCTCGAATAAACACCTGATCATAATTCAGTGGCTGCTTATCGGCCGGATCATTGGCCGCCAATGTCCCTATCGGGCTTCCACAGTAATTAACAACAGCATCCCTTAAACACTTCCAAGCCTCCTTCTCAATCTGAGAAACCTCCTTCTGTGGACTAACAACCTCAACCTCGGCAAAATGAGCCTTCGAATTCGCCTCCTCCAAATGTATGTTACTGTCTTCACTCACTTCGATTCTAGAACCTTCTTCCACCACCAATGGCTTCACATTTATCCCACCTTGGACATAAATCCTCTCGAAGTTGCTTTCGTTTACTCGAGTATCCACCGATGTTGAATAATCAGTAACCCCAAAACTGAAATTACAGGATGCTGATTTGCCAAAGCTTAAATAGGGGAATCGGAAGGCTCCGGAATCCGGCCTCGGCCCACTAATCGTGGTTCGAGGAGCGTGAGCGTGGAATTCCCGGCTATGGCGGAGGCTGGATCCAAACCCCGAAATTGCAGTTTTCAATCCAACCCATGAAAGAAGCTTAGAACGCTGTCTCATGATTCTATTCATCGGATCAATCTATTAAGGATTTCAATAGAAGAGACGGAAACTGAGCATCGATTGGTGCTCAATTGGAAAAATCTACGTTGTTTCTTGATGAACAAGTCGAAGAACGGAATATTAATCAAAATTCAAACCTAAATCAATTTGAAATCACAGAGGCTACAGGAAAAGAGCTTTGAAGTTTGAATCGTGAGGATTTTGCGGATAGGAAGAATCAGTGAGCCAAAAATGGAATTGCAGTTACCGGAACTTCCCAAAATATCGGGAATGAGAAATGGAAAAAGAGAAAGAAAACGAAAAATGTACTTAAAAGACGAAAATACCCTTCATCATGGTTTCTCTACGTCCCAATCTCCAAGGCTATTTGTGGAAAGTCAGTTATATATTAACCGCATTTTAAAAAAGGAGGGAAAGGATAAGCCGCATGTGCAAATCTCGTGCCCCGAGGCGTATGCAGAGTGACGTAGCAAACGATTTTACCATTCACCGTTTAAGTGGTTTCGGATGCCGCCACCGTGTACTGTTTATACCAATAGATTACTGCCACGTGTCGTCACACTATCTTCATGTTTCTTCTTACTCCTCTATCTGTTCACTATCGTTAATCTCTGCTACAGCTCTCTGCGTGATCCAATGGCGGCCATAATCGACATTCTGCATCCTCCTGCTCAGCTTCTGAGCTCTGCACCTCGCCGGACCAATCAGTCGCAGTTTCCGACTTCCTTTCAGCCACCAGGGAGCTCGCGTCGATCCAATCAGTGCCGGTGTCACTCTTCCAGCAAGGACGGCGACACGGTAGTTGATTTCAAAGCTCTGCTGCTTAATTTGCTATTTTTATCGTCGATTTCAATTTCTGCAGCATAGATTTTCAATTAATACCCTAATTAATCCATAGTCAGACTAAAGCTTCTGCAGTTTCCAGAAGGAACGCCATCGCCATTACTCTATCGGGTATCGTCTTCTCCAACCTAAGCTGCACCAACAAAACCCTAGCCCTACCAGTCTTCAGAGAATACATAGACTCGTTCGATGGTTACTCATTCAAGTACCCTCAGAACTGGATCCAGGTTCGTGGTGCCGGAGCCGACATTTTCTTCAGAGACCCCTTCGTCCTCGATGAAAACCTCTCGGTCGAGATGTCGTCTCCTTCATCTTCATCGTATAAGAGCATTGAAGATCTGGGGACGCCTGAGGAGGCGGGGAAGAAGGTGTTGAAGCAGTGTCTAACGGAGTTCATGTCGACTCGGCTTGGCGTGAGGCGGGAATCGAACATTTTGTCCACATCGTCGAGAGTCGCCGATGATGGAAAGATGTACTACCAAGTTGAGGTAAATGCATTTAGTATTTGAATTTTGAATTGCTAAAATACGATAAAAAATGGAGGATTCACTTTCGAATGATGTAACTTTTAGGTGAACATTAAGTCGTATGCAAGCATCAACGAGCTCGCGGTGATGCCTCAAGACCGAGTGGTTCGTCTAGAATGGGATCGAAGGTACCTTTCGGTTCTTGGAGTTGAGAACAATCAGTTGTATGAATTGAGATTGCAGACTCCAGAGAATGTGTTTATTGAAGAAGAAGGCGATCTTCGAAAAGTTATGGATTCCTTCAGAGTAAACAAGATCTTGGTTTGATTGCTTCGTGGAAGATTTACCGACGCTTTGTCATCTCCGGTGAGATTAAGCATCGGTTCGTCATCTTCGATTGGAGTTTTAGTGACGCTTTTGTCATTTCCGGTTCTGCATTTGTCAATAGGACATTTAAGAGTTTTGTTCTGTAATGTCTTAAGTTCATTTATCTCAACATTTGGTAACATTGTTAAACTGAACTGAGAAGCAAAAACCATCCTAAGAATTCTTTAAACAACAAAGTGACATTTTACTCAATTTTCATATAACAGTAAACCATATAGATATAAAAAGAATGTTGAATGAATCAACCAACTGATCTTACATGGCCTTATGTTCTTACTTCGAAATGCCCAGCTCGTGTAAGTGCTCGAAACCCTTTGTAGGGGCGGTTTGGTAAGTTCTTCAGGTCGAGCTTATCGATTAGCAGACCGGATAGAGCGATGCCCATGATCCTGAAACCTAGTTTGAATGTCGGGAACACGTGAAGCCGATCCAACCCTGCTTCGAGGATCAATGTTCCAGACATTGACGGGGATTTGTCTTTCGGCATTCGCCCAATCGACCAAGTGCATGTCTGTCAGCAAAAAAGAACACTATGATCACAACTTAAGAACATAAACATTGGGTTGCTCTGAATGTATGAACATCAAGAAAGGGTCATATGAAAGTTTTGATCTTTAAAGAATACTGAGTAGTAAGAAGATGAACTGATACCTTATTGGTTAGAACATTCACTGTACCACAATTTGAGGTCAAGTCGGCAGATAGAACACAAGGAGGCAATTGAAATTGCACTGTAACTGAATCGATTGTTTTTCCAGGATCGTTTCGTACCCCGAGCATGACACTTATGCGACAACTCCCAGATTCAGATGTTAGTTGTGGCTTCAGATATATCGGAGTGGCCTTCAGCTTTTTAACCCTGATTACTTAGAAAAATGCTTGATTCGATATGAGGATAGACAAGAACACCATAAGTAATAAGTACACCTAGGAATCAATTTTTTTTCTTTTTACCTGTAACTCATGAGTTTAAAGAGTCCATCAGGTGGAACGAATGAAAGAATCTGATGAGATTCCCACGGTCGAAAGCGAACACATGGATGGAATCTCATATCATCAAGAATCGATGGATTAGCAAAGGACAGAGTCAAATCAGGAACACCAGAGAGATGCGAGTTCACTAGAACTTCACCATATATCTCACATTTCACAAGAACACCCTCCCTATGAAATACACAAAAAGTATCATCATTAACAATCTGTTCAACAGAGATTCGTTATCTCCATTTCAGTGAATTGTAACTATAAAGAAGGTGCAAAAGTTGGAGATAATGTAAATAACAAAATCGAAAAGAGAAAAACATTAGAGATTTTACGATGTACCTATTGATAATTGCATCCATTTCTTCCACAAGATCGATATAAACTTCATTGTTAGCGTATTTAGCATCTGACGTTCTCCACGGAACACATGATGCAGTTGAACCCGGAAGCCTTTCGCTCATATTTGAGCTGTTACCAGTTACCACACTTAGAACTTTGCTGACAATATTTGGAGGTGCGATCATTTCCCTCAAAATGTTCGGTTCCGTTGTTAAAGGGAAACCATTGTCTATCATCTCATCAAGAAGCTGCACAGTAAAATAGGTAATAAATTACTTAGATTCAAAACTTTAAAGCTTAATAGCATAATGTCATTCAGTAAAATACTTCCCATCATTATTAAGTTTTCAATTCCATTTCTTATCATGCATATCGAATAAGCAATCGAGATACAGGAAAATATATGATATAGACATACTTCATAAACAATAATGAAGTTGTCTTTGATCAAATCCTCGTTTACTCCCCCGAGATACTCTGAGAGAACATCAGCTACTCTGCAGAGAAACTATAACCAAGTGATTAAAACTCATGATTACAAGAATCGGACAACTTAACAAATTGTGCCATCAGCTGGAACTTCAATGCCAACATAAATAAGCTGAGAGATTTTGTACCTCAATTCCCATCAATGGTGGCATTTCAACTTGTGTACATGCTAAAAACGTAATCCCGTCACGAACAACTTGGAAAAGATAATGCGTGGGTGAAGCAATCACTGGCAGCAGCTGAAATCAGAAATTCTTAGGAAATTAGAATCGAATTCCACTATGAATCCAACTATCTGAGCTAACGGAAGGAAAATTCAATTACCTGGTCGCCTTGAGAAATGGCGTGATCCCAATACCATGCACATATGGATCGATCAACGCGATGTCCAGTGAGCTGCTTCTCCAGCATTACTTCTCTGCAGAGTTCAAATTAACCATAGATAAGAAACAACATAGAATCGAGACAGATCAAGAACCCTAAATTTGACCAGAATTGGCAGAACGATAAAGCTGGTAGATCGAGAGACGTAATGAGTCGAGAATTCTTACCCGGAATCGGATAGCAGAAAGATACACTGCAACATTGCCAGAATTTTGAATTGGCTCAGCTGAATATTGCGGTTTGAATCCACTGATGGTTAGAAAGATGGACTAAACTATGGAACGGCCGCTATTTCATGCGGCCTAATTTTCACCAATCAGAGGCCTGTATTTAATGGCAAACTTGTAATTTCGTTTAAAAGAGAAAAAATGCGGTTTAGTGGTTCTTGTCACATCATATCACATCACTTAAGTGAATTAGACCACGGTTCGAAGATTTATCCAGACCGGATGTGAAGTTTTAACAGACGTTTGAACTTGCCGTTTACTATACGTTACGTTTTGGGTCTGTAGTCTAGTTCGACGGAGCTACCCCTTATCCTTCTTCACCCGCCTTCCCTTACCTCCTTCCCTACCTCCATTGCTGAATCATTCCGTTGCGCTGCGGTCGGTTCTCGAATGAGGGATTTGAATGTGGTTGCTCCATTTCACAGGCCAGACAAGTCCATTCTGAAGCTTGTTTTCATCTTGCAGTATGAAGCTTCAATTGTCTGTTTGTTGATATTTATGAGACGTGTTGTTGGTTGTATATGGATACGGGGATAGTGATACTGATGAATTGAACATCTATTACTGTTGTATTGTGTTAATTTGCTGTTCAATACATCCATAGCCATTCATTTTCGAACATTACATTCTGTTTTAATGCAATCCTGATGAATTGAATGTTGTTTAACAAGAAACAGTTTTTGAAAGTGTAGATACATACATTTGTGTTTCGTGCAAAAGGATTTTTCAATCAGTTTAGGTTTCATTCAATTTATGGTTGAGTGACTATAAAAATTCCAGCGAAGGAGATAATTGGTTGGACACGTTTTGGTTATGTAAAATAATCTGCAAGGTTAACGGGAATGTGAATGATACAGCAGGTGTGTTGAGCAGTATATGAAATCACAAGTTGGTTAATTTCGATAAGAGCGGAGGAAACTGAACAGTTGTTCATTGGCTTCCTTTCCGGACATATAGCTTAACGCTGGATCTGCATCATTCTGCCCAGTCAATTTCTTCTGTATCATGTTTAGGTAGTTGTTTGATGGAGTCATATCGAGGTATGTGTATCAAGGAGTGTAATCGAGCTGTAATGCTTGGTAAATACCAGACACCAGAAGCCGTTGAGCTAGCTGATTTTGATGTATCCGTTTGGGAACGTGCATCTGGTTCTGGAATAAACAAGGGATGGATATTTGGGATAATTCAGAACAGGAAAAGGGACAGCCATACAGGCGTTATTGGAAAAGAGTGTCAAGTTGGTCGATCTGAGCAGTTTAATAGACAAGGCAAACTTCTGATGGTTTTATTCATGGTTCCTGCAATATTGAATGATTTTTATTTTAACAATCTTTGCATTCAGATTCTAGCTAATAGATATGTATAAGCATAATGTGCTCCTGCTGAATTATTACTACTGGATTCAATATCCTCGATGGCTCTTTTATAGTCGTTATTGCCTTTTATGAATCATTTTTTAAACATCCACACAAGGGGACACATATATCCCCATTAAGAAGAAAACCAGGAAATAAGTTTGATGAACACCCATTGCAACATCCAGTCGTACTTATTGGGAAACATACATCCCTAATAGTTTGTAAACCCCAAAAAAGTCATAATACACGCCCATTGGGCTCCAATGTTGTGTCATTTAACGCTGTAGATTTTATTAGGAACGTTCCACTGCCACAAACACCATGTCTTCACCAGCAAACACAACAGTCAGCTCATCTGATTCCTTTAGTCCAGCTCTGGTGTAAAATTCTGCCCACCCATTCCTTATGCTGTATCGCCATGGGTTTGGACCCGATGGTTCGCAATTAGTGATATAGCGTTTAGCAAGCTGCATCGGCGTTACCAGCTCAGACCGGTCAATTACAAGGAGCGTTCGACGGTTTTCCAGATGTGCAGCTTGGATAAACCCATTGGGGATAGGCTACATAATTCAGTTAAAGTACAATTTAATTGAATCATCAAACCAACAACAAGTATCCAATCCACTGAGCCAGTACCATGACATCAAAAGATGAATTGTTGAATTCACTTACTAATTTTGTTTTCGTGCTCTCATCTACTCTTACTCGAAATGAAATATTAGTTCGAGACAGGAAATAATCCAACATCTGAAGCTCATCTGCAAGTCCCATTTTAAACTGCTTGTTTAGTAAAGGCATATCAATTTAAAAAAAACCACAACCAATAAGAAAGACAAGTTGTTACCGTCGAACTTACCGAGATCAGCCATTATTATATCTGAAACACATCGAATCGTAGAAGTATCAGCTATTTAACAAAAAATTAACACAAACACATGAATTCCGAAAAGAATTACAGTTTGATTTATTCAACTGCAGTAATTGTAGCCTAAAATCGATGAAGTGCAAAGACGATTGACAATTAGATGATGATATTGAAAATGTAACCTAACATAGAACAATTATATTACCTAGAGATGCAACAAAAGACAGTTGAGTCGACGCGACGAAGCCGATGGAGCTGTTGTCTTTCGCCGTTTCCTTGATGTGTCTTCTAGGGTTTTCTGCAGAATGGAGAGTAATGGACGGCAATGTCCAAATTATAGACAATCCAACGTAGCAACTATAAACCAATTATTTGTGTATTTATTAAATGTATACGATATCAGACTAAGTTTTCAATTCAGCCTAGTGGTAGCACGCTACTTAATGGGTGATACGTCCTAGGTTCAATCCGTGGTAGCTGCAGCATGTTGACTGATAAAACATGTGTTTGTTAAGAAATACGCATGCTGTTAGGAAACTGCAGCATATTCGTTTGGCTGTCTGTGTTAGAATAAGAGCGGAGGAAACTGAACGATGGGTAGTAGAAATTTGGATTGTTGTTCACCGACCAAGCAGAAGTATAAGGGCTGGCGTAAATATTGTGCACATCAGTAATTGTGTCTTCTTGGCTGGGTGGTATGTCAGTTGTGGTTTCTTCTTGGGTGTTAGGTACATCAGTTGTAGTTTCTTCTTAGGTGGGTAAATCATCATAGTTGTAATCAGGGGGAACTTCATTTCTGTTGGGTAGATGATTAGAGCGCAGACCAGTATCTTCTTTACCTGTATCCTTATTGTCTGGTCGTTTACGACTACATTTATTCTTCCTGGCAGTTCGTTTCTTAGTTGAATTCCTGGGATTTTCAGCAGTCTTCTTTGGCGATGTTGTAGTCTGTCGAGGTGTATGACGGGGCAGGTCGCCTAGATTGTTCAATTCATGCAGTGCCTTTTTAAACGTGGCATCATCACCTGCTGCTACTGCTGCTGATAAAATCGAGGCGTAGTGAGAGTGTATGCTGCGGGGCCTCGGACGGAATGCCTGTTGGTATACTTGGACTATTGATTGGCCTCATCGTCCATCTATTGTTCACCAAATTGTCGGGAATTTGCTGCAGATGCTCGTATTTCATTACTGCAAACGAGTGTTCACAAGGCAAGCCGACAGTCTCAAAATACAGGCAATCACAATTGAGCTCGGTCGTGGCTTCACAATATTGAACCGTCCATTCACCTATAAAAAAGTTGTCGTAGTCTTTGACCGTATACACGGTGGTTGTCTCTGATCTCACCGGGCCGTTGACTATCGTTGCACCCACCAGTCCGATCAGTTTGACTATCCTGACCATCGAAGCTGGAGTGTAAATCTTGCGTGCATTCTTCTCAATTTGTTTTAGGACTGTTACAGAACTCTGCACTAGTGTCGATATTGCCGTATACTCGGCTTCAAAGTTTGTCTGCCTTGACTTTTGCAACAGGATGTCGGCATACTTGAGCAACACTATCAGGCGCATCGATGTCCCCCTGACTAGCTGGTTCTTGAATTTAGCATTGAGACCTTCTATACGTTGCGTCGTCCTAGCCTCACCGCAGAAAACTCCCCTAAAGAAAGTTGCTGCCCATTTCGAGCGACGACGGTACTGGGCCCTCAGCCACCTCTTTGCTTTCTTCAACGGGTCCTTCTCAAACCCCCCCCTCTCCTTCCTCCAACCCCCCCTCTCCTTCCTCCAACCCCCCCCCCCCCCCCCCCACCTCCCAACTCCCCATCCAACCCCCCCTCTCCATCCATCCCGTATTTAGCTAAAAATTTAAGCCACTCATTTTCGAAAGCCATTTCTGTCATAGGGGTATACACCAACTGTTGGAACTCCTTTTGGAATCCTGGAATTTTTATATGGCTGTCTGCGTTCCTAGATAAGTGCCATCCACACAATCGATGTCTCGTCTCAGGGAAGACCTGCTGTATTGCCAACGCCATTGACGTGTCGCCGTCTATTATCAGGCATTTTGGGGCAGAGTTACCCATACCTTCACGAAATTTTTGCAAAAACCATACGTAACTGGCTTCTGTTTCGTCATGCAGAAGACCGGTGGCAAATATGAGCGTATTGTGGTGGTTGCTTACGCCGCCGATTACAATCAAGGGTTGGCCATATATGTTTGTTTTGTAGGTTGCATCCATTAGAGCTACATCGCCGAAAGATGCGTAGTCAGACCTACATCCACCATCCATCCAAATTAATCTGGATAGCTGCTGTTGTTCGTCCAAGTCGATGGCGTAGAAGAATTGAGGGTCACTGACCTCCTTTCCGGACATATAGCTTAACGCCCGATCCGCATCATTCTGGCCAGTCAGTTTCTTCTGTATCATATCTAGGTAGTTGTACAAATCCCGCTTCCTATACCCCAACTTCTCGTATCCACCCTCCCTAACTGCTAGGAAATCGAAGACTCTGGTAGCGGGTATTCCTACCTGTTTCATTGTCTCCGTTAGTGAAGTGTCAGCCGCTGGAACGCGTTTGTTAAAACCGGAGATGAACTGACTGTAAGTATTCGGAAGTAATTCATGGTTGTGGTCATTGTGGAATGCGTCGATACACCACTTCATATTTACTGGTACTAATTTACATGATAGCCTTGCCTTACAACCGACACGTGTTTATGTTGTGGCTTGTCTCTTGCGGTCTGGTCGATTTTTGTACACCTCTCTACGTTTCCCCTCCCGGTTGCAAGCAAAGACACACTGAATTACTGCTCCATTTGGGTCTTTATGACTATAGTGCCTTCTTACCCTAAACCCACATTCCTGACCGTATGCAGTGTACCACGACAGTACATGATCAAGTGAGTCGAAGAATTTTGGCGGGTCATCTTCCTTGCTTGGGGGAATCGGATCATAGAACTCGTCAAAATGTATAGGGTTCTCGTACTGCAAACCTATAGTCATACCAATTGTGTCAGGACCTCAGTCAGGTTCAGTGTACGAATCCGACTTAAAGCTCGAGTACATAGTCTGGGACAACTCACAAGCAAAGCAATAAATCGAACATACAAGTTATCATCCAGAAAATGAGGCCCGGCTTAAGGCCCAAGCCACCAAGGGCTGGGCTTTGGCCCTCACAATTTTGTAGGCCTCGTTTTAACTTGGTGGACGTTATAAACATTTAACAAATATGTCGTAATTATAACCAGATGCATTTGTATGTCAATGGAACGAGATTGTGTTTTTTTGGGAAGTAGTCACGGTGTCGATTCCAGTATGTAACAATTATTTTCATGTTTTATCTTTTTTATTTTTTGCTATATATCTTTTCCAGAACAAATTAAAATCTGCACAAAATTATATTGCAGTTTTCGTCGAATTGAATTTTAGAATCTAAAGTTAGTCAACGATTTTATGAATTCAGTCATACGAAAACAAAGTTAGTTCAAAAAAATAGTGAACAGTTTCACCAATGTAACAAGAAAACTTCAATGAACTACTGTTATTTTTTACTATATTTATCAACTAAAAATGAAATTTTATGAATGAATATTTTATAAGATTCCTTTAACTAGGGACTCCACGTATACATATCATAAATTTTTTTTTAAAAAAAAATTTAACAAAAAAAAGGAACAATATCAAAAAGCCTCAAATTAAATTCTGGGTTTAGGTGTCAACTTCTGTTGAGACGGCCATGCTGCAGAAAATGTATACTTAGGATGACAATACTAATGTATAATTATTTTTGTTGGCGAGGTAGTCAAAATGTATGAACACTCAGTGGGGTAAAATTATATGAACACGCAGTACTGAAGCATTGTCAAGTTAAAACATGCTTGAGGGTGGAAACAAGTACATGAAAACAAGGGTTTGGAGCTAACCTTCAGAGTCTCCGTTTCCAGGTTGTTTATCGTTGGCTGACATGGTTGAGACGACCAATTATCAAAGGGTATTTTCCTTAAAGTTGAAGGTAGATACTAGATAGAGAGGAGATGAAGGGTTCGAGGATACAAGTTTGGAATTGACGATGAAGATTAGCTGTGCCAGTTCCCTTCTTGTAATAGTTTAATCTTCCCTTGGCCTATATTCAACAGTACACTGTACAGTATAGGGGTCGGAGAATTAATTATATACTAAAGAATTCACTAGTTGGTGCTTTTTGTTTTTAGACCGTTAATAGTATGATAGTTTGGCAAAAACATTCACATAATAAAATGAACAAATATTTTGTGTTAAGTAAAATTAGAAAAACAAATTCCATAAAGAAACAATTGTACTTAATAAAATCAATGTAAATGTCACCTATATACTTAATAGTTGATGTATTGTATTAATTTGTAAGGTCATCACTCATATACACAAGTGTATATATTTAAGAAACCTTAGATACTTATTTATATGTGAAAACCATTAAAATTTTATTATATAAATATAACTGTCGTGTATATATAGTACATATAGTACATTTGATTAGTTCATTCAATACATATATTTCCATAGCTGTTAAACATAGAATTCCATATTATAATTGTATAATTTTTGTTATGATTGGTCCGAGAAAAATTATTCATAAAGTCATAGTCTATTTCTCTTTCAATTACATCACCGTTCCCCAGCTGCAACCACGTCGGCTAGAGTGCTGCATGCAAGTTTAATCATATGTTTATGTCAAAAATCTTGGTTAAACGGCTGTCCACTCCAATGTGTTTGCCTTCACTTTTAGCTATGTAGCATTAATTTCATCCGGTAGATTTTTGTTCTCAGACAAAGATACGGTATAGTTTTTTTATTATGTGGACAGTATTAAGTCTACCATGTGGGATGTAGTGTAATTCATTAAAAATGTAACTAACATTTTATCCACATGATGTTATTAGTTAGTCCTTGTATAGTTCAATATAGTCCAGTCATACAACTGTAGTCGGTGTAACTAATAATTTGTATGATCCTTATTTTAGTCAGCGATGAACTAACAAAACCACTGTTAATCTCTAATCTATGATACTTATGTCAACAATCTCTCATTAATGTGTTGTCAATTTGCAAGTTTTTCGGTATACGGTGTAGTCATTTGGGTTCAGTGGTTTGGGTTTAGGGTTTAGTTATTTCTCATTATATACGGGTCATCTTTAAATACCTAGTAGGGATTAATTTAGTTGTCAAAAAGTACATACATGTTGTGTCCCTCGAAATGGTACACACAAGCCCTACAGTTTATGTCGATTTATTTGGATAAAATAATGTGTTTATTATAAGAAAATATTTATTGCGAATGAATATTGTATAATTGTATTGGTCAATTATTAAGTGCACCTACTATAATAACCACAAGTGAGTCTCTGTTAACAAATTAATAGTACAAACTGATGTATCATTCTTGGACTGCTCTCATTATAATACATTGTTTCAGCTTCATTATAATACATTGTTTCATATTCATTAAAACGAAACATTAATTTGAAATACAACTTTTTATGAATTTCACTTTTTGTAATTGGACTTCGAATGACATATATTTATGGCCTGATAAGACATGAATAATCATATCTTTATCCCGCAGTAGCATTTAATGCGGGGTTGCAGCTGTGATACAAGTGACCCCTATCGGGAAGTTAGCTCTGCAAGTCTACTAACCATACCCTAAACCTTAAACCATAGTCAGATTTTAACTAATTTGTATGTCAAATAATTGAAGTAACTTGTGCATACAAATATTAGATACACAGCAACTGGCAAATTACTTCACAGTCACGTCATAACAATTAGAACAGACATAATAAAATTAGAGTAAATCTTTAAAATGTGAAATTTCTTGTAAAATTTCAATAGAAAGTAAAAAGAGAAAGTAAATGAACAAATGTATCGGTACTTGGTGGGACCCTATTTCACTTTCTATAGAAATTTCACATAAAATTTCACAGTTTGTAGCAACACCCATAAAATTATACACAGCATTGTAAATGATTTAACCACTAGTTATAGTTGAACGAAATAAACACTCGTCAACTATAGATTAAACCTTATCCATACCATAAACCGTAAACCGCAGTTAGTTTTGAACTGTTTGTACATTTAATATTTTAAGTAATTTGTATGTACTACAATCATAATGCACTTCAAATCCAAAATAAGTTCATGTTTACTAACTGAACACTGAAGGGGGGATTCAAAAACGTGTACTACTAGGGATTAATTATGTCCTGAAACATTACATATACCCTATGCATCTCGAAATCGTACAAACAAGACCTACAGGTTATGTATCGATGATGCCTGATAGAGTGATCCCAATGGCCTCCTGTTGGGCCACGTGAACAATAACCCATGTCGCCCAACCAACCTTGTTGATGTAAAGCGTGTAGAGTTATCATTTTCATGGCTGTTGCTCGGGTCTCTAAGAACACCCGTTCCTGCTCTGTTCCTATTTCTAGTGAAACATCAGACGCATGCATCAACGGTGGAGGTGTGCAGAGCCTCATCCTCGCGAGTATGTTAGCAGTATACTCGGCGAGTGGGTCATCATTTATCACAAACACCTTGTTCAGCAACAGAACACCTCCTTGGACATTACCTTGGTACAGGCCTTTGTGCACCCCGATCATGATGCCAGCATCAGGGTTGTTAAATGTTCCCCACATTTTCTCAATGCTTCCCAGCAACTTGGGAGGCATGTTGGGAACCCTTACAAAAAGGTGTTTCAGAGACAACAGTGGGTATAATCTTCGTGCGACCACAGCAGCACCCCTAGCGCTGCATAAATGAAAACAACATGCACCACACTAATATGATTGAGCTCTGAATAAATATATATAATGAATGCGTTTCTTTCAAAATCAGTGTTAAATAATAATTGATTATGTGCGTTATACCAGCAGCCGAATGAACCGACCGACGAAGGGTCTGTTTCGGCAACCCTTCCTAACACTTTGTCCCACATTTCTTTCGGCAGTGGGGACCATTCAGTTTCATTGAACAATCTGGCAAATAGCAAAGGAAATTCAGTTATAATAATCTATTGTTAATATAACGAGCTGAACCTTAAATGATCCGCTTAATAATGCAGTGAATAACATTTGCCTTTTGGTGGCAGAATCCCTGAAGGCATGACGAGTTGCCTTCAGTTGGGGGGTCACCGGACTTGTCCCAGTATGGGAGGTAGATGAACCCTTTGACGGGGTCGCTGAAAGTTGATTTGTAGCTTCAGATGAACTCTCGTCTTTGGAAAAAGACGTCACCTTCTTTATCCATTCGTATGAGTCTGCCTTCTTCTGCTGCTTGTCTTGTTTGCTCATTTCGGAATATAGCTGTTTTTGATATTTGTTTTTTTGTTTAATATATCTCTGATGAGGTTGTCGATATTTACCCCCTTTATATAGGCCAACATGGTGTACACATTCCCGCGTGGATAGTTATTTTCCCGCGGCAACGAGGTATATAAAGCTTGTGAATTGGATTTCCGAAGTATCCGATATTAGGGCGTAATTCAAAAGGTCAACAAACTACTAGAATTTACTATCCTGCCATATAGATATTCCGAATTTTTGGTCGAATAAGTTCCAGCAATCACTTGATGGCAAGCATCGTAATTTGTTGTCAACTTTGGGGGCACTCGTGTTTCCCTCACAGTACGCAGTAGCAAATTTTGTGTTTACATATATGTGAAATGTTTTATTAACTAATTATACTGCTAGGTATTAAATAAAATTAAGTATTAAAAATTAAATAATTACATTTTATTACCAAACTGTAGGGACAATCATAGGGAATCAAATTGGACATTTACATATTTAATTAAATGTAGGGAATCTAATTATAATGCAACTACAATAAATTAAGTTACTATTTATTATAATAAATAAAATTAAATATTAAAAATTAAATAATTACATTTTATTAACAAACTGTGTTTGCTTGAAACCACTAACCCCTCTCCAACATTCCCTGTAAACCTTATCCATACCCTAAAACTTAACCCACAACCATAGGGAATCAAATTGGACATTTACATATTTAATTAAATGTAGGGAATGTAATTATAATGCAACTACAATATATTAAGTTGCTATTTATTATAATAAATAAAATTAAATTTTAAAAATTAAATAATTACATTTTATTAACAAACTGTGTTTGCTTGAAACCACTAACCCCTCTCCAACATTCCCTGTAAACCTTATCCATACCCTAAAACTTAACCCACAACCATAGTTACAATCAAATTGGACATTTACATATTTAATTAAATGTAGGGAATGTAATTATAATGCAACTACAATATATTAAGTTACTATTTATTATAATAAATAAAATTAAATATTAAAAATTAAATATTTTATTAACAAACTGCGTTTGCTTGAAACCACTAACCCCTCTCCAACATTCCCTGTAAACCTTATCCATACCCTAAAACTTAACCCACAACCATAGGGAATCAAATTGGACATTTACATATTTAATTAAATGTAGGGAATGTAATTATAATGCAACTACAATATATTAAGTTGCTATTTATTATAATAAATAAAATTAAATATTAAAAATTAAATAATTACATTTTATTAACAAACTGTGTTTGCTTGAAACCACTAACCCCTCTCCAACATTCCCTGTAAACCTTATCCATACCCTAAAACTTAACCCACAACCATAGTTACAATCAAATTGGACATTTACATATTTAATTAAATGTAGGGAATGTAATTATAATGCAACTACAATATATTAAGTTACTATTTATTATAATAAATAAAATTAAATATTAAAAATTAAATATTTTATTAACAAACTGTGTTTGCTTGAAACCACTAACCCCTCTCCAACATTCCCTGTAAACCTTATCCATACCCTAAAACTTAACCCACAACCATAGGGAATCAAATTGGACATTTACATATTTAATTAAATGTAGGGAATGTAATTATAATGCAACTACAATATATTAAGTTACTATTTATTATAATAAATAAAATTAAATATTAAAAATTAAATAATTACATTTTATTAACAAACTGTGTTTGCTTGAAACCACTAACCCCTCTCCAACATTCCCTGTAAACCTTATCCATACCCTAAAACTTAACCCACAACCATAGTTACAATCAAATTGGACATTTACATATTTAATTAAATGTAGGGAATGTAAATGCAACTACAATAAATTAAGTTACTATTTATTATAATAAATAAAATTAAATATTAAAAATTAAATAATTACATTTTATTAACAAACTGTGTTTGCTTGAAACCATTAACCCCTCTCCAACATTCCCTGTAAACCTTATCCATACCCTAAAACTTAACCCACAACCATAGTTACAATCAAATTGGACATTTACATATTTAATTAAATGTAGAGAATCTAATTATAATGCAACTACAATATATTAAGTTACTATTTATTATAATAAATAAAATTAAATATTAAAAATTAAATAATTACATTTTATTAACAAACTGTGTTTGCTTGAAACCACTAACCCCTCTCCAACATTCCCTGTAAACCTTATCCATACCCTAAAACTTAACCCACAACCATAGTTACAATCAAATTGGACATTTACATATTTAATTAAATGTAGGGAATCTAATTATAATGCAACTACAATAAATTAAGTTACTATTTATTATAATAAATAAAATTAAATATTAAAAATTAAATAATTACATTTTATTAACAAACTGTGTTTGCTTGAAACCACTAACCCCTCTCCAACATTCCCTGTAAACCTTATCCATACCCTAAAACTTAACCCACAACCATAGTTACAATCAAATTGGACATTTACATATTTAATTAAATGTAGGGAATGTAATTATAATGCAACTACAATATATTAAGTTACTATTTATTATAATAAATAAAATTAAATATTAAAAATTAAATAATTACATTTTATTAACAAACTGTGTTTGCTTGAAACCACTAACCCCTCTCCAACATTCCCTGTATACCTTATCCATACCCTAAAACTTAACCCACAACCTTTTTTTTAACATTAACATGATAGGCTTAGATTTACCGAATATAATGTTAAGGCACTAAATATACTTATAATTAATATGTCATATATTAGATACCAATACAGATGTTTTTAATACAGAACCATATATGTGTTATAATTATAGACTGAACGTATCCTTATTTGTTAAATCGGAGTATCATTTAGTATCCGAGTTAATGATGGGAAATTATGGGTCCGGCTACTGGAATTTCAATTTTCAGTAAACCTAAAATCTGAACCATTGGTTATCACTATTTGAACTGAGGGTTCATTTTGATATATGAGATCCCTTCAGCTGGTTGGATCTAACCCCGAAAAAGTATTCGAAGGATCCAGATTGTAGGTTACTATACACTCGAAGTACATTAGCTGGCAAACTACGTTAATTGGTGGCTCAGACGATCCGAAATGGCACCTGTATTAGGACCCACAGGTGTATCATATGACGGTTCCCGATACACGGAGGGATAACCATTTAAAAGACTGTTTTTTAGTTTTGTAGAACCTGTCTGTTCAAAAAACCTTTTTAATTTGGGTCCATCTGCTATATCTTCATCACTGCAACTGGGGATACATCTAACTGTCTGCCAAAGTTCCACTAGTAAGCTTCCGAAAATTTTGGTCGTTAATACAAACCATTGATTATCGTCTTATGTTTCTAAAAATGTATTTGGATTTTTATATATCTTGTGTTTATAATTTGTTGGTTTGCAGGAACAATTCCTTAGTCATGAATCCATATAGGTTGATGTCACTTCCTGATGAGATGATTATGCTCATCATGGTTGCCGTTATGTCTGGATCGATCGCGGACTTCATAAGGTTCAGATCATGGTACGAATGAACAATATCATTGTCTAGATGTCCTTATTTAGTATGTGTTAAGTACATTTGTAACATGAGATGATTTTGAATGTCCAGCTGCAGAAGGCTTCACGGGATAGGTTCAAGCACAGATATGGTGCATACCCTGGTACCACGTGACATCGTACCACGCACTTTGCCGGTGTTATGTGGACCTTTTGTTGACATCTTCATGGACAAACGTAACCCAGATGCTCTGTATCGGCTTGGTATGCATACCTTTTTCAGACAATTACCTAGGCAATTAAATCTTGGTCTTGCCCAATTGACGGCAGCAGCATATCGGGGACATGATGTAGCTAAATATGCTGTAGCAATGATCCGTATCTTCAATTGGCCAACCGATGAAAATGTGCTGGACAACGCGTTCAACATGCTGGGATTAGTGGTCGCTACGAGACGCGCGATGAATGTCCGGACAGTTTTCATCGATGCTGTTAGGAGATTAACCAGTTACCGCCAAGGTAGGCCATCACACCCGCCGGCCCCTCGACGTCGATGCAACCAGCACGAATTAATTGTGGTTTATCGTATCAACGAGGTCCGGATTTTTTTTCCCGTCCAGTGGTGCTTTAGATGTTATTGTGATGCTGAAGTCATTCGTTTTCGCTACTATAACTGCTGGGCAGCTTATCCTCACCAGAAACCTGGCTAGTAATGTCTGGGATAGGGTTTCTGGGTTTAGGTTCTCCCTTCTTTTTTGCATTTGTATATCGAAAAAAGTAGTAGTTAAATTTTTCAGTGTGTGTGTTCATCTATATTTTATCACTAACCCCTTCTGTGGCTGATCCAACTGTTGAATATAATATATTAAGCTGTCCATGATATACATCAGAAAATCAATGTTTTTATCACTTAAATTTCAGCTGAAGTTGTCACTTTCTGGTAATTTTTGTGCTGTTGAATATGAAGCTCATCACAGATTTCTAGACAAGAATTAAAACAATTCATATGCTGTGTGAAAACAGTTGCAGAGACATGGTTATGGAAGAACAAGTAAAATGAAGAAGATGAACAGTACAACATTGAATAAAAAAATATAATTCAACATGTACCCTGACAACTGACAAGCAATAATCATTTCTCTTTACTATTATATATATATATATTGAGAGACAGCCCTAAAACCCCTATATACATACATACACGCACATATACATATAAATATATATATATACATTTGGATAGAAAGGTGATAGTGTCCAGTTTGTACTAATATATGTGGGCTATATTATGTTATTTTTTATTAAACAGAAAAGCAATTTTTTTTGCTATAATTCGCATTTAACAAACTGTACGTTCAGTTTAAAGTAAGATGAATGTAGGATTACTTTAATTTTTTGTTGGTCAACAATTGCTAAGTATATTTTGTTTTAATAGTTGTGTATTTTAATTTTTTTACTACAAAGTATATGTTTGTTTATTACATACTATTGTATAAATATAGCAGGATGTAATAGTTGAACTATCAATAACTGGTTTTTTTTTATACACTATCATGTAGCTGAACAGTGTGCAGTTACTAGTATATCCCCTGTAATTATTAACTATATGTAATTATATTCTTCAATTTTATAATATATCCAGTCGAAAGAAATCTTCAAACTTAACCCTAGTTTGTTTAACTCATTGTCTTGCCCCTTATGAGCCAAATTAGTGGCCGCGTGCTTGACAAGCTTCATCCATATCCACGTCCTGTCATAAATCTGACACTTTCCACTAAGTTCGTACTGTTCCAATGAACTTTATTTAATTTGTTTGTTTTGTCGAACAAATAACTTATAACTAAAAATAAAATGTTAAGTCTGATTATAAAGTAATTTTATCGTAGAAACGTTATCATATATTGGTACCTTTGATTGAAATTAGCTTTAATCCAAGTCAACAGAGGGTTACACAGCTGACGTGGCTGATTAATTTATTAGGGTTTTGCACAGTTTAATGAATCATACATGGTTGTGGGAACTACTTGAAGTTTCAACTAGTTGACAAATCCCTACATTTTGTATGTCAACAAATACAATGTTAGCATATGCAATTGTCAAATCTTGAACTCATGCCCTATTGATACTGATATCACGTAAAAGTCTTAAGCAAAGAAACACTGTATTACTTATAACAGGTATATACACATTACAATAAATAAATATAAATGTGTGTAAGCCATCTCCGTTTTTAGAAAAATTTTCAAAGGTAGCTTCACATTCCCGGCTACGGCTCTGCATATCCCATCCTCTATATATCCTAAAGTAAATGTGCTCTGTACATAGGAACCCACGTCTTTCCACAACCAGTCTATTATCATGTAATATTTGTCTCTGTTCTATTTATATACGTTAGGTTATGTATGAATTGATTATAATAGGCGGTTGACCGCGCATTGCGCAGTGTGTGGTACAAATTACCTGTCTAGTTAATGTAAATTAAAGTTATACATCAAGTACGTCAACATCTACTAAATAAATAACGCAACGATGAAATAATAGATCACTCGACATCCGGTTTAAGGTTAGGGAATCAGCTTGACACAAACATAACGAATTAAGGGTTGAAACTATGGTGGCCAAACTGTATTTGTCAGTTGTAATCAAAAAAGCATAATCTTATTCATATTCACAGTAAGTGAATATAATACTACGTTTGAGTGTATTTTATACTTTAAATGTATGGTTTACTGCAAAGCAGTCCTGTGCCAGTATAGCTGAGTTTCTACACATTCCTATTTGGACCAATAAGAATTGGATTCCTTACACATACCAATAACAACTGCATATCATGCTTGTAAGGGGGTTCATTACACATAACAAAATGCATCCACCATAACTGGGTCATCTACACATACAAAACGGCACCCTAAACTATTTTCCTGAAAATACAAAATAAACCTACAACACCTGCTATATATGTAGAAATCCTGATCCCAAATCTTAATTGTGCATTCTCCAGATCCAATTTTTCATGCTCCATCTCCAACAGTGCAATCTCGGCCTTCAATTCAGCAATATCAAACACAAAATTCTCATTCGCTATCTCCAGGGATGTATTATTACTCTTCAGTTCAGCAATGTCAACCACAAACAACTCATTCTCCATCTCCAGGGTTGAACATCTGGTACCCAGTGTTTGGTGCAGTGATTGGAATACATGTATTGCTCTATTTCCGTAACCACATATTAACGGATCTTCCCACCCAAAAAAATTACATCCAGTCTCTTCACCAACCTGTATGCATTGCCCACAATACAGACAGACATAAGAGTAATCAACATATTTCACCTTAATTGAACATTTACTTACTGTTTACCATTCCTAATCTCTAAATGAGAAAACATTATATAATCCAGTACAATCAAAGCCAAATTATATTAACCATCCTTGAACAGTTAATTGGTATATACTAACCCTTATTGACAAAACTTAAAACCCAATTCAATTCCATATAATTTCAATACAGGAAACACCAAATCAGCAGTAAATCAAATCCCTAATTGAATATTGGACAGCAATATCGTTAAAAAATTGAGTTGTTCACCATGAAAGTCGTAAAAGCCGTAAACACTAAGCAGCAATACCTTCCAGTAAGGGCACCGATGAAACCTCCTGGTAAAATTCTCCCACGTATATGACATAACCATTGTGGAGACTGCTCCGCAAAAGCACCTCCGTAATTCAGTCGGAGGAATATCGCCCGTGTTTTGGGAATGTGGTGGGTGCGACATCAGACAGCTCCCGTTCATCTTTATGGTCTTCGAGATTGTAGGCGGGAAGAAGGGAGACAGAAGAGGTTCAAAATGGTGTAATATCGTATCTTAAAGTTTTGTTTTTTATTCTACACAAACAAAAAGAGTCACGTGCTGCGCACGTCGCGATGTTTTTTTCGATTATAATACACGAAGCATTAACGGAGGTATAATTACGTTACAAGTTGGGAAAAATTGGTCAGGATTAAAACTCTTCACAGTATCATAATTTAAATATTTGTTTGAAAATATATATTTGGGAATTTCAATTACAAACAATGTCAAGTGGGATAATTCAATTAAATTACGAATAAAATTTACTTGTCAAATATTAATAGCGCGTTTAATTAGCGTATTTTGTCTAATATAGTTCATAGAATGTGGGATTAATTAGGCTTTACAAATGGAACATACTTACGCGCTATAATATTTTCGGAAATTTTCTTCAATGGGACCATCCCAACAGATCCTGCCTAAGTATATAATTTGAATTTTGTTACAAAGTAGAGAGGTAATAGAAGAGAGAACTTGAGAATGTCTTATTATCACACATAAGGAGCCCTTATATAGGGATTACATATACTTGTGGAGGAAGTAAATTTAATACTAGGAAAGTCTAAACAAGGAAGATGGTATATACACGTAATATTGAACATCCACTAAATATATTCATAACACTCCCCCTTGGATGTTCATAAGGGAATTGTGCCTCGTTAAAACCTTACTAGAAAAAACCCATTGGGATAAAAATCTAGTGAAGGAAAAAGAGTACACAATTATGGATCCCTTTTTGTAAGCTGCCTCGTTAAAAACCTTACCAGGAAAACCCGATGGGATAAAACCTTGGTTAAGGGAAAAAGAGTGCAGCGGTGTAGATTCTCCCCCTGATGTTGACATCGCGTAATTTCATTAAGTCGACGCAATCCAATCATATTCGCCAATATTCCAGATGTCGCAGTCGATAAAGCCTCCTTGAAAACATTCGCTAGATAGTCATATGAAAAAATTCGTTGGATGAAGAATAACTTGAGGCGAATGTGTTTTGTATGTCTCCTTTGATATAACAATCTTCGATCGAGCTATATAACCTGCATTATCTTCATATATACAAAATAATGGTACAATATATTTATTATCATCCAACATTCTTAAAAATATTCATGCTAGCATTTTAAATCCTTCTGTGATTTTTATGTGGATTTCACTATCAAATTAGCCACCAAAATAGGCTATAAAATTATTCATATGTGGGACGCATTGAAAACTTTTTTTTTTGTACTGCCAACGTAATAATATATTTGAAGGTGATTGCTCCACTAAATGATCCATATAATAATTGCCAGGATTTTGCATATAACATTTTTACCACAGGTTGTGCGTATATATCTTACGACACAATTTATTTATGCGGGAAATAATTTGTATCCACTGGCTTCCACCTTCTGCATTTTTCATGTTAATACTAGCGTCTTTTCAAACTTTGGCCAATCATAATTATTATTTGACATATTGAGCTCAAGATCCTCGTCTAGTTTTATGATTTCACTCGTGAATAATATTCAAAACTGTTGTCGACAACTTTATATTTTACGGTTCCATCACTTCCCGTTAATGACATAACTCATTGAGATCTCTTTATTGTAATTACAGGTACCTGAACCACTTCTGGGGTTTCATATTTAGTTATGTTTTTAATTCTTTTGGGAAATCACCGCCACAATAAGACCATGTTTATATTTCTTTTCTTTCCATGCTCCATTCTTCTTTCAAAAATTTCCGTGGAACCATTATCGCACGTTTCAGGCGTGACTTATTTTTCATTATAAATTGTCCAACCGGGACATTTAAATTGGAGCATTTGCAGCCGGTAATTGACTTATGACTTTCTGGGTCTCATAAAGTCACTTAATAGGCAGTATCTGAAAATGGTTATCTCTTTGAACTTCAGGTTCATATTATCATTGTGCGAGGATCTAAATGAGATAATAACAATTGTTGTTCAGTCAATCTATTTTCTGCCAGCTGCTTCTTTTCTCCCCCTAATGTTGGAAAAAGTTGTTCATCAATAACAATCAGCAATTCTTGCTTTAAATATATATCATTCATTGTTCCCAATAAATTGTTTGTATCCAACATATTTTTTCCAACATTCCAGACCCATCTTAGTGCGTTGCAGTGGAGCAATTCAAATATATATCGTACTTTATAAAGTTCATAAATGGGGAATTAGTCAATTGACTAAAAGATTTTGTAATGGGGAGAACTGTCATTTAAAATTGGCTTGATGCGCAATTATACTGTTGCTTGCATAATAACATGCATTTACACTCAATTTGCTCTAATTGGTGGCAGTTTAGCTATTTAATTGGAGGATCTTTGTAACTTTCATGCTAAACTGCAAATCTAGACATATAATCGTCTGAATCTTGTAGTAAATATCAACTTTCAATATCATCATCATTCTTTATTGCATAATCTGAAAATTTTGCTATTGCAAATTCGTGATAATTAATGCACATGCGACCATATTGTAGATGCATCTTTCAAAATAATATATCGGTCCACATGACAGGTGAACGGACCCATATTCACATTTTATTATTTCCATAAATACTAGGATTTTATCCCGAGCTTAGTTGATGATGATCACATAATTTTTCTTGAGAGCAAGCATTGTAATGATTTCTGGAGAATCTTCAGGTTCTTCCAAATAATTTCTTGCGCAACATAAGTGATCCGGAATGGACTGTAACCGGTCACGCCAATTATTGTAACCGGAATGGACTGTAACCGGTCATGGATCTTCAATCTCGTTAATTCATAGTCCGAGATATTTAGGAACTTTAGGATCCTTTATTCATTTATAGATCTTATAGGATCTTCCTGATTATTTATTCATAACTCATGATCTGTTAGGATCTTCAGGATCCTAAATGTAGTAATTATTGAGCTTTTGAATAATTCTTGATCTTCTTGATCATTTTATAATAAAATTCAATAAGCATAATGATATATGCAAATCCGACATATTGATGAAGCCGCTCTTCAAGTGATTACTCGTGCATCAACTTCGTGCACATATTTATCTGATTTACAAACAATATTCACAACTTGTTAAAGACAGATACATAGAAAATTTATGATAATCAAAAGGGATAATTATAAAATTAATGTTAAATAAAAGTAGATGGATTGAGAGATTGTTGTTTTCAATCTTGTTGATGATGGATCGCCTCTGTAACTTATGGGGTTCTTGGGTTTGCACTTTATCCAGCAAGTGCTAGCAGTAGCAGGTTCATTGTCTCAACTATGCGAATAATTAATTATTTATGGAATAACAAGTGTTATTATTCTCGTACAAGGCTTGACTTCGGCCATTTTAGTAGCCTAAAAAAAATAAGAGCTATTCGTGCTGATAACGTGTTACAAAGTAGAGAGGTAATAGAAGAGAGAACTTGAGAATGTCTTATTATCACACATAAGGAGCCCTTATATAGGGATTACATATACTTGTGGAGGAAGTAAATTTAATACTAGGAAAGTCTAAACAAGGAAGATGGTATATACACGTAATATTGAACATCCACTAAATATATTCATAACAAATTTCATATAATAAATAACTGTCGACTTATTTGAAATAACTAATTTAGTTAGAAGAAGACACATAACTTCTATGTGCATAGTATACTTTTATTGGCCAATTACAAAGTGCAACTACTATAATAACCAGAATTCAGTATCTGTTAACAAATTTAAAAATACAAAATGATGTATCTTTTCATAACTGGTGTCATTATGAAACACTGTTTCGCCTTCATTATAAAACATTGTTTCATCTTCATTATGAAACAGTTTTCTCAAAAAAGGTAAACCGAAACAGTTATTTGAATTACCCTTTTGTTGGAATGTAATCTTATTAAGTAAAATATAATTCACATATATATGGACTGATAAGACATGGACAATCATAGCTTTATGCCGCAGTAGCATTTAATGCGGGGTTGTACCTTTGCCAAAACTGACCCCTGTCGGGAAGTTAGCTCTTCAACTTTACACTAAACCTTAACCATACCCTATCCCTTAAACCACAGTTAGATATTAACTTAGTGGACATTAAATAATTTAACAAATTTGTATGTAATATACTATTATAATGCACTTCAAATGAAAAAAATTAGTTCATACTTATTCCATAACATTTAGAGCATATATATAATAACATTAAACACAACATTTCAAGTGATTTAACAACTAAGTATGGTTGAATGCAATAAACACTCTTCAACTTGACACTAAACCTTAACCATACCCTATCCCTTAAACCACAGTTAGATATTAACTTAGTGGACATTAAATAATTGAACAAATTTGTATGTAATATACTATTATAATGCACTTCAAATGAAAAAAATTAGTTCATACTTATTCCATAACATTTAGAGCATATATATAATAACATTAAACACAACATTTCAAGTGATTTAACAACTAAGTATGGTTGAATGCAATAAACATTCTTCAACTTTACACTAAACCTTAACCATACCCTATCCCTTAAACCACAGTTAGATATTAACTTAGTGGACATTAAATAATTGAACAAATTTGTATGTAATATACTATTATAATGCACTTCAAATGAAAAAAATTAGTTCATACTTATTCCATAACATTTAGAGCATATATATAATAACATTAAACACAACATTTCAAGTGATTTAACAACTAAGTATGGTTGAATGCAATAAACACTCTTCAACTTTACTCTAAACCTTAACCATACCCTATCCCTTAAACCACAGTTAGATATTAACTTAGTGGACATTAAATAATTGAACAAATTTGTATGTAATATACTATTATAATGCACTTCAAATGAAAAAAATTAGTTCATACTTATTCCATAACATTTAGAGCATATATATAATAACATTAAACACAACATTTCAAGTGATTTAACAACTAAGTATGGTTGAATGCAATAAACACTCTTCAACTTTACACTAAACCTTAACCATACCCTATCCCTTAAACCACAGTTAGATATTAACTTAGTGGACATTAAATAATTTAACAAATTTGTATGTAATATACTATTATAATGCACTTCAAATGAAAAAAATTAGTTCATACTTATTCCATAACATTTAGAGCATATATATAATAACATTAAACACAACATTTCAAGTGATTTAACAACTAAGTATGGTTGAATGCAATAAACACTCTTCAACTTTACTCTAAACCTTAACCATACCCTATCCCTTAAACCACAGTTAGATATTAACTTAGTGGACATTAAATAATTGAACAAATTTGTATGTAATATACTATTATAATGCACTTCAAATGAAAAAAAATTAGTTCATACTTATTCCATAACATTTAGAGCATATATATAATAACATTAAACACAACATTTCAAGTGATTTAACAACTAAGTATGGTTGAATGCAATAAACACTCTTCAACTTTACACTAAACCTTAACCATACCCTATCCCTTAAACCACAGTTAGATATTAACTTAGTGGACATTAAATAATTGAACAAATTTGTATGTAATATACTATTATAATGCACTTCAAATGAAAAAAATTAGTTCATACTTATTCCATAACATTTAGAGCATATATATAATAACATTAAACACAACATTTCAAGTGATTTAACAACTAAGTATGGTTGAATGCAATAAACACTCTTCAACTTTACACTAAACCTTAACCATACCCTATCCCTTAAACCACAGTTAGATATTAACTTAGTGGACATTAAATAATTTAACAAATTTGTATGTAATATACTATTATAATGCACTTCAAATGAAAAAAATTAGTTCATACTTATTCCATAACATTTAGAGCATATATATAATAACATTAAACACAACATTTCAAGTGAATTAACAACTAAGTATGGTTGAATGCAATAAACACTCTTCAACTTTACTCTAAACCTTAACCATACCCTATCCCTTAAACCACAGTTAGATATTAACTTAGTGGACATTAAATAATTGAACAAATTTGTATGTAATATACTATTATAATGCACTTCAAATGAAAAAAATTAGTTCATACTTATTCCATAACATTTAGAGCATATATATAATAACATTAAACACAACATTTCAAGTGATTTAACAACTAAGTATGGTTGAATGCAATAAACACTCTTCAACTTTACTCTAAACCTTAACCATACCCTATCCCTTAAACCACAGTTAGATATTAACTTAGTGGACATTAAATAATTTAACAAATTTGTATGTAATATACTATTATAATGCACTTCAAATGAAAAAAATTAGTTCATACTTATTCCATAACATTTAGAGCATATATATAATAACATTAAACACAACATTTCAAGTGATTTAACAACTAAGTATGGTTGAATGCAATAAACACTCTTCAACTTTACACTAAACCTTAACCATACCCTATCCCTTAAACCACAGTTAGATATTAACTTAGTGGACATTAAATAATTGAACAAATTTGTATGTAATATACTATTATAATGCACTTCAAATGAAAAAAAATTAGTTCATACTTATTCCATAACATTTAGAGCATATATATAATAACATTAAACACAACATTTCAAGTGATTTAACAACTAAGTATGGTTGAATGCAATAAACACTCTTCAACTTTACTCTAAACCTTAACCATACCCTATCCCTTAAACCACAGTTAGATATTAACTTAGTGGACATTAAATAATTTAACAAATTTGTATGTAATATACTATTATAATGCACTTCAAATGAAAAAAATTAGTTCATACTTATTCCATAACATTTTGAACATATATATAATAACACTACACGCCCTGGATTAATAGAATTAATTACGCTTTACAAATGGACAAATAATTACGCCATATACTTGATTCAGAGTAATTATTAAATGGAACGGACCGTACCAACAGATGACACAGTGTGGTGCCTCGTGGCGGAGAGTAAAAATGCTATAAAACATGCTATCAAACCATTCGCTAAAGAGCCACCACATATTTGCCAACTGTAAACACGGCTGTAGAGAATCATTTTCTCCTTGATTCAGCGGACCGTCGTCAAAACTTACTTTATTTTCCCAAATTCAACTATCTTCTTCCTCAAGTCCGAAGCAGTTTTCCTCCGACGTCTCTCTAACTTCCTTCTGCGCGTAAATCGTCTCTATCGACGGTGTTCTCTCAGATACTTTGTTCAAACAGACAGTCAACCTTTTTTTACAGGTACGTTTCCTTTACTGCTATACTAACCATGGTGAACCACTTACGTTTCGTAACTAATTTCTTCCTCTTTCTCCAAGATGGCTGCATGCACAACAATTCTAGACCTGCCCGCGGAGGCGCTATGGTTTATCATGATTTGTGTCGGAGCTTATTCGACCCACGATTTTATCAAGCTGAAGCTATGGTAAGTTTCTGGAAATTCCCTATATAAATTTAAACCTTTCTTCAGTACATGAATTAGGAGTTTGTTCACTGATTTCACTGCTTTCTCTAATTTTTTGTCTGATTTTCCATCGACATTTGTTTTATTTGTGATATATACACAACTAGGACTGTGTATATATATATATATATCTTTTGCCAGAAAAACAAAAAAGCTAACATATCTGCTATATATATATATAGCAGATATGTAATTTTTTTTTTCCTGCCAAAAGATATATATATATATATATATACATATACATATATTATATATATTTGTTGGGAAAAAACAAACAAACGAACATATCTGCTATAAATATTGTTATCTATATGATAGCGTTACACATCTTTGTTTTATATATTCGTCATATTTCTGCTAGGTTATACATATAGAAACGAATGACTGCATTTGGAAAAAAAAAAATGAATGCTATTAGAACCAATGTTGTTTAAATGAGTTAGGGTTTATATGTTGCGAAAATCAGATTCACCACCATACAGTATTATATCTTGTCTTCAAAAACCCTTGTATTAAACTTTTGAACTGCAAACTATGTGTTTGGGTTCACAATTGCTTCAATGTATGGAAATTATGGTTAGGGTTAATACTAACCAGAAATACTGCAGTTCTGCGGAACAAATATGCAATTCTGCAGGACTGAAAACTTAGATATTCTCCGTATGTTGTGTGGTAATGAACATTGAGGAACAATTTTATGATGTTATATAGTAGTTACCCCTCATAAACCATAACTTGTTCATAGCATAAAGATTATGCTGTGGTATACTCAACTAATGACTAACTTTTATAAACTGTTCGTGTACCCAATAATTACACGGATTGCGCGATATAATAATTAACTTTTATATATAATAAATGTTTCAAAACTATTCGACTTTGCTTGAATGATAACTTTTTACTAAATACAATTGTTCCCCATTAAATCAGCTGCAAAAGGTTCAAGGAACTAGGAGACCATCCTTACATTTGGCGGAGAATTTCACTCCAGGGGATGAGCTATCATTTCAATACCGGGAAACAAGCTTCGTTTCTCCGGCAATGCCTGGCTAACTCCAACCCCGAAGCTCTATACAGAGCTGGAGTAGCCAATTTTGTTGGAGGATATTATGCAATAGATGATGGAGGTGCAGTTGGTCTGATACAGTTGAAGGCTGCTTCAGATGCGGACTATCTCCTCGCTACTTACACTCTAGGATTCATCAAAATCTTTAATTGGGACGGTGATGTTCCATTAGTGGAAGAAGGCTACAGCCTCCTCGGAAAGGTTTGCAGAGCCGGCAAGGAGCTAGAATGTCGGAAAAATTTGATTGAGCATATGAAATGTTTCTGGCCTGCGAGAAAATCGAGGGATCCACCACCGTTACCTGAAGCACAATGCAGGAAAAACCACTGGAAGGCCGTATATAACTGGTCGCAAGAATATGAGTTCTTTGAAGATCGAACTTGCATCGACTGTCGATGCGATGCTGAGGTTCAAAGGCTGTATCAAACATTCGACTGGTCCAGCTTACCTGTTCATAGTTATAAGTAGAAATGACAACATGTTTAGTTTTGAACTTGTGTGTAATTATTTTTTTGCTTGCCTAAATACTTTTGAACTTCTGTTTATACTTTTGAACTTCTGTTTGGAAAGACTAAACTGTGTTATCCTTCTGTTCTGATAATTAGAACAGGTCCGGCCCAACTGTTGGCCACTAAGCCTAGGGTTTTAGGGCTCATGTTTTGGGAGGCCTCATTTATGATACTAGTCCTTTATATTTGTTGTGTTCAGCGTCGTGTATTTATACAATTAAAGTCATCTAAAAGGCCCCAAATTCAAATGAGGCTTTAACCCTCAAATTCTCTTGGGCCGGACCTGGATCTGAACCTTTAGCTCCCTCAAATTCTCTTGGGCCGGCCCTGGATCTGAACCTTTAGCTCTTTCTTCTCATATCATACGCGTGTCCCGTTTTTTACAATGTGTTTTACAATTTTTCTCCCTGAAATTCACTTTTAATGGGACAAAACTACCCCTTAACCTATATAGACTTCATGGAAAATCACCGTTCTTCCCTCCATTTTCAGGTACTGTGCTCTGCGCTTTCTCTTCTTCTAATCATTTGCTCTACTCCCCTTACGAAGCTAGCTGGACCAATGCACTTGCAAAAAAGTTAGGTCTTCAACCGGTCCTCCGTACGAAGCTCGCCGATGCAACAGCGATGCGATTTGCACAATCAAACAGGCTTATTCGTGGAAGGACTTCTCCGGGATGTACCGTGGGTGCCCCTATTTCCGGGTTATTTTGCCTATTTCTTATTATTTCATGTGTGGGCGTGTCGAATTGGATAGTAATTACTCCAATTTTGTAATACCGGTCTCTCCATTAAAATTAAGGTTTACCTCAATAAGGGGTTCTATTAAATTTGTAAATCAACGTCCAATTGATGTGTGGGTGTGTCGAATTAGACAGTTATTAGTCCAATGTTTTAAATAGGGTTTGTCAATTGAAAGACGGGTTAACATGAATTAGAGGTTTAATTCAAACTGTCAATTAACGTCCCCATACGCGAAAATCGTGGTTCAATATGTCAAATAAGGTTCCATGCTGTAAACCTTAGGGTTTCTGAACTGGACTAATTTCTATTTCCTGAATTAGGGTTCTTATAATTAAGGTCTAACACAACGAATTCCTCTTTCTTTTATGTTCAATTAGGCATTAAAACAGTCAATTAAGGTTCAAATTAAGTATACTTGTAATTGCTGTAAATTCCGACAGCTTGAGCCGGATTGAGGATGTAATTTATTTTACAGGGAACATCCGGCAATGTGTGGTTATTGGATAGACACCAGTGGATAAATTCAAATCAATGTACCAGTATTTGACCAGCAACTGTTCAAACTTGGAGATGGGGGTTGTGGAATTGAAGATGGACAGTGCAAAGCATGATCTCGAGAATGCCAAATTCAAGATTCAGAATGCAAAGTTTAAGCTCGCAAATGTCAATTTCACGATGCAGAAGGATAGTCTTGACTCTTGAGGTGGAGAATGGAACACTGCTGATGGGGAATGCTCACTTAGACAGTGAGTCAAGGTTGTGGTGGTTGTGTCCACTAAATCAATCACAAAGCATCAATGTGTCGTTAGTGTATACCGCATTACACTTTAAGCAATTGGTGATCCTGTGTTTTTTTTGTTTTTTTTTTTTCCAAATCAACGCAAGCTAATACGACATAACTGTGTTAAATGAAGCCATGTTATATAACAAAACAGCATTATCAATTCAACGGAGACTTGGCCATTTAGCTTTCAACCCGAAAAACAACTTAAACCACCAACGCACGCGAATTCTTCTGTACATCAGATCCAAAACATGGATCCAATGTGCTGAACTATCAACTAATCGGAATCCGACGTCTACCATATATAGGATCTAAAATATCTGCTGTATTCCACAGATCAGTCAGAAATATAAGTCTACTATACAAACACGCACAAAACGATAATTACAGATTTCTTAGTTTTTTTTGTTCCTCATCCACACTTCGTTCGCAGCCAACTCAAGTCTAACTGTCCCGTGGATTAGATGGACGCCAAAACACTCCTACACCACTGCATCATAATAAAGACAAAACAACTTACATTGCCTCAGTTCCTTCGTAGTTCCTACTACTCCAACAGTTTTTACAGCCACAACTAACGACAGTATATACGTGCTCGTCCTTCCACGGTAAATCTCATCGTGTTATTCTTCGCTAGTATCAAAGAAGCAATCATCGACAGCCGATGTCTTGGGGTTAAAACCTGTAGACAATATTCAATTGGATAACTTGGAGATTTAAATATACATCACAATCTACCAATATTGAGGGGACGATCTGACCGTTCGAGGTGTTATGTTTGGAATTTGATCGTGGGCGGTCATGAAATGCATAACGTACATGCCACAGTTACTCCTGAATAATAAAACTGCATTAACACATCTTCATAATATGACGACTCAATCTTTCTAATTATGCGTTAGTACTGGCCAATAAAAATAATTCTTCAGCGCTCGTACTTTCTCACCCATCACCCAAATATGCTTGATTTGGTACGTTCTCAGGAATTTTAATCTCCCATTCACACGGCCTATAGCGGGTTGTTGGATTGGGAATGCTGGTCTCAAGCAGCAGAAAGTATTCCTGGATCCAATATACCTGCTCTTCCCTATGTTAAATCCTAATAAAATACTTAGGGTATATCATAAATGACCTTACAATGCTACAAGTTCATTTACTAACCACTCGGGCACACTCATCAATCCTTTTACTTGAATTACCAGGCAGCGTATCGACATAATAAACAGCTCCCTCTTTTAGTAATATCACCACTAAGTACCAGTGTGTTGATTCTTCATTCATTGGAATGTATATCTGGATATATATATATATATGTCCATAAAACACTATCATCACCCTCATCTCTAACTATAACATAGCCTATACAATGTCCCAAATCATATAATCATCTTACCCGTTCACATTTCGCAATACCAAGTCCCAACCAGGATGGGCTAAGTGATGTCATCCTAGATTGACGTCCGGCATCCATAGCAGCGAATTGCTGTAAATTTAACATTGAACAACATTGGATCCTCTCGTTAATGTTACATTACGCACTACTGCAACGACATCCACTAGTTAATCAAACCTGAAACCACGTGGGTAGGCACCAAATACGCCAGTTATGTTCTGATCTTTGTTTGCAGTTCACAATATTCGCTACACTGTTGATTACCTGCATCAATCAGATAGACATACCAACGCATAATCATCACTTCGTGTACTACTACAAACAAATCCAATCTAACGGAAACTTACATCATCAATGATCCATGCTCCGGGACGAAGCGTCAACATAAAACGACGACTGACTGATATCACCGCGTTCTGCGTGAGCACCTCTCTGTTAAACACAAACCACTACTCAAATAACGAATTTCACTTTTCAAATGAAACTTTGACTCCCAAAATTCTCACCTTTCATATTCTTCTTCGCTTACGCCACTCGGAGCTTGGGCAAAAACATAATTTAGAACCATTTGCTCTTCTTTGTTAATCTCAGGACCCCTACAGGCGTCCATATACCTTAACACTGCTACTTTCCCATTGACATCCTATTCATTGTTTTTTTATAGCCTCGTTACATGATGAACATTATGCACGCCAATATTAGCTGTAATACTGCAACATACCTGGACCCGGTTCTCGTGTTTCAACCACTCGTCATACCAAGTCTACAAACATTATAAATCATCAACCTATCAACGGTTACTTCTACATTTAAACTGAAATGAGCAGTTACACGTTATAAAAAAACAGACCTTCTGACTTGTACTCGAAGAGGTTTGTTCTCTTAAAGGGTTAGCCATATTCCTGAGATTGGAGATCCTGTTGCTTTGAAATGGTTAGTCATAATCCACCGAACAATATTCAAATTTTATACTGTGCTAATCACCATTGCAAAGGACTCTTGCAAGAATGTCTCGTTGAGGAATTTCGTAAAAAATGTTAGATGCAACAGCTAAATACACTCGTAACATCAGTGTAGATGACGAGGGATACAAAGACACCCACGAGATAAATCCAACCCAATGGACAAACGACTGAATTATCACATCGCTACTGCAGGATTAACCTAACTACGAAGGAAACCGATTCAATCAATTAAACTAGAAGAACCATACCACAAATGCACTACACTAGATACATATCCGACCGTAAGAGCGGACTTGGAATATGAAGGGAAGATGATCCTTCACTGGCCATCAATGGAGCTTGAGACGAAGAAAAACGTCGGGATTTTATGTGAAGGTTGAAAGGTGCGGCCACTACTATGCTGTTGAGACACGGTACATCCAAACAACATTTAACGGGACTTCCTAACGCTGTTAAACCGGAATTACTCGAACCAGACCAGGCCGAAAATGATTAAACCAGAAATTCAGATTAAAATACATTATTAATACGCCGCATGAAACAGCGGCCGTTCCATAGTTTAGTCCTAGAAAGATGGAGAATGAACTTCAGTCGAATCGGTCTCAACTTAGAACATATTTGTTGAAGAAGGCGCGATTGCTAAAAGAACCTTATACTCTTCTGAACTCAAAAATGAGTAACTAATGTTTGGGCAAACTGATAAATGAATTTTAATACTAACGCTTCCCGTTTGAAATTGAGGAAACAATGTTGATACATAAAAAGGTGAATAATGAACCCGACTCAAAATAACCCGTACCCAACTCGTCTCGGGTATGTCTTTTTGTTAACTCGGTTTTCATTTAATAATTAGTGGCTTAACTATTGTAACTTTACTTTAGTGCATAAAAAAACTGTTGTACCTATTGATTATAGTTAACTGTTGTAATGGTTAATTTAAATTCATGATCTCGTCATTTATGGACAGAAAAATGTAATATGAGGACCAAACAACTGAAAGAATAGAACATCTTTGGAATTCAAATGACAAACTTGAATCAAAATCATTGTACTTATATTATCAATCTATTATACATTGTAGAGGTTCAAGGTAAACAACAAAGGGGTATGACAAGAACTACTCTCCATAGTAGCCATCAAAGTTCAAAAAGGCTGTTTTTTTAGTTGCTTCTACCACAAGAAAGCAATATCGTGCTATTCCGTTCTTGCACCGATGATTCAAATAACGCTGAATGCAGATTGCACTGTAGATGAGAAGCGGGAGGCGATCGTTTGGGTAGCAAATGCTTGAATCTGCTTCTTGGCATCTGAAATGATGAAAAAAGGTGTGATTTTGAAGTACCCAGAAAAAAGAAGCTAAAAACAGAGGAGCAGACAAAAAGGTTGTTTTGAACTAAGGTAGTGAGGAAGGGAAACTACCTTTGCGGCATTTGGTGAAGCCGACAATGTTAGCGATGCTGAGAGACAGACAAACTCCGATAACAAGGAGGTAATCCGCTTGAAACCGTATAAGAGAGAATATTCCAAGAACAGTCCATGCAACCGCCTGAATTTCATAATAAAGTATAAAATTTGTCTAAATTCAAATATTAAATCTAGAATTCAGTCACCCAGAAAAGGATTTTGATGAACACAGAAGCTTTTGATGAAGCAGATCGAGTTCATTTGATTGTTTCTTGTTTCTATTGTTCCTGTTAAGATTAAAGGTATGCCAAATTTCATGAGGTGCAGCTTTAACTTACCGCGAGATAAAGGGTCCACCAGAACAACCAAGAATCCTTCTTGTTCATCCGAGCAAGTGACTGATAAGATAAAAGGAGAATCAGATGTTCAACATTTTATTGATTGCTAAAAGTAATTAATAATAGAAAGTTCAAATATTTCAAGCAGTTTAGAGGCTACACTAACCTCTTGATCAAGACACTCAAATTTCCAGACACTCTCACCAAGATCATTGATCTCATTCCACCATCTCAAACCCACCAAAATACGACCACTTACATTCTTCACGACCCAGAAGTCCATGGCAGCAAGAAGGACAGTCACGACAAAGATGATAACAAAGTTACTGATGAACAGGGCAGACAGTATGTAAAATGCCAACGCAGCAGCCTGCCAACAAAAGCAAATTCCAATTGAGGTCTTATGAGCTGCAGACATGAGTTCATATCGCATGTAATCAAGCAAGAGAACATCAGTTCAAACCTTGAAGAGGACATGAAAGAAACATGTCTTTGGGTTGCTATAGTTTTCCTCGACAGGCTGCAAAATAAAAAAAGTTAGCAAATCAATAGAGTTAAACCCAAAATTATATGAATCACTAATAAAGAGAGCTTATTTACATGAAATGAAACAACAAAACGATGCAAGAATCTCTAAGTTGTCTGCTTAATTTATTAGATCAGGCATGTCTTATTTTGCTTTATCTTCTTTTCACTAAGAAAATTCTCGAACAAGTAAATCCTAATTCCTAATCAATAATTCTTAGGATGGTAGAGATAATATTGAAATTTAGTCTGGAAAATGACAATCATCGTTTGCTCAAGATTAACAACATTTAGCTACCTCCAAGGCTCCAGCAATCATAATCTAGAACCAGTAGATTTCAATGTGCTACAATTATTAAGGTTTTCATTTACCATCTTCAGTCCTGATTTCTACTTAAAACAATGAAGAATTTCAGTAGCCTCACTATACAAAGTTCATTCAGCTGCATTTTCTTAACAATTAGGTGAGATCCATTCTTTTGCAGTTTGTATAAACTGGTACTATTGACTAAATGAAGCAACCATAGCTTTCTTCACAAATCAGAGCTGAATTTATCCAGGTTATTCAAAATCAAGCAAGATTGAGCTCAAAATTTCTAAGAAACAGCCTAGAATTCTCCGTCTCATAATCCACAGATCTATACGCACTAAGCCAAGAAACTTGATATTAAGGAAACACCGCCAAAGGCATTTCCTCGAACATCAGTCATCAATTACCGATGACAAAGCGGATCGTAGAGGACAAGTAAATCGAATGAAACGTGAGCTGAGGTCAACTTACCTGGCCCGGACCCATCCCAACCGGAAATACGGACAATTACGATGATTCAGAAGGGAGCTGTGATGGATTTACTACCAGTTTCGCCGGAGATGGATCGATGAATCAATTCTTCATGCGGAATTCTTCATTGCGTTGGTCTGTTCATACTTCGTAGAAGAAGAAGACGACAGAGATCTGCTTCTCCGCCTAACCATGGGCCTGATAAGTGATAATAGTCTGGGCCGCATCTAATTGTTTGTGATTAGGGGGTAAACGAATCAAGCTGCTCGGAATCGAATAGGACAAAACTCGATTCGGCTCGGAAAAAAAAAATCGAATCGAGCTGAGCTCGAGTTAAGCTTTCTGGCATGTCGAGCTCGAGCTTGATAGTGCTCGACTCGAGTTACTCGCGAGCGTAAACGAGTTTCGAGTTCAACTTTATAAGTCTAGTCGAACTTTCGAGTTTAGTCGAGTCGAGCTCGATTTTTTTAGTTATGAGAAATGTTAATTTATTGTGATATATAATTGATTAACGAGTCGAGCCGAGCTCGATAATGTCGAGCTTGAATTCGAGTCGAGTTTGAGTTTCAAAATGAGAGGTCGACCGAGTTCGAACTCGAGTTTGAGCTTGACAAATACTAATCGATTCGATTCAAGTTTGACAGATACTCAGCTCGACTCGAGTCGAGATTGATAGATACTCGGGTGACTCGGCTCGTTTACACAAAATTGCATAAAAAGGAAGATGACTTTTAGAGGGATCAGTGGATACAAAACAATACAACCCAACCCAAGTGGGGTCATTGTCTTATCCACCATATTACTTCTACACCAGAGAAATCTGAACCAAAAACAATAGACATGGAAGAGAATTTATGGTCACATAAAATTTATTCATTCAAATAGATCATCTCTCTGCTTCTACACTGTGAAGTTCGAGCAGGAGAAAGTAGAGATATCACCATGGCCAAGCTGGTGTCTCTGCAGCAGCAAAAACACCCTTCTTTCTCCGTCCTCCCTTCTTCCTTCTCCGACTTCAATGGCGCCAGGCTTCATACCTCTGTTCAGGTCCCTCTCTCTTTATAAAATCTGCATTTTTCCAACTGGTTATTGGTTAGAATTTAATTCAGTGTGGACTGACATTGGATGATGGTGTTGTTAGAAGCATGCAATTGTAAGATGTTCTGTCCTTTCAGACATTTGATCAGAGTTCTTGATAAAGTTTCAGTTTTTCAAACTGGGTATTTGTCAGAATTTACTATGCGTGGCATTGGATCATGGTCTTTAGTCATTCTTGTGGAATGGAGGATACGAGACATTCTATAATGTTGCTAACTGAGAGCTTGCAAATCCAAGTTATCTCTTTTCAGACATTTATTTAAACCAGGAATTTTTTTCATAAAGTTTGCATTTTTCCAACTGGATATTGTAGTTAGATTCTTTATGCTCTGCATTATATTGGAATCAGAAGGAATCATCACTATTCAGTATTTACCAAAAAAGGAACTTACCAAAAAAGGAACATGATTTAGCAGCAGAACTTGAGACTCTCAGGTGTTGTCTTTTCAGACATTCTAATAATGAATTCTTGATAAAGTCTGCATTTTTCAAAATGGGTATTGGTTAGAATTCACTCTGGTACGGCATTGGATTATGGTCTTTAGCAATTGTTATAAAACTCAGCTCAAAGTATTTACTTTGGAACTAAAAATCAATGTTTGCAGTTCAAGAGAAAGGTGTCACAGCCTAAAGGAGCATTCCAAGTCACTGCTTCGAGCACCAAGAAGATCCTCGTAATGGGAGGTACTCGATTCATCGGTCTATTCTTATCGAGGCTCCTTGTTAAAGAAGGACATCAGGTAGATATATCTTTTACCCTTTTGATTTCCCTTCTTGATAGAAAAAAATTATTCATTTGGTAAGAAATTTGGAGATGATATTGTTCTTGCATTGATAATTTGGCAGGTAACTCTGTTTACTCGAGGGAAGGCACCGATCGCCCAACAATTACCGGGTGAATCCGACAAGGACTTTGCTGATTACTCTTCTCAGGTTGAACCTGGTAACTTAGTTCACAAGTAAAGTTGTCAGAGACTAAGAGAAAAGACAGTTTAGTGATGTTTTTTGGTTTATGTTTGGCTTGGTAGATCTTGCACTTGAAAGGAGACCGAAAGGACTTTGATTTTGTGAAGTCCAGTCTCTCTGCTGAAGGCTTCGATGTCGTTTATGACATTAACGGTACATTCAAATTATGTTCATCATATGTGTTTCAGTGTTTGTTAATGTTACTTATCACACAAGTAATTTAAATCATGTCTTGTTTCGATTGTTCGATTCCTCAGGCCGTGAAGCAGATGAAGTTGCACCAATCTTGGAAGCTCTACCAAATCTCGAACAGTAAACTCCTTAATCCATCTCCGAAATTTGATAAACAAGAGCGATCTAACATGCAGTATTTAACTGTATAAATAATGTTTCCTGTTTCTTGCATGACAAGTCACTGGATATACTGTTTTCTTGTAGGTACATTTACTGTTCTTCTGCAGGTGTCTATCTGAAAACCGATACTCCACCTCACTACGAGGTAAATAGTTCGATCTTTAATTGAGATTATACTTTCTCTTCAAATATATGTCCCAAAAAATGGCTTCTTTTTTTAATTTTTCTCGTGGATTAATGCCTCGACGACATGGGATCATAGGTGGATGCGGTCGATCCAAAGAGTAGGCACAAGGGAAAGCTCGAGACCGAGAGCTTGCTCGTGTCGAGTGGTGTCAACTGGACTTCAATAAGGCCAGTTTACATCTACGGGCCACTGAACTACAACCCGGTCGAAGAATGGTTCTTCCACCGTCTTAAAGCGGGCCGCCCGATCCCAATCCCCAATTCGGGCTTGCAAATCACCCAACTCGGGCACGTTAAGGTTGGTCCAATCTCATATCGATAAACCGACGCATCTTTTCCGACATTTGATAAATATCGTCACTGTAACAGGATTTAGCGACGGCGTTTATTAAGGTTCTCGGTAACGAGAAAGCGAGCAAGGAGGTGTTTAATATCTCGGGCGACAAATACGTCACCTTTAACGGGTTAGCGAAAGCATGCGCCAAGGTAATTTTTGCTTTTTCCAATCGTGTCGGGCCATGACTTTTCGTATCGAATAAGGTTCTCATTATCTTGGAATTTTACAGGCGGGTGGGTTCCCCGAGCCCGAGATTATTAACTACAACCCTAAGGAATTCGACTTCGGTAAAAAGAAGGCATTCCCTTTCCGCGACCAGGTAAATCTTAACCTGGTCAAGAAATAAACTAGAAGCGTAAAATGTAACTTTTTGATCATTTTTTTTCCAACAAAGGTGTCCGTTACTAAAATTCTTGAAAAATTGATCGTACAAACACAAACACTTTTAGCGACATTTTAAAATCTCGTGGCTAGAAGTATAATAATTGTTATAAGAATTATGCTTAAGATATTTCATTTAGTTGTTCTTAATGTTACTGAACATTTATGACGTTAAATTTATTTTACAGCATTTCTTCGCATCTGTCGAAAAGGCGAAGAGCTTGCTCGGGGTGATACCCGAGTTTGATCTTGTTGAAGGGCTCACGGACTCTTACAATCTCGACTTTGGGAGAGGAACGTTCCGGAAGGAAGCAGATTTCTCGACGGATGATATTATTTTAGGAAAGAGTCTGGTCGGAGCTAAATAGTTTGAAAAACTAAGGAAGTTTTAATGAATTATTTCATTAATATTGTAATCTATCTGAAATCAAATGAACATCTTGTGCACAATTAATGTTGAGATTCAATGGTTAGTAAGTAATCTACCCTTGTATTTTCGCATCCATTCCGTAAAAGTAAATTATTTTTGTTGCTGAAGCAAACTTGGCTGAAAAGAGTGAGTCTGCTGAAGACTATATTTTCTTTTACCAAGTTTGCATTTTTTTTTTCCAACAGCGGACTGATTTCTATATATAAAAGCTGATTCATCAAATTATTTAGTTTCAACTCTTTATATTTTTTTTCTTCTTTTAAAACTCAACAGCATGCATGCAATAAACATCAAGTGTTTTATTCATTAATTTAATTTAACTACTTGGGGAGGAATTTTAGTATTATTATTATCAAATGCATAGCAGTATATTATGAAATCATAATTTTTTTCTAATATTAAAATCAACTTTCAGTAAAAAAAAATGGTTTAATAAATGAAGTAAATAAATAATTTAGCGCAAGTTGGTTGAAAAAATATAGTTGTTATTGTCACTTTATAGTTAGTAGGGCTGTCAAAACGGGTTCATATAAGAAATGGATTTTATTGTCTGATAAATTGTTTCGTTAATAATGTAATCTATCTGTCAAATGAACATCTTTTGCACCAATTAATGTTGAGAATCAATTTGTATTTTTTTTCGTATTCATTCCTTAAAAGTATATCATCTTTATTGCTCGAGAAAGTTTTACTAAATAAACTAAAAAAATTATGCTTCCCTTGTTTACCGAGAAAACACATATCGGTGGTTAGACTATTTATTATTAATTTAAGTATATTTTTACGATTAATTTATTGTGCAGTTACACAATATATGTATTATTATTTATTTTCATGCTAAGTTCATATATTTTAAGTAAAATACATGTCTTTTTTATAAGTAAAAGACATGTCTTTTCCAACAGTTCGAATTAATTAACTTCAGTTATTTCTTATATTAATTTACTAATTAATATTGCAGCTTCTACGTAGACGAAATTCCAATTCGGGTGTTGAAGAATGCAACTACATTCGGTTGTGGATATCAGAGCCCATGCAGATAATGGCGACCAACTGGTTTGCCGAATGGACTCTAGGCGGTCGACTAATGGACTGGAGTAAGGCACCGTTCATCGCCTCCTATAGAGACTTCAACGTGGACGCGTGTCCCGATGCTGGAAATCCGGATTCCTGCAGCTCTTTGGATTTATGGTGGAATCAAGAAAAATATTGACAGTCAGATCCACCGGCAGAGGCTTAATATAAAAGAATCCGGGAGAAGTATCTTATTTACGATTACTGCGTCGATAAACTCAGATACCCAGTTACACCACCAGAGTGTGCTTTTCAATTTTAGTCGTTAGTGTATTTGTACTACTATTATTGTTTAGTATTAATAAAATACAATGTTTTGTGTTTTTATATATATATTAGAGATTGTAGGGAAATGTGTGGTCCGGGCGAACGAACAAGTCCCTCCAAAATGGTTTAATTATGTGTTTTGGAGCAACTTTTACACTGGGGGAGTATGCGTCAGGCATATAACAATTATATCGTTTCTTCTCAATTTTCATGTTAGCGTTCGGATTATTGGTGATACCGTGTCCACCGGGTGCACAACTGTGTAGTGTCAAAATATTAGTTTTACTTTATTTAAGGCCATTTTGAGTATCATGTTTGTAAACCGGGTGCACCTAGTATTTGTGGGCACAATTATATTGCTTTTCACTGGAAAATTTAGTCTAGTAACGTTCGGAAGGAGAGCAACAGACAAGAATAAGAAAAATATGTCGTCCGACTTAGTTATGAACGTGTCTCCTTTTGCAAATTAACCCACATTTTCAGCCGAAAAGGTTCCCATATTGAATATATGATACTTTTGACCGAATTAAAGAATTCTTCCTATTTATTATTAATTTAAGTATATTTTTACGATTAATTTATTGTGCTGTTACACAATATATGTATTATTATTTATTTTCATGCTAAGTTCATATATTTTAAGTAAAAGACATGTCTTTTTTATAAGTAAAAGACTTGTATTTTCCAACTATTCGAATTAATTAACTTTAGTTATTTCTTATATTAATTTACTAATTAATATTGCAGCTTCTACATCGACGGAATTCCAATCCGGGTGTTGAAGAATGCAACTACATTCAGTTGTGGATACCCGACAGAGCCCATACAGATAATGACGACCAACTGGTTTGCCGAATGGACTCTAGGTGGTCGACTAATGGACTGGAGCAAGGCTCCGTTCATCGCCTCCTATAGAGACTTCAAAGTGGACGCATTTCCCGATGCTGGAAACCCGAATTCCTGCAGCTCTTTGGATTTATGGTGGAATCAAGAAAAATATTGGCAGTTAGATCCACCGACAGAGGCTCAGTATAAAGCATCTGAGAGAAGTATCTTATTTACGATTATTGCGTCGATAAACCCAGATATCCAGTTCCACCCCAAAGTGTGCTTTTCAATTTTAGTCAGTGTATTTGTACTACTATTATTGTTTAGTATTAATAAAATGGGTTAACACTACAAGAAAACAGGGCATCAGCAACAGATACGTTTCCAACAGACTGATTCTGTTGGAAATTTCCAACAGATTTTCAACGGCTTCCAACAGACAGCAATTTGGTAGGTTTCCAACAGATTTTCCAACAGATTTTACCAACAACCACTTTTTTGTTGGTAATCTGTTGGAAGATTTAGATTTCCAACCTTTTTCCAACAAATGTCTATATGTTGGTAGAAGTAAGAGAAAAGTCTATTAGGACAAGTTCAGAACCGAATCGGTTCTTTTCATGACCGAGTCCAATGGACTTATTTTTGTTAGTCCTGGACTCATTCAGTTTGAGAACGTTACGGTCCAAGGAGTATAGGACCGAACCGTTTAAGAAAAGTGAATGCGGAGAAGTTTTGTTTAGATGTTGAATGTCATTAAGAATGATGAGTTACAGAGTTCCCACATAGTTCAGATCTGAGTGATGGTTTTGTTTAGATGATGAGTATGGTGAGTGATGACAATTATCATTTTACATACATACTATAAAATAATGAGGCGGATTATGTATGTAACGTAGCAGATTATATCATGTAGAGAGGCAAATTATATTAGGCAGAATATATATATATATATATATATATTTTAAAAAAAAATCTTCAAAAATAGTGACAAATGTTTTTTTTTTTAATCGGTCATTAACAATCCTAGCGGTCCTGGACTGAATAAATAAATCTAAGAAAAAAATCAATTTTTTTTTTTGAAAAAAATTACAAAAATAGTGAGAAGTGTTTTTTTAAAAGAAAAACAGTCTTAGACCGAAACCAGAACCGAAAAAGTCAGGAATGTTTCAAACGGTCCTAATGGCTCCACACCGCTCTTCTAGAAACCTTTTTTTAATGTTCAATTTATGGGCGAAATTTGACGATTTTGTGAAAAGTAAAGAGTGATTGATTATGAGTGAGTGGGTAAGTTGATGAAAATGATTGAATGGAGATGAAAAGACGCGCCGAGACACCAAATTTCAACAAAAATAAAACTTGGGACAGTCAATTTTAACATTTCAAACTTCAGACACCTAATTTTAACATAGGGTAAACCTTGGACAGTTTTTTAGTAATTAACCCTAATAATAAAACCATTTTTTTTTTTTGGGTAAACAATAAAACCACTTCGAAATCAGGTCTACATGCACCAAACCGCTGAACTACCAAGACTCACTTCATCTTCAAAGTTCAAACTAATCAGTATATATAATCAAATTAAATAGTATATAATCTAATTTAAAATATTGATTTTAGAAGTAAAAATAGCTGTCACACACATGAACTAACTAAAGCTGTCACGCACTTAAGTACCTACCTTTAAGCAATTTTTTTTGCTAAGTTAGAAACTAAAGCGGAGAAGATAGAAAATCACATATGCTTCTCTCCCAAAGTCCTGACCGTGTGTGCTTCTCCTCCTGCTTATTCCTAGCCGCGTCGGCAACGGGATCTACTCCAGTGGTTCAACGCTCTTGTATCCCTTTACTTTCTCGTATCTCTATCCATAGAGTTCTAGGGTTTTGACCCCAAGCTCTGCCCCCTTCGTCCCTCTAGCCTTAATTTGATTTCTAGGGTTTCGACTCTCAAGCTCCGCCCCTTCGCCCCTCTAGCAGGTATTTTTTCAATCCTCAACAGTTTGTGGTATCGTTCTTTTATTCTCTCCTCTACGTCCCTTAATTAAATTTCTAGGATTTTGACTGTTGATTGTGTACCCAATTTCTAGGGATTCGACTGAATCAATCCATAATCCGGAGCCCATTTTGTAAACCTACACGATATCGGTGCTTCATAGAGTTATTTTTCCATAGTGCCTTGAATTATTTAGCACCTTCCCATTTTCATTATTAAGTTTTTGGGTTAATGTTTTGTTCGAGCCACAGGAAACAACACAGTTACCAACAAGTGACAAAAGCGACCTATCTGTTGTTGAAGCCAAACTTACTTGGATGGTTCATATCATTGCAGCTATCCTCAAAATTAAACAAAGCACTGGTGTCAGGTAACATATGAGTTTGTACCTCTTACAAATATATATTCATTGTTGAAGACCTAACTGGTTAGCGACATATGAACGCCCAAAACCTTCGGGCATGTGTTTTACCTGAGCCGAGCCGGAGTGCAGGGTACTCTTTCCGTGCCTCGGGAAATAGTAAAGACTAGATCACCAGTTGAGGGTCTCTTAAAATTAAAGTGCGTTATCATTGATGTCCAGATTATTAGGCCATGGGACACTGATGTAGAACTCATTCACAATTGGTAGATGCCTAAAATTTTGGAAATGCTAGAAGCACATGAATATAAGCGAGATTAACATTTTAATAAGTACATGGTTTAGCAGTGAATTCTGTCTTTGCATGTTGTATCAAATAGATCATAAACCCATTTTTAGGCTTCGGGTTATATCAGAGATATCAAAATTTGGTTTTAGGTCGGTTTGAATGCACCATGCTGGACTTACTTTTAAGAGTGCAGAAGTTCGCAACCCATATTCATGTTTTATTGGCTTCGTTTAATTGTCTGCCTAGGCGCCAAGTTCAGATATATAAGGTGCAAGTACAGTATACACAAGTCTGACTAGTTAGGGGCGTGCTGACATGAAAGTTATATATTAAGTCCACATTGTGAAGTTCCATGTTTAAAGAAAGGACAATAATGTGGCATATAAGCGTGAGAGTGACTGTTTTGCTAGATTTTAAACATAATATCTTAGGTTGGTTGTGATCTCAGATCACATAAAGTTCATTGTTAATTTCATAATCTTCAATAGTATGATTCTTTCTTTTATTTTTGTGCCACATTTTGGAATCATAGAGGTTACTTGATGCAGAACTTTCAGCTCATGTCTTGCAGTAGATCAAAGTAACCGATACTGGGCTACATAGCCAGGTGATCCAACTATTTTGTCATGTTTACTTCATATCCCAGGATTTGATGAAATTTAAGTCATTTTGGCTAGAAATTGAGTTTCTCAAGAAATGAAAAATATTTGTTAACTATTAAATATGACGTCGTTTATTTTATAATGAGGTAAAATAGTTGGTTTCCAACTATTAAAAACCAACTATTAAGTATGAGTTGGTCGGCTTTCAAGGGGTTGTTGGTTTTATTCCTTGACTGGCTAGAATGACAATGATTTAGCCCTTCTCGATATATTGTGTCTTTCTTCAAAGATATGGGGAACCGAGCAAGCATTGACTTGATAGAGCAATACTTTTGTCCTTTCAAAATTTCAGAAAGTCTTATGTTGATGTTCAACCAATGCATTCATCAAATGTAATTTGTACCTATCATCCTATGAGTTCTTTTTCTGTTGCAGCGGTTATATGCGCGTTTGTCTGAACTTTTGGTGTTTCATAGCCATTGATTGTTGCTGAATGTGATTGTTGGAAAGATCGAGACAAATCTCAAGTGTTACACAGGTATTTTTTTGTGTGGTTGTGGATCTAAATATATGATTTATGTCTTATTGAATGGAATCAAATGAGGGTTGAATAGCTTTGAGTATATGTTTTTCATTGTTTATCTACAATTTATATATCTAAGTTTTGTCAATTCTACTTGCTTTATATGATTTAACTTGGTTATCTAGTTTTAAGAATGTTTCTAACTTTTGATCTTGTTTATAAACTTATGGTGCAGAAACAAAGGTAGGCCAGTATGTTTGATGACATTGTAGATTTTGTCAAGTTGTGCGGCTTCAAGTGCAAGTTGTGATTTTGGAGTTGGTGTTTTTTTGTGTTTTATTAGCTATAGAATGCTTGATTTGTTGGTTAACAATTTGTATGTGGTTTGCAATATTTGGTAAGATATTCAATGTGGAAAGAATAGATTACTGATTTGGATTAATGAGTATTTTAGAGATTTTGTTTTAAAATATTATAAAAAAATAAAAATCACTTCACATCTTTCTGCGACGTAATGGATATTGTCGCCGAAAACTCTTTGGCGACCAATCGGTTATCTTCGGCGACGAAAATATTTCCTCGGCGAATAATCTTCGGCGACCAAAATATTTCGTCGACGAATAGTTTCCTGCGACGAAAATATTTCGTCGCCGAAGACTATTCGGCGACGAAAATATATGTCGCCGAATAGTCTTCGGCGACGAAAATATACGTCGCCGAATAGTCTTCGGCGACGAAAATATATGTCGCCGAATAGTCTTCCTCGATGAAATCCATTTCCTCGACGAATAGTCTTCCGCGACGGAATGATTTCCAACAGATAGAGTTCCGTTGGAAAGTTGACTACCCATTCATGATCGTTTCCATCAGATTTTCCGACGGCATTCTGTTGCAAATTTCCAACAGATATTTAGTCTGTTGGTAAAATTCTTTTCCAGCGGGGGTATCACCAACTGTCAGTCCGTTGGAAATTCCGTTGGTAAAGGGCTTCACCAACGGTTTTCCAACGGATTTTCTGTTGCTGATGGCCTGTTTTCTTGTAGTGTAAGGGTCCTTTTGGTACCATATGTTTGCACAAATTACACTGTTCATACCATTAGTATTTTTTTGTACCGAATTGGTACCATATGTTTCCAAACCTTACTGTTTTGGTACTTCCGTTACCATTCCGTAAAAAACGGCTGTTAAATGGCATCTGCCATGCACGTGAGCAGCCCAAAACTTTCAATTTTGTTACAATTTAGTCCATCTAATACATCCCTAACTTTTATTTTGTTCAATTTAGTCCTAAAATTTCAAAACCAAACCATTTTTCCAAATTGACCTAGCCTAGGGCTAGGTCCGACCCTGGGTCAGGGTCGCCTGGGTCTGGTGACCCCGACCCAGGGTCGGACCTAGCCCATGGCTAGGTCCGGCTAGGTCAATTTGGGAAAATGGTTTGGTTTTTAAATTTTAGGACTAAATTGAACAAAATAAAAGTTAAGGATGCATTAGATGGACTAAATTGTAACAAAATTGAAAGTTTTGGGCTGCTCACGTGCATGGCACATGCCATTTAACGGTCGTTTTTTACGGAATGGTAACGGAAGTACCAAAACAGTAAGGTTTGGAAACATATGGTACCAATTCAGTACAAAAAAATACTAATGGTATGAACAGTGTAATTTTTGCAAACATGTGGTACCAAAAGGACCCTTAACCCTAATAAAATACGATGTTTTGTGTATATATATATATAAAGTAACATTTTATGAATTTTATGATGTTTCTGTTACTTTAACTTCTGGTTAGTGGAGAATAGTAGAGATTGTAGGGAAATGTGTGGTCCGGGCGGCGAACAAGTCCCTCCAAAATGGTTTAATTCTGTGTTTTGGAGCAACTTTTACACTAGGGGAGTATGCGCCGGGTGCATATAACAATTGTATCGTTTCTTCTCAATTTTCATGTTAGTGTTCAGATTATTGGTGATACTGTGTCCACCGGGTGTACAACTGTGTAGTGTCAAAATATTAGTTTTACTTTATTAAAGGCCATTTTGAGTACCATGTTTGTAAACCGGGTGCACCTAGTATTTGTGGGCACAATTATATTATTTTTCATTGGAAAATTCAGTCTAGTACTGTTCAGAAAGAGAGCAATAGACAAGAAGAAGAAATATGTCGTCCACTTATTTATGAACGTGTCTCATTTTGCAAATTAACCCCCATTTTCAGCCGTAAAAGTGCCCGTATTGAATATATGATACTTTTGACCGAATTAAAGAACTCTTTCTCTTTTGTAAAACAGATTAAATGCTCACAAAATCGATCAATATATATTTACTTAATTAATTCCATTTATATATATATATATATATATATATATATTTAAGCCTTCACTTAAATACCATTAAAATTATGTTGTTCCTTTTCTGTTTTGGAACTTGCACATTGTCATCAAAACAATAATATGTATGTATAATTGGCTAGGTTATGTGTTGTCTTGGACGCAGGTTCCCTGCCATACCAAGCATGCCTCACTTCCTACCACACATCTAGATTTGTGACATCTGTCAATAATTTCTTATATTTAATTTTGTTTTTGCCATATTTCTCTCTCCTTGCTAACAAAAAAAACCTTCCATACATCTCTCTATTTAGTATTTATCGTCACCATTCTCTATTCTCTCTGTCTCATTCTTATGCCTCATCTATCTAAAAATATTTTTTTTTGCTCCATTTAATATCTTTAATTAATTCATCTATTTAGTTTTTATTTATAAATGTATTTTCTTTCTATCTATTATTCAAGCTTGGACAAAAACTACTGCAGCAATAAAATATAATATGTTTCTTGTGCTTCATATTATATATATATAATAAAGCTTAATAATAATTAATTTATAATTAATATATTTTACTATTCTAAATATAAAAATACTACATATATACGTACTAAATTCTTGGCCAAAAAATATATATAAAAAAAGACTAAATTAAGTTATTGCGCTTTAGTTTATTAAATTGTCAATAACTTAAAAAAAATCAAATAAAATATAATTTAATTAATAAATAAGAGAAAAAAAATACTTGTAATGAATAAAAATTATAATAAAAAAAAACTAATAATAATTGTCTTTCCACGCCTCTATAATGTCTGTCGTACCTCCTCCAATATAAATACAATTAGAAAAAGTAAGAATATAACGTTTTAGTAGTAGATGTTAAACATATATTAAAAATATATTATATTATAAACTGATTATTAAGCTACCAAGATGTCATATTGTTACTTTTTAAATTATGTTTGTATAGTTTTAAAAAATTTAATAAGTTAAAACGCAATATTTTAATTTACTATGTATATTTTTTTTCTGTCAAGAATATAGTATGTATATTATGTAGTGCTTTTATATTTAGAATCATAAAAACATATTATATTATAAATTGATTATTAAGCTTTATTATTATTATATATATATATAATAAGCACAAGAAACCGAATTTTTTTTTCTTCTCGCTGCAATAGTTTGTGTTTTTGTTCAAATCTTGAACAATAGATAGAAATATAATATAGATTTATAAAAACTAAATAAGGGAACTAATTAAAGATATTAAATGGAGCAGAAAAAAATATTTTTAGATAGACAGATGAGAGAGAAGTGTGAGGTGAAAATAGAAATACAAGGATATAAGGTTTATTTATCGATAGCAATGAGATAAATTTTTATGATTGGATTATTTTGAAAAACGAAATTAAATATAAGAGATTGACAGGTGTCACAAATGTAGGTGTGTGGTAGGAAGTGAGGCATGCTTGGTATGGCAGGGAACCTGCGTCCGTTATAGTGTTGGGAATATTCCATTGTTAATCGATATAACCTATTTATTTCCTGAAATGCATTTATTTATTAATCGGCTAAATTATAATTTGGTTAAAAATTATATAATAAGATGATAAAGCAATTTAATTAAAATAAAAAAATCTACAAATTTATTTGTTCACCTAAATCATGAATTAAATTACTTATGTGATGCCTTCGATTTTGTGCCTAATAGTATTTCATATACACACTGAATAAGTTATTTCAAATAACAAAAGACAATCAAATTAATTATTAATATCAAATTTGGATTTTAATTTTCTTAGTATTCTAACAATTATATATAAACAAATTTAGTAAATTTTAGTAATTTATAACGTAAAATGTTGGATGAATGAATGGGTGTACGATTTATGATTAAGAGTCACATAGAGATGGTGAATATGGTTTTACAAGGAGGGCGAAAGACCATTGTGTCACTCGGGTTCCATGAAACACATCTACGAGATCGAATGTCAATTCATCGACGAGATGGAGAATGGCGACAGTGCATTCACGGCACATCATCCTGATCAGTCACACACCTTCTTTGTCTCAGTCAGTGTCGCCCACATTGTCAATTTTGTCCCTCCTTACATCACTATGACAAAGTTTTTTAAATATAATAAATATATTTTAAATTATATATATTAATTTAAAAGAAGTTTGCGTGAGTCTGTCGCTACTAGAGATATGCCATATACCAACAACTGTCGGAAAAAGTTGTCGAAAAAAACTATCATTATCGAAAATTTTAATATTTCGTGATATTTTAAGATAAAAAATTTTATATGAATAAAAAATTCGTATACAAAGTGAATGTCAATAACTAGTTATTTAATAATTTTAAATTTGTATAGTACTTTTTATTAGAGCTCTAGAATTACATGTCACGTGACAAAATAGTATAAATTTAATTTTAGAATTTCTAAAATTAAAATAGATGATTTTATCATATATATATATATATATATATATATATATATGTATGGTTACAGCCTTACATGTATTGTCTGAATTAATACATTATTAGGTGCATTTCATGCGCATCGCGCGGGGTGATTTATCAAATGTGTATAATTAACAAACTAATATTCGATGAAATTTATACTGACTATTTGTAATATGTTGAAACACTATTTTTAAATAAAATATAAGTCTAAATTTTGAAAAAGTAAATAAAAGACTGAATATGTTGAAACTGTTATGAATATATTTAGTGGATGTTCAATATTACGTGTATATACCATCTTCCTTGTTTAGACTTTCCTAGTATTAAATTTACTTCCTCCACAAGTATATGTAATCCCTATATAAGGGCTCCTTATGTGTGATAATAATACATCATCAAACCTCTCTACTTTCGTAACATGTTATCAGCACGAAATTGCTCGATCTTAAATCGTCAGACATTCGAAGCAGACGATCCAGTTCATGATGAGAGAAGACGATGGTGAAAACAAAAATCCCCTAACGATCACTTCGACTTCGAGCTAGGTTGAACGAAAATAAATTCAAAGAAGATGGAAGGGGATCTTCGAGATTAAAGGCGAGAACAACACCGAAAGAGAACAATATCGAAAAAAAAAAATTGAAAAGGGAGATTTTTTTTCTTACATTAATTTATATTAATTGCCTCAAATCTTAAGTTTTTATTATTACTATTTGATATTCTGTTCCTAATACTGTTGTTATTTGATAGATGCTAGATTTATTGGAATCAATCTATGTCGGAACATGCGTGAAACGATTTTAGGGTACATGACAACATCACGGTAAATATCAGTTAGTTATTTTTATATGTAGAGATCAACTCTATGTGTTAAATATTTGTTCGTATATGAAGTTATATTTGTATTGATATGACTCCACCCCCTAAAGCGAGTATATGGTATATGATTTATCACTAGAAAAACAAATAGTGTGGCTAAGCACATGAGTGCTCGATGCTAAAATATATCAAGATACAAAGAGTGTTGCATCGCCCACTAGATATGCTCGCTCCATGAAGTGAGTGTTGCAATATTTATTATAATGAGGATATACACCACTCCCCGAAGTGAGTGTTGTATTTTATATGATTATAACGTTATACTCCATGAAGTGAGTATTACAATTTATGATTGCAATGATAATATATTGCACTCCCTGAAGTGAGTATTGCATATTATGATTACAATAAAAATATTTGTCACTCCCTGAAGTGAGTACGACAGTTTATGATTGACTTTGAAGGAATACGATTTTACTATTGTTATCATGTCATGTTTGACTTCGAAAAAGATAAAATAATTAGCATCATCATGATACCGATAAAGAAAGATGATGCATCTTATAAAATAGAATGCACGAAAAGAATGCAAAGAGGAATGATGACGTTGAACATCGTGGTTATGCTAACAAAATATAACTATATGATTCAGCGCGGAATTCGATCATATGAAGCGCGATGACACTACACAAAAATTGGCATTAGTGAAAAAAAAATCATTGCGTATATTATTGTTAATTATTGGATCTTACGATTAAGAAAAATGTTTTCTTTATGAATATCGTATCCTGAAGATTCGATATCACGGTCCTAAAAATCGAGAATATTTATTTTGAAATTCTGCATTTAAATTTTATTTTATATTTCTTGCATTGCATTTACAGTTACCTTTTTATTTCTTTCACTGCATTATATTTATCATATACATATATTCTTATGTTTATTGCATTTTATTATAAAATGATCCACAAGATCAATAGTTATTCAAAAGCTCAAGAATTACTACATTTAGGATCCAGAAGATCCTATAATGTATGAAAAATGATTTAATGAAGTAAAGATCTTCAAGTATGAAAAGTGAATCATGTAAAACATGAGTTATACATAAAGAATCCTGAAGATTCTAAGAGATCGTGAGTTATGAATAAATGATCATGAAGATCCTAGAAGATCTGGAAATGAATAAAGGATCCTAAAGTTCCTAAATATATGGGACTATGAATTCACGAGATTGAAGATCCCTGAAAATCTTAAATTATGAACAAGAGATCCTGAAGATCCTGAATTATTTTTATGAATGATCTGGGATCATGAAAATGAGATCTTAATATCCTAAGAGATTTTGCGATATAAACAAAAGATCATTAAAGATTTTGAGTTACAAATAAGGATCCTAATATATTGAACTATAAATGATCCCGAAGATCATAAAATTGAGCATTTATACGAAATTATTTATTTATTTTTTTACATTTTTTATTATTGTTATTAATATCTTACATATACAGTGTATATTATTATAAAGAATTGATTACTCCGCAATCATCATTATGATGACGATGAATAAAATAACAATACGCGGATTATGTTACAAGAGATACATGACATATCTCCTACGGAAATACGAAAGATATACATATCAGTTAAACCTGAAGTTTACTGATGCATTGAGGTAAACCAGAAGTTTTACCCATATAATACAATATTTGGTGTGACCGGTTACAGACCATTCCGGATCACTTAAGATGCGCAATACATTATTTGGAAGAACCTGAAGATTCTTCATAAATCATTACGATACTTGCTCTCAAGAAAAATTATGTGATCATCATCAACTAAATTCGGGATAAAATTTCATTATTTATGGAAATAATAAAAGGTGAATATGGGCCCGTTCACCTGCCATGTGGACCGATATATTATTTTAAAAGATGCATCTACAATATGGTCGCATGTGCATTAATTATCACGAATTTGCAATAGCAAAATTTCAAGATTATGCAATAAAGAATGATGATGATATTAAAAGTTGATATTTCATATAAGAATCAGACAATTGCATGTCTAGATTCGCAGTATAGCATAAAAGTTACAAAGAGCCTCAATTAAATAGCTAAACATGCTATCAATGAGAGCAAATTGTGTACAAATGCATGCTATTATGAAAGCGGCAATATAATTGCGCACCAAACAAATGTTAAATCACAGTTCTCCCCATTACAACCAATTTTTGGTGAAGAAACAAATTTCTCATATAATAATTTATGATGTGCGATATATCTTTGAATTGTTCCACCGCAACGCACAAACATGGGTTTGGAATGTTGGGAAAAATATTTTGTCTACAAATCAATTATTAGAGAACAATGACTGATATATATATTAGGGGTGAGCGGTTCCGGGTACCCAGTACTTTTAGGGTATCCCAGAACCAGACCAATACTAAACGGTTCCTAACTTTATTACCCAGAACCGTACCAGAACATTTAGGAACCGGAACCGTACCAGAACCGTTAAGAGCCAATCGGTTCCGGGTACCCGTTAAGGAACCGGTTACAAATTTTCAAACTAAATAATATAATTTTAGGTACTAGTTGGAACCGGGTTCTGGATACCCAGTTGGAACCGGGTTCTCGGTAGCCAATTGAAACTGAAATTTATGTTATACCAAGTGAATCATAAAAATAATTCTAACATTTTCCACAAACCAATTTTAAATTTGTTAAATATTTAGTGTTTTTTTAATTTATATATATATATAACGGTTCTGGTTCCAGGTATTTGGGTACCCGAAAACTTATCCCGGAACCGGAACCGAAAATACCGGTTCTTGAAATTTAATCCCAGAACCGTACCAGAACCATTTACATCTACCCGGAACCTACCAAATGACCGGTTCCGGTCCGGTTCCGGTTCCAACTGAGTAATTTGCTCACCCATAATATATATATTTAAAGCAAGAGTGTTGATTGTCATTGTTGAACAACTTTTCCCAACATTAGGGGGAGAAAAGAAGCAGCTGGCAGAAAAGAGATTGACTGAAAAAAAATTGTTATTATCTCATTAAGATCCTCGCACAATGAGAATATGAACTTAAAGTTCAAAGAGATAAACATTTTCAAATACTGCCAATAAGTGACTTATGCGACCCAGAAAGTCATAAGTCAAGTAACAGCTGCAAATGCTCCAATTTGAAATGTCCTGGCATGACAAATTATAATGAAAAATAATTCACGCCTGAAGTGTGTGATATTGGTTCCAAATATTTTTAACAAGAATGGAGCACAGAAAGAAAATAGATAAATATGGTCTTATTACGGAGGCGATTTCCCAAAAAGGAAAAGAGACATAACTAAATATGAAACCCCAGAAGTGGTTCAGGTACCTGAAAATAGTTGTAATAAAGAGATCTCAATGAGTTATGTCATTAATGGGAAGTGATGGAACCGTAGAATATAAAGTTGTCGACAACTGTTTTGAATATTATTCATGAGTGAATTCATAAAATAAGATGAGGATCTTGAGCTCAATATGTCAAAGAATATTATGATTGGCCAAAGCTTGAAAAGACGCAAGTAAGAGCATGAAAAATGCAAAATGTGATAGCCAGTGGATATAAATAATTTCTGCGTAAATAGATTGCCTCGTAAGATTGGCACAACCCGTGGTACAAAGACTTTTCCGCAGAAAGATGACAATTATTATATGAATCATTTGGTGGAGCAATAACCTTCAAATACATTATTATGTTGGCAGTACATACAAGCTTTTAATATGCGTCTCATGATATGAATAATTTTATAGCCTATTTGGGTGGCTAATTTGATAGTGAAATCCACGTAAAATCCCAAAAGGATTTAAAATGCTAGCATGAATATTTTCAAGAATGTTGGATGATAAAAATATTGTACCATTTACGGGTTGCTTATGGTATATTATCCCCACTATATCAACATTTGAGCTAAGATGTAGCGAATGCTAATATAAGTATACGAATAAAGCAAATTGATATTTGATAAGATAAATTTATCACGCTATAGGCGAAAGGGGCATCGCGTGAGGGGGAGAATTTGAAGATACTGAAACTCCTGAAGAGTTTTAAATACAATCAATTTATTGATGATGCTAAAATTCAGACGAAATATATTGAAAGGACAAAGGTTTAGCTCGACCTGAAGATCGAGTACTTAATATATTGATTGATAATATTATTGTCCAATAAGAAAAATGTCTTAAAGCTATTTTGCATAGCTACACATCTATTGAGTACCTTAATGGCTGTAAGAATGATAGATTTGAATAAATATATTTTTCGTCCTCGTGAGATTGATGAAGAACATAATGGTCCATAAGTACCTTATATAGTGCTACATTAGCGCTAATATATCTTGCTAATTAGAAGGAACGTGATGTATTATTGGTTATAAGCAAGATTTAGTTCTTCTCCAATATAGTGAAATTTTAACAATATTAAGAAAATATTTGTGTATCTCCGAGTGACGAATTACATGAGTTTATTATCGGATAGAATCAAGTCCTAAATCAGTTGGCTATGCAAAATGCAAGTTATATTGTGAAATGTACCATTATCTTGTATATTTAAAGATAATGCAGGTTATATAGCTCCAGTTGAAGAATAATGTTACATCAAAGGAGACAAGACGAAACATATTTTCCCAAGTTATTTTTCATACACGATGTTTAGAAGAAGGCAACATAACATCCAACAAGTATGTGCGGATTTATTCCTGAAGGTTTATCGACTGCGAAATTTGAAGATTGGTGAACAATACTGAATTGCGTCGATTTAATGAAATTACGCGATGTCAACATCAGGGGGAGAATCTACACCGCTGCACTCTTTTTCCCTTAACCAAGGTTTTATCCCACTGGGTTTTCCTGGTAAGGTTTTTAACGAGGCAGCTTACAAAAAGGGATCCATAATTGTGTACTCTTTTTCCTTCACTAGATTTTTATCCCAATGGGTTTTTTCTAGTAAGGTTTTAACGAGGCACAATTCCCTTATGAACATCCAAGGGGGAGTGTTATGAATATATTTAGTGGATGTTCAATATTACGTGTATATACCATCTTCCTTGTTTAGACTTTCTTAGTATTAAATTTACTTCCTCCACAAGTATATGTAATCCCTATATAAGGGCTCCTTATGTGTGATAATAATACATCCTCAAGTTCTCTCTTCTATTACCTCTCTACTTTCGTAACAGAAACACTATTTTTAAATAATACATGTATTATTATTTATTTACATGTTAAGTTACACAATATATGTATTATTATTTGCTTCCATGTTAAGTTACTTATACATTTTAAGAAAAGACATGAAACTATAGTTGATGAGAAAAATATGAAACTACATCACAATAAAAAATTATTAAAAATGAAAAATTAGTATATACTAATTTAAAAAAACAAAATCTCAAATTTAATAACTATTATTACATAAATTAAATGTAGTAAATATATAATATTAATCTATTACATAAATAAAAATCTGTAAATTTGAATTTGTCCTCACAAAAAATTGTCCTCACAATTATTAATTAAATATTAATGATTATACTCGCTCAAATGAAGTGTCCTTTGGTCCGTACCAGAATTCCCCCATCTTTGAATCTTCACGCCTCTTCGTTTAAACATAATTCTCTCCCTAATAACCGCTATCCTCCTCCGCACTTGTTCCCAGCGATTGATTGTCTTTGCTTACCTGAACAGTGACCACCACGATCATTCTTTCACATCCATTTATGATCGTTTAATGGAATATTAACGTCTGTGATGTATTTCTCAATGTTTGCATGCCCATGTACGAGCCATGCCATGCCTGCCTTTTGAGTTCAAACTCCAACTGCATTAAATACAAGGTACGTGTTATTTGCTCCATGTCGACCACCCTCAAACTTTGAATATCAAATACACATACATGCATCTCAACTTTTGTTTAATTGGCGCCAATTGATTCATTCATTTTGTTATTTGTACTAGACTATAATTGATGTTGGTTTAGTAATCCTCTTATATTTCCGTCGTCTACTCAATCGTGTGTGTACGTAAAAACGTATACCTTCATGTTACTGTTATGTTCGGTGCTTAAACAATAATATATGTTTTCATAGGTTTCACACTGTCAAATTAAGTAAATTCACAATCAATTTCTTGCTTCTCAAATAAGTATTACATACTCACTCTCGCTGGACTTATTTATCACACTCAATCTTATAAGTTTCTTTTAATACATGACTCCAACGTTTTGATCATACAAATTGGTCGATAACAGAAAAAAAAAAAAAAAAAAAAAAAGGCTAACTATCATATTTTAAGCCTCTTCATTAAACTCCAGAAATTATTCTCATTGTTTTATCAAATCAAATCACATACATCTCAATAGGAGAATAAGGTTCGCAGTAATTTCAATATATTTTTTCTTAGTTGTCATGGAGTTCCAATTGGAGGACATAATATTGAGCCCAATCTTGGAATGATAATTTTTTTTGACAAACTCATTCTCTTTATAAATGTTGAGTCTGTAAGGTCGGTTCAGAGATCGAAATATATACCATACATATGAAATGTGCCAAATCGAAATTTTTAACTTTTTGGCCACATAAATCGAAATATTTAACAGCTAACAAGTAACATAGATGAAATGCCATGTGATCCAACACACTGTAAAAGTTATGGATATTTTTGTTTCTACATAGATGTAAGAATGGTAAATATGAATATACAATATTATGATAAATCAACATTTATAAATATATTTTCCTATATATATACGTTTTCCTATATAATAGTAGTTATTATATGATAGAATATTTAACTCATTGCATTACGTAAATCATTTGAGTTCTTTAACTGAGGCCTTTTCAAGATTGGTAATTTACCAAAGGACGTCTTGTTTAATTAAATTTTCATTAACTTTACTAAATTCTAATATTGTTCAAAAATTGAACCTGCTTGATCAAAATATGGAATATCCCATGCATCTTCTTTATTTTTTATTGGGTTAAAGGTACTTTTGGTATCACATGTTTGACCAATGTAGATTTTTGGTGCCATATGTTTAATTTTGTAGACTTCTGGTGCTATATGTTTGAGAGGTTGTATGTTTTTTGTGCTTCCGTTAGTCAACAGTTAGTTTGACCGTTAAATACTATTATTTTGTTCAATTTAATCCTCAAATTTATATTTCTAAAATATAATATTTACAATTTAGTCATATTGTTTGCTCAAGTCATCACCTAAGGCCCCCAGCCATCACCTACCACCTCCAAAGCCGCCGACCACCACGAAAAGAGCCGACCACCACCACTTGGGTCCAGAAACCACCCCAAGTGGTCGGCGGCCTTGGACAGTGATTTGAGCAAATAATAAGGAAAATGACAAATATTAAATTTTAGAAATATAAATCTGAGGATTAAATTGAACAAAATAATAGTATTTAACGGTAAACTAACTGTTGATTAATGGAAGCACAAAAAACATACAACCTCTCAAACATATGACACAAAAAGCCTACAAAATTAAATATATGTCACAAAAAACCTACATTGGTCAAACATGTAGCACCAAAAGTACCTTTTAACTTTTTTTTATTTTTTTTATTTATATTTGTTTCATCATAAGATATTGCAACTCATTTAACAGATCAATTCATTCATGGAAACACTTTCTTTTGTTTGCTATCTTAAATTTTCATTAGATGGTTCAAAAATTGAACTAAAACACTTCCTGATTGAAATATGGAATTTTGCTTAGTTTTATCATTAGATATTGCAACCCACTTGAGAGATGTATTCATTCACGGTAAACACTTTCATTCGTATATTATCTTATTTCCTTTTATACAGTTAGCTCAATTGGGTTCGATTGGTTCAATTGGGTTCGATTTTGAAGTTTTAATTAGCACTATATTAAACAAAATAAAATTTAGGAATATATTTGAGGGACTAAATTGAACAAAATTAAAATTTAGCGTCGGTCACGTGACTTGCACATGTCAACCACCAAAACTAACGGTCAACTAACGGATGTACCAAAAGCCACATTTTTTCAAATGTTTGATACCAAAAGTATACAAAACCAAACATCAAGTACTAAAAGTCACATTCAATCAACACATGTGGTGTGAAAAGTAAATTTAACCCTATAATTTATCATATAAAAATTTGTTATAAAAATGATATCACTTATTGTTGTAAATTATTATACATTACATATAACGTCGCGCGCGTGCAACGCTCGCGCACAAAATTCTAGTATATTATTATAACATAACAAATCATTCATATTATCTTCCTTTATTCTGTTATGAAGCGTTAAAACCATACCTTTAACTTAACAGTATATATAGAAATAATATAACTCAATAGTTGTAATAGAAAAAAACGTATTACACAAGAAACATGACTGCTCTATCATCATCTCTCATCTTCTCCATCTTATTCATCTTCTCCTTTATCACTCCATCTCATGAAGTTTCACAAGAAACCCTAGCCACCATATGCTCCCAAACACAGAACCAAGAAACGTGCGAGAAAACCCTACGGTCGGACCCACGCACCGACTCAGCGGACCTCCCTCTCCTCTCCCTCATATCGATCGAACTCACCGAGAAGCAAGCCAACACGAGCCTCAACACTTACTCCCAACTCTATGAAAACACAACGATTAATAACCCATTGTTAAAGACGGCGTACAACAAATGTGTTTCCTTGTACGAGGAGATAGTGCGTGAACTTGGTTCCTCGTACGAGTTGTCTAAACAAGGGAAGTACGAGGATGTTGTGAGAGTGGGACCCTCGACGGATAATGCTTACGCTTGCGAGAACGGGCTGCCGTTCGATCCGGTGACGGCGGGGTTATCGGAGGACATGTTGCTTACGTTGGAGTTGTTTTTGAGTGTTGGCAACTTTGTGGCCTATTCGATCAAATAATCCGTGCCGTAACGTACGTAACCTAGTTAAATTTCCATTTTATTGGAATATAAATATATTTGGATGGTTATTATTAAAATAAGTATTATATATATTGCATCATTTTGCTTATTTTATGACACTAATTGCCAAAAAAGATTATTTTGTCCATTAATTATTTTTAGGAGTAATATTGCAACATTTGATTAATTTTAGTTAAAGATCATATAATTGATTGGCCCCAAGGATCGTTTAATTGTAAATATTAGCGGTGTATAATTAAAGCAATTGTGAATATTTTTGTTTAAAGCTTTAAGGTTACGGTAAAACATATTAAATCAGTTTCTTAGTTTGTAGGTTATAAAACTAGGGAGTATTAAAGGATTTGATATTTATAACCGATCATAAATATGATGATATGCTAATTACTTCGTCAACTAATTAGTTAAACGTATCTTTGAAATTTTTCAGTCCAACTACCATATTATTATAAAAAAATAATAATAAAAAAGGGTTAATAGTGACGATAGTCTCATCTGCTAGGATATTTCTTCATTTATGAACATATTCATACATTTGAATAATCAACTCCGTCAATATACCATCAACATCAGTCTAGTATTGTCTAACTATTTATAATAAGCATTAATTTTGACCAAAAAATTATAAGCATTAATTGCGAAGTTTGATTTTTAGGGTCGGGATTAATTAACATTTAAAACGTCAGGATTAAATATTGCATATTAATGAGGACACACTACCGTGTTGAGTGTAGCTTTTTATATGCCAGTAACAATTTTAGTCATTGGCAAAAGAAATAAAAAATTTAGACTTGAGAGAAAAATGGTTAAGAGAGTATTTTATGTGATGACTATTCATTTCGATGAGCCTTTCGGTTTTTGTGGGTTTACTTGGCCACGTAACTAAAACCATATACAAGGTTGCTCTTGTCGTGACGAAATTGACATGTCTAATAAATCTGTTACGCTGAATTATTTGGTTCTGATTATATTTGTACGTTTTTTTTTGGTAAAGATTATATTTGTACATGGTTGATGATGCATGATATCATATATATGCCAAGAAGATATCGTTTGAATGGTTTATCAAAATAAGATTATTAAAAAAATATAAAGTAATAACAAGATGAATTTCTGTACAAAACGTTAATCAATAATAGTATAGTGTAAGTTTTTGTTTAAGTCAAATATCGTGCGCAGTTCAATAATTAGTATACGAAGATATTTTTTCCCGTTCTATTTTTCTGAAAAAGATTTTTTTTTTAATGTAGTGTATTTATTTTATTTAAGTATATAATATATCTCTTGAGATTTCCTTTTACTTTTTTGCTTTGTGACTTTTGGAAAATCTTTAATTGCAGATTGATTATTACGGGTCGGGGATTAATTAGCATTTAAAACGTAAAAAATAATAATAATGAGGGGAATATACACTACCAATACCATGTTTGACATTGCTATTGTCTGGCTCTGGCTGGCTGTTTATATAGAGCTAGCCAAAAACACAATTTTATTCTACATAGGAAAAATGGCTCAGAGAGTGTTTTGTATGATAACTATTCTCTTGTTCCTTACTCTATTGTCTTACGGTAAATAATTTGATCCTTTTTCATTTTTTTACTATAGTTAGTAATTAGTAATTTGAATAAGGGTTCGGCTAAAATAAACACAAATTTACTTCAATTCGATTTCTCAGCCATCAAATTATCAAATTATGTATTTGTAAAAAATATTTTTTTATCTCTTCTGAATTCTGTTTGAATCTCTGATCTAACGGCTGAGAAATTGAGTTAAAAAAATCCTACTGCATTTTAACGAGCCCCTTAGAATAAATAATTTCCAAACTATTAATTAATTAATTAATATTTGGATATGTTGAAAAACAGAAATCGAGAGCAAGAGAATGGCGTTCCAATTGGAAGCAAACTGTCGTGAAGTGTTGCCTTTGCATGGACCTGAACAGTGCGACTTGAAGACATGCAACGATGATTGTACGAAGAAACGTGGTTCGACAGCTGTCGGTGGATGTTATCATTTAGATGAGCCGCATGTTGTTTGTCGATGTAGTTGGCCATGTTAACTTAACTTTCGTCAATAAATTTGTTATCATTTATTAATTTGGCTCGATTATTGAAATCCGTTATTTAAAATGATGAATGGAATTATACGGAGAAGTGTTAGGATTGATTCTCTCAACACTCACAAACGGATTAAAAGAAAGCAATAAAAAACACAGGATTTAACGTGGTTCGGTCAACGCGACCTACGTCCACGGGCAAAGGAGGAGCCCCACTTCACTAGCACAATCAACACTGAAGGGTTACAAGACGAGACCACATAGAGCACCTATTACACGTTGCTCTAAACATAAACACTCGTCTAAATCTTGGACACGAACTCACGTACCAAAACCCTAGAAGACTAACCCACGGCACTCTCCTATTACTCACGGCATCTACTATCATGCAGCTATATTAATACTAACCATATCTTTATACCAATATAAAAAGTGAGGGTTGTCCTCACCCCAATAGGTACCTTTTCAACATTTTTCATTTTATTATTATTATTATTATTATTATTATTATTATTATTATTATATAATATTTAGTTCCAATAACTTTATAAATTGATGATTTAGTCATTATTATCTTTGAGACCCATCTATTTATCTTTACTATATTACTTAAAAATCATTTCGTTAAATTTTTTTATTTTTATTTTTTAAGTTCGTTTAATTGACAGGCCGCCGTAGTTATTATTAAATTATCAATCCAATAAACTTATCAATTAGGGATGCATATTTCCTGCCCCACTCTTCTTGTTCCAAATCGTGTGTCACTGTTAAGATTTTGACACGTGTTCTGTGTGTAATTAATTTTGCGGTTTTTTTTCTCTAAAACCCTACTGGGATTGGTGAAACCTAGAAGGAAAATTAAACTTAAGGACACGTGTCAAAATCTAAATGGTGAGGCACAATCTGGGGCACGAAGAGTGGGCAGGAGATCTGAATCCATCAATTAGAGTCAGCCTTAACATATGATATGCATTCAATATGTGCAAATGTCGGGTGCATGCATTGTTTCATTTACCATATCACAGATTTGGGGATGTTCCGCCCGTTGACATTTTTGTATCACATAAATCAGTCACTTGCCAACTCATATAACCTATCAAAATATGGATCAACCGTAGTTCCTGAAGTTTGACTTTACATATACCATGTTACTCAATGTCCAATACTTATTGACTCGAACTATTGATTTAGTTCTTGTGTCTGTAAATTCAATCATATTAGGTATATACTAATTAGTAGTTGAATAAATATTTATGGTGAATTCAATAAACATGATTTAAAAAATTGATGATTTAGTCCCTACTATATTTAAGTGTTACTAAAATTTTCATTAGTTAAATTGTATTAATTTTTTTGCTAAGTCACTTAACTTACATGTTACATTAATTATCATTAACTTCTTAATACAATATAACTATAAACTCGAGTCACCCCCAAAGTATGATATGTATTCAACTCGTGTATACTTAGAGTACATGTTGAGATTTTTTTGTATATGTGTCGAAAAGGTTCTTGAATTCTGACCTTCATCGTCCATCATTTAGGGTCTCTAACTATTAATTTAGTTCTTCCATCTGTCAATTTAATCAAATTGTGTACAACCTAATTAGTATTTAAATAAGTAATTGACGTAAAGTCAAGTATAAACTTTTGATTTTAATGAATTGAATTTTTCTTTAGCGTTAAATCAATTTTGTTGGTATTATGGTATAAAATTGCATGGAAAGTGTATAGTTACGATTGTATAGGTCAAACTGTTCCACTAATAACTCTAAGTTGTTAAGTAAGGGTTTACATTCTTCACTCCTCAAGTTGATGAGTTAGATACAACTTTGTCGTTAATAACTCATGCCATACGTGATGTAACTCATTATTAGTTCTAACCGTAAAGATATATACATGTAAAGCTAATTTAGTACCGTAATGGAAAACAATAGTTAATTTTGTACCTAATTATCATCTTTCTATTTTTTCATTGTGAATTACATTGTGTCGTTCTTTTTTTCTTCCAGTCCCTCAAGTTGCTAAGCTTAAGATAAATTATATATCTTGAAATTTAGACGACCAATACGCGTGCAACGTGATGGACATACGCGTGATCCGGGCTCGGTTTTAATTATTCAGACCTCGTACACGTACGGGACTCTTCGCAAAAAGCCCAAATTCAAGCTAACCGGGGAAAACCGGGCAAGTTCGAACTTGCCCGTCACCCCCGGGGGGCTTACCCGGAAATTTCCGGGTAAGTCTAGCTTACCCGGAATTTCCGGGTAAGATAGACTTACCCGGAATTCCGGGTAAGCTTGGCTTACCCGGAATTTCCGGGTAAGCCTAAGCTTACCCGGAATTCCGGGTAGGCCTAGGCTTACCCGGAATTCCGGGTAAGTTCCGCACCCGGGGGGTGTCGCGCACACCCCCCATTTTACCTCGGACGTATACGGAGACCCGATTTTTACACTAACTCCTATGTGTCCGAGACCTTTGTTTCAGAGGCGCGCGCGTCCCGTTCATGACAGCCGCCTGAGACGTACGTCAGAGCCCCTTTTCCCAGAGCTTACCCCTGCATCCCGGTTCACATTTCCCCATTGAACCGGGTCAAAACCGGTTTACGGTCCAAGGTTGCCTATAAATAGCCACCTTGGGGGTGAACAAATTCAAGTCAATTCAATTCAATTCATTCCAAAATCACTTGGGGCTAGCTCGGGAAAAAGCTCTGACTTCTCTCTAAAAACCCTCTCTTTCTCTCTCTAGAAAACTACTGATGTTGAGCGTCGGAGTGAGCACGCCAAGCACCCCCCCCCTCTCCACAGGGACTTCTTGGTAACGCTCCTTTGCAGGTGCCGACGGACGTCCCGCTAGAGACCCGGAGAGACTTGCCCTCATTTGGAAGACAAAGCTAAAGCCCGCGCGCGACACTAGAAGGCGGATTTAGCTCACATCTAACTAGAAGACCTCGACAAGTTATCCGGCGGACAGCCCGCAATAACTTGGTCGAAACACTTGGCGCCGTCTGTGGGCTTCGAACAAAAAGCCTGCGTTACTCAAACAAACAAGCAAGATGGATAACACATACACCATACACGGAGGCTTCAGTGCAGGGGGCGAAACCTCTTACGCAAGGGAGAGGTACGCCGCCGGAGAGAGTGAAAAACCACAGGAGCCAGACAGGGAGGACACAATCATGGAAGACGTCATTGGTTTCTCAGCCAAAGACAAAGAACACATAACGTTCCCCCACAATGACGCCTTAGTCATCCAAATGACTATCGATGACGTGGAAGTAAAGCGAATTCTCGTAGATGGAGGATCCGCCCCAAACGTGCTAACAAAAGACATTGTCTTAGCACTCGGAAGAAAGAAGGCCATACAAACAATGAACTCACCTCTAGTGGGATTCATGGGAGATGCCAGCTACCCGCTGGGTACCATTACCCTTCCAGTAACCTTGGGCGAAGGAGAAAGACGTCTGAACATCGACATACTTTTCATAGTTGTCGAAAAATTAAACGCCTACAATGGTATTCTCGGATATGCAACCATGAACGAATGGAGAATGGTACCTTCAACGGCCCACCTGAAGATCAAGTTCCCAACCATTGCAGGTGTGGGAGAAGTTAGAGGAAACCAACAAGTAGCAAGAGAATGCCACAATGTCGCGCTACAACAAAACCAAGTGGGAAACATGCCAGTAATACCCACCATCGACGAAGACCCAAGAGATGACTACGGGAGGCCTACTGCGATGGACGAACTCCGCGAATTCAAAATCGATGAACCAGAAAGAATGGTGCGCGTAGGAGCATCATTATCAGAAGACGAAGTGATTGAAGTCACAGCGCTCCTAGCAGAATACAAGGACTTATTCGCATGGTCCCCAAAGGACATGCCAGGAATAAGCCCAGATGTCATTTGCCATAAACTCAACATCAACAAAGATGCTCGAGTGGTGAAACAAAAGCTAAGGGCGATAGGTGGGGACAAGAAGTTGGCCATTCGCGAGGAAGTTAGCAGACTGCTCGATGCAGGCTTCATTGAAGAATCCAAGTATCAAACTTGGGTGGCCAACCCTGTAGTTGTGCCTAAGCCAAATGGCAAGTCAAGAATGTGCATCGACTACAGAGACCTCAACAATGCATGCCCAAAAGATTCATACCCGCTTCCACGAATTGATCAATTGGTAGATGCAACTGCGGGCCATGAACTGATGACAGTTATGGATGCATACACAGGATACAACCAAATCCCGATGTTTTGGCAAGACGCCCCACATACGGCATTCTACGCTGACAGCGAAATCTATAACTACAAAGTTATGCCTTTCGGGCTAATCAATGCGGGGGCAACATACCAAAGGATGGTCAATCTCATTTTCGGAGATTTGATTGGCGACAAAATGGAGGCGTACGTGGATGACATGGTCGTAAAATCCAAGAAAAGAAAGAATCACGCAGAGGACTTACGCATAATCTTCGAGAGAATGCGAAAGTATCAAATAAGACTAAACCCCGCAAAATGCGCTTTCGGGGTGCGGTCAGGCAAAATTCTTGGATTTATGGTGAGCGAAAGGGGCATTGAAGCAAACCCTGAGAAAGTGAAGGCAATTGAAGAAATGGCCTCTCCAACAAAGCACAAAGAAGTACAACAACTCAACGGGCGCCTCGCAGCCCTGAACAGATTCCTAGCCAAAATTGGAGACAGAGCCCTCCCTTTCTTCGAAGTGTTACGCGCAAACAAGAAGTTTGAATGGACAAATGCTTGTGAAGAAGCATTCCAACAACTCAAACAACACTTGAAGACGCTCCCAAGACTAGCAAAGCCACTTCAAGGGGAACCTCTCTTTCTCTACATATCAACTAGTAACACGGCGGTCAGCTCTGTGCTAATAAAGGAAAAAGGAGGAGCCCAACTCCCAGTTTATTACGTAAGCAAAACACTGGCCAAGTATGAAGTCAATTACGTACCAATCGAGAAACACTTGTACGCACTCGTGATAGCCGCGCGCAAGCTAAGGCCTTACTTCCACGCGCATGAAATAACGGTCCTGACAGACCAGCCTCTGAAGCACATCCTTGCAAAACCAAACATGTCAGGAAGATTGACAAAGTGGTCTGTAGAGCTAAGTGAATTCCGCATTCATTTCGCTCCGCGAACAGCCATCAAAGGGCAGGCCTTGGCGGACTTCATAGCAGAATTCACAGGGATAGAGCCCGAGCCACAAGATGAAGTCCAGACAGATGTCCCACTCGCAGAAGTTTGGGAAATGTACACGGACGGATCATCCAACACCGGAGGCGCGGGGGCAGGATTACTACTAATCCCACCCGACGGCTCGGACCCCTTGAAGTACGCTTTGAACTTAACATTCAGAGCGACAAACAATGAGGCAGAATATGAAGCCCTCATAACAGGCCTCAGGATAGCCAAAGGTGTTGGAGTGGAACACTTGCGAGTAAAGTGTGATTCACAACTGGTCGTCAACCAGGTCAAAGGGGAATACACTGCAAAGTCCGAAAACATGCAGAGATACTTGGCACAAGCAAAAGAGTTGGTAGAAAGTTTTAAAACTTTCGACATAACTTCCGTCCCACGAGAAGAAAACCAGGAGGCCGATGCCCTAAGCAAGTATGCCCAAAGCAATGAACAAGACAAAAAGACACACTTTGTGGAAAACAGGATAATATCCGTCATAGACCAATTGGAGGTAATGGCCATTGACGAAGAAGAAACTTGGAAGACACCAATCCAAGCATACCTCGCTGGAGGGATCCTACCACGAGACAAGACTCAAGCAAACAAGATCGAAAGGGTAGCCATAAACTACGCCTTGATCGAAGGGCAGCTCTACAGAAAGGGTTATTCTACACCCTACCTAAAGTGCATCACAAGCACAGAAGGAACAACGGTACTAGAAGAACTCCATGGAGGAATGGCTGCCTCACACGAAGGAGCTCGCGCGTTGATCCGCAAAGCATTGAACTTAGGCTACTATTGGCCAACAATGAGAGCTCAAGCAACAAGCATGGTGGCAGAATGCGAAGCATGCCAGCTATATTCAAGGAACATCATAGCTCCAGCAGCAGAATTAAGCCCAATTGCAAGCGCATGGCCATTCGCACAATGGGGTATCGACTTGATCGGCCCACTCCCAAAGTCAAAGGGCCAAGCAAAATTCATAGTCGTCGCAATCGACTACTTCTCAAAATGGATTGAGGCTAAGCCACTAGCACGCATTACAGACACACAAATCATGGACTTTATCCGAAACTACATAGTGGCTCGCTATGGTGTCCCGAAGATACTCATTAGCGACAATGGTGCCCAATTCAGAAGTGGAAATATGCAAAATTTCTGCAAACGTCTCAAGATAGACCACCGTTTTGCATCAGTGCACCACGCACAGACAAACGGCCAGGTTGAATCAGCAAACAAGATAGTCCTGGATGGACTAAAAAGAGAGTTCATGCTCTAAAAGGAGGTTGGGTTGACCAGTTAAGCAGTGTTTTATGGGCTGTGCGCACAACTCCCAAAGAGTCAACAGGTGAAACACCCTTTAGCCTGGTCTACGGAACCGAGGCAGTAGCACCTGTCGAAATCGCCGTCTCTTCATACAGAACGACGCATTTTAACCCCCAAGCCAATGAGGAACAAAGACGCCTTGACCTTCAATTAGCAGACGAACAGAGATGGAAATCAGAACAAGTTCAAGCAAAGATGCGCTTAGCCACATCCAGATACTACAACAGAAAGGTCAAGGCGCGACAATTCCATGTGGGAGAAATGGTCTGGAGAAGAAACGAATTCTCACATTTGGACCAGATCAACAAGATGTCCCCCAAATGGGAAGGCCCTTACAAAATAGTTGCGGTTCCGTACATTAACGCTTACCGCATCCAAGATGTGGACGGGAACGAATTGCCCAACACTTTCAGTGGGGGGCACCTGAAGAAGTTCCACCCATAAAACTAAAAGCTGTCGCATCAAGCTCTTTAGTATTCAGTACTTCAAAAGAAGGAGATATGTAACTCCATACTTACGCATCAAACGAAGTTATGTCTAACAAATTTCATATCTCTTGTAGGCACACTATTAACTCACATACAACGCCTAAGCTTACAACCAAGGCATCAAAACAACAACAGTGACGACATGCCAACTAATACAAGGCTCATCACTCCACACCAAAACAAAGGACGCTCGACGCATTCAAGGAGTTGAAGTATCCTCATCAAGGATGTGAACGTACCAATCTATTCACATCCTTGCAAAATTCGGGGAATAAACGGATCATTGGGAATCCTCCCTCGCAAACAAATGCAAGTGTCGGACGTACTAATCTATCCACACTTCGCTATATTACAAGGATGTGAACGTACTAATCTATTCACATCCTTGCAAAAAATCGGGGGATAAACGGATCATTGGGAATCCTCCCTCGCAAACAAATGCAAGTGTCGGACGTACTAATCTATCCACACTTCGCTATATTACAAGGATGTGAACGTACTAATCTATTCACATCCTTGCAAAAAAATCGGGGGATAAACGGATCATTGGGAATCCTCCCTCACAAACAAACGCAAAGGTCGGACGTATTAATCTATCCGCACTTTACTATCCTATATTATAACTAAAATAACAAGGAGATATTCAGATATCACATCTATCTAACGCATTCATGTCAAGCATATATATATATAAAACCAAACAGGTCTACGATAGCAAAATCAAACATCAAAACGACAGGCAGGCTCTAAACAAGTCCTTCGCCAAAATACTACGCATGCAAAGAAACAAACATACAAAGAGTCCATATCGACCTAGTCGAGGAGATGGCGCACGTCAACCTCGCAGTCATCAGTAGCAAAGGGATCACAGGCAGGAGTATCACCAAAGATATCAGCATCCCGCTCAAAGCTAAACATCGGCTCACCATCCGCACTAATGGTATCCTCCACTTGAAGAGTGGAAGCCCCCCCCAAATCGCTCAAACCAATCACACCAGGAGTATCCAACTTCTCAAATGGAAAATGGGGGGCAAGACGATGCATCAGGGGAACGAAGTCATCAAGAAACTCCTTCTTCAAAGATCCGTAACTCGCCTGAACGGCAGAAAGGAAAGGCTCACTCTGAGGGTACCGCTTAAAAGCGCCGGCCTTGCCTTCCGATATGCCATCCTCCCTCGCCTTTTGCAACTCGGCAGCTCGCACACCCTCGCGAAGGGTCATCCGACCTCTCACAGCAGACAGCTGATCTTGGATCTCGGCAACACGAGACTGACTCGAGGCAAGCGCTTCAGATAGTATGAGAAGCTCACCAGCATGGCCTTTCGCATCCTCAGTCAAAGAGACTTGCTCTTTAACCAGCTCCTCATGGCTCTCCAAAAGCTGATCCTTCTCATCGGATAACTCGATGACAAAAGATGATAAGTTGGCAATATCAGCATTAACCTACACCAAAAATAGCCCAATCATCAAAACAAGCGCAACAATGAATGAATCAACTTCAAGAGGAATAAACATTCACCGGAGCGAAGACACCGATGTTCTCCTCCACAAAGGCGCGCGCACTAGCAGAATTCGGGGGGCACTCCTTCCGATCAGCAGGAGGAACAGACCTCTGCACCACCCGAACGCCAACTTCAGGAATGCTCAAGGACGCATCCTTAGGAAAGCGAAGGCGCGTACCCGAATAAGGCACCCACACACCATCTGTAACGTCACGTTCAAAACGACGAACAAGATCACTTCGACGAAGCGAAGGAAGTGGAGGGATATCTGCAAAGCACAAACATAAGCAATCATACAAGCAAAGCACGCTAAGTACATAAAAAGAGATTTCACAAACCTGATACAGGGAGAATCTCCCCTTCCATCGCATGCATCGGCTCAGCGACAGGAGGGACGCGCTCACCAACATGTTTCCTCTTGTCACGCGAAGACATACGTGAACCTGGGAGGACCTCGTCCGCCGTCCCATGCCTCGGCCCGGGGGCAGAAGGGACGCGCTCAGCAACTTGCTTCCTCTTATCACGAGAAGGCAAAACAGACGTCCCCTCAACTCTCGAGCGCTTGGGATCGCCCGAGGCACGCGCCGCAGCATCGGTCCTTTTAGTGGAAGGACGCCGGGAAGAGTCAGTAACGGGCTCCGCCCGCTCCCTCTCAGCAGGCATACGACCTACAAACAGGGAAAAGAAAATATTGGAACTACAGGGAGCCCTCGCGCAGCAGAATACAGCCATGAATGATAAGAAGGAAGAAGTATTTTACCCATAGGTCCCTTTCCTCTCCCATGACGAGACCTGTCAGCAGAGGCCGGAGCAGCAACAGGGAGCCCTCGCGCAGCATCAGTCTGCAAGGCCGGCTGCTTGTTAAGAAACCAACCTACAGGATAACATAAAACAAGGTTATAAAAATTCGAAAGCATACCAAGACACCCGGGGAAGAAGATACGATGATGCCTGCCGCAAGCAACTCCTCTTCAGAACCCTGAGTCAAAGGGACTATAACCCCCGCCTGATTGTCGCGAAAGATCTCGCGAAAGGCCTTCTCATCCTGAGGGGTATACTCGGACAAGAAAGGAACAGGGTCACGCTCCAGAACATGACACGTCTCCCACTTGGTCCCGACGTCGCTCACAAAGAAATAGTGATTTTGCCATTCCTGCGAGCGAGGATAAGGGGTGGCAAACCGCCCGCTCGGTTTCCACTTGGCGCCCCCAAGATCGAACGAGGAAAGGCAAGGCCACCGACTGCAGAAGGTGGACAACCCAGATTTGTCTCGTCGCTCCAGACGGTAAAAGGTCCGGAAGAGAATCAAGGAATAAGCCCACGAGTGCTTCTGACACTGAATGCGAAAACAGGTCCACGCGTGAAAAGCAGCAGGGGAGAGGTTAAGGGGCGAGATACGGAAATAACGACACAAGCGGACAAGATCCTTGCAGTAAGGAAAACGCAAACCCTCCTCTATCTGTCCAGTGCACACTACATCTAAGTCCGCAGGAGGGACGGTAACTGAGCCAACCTCGACCTCTTTGCATACGTCAAACGGGAAGTATGCTTCAGAAATAGGACAAACCCCTGACTTATCTACGCTCTCCACAAACTCCTCCGTCGTAATGCGGTTGGGAGGATAGGTCTGAGTCATCGCGATGGCTTCGTGGCTAACACCTGTCCCGGGAAAATCGAGTCGAAGTAAAAGGGGGGTGTCCTCGCTTATCGCCAAACCATCACAAGAAAAGTAATATGTGCAAAGGAAGGAATCGGGAGACTCACTCATGTCAGCGGTTCGAGAATGACAGTTTCTGAGAATATCCTAAGTATCAGAATCGGGCGCCTGCAAGCTTGTCGACCAAGCCCTGCAAAAACCATACACCAACTCAATCAATAACTAAAGCAACACATCAACCACACTCATCAAAATCCTTTATAAGGACATAAAACCCAACGGACCGACTGTCCGCATGCAAACAGCTAGGGACCCTCCCGCTCGGGAATCAAAAATCCTTACGCTCATCAAAGGCCTAGGCCACCTACTAACCAAATTTTCATATGTTTGTGCAATGTGTCACAGGTATTCAAGCCCTCTACATAGCAACAAATTCAAGAGATAACGAAATCAAAGGCATACAAAGTTGGTTATAATTACCAAAATGCCATCCGACCGCCTTTTGATCAAATTTCATCCTTAGAATGGCTCAAGGCTCCGGGGGCACATACAACCAGTTAAAATGCACTCAAGCGAGCCCGTTACACACCACGAAGGGACTTACCCCTCTCCGAACAACCCGAAAAACACTCGGGTCAACCAAGCCACTAACGAAGGCAAACTACCAAGCATTCACCTAAGCTTCGGGGGCATGGCAACCCACTCACAAACAATCAAGGGGGCTTTATCACAATAGGAAACATCATTTCAAGTTATCCATATCAAAAAACAAGGGGTCAAGCTTTTCGCTCGAAAAACTCCGATCTCGAACCCCCGCGATTTCCCCTCGGTTGATCGGAACCTAGGGACCACTTCACAAAGGGAGTTCGCTATCCCTAACTCTATCTCTTTACACCTAGAGCTTAGCCAAAAGCAAATTTTGAAAATCAAGCAAAAACTTCACTCATGCATTTTATCAAACACCTACAAGGCACCTTATTGAAATTCAAATGTGCAGCCCTATAGGTCTATTTAACCTCAAGAAAAGTGAGTGGAGGACGTTACCAATCGATGCTCAACAAAAAGGACTCGAAATCGGTTCGAATCGGGCTCAAAATCGGACCGCCAAAACTGCAGCCGCCGCCGCCGCTCCAAGCCGTCCCCGCCGCTGTCGCCGCCGCCTCGCCGCCGCTGCTCCGCCCTGGCGTCGCCGGTGATTCCCTTGGTGGTGGCTGGCCGGAATGTGGTCCCTCTTGCACTTAAAAGTGAATTCCCAAAATCCCTACCTTAGCTCCTCCAAAACTCTCACCACAACCAATTCAAAAGTTGATAGTTTTATAAACTATCAAGGAGGAGAAGGGACTACACAACATGGTAAGTACCGTACATCAAGGAGGTACATTCCTATCCACCATTCATTTTTTAAATTATTGATGGCTTGGATCTTTGACTATCAAATGACTTGGATAAATTTAACTAAGTCATTTCAAATATCCTCAACTTTTTGAAAACGTTGAGATTATGATCTTTTCATATTAGGGCCGTTGCATGTGATTTTCCAAAACCCGGCCCTATTTCACCCAAAACCGTCGTCTCGCCGTCAAGACGGCCGTCTCGGACGATAAGCTCCCGAAAACTAGCGCATTACATGAAAAACATTTTTTCAAGACTTGCATGATTTATTTTGATGCATTTAATCATATCATGAACGTTCCGTATTTACTAGCTCGTCGTACGAGCTCGAAAAATTTCATGCGTGCTCGCACCTTAATTCTCCAAACAATCATACTTTTCGTAGTCTGTTATGCTACTAACCCTTCATGCAGTTACTAAGCATGACCATCTCAAAAACTAAGGCAAGGAATTCGTCGGAGCCACACGCGTCCACCTTTGGTAGGTTAAAACTCAAGGTAAGCGGACGGCCCGAATCACGCATATGCCCTGTCTTATAATAGAGTTAACCAAAGGTCAAGCCATTGTTTAACTCGGGGGCAAGTGATGGACATACGCGTGATCCGGGCTCGGTTTTAATTATTCAGACCTCGTACACGTACGGGACTCTTCGCAAAAAGCCCAAATTCAAGCTAACCGGGGAAAACCGGGCAAGTTCGAACTTGCCCGTCACCCCCGGGGGGCTTACCCGGAAAATTCCGGGTAAGCTAAGCTTACCCGGAATTCCGGGTAAGTTCCGCACCCGGGGGGTGTCGCGCACACCCCCCATTTTACCTCGGACGTATACGGAGACCCGATTTTTACACTAACTCCTATGTGTCCGAGACCTTTGTTTCAGAGGCGCGCGCGTCCCGTTCATGACAGCCGCCTGAGACGTACGTCAGAGCCCCTTTTCCCAGAGCTTACCCCTGCATCCCGGTTCACATTTCCCCATTGAACCGGGTCAAAACCGGTTTACGGTCCAAGGTTGCCTATAAATAGCCACCTTGGGGGTGAACAAATTCAAGTCAATTCAATTCATTCCAAAATCACTTGGGGCTAGCTCGGGAAAAAGCTCTGACTTCTCTCTAAAAACCCTCTCTTTCTCTCTCTAGAAAACTACTGATGTTGAGCGTCGGAGTGAGCACGCCAAGCACCCCCCCCCCCCCCTCTCCACAGGGACTGCTTGGTAACGCTCCTTTGCAGGTGCCGACGGACGTCCCGCTAGAGACCCGGAGAGACTTGCCCTCATTTGGAAGACAAAGCTAAAGCCCGCGCGCGACACTAGAAGGCGGATTTAGCTCACATCTAACTAGAAGACCTCGACAAGTTATCCGGCGGACAGCCCGCAATAACTTGGTCGAAACACAACGCACGCGTTAATAACTAGTACATATATATATATATATGGCCCAAGGCACCGCCACTGCCTAATATATATATATATATATATATATATATATATATATATATATATATTAATCCAGTCCACACTGTCTATATCTATATATAATCTTAACTATATATAATCTTTACCGATATATATATTACCCAAAATAGCTAACGGGCTAAATTGCTTAGTGGACCTAACCAACTAATTCTAGACAAACCCAACAATCTCCACATTTGTCTTGAATTCACCATAGCTCCACCTTAACTTGTATTCTTTATAGCTCCACCTTGCTAGCGTGCTCCATGGTCCGCTACCTCCTTTGCCAAGGCCCCGACGGGCCTAACCCGATCTCCGCGAGATCCTAACCGAGCTCAAACGTTGTCCGGTCTCAGCTTTCGCTACACTGAGGCAACATGCCTCCAAGTTTTCAAACAAGTCAGTTCATCTCCCCTTGGTTATCTCTTCGATCCAGTTGGAGTTGTTCTCTGGCCCATGGGAAGTACATCCAATAGAAAGCTTATGCACACATAGACAAACCAGCCAAACAACTTGACCAGTTTCCTGTCCCTGTCCCGGACTAACCAATTTGGAGTAGAAACAACATGCTCTTTCTGACCAGAAGAGCAACCAACCCCCAACTACACCTTCTTCAAGACACTCTGTCTTCCCATATCATCATCCGTCAACAACAGGTAGTTTAACGAAGGTGAATACCTGTCAGTTGGCCTGGTAGTCCTGGATGATCTACTCAACACCTGCCCAGATGTTACTGGATCTACCTCTGACTTGATTTCTGGCTCACTTGGGGTCTTCGCGAAACTGACTCGTTTCTTCTTCCCCGTAATACAGCTTTCGGGCCCTCTAAAGCTTCTTTCTTCACCAGCATCTTCATTCCTTTAACGTTCATCTGTCTGGATGCACTCTTCTCAATAGCAGCCGCGTTTACACACCCTTCAGTGGTGTAAAAGGTTCCAGATTTAAGGCCCCGTGCTACAACCATAGCACCCTTCTTAATCTTCCACGAACCATTCACAAAATCTACTGCATAACCTGTGCGATCCAACTGACCAACCGAGATCAGATTCTTCTTGAGACCAGGAATGTACCTGACATCTTCCAATGTCCACTGATTTCCTGCTGGACTGTTAATGCAAACATTCCCCCTTCCTTCGATCTCCAACACCTTGTTGTCAGCAAGATACACTTTTCCAAACTTTCCTGACTTGAAATTTCGGAACAACTTCTTGCTCGGAGACGAATGAAACGACGCTCCAGAATCCACAATCCATGATTCAAGTGAGCTGTCCACACTGAGGGTTAACATGTCCCCAATGTCTTCTGGTGAGTTCACAGAATCACTATCATTGCCAGGGTCGTGATTCTTCTTATTTGACTTCGGACAATCAGCTCGATAGTGGCCTTCTTCACCACAATTCCAACATGTTCCTTGTGGTATTCCTCTGTTTCTTGATTTTGAGCGTCCATGCTGATTAGAACCCTTTGATATACTTCTCCCCCTTCTGTCAACACTGAAAGCACTTCCTGATGACTCACCAATTTCTCTTTTGCGAATACTTTCGCTAAGAACAACATCTCGGATTTCATCAAATTTTAGCTTCTCAGATCCACGGGAACTACTAGCTGCGGAAACAATAGTATCCCACGACTCAGGCAGAGATGATAACAAAATCAAAGCTTTAACCTCATCCTCAAAATTAATCTCAACAGAACTCAGTTGCGAAACAATCATATTAAAGGAATTTATATGATCAGCAACAGAACCACCTTCAACCATCTGTAAATTGAACAATCTACGCATCAGATATACCTTGTTCACCGCCGATGGTTTCTCGTGCATGTTTGCCAACGCCTTCAGCACGCCTGCCGTCGATGTTTCCTTGACGATGTTGAACGCAACGTTCCTGGACAGACACAACCGGATCAGCCCTAGGGCTTGTCGATCCTTGAGTTTCCACTGTTGCTCCGTCATGGATTCCGGTTTCTCCCCAGACAAGGGTTCGTACAGATTCTTCTGGTACAAATAATCTTCAATCTGCATCTTCCAGAAACCAAAATCGTTTCCATCGAATTTCTCTATTCCAGCCTTCGACAACTCCATCTTCAGTGATCGTGTTGAATCTCCTTAGCTCTGATACCAGTTGTTAGGATCGATTCTCTCAACACTCACAAACGGATTAAAAGAAATCAATAAAGAACACAAGATTTAACGTGGTTCGGTCAACGCGACCTACGTCCACGGGCAAAGGAGGAGCCCCACTTCACTAGCACAATCAACACCGAAGGGTTACAAGACGAGACCACATAGAGCACTCGCTCTCACAATACATGTAGAGACCTATTACACGTTGCTCTAAACATAAACACTCGTCTACATCTTGGACACGAACTCACGTACCAAAACCCTAGAAGACTAACCCACGGCACTCTCCTATTACTCACGGCATCTACTATCAGGCAGCTATATTAATACTAACCCTATACATATATATATATATATATATATATGGCCCAAGGCACCGCCACTGCCTAATATATATATATATTAATCCAGTCCACACTGTCTATATCTCTATATAATCTTAACTATATATAATCTTTACCGATATATATATTACCCAAAATAGCTAACGGGCTAAATTGCTTAGTGGACCTAACCAACTAATTCTAGACAAACCCAACAACAAGATAAAGCAATATATGCATTGTGGCAAAAAAAGATAATTGCTTGATTGTGCGATATTAGTCTTACAAAATTTTGAGTTTTGTAAATACTTTCCCTCGAAATATTATAAACCCCTAGAAAATGCTTATAATTTGTGAGAGTTTTTTTTTTGTTTAAATAATGCGTAAAGACAAATTGGTTTATTTGGTGAAGAGTTGTGTTTAATTCTTAACTATTAATAATAATGAAAAGTTAGTTTATTTAGTGAAGAGTTGTATTTATTTTCTAAACAAGAATAATAATAATAATAAATTAGTTATTTAGTGAAAAGTTGTGTCTGTTCTCTATGTAAAGACACTATATTTTATATATACACCAAATAACGTAGGGAATTACGAATTCCAATTTGTTTCTATTCGAGAGAAATTGTAAATAAAAAAGAAACTAATTTTCCTTAGATAGACTAATTATCAATTAGAAGATTTAGGTTGTATGAATGGATATTGATTTATTATTAATGTAATATATATATATATAACTAGCTTAGTTAGTTCGCAGAAGAAGTTTCAAAGAAGCCAAAGACATGGCAATGAGTGTCCTCGTATGCTTGTTAGCCTCAATGACCGGACTCTTTGGGTGTCGGGGTATTTTGATGTCGGCTTTGCAATGCTTTAGAGCCAATACGGTTTCCCTCTCAGCATCAAAAGCATCTTTATACTCGTGTTTCTCGAACAATACTGTTACAAAAATAAATTAGTTCATCAATAAATAAACATATTAAATATGCATGTAACTTTTAGGTAATTGATTGTAATAACCCTAACTTATATATATAACAAGTTAAAATAATTTTATCGGATTAAGTTTCAAAAATGTTGAAATTTGGTGTCTGACGTTAAAATTGAGTATCACAGGTTTCATTTTTATTGAAAGTTGGTGTCTCGGTGTAATTACTTTAGAGAAGTCAATTCCGACGAAATCGACAGTCAAATTCGACCTCTCATGCACGCTACCTTCTCGTCACCTTGCCGGGACCGTCACCTAAGAAGCTGGCCACATCCACGTAAAGTAAATTCTGCTCCGTTGTCGCTGAAAATTGCTCCACGTCACTCTCTTGGAAACCTTATTTCTTTTGGATGTTCTAGTTTTTGGGGAAATTTGGCGATTTTGTGATAAGTAAACAGTGATGGATATGAATGAGTGGGTTGATGTAAATGATTGATGTGAGATGAAAATACGCGCGTAGACGCAAAATTTCAACAAAAATACAACCTGGGACCGTCCATTTTAACAATTCAAACTTCAGACACCAAATTTTAACATAAATAAAACTTCAGACAGTTTATAGGTTTTTAACATCTATATATATATAACAAGTTAAAATAATTTGATCAAATAAAATTAAGACTAGCTAGGTACTTACGTGCGGCCAATTCAAACTGACCGATGACAACGTTGTACCCATCTAGACACTTCTGAAGATCTTTTTTGGTGGAAGGGTTGGTTTTATGTTCGAGCGAGCTTAAGATGTTGGTGTAGACATAGCTGGCTATGTTGAACGTACGTCGTATGGTGAGCTTAGTGAGACCGTGAATGTCTGGCGAAGGACACGTAATGTGGTTGTGGAAGGTTCTCTGGCAGAACTCATAGTCCTCCACTTGCTTGTCCCGGCAAATTCGTTCGATTAGGGTTTCGTTTTCGGGTTTGCAGAGCGCGGGAGAGGCGAGGAAGAAGAATGTGATGATTGTGAGGATGAAGAAGACGAACGATGATTGTTGATGTGGAGCCATTTTTATTGTTTTTAAGGTTTTTTTTTTAAATGTGATGAATGTTTCGTGAAAGTTAAACACTACGATGACTCCATTTTATAGGTAGCTAGGATGACATTGTTGTATTCTTTAAAAATCGATCCCCATAATGATTTATGTTACGATGTTTTAACTTTAAACAACGTTAATTGACTTTGTTCTAAGCGTAAGAAAAAATTATTAATTATTTTGAGCTGAATTATGCAACATTTATTGCATTTGGAAGAAACTTAATGTAACGAAACGTAAATAAATGGAGACTGTTTTCGTGTTAAAATAAAGATTAGTTATAACTTAGTGTAAATTATTTTTTGTGAGAACTTACTGTTAATGATGTACATTTGCCGAACAAATTGTTAGTTGAAATTTGTATTGAAACATTTTACTAACTTAGATCAGCATCTCATACATATAGATAGATTGTTAGCTTTGTCAGGATTTCCGTAAATTATACATCACAATCACAATAAGTTAGCACGTCCCATAAACAAGTTGAGTATCTGTCGAGTTCGACTTGAATAAAATTAGTAGTGAGTTCGAACTCTACTCACATCCAAACTCGACATAATCGACTCGACTCATATGTCAATTATACATTATAACAAGTTAGCATTTCTCATCATTATAAAAATTAGGCTTGACAGATTTGTGTATTATATATATATATAATAAAAAATAAAGCGTTAAGACTAGCAACTAATCTCGAGGTTAGTATTATCAAATTTGAACAGATAAAATGCTTGGTTTGAAGTTTGATTTCAACTGGCTTACGAATAGTTTTCACTCAATTCCAACTAAACACATAACTAATTCCAACTCTACCCTTAACTAAATAACTGTTTTTTGAAAATAATAATAATAATAATAATTAACTAACTGCAACAATATCGTACCTCCTACAAGCTTCAAGTTTGAAGAAGGCTTAATCGAATTGAGCTTGTTGTTGGTGAATCTGGAAATGGAGATCCCCAATTTCTGAATTTCATTTCACTTTTGAATTTCCAAATTGCTTTGGCGGCTGCTTTCTTAATTATCAAACGAGTTGTGGAGGTCGCGCCACGCCTCCCCTTCCTCCACTTGTCGACTCACCTAACTCGCTTAAATACCCTGTTTCTGTAATCCAAATCCCTTCAATCATAACTTCATCTTGTAGCGGATCAATGGCGGGTGACGGTGGTGGTGGTGGAGAAGCGCGACCGTCGGTGGTGATTAACCGTCTCAGTTTCACTTACCCTGGGATCGACGGCCATCCTCCGCCTGGATCCAAGCCTCTGATCGACGATTTCTCTGTCACGCTCAATTCCGGGGATCGCTGCCTCCTTGTTGGATCAAATGGAGCAGGTCGGTTTGCTTTGTCTGATTCTGGTGGTTCAATTTACAGCTAAATGTTGTTGATTTCCAGGTCTTGATAAGGCTGCACCGCCGATTGCAAACGCGATATACCTAATTATGCTTCTGTTTTGTTTCAATTTTTGCTTTTCATGGCTATGCTGTGTGTAATCACTGGTTTTGCCTCTACTTCTGCATTCTTGTTGAATTGACCGACTTTTGGGTTTTGAATTGATTAGAGAATTAGAGTTTCCTTATTAGAATCTGATCGAGGTTGCTGAATTTTGAAATTTTTGGGTCTTTATTTCAACATTGCTGAATGCATTAGAATGTGAATTATGAATGTAGGTAAAACCACTATTCTGAAGATACTAGGAGGCAAGCATATGGTGGATCCTCAAATGGTCCGTGTTCTTGGAAAATCCGCATTTCATGATACAAATTTGACATCCTCGGGCGATCTCTCTTATCTTGGAGGCGAGGTAATTCTTTTGCATCTGTTCGTAATAGTGATTCAGTAGACTACATTGTTAAAGAGTTCCCGATTTCTAGTATTGAAAGGAAAATCAAAATTCGTAATTTTGCAGTGGAGGCGAGAGGTTGCTTTTGCGGGATTCGATGTACCGATCCAAATGGACGTTTCTGCAGAAAAGATGATATTCGGGGTGACGGGTATTGATCCACAGAGAAGAGCTGAACTAATCAAGGTAAAATCATAATCTTTTATGAACGTTGTTCTTGTGATTCATTTCTTGAACCTCAAGAAACTCATAAATGCTCAAATCAGTGGAATCCCAATTACAATTTCTTTCAAGAAACGGAACTGAGTCATTTAATCGATCTAGGTGCTTGATGTTGATCTATCATGGAGGATGCACAAAGTATCAGACGGCCAAAGAAGACGAGTTCAAATATGCATGGGCCTCCTCAAGCCATTCAAGGTACCTCAATTTCTATGCAGCCAAAATTTGATTACCTTGTATCCCAAGAAACCGATTCTTAATACATACGTTTCTCATTAGGTGCTTCTTCTTGATGAGATCACTGTGGATCTCGATGTTCTAGCAAGAGCTGACCTCTTGAAGTTCTTAAAGAAGGAATGTGAAGAACGAGGTGCCACAATTATATATGCTACTCATATATTTGATGGTCTAGAGGAGTGGCCGAGCCATATCGTATGTTTACAACCTACTAAGCTTCAAAAATTACTTTTTATCGGTAAGATAATTATTTTTACACTCTGCAATTGCAGGTGTATGTGGCTCATGGTAAACTGCATCTAGCCATGCCAATGGACAAAGTTAAAGAGATGAGCAAATTGTCCCTTATGGTTGGTACCACCCCTTAAGACCCTTTTTACGGTCATGAATATAATCGATTCTGCAGCATCACTTCACGAAACATTGTTGATGTGGCACTAGAATTAACTTCTATGCTCAATTTTGGTTTTTGTTGCAGAGGACAGTTGAAAGTTGGTTGAGGAAAGAAAGAGATGAAGAAAGGAAGAGGAGGAAGGAGAGGAAGGAGCTTGGGCTGCCCGAATTTGAGAAGGCGGTTGATGGTAGCCGAGTTGCTGGTGGTGATCCTGCCCGGGCAGCTGCCCGGCCGGTGAATAACGGGTGGGCAGGAGGGAGAATGCATGCTACCATTGCTGGTCAGGAAGCAAGCTTCTCCTTGAGCTCCAATAGGGTTCTGAGATAAGTTATGTACTTTGGGTAGCTTTTAGTGACGCTTTTGTGTCGTTGCTAAAGAGCAGGTTGTTTATGCATTGTTTCCTTCAGAGGTGTGAAGTGATCAAGAAAAGAAATGTCTTTCTTGTATTTGTAATAGCTACAAGGCTTTGTATTTTTCTTTTCAATTTATTATTAGTGACTGATATCATCAACATATTAGAAAATCTTTGATGTAAAATATTACATTTTATGCCAAATATTTAGTTTTTAAACCGTAGGGATAAGATTTTTTAACTTTTCTACAATCTAGTTAAATTAATAAAAAAATGGTGCAATCAATGTTTTCAAGGTTTAAAGTGTTGTACCGTTAAATCGAAATTAGGGTTATCTGTTAAGAATTACGGTAGAGCTATTTTAAATGTCTTCGTGGTGGGCTTGATTTGATCAAAAATGATGAAAACGTTAACTCACGACCATCGTTTTTTATTTTGTGCCCAAGCAATTTATAAAGCTCAGGCTGAAACCGGTGAAATCAAAGAACATTACTTGAATGTTATTGCAGATACATGCTAAAAAAGGATCAAGATGACTGTATAAATTCACTGTGGATACTAGCTTAGTTCATTATTACAGAGATAACGGTCTACCGTACAATGTATGCAGTTATGAAGTTAAATATTACTTCAAATTTGAGACATATACTAAGTGATTTGCCTCATTGAAAATGCCCGCTTAGTTATATATCATTATACAATTAAAGATAATGATAACATCAATTGCAAATACAATACTAAAATAGATAGATATTGAACCTAGTAGCATAAAATAAGAGAGATAAGGAGAAAGAAGAGTCCTAGCATAACAAGAGGCCATGCATGGTAAATATAACAAACTAGGAATTACAGTAATAATTAATCAAGTAAATCTCTTTTATCAAATATTTCAATTACACTATAATAGCTCAGCCAGAGGAGCTCAACTCACAACAAGAACACCCTCTATAAGCCAAAAGATGATTATTTTTCCAACTCTACAATAATAATGAGTAGAAACAAACCAAAACCAATTTTCTTGATAATATATCACTAGAGTTATAACACAGACAATTTTTTTTTTGGATAAAATAATTCTTCAAACCCCCAAATGTTATCTTCAAACAACCCATGCAGCAAGCAGATTGCAGAAACACCAACCCATCTCTCTACAATAATCTCTCTCCTCCACCAAAGCAGATGCTTAGGACTGGAAAACAAACAAATGGAAAATCAAATCAGACAACAATAAGGGACACAAAGCATCAAACATGACAATGTGATACAACAATGTTGTTATAGAAGAAAAAGATCATACCTTGCTGGCAATGTTGTTGGAGAGCCAGTCTAGTCCCTCATAGAGACCTTCACCAGATGTAGCACATGTGCTCTGAATGTACCTACAATAAAGTTCAATCCAAATCCATCAATTGCTTTCTTCAAGCTATTATTATTCTTATATAAGAGTTTCTTTGTCCAAATTGAATAATAAAATTGCAGATTTACCAATGGCGTTGGCGGAGAGAGTGGAGACCGAGCTTGTCGGTGATCTCAGCAGCGTTCATGGCATTGGGCAGATCTTGCTTGTTAGCAAACACAAGGAGAACTGCATCCCTCAGCTCATCCTAAGATTTTTTTAAATCATTAATTAAAATGTAACCAAAAATTGGTTTTTTAGATACGAAAATAAATAGTGAGATAGAATGAATTTTATTTACCTCATTCAACATCCTGTGCAGCTCGTCTCTTGCCTCAACAACACGGTCGCGATCGTTGCTATCAACCACGAAGATAAGTCCTTGGGTGTTTTGGAAATAATGCCTCCATAGAGGTCGGATCTGTATAGTGAAGACAAAATCATCAATACCATATTTGAGTTAACTTTTGGATTAAGATATTAAACCATGATAATCTAGATTAAATTATATGTGCGCCATATATAGGTGAGACATCGAGGTGTCGAGATCTATTAGATTTATAGATGGCACAATAATTTAGCTTAGGAATTTGTTATGTACTGATGTTGTGATATCTGATCAGCACAAGACCGTCCATAAGCACATTGAAGGGATAAGAATTAATACAAATGCACTGAAATGTTATCGAATGTGTAAGCCAAGACGTGGATAGCCTTCCCAAATAGAAGTATGGAAAAACTTGAAAGACAAGATGGCCTAAATTTGGTGTAGCTTAGGTTTATGTTATGTCCTGGTAATATAAAATCAGGACAAGACCGTCCATAAGCACATGGATATTGCAAAATGCTATTGTGTACTAATATCTACCAAGTCATGCATAGCCTTCCCTAGACTAGAAAAATGGGAAAAACTCAAAAGACATGATGGAAGTTTGATATAGCTTAGGTTTATGTTATGTCCTGATAATGTAACATCAGCACAAGACCGTCCATAAGCACGTCAACAATAGATTAATAATAAAGCAGACGATTCAACAAGTTCAACAAATATTCATAAATGCTACAATAGACTATCATATATCTGCCAAATCATGGATAGCTTTCACCAACTAGAAATATAGGAAAACTTGAAAGACGATATGGCATTGATTTGATCTAGCTTAGGTTTATGTTATGTCCTGATAGAGCAATATATCAGCACAAGACCGTCCATAAGCACAGGACATCTAATAGCAGAAACATTCCACAACTTAATTTTTTTTTCTGAAATATAATATAATCATGCATGCAGTAAATTATAATCTATACATTGACATGGATTTAACTCAGATAGCAAAAGTCAGTCAATAAATTTTACCTTGTCTTGACCCCCAACATCCCACACAGTGAAGCTGATGTTCTTGTATTCAACAGTCTCCACATTGAACCCTGCAGAAAAAGGAAATCATTCTCTTGTGAGCAAGTAGCTGGAAAGATCTAATCACTTGCAATATTAGGTAAATGCAATCGATAAGAACGTACCAATGGTCGGGATGGTTGTGACAATCTCACCAAGCTTGAGCTTATACAAAATGGTGGTCTTACCAGCCGCATCGAGACCCACCATCAGAATACGCATCTCCTTCTTGGCAAAGAGCCGACTGAACAGCTTGGTGAATGACAACCCCATCTTCAATGCTCAATGGATCAATCAATGCACCTGTCGTAGGAATCAACTTTCAATCTTTGTGGAGCTCAAACAAATACGAAAAATCACCAATTGACTAATCAGGAAGATGAAGCAAATTCAGCAAAAAAAAAAAATCTTCTTATTTTTCGAAGATATCATCGATTTGGACAGCACATTAACAATATTAAACCGAGATCAAGAATCTGGAAAATTATAAGCTTGGAGGAGCAGATATCGATCTTGCAAAAGCATTAGCAAGATCTATCAGATCGAGATCTAAAAAAATGGTTTGAGCTACAAAAGGATGCAACCAAACAATCAATTAATCAATGAATGTATAAAATGAAGCGGATAAATATGTGAAGCATGCAAGAAAATCAAGAATGAAAAGTGAAAACCAGATCTGTAAAAGCCAGATCTGCAGTAGCACAAGAAATGAAAGAGAGAGAGAGATTACGATTGCAAAATGGTGGGGGCAGCAGAGAAGTTGCCCTAGACGAGAGGGAAGACCAGATTAAATGAGGGGTTCATCGGTGAGTTGCCATATTTATAGATGGCGCCAGGAGATAACGGAGGTTTGACGGTGTTAACAGCCTGTAAAATGATCTGTCGGGTTTTTCTTTGAATAGGAAAGTCAAATACTTCCACAAAATTAGCTGCGACGTCTAACTTGGTAAATTAAAATATCAGCTATGTGTATTTCGGTAATTTTAAACTAATTTTTTTTCTTCTCTTGTTTTTGACACCAAATTGTCTATGTTCTTATTTTTCAGCCCTATATATATATACCGAGCTCAAGGCCTGGCCCATGCAATTACGTGGTTTGAGGCTTTGAGCCTCAGCCTAGTCTATCATCAGCCTGTTAACGTAAGAATTTAAATTATATATATATCATCAATTAAATTAAATAACTGAACTTGATTTAACCCATTAAATAAATGCCACACAGGACTATCTAAACGCAATTTATATTTTAGACTTTAGTTTTTATATTGTCTGATCAAGTGTCGACTTTATGGTATTTATAGGAAATAGAACGTAATAAGTGGAGTGGCCAAAGAAAACCTAATCAGTGCCTAATTATATGTTATGGTTCATTTTGGTACTTTACAAATAAAAATAATATTTGGCCAAAAAAAATTATAAAAAAAAAAATCAAGTATTTGGTACCTAACTCATCTAAGTTTTGATATTGCGAGTTTTCATGACTTGATTTACTTAATTAGGAGTTTCGCCTTAACTCGAGTTTAAGCTAGCCTAATCACATGATTTAGTAAGTCATGTCTAGCACAAACTCATCGGTTCGACTTGATGACTCAGGCTTGTGCTTAACATTGTTTCCCAGACCAACACCAGGCTGACACAAACTATTGTTAAGGCTAGCTTTCTAACTAAAGGATTCGAATTTGATGGCGAATCCAATATTTTTCAAATGAGGCTTCTCTATTACACATTTTAATTAAGAAAATGAAATTGGTTCTAACTCTATATTTTGTGCAAAGATTTATTATATGTATGTGTAATATACATTTAAAATATATTTAGGACACAACAAAATATAACATCATTCTCTACTATTATTATTGATTGTATCTCTACATGATAATCATCATTACGGACAAATGAAGTACAAAATATTAAAATATATATATATATATATATATATATATATATATATTTAGTAAAAGTACTAAAAAGACACGTAACTTGAGGCACTTATTAGTATATCTCTATTCCAAATTTTAAACATTCACAAAGTAAACTCGGGCATAAAATTTGATCTTCAACGGCCAGTTATAAGTTCTTTTAGTTGTTAACTAGTAAAGTTTTAATCCTTTTGACTTATTTATTTAAGTAGGGTCAATTAAGATTCATTTCTGATTGACAAGCCATTAAAAACTAAAGCGTCATATACTCGTATCGTATCAATGACAAAACGTAAATATGTGTATAAACTATAACTTCATTTAAAACGACCCATTCTTCAAATAAATAATAAATCATGCATAAACATCAAGACTAAGCAACTATATGCGTCTAGCTGCCCTAATACAGATGAATTTTCAGCTACACGATAAATCTTGCATGAACACGAGCCCGATTATGGCTCCGAATTATTAATGCTTGGATATCGCATGCCTCGATCATCTACGCTTCGAACCTTACGAATTGGTCGCCGTTCGACCAATCATTCGGCTTCAGTTCGGGGTGGACTTGCTTCGTGTCTTCCAGCTGGTTCGTATTCTCTGCTTCTCTGTCCTTCCCCCAAAGAACAGCGTAAAGCCCTGCAATAATCAAAATCGACCCCAACAGTCTGATCGGATCGAAGAACACGAAATCTTTCATTAGTCGTCGAATCAATTTGGATAAAATGATATTGTATCATAAATTAGCGTTAACGTACGTTCCAACCGTCAGTTTCTCGCGAAGAAGTGCCCAGCTGAGGACCGCGGTTATCACGAGTAGTAACGGGGTGAAAACGGAGACGTATAGAGGGCCTTTTCTCTCGATGCACCACGACATGACGCAGAATGCTAGACCGGAACAGACAATGCCCTAAGGTTGTTACAGGTTCACGAACATGATCAGAAATATTGTTATGGAATATATTCTCGGTTTAAGGTTTAGGGTTTAGTACGTACTGCATAAAGAGCCGAGACGAGCCTAATACTCGATCGAAGAGACCAAGCTGAAGGATCGTGCTCGATGATCACACCCACGACTGCACACTGAATGCTAGCCATCATGCACATTAGCGTCGTGGTCGTGTAAGGAGCTGAAAACTTTTCGCTTAGTCGTGCCTGAAAAATGATATAGATGAATAAACGAATAACGAATAAGTTGTATATTCTGATCGATCCTAATGCGAAATTTATATATAACCCGAAATATTATTTTCAAAGATATTATTGATCGACTTACTTGGATGATGAACCATAGTGCCCATGCAGCCGAGCTAGCAAGGATTAACATCGGACCCAAGAACAAATTCACCTTAGCCGCGATCAAGTTATCGTTACTCATATTCTCTGCGTATTTCCAGTGAATGCTCGAGTTGCCGATGTGGATGATGTGGCCGTGGTAGAATGAGAGCAACATTGCTCCACCTACGCAGATGGTCGTTCCGACCACCTTTGCCTGCCCCGGCATGGTCTTGATCCTAACTGCCTCTTGTCTAACAAAAAAAAAATTAAAACATAAGCTTACATATATTATTATTATTATTATCAGAGTAATGTTAGTACAAAAATATTACGAAATGAAATGAGATAAGGGTTAGTACAATACATATACTCTAATAATATATGATAGAATTAGAAAAGTGTATATGGCATGTATAACAACAAATACATGACATGAGCTTACGTAGTTGCATGGATCAAGGCAAGTGGATTGACCAAAAATACATACATGGAGACAAATTGAGTGTGATCATCATATCACGTAAACGGCTTTGAAATGTCATCTAGCTAGCTAGCTAGATTAATAAAAACAACCTAGTACGACCGTTCCATGTGGTATATACCTAGAGCGGCTAACAAAGTTGTTACTTATTACCTGAAAAGGACTGCGAAGATGAAAGTGATGGCGGGTAGAGTGTTGCTTAATGCGCACGCAATGGTGGGTGTCGAATACTTCAGTCCAACAAAGTAGAAAACTTGGTTCATGAATGCCCTGCACCCACATATACATGCATATATCAATATATAATTCAATATATATATGCATGCACATGCATATCAGCATATATCAAAGATGTGTTCTCTTTGTTTATTGTGCATGAAGCGTGTTACATGGATATAATTTGGACCAACTCCGAATATGACATATATATATGATCAGACTCCAATGATATTACACTATTATGTGATTGTCCAAATTCAGTTATGTTACTTATAGCGTTTTAAATTGAAAAACTAAGAAACACGTTTGTTTAATTCTTATTATTATATGTGGGTTTAACAAATCTTGATCATGACTTAATTTGCAGTTTTAATGTAATGCAGATTTGTTAAACAAAATCAAACATTCGAAGAAACCCACGTTCCCATATGATGACGTGGCTTCACGACTTTTTGTCGGTCATTCACTTTCATTTTTCTATCATGATGATGTATGACGTGACTTCCCAAGTCGTTTCAGATATTTTTTAGTGATTCACTTTCGATAATATTATCATTATCATTAATTATAATAAAAGACTATATAGAGAGGGAGGGAATGGGTTATATATATATTATAATATATAGAGGGTTGGTAATTACACGTACCCTGTAAGGGAACACCAAAATATCTGGACCAGAACAGGGATAGTTATTCTGGGTCTAGTCTTCCTACAACAAATAACAATAAATAGATGCTTCATTAGTAAACACGTACGAAATCATTAGCAGAAAATAAGGTAATTAATTAAAGTGCATTGGCATTTGGCTCAACTACTCACTCAGTTTAACAGCTAATTAAGGTCAGTGCTATATTAATTACCATATATAATTCCAATATTAATTATGCTATAAAAAGAATACCCAACTCCACTAAGAAATTAATAACTTGTCTCTCAACATGATGTATCATCGTATATATATATATATATATATCAATGATGTATCATATTAATACAGTTGTGATTGTGATCAATGAGTCAACGAAGGGGTCCATAATTAATAATTACAGGCGTGTGCTATAAAAATCTTTATATTAAACAAGGAATTTTTAAAACTATAAAATTTTAATGGTGTTTAATTATATTTATAATTCATTTATTAATTTTCATAAATTTGTATAGAAAATAAATATATATATTATTTTGTAAATAAGGTTGACAAATATTTTTTTTAAATAATATATTCGCCACCTATTTCATGCAACTAAATCATCAAATATTAAGACAGCGGATTCAAGGTTCGTGAAAATTAAAATTTGAATTGTGTATCAAAAAGTGTCCTAAAAAATAGAATAATTTACCATCCTAGCTCTCCAAAAAAAGTAGAACACTTGTTAATTAGGTAGAGAGAGAAGCTTAATTAATTACCTTTCAAGGAAAATAGTAAAAGGGAGAGTGGCAATAGTGGCAAATATTTGACGGTAAGTAACGAGGACGAAAGGGTTCATGCCACTATCCATTGCTAGCTTCGAAGTTATGTTCATTCCTGCAAACCCTAGTTGCAGAAGAACCATGCATATAAACGGCACCACTGAATCTCCCATTTTTAGTTCCTCTTTCTTTCTCGCTCTAGCTAGAGAGAGAAAGAGAAAACTATAGAATTGTAAGACAAAGCTACGAGGTTGTGTTTGTATTGGAAAGAAAATGAAGTTAATGCAAAACACTTGAAACGCATATATATATAGTGAAGACAGGTGAATGTGGCGCGTGGGAGAGAGATATAGAGAAACGGTTACTTGCAACACTTGGGGATATGCATGGGACGCCACTTAATATATCGTCTACCCTAATTAAAGCTTGCTTTCAGTTTTGTCTAGGGTTTGTCTCCTTCTTCATTTAGCCGTCTTCAGGAGCCGTCTTCTTCAAGTTACATAATTCAAGCAACAATATTCACCTAGCTAGCTTCATATATGCCCATACCCCAAATTAATTAATTAATATAGTGTAGCACTTTTGAAACTTACATTTTTTAATTAGAATTTTCGGATTCAAAATTCGTCGGATTTTGATAATGAAAAAATTATGAACAACACCTTAGATATTGACTTCTTGATGCGACTAATAATTATTTTAGAAGTTGAATAAATTTAATAGAGCTTACGGGTGCTTATCTTCTGATGGACTCCTAAAACACCACGCAAGAAACCAAAAATACATATAACATATCCATATATACTGCCCATCCGCATCACTTTTGTATATTTTGACATATATAACCACTTCCAGTAATAATAATAACTCGAGCTTACAAGTGAATATAGGGTTTTCAATTTCATAATGCGATATACATGGTTACTAGCTAGCTAATAATAGCGATTACTTACTTAAACTTAGTGATAATTTCATGATCATTAGCCGATGCGAACACAACGTGGAAACATTGTGATCATACTAACTGTGTTAACGTGTCTTGATCGATTTAGAAACATTTAACGTGACACAATGATTTAAATTAAAGATATTGTGTCGTGTGTTGTTGTAGCACGACAAATTTGATAAATAAATTAACCGATTCATATATGTGTGCACAATATTGTGAATGATTCATATATTGAAGATTATTTGATTTTGGCCAATAAACACTGTTGTATTAAACCGTATTAAACTGTTGTATTTAATCTGTGTATATTTTTTTACGGTTTATGTTAAATTAGATCCGGTTATGTTACGTTTATAATAAATTAAATATGTTTTTTTTCTAGTCTCTATCAGTAATTTCTGGTGTAACCTGTTCCCCAAAGCACAATCTTGTGTCGTAATCTGGATGGTTTCAGATGAACAGAAACTCTAACAAGACACATCTCACGCGAACCCCTAATGATAAGTCATATAGGTGGAGACGTTATTTGATATTATTATATATATATATAGTAATTAAATAATGAAACACTTTAACGAATATTTTATGGCACGCGTTGGAGTAACCAATTCCTGGTTTTAGATATGGACACCACCAATTAGGTGTGGAAGCGTAGAAGGATGTAGAAATACATATGAATGATGTGTCTAATGATCATGATTATCTATTTCTAAATAATAAATAAATAATTTATATTTCTAGATTATTATTTTATCGCCGGTTGTTTTAAGAAGCTTAGTATTTTTACTCAATATAATTTGACTAATTCTCACTCGCATCGAATCAACTCGTGAATCGTGATAATTTGACTAATTGTCACTATCGTGGTAGTTTTATAAATATTTTTTTATTCTTAAAATATCAGCGGAGTTCTTTTTTGGCTAGTAGCGGAGTTCTAACATCTACTAATTAACGTCTAATTCTAGTTATAATTAATGAGCAAGTCACGTAATTAAATTGGCTAGCTAGCTAGTGCTTGTGCATGGAATATTTCGTGTCCCTAACAAACTGAAAATCTACACTACCACAGATCCATGTTTATCACCAACTGAATTGACCTATACACCCTCCATGTTCATAATAGCAGCGCATATTGACCTACTTATGATACATGTGTGCAGTTAGTTCTTAAGCATATATATTGTTAACATCGATGATTCATACACATAAATGATCTCTTGTATAATTCAAAAATTATATATATATAAATTATAAAATTATTGAAAATTTAAATACTAAGAAGTATGTATGGTTATATATATAACACAACTACTACAAGAGATATCCTAATTATTTACGAGGGACTTGAAGAAAATACTGAAAATTTATAGTAAATATTAAGTTTTTTTTGAAGAAAATACTGAAAATTTATAGTAAATATTAAGTTTTTTTTTTCTTTCTATAAAATAAACTACTCTAAATTTCTAAACCGACATAATACGGAAGCTATCATAAATGAGGTTTGCCTAGTAAAGTAAATAAGTAATTACTGCTGCATGATCATTTGCACAGAACTCGAATCCTAACAAAAACTAATTGCAATTCAATAAGAGGCATATATATAATAAACATGCATTTTTTTTTTCTATCTCCATTAATAACTACCTCTTAGGATCAATTTATTAGTTAGTTCTCTCGAGCCATAATCAAAATCATTCACGGCTTTTCAAAGCTAGCTAGCTACAACGGTATTGATCATCATGTATTGGGATTTGAGAAGATTAGTTTTGCTCCATTATCGAGTTGTTTCATAATTGGATTTTTCTTTTTCTTTTTTTAATTTCGCTAGGTTTGGTTTGGATCAAAAGTTTTTAGTTACATCTTTGTACACTAGCTAGCTTTTATTAAGTTTTATTTAACATACATCTGTTAGTTAGGACTCCGGCAAGTGGGTCTCCGTAGGTCTCTTAAATAAATACATTTCCTTATAGAGAGTATGTAAGTATATATGACACGATAGTCCATGTCGATATTTATTCCGTGAAATTCGATCTCATTTAAAATTCCACTCGTTATAAGATATACGATTTGTGCATTCACTTAAAGCTTTAAAGTTTTAAGACATTTGATCTCACATATTTTACATATCAACACTATAGATAATACGCGCATTGAACTAGTCATCAGCCCATTGAACCCGGTGTTTCGCCCAAAGATAATACGCTCCGGTCGGGCCTCGGCCACCTAATTCATACAACTCCGGTGAAATATTCTTCCTGTCGATCTCATTCAATATCGGGTTAAGTACGTTCCACGCAGCTTCAAGCTCATCGCTTCTCAGAAAAAGATGATTATCCCCATCAATGACGTCGAGAAGAAGGTGCTCGTACGAATCGGGAACCTCCACATCGTACCTAACAACATTGTAAAAACATCATCGTACGATGTTACGTTAGATCGAAGCGGAAAATGTAAATTTCCGAGTTCTCACTTGTCTTTGTAGAGCAAATTGAGCTCCGACGTGTCGAGGAGCATTCCCAATCCCGGGACCTTGTTGTTCACTTTGATAAGGATGGCTTCATCGGGCACGTCGCGCAATATTAGCTCGTTGGTGGCTCGGTCTATGTTGTGCCCAATTCGTTCCCGGTAGATGTTTCCGGGAACATGGTGGAACTGCAAACGTATCTCCATCCTACATCACAAGCCTAAGTGTAATACCACATATGCTTGTGTACCATATCGGTTGAAAATAATAGATTTAGAACTTTAATAAGCAAGAGAGCTCAACATAAATTCCTCATTTTCTGAGCATACGTGAGTCACGCAGCCTAACGACTTCAAATATTTCGTACTTATATACTACGCGAACTTCTCAAATCTAGTCGGCTATGACCCCTCATATATGGTTAACTATATCGTTCTAAGGACAAATTTACCTGTGCTTGATGAGTCCCATCCCAGTACGAACCATGAAAGGCACACCGTCCCAACGAGCATTATCGACATACAATGCAGCGGCGAAAAATGTCGGGGTGATATTATTGGTTTTGACAGCGATTTCATCTCCGGAAGTAGCTTTATATTGACCGAGGATCACGTCGTTTGGATCAAGTTTCCGAATCGATTTCAAGACTTTGACCTAAAAAATAGATGATTTAAAGTTAGCTTAAATATCAAATTCGTGCTTATTATTCGAATCATGTCGTGTCAGAGACTGCCAGGATATTTCAAAAGTACCTTTTCATTTCGGATATCTTCGCCGTGAAGACTTACAGGCGGTTCCATTGCAAGCAATGCTATTATTTGAAGGATATGGCTATGGACTACATCCCGAATTACACCGTAGCCCTCGAAATACCTACAAAAGCAGTCGATTCGATTAGAAAAAATTTACGCATATCGAAGTTAAGGTACGACATTAATTACATACTTTCCAGCTTGCCAAGTTATGTCTTCCGATAAGAGGACCTGATCAAAAAACGCGACAAAACATGTTATTTTCATATCCCGAATACGCGAACTAGGCAGGGTATTGAGTTATCTGATGTGGTATTCCTTAACGAATAGTACTAAATATGAAAATTTGATATACCTGTATGTTGCGTATATACTTTCGACTCCATAGAGGCTCGAAAACTAAGTTGGAGAACCTTAAAACTGTGAGGTTCTCGATGAGATTCCTCCCGAGAAGATGATCTATCCTGAAACATGGCCGCGATATTGTCATTCAAGGCATGTTCTACCAATTTACGCATCTTGGGTCTCAGTTATCAGTTCATACCTGTATATTTGATTCTCCTCGAACATGGAAAGAAGATACCGTGTCAACTTTTGGGAAGATAACGCATCGAACCCGAACGGTTTTTCAATGATTACTCGATTCCATCCTTTTCGGGTTTGCGCATAGTTAGAGACCGATGAAGCAACATCAATGAGTGCTTCTTGAGGTACGGAGAGGTAAAATATTCGATTAGCTTCGGTTAATCCCTGAGGTAAATATAGACAAGGTGTTAAACCATCGTAAAACCGAAAGTAGATAACTTGTAGAACAAGGAAAGGAAAATTACCTCGTAAAGCTCCATCTTTGCATTGAGTTTTAACATCCCTTGGTTATTATCGTTTCCTCCATCGAGGTAATATGTTCGTCTAAGAAACAATTCCATCTTCTCTTCGCAATTTTGCCTGCAAAAGTCGGAGATCTTCCTTGTGATAAGAAACCTCATATCTTTTGCAGGTAGTGACATTTTTTTTTTTACAAATGTGTTAATTAACCCATAATTCAAAACAAACCTGTATCCGAAACATTTTATCAGTTACATGGTAACAAGAGAATCATACATACTGATGATCGATGCGGCAGGTTAAAGTTGAAGAAATTATCGATCTCAGCTCTTCATCGGTCAATTTCTTTCTCGAATAACCAAAAATGCACACATTCTGCAAAACAGAGGTAAGAAAAAAACAACTTTAATTTGAGCTGCGGATCCTACTCTGGAGTAATCACGAAGAATAAGCACCATCAATAAATTATTTCTCACTATAGTAATTTGAGCGAAGCATCGGGTTTACCTCAGGAAGAAAGCCACTGTAATACAATGCGAAAAGCGCGGGGAAAACTTTAGTCTTTGCTAATAAACTAGTTGCTCCAATCACTGCAATGCAGAGCGATGATGAATCTCTTGCATTGTTTGCAGAAAATGGATTTGTTTGTGGCGAGGATGTTCTTGATTCATCGTCGGGTGATAGAGCAGATTCAGAACGAACTGAGCACTCAACCGATTGTTGGTGGTTTGGTCTCTTGGGATGTCGGTTTGTATGTAGCGACAACTTCATTCGACAAAACTGTCTGCATAGATTGCTCGAAGCATCCTCCTTAGAGCGGTTCATAACCTGAAGCCAAAACGAAACATGTTGGCTAGCCAACTCTTGTTGGTTATGTCCAATCTCGGTTCATAACCGTGCGTGTTTTTATAGTGTTGTGTTAAGAGTTATTCAACTCTAAATCCAAATTCATAATTTTTCAGCAAATATATCAAATAAAAAACATCTCATACCAAGAACTATGAATTCATATATTAAATTTCATAAATTCTTAATGCAGAATTGACAAATCGTCGAAATTAAACAATTAATCGAGGCTTTCAAAGCTATCATAAAAGAATTGTTTAAAAAAAGTATTCAAACATCATATTTACCAGCACAACTTATCAGACATATTGTATAGTAATACCTAACCACCAACACTCTAAAAATAACGAAGTGCCTATTTGCACTTGCCCAAGACCGTATCTAGTAGCTAATGAAGAACTCTTATATATATAACTCTCTTACTCTAAATATGATATCTTGGAGACTCTTACAACTTGTAGTGGTGGTTGATGTTGTGGTGGTGTTCTTCTACTTGCTACAAATGACTCTACTCCTATTTATAGGAGACTAAAGAAATCTCTAGACTAAGAACTCCCTAGAAACTCTCTAGAATTTCCTACACTTATTTAGTTCCTAGAATTATCTAGACACATAACCTAGAATACTATCTAGATCCATCTTCATCATGGACCAACTCTTTTAGCCCAAATCTTCAAGCATTGGCCCATGATAGTAAATTAGTCTTAGCCCATGATAGTAAATTAATCTTGGCCCATGAACTTATGTAAGGCTTAGCCCATGAAGGTAAGTCAATGTTGATTCTTAACACTCCCCCTCAACGTTGACTTTCCTTCATGTTTCTTCTTGGCAATATTGCGCTCGGTCCGTGCTGCTCATGATTTTTCAGTCGTACTTTTCTGCCAGGATAAATACTTCTCTTCATGTCGATTATAGTGAAACTCTTATTCCTCCGATCAAATAGCATGCCTCGATAGATCTTCATACTTTGACATATTTCTCTTCTCGAGGTCTTCATTCTTCTTACATTGTTTGCTCCACCTTTGATCCACAAAGAATGGCTTCTTCTGTTGATATCTTCTGACTTTGAAGCACTTCCTCCTTGATCGATGACTGAACTCTTAGTAGGCGACAAAGTAACTTGTCGACAGTTGTTTTCCATCGTCGGCAGCACGTCTTCAACTCCCTTAGACATCTCCAAGTCTGACTCTTCCTTCTCTTCATGTTGAGACAAAGATTGATGCTCAACTACCGGACTTGCAAGAAAGCAAGAATAAGCGCATATGCGATTTTTAACCCGATCACGAATTGGCTTAGTGATCGATCTTCCCAATCCTTGCTTCACCACTTGTTTATCATCGGCTCCTCCATGGACGTCTTCGCGAGGATTCGAACTCCCCCTTTTTCCATTAACCTTCTTTGAAGAAGTTTCCTTACTTGAAGCCGGTATCACGAACATGTCGTCTACTCGCTCTCCGATGTGAACTACGTCCGCCTTGATCATCTTAACATTCCTGAGAAACTTCACATCGTTCGGACCAAATAAAACGTACATACCTGAATCAACTGCATTCGCCACTGAAAGGAGATTTATCTTCATCCCTGGAACATGATAAACATTATTGAGCTTGATCGATGTTCCGCCACCACTGTTGATCACAACAGTGCCTTCCTTCTCAACATGGTGAATGGTATCATCCGCTGTGAGTATAACCTCTTCTCCTCCATGACGACGAATAGTAGAGAACTGATCTTCGTCTCCGGTAAGATGATGACCGCAACCTGAATCTACAATCCACTCATTTCCCAAGTCTCGAGCTGAAAATGCACATGTGGGAGTGGTCTTGGCTAGAAAACATTTAGCCCACTCTTCACCTTCAGTTGAGGTCTTAGGCTTCACCATGTTACTCTCCTTCAGTCTGGTCCGACAATTTCTCTTCAGATGTCCAGGCTTCCCACATCGATAACACTTGAAATTTCTCCTGCGAGACGACTCCGCATTCCCACCAACCTTTTTCCTGGCGTCATTCTCCTTTACCTGAGCCACGAGCGCGCACTGATCTTCCTCCAGCTTGATCCCAGCCATTTGCTTAGCCAGCAACTCCTGTGAAGCTAGAAGGTTCTCGAACTCCTCCAAAGATGGTTGTTGAACCCACCCTTGAATCGACGTAACAAACGGTATATACTCGGGACGTAATCCTCGAATAATGGACCGTTTAATCCGCGCCTCCGAAATTGGCTCCTCCGGGTTGAGTAGATTAAATTCCGAACACAAATTCTTCACATTAGAAAGAACTGGGAAATCGAAGACTCACCCTGTTTCGCATTCGCCAGATCCGTCTCCAACATCTGTAACCGCGCCTCGTTCTTCTTATTGTATAGCTGGTCTAGCGTCTTCCAGATCGAACGGGCAGAGGTGCATCGTGAAATATTCTCAAACACCTCTGACGATATCGACCTCTTCAAGGCAAACTCCGCCTTGGCATTCCTCCGCTTCCAGTGCTTGAACTCTTCACCGTTTTTGGCGGTCTCCTCCGGGGCGGTTGCATCATTGCCTTCAACGACATCCCACAAGTCTTTTCTCACAAGATACGATTTCATGCAGGACTTCCAAATCCGGTAATTGGACGAGTTCAGCAGCTCAATTCCTTGTCCAATCACGCGACCAGCAGCATCCATATTTAGAGTACCTGAGTTCTTCAATCCCGATCTTGAATCGTTCCGCGTTACCGCGACAGTGGCTCTGATACCATGTAAAAATAACGAAGTGCCTATTTGCACTTGCCCAAGACCGTATCTAGTAGCTAATGAAGAACTCTTATATATATAACTCTCTTACTCTAAATATGATATCTTGGAGACTCTTACAACTTGTAGTGGTGGTTGATGTTGTGGTGGTGTTCTTCTACTTGCTACAAATGACTCTACTCCTATTTATAGGAGACTAAAGAAATCTCTAGACTAAGAAATATCTAGACTAAGAACTCTCTAGAAACTCTCTAGAATTTCCTACACTTATTTAGTTCCTAGAATTATCTAGACACATAACCTAGAATACTATCTAGATCCATCTTCATCATGGACCAACTCTTTTAGCCCAAATCTTCAAGCATTGGCCCATGATAGTAAATTAGTCTTAGCCCATGATAGTAAATTAATCTTGGCCCATGAACTTATGTAAGGCTTAGCCCATGAAGGTAAGTCAATGTTGATTCTTAACAAACACTACACAGAAATTGCTTAATGATTCATCTTTACCCACAATTGATTAACAACAATGCCACAAAATGATCTTGAAGCTCAGGTAGAATCTTTACAGCATCTGTAACTTGAAACGCAGACTAAAGCACAAGAGGATCCTTCACGGTAGAAGAAAACAACTCACAGTACTAAATCTCTGAATTGGGGTTCTTTCACGGCGGCTCCTGGAGCAGTGAGCGATCCAGCTCGCGATTGAAGGATCGTGAAAGTGCGAAATCAGCACCGTCGCCATTAATGGACTCTCTGCAGCTCAAAGCTCTGCTGCTGCTGCTGTGTAGTGTAGTTAGAGCTGCAGGTAACAGTGGCATATGATCTATCTCAAGCTATAACGGTGGGTACGTGAGCAGCAGATTATTCTCTTTCGGTGTTGCTACAAATTGGTGTTGCTACAAATTGTGAAATTTCTATAGAAAGTGATATAGGGTCCCACCAAGCACCAATCCATTAATGGACCAATACGTTTTAAAACGTACAACATGTTTGAAAATGATGATTTTATAGACCAAAATGTTTTAAAATGTACAACAAGCTTACAAAAGATGGTAAAATGACGTATCGCCTACTTGTTATGACCAGTCTCATTAATTGGACACTTGGGATCACGTTTTCAAAAAATAATAATTATCATTATTAGTATCTACATCCACTTATTAATAATCATCGCTATGTATAAATTAATTTCCTACTTTAATTATTATTTTTTCTAAAAATGTGTTCCGCACGTGTCCACTTAATGAAACTATGGATAACAAGTGGACGGTGTGTCATTTTAGCATCTTTTGTAAGCTTGTTGTACATTTTAATTCATATTTGTCCATAAAATCATCATTTTCAAACATGTTGTACATTTTAAAACATATTGGTCCATAAAACCATCTTTTTCAAACATGTTGCATGTTTTACATACTTTTCCTTTAAAATTTCACAAGAAATTTCACATTTTAAAGATTTACTCTTCTCTTTCGCGATGTTTCAGTCTCAGCATTTGATGGGATGACAGTTAAGACAGGAGTCAACGTCTTCAATTGCGCAAAAAAATGGCATAGTACAATTTGGGGTTAATTACAGTTTAGGTACATTAACTATATACTATGTATCCGTTTGGTAGGTAACTTTTAGTTAAAATGGGTGTTTTAACTTTTATATTCTAGTTTTGGCAAAAAAAAAATAAAATTATATTCTAACATAGTGCCTACTGCCTACTTACTAACTCATTATTTCATTGAAATTTAGATGCAATGTAATTTATGTTTATATTCAGGTTTTCCTTTCAATTTTGGATTCAATTCGTAAAGAAGCAAGCTCTATACCAAGTCGTCTAGTGCTTTACCAGAAGAAACAACACAATAAGAACATATTTGTTGTAATATATTAGCTTATATGTATTAAAATACTTTAATACATACTAGTTAAAACTTGTATTAAATTGTACGATCAAATACGTATATATTAATATTAATAAAATGACTAAATATTAATAAAATGACTAAATGCCCGTTAATAAATAGTCTTTATAGAATTTGCATGTTCCTAATTATCCATGAATTGGTTGATAGTCTTGATACAATTGAGATATATTCCTCCGCTTCCCAATGTGATTTGATACAATTATTATATATATATATACACACAATAGCCCGATAAATCATAAAACAATGTTTTTTTTGGCCAACAGATAAAACAGGATCATGGTGGAGAAATGAAAAAGTAAATTTTCTACTTGTGAAATGGTGAAATCTCAAAAAAAAGTATGAAAAAGAATGTAATGGAACAAATGTATTGGTCATTGGTGGGGTCCTTAACCACTTTCTATAAAAATTTCATTGGTGGGGTCCTTAACCACTTTCTATAAAAATTTCACACCATATTTCAAAGTTTGTATCACTCGAAATCAAATAATACTTTTTTATGTCACTATTATTCAGAGCCGATGGTATATATATATATTATAGTGTGTATACACAATAATGCCTTGTGAGCGAATATAAACATAATAACCTACAAAGTCGTCGTCTTCTTCCTCGACTGCGACCCTCCACTCCCTCATCATCTGCTTTTAACTCCATAATTGTGCAATTAAATCAGCTTTCATCTGTAGATAAGACTGGTTTCCTATTTCTTAGTTCACTTTAAAGGTGAGCAAGATCCTCTCATCTCTGCCGGTACGTGACATCGTTGGAGGTAGATTTCATGGGTTTATGTAAAGATTGAATCTTGATTTGTTATTTTGAGCTTGTTCTATGTTCTATCCTGAATTGGTTCTTTTTCTTGGTCGAACCTGATTGTCTTTCTGAGCTGATTCTTCAATCTGTCCAATTCTATATACTGTGTGCTTACATTGTTTCTGATTTTACGAGGGAGTAGTGCTTTTAATGGTTGATTAGGTCTCGAAGTTTGCGGAACTGATTCTGGGTATATCTCAGTGGGTTGGATTCTTGATTATTAAGACGATGAATTGAAACAGAAATTCAACTTTTGCAGTAAAATCATCTGAATTTAATATAAAATTTTCATTTTTATGTATTTAAGCGTGGAAACTCAAATTGCAGCTGGGAATGTTCTTCTTCACGTCGTTTTAATAGCGAAGTAGCAACCTAATTGGAAATCAGTTTGCCTGTCAATCTGGATTAACTGTGGCTTGAGTCTTGCTCGATATTCATGTCAAAACATTCATGTCAGATGACAGATGATTGTGGACTGCCATTTGAAACTATATCTTGTTCTTGAATGCAGAAATCTCAGATACTTGCACCGATAATACTGTATTCTCCCCAACAAGATAGTTTTTTATTTCACCTTATCATCTAAAGAGTGAGTAAATGGGGTCTGAAGGCCCTGCAGCTGTAACAGTCCATGTAACTGGTTTCAAGAAATTCCATGGAGTCACTGAGAACCCTACAGAGACAATCGTCGGTAATCTTAAAGAACACGTGAAGAAAAACGGTTTACCGAATGGTTTGATTCTTGGAAATTGCAGTATCCTGGAGACAGCAGGTCAGGGTGCTCTTGCTCCTCTGTATGAGACTCTGAAATCTGCAATGTCTGAAAAGGACTCAAATTCATCCGATAGAATTATCTGGGTAAGCTCAAAGATCTCCATTCAGATATATAAATGAGTTGTATCTAATGATAGTAAAGTTGGCATTTTTCAAGATTTACGTCCTATCATGTTATTTGCACTTATTCTACATGACAAATTGCATAGTTTACGCCAATAACAGTTGTTTCTTTCTTAAACATTATCTATTCTCAGGTACATTTTGGTGTTAATAGCGGTGCATCGAAGTTTGCTATTGAGAGTCAAGCATTCAATGAAGCCACTTTTCGCTGTCCAGATGAGATGGGATGGAAACCTCAGGTTAAAAATCTGAAGTTACCATTTTATAGCTACACTACACTATCTTAGGCTTCTTAGCATTCAACTATTGTGTTGCAGAGAGAACCTATTGTTGCTGCAGATGGCGGAATTTCTCGAGTACGAGAGGTAGGACCAGTTTTCTTATATCGGTTAAAGGATTGAGTAGTTTTACTTTAAAAAAGTTGCATTTTTTAAAAGAGAACCTGCTGAAGTTTCAATTTTTAAGCAACATTGAAGCATTTTTGGCGCTGCAGCTGTTGTATGTGTTGGTTCTGTTTGCGAATCTTTCTGTCGAAACTTCATTGGTTGCAAAACCAAAAATAGTTAAATGGTTAATTGAAACAATATCAGTGAACAAAAACAACTCATTCATCCAAATATCATTATAAGGTAAGATGTGGCTATAAATCCTTGCTTAATCATCCTTTTTAGCTAAAAACTGTTGCTTGATTTACTATAACAGCTCAAATTGGTGATGTGGATGGCTTTTTCAAAGTTAGTACACTAAAACAAATTGAAACTTCATCTTAGACTACTGTCTTTCATTGCATTGCATACATTTTATGAAACAAACCTTGTATCTTGTCTGTTCTTTCTAATTTGCTTTGAAAGCTGTGTTTTAGAGCACTCTCCCAGTAGAAGACATCACTAGCACCTTAGGAGCAAAGGGTTATGAAGTCATGACATCAGACGATGCGGGTCGGTTCGTATGCAACTATGTATACTACCACTCCCTCAGATTCGCAGAAGAGAACGGGATCAAATCTTTGTTTGTTCATGTTCCGCTGTTTGGGACAATCAACGAAGAAACCCAAATGCAGTTTGTCTCTGCCTTGTTGGAGGTGCTGGCCTCGGTAATTTAGAACGAATTTCATGTAGTATTCGAAAGTGTACCTGCAGTGGAAGAAATGTGTTTGGTTGGACTGATGTTTGGATTGTATAAGTGGTGTTTGGTTGGACTGATGTTTGAGTTGTCTGAAGTCTCTTGAATGTTTGGAAATGATGAAGAGGATCTTTGTTGTTAATATACATGAATAAAAGGTCATTTGATTAGTTTTTCAAACTGGTTCTGAACCGAATTGACCTGGACCAATTCATTTATTATATAGTTAATAATTATCAAATTGTTAGTTTTTTTTGGACAATTTGTTAATTTATCTTGACAATTTGATAGCGCCGTTGAATATTGCATCAGTCGGTTATGTGATGTAATTAAAGAAAAATTGGGAAACTGAACTATAATGACGAATTTATCTCATAAAAAATGCGATTAAGATTGCTTCTTATATTATGATGTAATTTTTTAATTTTAGTTGCGTGGATCCTTATGTAAGCTATGTGGATGCTACTAATTCCGTCATTGTATGTCGTTTTCATGGTTTTTATTTAACAACATGTAGGTCATATGACCAATTCCGTCCAGATTAGATGGCATATTTAACGAAGCTACCTATTTGTAAGTAAGTGACAATTAAGCTGACAAATTATCTTAAATATATGCTCAGCTAGTAATTTGTAGATTATCCAAACTTCCTTTACATATATATATCCCTTAAAATTAAAAGCATACACCTTAATTTAAAAATTGGGCTTACCAAACAGCCCGTTTAGGGTTAGCTCAAATCAGCCTATAGCAGCCTATTTAAAAAAGAAGTTAAGAGTCTATTTGGGCTTATGCTCAAGTTCCTGCTAGGAAACTAAATAACTTCAACCATATAACATCAAATTGATCATTTTACTATTATACAAATAAGAAAAATGTTGTTTTTTTCTTCCTCTTATATAGTTACAAAATGCCACTTTTTTTGGTAGAAACAAAATGCCACATTGATATTGATTATCTAAACTAGAAATTAATACAGACTATGTTTTTTTTTTTAAATAGTTCCCAAACACCAATTTTACATTTTTTTTTAGTAAATTAAAAATAAATGTTTATATTTACTTCGAGGAAAACAACTTGTGGGATATATAGTATTTGAATATCTTTCTTATAAACTTTACTATATACCCATAATGATTTTATAATGCATTATCCGCGGATTATGTAAAAGTGATTAATAATGGAATAATAATGTATTTTTTTTATAAAGAAATAATAATGTTGATAGGGCGGCTAAATAAGTAAAATATAAAATAACAAATAATAGTAAATGGATGGTTGGTAGATGACTTCGGACCTATAATCTTACCTTTATTTCCGAATATTCCTTTCATTGTCGTTTAAACTTTAAACCTTCTTCGGTCCCACTACTTTACTATCCCTCTCGATACTGGCGGACACACCATGAAGAAGATACACTTTCATTTTTCTAATTTCGAGTATTTACAATAAAATTTTAATTTAATTTTAAACTATCATTTTGTTTTAAAGATTTTTATTAATGTATAAGTTGAAAAATATTAGTCTGTAGTCCATAAATTCAGTCAATTATATATCTTAAAATCTGAACATTATTATAAATGTTTTAAATCTTCCACTGCTCGAAAACATAATTTTTAAAAACATAAAGACAGACAGAAGAACATAAAAGCATGGTGTTGTATATGGTTAAGGTTATGGCGTGGAATAATGAAGGGTTAGGGTTGTGTTTTGTTGTGGTGGGCTCTCTGTATCTCATGCGTGCACCGCCAATCCTCCATCACCATTTACACAAGCTTTATTCAATATTGATGATCATATATATTATCTTCTCCCTTCTCCCTCATATATATTAATTAATTCCTACGTAGGTATAGGGTTATATATTTGCTTTATAATAATAATGCATGTGTTTCTCTTTTCATGTTTGATAGATCACGTTGCACAAAACTCAATTATTATTATTTTACAAAAAAAAAAAAAAATTGAGCTTCCCATATATTACGAGATTAACTTTTTGCGCAAATATATATTATAAATAATTAATAACAAAAAACATATGATGAAATTTAAATGTAGATTTTTACCAAAAAGAAAATGTAGATATATATTGTGGATACGGATTTATTATTATTATTATCATATATATAATATATTGTATTATAAGCGACTAGTCGTACTTTGAAGACGTGCACCTTTCAAGTTATATAGTCGGGAAGTTGGTTCAAGTTCCCCACTAGATTTGTTTTATCATATTATTTCTTCTACTCATCATAGATTTGATTAATTAATTCATGGAGAAGGAAAACACATTACAAGATATATACATATATAGATGAATTTGTTTATATTTAATTTGTTAAAAAAGATATCAACATTATTGGATTCCCATTTTCTACACTAGCGATAGTGGTAGTAGTAGTATTTGACATTGTGAGCTAAATTAGGGTCATGGAACATATCTGACAAATCCTATATATAGTATACCACCAACACCAATAATATATATGCCTTGCATATATAAATATTATGAGTGTTTCAAAGAGGGTATAATATTATATATGTATATGGTCCCCAGTAACTCAAATTCAATGAGATCAAACACCCGATTCTAGTGCCCACAAATATATCTATTCGTTATTTCCCTCTCAAATTCGATTACGGTAATGAAAATGTGAGTGATTATGATGGAAGTGAGACTAATTGATAGTGCGCTTTCTTAATTCTTGATGTTGGAGACGGGTGTACGGATTTAGAATCTTTGACATCGATTTTACTTTTTACATAGAATTCTTTAAAATCGTGACTACTCTAACACATTCATTAAATATAATGAATGCATTACGTTTGTCATCTTATTACCTAAATTTATTTATCCATCTTTTTTACACAACTCTCACTACTTGTTGGACTCGACTTTTAAGTCATGTTGCAATATTTATTTCTTCTTCATCGGATGATGGTCTTGTCAAACCTGAGAATATATATATATTGACGAAATTGAATTGTGAAGAACTCATTTGATCATATAACGTAGGATTTGAATATAAAAAAGAAAATCAAGTAATCAAGCTTTGTAGGTGAGATGAAAATATATAATATATATGTATAGTTAATGTACAATAACAATATTTCAAACAGTAAATATAGTAACAACACAATTGCAAATACAATTAATACTAACTAAATTATAAGTTGGTGATGAAATTTAGTATTAAAATAAGTTTAAGTAATATATACTAATATAATTAAGTAAAATTGTGGATGATCTAATAATAATAGTGTGAAATTATTAAGGACCGGCCAGTTATTAAAGTTTATAGTGGAAGCTGACTTAGAAACTTTCACTTTCTAATTGTTCTTCTAATTGAGGATATATATATATAGGGGGCACACCTATAAACTAACATAGGTAGGTAGCAAAGAGCATGCAATAATTAACCCCACAGACGACCCACATTATAGCTGCTAGCCACTCAATTTGATGCACAAATTACCCCGCATGCTTGGAGTTGCTGCCTTTACCATATATAACTTGGACTTTGATATTCTCCTTTTACTTATAAAATCAAAATGTTGTATCTACCCATATGGAATTAATGGGTACATGACTATCTTCGAAAATTTAAACATTTTCAGATTTGTAAATTAATACATCAGATTTTATCATTGTTGAATGGTAGCATGTTTTGTGTTTCTGAAAAGAAAGTAATAAATAAATGTTAGAATTGATTCCCTCATACGATTATGAAAAAAAAGTAAAAGATAATAGATTTTTACGTGGTTAAGTCTATTGACCTACATCGATGGCCAATGGTGCTGATGATTTTACTAATTATCTCTATGTCTACTTTTTACAAAGAGTGTATCGCTATATATATATATATATATATATATATCCAAAAAAATTGAGTTAAAACTCCTCCCCAAACCTCGCCTTCACCGCCCCAAACCTCATTGGTCTCACAACGAATGTCAAATCGCGATAATTAAAATTCATAACACAACACTAAAGTATTTATCTGAATGGTTGGTTTTCGAGTCTAGTTCGATATACAAAGTATGATTTTCGGATTTAAAAGTATAATAATGGTCAATTTTTCGAAGATCTAAAGTATATAGAGGGATTAATTTTACAATTTTACCAAATTACTTTTTATTTAGTAAGACTTTGCAACTTCCATAATTTAATTATTGATAAATTATCAAGTTCAGCAATGCATGCGTCGCCAACAATAATTCCACCATGATCATAATAAGAATTATTCTAGTAATCAACTTTTGTACCCAAAAGTGATAGCAAAGATAAGTCTTTTAAGACTTTTATAACTACAATCCCATAATATTATAATCGGGAAATTCAGCCCCGGATGATTGACAATTGTTTCGAATATTTACAAACTTCATATTCGAAACCTCTCCCTCTTTTTTATAACTTCACTGATAAAAAGAGGTAGGAAACACTTAATTAGCTAGCTATATATACTATTTATGTATTTAAATTAACTACATTAATTAACTTAGCTTAGTCCATAAGGTCATAACCTAGCACCGACCGACTTCGGCCTCGGCTAGCTTCTCGGGGACCCCTTCCAGAAGGCACATTGCCGGTGGGATCGTTAGGGTTTCCATCAACCCATACGCGTTCCAACAATACGGGTTTGTCACAAACTGGCCCTGAGCCGGGAGCAGCTCGATATCAGACAGGGTCAGGTTCGTGCATGGGACCGCGTCGCTGCATGCAAAGTGCATGGGCGGGCTACGAACATCGTACGTGCCTTTAATGTTGGAATATACGATGTCTGAGACATAGACTGCCGATGTTTGGTTGGCGCACTTCTTGGTCAGGCAGTAGTACTGGTCGATCAGTATCGGGTTCCGAACCGTGTCCATGTGGATGTTGTTGAAGGTTACCTTGGAAACTGCTCCCGACCCGCCTTGCCAGGTCTTGATTCGAACCCCGTTGTCCGAGTGCTTTATGATCGAGTCCGATACGGTGATGTTTGAGACACAAGCTCGACTGTTCTTAACACCTAAACTCCCTATGCTATAAGAGAAATTTTGGTAGTAAAATAAGAATAGGTCCTAGTATATAATATCATTAAGAAAGCAAAGTTTGTTAGAATATATTGGTATACTATTATGGAACTAACCTTATTCCATGACTGGGACCACATGTAATGTTCCTTATGTCTAAATTATAGGATCCTGCTCCAATTGAAACACAGTCATCACCTACAAAATTGAGTCACCTTTTTAGTGTTAGGGTAAAGTTTTCTAAGTAGTTTGGAAGCGAATAAAAAAAAGTTTTGATTATCAAATTGGTAGCTGAACTTGTGGATGAGCTGGTTTCTAGCCATAATTTTATGTCATTTTTTAAGAGTTAATCGAAGAATTTTTAGAAATTAGCGAATCGACTAAAAGTTCAGCTAGTAATTTGAAATTTAGCCGTTAAATATATGGTGACGTCTTATTTAGTACCGTTTGAGATTACGGAGTTGTGAATCTCCACATTGTTCGTGTTCTCTATGTGAATACCGTCAGTGTTGGGGCTCGACGAAGGCGACTTAATCGAGAGCGAATCAATGCGGACGTTACGACACCCGTCGAATCGGAAATGGAATTGCGGGCTATTTTTGACCTTGATACCTTGTACCGTCAAGTTCGCGCTCATGAAGAACCTTAGAGCCACGGGGCTATCGCATGGACCGGGCATTGTCGTTCCATTTACACCCTATTGCATTAAAAACCCGAAGTTAACGTATCACTATAAGCTCGATTTAGAGCAATTTCTGACACGACACGATAGAAAAGACGAACCTTGTGGGGCTTGCAAGGTAGGTCCCACCACTTTTGGCCCTTGCCATCTATGACCCCTCCACCTTGCATAGCCATTCCGTTGATTCGATAGAAAACTAGCCACTGCCTTTTGCTCATATGTTGGGGCCACTCTTCTGGTCCATCCGGGGGCATTATGGTCCCATCAATCTTTTTTTACATTCCAAACCAATAGAAACAAAATGTTAGGGTTACATGTGAGACTTGAGAGTACTAACTGAATAATTCCACATCACATCATTTGAAATAAAAATAATTGGAATAGTGTATAAGCGTAATTGATTACTCTTAGTCTCCTATCGTCACAAATTAGTTTTTTTAAGAAAGCTTATTAAGTTTATATAATGGGTCTGAGTTTGCGCATATAATATCCTAATACAAAATACCAACATAAGCAAGTTATGTATTTGTATGAAGCATATCTCTAATTAAGTAAATTGTTCCTTTTGCCCTCACCAGGTATATACATGGGTAAAGTTAAGGATATGGTTCATGTCTAGCAATATATATGTATCCCAAAAGAAATGTAGCTGTTTCACTAAGGAATTAATTAATGTTCGCAGAAGAAATATTGAAAATTCCTTATAAATGTCGCATTTTATGAATTTTTCAAGTGAGTGTACTTGTTAGAAATAAATAGTAAAAGCTGTAACGAAAATCATTTAAACAAAAGTTATTTAGTTTTTCAAAATTGTGGTATTTTACAAGGGAGTATTTTTAACAAAACCCTTAAAAAGTGTGTATAATAATTATCTCCAATATGTTACCTGAAACACTAAGCTGGACTTGCATGGTCCAGTAAAGATGGTGGACTGGATCATGAAAGAATGGCTACGAGGGACCAGGATAGTGGCCGAGCCACTGGTCGACCCACATGCTGCATCCCAAGCCATCTTGAACGCCTCACTGTCATCCGCAACACCGTCACCAACCGCCCCGAACTTCCTAACATCAAACACTCCCGCGTCCTTGTCAGCATTGTCGTCTGAGCTCGGCGCAGGGGCCGCCTCAGGGGCGGAAGAAGGAGGGAACGATATTTGGGACACCGGTACCAAGTTGTGCCTCACTTTGACCTTAGTATGGTGTCTTGCCGAAATGGTAGACACAAGAAAAACCCCGAAAAACACGAAGAACAAAAGAGAAGACACGGGACGGGAAAAGCGAGCCATACGAAACTTGAAAAACCGGGTCGGTACTTATAAGCGGAAAAAACCTTATCAACTGTCCTAGCTAGCTAGGGTTTGGTCCTTGGCTAAGATGTAGTAGCCGCAAATTGGGGTGTCACGCTTAGAAAACCTAAACCCACGTTTAGAAAACACGACCGGTTCGAAGGATATGTTTGAGTGACCACAAAGAGGAATAATTAAGTAGAGTAGAGTACAAAAACAACAACTTGGAGTTGGTTTTTATAGTAAAGCTTAGCTAGGAATGAAGAATGTTAGTGGGGAGTTAGCTTTTTCTTTCTTTTTTGTAAGGGCGGTTTGCGGCCTAGAAATTTAATAATTACACGAAACCGACCAAGTTCCAATAATAAGACAGAGAGAGAGAAAGAGAAGGGGTAGATAGTAGTGGAAGCTGCAATATAAGAGCATGCAAAGAGAATAAAACTTTTGGATATTGTGGTTGAAATTAGAATATGAGAATCCATTTAATTTGGGGATTGTAGTGATTGTTCTTTCATGGTTTAGATAGCTAGGGTTGCTTTTGTTATGCTCCACTCCATCTATATGTGTGTGGGTTTTGAACATTATTATGAGTATGAGTCTACACATTGTAGAATAATCAGAGACGAGTTATTAGAGGTAAATAATCGATAAACAAAAGTGTTAAGAGTAAATATGAAATATTTTGAACATAATTAAGAATCGATGGATATACGCCCAATTTGAACCCGTTGATTTCCGAATCGTTTTATTTTGATCACCCCGTTAATAATTATAAATCAAAACTTCGACCCAAACACCCCGTCGAAACGCCAACGGTCCGGACAAGGCGAAAATACTCGTCCGGGCCGCGCGACGAACTCACCTAGGTGAGGTCGGGTGGCCATACCCGACCTCCCCTAGGGGAGATAGGGTCGGCCAACCCGATCTCCCCTAGGAGGGGTTGGGTGGCCACACCCAATCCCTACCCTTAGAGGTCGGATTTTCTCCCCGCCCCCAAGGGCCCCGGCACCGTTTTCCGACTCCCACACTTGGATTATTCCCGCCAACCTCTCCGTGCTTTAAGCTTTTAATTATGTGATCAAGGACTAATTAATTGTGTTTAAAGGTTAACGATGTCATTAAGCAACCTTAATGATACCGTTGCCTATAAATACAACCCTTCCACCACTCATTAGAGCATCTTGGCCACTTATGCAATTTTAGCTCTGGCATCTTTCTAAGCTTTATCTCTCTAGAAGTATTGTACTGACTTAGGCATCGGAGATGGTTCATCAAGCACCACCCCCCCTCCGTGCTTGATACTGCCCCTCTTGCAGGGCGTGTGGAGAAGAAGGAAAGGAGCAGAGTGACCGAACCCGAGAAGCACAGGATCCGTCAGTTCACCAGTGAGGAATAAGCCTTAGACCGACAACCCATTGACCGAAGGCTTATAACCTAACACTTGGCGCCGTCCGTGGGCTTCGAACAGAAAGCATGGCAATCACGAGAGCGATGACGAATAGCTTAGCGTCTAGACATAATCGCCCACCTGGGGGCAATAGGCAAGAGAGACGGCCTATACCTCCAGCAAGGCAGCCTAACCCAGAGAAACAGTCTGTACAACCAGAGCCTCAGGTAGCCCCACAGGCACCCCAGCCTAACAATCAGGAAGGAGGACCTTCACGCCCAGCTGGGGCTGAGTCTTCCACAGCCTCAACTCCATTGGCTAGGAGGCCACAGAGACAAGGAGAGCCATCCCAATACACGGCACCTCCTCAGGGGTACTACTATGAGGCACAACCTCAAGGGTATCCTTATGGAATGCCAGCTCAAAGGAACAAAAATCGCGCCCACACAACCAACACAAGGCCCGTATACTCGCAAGGAGCACAGACAGTGACTCCGGGGTTGATGAGCGCATTGGATGAGCTGCTAGCCTATAGAGAGACTCTGAGGAACAGGCAGGCAAGGCAACACCAACATGAATAATAAGAAGAAGTTCATGAGGAAGAACAAGTCCCAGAAGAAGAACACCACTCGCACCCTCCAACATGGCAGCGAGAAGAACAAAGGAGAGATAACCAAAGGCCACCCCCAGAGGGAAGGCAGTATTTTGTGCCCCCAATGCAGCAACAGACACAGCAGGATGCCAGGGCATACACCCCGCTGGGGGCAGATAGACAAGCAAGACCTCCAAGGAGGCAGGAATTCCACCAAGTACCCCAACAGGGATATCAGGGATACGCCTATAGTCCGTACCAGCACGGACAAGGGATCCCAGTAAGCCCAGTTTATAATTATGGAGGATATTAGAGAGACTATACTCCAACGCCGGTGATGATTACCCCGGAGGAGATAGAAGCCATGATAGTAAGGAAGATGAGTGAGTCCAAGAGGAACGGATTGCATTGCCTGAGTGACAACACAAATCACCCCTTCATGAGAGAGTTGGAAATGAACAAAGTGCCAGACTCCTTGCATACAATACAGATAGCCAAATACAATGGCAAGGGAGACCATTTAGAGCACATCCAGTAGCATGAAGCCTCTCTATTCGGGAGAACAACTGATGACCGCTACAAGGCACTCTTATTTCCAAACACCCTGTCAGGGGTGGCGTCACATTGTTTTTTCAGCCTACCCACTGAGAGTATCCACTCATGGGCACAACTAAAGGCGAAGTTTCTTCAGAGATACCTAGGAGAAAGGAAGCTACTCAAAGGTACAGGCTCCTTAGATGATGTGAAGCAAGAGAATGATGAATCTTTGGCTAATTACTACACAAGGTTTAACCAGAACATAGCAGACATACAAGGCGACATCACCGATGGTGAAATAATAAGAGCCTTCATAAGAAACCTTGGCCGCTTCGGGTCCACATTGGCAGAGAAGATGACCAAAAAACCTGCAAGCACCTTAGAGGAGTTGGCAGGGTGAGTGAAAACTCACATAGACCTAGAGAGGCACAGAGTGAGTAAGAAAGCCAAGATTCAGGCAGCAAAGGAGGACAATACAAAGCAGAATAAGGGAAAACCACCTCAGGCACCTCAACCCATAAGGCAACAAGAATGGCGTCCGCCTCACCAAAGAAATCAGATGGGTGAGCCATTGAAGACTAGGGAAATAAATGTTATCAACTTCATACCATTGAACACCACCCCAGCAGTGGTCCAGAGAGATGAGAAATCAGAAATTATGGTTTCCCCCTGGAAGATGGAGAGCCCCAATGGTAGGCACACACAATGATATATGGTGTGATAATCATGAGGCATATGGGCATGATACGAACGAATGCTTTAGCTTGAAGCTAAGTATCAACAATATCATCCAAAGAGGAGAGCTAAAACAGTTTGTTGATCACGGTGGCAATAGCACACAACTAGAGCCATCATACAAAGATAAAGGCAAAGACAATGTAGATTATAATCCCCACCTAACAAGAGGGGGACTATAAACATGATACATGCAGGAGTGTGGGTGGCCCAACAGCCAATGCAATGGAGGTTTATGCATCCAAGCTGAGCTCAGTGCCAAAGTGGAGAAAGAGACCACGAGAAGGAGAGGAGATGAAGATTGAGTTTTCGGAAAAGGACAAGAGTCATATTGTCTTCCCGCACGATGATGCTTTAGTCATCACGATGGACATCGATAATTTCGATGTAAAAAGAATACTGGTAGATGGGGGCAGCTCTGCAGACCTCCTAAGCCTAAGGGTCCTGGAAGAGATAGGAAAAACAAAGGCAGACATCAAACCAGTCAACTTCCCTCTGGTTGGCTTCTCAGGGGCAACAAGTTATCCCCTAGGAATGATAACCCTACCAGTGACCATGGGCCAGGGATGGACACAGCTAAGAGTGAACGTCAACTTCATGGTGGTTGAAAGCCTGGGAGCCTACAACGGGATCTTAGGAAGAACAACCATAAATCCATATGAGATTGTGCCATCTAAAGTGCATCAGAAGCTGAAGTATATCACTGAAAACGGAATTGGGGAAGTCTTAGGTGATCAACGCACTGCAAGGCAGTGCTACGTCAACTCCATGAGATGTGGATCACACAAGTCAGACACAGTGGCTATGGTCATGACTGGGGCCATCCAAGACAAAGAGAAGGTGATGAAAAGGCTAAGGCATGGAAAGATGAAAAAGGGAGTTGCACTCCGCCTGAGTAAGCAGTTCCTTCAAAGACTAGCTAAGAAGAGACCGAGAAGCAAGGCTGTAAGGGTAACGAGCATACCTTGGCAGCCAGAGAATGCAGAAGGAAAGAGAACAAGGGACTCCATCGTAAAGGGTTTCCGATATATAGACGACATCAAGCAAATGCCAAAGGAGTCCATATCAAGCTACTTTGGGAGATTCTTCAGCTATGGTGCAAGCATAGACATCACAAGAAGTGAGGTCGTAAAAGCCTTCCTTAGAAACATGCATCCAACCTCAATTGAGGCATATGGAGGGCTCTATGAGGTGGTCATGACAAACACAATGAGGGAGCTCAAAGAAAGACTAGACAGGGCATTCGCAAAAGAGATAGGGCAATGCGAAGAAGTCCTTGAAGAAGGAAGACAGACTGACACACTGGAAGGATGTGTAAACTTCAAATTCACACCCCTCACGGAAAAGATAGAAGAAATTTTTCAGGAGTACCTCAAAGAAGAGCTACCAAAATACAAGGAGGAGGGCAAGGCCTTCTTAGGAAGAGATGCACAGGGTTGGTGCGAATACATTGGGACTTGGGGGCATCAAACCAATGATTGGATGGTGTTGAAGATAGAAGTGGAAGAGATGATTTACAAAGGAGGCCTAAAGGAGTACATGGCAACAGACACACTCACCACCCCATATCCTTAGTTTAATATTCAGCACTTTGCATGTTCAAGCATTTTAAGTTTTCCAAAAACAACTTTTGAGAAGGAGAACTCAAGAAGTTACTCCGACTCTACAACTATCTTTGATTTCCTCCAAAGGGTGTCTTGATCCATCCAAGGCACCCCAAGTGTACATAAAGCATGAATGCTCCTAATGAAGTAGAGGTCACTCAAAAGTATCTTTCAAAGAAGGTGGTGATATAATCATTATGTTATCCTTACACAGATATGACTTCTAAGTCAACAACAACCTCAACGCCCCCAAGAGCGTATCTTGAGAGTAGTATTCATACTACGAACTTCGACGCCCCCAGGAGCGTATCTTGAGAGTAGTATTCATACTACGAACTTCGACGCCCCCAAGAGCGTATCTTGAGAGTAGTATTCATACTACGAACTTCGACGCCCCCAAGAGCGTATCTTGAGAGTGGTTTCTAAAAACTACGCCCCCAAGAGCGTATCTTGAGGTAGATTTCAAACTACCAGATTCGACGCCCACCAGGAGCGTATCTTTGGTCTAACTTGCGCCCTCCGGGAGCCTATCCTGTGAAACGTTAAGCGCCCTCCGAGAGCCTGTCTCGTGAACAGATTCGACGTCCACCAAGAGCATATCTTTGGTCTAACAGTACCATACATACCATTTAAAGGGTATCAGAAGAGATCATTGCACCATACTAAGAAGGATCCCATGAAAAAATAATTACAAAGCAAAGTTATAAGAAGAACACATAATGTTTTTTCTTGATGAGATAGCAGGTATGATGTGAAGGAAAACACAAAAGAAAGATAAGTAAAGGAAAACACAAGGAAAGGAAGAGTCCATGATCAAAGGAATATATACAGAAGCACACGAAATACCCATCAAAAGGCAGGTGTTGCACACACCATGCACACCACAACCAAAGGCAGATGTTCCACACACCGCCAACATAACCATGCAAAGAAGGAAAGTAAAAAAAACATCCCAAGTATAGCAATCTCAAAATGAACTCGACCCATCAAGGGGAGAAACACTCAACCCATCAAAGGGGAGGAAAGGTAAAGTCATATGTACAAAGACAAAGAGATATCAGCATATCAACCAGAACCCGCAGGAGAGTCCTCACGGTCCTGACCCTCTGAGGAAGACCCACCAACAGAGCTCGAAGAAGAGGAGGAAGAGCCTGAACTATCAACATCCACGGGTATAGCATCCACCTGTGCAGGGGCAGGCTCATCAGCAACGGCAGCTTGACCCCTAAGAACGGCCATATAACCAGTAGCATATGGTCCAAAGTCACCCAGATCATTGACGGGGAACTGAGGATCAATACGGAAGATGTGATCGACAAGGTACTCCCCGAACTGGTTCATCTCCTGGTTCAACCGAACTCTGTAATCAGCAGTAAAGGCAGGGGAAGCTTTGTACTCACCTACTGCAACAGCTCTCTCCTCCGCCCGGCACCTCGCCTCAAGCTTCATCAAGTCCTCAGCATGGAGTGACGATGCAACAACAGCCTCACGACGCAAACTACCTACGGTAGTCTCAAGTAGAGCTACCTGGTCCCTAAGCTCCTGCATCTGCAAATCAGACAGGCGAGCCTTCTCAGCGGCAGTGGCAAGCTCCGCCTTCAAGGATACCTGGTTATCCTCAAGAGCCTTCTTCTCATCTGACAGCTCAAGCGCAAGAGACGACATATTCACCATGTCGGACATACCCTGAAAAATCAACAAGGGGTAATTGACTTAGCAAGAAATCACACGAAAGAAGAAAAGAAGAAGAAACACCACTTACAGGAACATAGCGGGATAACACCCCCTGGATGAAGCGCCGGGTCTCCTTAGGGGACTTAGGCTGAGGAACCCAATCACCAGGAGCGATGGCACCGCGAAGTACCCGAATGCCAACCTCTGAGGTGCGCAAGGAGGAACCGCTGTCAAAGTGGAACTCCTTCAATCCAGCAAAGGGAGTCCACTCAGCTCCCACGATATCCTCGTCAGTAAGGCGCGTAAAGTCCTTCCGACTCAAAGCCGGAGGCCCACCTATACAAAGAAAGCAAAGTAAAGAAAAACACAAGAATAGAAGCATCAATGACATAAAGAAAAAATGAACCTGAAGACCGTGCCCTCGGCTGGGGGGCAGGAGATGGAGAATCAGTGACCACCCCACCATCGCCAACGGGCCGCTTCCCTTTATCAGCCCGGGAAGGCGCCTCTTCGACCACTATCTCTTTGTCGCGAGACAGGGTCAGGGGACGAACACCAGGGGGAGGAGGATCTGCCGCCTTCTTCTTCTTGACAGCCGAGGCCCCGGCCTCAGAGTCGGACCTCCGTGACTTGGACTTAGAAGGTCCAGAGCCCTTACCCACAGAGACGACTCTCTCGGTCACCAAAGGCGAGTGCCCTAACAACACAAGGAAGACAACATGAGAAAAAACACAAGTATACCATAAGAGAAGGAAGAAAGAAATATACCATAGGCCCTAGCAGTCTTCCCAGGCATAGGGGACTTCTTCGGAGTAGAGCTGGAAGGAGCCCTCCTCTTGCTCAAATCAAACGGCGCCGCCTGCACGTTATACGTTTTCCCGTGAAACCAAACTACAAGGGAAAGACAGAAAATAAATATAGATGAGAAGACTAAGTGGCATACCGAATCCCCGGAGAAAGGAGTCAAACTAATCCCTGCCTCATAGAGGTCTGTCTCGGTCACCAAGGACACATGGCAGTAAGACTGGGTCTTGTGGCTCTCGTAGATAGTCTTCATAGTCTCTAAGTCCACAGAAGAGAACTCCCCAAAGGCAGGCCAGCCGTCTGATCGGTCCTCATTCAGAACCGGCCAGGTAACGTATCGATCCGTGATAAAGAAGTAGTGTTTGGCCCAATGGCTCGCCGAATTATCGCTCCGAACCACGAAACGAAGAGAAGTATTCCACTTAACCCCGCTCAACCCGAAATCAGAAAATCGGGAATCTTTGAGGGAAGGATAGCGAGTCACGAAACTCGCGAAGCCTACCTTCTTCTGATACTGAAATCGGAAGAAGCACCGGAACAAGACCAAGGAGTACTTCCAGGAGTACCACTGACATAACACCCGGAAACCCACCCAGACGCGAATAGCACTGGGGGCAAGGTTCACAGGGGAGATCCTAAAGAATCTACTCAATTCTACGAGCTCATCGCAATAAGGCAAGCGTAACCCAAACCGAATCTGGGAAGGATAGACAACAACCTCCCCCCTGGGAGGCTCTGTCACTGTCTGGCGAGTGTTTCCCAAAGAAGGGAGGAAGGGGTACAAAGGCTCGTCTAAAGGACAAATGTCGCCTAAGGTGACATGCTCGTTATAGTCGGACCTAGTCAAATAGTTCTCCGACAAAGCAGCGAGACCTAAATCAAAGGCAGTGAGAAATTCCAAGCTCGAATCAGGCTCCGACCAATACCCTGGCTCAGTATCCGACTCAGAATCTGATTCCGAACTAATGCCAGGAAAGAAAGTAACGTGACGAATAGAGGGAAAGAAAAACTTACTCATCATTCGAAGGATATAACGCCTCTGCCAAGTTTGTGTACGGGGGCACCACCACGAGTACAATACCTGTCATAGCATGACGGGTGTTAGGATAAGAAGATCTCCGAAAAATCCGGACATACCACGACACCCGACAAGCAACAACCAAAAATTCAAAGGCACCCAACAAAGGTAACAAACACGTGCTAAGGACACTACAACGACAAAATCGGGCAATTTTGCTCGGATCCAAAAACCGGTTCGCGAGCAAAATTACGATTAGGCCCCTCGATGGAAATCAACATGCAAATGGCATTACAACGTTAAATCCAAGCAGGAAAAATTCAAACGGCCAAAAATATTCCCCAAATCGGCGGCTATCTACGGCAATCACATATTCAATCAAAAGTCGACAAATCAAATATCGGCAATTCAAGTATTGACATTTTGTACGGTAACGGAAGGAAAAATATTGGACCTTTGGAAAACCCGACCCGATTCGATAAACGGGTCAGGAATTCAAATTTTGGGGTCGCCGGAATTCAGACCCCGCCGTCGCCGGAGGTCGCCTCACGCCACGCCGGAGCCGTCCCACCTCGCCGTCGCCCGCCCTCGCTGGACCAGACGCCGCCTCCGCCAGCAGTGACCCCGCCGTCGCCCCGCTGTTCCCCCGCGACCTCGCCTGGCTCCACCGTGGACCAGGGCCTGCTCCGCCGCTGCCTCAGGCCACGTCGCCGTCCCTTGCTGGTCTCCTCCGTCGCACCGCTGGCCGGAATTCCACTCCTTCGCCGGAATTCTTGGCCTGCCCTTACCTTGGTGTGCTCCAAATTTTTCCTTGCTCTCCAAGTGTGAGGATAAAGTGAAAAGATGACAATGGTGACTAAGTGAGGTAAATTCTTTACTTCTCTATATATTTGAAAAGGTGTAGGGTTTTTTAAAGTGACATAATCACAACCCTCCATTTAAAATTAGAAGAGATCTAAGGGTTAAAGGGAAAACTATCATCTTTACCTCCCTTAGACTATGGTTAGACATATTTCCACCCAAGTTAATATCCTATAGCCATGTTTTTTAATATCCTATACTTAGAAAAAAATTTGGACCAAAATCGAAATTTTTCCCCACATATGCGTATATTTTCCGAGTATAAGCTCGTGACGGTATTGGATTTATTATTTCCATCTCAGACGGACACGTGCTTGGACACGTGTCCGTGCTATTCTGACATTTGCAATTCCTCTATCTTATAAGACATGGGGCAGAGTCAGAGACACACACCCTTGGGTAAGTAAAGATTCTGACAAAAGGTAAAATTCCGGCTTCAAATTGTGCTGTCATACCATCCTAAAATAGAGTCAATCAAGGGTCAGACCATTGGTTGACTCGGGGGCATGTGATGGATATACGCCCAATTAGAACCCGTTGACTTCCGAATCGTTTTATTTTGATCACCCCGTTAATGATTATAAATCGAAACTTCGACCCAAACACCCCGCCGAAACGCCAACGGTCCGGACGAGGCGAAAATACTCATCCGGGCCGCGCGACGAACTCACCTAGGTGAGGTCGGGTGGCCATATCCGACCTTCCCTAGGGGAGATAGGGTCGGCCAACCCGATCTCCCCTAGGGGAGATAGGGGTTGGGTGGCCACACCCAACCCCTACCCTTGGGGGTCGGATTTTCTCCCCGCCCCCAAGGGCCCCGGCACCGTTTTCCGACTCCCACACTTGGATTATTCCCGCCAACCTCTCCGTGCTTTAAGGTTTTAATTATGTGATCAAGGACTAATTAATTGTGTTTAAAGGTTAACGATGTCATTAAGCCACCTTAATGACACCGTTGCCTATAAATACAACCCTTCCACCACTCATTAGAGCATCTTGGCCACTTATGCAATTTTAGCTCTGGCATCTCTCTAAGCTTTATCTCTCTAGAAGTATTGTACTGACTTAGGCATCGGAGAGGGTTCATCAAGCACCACCCCCCTCCGTGCTTGATACTGCCCCTCTTGCAGGGCGCGTGGAGAAGAAGGAAAGGAGCAGAGTGACCGAACCCGAGAAGCACAGGATCCGTCAGTTCACCAGTGAGGAATAAGCCTTAGACCGACAACCCATTGACCGAAGGCTTAGAACCTAACACTTATAATTTGAAATTATAATTTTTGAGCCAATTTACCAACTTTATACTTTACTTTTTATCAATCCACTTAATATAAAAAAAAATGACTTTTGATTATATTAAACATTGTATTAAAAAAAATTATATATTGAATAAGCAATTAGTTTTGTTTATTGTTGTTTTTGATTTGTGTGGATGTATCATGTATGTATGTTATCCATGGGCTGCTATATAATCCATGGTGGGCCGATATTCGATACAAAACTATGATGGGCCGACGTTATATATTATGTAGAGGTATATTTGTAATTCAGAAAGCATGAAGTGGCAGCTTCCGTAAATACCATGAGGATAGAAACCTATATAAACCTAGGCTACTACCCGCTATATGACGCTCCAAATCAAATTTCTCCTCACAAGCTCTTCTCATTTTCTCCAGTCTACCCCCTCAATTTTTCTTGTTCTGGTGATCGATCGATCTATTGCTTCCTTTCGGCGTGTTTTTCATTGTTCCAGTTCGTGTGGCAGTCTGAAGCTTCTATCCGAGCTTGTAAGTTGAATCCTCTCTCTCAAATTCGTGAATTTCAATATGTTAATCCAGTACTTCCCAAATTTGGCTTGATTTTTACTTCCAGGAACCCTAATTCAATTCAAGAACGGATGAATAGCTGTTCTTCAAGTTATTCAAAGATTTATATTTTCTGTTTGAAGGAATTAATTGTATCCAGGAATTTGAATTTCTGGTCTTAGTTATACATATCTTCTATTATTTTGACTGTCGTGTTTTAACAAAACCGTAATTTCAACTCAATTGCTAAGTTGATCGATCAGTTCTTTTGTTGAATTTCTTACTTAACTTTTCCAATCGAAGATGTAATTCAGTTTCTGCTTCTTAATCTGATTTAGTTCGTTCTGCTCAATGATTGTGTTAATTTTGATTTCTAAACTTCATATGCTGTTCAGATGGCTGGTGATGATAAATCAAACCCAGGAACGGTTCAAAGTTCCAGAAGTTCATACAAAATCCGACTCGATCAATTCAACAGGCGACTGAAATCATTGTACAGTACTCACTGGGGTTCTTCGGATGTGCTAACCATCGTCACTCCTCCCCATTCAAACGATCTGCGCTACCTCAAGTCCTCCGCCATGAACATTTGGTTATTCGGGTTCGAGTTTCCGTAAACAATAATGGTTTTCACGAAGAAGAAGAAGATACATTTCCTCTGCAGCAAGAGCAAGGCTTCGGTTCTCGAATCTGTGAAAAAATCTACGGATGCAGAAGTGGCTATCCATATCAAGGCGAAGAACAATGATGGAGCTGCACTTATGGATAATATTCTGCGTTCTGTAAGGGAAGAAGAGAAGGGAAACAAACAGGTAATTATTGGGCATATTGGAAAAGATCCCATAGAAGGTGCTCAGCTCTAATGGAGACATGGAGCAAAAAATTGCAGAATGAGGATTTCTGGCTCGAGGACGTTTCCGAGGCAATCACCGATTTGCTCGCTGTTAAAGACCCTGATGAGATACTAAACATCAAGAATGCAGCTACCTTAACTGCCAATGTGATGAAGAGTTACGTGGTTCGGAAGCTCGAGAACATCGTGGATAAGGAGAAGCAAATCAGTCATTCGTCCCTGATGAATGAAACCGAGAAAGTGATAACGAATCCCTCTAGGGTTCATTTGAAGCTGAAGCCGGAAAACTTCGATATCTGCTACCCTCCGATGTTTCAGAGCGGAGGGCGGTTCAATCTTCGTCCGGGTGCTGTGTCCGATGATGAGTTGTTATACTACGGATCGGGGAGTGTGATTGTGTGTTCGATTGGGTCAAGCTTCAATCGGTACTGCTCGAACCTGGCAAGGACGATCTTGATTGCGGCAGGTCCCGAGCAGAGTAAGGCGTATCGGGTTCTGCTCAAGGCCTAGGAATCAGCGATTAATGCGTTGAGACCGGGGAGGAAGATTTGTGCTGCTTATGAAGCAGCGGTTACCTTGGTTGACAAGGAAGCTCCGGAGCTTCTTCCGAACATGACAAGATCGGTCGGGGCAGGGATTGGTCTCGAGTTTCGTTATTCTGGATTGAGTTTGTCCGCGAAGAATAACCGGTTGGTGACGGAGAACATGGTTTTTAATGTCTCGATAGGGTCTAAAAACTTGGTGAACAAGTCATCGTCAAAGCAGAAACATTTCTCCCTTTGGCTTGCTGACACAGTTGTGGTTGCGAAAGACAAGACCGATGTGCTGACGAGGATTAGCTCCAAAGCACTACGATGTATGTTGGGAGTTCAACGAGGGACCGAAGGCCGAAGAATTACGTAAGCCCGAGGTGAAGGAACCGTTGCCTTTGAAAACGAAGCTTCGGTCAGACACAAAGTATATCTCGAAGGAGGCAGCATCAGGCTGAACTTGCTCGGCAGAAGAAAGAAGAGACCGCGAGGAGACTTGCGGGTGAAGGAACTATCAGCGGAGGGGATCGCCTAGGCGGTAAGAGTTTGAACGATTTGGTGGCTTATAAAACTGTGAACGATGTGCCGACATTTCGAGACCTCATGATCCAGATCGATCAGAAGAACGAGGCGGTCCTTCTTCCGATTTATGGAATGATGGTCCCGTTCCATGTCAGAACCATCCGGAACAACTCGAGCCAGCAGGAGACGAGTCAGAATTGCTACATTCGGATAAGTTTCAATTTTCCAGACCCGAAGTCACCAGATTTTCAAACTTCGGTCCATTTGAAGGATGTATCGATCCGGTCCAAGTCCAAGGACCCGAAGCACATTCTCAAAGTGGTGCAGCTCATCAAAACCCTTCGACGACAAGTCTTGGCCCGAGAATCGGAGCGAGCCGACTGAGCAACGTTGGTAACCCAAGAGAAGCTTCAACTTGCGGGGCAACGATACAAACCCGTAAAGTTGTCAGAGCTTTGGATCCGACCCGGGTTCACAAGCAGTGGGAAGAAGACTCCGGGAACCCTAGAGGCACACGTGAACGGGTTTCGTTTCTTGATAGCCCAAGAATGGGTCGATATCATGTTTGATAACCTCAAACACGCAATTTTCCAACCAGCGGAGCGCGAGATGATCACGCTCCTGCACTTGCACCTACATAACGAGATCATGGTCGGGAACAAGAAGACTAAGGATGTCCAGTTTTACGTCGAAGTCATCGAGGCGGTCCAAACCCTAGGCGGTCGGAGAAGATCGGGTTATGACCCTGATGAGATCGAGGAAGAGCAACGAGAAAGAGACAGGAAGTATAACTGAAAAATCACCCAAATAACCACATTTTGAAATTCAAACACAAAAACAAGGGGAAACTACGTCCATATATAACTGAAAATACCCAAGGGCTCATCTCTCAGATGCGCCATTTTTATCACCTTGTTAACGGTCAAAAACTTGACCGTTAACCCATAGCGGCTCAACGGTCAAATATTTGACCGTGTAGTCAAGATGCGCCATTTTTGGCTCATCTCTTAGATACATCATTTTCAGCTCATCTGATTTTTTTTGCAGCCACTCAGATTTTCTTTTGGTTGTTCAAGAGTTTATTGTTGTTGTTGAAGATTAAAATATCAGTCCATCAATTGCTGTACCAATTTATACTAAGGTAAATTGTATTTAGACTTACATGCTGATAGGAATTTACATACATGTTACTGCTTCTAGGTAAAAAAAATTATTTGATAGATTTTGAATGGTAATAATTAGTTGTATATTTTAATTTGTAGTTAACACTTAGAATTTCTATATATGTAGAATTAGTTTACGTATAAATTTATAGGTCGTTCTTCAAATGAAACTATTAATTTGATTGGTCTGAAATTTAATAGCTACTTAATTATTTTAAGTTATAGTTGCCCTCTTAGAATTTTCTAACGTATATAATTAATTTAGGTTATAGTTATTATTGTTAATATTAATGAATAAATTTTATTTAGACTTACATGCTGATAGGAATTTACATACCTGTTACTGCCTGTAGGTATAGATCCATCAATAAAATTTTTAATTTGATAAATTTTGAAAGGTAATAATTAGTTGTATATTTTAATTTGTAGTTACCACTTAGAATTTCTATATATGTAGAATTAATTTACGTATAAATTTATAGGTCGTTCTCCAAATGAAACCGTTAATTTGATTGGTCTGAAATTTAATAGCCACTTAAATATTTTAAGTTATAGCCACCTTAGTATAAATTGGTACAACAATTGATGGACTGATATTTCAACTCTTCAAGAACAACAATAAACTATTGAACAACCAAAAAAAAACCTGAATGGTTGCGATGTGTATTTATAGACAAAAAAAATGCATCTCTCAGATGAGCCGAAAATGGCGCATCTAAGAGATGATGCAAAAATTGCTCATCTGAGAGATGAGCCGTAAATGACGCATCTGAGAGATGAGCCAAAAATGGCGCATCTCTCAGATGCGCCATTTGACTCAACGGTCAAATATTTGACCGTTGAGCCGTTATGGAAAAATGGCGCATCTGAGAGATGAGCCATTGGGTATTTTCAGTTATGGACGTAGTTTCCCCTTATTTTTGTGTTTGAGTTTCAAAATGTGGTTATTTGGGTGATTTTTCCAAGTATAACATCAATAAGAAGTTTCTCGATTTTGTGAACCGAGCTAACGACATCTGGGATCAACCTCAGCTCAAGGGTCTCGACCTCGAATTCGACCAACCGGCTCGCGAGCTAGGGTTCCACGGGGTCCCATTCAAGTCGTCAGTGTTCATCGTCCCAACCACGTATTGCCTCGTCGAGCTAATCGAGAGCCCGATCCTCGTAATCACGTTGAGCGATGTCGAGATCGTGAACTTGGAGCGGGCTGTGGATCTCGGTCAGAAGAACTTCGACATGGCCATTGTTTTTAAGGATTTCAAAAAAGACGTGCTTCGTATCGACTCGATCCCATGTTCGTCTCTCGATGGGATCAAGGGTTGGCTCGATAACACGGACATCAAGTACTATGAAAGCAAGATCAACATGAACTGGAAAGTGATTATGAAGACTGTGATGGACGATCCGCAAGGGTTCATCGACGGAGGAGGGTGGGACTTTTTAAATCTCGAGGCACCAGACGAGGAGTCGGAGGAGGAATCGGACTCGGACAAAGGGTACGAGCCGTCATATCCCGAGATGGAATCTGGATCGGACGATGAGGATGAGTCTGATTCCAACAGTGAATCTGTGGTGGAATCTGAAGTAGAAGATTCCGAAGTAGATTCAGATGAAGAGAAGGGGCCGACGTGGGAAGAGTTGGAGAGGGAGGCGAGCAATGCGGATCGGGCAAAAGGCGATGAATCGGACAGCGAGGAAGAGAGAAGGAGGCGGAAGATAAAGGAGTCGGGGAAAGGCCAGGTCAGACCTAGCCGTAGTGTTGCGAAGCGGTCGAGGTTTAGATAACTTAGACTGCAAGTTACTTGGTAAACAAGTTTCTGTTAGGATACATGTTTTCTTGGCGGGTTTGACTTGAGTTAGTTTGGTAACTGTTATTAGTCCGCTTAATGAAACCATTTTTGTTATATGTATGATGGTTAAATATAATAAGATAAGATTTAGAACAACATTATGTAACTTGTTTCCATTTGGCTGATCCTCGAATAATATAGCAAGACCAGCAGCATAACAACTAAGATACCTGCTCTTTTGTCTGTCGACCAAGGAAAAAGAAGGGGACAGACAGATAATGTTGGTCTATATGTTATCTTAATATTAACAATTTCATTCTCTAAAAGAATTATTTTAACATGATCTCGAATCTAAATTTTATAGAGATATATGGTTAGTCTCAACCAAAAGAAACAACAAATATGTCAAGATGATGTAATTTCATACACATTAAATTGTATTTATATTAATTAATTTACTAGAGGGAAAGTTTAATTAATTGATTTTTTGGGTAGTATTTTATTTTATTTATATGGTTTTTAGATTTTTCTATGCGGAAATGATTGCCGTTCCGACTTAAAGGTCACGAAGTGTTCCGAGTGTGAGACAATAATTATTTACCCTCAAAAGTTTGCAAAATTACACTCATTGCCATTCTCTCTGATTTCGGAAGTCTTCGTGATTTTTGATCGGAATTGCTATTACCAGCGCATTCGGAAATGATTCCCGTGCCGAACTTGGCATTCCTATTAGTTCCGACTGTGTCTGTGTGTAATATACCCTTGGAGTTGTCGAAAATTACAAGCAATACCCTTCTCTCACAAATCGGCATTTGTAGGAACACTTGTTCGGAATTTATATCATCCCTCCCAGCGCATTATATTATAGCAGCGAAAAAGCAGAAAAAACATCGAGCAAACAGAGGAGAAAAGCAAAAGACAGAGAAAGACAGATAGCAACCATTTATGGATCTCTCTTTACCACTCATCTTCTCTTCCAGCGATCGCCCTTCTTCTTGATCACCACTCTCCCGCTCTTCAATTCCATTTCTCTGTTCGTCAAGAACCTCTTGCTTCGATTGGTCCGTCACTGTCTCCTCCAATTTCTACTCTGTTTGTCGACGCTTACTGCGTGAGCTCAATCTCCACGTATTTTTCTCTAAGAATCTATTTTTCTGTTTCCCAAGGGTTATGCGGGTTCCTGGGTTGTCTTTGGGTCTGGTCTCTTTGCATTCTTCCCGCAAATTGCTCATCATTCGATGTTTAGGCTCTAGGGTTTCTATTCTTGTACTGTGAACTGTGAAGTTTTTCATTATTTGTGTCTTCTCTATTTATGTAGTAAATTCTGGGTTTGTTTCATTTTTGGTTTTAAATTTTAATAGAAATCTTGTTGGCTTTGTTTGATTGTGTGTGTGTTTTTAAATATTAATACTTTTTTTGTTGTATCTTCCCCAACAATTTATTGTTTAATGTTATTTAAGTTCTGGGTTTAACGTTATTCTGGTAGGTTTTTTATGGGAAATTTCAGGTTTAAGTTGATTCACGTTCTCTTCTTAGAGAATGTTTTTCTTACTTCTGCATTAATGATATGAATGAGCATAATAATTCTCCTTCGTTGTGATTACGAAACGTGAAGGTCGGTATTTAGCCTGGGAATTGTTTTGGACTTATATACCATTTTGATTTTGATGATGGATTTCGACCATATTGCTCGGATATATCATTCATTGTAAGATCAAGTTCGACTAGTGTTATTACTTTCGCAAGCTTTGTTCTTCCATGTCGCTGCTTGATCATTTAGCAAAGATGGTCCTATTTCGGCAACTTGTTTTAGAACACTTTGCCCTTGCTTGAAACATGAACCCTACATGCAAATAATTTCCTATGCTGTTTTTTTTTGTAAAAATGCATTAAGCTTTAAGTTTCTGGATTTACAGCTGCATTTCATTAACAGGTGAATGATCAACCATACAAGAGTTGCGAAAGCTGAACTTCTAGAACGGTAGTTTCTAATGGCATCAGTAGGTTTCCCACCTACATCTAGTTTGAGAGAGCCTAGTTCTCATGCTGTTGGAGCCGACACTTTGCCTGATGAAATGAACGGGATGAAAATCAGAGATGATAAAGTATATATATATATAGTCGTTTTGGTGTCTACCTTTGTAATCTTGCCTCATGTTTTGCTAATCGGGTTGTCCATTTTGATTGTAGGAGATGGAAGCTACTGTTGTTGATGGTAATGCAACCGAGACAGGCCATATAATAGTCACAACTATTGGCGGGAGAAATGGGCAGCCCAAGCAGGTATAGTTTCTATCCTGTTTTAGGGGAAAAGAGTACCTCTTTGATATATGGCATGTTTTATTTCCCTTTTTGATGCCTCGTTCGATAATTCCAGACAATAAGCTACATGGCGGAACGGGCAGTTGGACGTGGGTCTTTTGGAGTCGTGTTCCAGGTATGTCTTGTTTATTAAGGGATTTTGGCTTGGTGTATTAAGTATAGTATTACTTAATAGTATAAGCATACACATCTCTTTGGTTAGAAATTTAGGCAGTATATATACTAGTCATCCTTAGTATGGAGCAATGCTGCAATATGTGAAACTTGGTGTCGAAGTAACCTCGTAATGGTTTACAGGCGAAATGTTTAGAGACAGGAGAAGCAGTAGCAATAAAGAAGGTGCTACAAGACAAGAGGTACAAGAATCGGGAGCTGCAGATTATGCGTCTTCTTGACCACCCAAATGTTGTGGCTTTGAAGCACTGCTTTTTCTCGACGAGTGAAAAGGATGAGCTTTACCTTAATCTAGTGCTAGAGTATGTTCCCGAAACAGTTCATCGTGTCATCAAGCACTACAACAAGCTGAACCAAAGGATGCCTGTTATCTACGTAAAACTTTACTCATATCAGGTACATTTTCGACCTTTCACCTCTCATATAAATTAATTTCATGATTTTTGTAACATGTTTTGTTGCAATGTTTCAGATTTTCCGCGCATTGTCTTATATCCATCGGAGTATTGGGGTGTGTCATCGTGACATCAAACCTCAGAATCTTTTGGTAAGTTTCTTTTTTTAGGCAAATATCATCCATAAAAATATAATGTGTCAAAATCTCATCCGGTCTAAACATTCGTAGAGTTAAATTCATCCTTAGGTGATAAAACCGACATTATACGGTTTCTTGCAGGTCAATCCACATACTCACCAGGTGAAGCTTTGCGACTTTGGAAGTGCAAAAGTGTTGGTAAGGAACAACTTTCTCTACTCTGTCGTTCATATACACACATACTCTTTGACAGTATGTGTATCATCTGGTAGGTGAAAGGAGAGCCAAATATATCCTACATATGCTCGAGATACTATCGGGCCCCTGAGCTTATCTTCGGAGCTACTGAATATACTTCAGCTATCGATGTCTGGTCTGCTGGATGTGTTCTCGCCGAGCTTCTTCTTGGACATGTATATACACTCGACTATTTTTATTTTTATCTTTAAAACTCTTATTTAGACATCGATTTAAGCTTCTTTTTTTTGGCAGCCTCTGTTTCCAGGTGAAAGTGGAGTTGACCAGCTAGTTGAGATTATCAAGATTTTGGGAACTCCAACCCGGGAGGAAATCAAATGCATGAACCCTAACTATACAGAGTTCAAGTTTCCTCAAATTAAAGCTCATCCGTGGCACAAGGTTGGTACAATGATTTTTATCAATGTTAGAGTGATGTTTGTTTCGACTAAGCTTCTTGTTCTTCTTTTTTGGGTGTTTAGATATTCCACAAGCGTATGCCCCCAGAAGCCGTCGATTTGGTGTCGAGATTGTTACAGTATTCCCCCAATCTTCGGTGCACAGCGGTAAATTATAGCTACACAGTTCTGGCTGTGTTTTAGGGTTTAATTAGCAACTTTGCTATTTGAACTTTGATAGCTCAAATTATTTTTGGATTGCTAACTAAAATTATACGAGCTGCAACATGCTATCAGTTACATGAACTTGCACGTGTTTTGTTGTCTTGCTAAATTTAAATTTCTTGTTCTTTGTGCAAATTGTTAGTTCAGTTTTGAGAAATTTGCTATCTGAACTTTGGGAAAATTTGCAATTTGTTAGCTGCATTTTGATGGATAAGTTCAAGTTTTCGTCCTTGCTAGCGTATCAATAATATATTTTGCATAAGTCCAACCCTCCAAACTTGAGCTAGCAAGTTGTTAACTAACCATTTTATTTATTGTGCTACATAATTAATTGTGTCGTGCTATGGCAGTTGGATGCCTTGACCCATCCGTTTTTTGATGAGCTGCGTGATCCGAACACGAAGCTGCCAAACTCCCGGTTCTTGCCACCATTGTTCAACTTTAAGGCACACGGTAAGAAATTGTCCCGAACCAAGCTTCATAGTATTGTTGTCTTGATGGTTAACGTTTGGGTTGATTGGATCAGAGCTCAAGGGTGTGCCCGTGGATGTGCTGATGAAACTGATTCCGGACCACGCGAGGAAGCAGTGCCCTTTTCTGGGTCTATGATGAAGCAAGCAGGCAGGCGTCTTAGGATGTTTCTTTGTGTTGTATGTTGTTGTGTTGTATTCCATGGCCTGCTGTCGAGTAGGCTATATGTATTGTACAAGTACAACTCTTATGTAATAGAGATGGAAAGTAAACTGCCAAGTTTAAGTCTTATATAGGTTAATCACCTACTTTTCTAATTGAACTCTGAGGGAGTTTTGTACAATTTGCCTAAATGAGCCACATAGGGCTCAGTTGGAGCTCTGTGGCTTTGGCCGGAGCCATAGAGCTCTGATCTAGGCCTTCTGTCTCCCATTCGAGTCCGCGAGGCTTTAATCAGAGCCCTCCGGCTCTGATTGGTGGTCACCTGCGGATTTGGGGTTGCTAGCGGACTTAGGCAATGGTCGGAAGAAGAGTGACTAGTTGGAGAAAATAGTAGGATTAAATAGAGCAAAATTGAAACATAGGAGGAAGTCATGTGATTACACATGGGTACTTTTTTTTTTTTTACAATGAAATTACACATGGTACTTAACGGTTAAAATTGACGGAAAGTTAACAGATTGCAAATGTATTATACTAAAAGTATAAAAAAAAATATGTTGCATCAAAAATTAAAAGTGGTAAAAAAAAAGTTGTTCAACATATATCAAAAGAACTTATTAACCTATATTGAATTTTTTCTATAGTGTTTAAAAGTTATAAAAATTATTTCGAATAATAATTTATCAATCTATATTACCTTTTAACACCTAAGCGATTTTAAACGCTAAGAGTTTTGTTACTATTTAATTTAGGGCCGAGTGGAGACATGCATAAATAAAGCATAAAAGAATTTAGGGTAGAGGGAGCGAAGAACGATAAAGACAAAGGTCCATGAACGATAAGGGGCCAGACAACCGACGACTATTGTTGTTGGTGCATTCCTGTCACGATTTGCACTAAGTTGATTAAATTCATAATATTCAACTTGATCAAACGTTTATAAAAAAAAAACTTGATCAAACTTTATGATGATCTCACGTTTCACACCCTATATCATATCATATATAAAGCACTAATAATTGTATATAGACAAATAACACTAAGCACATGTGTATATATATATATAAGAAGAAGCAACAAGTGGAGTTGGCACAAGTTAGTGTGTTTTACATACGCACCAAATTCCAAACCGTTCGTCTCTTTCGAGCAAAGACGACGTGTCAAGCAATAAGTGTGATGATGTAACATATAATTTATCCTTATTACTTTGTGACGAACAAAATTGTTGACATGCGCTAGTTTGAATTTATGAGAAAATTAATTAAAATACGTGTTTTATTTTAAAAGATAGAGTAATATGAGAATGAGAACGTTCATATTCTAAAGATGTCCAAATCATAGATTCAAAATTGTGGAGAAATTGGCTTAGGCCCATATTTTAGGAACACCTAAATCTATACAAGTTCGAATTTATGAAAATATTATACATTTTTAGATTCCTGATTTGACCGAGCTAAGACTGAGTAATCATTTATATAAATAAATATATATGGTGCTCGAGCATTTTGTTTATCACCGATGTGGTATTAATCCACAACTTACGGTGAAAATTCTCAACACACCGATCACTCGCATCATAATAACTCTTTTTTATTAAGACACCAAAACATCAAATTTGAAAGGATTGTGACTAATTTTTTAAAAAAAATCCTTCTTTTATTAGGACTATGATGTGGTTAATTTTTTTTTTTCTTTAATCAGGTATCGTAAGTATCAAACTTTAAAATAATCTCTATATTCATCTAAAGCATTTGTCATGAATGTTATGACATTCTCAAAGCTTGAAAATAAATTGAATTAAAAAATAAAGCGCTGAAATTGGTACACGATACAATATTAGACGGACCTATGGTTGAACCCTAAACAAAAATTCATGTAATGGAAGAATCCTACGTCAGCTTCCATCTGCATTAAGATCCGGCCGTCACAGTTGGTCCCACCCAGATGTTTGGGGTCGAATCGAATCAGAATCTAAAACTTACACAAATCCCAAGAGACACTAGCTGAGTACACCGCCAATGTTACTGACTAAGGCAAGGCCCCATGCACCGGGTGCATGCATAATCCCTCATTGTGAAGATTCCCTTTTATAAATACCGACAGAACATAACATCTCCCTTACCATTTCTTCTTCTTCTTCCTTCTATAGCCTCCTGTCCTCTCTTAAACCATGGACACCTTCTTGTTTACCTCGGAATCCGTGAACGAGGGCCACCCCGACAAGCTCTGCGACCAAATCTCCGACGCTGTCCTCGACGCCTGCCTCGACCAAGACCCCGACAGCAAAGTCGCTTGCGAGACTTGCACCAAGACCAACATGGTCATGGTTTTGGGCGAAATCACAACCAAGGCCACCGTGGACTACGAGACCATCGTCAGGGACACGTGTCGGGCCATCGGATTCGTGTCCGATGACGTGGGGCTCGATGCCGATAACTGTAAGGTCCTGGTGAATATCGAGCAGCAGAGCCCGGACATAGCCCAGGGAGTCCACGGCCACCTTACGAAGCGGCCCGAGGAGGTCGGGGCGGGCGATCAGGGCCACATGTTCGGCTATGCTACCGATGAGACCCCCGAGCTCATGCCGTTAACCCATGTCATTGCCACCAAGCTCGGGGCCCGCCTCACGGAGGTCCGTAAAAATGGGACTTGCCCTTGGCTTAGGCCCGACGGCAAGACTCAGGTGATCAATTGCTCCTCAACTTTTAATATTATGCAATGTTAGTACTAAAATAATACGTAGTTACTCAATTTAGTACTTCAAAGTTTTATATTTATCCTCTTAAAAAGGACATTTCTAATATGTTTCATAAGCATTTTTTTTTTTGTATTTTCTACTTACTTAATATTATGATACAAATGCTGAGTGTAATTAAAAAAATTATACTTTTAAAGTTTTTTAAATGTTACAAATAAGTTCACTAGCTAATAAAACTAGCATAGACATAATTCTTGTGAATTTATACTAAAGAGAACTTTCTAAGGAATCCATGTATAAAATTTTAAAGGACTAAATTAGAAATAATTACGTATTTTTGCTCTTACTAACGTAAACTACGTCCCTGCAGGTGACCATCGAGTATTATAACGATAACGGGGCAATGGTCCCGATCCGGGTCCATACGGTCCTTATCTCGACCCAACACGACGAGACCGTGACCAACGATGAGATTGCGTCGGATCTCAAAAAACATGTGATCAAGCCCGTTATACCGGAGAAGTACTTAGACGAGAAGACTATTTTCCATCTCAACCCGTCGGGTCGATTCGTTATTGGCGGGCCTCACGGTGATGCGGGCCTAACGGGTCGGAAGATTATCGTGGATACCTACGGTGGTTGGGGAGCTCATGGCGGTGGGGCCTTCTCTGGTAAGGACCCCACGAAGGTGGACCGGAGTGGGGCCTACGTGGTCAGGCAGGCAGCGAAGAGTATAGTCGCTAGCGGTATGGCCCGAAGGTGCATTGTACAGGTGTCGTATGCGATCGGGGTTCCGGAACCACTGTCTGTTTTCGTCGATACTTATGGGACGGGGAAGATTCCGGATAAGGAGATTCTCGAGATTGTTAAGGAGAGCTTCGATTTTAGGCCCGGGATGATCTCGATCAACCTCGACCTCAAGAGGGGTAGGTTCTTGAAGACGGCGGCGTACGGGCATTTCGGGCGGGACGACCCGGACTTCACTTGGGAGGTGGTGAAGCATCTCAAGTGGGAAAAGCCCGAAGCATGACTCGGTCTGGCCCGATCTGAAGCATGACTCAGCTCGGCCCAACCCGAAGTTGTAACGGGCCCTTGTCTTCTCTACATGGTAAGACATTATGGTTTGTTGGTTTGATCTTTACTTTATCATCATCATCATTAGATCATGTTGTTTTGGTGTTGTTTTTCAAGATTGTGTGAAGTGGCTTGGTTGTGTTGTGTAAGACATAGTAGGGGAGAATGGAAGGGGGTCATGTTGTGTTGTATCCACTGTGCAATATTTGTTGCAACAATGGACTGTCTCTAATAGAAAGACGTCATGTTTCATATAATGAACAATATAGCTAAGTTGGCAGCAACCTTAAACAGCAATGATGAATGGTTTAAATATGTCCTTCAAAGAGCCATTGTATTACCCTCTATACACACACTAAATCCCTCCACAATAACACCCCCCAATTACATTACAAACACTGAAAACAATCTTGAATTTATCATCTACCAAAAAATCAAATCAAAGAAGAATGATAAGTTTCAAGGCCCTTCCCTATAGACACCACAATCTTGTAGAACAACAACTCAAGACAAAACACATCAAAGTCTTCGGCTTCGACACTTCCGAAGTACATATTTACCGAGACTATCGATGTTATGTGACGCTGGCTCGAGCGTAATCTCTGCTCTCCGATCTGGACCCTGGGTTCTCACTCCTATCAGTGTCGGAACTCTGCCTTTGCATATCGATGTCCATGCTTCCCCCTGCCGTCCTTCGGTGCCTTCGATCCTGAAAGATCACATAAATTTTCTATTCAAAACCAATATTTCGAGCCACAAATACGGTTTGCATGCAAAATCGAACAAGACTCACATCTCTTGGTATAGGGTACTCCTCGGATTCGAGCATCCTTACGACTTGACTCATCTTGGGCCTTTTTTCATGATCAGGGTCGACACATCTTAAGGCCGTTAAAAGGGCACGTTTCAAGGCTCGAGTGGATGGTCTCACCTCGATGTTGGGGTCCACCACTTCCTCGGATCGTCGACTACCCACCATCATCTTCAACCAATCTACCAAATTCACCTGAAAAATGCAATTGATTAGGGGGGCAAAGCACAATTTTTCGCTAACTATAACAATATATCGGTACAAACGGTTATTGTTCATAGTTGCTAATGTCTATATACACGAACCTCTTGGGCGGGACGGCCATAGTCAACGGGATCTCGACCTGTGATTGCCTCTAACAACACAACGCCAAAACTGTAGACATCGCTCTTCTCATTTAACAGACCAGTGTTTGCATATTCAGGGGCGACGTATCTAAAACAAAATCATAAGGTTAGTTAGTGTAACATTCCAGACAATGTGCGAGGAATCAACAGACAAACACAAATGACTTTACCCAAAGGTTCCCATGACTCGAGTAGTGACATGACTTTTTCCTTCGCCGAGCAACTTAGCGAGACCAAAGTCGGAAATCTTAGCGTTAAATTCATCATCAATCAATATATTGCTCGATTTGATGTCTCGGTGGACCACTTTAGGCTCTATGGCCTCGTGTAAGTAGGCCAAACTACGCAAATTATTACTTGTATTAGTGATTGAATATGCACAAATTTTAAAGATAAGTAAAGAGAAAGAGAAAATTTACGCTTTTGCAGTGCCGAGTACCACTTTAATTCGAGCCTCCCAAGTAAGATACCCGTGGTGACGCATTGCCCCGTGAAGCCATTGCTCCAAGTTTCCATTGTTCACATATTCGTAGACCAAAATCCTAAGGTAAATTTAAGGTGCATTAACATGAGATTTGCAGGAAACACGATAACAAACATAAAATAAGATGTTGTTTTCTATAGAAGTCATCATAACTTGAATTCAAAGAAACTATCCTATCAAAATGTTCCAAACACAACTATGAATGTCGGAAAAGAACTATACCTTTGAGTGCCTTCGATGCAATAACCTAGAAGTCGGACCAAATTCTTGTGTCGAACATGCCCGATAGCTTCAACTTCTACCTGAAACTCTTTCTCTGCCTGTCCCCTGTACCATAAACCAAACAAAACTTCTTATCAAACATATATAATTTGTCAATAAATATGATTAATACAAGTTCAATTCAACTCACACGTTGTTCAGAATCTTCTTAACCGCAACTGGAGTACCATTGATCAAAGAACCTCGATAAACAACCCCATAACCACCCTCTCCAAGGACATTCTCCTTAGAGAATCGGTTCGTGGCAAGCTCAAGATCCCTCAATGTGAACCAATGGCCCCAACCCAGGTGCGAAAATTCAGGCAACCCCATCAAAGGAGAAGGTGCGGTGATTGGGTGCGAAGAAGACGGCTTATAAACACTAATCCCTGAGTTCGAATCCTCACCCGATTGGGACCCACAACCGTCTTTATGAAAGGAACCGGACTGGCTACCATTCTCACCTCTAGATTTAGACAGGCCAAGATGGAGAAGAACCTTGTCCGATTCTTTGTCACTCGACTTGTCCTTGATTGTGAGGAGGATCCCGTCACGGGGTGCGAAGTTACTAGAAGAGACATGCTCGACTCGAACTTCTTTGATTTCCTTCGAAACGGTCGGGATTTGGGTGAAGGGAAGTTTGTCTCTTGACTTTCTCGATTTCTTTCGTGATGTAAGGCATAATGATAGTACCAAGAGGATGATCACGATGAATAATGCGACGGCTACTCCTACCACTTCCCAAACCTTGAGGTGGAAAAATGAAGTTTCTTTGGATAACTCAGTTTTGAGATTGGTGGTCATTGCTGTAGTGCTTCAATAGCTGCAGAAAATGAAGTAAATTTGTGTATGAAACAACCATGGCTCAGATTTCAAACCCTAATTACATCAATTTGACAGAATCATCACTGAGGCACGCTGAGAACTAGGAAAATTTAGAAATTGGGCAAGAATAGAGACAGGGAGACAAGGTACGATGTCAAGCTTCAAGAACGGACCAAGATATAAGAACAGATTCATGATTCTTAATTTATATGTATAAAAAAACCATGACTAACATTTTCCAACACCAATTACATCAATTTGAGCTGAAACATCTCTAAAACACACCGTGAGCTGAAAAAATGCATCAATTGGACAAGAACAGCTACAGAGAAGAGAGACAACATACAAGCTTCAAGAACAGAGCAAACATACAGGAAAAGATTCTTGATTTCTCACCTGAATAGCATCATGGGGAGCTCAGATCTCAGAAATTAATGAAATTGCCGATTTTCCGACTCAAGAACAGTGCTCAACCACAGATCTTGGCGTAAAGGGACCCAAAAAACGAGAGACAGCAATTACATTATATAATTACTAAAAAATCTGAGCTTTGGTCTGAATCTATGTTGTAATGTAGTTTTTCTCAGTTCCAGAAATGGAAGGGAATGAAGAGGATGGTGCTGAAGAAGAAGAAGAAGACGAAGAGGAGGTGGAGTTATCAGTAGTAGGTGACGTTAGGAGCTCAGATGACAGCCTTACAGCAAATTGATGGGAGTTTGGGTTGTGTGTGTGGTGTGCTTGTGATTTTCGTTGATCTGTAATGAACATGACCGGCAATCAGTAATTTAGAACATGTTTTCATTTTTGTAAATGATTTTTCACTTGTGGCGAACGATAACATTGGCAAATGCAACGGTTTGTTGGTTTCTGCATCGGTTCTTGTTTATCCAAGGAACAATTTTTTATTTTTTTTTTTCCAAAAAAAAGTAACAATTGTTTTTTTACTCTCATTTTGTCCGTATTTAAGAAAAAATCATAATTCTTGTGCCGGTCAAACATCTCATATGATATATATGACTTATGAGATTCGTGATGTTTTTACGGGTTAAAAATATTTTAACAATGTGAGAATGCCAAAATATAACAAAATTAAAATGCCAAATTGTAATAATATGACAAATTCTAAATATCATATTGCAACAATAATAACATACACGAACATGCGATGTTATGCGTTTAATTCTCATCGAAACTAAAGAGTTATTCAACGGAGCAACATGTTACAAATCTTGTAGACTTGAAAATTCAATTCAATGTAGTGTCAAGATAAGTGAATAGTGTTAAAATATAAAGACTAAGTCACGTATACGCTTATCACATTAAAGTTTTATGTCAGTTAGAGTGGTTATTCTAAATTTTTTAATGATATATGAGAGCGCATATTTAAATCTCCGCGGTACCGAGTTTAAACTCTTATTTAATTAAAAAAAATTGTGTGTTGAACCTTTAAAATGTTTCCCAACACATAATAAAATGTTGACTTATAAAGACTAAATCAACATTCATCTTTTATCTTAAGATTTTAAATGATTGAACTTTTTTATGATATACTTCATAAATAATATCATGTGTTTATGATTGATTATTATTTTTTTTTTTTGGCCATGAATTGATTAATTAATTTAGTAAAAAAAATGCATTGATGTGTTTATAAAAGGAATCGATCACGTTATATTTTTGAGCCGTCGACATCGTTTAATGTTGTATCCCGTGTTGTGCTATTATTATTTTATTTACCATTATGTCTATACCAAATATGCCAACCCTAATTGAAAGTGACCGGCAAATAGAATTCTAAGACTGGCAAAATTACTTATAAACCTTCTTAAATATAATTGATGAAACTTTTATAATTTTGGCTTATGTCAAATCTTGTTCACAAGAATATATAAGGGCTATCCTCATCCTCACATGATAAAAGGTTCTCTGTTTTTAATAAGGACCATTGTGTGAGCTGTAGGGTAGATGGAAATAACAAATAGGGACTTCTTTTCTTTCTATGTTATAATGATATGCTTATACAAAAACAACAAAAGTTTCTAGTTTGATGTCAGAAACGTTATCTTAATAATAATGAGGAGTTTTTTTTTCCAATATAACGAGGAGCTATATTGAAAAATTAACAAAACGGTATATCTCAACTAAGAATGAAAATAAAATTGATTTTAATATCCAAAACCAACATTTATGATAGTAACATTTTCTTTTTCATTATAATGAGAGAGTTTTCTAAGACTACTTCGCAGAAGAAAAAAACAAAACAAAACATAAGTTCATGTCCCCGCTGAATGAATGCTTTCAAATGCCAGAATTTCTATCTATCATTAATATGTCTCATGAATGTGTTATATGTCTTTAGTTTTGACGCTTGCAGCGGAATTGGTCTATGCATTATTCAACCATCCTAAGGCTGAATTAGCCATCTATTTTGTTAAATTTATTTTCAATAGGCTAACCTGTACTGTACACACGAACAACATATGCTTCCTTTACATTATAAACGGTTGTTAAAGGGTCTTGCTCCTCGGAATAACTTGACTAGCTCTCAGCCTGCTCTTAAACAAGCACAACCACGTTTTGCACCTTCACGATGTGTTGCTTCATTACCGCCAACTAATCCCTTAAACTCCCACGACCCTTCTTCGACTTCATCACCTCATCATTTGCCACCTATAACTCCTGGATGCCATCTATTGGTTTTAAACATTGCTCGTATACCACTTGTCACGGGTGTGGAATTTTATCTAACGTTTCTTTATCTGTGTGGAGTTAGAAATCGCTCCTAAGTCATTATTTTTCTTGATTTAAGAACATTCAAGCAAAACAAGAGTACTTGAGTGTTAAAATTTCTCTATATACATTCATCTTTTTATAGTTCTTGTAACTTGTAATGTAATTAAGAGAACGTTAAGGCCGTGAGAGATGCTTGAAGTGTTCCAAAAGTTGGGATCTTCTGGGTTGCTTTTTTCCACTGTGAAATTGAGTCAGCAATTGATGAGTATGGTCTCTATATATATCATATTAGAAATTTCGCATAAAGAGAAAGTGAGAAACTTACAGCGGAAAGGGCACTACCACCAAATATCCAATCTTAAATAAATGAATACTCTAATCTCATGTCTATCTAAATACATTTTTAAAGGTTACCCTTCATTTTGTATGCTGTGGTAAAGTTAGATTTTCGGGAATATATCCATTATTTATAAGGAATATTATTTTATACGATCATATTTGCTATGACCATAAAATAAAAGAGTAAATTTTCTACCAGTGAAATTTCAAGAGAAAGTATGAAAGAGAATGTAATGAAACAAATGTATTGGTTATTGGTGGGGCCCTAAACCACTTTCTATAGAAATTTCACACCATATTTCACAGTTTGTATCACCACTCAAAATAAAAGTAACATATTCAATTTCATTTCGGAGTTACTAAGAGAATCTAGCTAAATTCCCTAGTTTCTCGGTCGTAAACATCCTTAAATATGGCATTGGTTACTGCATTATTGTCGTTTCAGTACATTGTTTGAATTTGCAATAATATAAGTAACATTGAAAGGAAATTTCTTAGTTTACAAACTCAACAAGATACAAGAAGCATCCCTGGCTAATTAATAAAAACCAAGTACTAGCAAGAGCAAATGGTGTATATCAATTTCACCAACAAGGTACAATTTTGAATATATATTTCCGACAAAATTACATTATCTGCATGTCAAAGCGGAGCTAAGATTGTGCAGATGTGTATGGATATACCAATGCATTTTTACAGGTCATATTGAGGGAACACTACATCTTCTACACCATCCTTAATGACAAAGTAACATCATCTTTTCTTTATATTCTACTATTCCCTCTCCTTTTTGCTCACTTTATCATCTTCATACATCTTTTTGCTTTTTAATTTCAAATTTTCAATTCAATGTGCACATCTCTTTTAAGAACCTCCATCTTCTTCTACTCAAACACCATTTCTCCTCACCTCAAATGGCTAGATCATCATCATGTAACTACCTTGTCTTGTTTCTCTTGTCTCAGTTTCTCATCGATTGTTGCTCAGGTGAGACCGAAACAGATCTTGTAATTAATGTCTTCGTTGTCAATCTCCGAAACCTCATATCATTCTATTTCTAATAATCCCTTTTGTTGTACATATGCAGAAGTATCATCGATTGGTGAGTTAAGGAAGGGGAAACTTGGACCACAAGTTACTTATTTTCCTTCCAACAGACATCTCTTGAACCAATTGAAATCAACTTCGAATGATGATACTGTCTTCCCGACAACCGGGACACAGACCCCGACCATCGTCACTGTCAGTCCCGTTTTGGTTACCCCGACCAATCCCACCACAACACCTGTCTCTGTCCCGACCATGACCCCAGTCGTTTTCCCTCAATCCACCCCACCGGTACCCCTCACGGTCCCGGTGACTAATCCTGTGACTACTTACCCGTCACCGCCGAATTTACCGGGGACCACTCCGGTGAACCCTCCGGCAACCACCTATAATCCGGTGAACCCTCCGGCAACCACCTATAATCCGGTGATTCCTCCAACAACCCCTTATAATCCGGTGGGTCCTCCGGTAACCACCACTGCTCCGGTCGTGCCAGGGCAGAGTTGGTGTGTGGCGAGGGGGGGAGCAACGGAGCAGGCGCTTCAGGCAGCATTGGACTATGCATGTGGGATCGGAGGAGCCGACTGTTCACAGCTCCAAATGGGGGCGAGCTGTTATAGCCCGATCACGCTTCAAAACCACGCATCGTATGCTTTCAATAGTTACTATCAACGGAATCCCACCGCAACGAGTTGCGATTTCGGTGGTGTGGCCGTCATTGTCAGCACAAATCCTAGTAAGAACACGTAGTATTCGCATTATGCTTGGTAAATTTTACGTGGGTTTGACAAATCATGCATGTTATAACTGGATTTGATATCGTATTTACTGTTAAACTGCGATAAGCGTGCCTGATACTATGTCAAGAGTAAGACGTCTATTTCAACAATTTGTCTTATCAGCTCGAACTTGTCACTGAAATTTTCTGCACGCTTTTGTATCAGGCACCGGTTCGTGTATTTTTCCGACAGGGTCGACGTCAACTACGCCAACAAGCACAACTCCGATAACACCACCAATAGTTCCTACACCAACAACGGATTCATCGTCCTCGTCTTCCCCAGCTGTAGTGCCCGTTCCTATGTCGAGGTACAAACCCTAAAATTAGCAACAATTTAATCCTACATTGATGTTGGATCATTTTCTAATGGTTTCAGAAAATGAAAAATTCTTGTTAAACTTGAGCAATACATTTTAATCTCTTATCTTATTATTTGGTACGTACAACTGACTTTGAGTACGTACTTGTCGACTGCAGCACTGGAGCTCCGCCTAATTTGTTCAATACGGGCAACCCGGCTTCAGGGTTCGGGTACGGGAACCCTCCGCCTCCGTTCTCAACAGACATATCTGTATCGGCAAAGACACAACCCCATCTAGGTTGTCTTATAGTCTTGTTGGTAATCTCAGCTGCTGCAGAAATGATGCTGAGGATATAGATGGCATATATTTGCTTTAGGAATGATCACCAGAATAGATATATCTTTAAGATATATGTACAGTTGAATCAATGAAGATAGAAGAAAATGATCAACAATCTCTGTTGAAGAGTTCTACTAGGGCGATTGCTTCATCAATTCGATCGGTTTTGCTAGTTACAGACAGTAGGAACAATGCTGTTTCGGGTTCTTGTCACAGTAATCACATATTGATTGTAGAAGAGGGTTTCAATATCTTGATATCCAAGTTATTATATTTAGTGTCTATTCAAAGTGCAGCAGCCATTGCAAGTTCTTAAACCCGTATTATATATATTTGGGTTAAGAACCTAAAAACAGTCCGAACAATAAGTTATCCTTCTAATCGTTGTTCTAAATTTAAAATGTTGATATTCAATGTCTTAATTATCAGATTTGTTACTTTCCATTTTTTTCGACTGATTTGGACATTTAAATTTGGTGATTTAAGCAACATAAACATGTTTTCCACTTTCTCGAAGTATTAGAATTGTTTATTATGATTTAGACTTATTTAATGTTTAAAAAATATATTTTTATTTCGTTCATTTTAAAAGAAAAATTGGAAATCGTCAATTTTAAGATAAGAAAATGAAAATCAACCAAAGTTGGAACTCTAGAAAACAGTAACTAGCAACAAAACCTAAAGTTGAGATTATTTTTAGATTCTTTAACTCTTAGATATATGCAAAGTAAAAAGTGATTCTTTTCCAACATCTACAAATGGCCCTCACATGGAATATATGGAATTCCACGAGCTCCAACGTGTGGGAGGGGCATAGGATTCTAATCTGATCCCAAACACCACCAACCTTACCTTTATCAAAGATCCAACAACTCAAAAAGAATAACATTTCAACATGAATGAGCAGTCAACATTAATTGTTCGAATTCGATCAAACAATTCTGCATCTAGTACATATATGTCTGTCCTGTCCGTCTATATAACTAACTACACGAGTTGTGCATTAACTACGTCGTCTCTACAACTTTCTAGCTACATTTTGCAGTACCCATTTGTAATCCTTCATCGCTTCGAGAACACGACCAGAATCAACATTGACATTGATACCACAATTTTGAAGCCTTGCGATTCCCATAAGTTGTGTTTATCGCCACCCGAAGAAGAAGATCCCTCTTGGTTCTGTACCTTGGCTGCTGCGAGTTGTTCCCTCAGCTCATTCAGCGTCTTCTCCCTTCGTTCTCCCGACTGCCACAGGTGCAAAAAAATAGGACCGAACATGTCAGAATCAAACAGAAAACATAAAAAACGAAATAACGAATCATAATGAACGCACAAAAAAGTAGTTAGTTTACTAATGCTAAGCACATATATATGTGGGTTTAACAAATTACAATCCTTAGTTACAGGGAGGAGAAGGTTCACTTCGAGATTGAAAGTATCCATCATAACATGGTAAAACGAACAATACATGATTTGATCAGATGGGATACTTCGGGATTACCCTCCATAGTTGCAGGGAGGAAGAAGGTTCACTTCAGGACTGGCAATACTCAACGTAACATGATAACACTAACAAAATGTGATCCATGTGATTTTACTGAAGTACCCTCCTTAGTCACAGGGAATACATTGAACCCGAATCTAATTAATACAAAACGAGTAGTTTGTTTACTAATGCTCAATACATATGTGTTTTTACCTAATTACCCGCCTTAGTTACAGTGAGGAAGAAGGCTCACTTCAAGACTGAGAGTATCCAACATAACATGACAACACGAACAAGACACAATCTGATCAGATGTGATTTTATGGGATTACCTATTTGCAAGGAAGAAGGGTTTACTTCAGGACTGATAATATTCAACGTGATTTTACCAAGTTACCCTCCTTAAAATTGCAGCATTGCAGCATGACAAGACCCGATGTTGAGCAGAGACAAGCCACAAATTCAACGCGACAAAATGTAAACATCAAGACAATATATGAACAACAAGACCGTGAAGACACGATTTAGCACAAAACATGGATTTCTATAAAAAAAAAAAAAATCAAAACTAAATCATGTGCTTATAATAGCAAAAGAATTTTTTTGGCCAAAGCTTGTAGCAAAAGAATAATAAAGAAGGTTGAATGAAGTAAAATCATATCATACCCTTTGAAGCTTCCTCATCTGAGCTCGAGCATCTTGGAGACAAAATTCTAACTTGAGAACTCTTTTCTTCAAATCCTGATCGGTCCTCCGCTGCTTCTCCAACTGTACAACAACACATTACACAGACTACCTTTAGTAAAAATGAAAATTTCGATAAAGAAAACAATAACTTGGGAAGATAATTGCAATACCTGTGATTCCATTTCTTCAGTTTTCATCTTCCATTGAGCAGAAACAATCTTCACTTCATCCCTCAGTTTTGCAATTTCCTCATCCTTGAGGACCAAAAGCTTATTGATCTTATCAATGTTCTTTGGAGAAACCTCATCCAATATCTTCCTCAACTCACAGTCTTTGCTCATCCGTGCTTTTTCAACAGCTTCCATGATATCGCTCTCAATCTTCAAAACCTCATCTTTCAATTGCCTTTGGGATGATTCCCTTTCTTGAAGATCCTTTTGAAGGCCATCTAGTTGATCCGCTAGTTGATTAACACGATCCTCATGGTTTTTTAAGGATTGGTTCTTCTCGTCTAATTCCTTGAGTAAAGTTACGCACTGAAGTTGGGCAGATTCAGCTGAGGCAGCACTTGACTCGGCGATTGCTTGTGTGTTTAAAAGTTGTGATCTCAGATCATCCATTTCCTTCACGTACTGTGTAAAAAACAGAAACCATTTTCAGAAAAGAATTAAAGCAAAAGTAATGCACTGTTTCGAGCATACTTACTCACAAATTTAATATTGTTCGCAAAATTACTGCAAACCCGACTTAATATAACTTCTGACTCAGTTTAATGTAATGAAGTGGAGATGAATCCAGATTTATATGGCATTTGAGTTGCATTCGGATTCTGATATACCGAACATGTCCAAAGTGTTTACTAAATCCGGTCCCCCACAAGGGAATGAATAAGAAGTTTTTCCTCTCTAGGTAACACCAAATTGGGAAAAGTTATGGGTACCTTACAGAAGGACTAAGAAAAGAAAATAAATGCCAATTTTCCAATTCTTTTGCAATTTGCAATTGATAACCCATGCAAAAGATCTCCAGATGGACTAAATCAAATACCTATATTATATATTAAGAAAAGGGATCATATAAATAAAATTCAAAATGCATAGAAAGTGCAATCATTTTTTCTCCCTGACCTAAGTGAAAACAAATGCATATAGCCAAAAGGCATCATAATGCCCCAAAACATCATAAAAAAAACAGCTGATTACTAGATTAATCATGGTACAAGGAAACCAATAAGGTGTGCATTTTTGTCATTTATTATCATAATAATAATAATTATTATTGTTATGCGATTAAAGCTCACTTCCATGCGACTCAATCATTGATCATAAAAGGAGATTAGAGCTAGACCTTTTCGGTAGTAGAAGCCGAGGATATAAGTTCTTGATTCCGTTCCTCCAACCGCTTCTGCAGTACATAAATCTCACCTTCTAGGGCTTTGGCCTTAGTCTCTGCCTCCTGCAACAACATTCAAACAACAAAAGAATATTAGATTTTGATTGCATCCACAAGAAACCCAAATGTCCCACTAACCACGAAAGACAATGCAATTAAAAATGCTCTAAAAAGCAAAAGAATTCAACTTTTTGCAGCTAATGCACAATAGAACACCAATATAAATGACAAAAAGAGAGCCCAAGAGAGACTAGGAGGAAGACAAATGTCACGTGCCTGTCTCGTGAGGGTTTCTCTAGCAAAGGACTGTTCCTGAGAAGCAAGACGACTCCGAGCCTCTTTCAGCTCCGCCGCTAGCGACACCACGTTCCGCCTGAGGCTCTGCTTCTTCTCGTTAAAGTCCTTCAATAGAGGGTCAACATCTCTGGTCAGAGCCGCCGATCTCTCCGTCACGGACATGACAGATTCGAAATTCTCTTACTTTTTTCCTTCGATCTCCTTCACGAAGCTTCTGCGCGAAGTAGCGGTTGCTGCATCAATTCAAGAGGTTACCAAGACTTGAAACATTGCGGAAAATTATGGACTTTACTAGATAAGGAAGTATACAACAGCACACAGCGGCTACGCAGCTTTCCATACATGGACAAGAAGAAAAAAAAACAATATTTTTGTTGTTCTTTCTTCCAATGGACTCTTAGACTGTCAAGACTCAAGAGAGTAATGAAGGCAAAGCTACCTCAATTCTCAGATTCGCATGTATATTCCATAAAAAGTAAAGCTGAGATTTTGAAATTTTCTCGAGAAAATCAAACCCCGCCCAAATCATCGATTGCATCAAAAATCTCAAGTTCTAAAATTTGCATGCAGAAACGAGATTTCCGACTAGGAAGGCAGCTCGGATCAAACCTTAAATCAAGATTTGCATGCAAAGGCAAAGAGATTCAGTGACAGCATAAAGATTGATCCAATCTGATGAAGACGAAGAGAGGGGGTTACCTGGGTTGCTGCTTGACACAAGAATCAGCCACCAGTCAAATAGAGAAGCACCCAAGAAGTGATTTGACTTCCATTGATGCTGCAACTCTTTCTCTCTCTAGTGTCTCGTATCATTCATTATTCAAAACTCCATCTCTCTCTAAAACTACTAAAGAATTAATTTTGCTATCTGAAACTCAACGCAGTCGTTGGGGTCGACGGCATCCGACGGTGGAGCTTCATCCAATCGTCGAATCTGAACCTGAACGATATTGGACAGGACATGTGATATGAAAATTCGCAAAAAAGAGACTTCTTTTCTAAAATACTTTTCTCTGACCCGATAAATGTTTTGTATTTGGGCTTTGATAGAAAGTGTGAAACAAAGTGTGAAAAAACCATAGAAAGCTGCCACATGCCACATGGCAATGCATTGCATGATTCTCTTTCCAATTTATGTCAAATTGTTAACTGACATGTGACAGTTGTTAACTTTCTATAATTTTTTCACTCTTTTTTTCACACTTTAAGGAATTACTCTTTGTATTTATTATAAAAGCGTAATTTTCGTGAGAGTCGCATATTTAAATTTTAATGGGTACATGTCTCGAGAGAAGATTAAGAGTTCGGGCCTGAGAGATATGTGTGTGATTGGATCAGGCTCGGACGTTCCGAGCCTCGGGTTTGGAAGCTGACAAATTCCGAGGCTAGACCAGATTATGTGGTTTGAAACTTTGAAGATGAAGAAGGGCGCCAATCAAGCCTGTTCAAGTTACCACCACGTGGCTTTTCTGCAACCGTTGGATGAGAATCTGAAGCAATATTCTTCCTTTTGGTAAGTGAATAGTTTATAATCAATGTCTAGAATCAAATGTATTTAATTAATCTTCATAAATGATGATGGAATAAAGAGTGAGTAATATTATAGTTGTTTGAGATTGTATATTTTGGAAATGTTACCAAAAAAAAAAAATTGGAAACTATGGAGTACAAATGAAGTATGAATATGGGGTATCAAAGTCACGCGTATCCGTCGAATCACGGGTACCCGTTCTGATTTAGCCTCATCAAGCCATGAACCAGCAAGTTATGGGACGGAGGTTTGGGGCGCCCCGGCCCGGGCATGTATTTTATATATATATATATATATATATATATATATATATATATATATATTTTTATAAAATTATATGGATAATATAATATATACTCAAAATAACAATAAGTTCTAATAAATTTGGTGATTTGAATTTAAATTAGAAGTTGAATCTGGATACAGTATACATAAAATTTAGGATACAGGGTTTGTAATAATAGATTATGTATCGGGTGGAATGACCCGCGGATCGACTCGCCCCGCCTCACAAGATGTATGAAATGAGTATGCATTGCCTATATCGAGTTAATTTCTAAAATAACATTTTAAAATTAAATATATACTAAAATAACATTAGAAACATAATAATTTCAAACATAACATAAAATGCTTGTTGGACCTGCGTACGCAGGTCCAACATGCGTGCGTTCTGCAGCTCCTTTCTCCAACTGACCGGCGTTTGCTGGCCTGCTGCATGAAGGGAGATATGATATGACTAGTATGATTTATTAAAAAAAAATTATTCACCCTATCCCTACACCCCAAAACCTGACACGTGATATAACCAATTTCTCTTACTTTTACTTTTCCCTCGTCATCTTTCTCTTTATTAACATTATTTATTATATTAAGGATTTTCATAGCTAAAAATATATTATTTAGGATTTTATTATAAAAACGTTTGATATTACACATTCTTGTATGTTACATTTAATTACCAAATCAAGCTAATTAAAGTTTTGATGGATAAATAAATTACAAACTTAATTTTTTTGACATTTTGATCACTTAAAATTTTGTTTGTGGACAAATTATTGGTTAAAGTTTTTTTCTTTTTTGTTAATCTGCTACATTATTAACTGTACGATATTAGGCAAGAGTTATTTTTTTAATCATATATAAATCATGTGACTAATTCTGTTTAATTAAACAACATATTTAATAAAGTTAGCAGTAGCCAGTAAGTCTATAAAGTGAAATCATAATTGATAAATTATTTAAAAAATATTCAATTAACAATTTGTAGTTTGAATTTTTTTTTTTTTGTTAACCAACTATTTTTTGAAGTAACAAATGTTAACTCAATATTTTTCGAATATTTGTTAGTTCTAATTTCACTTTATTAATATACTGCTAATTTTTTTAATTATTCTGTCTAATATAAACAGAATTATTCACATCATTTATATTATATGTGATTAAGAGTCTTACCTAGCTAATATCATACACATTTAATAATGTGTACTTGTTAAAGTAATGTGATTAATTCTGCTCTGATTATACTAAATATTTAGCAAAGTTATCAATTAGTCAATAAAACGAAATATAAGCTAGCAAATTATCTTTAAAAAAAACTTTAACTCGTAGTTTGTCCACAAAGATAATTCCAAGCTATCAAAATGTCCAAAAAATTTAAGAAAAATAAATATATTCTAAGAAAGTTAAATATATTCTTAGTTATCAACCGCCTAAACTTCAGTTAGTATGCAATTCGATAATTAAATATAACATAAAAGAATGGTGTAATATTATTAGTTTTTATATTAAAATCCTAATGAATAAGAATACGAAATAGGAATAAGGAATAGGAATATGGAATAAGGAATATGTAATATTATTATGATGTTGTTGGTTGACATGAGGAATATGGAATGAGGATTCCAAATCCAATGTTTGGTTGATAAAATGTTATAGTAAATGAATTGAATAAGTCATTATTGATAAATATACCATTTTGCTATTTTATTAATTAAATTAATATTATTAAATATGAAAATGACAAATCATGTATTATTAAACGAAAATTGTTTTTTTTTTTCTTCAAAAACGACAATTTTTTACAAAAACTATTATTAAAACAAAAAAAAAAACTTTTTTTAGACATTGTAAAATTCACTATAACTTATATAAAAGTGAATTGTATATTAAAAATAACATGTTAAATTATAATTCTTAATTAAATTAAAATTGACACTTTTAATCAGATTTACCTACATGATATAATACATTATAATTAAATTAGGTTAGCTAGGGTTAAAATTGGATGTTTTATTTTTATATTTTATTTTAGGGAATTTGGAATGACTAATCCTAGGGGTTAGGTTAGGAATGAGTATTCCTTCAAAATTAGCAATTAGAAATTATAATTCTACAACAATTAATCAACCAAACAAAATAATAAGGAATACTAATTCCCAATTTCTTATTCATTGATGAACCAAATATACGGTAAATATATTTTGTTTGGTTAAGAAAATCCTCAATATAATTTTATATTATATATATACAATAATAATAAAAAAATGAGAAAAATGACGAGAGAAATATATAATTTAAGTGAGGAAGAGAAGTGTCATATCATGTGTCAAGTGTCATGTCTTGGGATGTAGGGACTAGAGAGATTTGGTGAACAATATTTTTTTAATATATATATGTATATATTTGGTTACATCTCCCTGCCAGCGGCCTGTACGGGAATGCAGCTGCAGATCGCACGCAGGTTGGACAAGCTTTTAGTGTTATTTTTTTAATTACTTTATTTCTAATGTTATTTTCACATATATATAATTTTAAAATGCTATTTTAAAAATTAACTCGCCTATATCAACCCGCGGGTCTAAGTCCAACGGCAACGATACCCGCCCCGCCCATTGATACCCCTATATGAATATATTCAATGAGGCTGCAATGTGATTTATACTAAATTTTAGAATTACATTTAATACAAAGTAAATTATCAAATTGCATATTGAACAAAAACTTAATAAATCTGGTGACAAAGTATAATAATGTTGGTAATTTTTCTTAAGTTTAATTTAATTTGTTATTTGGCAAAAACAAAAAACTTGTTATTTGTGAAATTAAAGATAGTTCAATATAATTTTTGCAGCCATAATTCAGTATGTAATTAATGTGCTAATTATATATCCTATAAATATATATTGAAAGTATAATATGTGATAGAAACTCATCACTATATATATAAAGTTTATATATATAGGTTTAAGCTTACTCAATTACCTTATTTTACTGGAGAAAGTGGGTAAAACATACCATATCTTTTAAAAAAATATTATTTTTATCAATATGTTTTAAAATGTGTAATATATTTTAAAATAATAATAAATTATACTTATTTCAATTATCCGTCTAAATTAAAATTCGACTCGATGTGTAATATATATATACTTAAAGCTTTTATCTAGCTAAATTGAAGTAGAATATATATAAACATCCATCATGCTATAAATCCACATTTTTTTCAATGCCTCCTTCTGACTCTATGAGGACCCAAATCCAACATATAAAAGCATATCAACTCCCAAATTACATAATTTTGAGCATCTAATATACTTCCTTAAATTTGCCCATAACCACTCACAGACCAAGGAGGATAAGCTTCTTATATGATGCCGTAACTTGCAAATAAATTGTATCATAAGTGAATGTTCTGAAGCTTGTTTGAGCTGCATCTCCAACTTCAATACTCGATCCCTGACCTCTTGATCGGCTACACGCCGCTCTTTTAACTGATTCATATCGATCATACAAAACCCGTGAACGAACAATATATATTCATCGTTGATTGTCGAGAAAAAGAACTACCCGTGACGATTTTTAATACAAACCATCACACCTGCGATTCCAATTCTCCGGCTTTCATCTTCAGTGACAAGACACGATCTCGGTCTTGTTCTTGACATTCAAAACCTCGTCCAGTGTTCTCCTCAATTCGCGGTCTAGGGTTACAATGACAAGTTTCATGATATATTGCTCGATTTCTCGGATCTTGTCTTTCAATTGCTTTTGCGTAGCCTCCCGCTCTCGAAGTTGCCTCAATATGATCTCTAATTGCTCCTCTATCCGGTTGATGAGATCGTCCCCGTCCTTTAAAGATCGGTTTTTCTCCTCGGATTCATTAGCCGCCGCTTGAGCACATTCTACTCGACATCGTAGCTCGTCGAGTTCCTTCTCGTACTACATGCAACACGTAAATTTCAAATTTCTAGACCTTTCGTTAATTTTAATTTTGAAATGATAAAGATAGATGGATTAATTATAATTAGACCTTCACTGATGTAGTAGCTGAAACTTGAAGTTGTTGTTCTTGTTCATCCAATCTCTTGCGTAGTAGAAAGATTTCATGTTCAAGAAGCTTTGTCTTGATTTCTGCTTCCTGGGTATTCAAGAACAACGAAAAAGGTTCACGATTTCATTAAAAAGATTCTAACTTTTGAAGCTAGCTAAATGAGACCAAGAACAAGATGGCTGCATCAGAACTGCATGGATTATAAGTCACGTGCCTTTCTCGTTAGGGTTTCAGCGAGTAAGGCCTCCTCCTGCAACGCCAGGCGGCTGCGGGCCTCCTTGAGCTCCACCGCCAGCAACACCACGTTCTGCCGGAGCCTCTGCTTCTTCTCATCGAAATCGTTCAGCAGTGGATCGGAATCTCGACCTGAAATCCCCGCCGGCAGCTTCTCCGATTCCGACATATATATATGAGTCACGTGACAAAGAATAATGTAGAAAAATCTAGTGAGTATTTACGTACGTGCATGGGAACAAGAATTAGAACCATTATTGCTTCGTCTCTATCTCTCTCCTCTTCTTGTGAGTGGAGGTGAGGGAAAGTGATGTTTGTGATCGGAATTCGGAGAAGACAGGTGATCTGATCCGACCGGAACGTTTTGTGGCCGCTTATTTATTTGTGGGCCCGCCCATGAGTTGTTAATATTAGCTAGAGTTAGTGGCTTAATTAACCAAAAAAAGAGTTATCGGGGACTATTTCTTTTGTCGGAGCGTTGACCGACAACCGTAAGACTGTACCACTGTAGGGCTGCCAGAGCAATGTTGTCGGTAGTGGCGGAGAGCCCCGATGGTCATTCCCGGCAGCTCTACGATGAACTTACCGGCCAAATGTAATAGGATTCATCATTTTCCGAAGACAAATTAAAGTTTGCCAAAAAAAAGAGTCTAAGGTCACAAATTTTATTTTTAAATTTAATGGCAGCCATGAGGTATAAAATTAATATATCGTACAGATAGAGTTTTCTTTAACTTTATTTTAGAGAAAAATAAATATATTCGAATGAGCTATGTATATCTATATTAAATAAATGAGTTAAAAGTTATAATTAATTGTTAAGTTCTTTATTGAAATCCAAAGCATCGTCTTTTTAAAAATATAAAATTTTAATAAAAATACTCAATAATAAGGGTGTTTAAAAGAAGTATAAGGTATAGATTTTTATATTTAATTTAATGTCAGCCATAATCAAAATAATTTCATTTAATTTTTATATTTCATTCGCAGGAAGACAACGCGCACGCGCGTAGCGTGCGCAGGTATCTAGTAGTGATAATACTTACGGAATTAAATATTCATATCGTATCCATGAGAAAATAATTAGTTTATAGTTGATCGATATTAATTATATATTTATCAATCTATATATAATATAATTTAGATGTTTTTAATACGATGTTGACAAGTAATTTTTGAGCATTGATGTGTTAAAATAATGCATTTTAGTTGGACCATGTCATTCATTCTCTCTCCTTGATGATGTGTCTTTGTCCAAATAGGCTCACTCATTACTTGGATGAGCTCCAAGCTTCCACATTCACCCATAATGGACGTTACTTATCTTACATACGTTACGTTTGACCAGTTTATATTTTATAGTTGTATGAAAAGTCTTCATGTAGAGGATGCATGCACAATTATTTTATAAAAATCCAACTCTAAAAAAGTACTCCTAATTTACAAATTATCTTAGTCATAGTCGATTACTTCTGTTATTGCATTTAATTATTATAATACTACTATCATGTTATAAAAAAATTTTGGGATTAATTTGTTAGTGTTTAACTTCAATTATATTATTTTTCTCCAAAATTAAAAAATAAAATTAATACATTCTACATTTAACAATGAAATTAATTTCTTTCATGAATTATGTCGATTTTCACTTTATTTTAAAATTAACTTGATTTACTTAATTTTATATTACAATAATTTATCTAATTTATAAATTACCTTATTCATAGAAAGTGTACATATTTTATTTGTTACTATTTTGCAATTACAAATAGTTGTTTATATTAATTCATTATTTCTTTGAAAAAATGTATTGCATTTTCTTTATTCACGTTTCTTTAGTCTTTATCACTTTATAATAATTTATTACATTTTCGTATTCACGTTTTTATTTATTCCGGTGTAACGTATTTATTATAAATTAAATTGAAAGATAAATTTATTTTAATTGATACTATTTTGTTATTACAAACAATTGCTTAGACTAATTCTTTATCGCTTTGAAATTATGTATTACATTTTTTTGTTCACATTTCTTTATTATCATTGATTTATAATAATGTATTGCATTCTTTATTCACGTTTTTATTTATTTTAGTGTAGTGTATTTATTATAAATAAAATTGAAAGATAAATACATAACTAGGATTTAGCGGTACATTATGCTAATTTAGTACGTTACATTCATTTAGTACCTTATATTTATATATTTATATAATGGCAATCGAGAAGTTTAGCTCTAAAGTATGCGTTATATTTTCTATAACAATACTTTTATGACCAAAACAAAATTAGCGTACTTGCTACACTCATATTTTGGTACTATAAAATATTGATTTTGATCATTTATTTAATTAACAATATAAATGAATTCATTGTCTTGATGCTTCTTTCTAGCATTGACAACCAGTTTTTAATCAAGCGATTCAAGCCTCATACAAAAGTTTACATATAATATTTAACTTAACTACTATCAGTTTTCATATTCGATCATGACGACCAATTACTAAAATAAAATGTATAGTTAATTTTATCGTATTAAATTAAATATATTATTTATTCTTATTTTAGTTGAATATACTATTTATTCACAGTTTAAAATATTAATATTTATTATATGCTATACATTTTTCAATGTTTTTAATTTTTTTAATATACTCTTGGTCAGTACAATTATTGATTAAATCATTATGCTTTCATTTAAACAAATTAAAAATATCTAAACAATATATAATACTTTTATTATACAATAATATTAATTAAAGTTTTACAAATCAATTAAACATTAAACGTAAAAGTTACTATTAATGATATCTAAAATATATATATATATATATATATAAATATATATCTACTATCTACTACATATATAAAAGTCTCAATGGCCCTCACCCCCAAAAGTCATGTCTCTTTACATTTAAATTTTAAAACTACTACTTCTATAAAAATCTCAATGACCCTCGCCCCAAAAGTCATGTGTATTCACATTTAAATTTTACCATAAAAAATAAAATATTTCATAAGGTGATTTTAAATATTAAAATAGTCTCTCCAATTTTAAATCTCAAAGACGTTTAGTATTGTATTAGTTAAATTTCATGCTCATTTACATGTTACGTACTACATGCATGTAATAGACTCTTTTTATTTTATTTATAAAAAAAATGTCACATTAATTTGTTTCTACCATCATTTATATTACTAAGTACATACTACTTACGTATCATTAGTACATACATATCAATGGTAAACATGCACAACATGTTCTTAATAATTAGATCATTACCTCTATATCTGCGATTTTCTCATTATCGAGTGTGACATTGTGTTTTTTTTTTTTTTTGTCCCTCTCATAACCACACATATTAGAATCGACATCTTAATGGAATACATTGTGGATGAAGGCTTAGTAGAATATTCAGCGAATTAATGACTGCTCTAGCTTGCTTACTTTTTATTTTTAAGTACGCAAATTTGGAATTCGATAAACACGTGCATCGCACGTGTCTATTTTCTAGTCTTACCTAATAATTTGTTATATCAAGCGAGACCTTCCAAGAAGCAACTAGACAAACTATTGCAAAGCACAAATCATATCTTATGTATATTCTATTTATATTATTTTGTGGGAATATTATCTGGACAAGATTCGTTACAGAGTAAATAAACTCTTTTTTTTGTGTGCTGAAAGTAAACTCTTATTTACTTAACGTTTGGTAAGTCCAAAGACCGATTATGTACGTTACCCAAGTCTTGAAGTGGCCCGATCGAAGTTCATTTTTCTACACGTTTGCCGGTTGAGTGGAGTAAGTCTTGAAGCATATTCTTTACCTCCACTACTGGTTTTTGAATTTTATATATAATAATATATAATACAAAACTTAAGGGTATATTTGGACTAAGTAAAGAAAATGCAGGAAAATAGAGCAGCTTAATTTTGTTATTTGTTTCCGGGTGTCCTACTATAAAGGTCGTATTTGGTGTTCTTGTTTAATGGATGTTCAATGAGTCCTACTATAATAATAATTTTTATGCTTGCTATTATCTGTACAAATTATCATTCGTATCAAATTAGTCTGTAAAAATTAATTATTAATGTTTTTTTATCATCAAAATTGAAACTAAAAATTTCTCATTTAGAGAAGAAGTAACCCCATTTTGATTTAAAGCACTTTAGTAAATACAATGTATATGGATAATTTGTTACATACGCACATTAGTTTATTTTTATATTAAATTTCAATAGTCATTTTTCGGGTATTGTACGTGACTCTGCATAATTATTTTAATGTATAATGTTGTTTATCTCATTTTTTGCACATAAATTAATTCTAAGAACATATATTTTTTAGTATTTATTATTATCATTTTATTACAGTACTGCATGTAGGTTAAACACATATTATATCACATATCTTTTAAATGTATTCATTGAAAAAAATGTTTGTATATGATAGTTTCGTAGAAAAATTATAAATATTTGATCATTATATTAAAAAATAAATAGTATTATAGTAGATAAAACTAAATAGTAGACATTAAAATTCATTAATATTATTAAATAACATAAATTTTTCTAGTAAATTCTAAAATTTAAAATTATCGGTCGATCTTTGGTAAAAAAATGCACATTTAGAGTCAAAAGCCTCATATTTAATTTTAAAGTTCAAAATTACCAAAATACCGAATTCAACCTATATTATTATTTAATTTAATAAAAAAAAGAATTATATTTTTAAGGGTTAAAGGTACTTTTGGTGCCACATGTTTGACCAATGTAGGTTTTTTGTGCCATATGTTTAGTTTTGTAGGTTTTAGGTGCCATATGTTTGAGAGGTTGTATGTTTTTTGTTCTTCCGTTAGTTTGACCGTTAAATACTTTTATTTTGTTCAATTTAGTCCTCAAATTTATATTTCTAAAATTTAATATTTACACTTTAGTCCCTATTGTTTGCTCTGATACCAAACTCTCCCAGGTACATAAACCAAGACAAATGCAAGGAGGAAGACAGCACTCAAGACAAATACACATATAACAAAAGCCCTCAGGTATGTATGTAAAGATAGCACTCTCTAAAGTCTGCCTCTAGCTTTCCTAAGAGGTTCCATTTATACATCTACTTGAGTGGGAGACATAATGATTACTCCTTGAAGTCTTCTTCTCTATCTTCTTTGCATGCCATCCACGTTGAGAAGTCTTCATGAGTTGTTGTCAAGATTCCCTCCTGATAGAAAATGTCCTTTTAGACGAACTTTCTTTTTATGCATGGCATCACGTATTTATTCATGCATCCATCCATCTAAAATAATTTTTACTATTCATAAATAATAAAGATTACTAATTAATTTTAAATTTACACTAATAAGTGCATAATTACTTACATTTAAACGGATTATTATCCGTAGACATTTATACAAAAGGATCTTGATAATCCTGCATAGTGTCATCTGTTTTTTGGCTGCTATTAGCCTCTACATCATTTTCACCTTCAGATTCGTAAAGAATCTCTTTAAGTCGTCTCAATTCGAGCTTGGTCTCAGATGAAGATACTAATAGTTCTTTTAGAACTTCAGAAAGATCTTTCTTCGAAGGTTCCCCGACTGAAGGGGGAGGTGGAGGTGGATCAAATGAAACTAAGCTCATTTGAGTAAAGGCAGAGTCTTCTTTGAAAAATTCGAATTTGTCCCACCATTTAATCGAGACCCTTCTTCCTAAATAAGGAATATCGGCAACTAATTTTCCGAATCGATTAATAGGCATTTTAGCCATAACAATTTCCCATTTCAAAATCAACGGGACCTTGTAGAGAGCTGTAAAAATAAGCTCATGATGTTTTAGAGATGAATTTACCTCTTCAAATTGTTCATAAACTTTCCTGATTTTATCTGGGAAGATAATTGGATTTGCTCCCCATGTATAAAACCATTTTATAAACCACTGAGGAATTTTAGTGGTGTCGAAATCTCGAAATTGAAGAAACCATGTGTACTTCTTTTGACGATTTTCATAGTAGAAAGCACCTTCCCATGCTTTGATATAATCAAAGTAATTGAATACGTGTTTTGTTTTTGGTATTTCGTGATAACGAAATAGATCACCATTCCATTGATCTGGTGTTAAAATCCTTTTGATGAAAGCTTTAGAATAAGCCCACTCCTGGCTGTTACCTCTGGTGACAGAGTCAAAGTCTACAGATTGAGTAACCTGCAGAATGGTTAGATAAAAATTTGTTTCTTTTGGATAAAAGAATGGATCTCCAAATTCTTTGAGATAAAATGAGGATATTTCCTCTGGAGTTAAATGAGCATATTTTTGCTCGACTGGGGTTACCCACATAGTAGCATATGAGATAAATGGATAGACAAACTCATTAGCTTGCTCTGATTTATTTGCTGCTTCATAAGCATCTCCTCTAAGATGCATTTCGGTAGGGATAGCCTTTAAGGCCTCAGCTTTTGACTGATCTTTTGTTTTTGCGATGGCTGCCTTATAAGTCGTGGAAGGAGATGCAATTATGGTTTTATCCTTCGCTCTTTTCTTATTCATTTTCCTGCTAAAAATTCACGAGTTAGAAAATCAGGTAATAAATTATCTGATCCTTTAATAAACTCAATATCAAAATCAAATACAGATAATATTCCTTGCCATCTAGCAAAAATTTGTTTAGACGCGATGTTTTTAACATCTTTTTCTAATATATTTTTTGCAGCTTTGCAATCAACTCTAATTAGAAATTTTTGATTAAGTAAATCGCTTTCAAATTTCTGTACACAAAGAACAATTGAAAGAATTTCTTTCTTGACGGTTGCATAATTTTTTCGTGGTCCTTGCCACACTCCAGAAGTAAATCTAATTAGAGTCTCTTTATTTCCAATCCTTTGTTTAAGGATTCCACCGTAACCTAATTCTGATGCATCAGTTTCAACAATTTTAAATGCATCAGGGTGGGCTATAGCAAGACAAGGAATTTCCTTAATTTTTGCTTTAATTTTTTGAACAGCCTTAGTGTGAATTTCAGACCATTCAGGAGGATTTTTCTTCAACCTTTCAAATAAAGGCTTTGCATCTATGGCTAGATTTTTATAAAAATCTGAAATATAATTAAGACTTCCTAAGAATCTCTGTAATTAAGTCTTATCCTTTATTTCATCTGGAAATTTTCCACCAAAACTAATTGACCGATCGATAGAGAATATTGTCCATTCTTTGATGATATGACCAAGAAACCTTATTTCTGTTAGAAACAGTTTAATTTTCTTAGCTGATACCACCAGTCCTGCTCTTTTTACTGCATTTATAAATGCATTTAGATGTTTAAAATGTTGATCAATATTTTGTGAGAAAATTATTACATCGTCTATATAAACGATACAAAATGACATATATGGACTAAATATATCATTCATTATATTTTGAAATTCAGAAGGGAATTTTTTTAACCCAAACGGCATTACATTCTGTAAACACCCGATTTTGGACAGGGGTCGAAGAAATACCGTGACGTGTGGAACCGAACCGGGAATAATCGAGTAATTAGAAACCCAAAAAAATAGTAAAATATTATTAGAATTACTATTATTTAAAAAAAAAAAAGCAAAAAATTATTAATTAGTTAGACTAATTAGTTATATATATAGCGTTATATATATAATATATGGTATAAAAATAAAAAAAAGGTAAGATAAGATGGACTTACAAGTTACACTTACCTATGCAGCCAACCCATGCTACTCTAATCCATTCACTGCGCAGAGCCGCAACCTACCCATCCCATGCTTAATTATTCATGCAAGTTGCATGCAACTTGTGAAGAAAAATAGTAAAAAAATCAGTTTTTCCTCTATAAATAGAAGGGCAAGCTTCGGCTTAAAAAAGGGGGGCTCATTTTCATCAACGAACCAAAATCATAAGGGGGTCTCGGTTTAGGGGGGAGGATCACGTAGAGAAATAGGGACTGACAAGAAAATCATATAGTTGAGAGTGAGTGAGGTCTAAATAGATTGCTCGATAATTCGTGGTTCGGTTCCACGCGTCACGACATTTTACCTGGAAATAACCCAATGTAAGTACCACTTAATCAAAAGTTGTATTTACATTCCAAGCATAAATAAAGTGCAAGTTGGTTAAAGACCCATCGCTTTCAATGTAGCGTTTTATTTATATTCCGTTATTTTATTTCGCACTATATATATATATACATATTACGTATTTCTATTATCTACAAGTTTTATATATATCTGTTTTACTTATTTGTCATTTATATTATATATAAGTTTTATATATATATTATATTACTTATTGTCATTTACTTATATGTTTATACATTATTAAGTCTTATATTTGTTTATTTCACATATTTGTCATTTATATCACCTTTAAGTTTTATATATGTACATATTGCATATTTCTCATTTTCTATAAGTTTTATATGTGTTTATATTACTTATATATTTCAAAATGCTGTTAAGTGTTAAAAATTAGTACAGAGAAGTTCATGGTCATTTTAACATGCTTCCAAAATTATTTTCAGTTCAGCCATGAACTTTTCGATAATTGCAAATTGGCCATGAATTTTTTGATGATTGCAACTCGGCCATAAACCTTTTGATACTTGCAGTTCAACTCTCAAAATGGATATTTTAGTGAAAAATTAAACAAGACAAGACAAGCCAAAGTACCGAAAGGGCGGATTTCTAGCTTGCGAGCTTTTAATACGTAATCAAATCCCCGAACCCGAACCTCTGGACGCAGACCATTTCAAGCCCTAGGATGTTAGTATCATGTACCCTAGGCAACTTTAGGATTCCGATTAGCCTTTAATTAATCGGTGGCGACTCTTTCTATTTTCCCCGGTTCGGGTGATATTTCCATATTTGACCGAACCCGCCGTTCGCCGATCCACAAAAACACATATTTTCAAAACCCGCTCTATTTCCGAGAGCGCTGGCCGGATTCGACGTGCGACATTTTGGCGACTCTGCTGGGGATTTCCATTCAGAGGGTTTAGGCTTATTGTGTTTGTCTTACATTGTTTAATTGAATTTTCTACCATATCCGTTTTGACCGTTTGTTCGTGTGTGCAGCTTCTGATCTCATATTTTGAGTGTTTTAAATCGCTTTTGCACACACACCACATTCAGTTACTATTCCTCGCCAAAAAAAATGGCATATAGAAACATAGGGGGTTGAGTAAGAGAATACGGCCAGTAGCGGTCACAACCGCCGGCACGTCTCCGAAAGCCCAACTCGATGATCGAAAAGGGCCCGCGATCCCCTTAATGGGGTAGGGTACCTTTCGATTCGAGAACCTTTAGAAACTCACCTTGATAGAGCAAAGCCCAACACGGTGCATAGCCATCAACCAGTCGTATTAATTCCAGATATGCTATTTTGCATTTTTTTTCTTTATCCTGGTCTGATGTATAGGGGGGGCATCCAGAAGCTCGCACACTTTTCTAAAATAGTCAAGGGGCATCCACAGGTCTGTATATCTCTCTTGATGCATTGACTTGAGAAGGTAATGAACAAATTGTTGTATATTTGCTGGTGTACACGAATAAGGTATTTTATTTCATGTACTGCATCACGAATTTCAAAGCTATCAAAGCCATCAATTGGGTCGGTTTTTAGGTCATGGGTTATTTCTTCTCCATTAAGTAAAGTTGACTTTCCCGAGAATTAGGATAAGGACCGTGAATTCAATTTGCAAAAAAAAAAAAAAAAAAAAAAACTTGAGGGAGATGATTTTCAAATGACTCATTTTTATGAGACCCTAAAATACTCCTCAACGTTTTAATTTCAAGAGTTTTAAAATCTAGAAATTCACGGTTGTTGTCTCGATTTTGCCAAGCCAGAGGTAGCTAAGTCATGTTTGTGCCCAATTTAAGCGGTCGATCGTCGGCCCGACAAATCAAACAACTGGTTTTTAAAAAAAAAAAAAAATCTCGGGAAGCATCAAAATTCAGAACCTCAGGGACTGACATTAATTGAATGAGAAGCAAATCGGGTGTAAAAAAAAACCTAATGGGTTAAGGGTTGGAAAATGAATAACCCGCGACTTAATTCTCCAAAAAAATTTCAAAACATTGAGGATCATAATCGGCATAATTGATGGTTGTATTTTCCAAATTATGCATCATTATTGCGTATTCTCTATTCTAATTGTCAGTTTTTTTTCACAGGTACAACTGGCGCAAACAAGCCCTAAACTTACTGTGTGATCTCGCTCGAATGGAACAAATGGGGCAACTAAAAAGAGTCATTCGCCAGGGTTCCTAACTAATGTGATATCCAAAGGCTCCACCACCTCGATAAAATGAAGAAAGGTTTGTCCATCTAAAAGGGACCTTGCGAGCCACAACCTTCCGAACGGAACATTCCATCTTCGACGTGGCCTCCTAGTTCAAGCGTCTTGTCGCTAGTGCCCGAACATTCATGGTCGTCGCAGTCTCCTAGACTTCGACATCTCGATTCACGCCCCGGCTTGCGATCTCAGCTTAATTAATGGCTATATTTTCTAAATCATGCATAACTATTGTGGATTCTCAATTTAGTTTCCATTTTTTTCGCATGTGCATCTGGCACGAACAAGCCACAAACATACTTGTGACTTCGTTCAAGTGGAACAAACGGGACAACCAAACAAGAGTCCTCTGCCATGGTTCTGAACCCATGTGATATTCAGCGCCTCCGCCACCTCGAAAAATGAAGAGGGGATCATCCAGCTCGAGGAGATCTTGGGAGATGGGATCACAAAAACGAAACAGTTTCTCACCAACATGGCATCATAAGTCAACCGTATCATCGCTTTTTAGCGCCCAGGCAGTCGTGGAGGTCATAGTCTCCATACTCCAACATCTCGAGTACATCTGGCGCAAACAAGCCCCAAACATACTCGAGATTTTGTTCGAATGGAACAAAATGGACAAACAAACCAGAGTCCTCCGCCATGGTTTTGAACCCATGTGATATCCAGGGTCTTCGCCACCTCAAGAAAATGAAGAGGGAATCATCCAGCTAGAAAAGATCAGGGAGATGGGATCACCCAAAACAGAACAGTTCCTCGCCGACATGGCTTCATAAGTCAAGCGTATCATCGCTTTTTCAACGCCCACGCAAGCATGGCCGCCGAAGCCTTCCAAAGTTCAAATATCTCGAGTCGCGCCTCCGCCTGCGACCTTGAAATAATTAATGACTGTGTTTTCATAATCATGCATCATGATCTGTGTTTTCAGTTCTAATTGACATTTTTACAGGTACATTTGGCGCAAGCAAGCCCCATACGTACTCGCGATTTTGTTCAAATAGAACAAATGAAGAAAGATGACAAGATTCATCTGTCTGGGTTCCTAAAACCCATGTGATGTCCAGCGGCTTCGCCACCTCGAGAAGGTGAAGAGAGGATCATCGAGCTAAAAAATACCTTGCGAGTAAAGATCAGCGACGTGACCTCCTAAATCAAGCGTCTCATCGCTTTTTCATCGCACATGCAGTCATGACTGCCGCAGTCTCCCAAAATTCAACATCTCGAGACACACCTTCGTCTGCGAAATCGACATAATTGATTGCTATATTTTCAAATTATACATCATTTTGTGTTCTTTCAAATTCTAATTGTCGTTTTCTCACAGGTACACTTGGCTCGAACAATCCCCAAACATACTCGTGACTTTGTTCGAATGGAACAAAATGGGCAATCAAACCAGAGTCTTCCGCCATGGTTCTGAACCCATGTGATATCCAGGGCCTCCGCCACCTCAAGAAAATGAAGAGGGGATCATCCGGCTAGAGGGGATTTGGGAGATGGGATCACCCAAAACAGAACAGTCACCTCGCCGACATGGCCTCATAAGTCAAGCGTATCATTGCTTTTTCAACGCCCAAGCATTCATGGCGCCGCAGCCTTCCAAAGCTCAAATATCTCGAGTCGCGCCTCCGCCTGCGACCTTGAAATAATTGATGACTATGTTCTCATGATCATGCATCATGATCTGTATTTTCAGTTCTAATTGACGTTTTTACAGGTACATTTGGCGCAAGCAAGCCCCATACGTACTCGTGATTTCGCTCAAATAGAACAAATTAAGCAAGATGACAAGATTCTTCCGTATGGTTCCTAAAACCCATGTGATGTCCAGCGGTTCCGCCACCTCGAGAGGATGAATATAGGATTACCAAGCTAAAGGAGTCCTTGCGAGCAAAGTTCAGCCAAAATGAACAATCCATCGCCGACATGACCTACTAAATCAAGCGTCTCATCGCTTTTTCACCGCACATGCAGTCATTACCGCCGCAGTCTCCCAAAATTCAACATCTCGGGACACACCTCCTTCTGCGAAGTCCACAGAATTGATTGCTACATTTTCAAATTATACATCATTTTTGTGTTCTTTCAAATTCTAATTGTCATTTTCTCGCAGATGAGTCTGGCGTGATCAAGCCCCTTGCGTACCCATGACTTCAAAACGAATGTGGCAACTAAAGCCAAACTCCCCTGTCAGGGTTTCTAACCCATGTGATATTCAATGGCTCGGCCACCTAAAAAAGAGGATCAACAATCTGGAGGAGACCTCGCAAGCTATGATCGCCTGAACTGAACAATCAATCCGCTGAAGTGGCCTCCCAGGTCGAGTGCTCACTCTTTTCGGCACCCAAGAAGTCATGGCTCCCGCGGTTTCTCGGAATTCAAAATCCCAAGTCGTGCCTCAACTTGCAGTCCCTAAAAGCAGGGAACAAACTGACCCAGATCAGGCTTCACACATTACTGATGTGTCTCCCAGTCAAGCTTCAAATCTGCAATGCATCACTTCTCGGTCTGTCGCAAAGGATCCTGACCAAATATGTAGACATTCATGCTAGCTTGTCAAACTTTTTTTCAACAGTCATGAGATCCCTTAATGATGAGGTCCCTTCAGAAGTTTCATCTGTCTACTCGCCAGAAGAGAGAATATCACAAAGTGGATGAAAATGCTCGTTTATGCGCTTCCTCTTCGTAACGAGTAAACAATATCCAGAAATGGATGCATTGCCCGTGGGGCAAATGTCCGAGCCCAGTATTTCTGGAAGAGGGAAAATTCTTCATGACCATAATGAATTCCTTCTTTTGTCATTCATTGTGATCTCAATATTCTCTGTCATCATATGCATGATTTGACATTAACGTCAACCTCCATCTACTTCTTTCTTCAGGAAAAACTGCTATCCGGAACAAAAATGAGCATCGCCGTGATCGACATGTCTCTCCAAAGGCATCCATTGGTCACGGATTCATACCGGTGGCCATCGAATACTTCACCAAGTGCGCCAAAGCCATTACATTGGCATCTGTTACGACAAAGGTGGTCGAACGTCTAATCAAGCGAGGCATCATCGTGCATACGGTGTCCAATGTCAATTGAAATTGACAACAGCGAGATCTGAACATCAAGTTAATCGACGAGTTGTACGACCAATTCAAGATCAAGAACACGAACACGTCCCCATATCGCACATTGATGAATGGTGTGGTAGATGCAGAAAATAAAGGAAGATCATTGAGGAAATGATTGTCATACAAGGATGGGCACGACAAGCTGCCTCAGTCATTCACGGCATATGGGACCTCGATCCGAACATAACCTGGGGCAACTCCAGTTTCCCTGTCTACAAAACAGAAGCATGTCACCGATTAAAGCTGAAAATTCGTCCACTTGGTTCCTCACCTAGTCATAAATGGACGAATATGAGTGGGTGAAGCGCACTTACATGAGCAATCAAGCCTCATTGACGAAAGCGGCTCCCTGCACTATACCACGGGCACCTGTCCCAGAAGCGCATGGTTCGAGCGCTCAACAAAGGAAGCACGCTCCAGAGAATCACACCAAGCGACCTAGTCCTTCAGAAATTCCCCCGAGCCAATCCAGATTCTCGGGGCAAGTTCATCCGCAACTATGAAGGACCATGAGTCGATATTAAAAAGCTTAGTGGAGGAGCCATGATTATCACTGACATGGACGCACAAAGACTCCCTAGTCCAGTCAACATGGACAATGTCAAGAAGTATTATCCTTGAAAGAGCTTGCAACCAGAATGCGAGTTTTCGAATTTTGAGAGAAAATTCCCGCTAAACTGAAAACCCGAAAGGGCGGTTTAGGCAAAATTTAGGGAAGAGGGGCGTGATCGAAAATCCCTCAAAAGGGCGATCATGGCAAAAGGAGAGGAAATAAAATCCCCGCTAGGTTGAAAACCCGAAAGGGCGGCCTAGGAAAAAATTAGGGGAACCGAGAGGTGCGATCAAAAAATGATCGTAGCAAAAGGAGAGAAATCCGAGAGAAAATTAAAAAAAAAAAAAAAAAAAAAAAAGAGAAAAAAGAAATTTTTGTGGACAACTGTAATTGTCACCAGGTAGCGATGAAGAATCACAATGATCAACATTGTCTGAGCTGCCCCTACCAGCTCACGGAGATGCACCTAGGCGGGCGGAAAACTAAATGCTCTAAAATTAACTCAATCAAGAGATGATTTTCAGTCAACCCCGCGAGGAAGACAACAATAAAAGGCTCTATAAAAGCTGCATCATCGTCAACTGGATATCTCAACAAAGAAGTGAAAAACAATATGCAGCACACCGCTGAAGGAAGTTCATTCATTAAAGAATGGGGCATTCTCATGTCCATCCAGCCAAAGCTATGCAAAGACGGCAAGCGGGACTGTTACAATCTGTTCTCGTAAGTCGCATTTCGAGGAAGTACCATTTTTGAAAGAAAAAAAAAGCTTCCAAATTTTGAGATAAAATTCCCGCTAAACTGAAAACCCGAAAGGGCGGTTTAGGCAAAATTTAGGGAAGAGGGGCGTGATTGAAAATCCCTCAAAAGGGCGATCATGGCAAAAGGAGAGGAAATAAAATCCCCGCTAGGTTGAAAACCCGAAAGGGCGGCCTAGGCAAAAATTAGGGGAACCGAGAGGTGCGATCAAAAAATGATCGTAGCAAAAGGAGAGAAATCCGAGAGAAAAAAAAAGCAAAAAAAAAAAGAGAGAGAGAGAAAAACACAGCACATCGCTAAAAAAAAAAAAAGTTTATTTGTCAAGAATGGGGCGTTCGAATGCCTAACTTCCCAGAGTTATACGGAATCGGCAAGCGAGACTGTTACAGCCTGCTCCCGCAAGCCGCCTTCCAAAGACGAGTAGGACTGTTACAATCTGTTCCTACAAGTCAAACCTCATTGCCGCACCACTGCAGGCACCGCTATCCAAGACGTGCATTCACATAGCCGCCCCAATGCTGGCATCACCGACAATCGGAACCTGTGGTCATCCAGCATTCCGAGAGTCACAACCCGACAAACGGAGCCTTTAGGTGTTCAGCTCCGCAAGTCACCACCGACAATCGGGACCTGTGGTCATCCAGCATCCCGAGAGTCACAACCAGACGAACGGAGCTTTTAGGTGTCCAGCTCCGCAAGTCATCACCGGCAATCGGAACCTGTGGTCATCCAGCATTCCGAGAGTCACAACCCGACGAACGGAGCCTTTAGGTGTTCAGCTCCGCAAGTCACCACCGACAATCGGGACCTGTGGTCATCCAGCATTCCGAGAGTCACAACCCGACGAACGGAGCCTTTAGGTGTTCAGCTCCGCAAGTCACCACCGACAATCGGGACCTGTGGTCATCCAGCATTCCGAGAGTCACAACCCGACGAACGGAGCCTTTAGGTGTTCAGCTCCGCAAGTCACCACCGACAATCGGGACCTGTGGTCATCCAGCATCCTGAGAGTCACAACCCGATGAACGGAGCCTTTAGGTGTTCAGCTCCGCAAGTCACCACCGACAATCGGAACCTGTGGTCATCCAGCAATCTGAGAGTCACAACCCGACAAATGGAGCCTTTAGGTGTTCAGCTCCGCAAGTCACCACCGACAATCGGAACCTGTGGTCATCCAGCAATCCGAGAGTCACAACCCGACAAATGGAGCCTTTAGGTGTTCAGCTCCGCAAGTCACCACCGACAATCGGAACCTGTGGTCATCCAGCTTCTGAGAGTCACTACCCGATGAACGGAGCCTTTAGGTGTTCAGCCTCCGCAAGTCACCACCGATGATCGGAACCTGTAGTTATCCAGCTTCCGAGAGTCACAACCCGACGAACGGAGCCTTTAGGTGTTCAGCCTCCGCAAGTCACCGCTAACGATCGGGATCTATAGATGTCTAGCTTCCGAAAGTTGTATATTTATTTTGTATGCAATGTAATTAGTTAGTCGGGAAGACCCAAAATCAGTTGTTTGTCTTTGAACATACGTTCATTGGACCACATCCATGAACGCATGCTCAAAGAGGGGCAACTGTAAACACCCGATTTTGGACAGGGGTCGAAGAAATACCGTGACGTGTGGAACCGAACCGGGAATAATCGAGTAATTAGAAAACCCAAAAAAATAGTAAAATATTATTAGAATTACTATTATTTAAAAAAAAAAAGCAAAAAATTATTAATTAGTTAGACTAATTAGTTATATATATAGCGTTATATATAATATATGGTATAAAAATAAAAAAAAGGTAAGATAAGATGGACTTACAAGTTACACTTACCTATGCAGCCAACCCATGCTACTCTAATCCATTCACTGCGCAGAGCCGCAACCTACCCATCCCATGCTTAATTATTCATGGAAGTTGCATGCAACTTGTGAAGAAAAATAGTAAAAAAATCAGTTTTTCCTCTATAAATAGAAGGGCAAGCTTCGGCTTAAAAAAGGGGGGCTCATTTTCATCAACGAACCAAAATCATAAGGGGGTCTCGGTTTAGGGGGGAGGATCACGTAGAGAAATAGGGACTGACAAGAAAATCATATAGTTGAGAGTGAGTGAGGTCTAAATAGATTGCTCGATAATTCGTGGTTCGGTTCCACGCGTCACGACATTTTACCTGGAAATAACCCAATGTAAGTACCACTTAATCAAAAGTTGTATTTACATTCCAAGCATAAATAAAGTGCAAGTTGGTTAAAGACCCATCGCTTTCAATGTAGCGTTTTATTTATATTCCGTTATTTTATTTCGCACTATATATATATATATATATACATATTACGTATTTCTATTATCTACAAGTTTTATATATATCTGTTTTACTTATTTGTCATTTATATTATATATAAGTTTTATATATATATTATATTACTTATTGTCATTTACTTATATGTTTATACATTATTAAGTCTTATATTTGTTTATTTCACATATTTGTCATTTATATCACCTTTAAGTTTTATATATGTACATATTGCATATTTCTCATTTTCTATAAGTTTTATATGTGTTTATATTACTTATATATTTCAAAACGCTGTTAAGTGTTAAAAATTAGTACAGAGAAGTTCATGGTCATTTTAACATGCTTCCAAAATTATTTTCAGTTCAGCCATGAACTTTTCGATAATTGCAAATTGGCCATGAATTTCTTGATGATTGCAACTCGGCCATAAACCTTTTGATACTTGCAGTTCAACTCTCAAAATGGATATTTTAGTGAAAAATTAAACAAGACAAGACAAGCCAAAGTACCGAAAGGGCGGATTTCTAGCTTGCGAGCTTTTAATACGTAATCAAATCCCCGAACCCGAACCTCTGGACGCAGACCATTTCAAGCCCTAGGATGTTAGTATCATGTACCCTAGGCAACTTTAGGATTCCGATTAGCCTTTAATTAATCGGTGGCGACTCTTTCTATTTTCCCCGGTTCGGGTGATATTTCCATATTTGACCGAACCCGCCGTTCGCCGATCCACAAAAACACATATTTTCAAAACCCGCTCTATTTCCGAGAGCGCTGGCCGGATTCGACGTGCGACACATTCTATTCGTAATGTCCAAATGGAACAGTATAAGCCGTTTTATATCTGTCTTTCTCGGCAATTTGAATTTGCCAGAATCCAGATTTCATGTCAAATTTTGACATAACTTATTAACTTTAGCTGTGTAAAGTCGATTTAATAAATCTTTTTTATTAGGGATTGGATATCTAATCCATCTTAAAGCTTTATTAAGGGCTTATAATTAATAACAAGCCTTGGAACACCTCGTTCTAGTTCAGCAGCATTCTCCACATAAAATGCTGGACAACTCCATGGACTATATGATTTTCTAATTAATCCTTTAGCTAAAAGCTCATCAATTTCTTTTTTACAAATTTTTAAATGGCGAGGACCCATAGCAATAAGTCTAGCTTTTGTTGGAATTTGTCTTTCGTCAAAGTTTGGTTCATATGGTAAATTTACCACATGCTTCTTTCGTTCCCAAAAGGCTGATCAATAGTCTAGATATTGATGGCCAGAAACCTGGCCATCAAGCTGATCAATTTTTTCTTCTTCAGAATTAGAAGTTTCGGAATATTTGTCAGACTCGTTTTGCCCCAAAGGAGCACAATCCTTTTCTTTTATATAAGTTATTCTATCATCTCAGTATTTTGAGATTTAAAATGAAGTTTCTCGGAAGGCATGAGTTTAAACAAAACCCTTTTATCTATTTGAAATGGTTCTGAATTAAGAACTTCTTTTCCTTTAGTATGTACTAATTCTGATTTGAAAATTTCTTGAGAGACTTTTTTCTCAATTCGATTTAGTTGATCTCCCATTGTTTTGAGAGTCAAGTTTGTAAAATTGTTTAGTTCAACAACAGCTTCTACTTTATCACTTTTCCTATAAGGAGTTGCTAAAACTTCATCATCATTTATCTTTAAAGTTAAATTTACTTCAGGCGGGTGGATACTACCCCAAATTGGTGGTGGCCACGAAAATAGCCGGCCACCACCACTTGGGGCTGGAAACCACCCCAATTGGTGGTGGCCAGCCCAATCGGGGCCGGCTACCACCGATTGGTGGTGGCTACAGCTCTAATCGGGCCGGCCACCACCAATTGGGGCCGCCGGCTCCGATTAGGGCTGCAGCCACCACCAATTGGTGGTGGCCACCCCAATCGGGGCCGGCCACCACCAATTGGTGGTGGCTGCAGCCCTAATCGGGCCGGCCACCACCATTTGGGGCCGCCCACCACCCCAATTGGTGGTGGCCGACCCGATTAGGGCTGTAGCCACCACCAATTGGTGGTGGCCGGCCCCGATTGGGCTGGCCACCACCAATTGGGGTGGTTTCCAGCCCCAAATGGTGGTGGCCGGCAATTTCGTGGTGGTCGGCGGCGGCTTTGGAGGTGGTGGGTGGTCGGCGGCCTTCGACGGTGACTTGAGCAAACACTAGGGACTAAACTGTAAATATTAAATTTTAGAAATATAAATTTGAGGGTTAAATTGAACAAAATAAAAGTATTTAACGGTCAAACTAACTGTTGACTAACGGAAGAACAAAAAACATACAACATCTCAAACATATGGCACCAAAAGCCTACAAAACTAAACATATGACACCAAAAACCTACACTGGTCAAACATGTGGCACCAAAAGTACCTTTTAACCCTATTTTTAAATTAGAACGTTCTTTACAATTACTTTTGTATACATATTCAAGTTTAGTAACAAATGTCATTACACTATTTTATTATAAAATAAAATATTTACGTAACATTAAATTTTGGAAGTATCCTCCTTGTTTCTTATAGTAGTATATATCGACATTTTAAGAAGCAACCTGCTAAAATTATAAAGCGTTCAAAGCAGATTTCATTTAAAGAACTACAACTCTTAACTTATTGAGTGAATTACCAAACTATGTCACTTCTCGAAACTAATTTCCAAACTAGGCTTGTTCAGAAACTAATTCCCAAAATAGGTCTCTTCATATTTTTAATAATATCTATTATTTATTTTGCATCCTAAAGTTTACATTGTGTTACAAATGAACCCTCAATTGTAATATAATACAAGAAAAAAATTGAAAATTAAGAAAATTAAATATATGAAAAACATAAAAATAAAAATGGAAATAAAAAAATAATTAATTAATGAAATGATAAAAATACTCATTAAAAAATAACCAAACATACATTTTTTTTGTAGCTTTTAATTTTTAAAAAATATATGAAATTAAAGGATACAATTTACATATAAAAATAAATAAGTTTTTAAACAACTTTATATTGGCAAGAAAAATAACATATAATGGTATAAAAACTATTCATCAAGAGTATGAAAAAAAACATATACAAACTGAATTCATTCTTAAATTTATTCTATTGATTTTTCAAATTTAAATTAGTTTTTTTATTTTTTCTCAGTCACTAATTTTATAAATTTAACATGTTTTACTTAGGGTTAATGTACACTTTCATTTTTATATTTTCATACTTAAAAAAATCACGAGTATTTAGTTTCTTTACATTTTATATCACAACTTTTTTTTTTATAATTTATATCCTTTAGCATAATTTATTTTCACAGTTTTTTCACAATTAATAATTTATTATTTTTTAGTTTTTAACTTTTACATATAACTACCTTATATTTTCAATTTTTCTAACATATTTCTTGTATTATTTCGGTTTATGGTCAATTGTAACAAAATATAAACTTTGGGATGTAAAGTAAAAAATATATCTAATTAAAAAAAAAATAGAAAAACCTATTTTGGAAATTAGTTTTGAAAAAAACATAGTTTGGGAATAAGTTTGGCCAAACAACCTATTATGGGAATTCACTCTAACTTATTGCTACATCGTTATATTTAGTAAGATAAAAAAATACAACGTTATATTATGATGCTTATTTATTACCGTATATATTTGTCAAAACCCAACAGGCCAACAAATTAATTAATTTACCCAAAAAAAAACTTGTAAATTGGCAGTCAGCCATGTTATATATTCTTTAGATTTGTATTTGTATAATATATATATATATAATATATATTTTTTATTTATTAATTAGCAATATATAAATACAGGGACAGAAACGTCAATTCACATGGTGCCAACATTGGAAAAGTCAAATCTCTTCACGCCTCTCACCTAAATTCTATCGTCCTCTCATCTCCTTCTTCTTCTTCATCTCCACGAAGACTCCGACCCAAACCCTACTCCATCGCCACGGCTCAGATCAGTCAACAGACACTCCAAGAGAGTGCTCTATATTAGATTTGCTGTAAATAGTTACCCGCCACAACTTACCTTTCCCTCTCTAACTGATCCCCATGGGAAGCAGCGTCGACGGCGGCGGTAGTTACGGTTCTGCCGAGCTCCAGTACGTCAAGGCCAAGACTTCCGTCTGGTGGGACATCGAAAACTGCCACGTACCTAAGAATTGCGATCCACACGCGATTGCGCAGAACATAAGCTCAGCTTTGGCCAAGCTCAATTACAGCGGGCCAGTCTCGATCTCTGCCTACGGTGACACAACGCGCATCACCTCCTCCGTCCAGCAGGCACTGTCCAGTACTGGGATAGCCCTTAATCATGTTCCTGCAGGTAGCTTAATTTTTTTTCATAATTTACTTGGTGGGTTAGTTGTTCATCATCGAGTGTGGCTGATGTGATTTCTAGATTTTGTTGACGCATGCCAAATCCTTGGTTGGATCTCAGGTAAGAATGGTGAAGTCCGAGTCTTTGGATTGACTCAGCTGTTGCAGTTGATGTCATGACTGATGATCTCTTTTTATATGCCGATTTTGCTTCTAAATGATCAGATCTACGCTTTACCGACAGTCATTGTATAAATTTGTTCATCTTTGAGCTAATTTTTGTTCAATTTCTAATGTTTTAATCTGATGATTGTTGATTAACAGGTGTTAAAGATGCAAGTGACAAGAAAATTCTGGTGGATATGCTGTTCTGGGCTGTGGATAATCCAGCACCGGGTAATTATTTGTTGATTTCGGGGGATCGGGACTTCTCTAATGCGCTTCATCAATTGCGCATGAGGAGATATAACATACTTATAGCTCAGCCATACAAAGCATCAGCACCCTTAATTGCAGCTGCCAAGAGTGTGTGGTTGTGGACTAATCTTGTAGCTGGTGGGTCGCCTTTGTCAACAATAGAATCACAGCAACTCGGTAATTCCGGACATGTCTCAAGCTCTGACTCAGCTCCTGTCCCTAGTGTATCACAAGCTTATCAATCTGGAGAATACTTCCATGAAAATGTTCAAAAGGGCTTCAATCATGCAAGAAACGGTGCTGACCCTAAACAAAAAGGGAAAAGAAACCCAGTTCGCCCTGGATTCAGACCAACTTCAAATGGGCCATATGGAATGCATGGAGATTCGAACAATGTAAACTCTTCGTTCCAGCAAGGTCCTCCATATGTTGCCCATTCTGGGGCTAATGGTAGCTTTGATCCTTCTTGGGGTAGTAATGGAAACGTTCAGAATCAAAGCAATTATCAAAATCATTATGCAACGAGGCCTATGAGGCCAAACAACTTCCCTATGCAACCTCCTCCAAGTCCATATCCACCACCACCTATGTATCCACATGCAAATCATTTTGGTCCCTCTCCTGGTATGTCTCTCAGGCCAGACGGATCTAATTTTACGCAAGGCCCTCCTGATTTGAGCCAAATGCACATTGGTCCTCGACCAGTTAGAGGTCACAACCCTCAAAATTTTCATCCCCAGATGGCAGATCCAAAACAAAACTCTGCTAGTGAATCTGGAAACCGTGGGAGTTATGGTAATGGCCCACATGGAGATGGTAATCGTGATCGATCAAACAAGAGATTTCAGAATGGCCAAGAATATCAAACATCGAAATCTTCATCCATGGACAACCCGGAAGTTCCTGTTTCTGGTACTTGGGGTACTCCAGGATGCCCAAAACCTTCTGAGTTGGTTCAGGGTCTTATCGGTGTTATTTTACTTGCATTGGACACACTTAAGAATGAGAAAATTGCGCCCACCGAAAGTAATATAGTGGATTGTATTCGATGCGGAGATCCAAAGCACCGCAATACTGATGTAAAGGAGGCACTAGACTATGCTATCGAGCAACAAATGATAGTGAAGCAGAGTTTAGGTGCTGTGCAGTTGTTTGTGGGGAAAAATGTCCAGTTATGGAAGTGTGTAAATCCTTTAGGCGGTAATCCAAAGAACTACCCAAAAAAGACGTGGACTGATATACACAACTTCTTATCATCTTCTGAAGGACAATCTGCAATACTGTCTTCTCGGTGCAGGTTAGATTTATGAAGCTCTATCAACATCATTTAGTTAATGCAGTCTATCTATATATAACATGGAATTCTGCAAACTTTCATACGTTATAGTGTGTTGCTCTTTTTATATTGTTGTTTTAAACATTCCTGAGTTTGCTGTGTATTTATTATATGTGTATAGGTACGAAGCAGGTACAATATTGAAGAGAATGTGCCTGACAGATCTTGCTTTGGGTGAGATACTTCAGATTTTACACATTCTGATCATTGTTAAGAAATGGATAATGCCTCATCATTCGGGATGGCAGCCTGTTAAGATTACTCTTTCAGAGACAAACAGTACTACATCATCCGTGAAAAGCGATGATGATGGTTGGTGGGAATAGAGGGCCAATGCCGTTGCGTGGGGATATTGGCTGCACAAACATGTCCTTAAACTAGAATCCCCAAGAGCAACTTGTTTACTTTTTTATTTTTACTTTTTACCCCTCCCATTTTATCCAAGAATTTTCTACTTCTCAAAAGAAATCAAAAGTTCTGGGTACTGCCAATCATTGAAGAAGATTCTCCAATTTCATCAACGAGGTAAAAATAATGCAATGCTGAAGTGGTAGAAGATAATCTGCAGGTATCTTATATATAGTGTACATGGCTGCTGAGGTAATTTCTCAGGTTGGAAGCTATTCATCATCATCATGCTTCAAAAACTTACCTTTGCTCGGTAAATTAGTTGTTCGAGAAGTTGTTTTCGGTGGGACTGCTTCAAAATTACATCTTTCAGGCCCTGTTTGGAAGATTATGCTACCAGAATGAAGAAGACATGGTTGGTTATTCTTCAGACACAAGAAAGTTCTTCTCATATTAATGAGAAATTGGATATTATTTCTAGACAAACTCTCCAGATTTGAAGCAAGCTACAATGGTTTGGTACAATATGGCAAGACAAGAGACCTTCTGTGACTGGAACCAATGGAGAAACTATGGCATCAGTTGCAAGTTTAGGTTCTGCATCTTTCTCCATCCAAAGGTGCACATTAAGGTTGATAATTCTATGTTCTTATGTTCTGCTGACTATCAAGATTGAGTTCGGAGCCAAATTGTTCTATGTTGATGATCGAAGAAGACTGATGTAGTGAAAATAAATATCTAGCATGGATTCGAAGCGTGTGGTTACTCTCTCCTTCCAGAAAGCAGTTTCTTTGTCGAGCAATGTTGATAGAGTGTCAATTATTATGGTCAAATTTAAATAGTGTTGTTATATTAGTGGTTGGTTCTGTATGCTTTTTTAATTGATGTTATTCCGAGTCATGTGTCAAGTATCTTTGCTTATGCTACATAAAATTCTAATGAAATCAGCTGCTTTTGTCAGTACCTACCTACCACTATATATATTATGTCCCCATGCATTATTACAGCTGAGCTTATATTGCATAATATTCTAATGCAGTGATCCAAGTTCTTTGAATGTGGTCTTTATTATATGAATATGCGTCATTCATCTTATATATATATATAATAATAATAATAATAATAATTTTAAGTTCACTTACTTTGACTACAACAGGTACACAACACAAAATTGCATGAGAAAACTGGAGTTCGGGAAAGAAAGTAATGATTGATCAGAGTTTGAGGATCAATTTGGACAAAATTAGAGTCGATGATTAAATTGGTGATAAATAAAGTTATGGGACGAAAGTAGTGAAGAGTCAGAGTTAAGTATCAATTTGAAAGTGATTTATAGTTTGAGGATTAAAGTGATGGGTGTCAGGGTTGGAGGACTGAATTTGAGAAACTCAGAGTTGAGGGTAATAGTAACAGTTTATCAGAGTTTGAGGTCTTAATTGGAAAAAATAAAAACCAATGTAAAATTCGAACTCGAAGTGAAATAAGAGTATTATTGGGTACACCCGGTCTCCAAACATGTCCTTAAATCTATTAAAAATTAATATTTTGAGACTATGTACTCATGCACCCGGTGTGCGCAGCTTGAGCACTAAACTGAACAGTACAATGAAAACTACGAAGAAACAAGACCATTTTACGTACACCCGGTGCATAGTCACCCTGTACAAAACTTGTCAAAACAACAAAATTTATTCGTTTTGGGGGGGGTTTGTTTGTCCACCCGGAGTACACAATTTCCCTCCCCACTTTCCGTTCTAGGGTTTAATCAATGTTGTTGCTACTCCAAAAAAATTCAAACATTCTTCTGGCTTGAGGTTAGAGCCGTGATTCAACCTTTCTTGTTCTTCCTTGTGTTATGCAAACATAAGCTCATGAATTCCTCCAATGTCTTCCAAGCTCGCACCCTTAGGATTTTCAAGAAAAATTCCCAGATGGGTTGCCCATCTATCTTCACTACCTTGTACGATCGATCTGGAGGAGCATCAGCTATATCCGAATTCACCAGACGCCTCCGATTACGAATCCAAAATCAATATTTCGAGCAAGAAGCTCGTCCCGGATAGCTTAATTCGAGTTCTGGACAGCACCAGTGACGAATCTGCAGCGAGGATATTCAAATGGGCTCCCTCCCAAAGGAAGTTCCACCACACCTCTGATTCATACCGTGTTATGATCCTGAAGCTGGGTTTGTCAGGTAATATCGATTCAATGGATGGAATTTGCCAGAGCATGATAGCAGATAGATTCCCGGGTGCTGAAAAGGTTCTCAATTTACTGATTGGTGAGTTTGTTCAGCTCAGTAAGCTGAATGAAGCAATTAGGGTTCTTGAGAACATGATCCAAGGTGGTTATAACCCGTCAATCGAGCTGTTCAATGCCGTGTTTGGTCTTCTTGTGGAAGAAAGGAGTGAACTGAGAGATTTTATGTTTGTTTACAAGGAAATGGTGAAGGCAGGAGGAGTCCCAAACATCGATACATTGAATTATCTGCTTCAAGTTCTGTTTAGTTCCGGTATGGTGGATACTGCATTGGATCAGTATAAAAGAATGGAGAAGAAAGGAGTTTCTCCTAACAGTAAGACATTTGAGCTGCTTATTAGAAATCTCATAGCTGTTGATCGAGTCGGGGACTCAGTTTCAATCTTGCAGGAGTTGTTCAAACTCGGGTTGGTTCCAGATTTTGAATTCTACATCTCTGTGATTCCACTTTTATGCAGGGAAGATCGATTGGATGAGTCGATGAAATTGTTCAAAATGATGAAAGATTCAAACTTTGCACCGAATCTACTCATCTACACGAATTTGGTTCATCAGCTCTGCAAGAACTCTTTGCTCAATGAGGCCAAGATTCTACTTCAAGATATGATTGATGGCGGTATAACCCCGACAGATGATGTCTTTGAGGAAATAGTTGTCGGGTTTTGCAAGGCAGATAGAATACACGACTCAATAAAATTGTTGGAAGCAAATAAGGTTTCTTCAATCGGTATACACAATGCAGTTCTTGAATACTGCTGCAAAGGCGATAGTTTTTTCTTAGCACTGAGCCTATTCCATAAAATGTCTGAAAGAGATGTTTCTTCATGGAATGTTCTGATCCATTGGCTCTGTAAACATTCCCACCTCAGACAAGCTCTCCAGTTCCTTACAAGAATGATTGTTTCTTCATTGGTTCCAAATTCCACTACATATTCAGCCCTTGTTCTTGGATTCTGTAAAATAGGTAAGCACAATCTTGCAATGGAAAATTTTGATCGGGTTTGTTTAAATCGTCAAGTTCTGGGTTCCGTTCCTTACTCTGAATTAGTCAAAGGTCTTTGTCGGGTGGACAAGATAGCCGAGGCTGTCCGAGTGTTTCACTACATGTCTACGATGAAATGTCCTCTCGAATCATCTTCATTCGATCTGCTTCTGAAGAAAATGTTTGAAACAAAAACTATCGAAGAAGTAATGGGTCTGAGATCATTGGCCTTTGAATGTGGTATCAGTATTACAGAAGAAACATACGCGATCGTTCTGAACGGTTTGAAACACAAACCTCAGATTTTGCGCATTGTTCTTGCTCAGATGTTGGTCCGAGGTTGTCTGATTACTTCCGAATCATATACTGTCCTCATAAGCAGTTTGAGTTCCTGCAACCGAGTAAACGAAGCCACTTTACTTTTCAACTCAATGGTGGATGAGAGATCGTGGCCCGAATCGGAATCTTTGGTCTACCTGCTCTCGACTTTTGCAAAACATTCTCAATTGTCTGTCATTTCTCGAGCAATCGATGAACTTTTATCGGACACTGGGGTTCTGAACTCCGACATGTTCAATTTGCTGATCAAAGGGTTTCTGATGGAGGGCGATGAGGTCAAGGCTTGGAAACTGTTGGACTCGATGTTAGAGAAGGGTTGGGTTCCGGATGGCGATACTCACGGGTTGTTGATCGGGTCCGGTGAGGGCAAATCGGCCAAACCACAGGATGGCTTTACAGAGGAAGACAACATAAGCAGCATACTCTCTGAGGGGTTTGATGATGAATCTTGACAGACCATGTCCTTTTTTCTGATTTTTGTATTCAAATGCTGTTTTTTTTTTTCATGAGTGGCATTTGGTGATAGCGCTTCTGTTCAGTTCAGAGTAAAGAGTAACATAAAGTTAAGTTCACTAAATTGTTTTATATAAACCATTTAAGACGTGTTGTATCTGTATGTGCATAGCTTGAAGAATAATCTAAGTGTAGGACAACTTTTGTAAAAGAAGTTCTTTTTTTGTTTTGATATTTGGGTTAAGAACCTATGAAAGGTCTGAACTATCACCCATGTTAACGGGAGAGGTCTGAAATTTAAAAAGTTAATAACAGATGTCTGAAATTTCAATTTTGTTGATTTGAGGTTTTCCGTCCATTTTTAAGGTTAAATTTAACAGAATTGTGTGAAATGACATTTTTGCCCCTTTAATATTTTGTTTTATTTAATATTTTATTTAAGGAAATGTGAAATGACAATTTTACCCCTAAAGTCAAATTAAAACCACCCAATTCCGGCCACCACCTCCCGACTCCGGCGACCACCACCTCGACTCCGACGACCACCACCTCGGCTCCGGCGACCCGACTCCGGCCACCACGGGGCCAAAAAAGCTCCGATCGGGGCCAAAAAGCTCCGATCGGGGCCAAAAAAGCTCCGATCGGAGTCCAATCGGGGCCGGTGGCTCCGATCGGAGCTCAATCGGGGCCGGTGGCTCCGATCGGAGCCCAATCGGGGCCGGTGGCTCCGATTTTGGCCCAATCGGAGCCTTGGTGGTGGTCGCCGGAGTACGGTGGTTGCCGGAGTACGGTGGTGGTCGCCGGAGTACGATTGGTGGTCGCCGGAGTACCGTGGTGGCTTCAAGGGCATTTTGGTCTTTTCACTCCATACATGTGAGGGGCACACTTGATAGAATGGCATTTTTGGAATTTTATTTAATTTCCGGTCACATGCCAAGCATGTGACCAACTTCCGTTAGTTTTAACGGAAAAAACTAACGGAAACCGCTGTTATCAACAAAACTGAAATTTCAGACCTCTGTTATTAACTTTTTAAATTTCAGACCTCTCCCATTAACATGGGTGATAGTTCAGACCTTTCATAGGTTCTTAACCCTTGATACTTAGCCGGACAACTTTTGTAAAAGTTATTTGTTTGGTTTGATAGTGACCAACATGAGATTATTGAAGGGTTTAATCATAGTCATTCCCTTGAACAAGAACAGGTTTTTCCCGTTCAAAGTTGAAGAATTGCATACAAGTCCTGCAGTACAAGAGAAGTCATCTGAGTGAGCTGTGCTACAACTAAAGAAGCTTGGTTTGAATTCTGACATCGTCATATTGGATGCTTTTATACTGATCATCAGCCACTACAGTGGGTGATGCCTCAAAATCAAGCCTATTTATTTTTAACGGTGGCCCTGTTAATTACGACGATGTTAGTAAATATAGCAAATGGAATAAGGAAATGCAGGTTCAGATTGATTCAATAGAAAGAATTAAAACATGAAAATTTGTAGATTTACCTAAATGAGTGTATAAGACTAAGGTGAATGAGAATGGACAAGTAAATGATTATAATGCCAAATTAGTCGCTAAAGAGTATAAACAGTTATATGGTGTGATTTTATAGAAGTATATGCCCATGTAACTAGATTAGATGACATGCGAGTTGTGATTGTAATTGCAGCTCAAAATGATTGGTCATAACATCAGTTAGATGTTAAATTTGCATTCCTCTATTGAAGGTTATAAGAAGAAGTTTATATGGATAAGCCTTAGATTTTGTGAAAATGGGTCAAGAAAATACGGTGTACAGGTTGAGAAAGTTCTTATATGGATTAAAGCAAACTCTTATGGTTTGGTATAACATGTTAGAAGCATATTTTCTTCAGAAAGATTTTAAAAAATGCCTCTATGAGCATATATTGTTTGTGTAAACAGAAAAAAGAAATGATTTTCTGTATGTCTGTATTTATGGTGATGATTTAGTATATACTAGTAACTGCAGTATGATGTTTACAGAGTTGAAGAACTTGAGGTTTAGTGGAAACCTGCATTATTACATTGGATTAGAAATCAAATAGATAGTTGAGAGCATAATAACTCTTAGCCATAAGAAATATTTAAAGTGAAGTTTTGAGTAAATTTGATATGTAAAATTGCAATTCTGTTAGAACATCAATTGAGACTAATCACAAGTTAGAGAAGAAAGGCTTAGATGATCTCGTTGATCGTACATTTATAAACAACTAGTGAATTTGGCACGTGCGTCGCACGTGCTGTAAGTTGCATGTTAAACTTATATCTTACTAATGAAATTTAATAAGAAATGACAAAATAAAGAAGATGTACTTTGTTGCTAAACTTGCAATAGTATTGCAAATGGAGCGACTCGTTTGTTAGGGATTTATAATGCATATGTACAACTTTATTAAGGGAACTACATTGCCATTTGGCATTAAAAAAAACTTGTAACAATATCCACAATAATTACGGCTGGACTTTTACTATGAGCAGAATAGCATAATCTCGTAGAATTCGAATCACTGCACCCCTCCGTTTTTTAGAGAGTTGTATGACTCAACTTTTACAATGGTGGACTTCTCTTTTTCTTCTTCGAAAATTCTCTCATAGTTTCAAATCAAAATCCATTATTCTTGTTTTAGTGGGTGTTCCAAGTACAACATGCACATCATACATTTGAAAAATTATTAACTTTTTTTCATATATCAAAATTTAAAACAACACTTTTCATGCCTCTCGTTCCACCTGTCATGTTTTTGCACCACCTAATTGATACGTGCCCCAAATATTGATAGAACGAAGAACACACGAATGTCTGAAAATAGGGAAGCTTACTTCCTAATCAACCATAATCTCTATTTGAGACTAAGATTAATTGTTGGAAGCTTGATATTTCATTAATAAGAATACCCTATATATAGGGATTACAAGAACCCTAGCTAATATTCTAAAAGATATAAACTAATTTTATAAGATAACTAAATATTATAAAGATATTATTTAACCTAATAATATTATCCCTAATATCATAGTTGTACCCTAGCCACTATTATTGGCCACAATAGTATTGGCCGTAACACTAATTTCAATTTTTCAAATAACAAGATCATTGATCTATTCTGAAACTAATACTTTCACATCATAGCATGCATTGTCTATTCTCCAAGACAAATGTTGATAGTCTTCATTCTTAGATCAATATGAAGACTATTGAGATGATTTTTACAGACCATGGAAAATTAAAAATTTAGTGTGTTGTTATCTCCCAATGATTCAATCACGTTTGAGTTTTCTAATAAAAAGACTCACTCTAATCTAGTCAATAAACTCTACTTACCCATGACCATCGTGAATTTAGTTTCTAATGAACTTCATAATCCAACATAGCATATAAGACTACAACATAAGTCAACACGACAGTCGACTATTAAAATTTATAAAAATGTGTTTTTAGATGATAGCAACATACTATTCAATTAAAGGAACTAATATTTTGCAAATAGTTTGCATACACCTATTATATCACCATAAGAATCAAGATCATAATAAAGAAGCATTCTACACACCTTTTTGGTCAGAGCAGTACCATGGTCATGGATTTCCTTTATACATTTTGTACACTCTAAGTCTAACCAGTACATTACAAGATATGGTTTGTAATATCACCGATGTAGGCTTATTGTGAGTTTGTTGAGAGTTTCCACATTAATCTACATTATGTTAACTATTATATTATTATCACCATTTCATGTAGAGAATTTCTATGAATTAACCTTCTGTCGTAATAAAATTGAGAATTTTGTCAAGTTTGGTTGTTCTAAGAGCTAAGTAAATAGAGGAAACTGACTAAAACAAGAAATAAACCATATTTTAAAGAGTGTTAGTGTGAAGTCGTGAGACTTGAGTATGCATTTATCTTGTGATCAATTATGTGCTTTTAACTAATCAAGTCTACGCTAAACAAAACATCTGAATTATTGAACAAATGTAAAGATAAGAAAACATCTTTGCTACTCAAACCACATACTCAATTATTATTAGGATTTTTTTAGAACTACTTCTTTCTAAGACTAAAATCAAAACAAGATAATATATAAGATAAATGCCTCACAAATACTTGTAAGATCATCTAAACTCCATGGTGCAACTACAACCTAAAGGTTAGCTTAACTAATCATCGTTTCATAACATAACATAAATAAAAGAGCATATAAAACAAAACAAAAACAAGTCAGACATTTTATGAAGAGCAAATTAGGAAATAAATGGCCTAATGACAAGCAGAGTTGAGTGAGACATTTTATCGAGCAAATTATAAGCGCTAGGAATGGAGTTACGGGTAGATGGACATGCATGGTGGTTGTCGAAAGTGCACAGGAGACGCAGAGTTGGTTAAGCATTTATTTGGTATTTAGTACCTTTATTGGAGATCGGTGCCGCATCCAAAAACGGTCAGACCACCTCACCTCACCCCACAAAGCCACCGCCACCATCGGACCACCCAGCCACCGCCTGACCACTCACCCGACCGCCTAATCCTCAGTTCCTCACGTGTCCACCATCCCAGGCATTTTTACCCATGTCTGCTCTTCGCTTGTTTGGTGGAAAATTGGAATGTATCATACGTCAATACTTACAGACGGTGAGAATCGAAGGTTGGAAAATTGGAATGTATTACAACTAAATACTTAGTTGGCCAGACGGCAAGAAGGTTTTGGAGGACGAACCGATAGTGAAAGGGTGGGTTAGAAGGACGCTATATTACTTTCGAGTAGTTGCGCAAAGTTGAACCGTTGCAGAGAATTTAAAAGATGCGTAGAAAATGTAATCGGATGAAAACAAGGGTAGTTTAGGTAATGTATAATTGGAGAGACTATGTTGACTTTTAAGATTGAGTAGGATTAATCGGAAGACTTTTGTATTTGAATACCTTAAGATCACATATTCAATATGCAATAAGCTTAGTTTCTCGTTTTATGGAGAATCCTTATGAGAATCACTTGATGAGATTAAAAAGAATTCTAAGATATATTAAGGAACCGTGGATTATGGTATGGACTTCAAGAAGCATAAGATAACAAATATGGTGGCATACACATATAGTGATTTTGAGGTTGTAAGTATGAGAGAAAAAGTACAAGTAGGTATGCTTTCTTGATAGGAGAGCAATAGTCTCTTAATATTAAAAAAAATGGTTAAGGGTCATTTTCGTACCACATGTTTGCACAAATTACACTGTTCATACCATTAGTATTTTTTTTGTACCGAATTGGTACCATATGTTTCCAAACCTTACTGTTTTGGTACTTCCGTTACCATTCCGTCAAAAACAGCCGTTAAATGGCATGTGCCATGCACGTGAGCAGCCCAATAACTTTCAATTTTGTTACAATTTAGTCCATCTAATACATCCCTAACTTTTATTTTGTTCAATTTAGTCCTAAAATTTCAAAACCAAACCATTTTTCCCAAATTGACCTAGCCGGACCTAGCCATGGGCTAGGTCCGACCCTGGGTCGGGAGTTCAATTGGGGCTAGGTCCGACCCTGGGTCGGGAGTTCAATTGGGGCTAGGTCAATTTGGGAAAATGGTTTGGTTTTGAAATTTTAGGACTAAATTGAACAAAATAAAAGTTAGGGATGTATTAGATGGACTAAATTGTAACAAAATTGAAAGTTTTGGGCTGCTCACGTGCATGGCACATGCCATTTAACGGCTGTTTTTGACGGAATAGTAACGGAAGTACCAAAACAGTAAGGTTTGGAAACATATGGTACCAATTCGGTACAAAAAAATACTAATGGTATGAACAGTGTAATTTGTGCAAACATGTGGTACCAAAAGAACCATTAACCCTAAAAAAATAACATATTTTAACTATAAGTACAAAAGCATAGTTTGTAGTTGCTACTGAAATTGTTAAATACATTCTTTAGCTAAGAAGAGTATTGCAGATCCTACACTTCAATAAAAAAACGAGCCATAAAGATGATGTACGACAATAGCTCAACCATAAAACTATTAAAAAACTCAATTCTACATGAAAGGAGCAAACATATTTGTGTGAAATATATTTTTGGATTCGTGATGACTTGTGTGATGAATTAGTATTGAAGTTACGTATTGCAAGAGTGAAGATAATTTTGCAAATATATTTCAAGTTGCAGATATCTTTACAAAGTCTTGAAAGTTACAAATATCATTACACCACGGCTGGTCGTAACCTAACTTAATTCTTTTTTTTTGGCAAACATATTAAGCCTGCCTAACTTAATTGACAATTTAAATATATACACATATTCCCTGAAATAATTTCACTTTGTTGAAGGTTTGAGTTATAAACCATTGAAAATAAATTGGTTACAGTAGAGCATGAACAGTAGAGTTATAAACCATTGAAAATAAATTGGTTACAGTAGAGCATGAACAGTAGAGATTCTCTAGGTTATTAACCACCACCCAAAACCACACTCATTGCCTCTTTCAAGCTACTATAAATTTAGAACTTCCTTCTCATTCAAATCATGCATATATTAATATAATTCTCTTCATCGATCTTCTTCGTTGAGACTAGCTAATTCTAATTCATCAATATGGCCGGAGGGAACACCAGGCAGAAGCAGACCAAGAAGTCCTCTTCAGCTTTCTCTCTGTTCAGCTTCTTGAAACCAAGACACAAGGCCACCGGAGGAGGTCGCCGGGAAGATGACATCAGCAGCCCCCGTGCACTCAAGGTTTACCCCAGCGACTCCGATCGTGGCCGCTACGTGGCCGAGCCTGGGATCGACAGGAAAGCTTCTGCCTTCATAAAGAAGTTCCACGAAAGGAGCAACAATTCATGAACTATATATATAATATGTATTTATATTGATCGATTCATGATCGTAAATGACTTGTGGCCCCGTCGCTAAGCATAATGTATATTATATATATATATATATGTGTGGATTGATTAGTGTCTCATGTAATTTGCATCTTGATCAACTTCATTTATATATCTTACCTTCAGCATTTATTTGACTACTATAAGCTAGCATATTGTAAAAAGCACATATATCAATGATAGTTAATGATATACCACGATGTAGTTGTTTATATGGATCGCAACATCAACTATATATATATATATATACACACAATAATTTACTTATTTGATTTATAAATGGATGAAGTCTATATAGATTACATGAGACATGATATTAATATAGTAAACTGTACTTACTGTGATATGATCGATAGAGTCTGCATATAATAAAATTCAAACATTTTTACAGCGACGTAATATGTATTTTTTTGGCCGAAATAACACGTAATATGTACTAATATGTTTTTGGGCCAATATGTATTAATATGATAATATCACAATTTTGTTGGTACTTTTTCAGTAACTATTATCTCGTTGAATTATTTAGTTTCTATAACTTTGTTTTCGGTTTGTGTATAGTTTATAATATAGTACTGTTGAGTAATACCAGTTACCCACAATTAATGAGTGCAAGCTAATTAAAGTTGATCTTAATATTTTGGCCACCAAAAATTACTTCATATTCTTTGACTTTGCGATGGTACAAAGATGAGAGTTATGAAAGTTGTGTCATTAGAAAGGATATTTATTCTTCAAAACAAGCTGAGGCTTACATATATACAAAGTACAAAAATGATTAATTACATGAAAACTAAAGAATTTCAGACAAAATAAATTCTCCTTGGCCTCTCTGATCTTTTGATTAGTTAATTAATTTTCTAGATGATTTAATATAATAATAATAATAATTAATCAAGGAAATTCATATGTAATTACCTTTTCTTTGTTATGTATAAAACTATTCGATATGTTTCGTATAAAGAAAATGGAATATAATGTAGATGGATTATTGCGATTATTAATAGAGATTTTCGACTTCGTTCATTTGCTCGAATATTGTGTTTTGATGTCGTAGTGTGGATATATATAATCTCTGCATATAAAACACGAGGAAAGTGACGCGTTAGTTTTAATCCTAAACTAATATTTCCCTAAAAAATCAGAATAATTAATACAAGCATATCGTTAAAGTATGGCTATGCTTGCATGCCTTCACCATTTAGAGAGACTAAAACATATTCATAATGTACATACATATATATACGTACGTGTTTCGCCTGAATATATAAATCACCTAAATAATAATTTGATTTTGCGGTTAGTCCGGCCTTATTCATGTCTTTTCTAATAAGATAAATACAGCACATATAATTAACATTTTATTTTCTTAGAGTGTTATTATAAGGAGGTAGGTAACTAATGCTTCTACTCATAACAGTTTAAATTAAACAATTTAACCGACTGTTATAATAAAATCTTAAATTTATGTATGAAGCCGTGGTATTATCTTTATACTGTCAATAATGTTCACTTTACGTGTGAGTTTTAACATTTTTGAAACTCTGTCATGAAACTTTTGTAAAACTTTTGTAGATAAATGCGTCGTATATATTATCTTTATACTTTTAACCTTCCTCTAATATATGGGTTGAAACATTTTTAAATCCAATCACATAGAACTTTCTAAATTAATTTTTAAATTCTGGCATAAATAATTTTAATTAAACTAAGGTTTAATTTGACGTTACGAAGATTCGGACATGCTTATTTGAGAGTTTAGTAATTAGCGACATGACCAAATGTCCGAAAACATTAAATTATGGGGAAGACGTGATATTATGTTTATAATAATTCAAAATTATGAATTTAATATGAACCAATGAAAATGAATTGGTTCAAAATGGACCATTAACAGTGTGCTAAAAGAAGAGATTCTCTTGCTAAACCACTTTTTATTTTACCCAACCCACAGCCTACCTACTATAAATACTGAGTTTTCTTCTTATTCAGATCCTCAAGCTAGAGCTAAGTACTGCAACTTATTGAAGCAACAATACTTCATCTTCTTCAACCTTCTGCAATTCTTCATCTTCTCCGATTTTCGATATGGGAGGCAACACCAGGCAGAAGCATTACAAGAAGTCTTCTTCTTCTCTATCACTCTTCAGCTTCCTGAAACCCAGACACAAGGTAGGTGGAGGCCGCCGTGAAGATGACATCAGCAGCCCCCGTGCCCTCAAGGTCTACCCGAGCGACTCTGACCGGGGCCGCTACGTGGCCGAGCCAGGGATCGACCGCAAAGCTTCTGCCTTCATTAAAAAGTTCCACGAGAGGAGCGACAATTCATAGACCTCTGTTGTTAATTAATATTCATACAATTGTATTTTCTCGTCTTCTATCTTAATTATTAAGTTTATAATGTCATTCAAGCTAGCTATATCTAGCTAGCTAGCCATGTAAATGTTCAATAATTAGATTTCATATTGTAATAATCATTTGTTTATGAATAATGCATATTAATTGTATACTTTGCTTGATCAGTATTACTAATTACAACGAAAACTACCGACACAATATTGGTGCAACATGTCCCACACATATATAGATGGGTTGATAATTGATATATATGGTTTGGTTTTCTCGTTGCCATAATAGACTATAGATCAAGAGTTGATGCATGCAATTATATAGTTAATTATGAGATGTAGAGGTAATTAATTATATTAATAACTACATGTTGGAAATATGCCAACCCTAGTGAAGAAGGGATTGATGCGAAGAGAGCTAGCTAGGTTGCACATAATGATTGGTATAGTAGATTAATTATCCAAAGAAAGTGACGTAAAGTATTTAATTAAAAACGAGGTTAATGGAATTAATGAGGGTTAACTGTTGAAATGGCGGAAGGAACAAACCTAATCTATTATCTACCTCTTTGTCGTGTTAATTAATGGAGTGATTAAAGTAATGGAATATATATATATATATATTAGGGGCCTAATTATTAAATAATGACTGAACTTTTGAAATTCAAATAAAGCAGGAGTTTGGTGCGGGGAAAAGCTAAATGAGCATCAGAAGTAGAACATTACATAGTCATTGGTTGGGGTATGTTATGTCGAAACTTCCAGGCGGGAATCACTGAACCGCGCGAAGAATGGAACAACGTTTCGCTTCTTTCTAGCTAATAGGAACACTCGGTCTCAACAATATCTTCATTTGGCCTGCTAAATTAAGATTCAATTTGATATTATCTTTTAAGATCTTGTTTTTATTTTTATTTTTTAATCTCATCGGGTCATCATAGTCTAGACTTTATATATATTTGTGCTTTATATTACTTATACATAAGTCGAGACAATAATAATTCTCCTATTATGTGATCCAGACTTATGACTGATCGTTGTTATTTATCGCTTTTATATATTCTCTCTTTTATATATATATCAAAGAATAAAGGTTTGGCTAGCAAGTAATTACTAATTAAGAGATCCAAATTAATCGTTGGTTTATTTATGTATATAGAATTATATATATCATTTAAGTGCATGCACGCACTTCATGTAAGTACATATACTAAAACTTGTAAGTGAAGATGAGACTGGATGTGATATGTATTCTTAGGATGAATGCTAACCAATTATTGCAGACAGAAAACGAGTGATGGATGGTTAACCCAAACTCTTTTCATGTTTTATTATTATTATGTCCTTTCAATTCCTTTTTACTGATGAGTTATATGAATAATATTCCTGAGCTGAGATTGATTGGAAGACAAAGCAAAGACCAAAAACAATTAAAGGACGACACAAACCTGCCTAAGATCTTAGGCAGTACAAATATGATGGATGGGTGCCAGCCAAGAAAGAATATGAAGAAAAGCTAGCTTTATTATGACAATAATATTCAACAGAAATGAAGGGTTTGTTTGCTTGATAGAATCTTACTTTACATTATTTAATTAGGGTTTAATTTCTTTGGCCAACAAAACTATATATATATATATATGTGCGCATGCAAGCAACGACCACCATCAATTTATTTATCACTTTTAGGCGTCGGTCGGTCATTCCTTAATTTGATACTAATTCCTATCTAATTAGGAGAGGGCTTAATTCTTAGGGTTCTAATTTCTTTGATCCTTCCTTCCTTCAATTAATTAATTAATTAATTCCCTAGCTAGCTATATATAAGGTTTCTTTGTCACTGTAGGGTTGGTTCTTTCTTGGTCATGTGATCCCAATTAAAGTCAGTCCTCTCAGACAATTCTTCTATATATATTATTCTTAAATCCCTTCTTTAAGATAGTGACCCTTCTTTATCTCTATGGGGCAATGCAATTTGGATGGTATAGTAAAAATGAGCCTATATATATTTCACAAGGAAATCATAATAAAAAAAATAAATCCTTACTTTAATAACTCCTAAAATGTAAACGGAATCACAAGGAAAAAATTCCTAATTACATTATAAATAATATATTAATATATAATAGCAATTTATTAACTTATGTTTTTTTTTTTTTTATTTGCACTATTGGTTAGCTAGCTACCTAATAATATTATATACATATTTTACATCAAAATTTTAATTTATTTATATATTGAATCCATTATTTCTCCATTTTAGGTCCCAAAACAAAATATAAGGTTCTTCATCCTATTAACCCAATTTAGCTAGGATGGTCTTTATTTTGTTTGGCTTAAAGTGAATTAAAGAGAGAATATCTATATATATAGATTATAAAATTACATGGCATTCTTTGTGTTACTCTAAACTTTCAAAAGAGAACTTAAGACTTGAATAATAAAATAAATATCTAGAATAAACAAGCATTTTGGCAGCAACAAAAAGAGAATATATATAAGCATGTGAGTGAGTGGAATGTTAAATTAGTCCTTTAAATGTGTACTTCTTTCTATATATGTGCGCTTCTAAATGAATAAATAAGATTTTTTTTCCATCAAATAATAAAGATCATAATTTAGGGGATTTGGTTAAATGATGGATGTGATGGCTCAAGTTGGGTGGATGGCCTTTGTTAGAGCTTCTCCTTCGATATGCATATATAAATATAATTAACATTAAACTAATTAAGAAAATTTGATGAATCCTCTCACTGCAATTTAATTACTTTTTTCATGCATGCTCTATATGCATGGTGGACATTCAATTTGGGAAGATACCTTTCTTCCATGGCCACTTCTTTACTTATATGGAAATTGATCAGCACTTTCATTTCATTACTTATGATCATATTATTCATGGATTAACATAACTGAATTAATTAGTCGTGACCGCACCCGATTGAGAACTATATATTGTTTGACCGAGTTACCTAATTGAATTGAACTATATATAATCCCCAGATATCTTCTGTGGTACGGACGTAATGAAATGGGAGAGTTGGATCCTATATATATATATTTTGATAAATTTCTTATGAGTGGAAATTCCAAAAATTTGAATTCAACCCACATAAATGATTGTCAATAAGACGATACATATATTTAGGTTTGATCAAATCAAGTTGGGGAATCTTGTCAACTGATTAGACTAACCATGCAAACCCTAGATAATTAAGGTGGTTATCTATATATATTTGTCCTTGGTTTTGAGAATTATATAGGGTTTATAATTAATATCATTATACAAGAATAAATTATATTTACCGGTCCATCAAAACTTAGTTTAAATAATAAAATGGTAACAAATTTGCTTATAAATTTGTAATATTTTTTCTCACTTATATGATCTAATAATTAGATATCATTTATAATTAGCACTTCATTTCCACGCTATTGAAAATAAAAAATAATTAGATAGAGATTTAATTAAATATGAGGGTTAATTACCAAATTGCTAGCTCGCGTTTGTGCACTCAAGCAAATTGCTAGATGAAGTTTTTTTTTTTTGGACAAATTGCTAGCTCGCTCACATTTAACCACTCGGAAAAGTTTCTACTTGAATTTTTGTTTTGGATAATTTGCTAATCCGGTTTTCGCATTATGGACAATGAGCAACGATAGAGATTCCGAATTTTAGGTTTTGTGGAGTTCCGAATGTCTCTAAGTGGCAGTGTAAGTAATTTTGTTAACTTTTTGGGGCAAAAACATAATGCCTCACATTCGGATTTCCACGAAACATAACTTTCGGAATCACTATCATTAACCCATGGACAATTTGCTAGCTCAAATTTCATTTTGTGTATAATTTTCTAACTAACAATTCCTCCACACGAAACATGAGCTATTAAATTGTTCACAACATATCAAATTTTCAAAAAAGTAATAATTCAGCTAACAATTTGTTTACAAAGTGAAAGATATCAATTTATCCAAAAATAAATTTATAACTAGCAAATTGTTAGAATGCTTAAATACGGTAATATTCTAGTCTAACTAATAAGTCTTTTCCTTGAATTTTGGTCGGCCCCCAAGATTCTTGGAGAAAGTAGGCATTGTTTTGTTGTCTTCTCTCGACCATCCATCCATTACCTAAATGTAACACCTGGCTAGCTATGTACGTTCTAATAGATTTGCATGTGTTTTATCAACTATTTTTGTTAGCAGTCTAGTCACACTGTTATTGTCAAGAGAACTCCTTTGAAATAAAGTTATCTTTATTTTCGTTTTTTAAAACTAATTTCAAAATTTCTTCATTAATTGTATTTTTGGACTTTTTATTCAAAACTAATGAAATTACAAAAATAATTCCAAGATTTTCTCCCTTATGGATATATATACGCCTAATTTGGACCCGTTTTCATTCGGATTATATTATTTTGATAACTTCACGGACGATTGCAAATCGAGACTTTGACCCGAACACGTCACCCGCGGCAAAACGGTCCGAACGGGTAAAAACACCCATCCGGACACGTTGCTGGTCCAGTCTCCCCTAGGGGAGATCGGTCCTAGGCCTTGGAGGTCAGACTTTCAGTCCGAGCTCGAAGGCCCCGTTCAAGGGGTGTACGCGACGTCCGGAACACTGTCATCCAAACCGCCACTCACGGCGACACGGCCTCATTTTGCACATCCGACCCTTACACAATACCACAAACTCTCCCATGCTTACTAGGGTCTAATACCTTCTTTACTTGTTAATTAAGCTCGTTTAGGGGTTAACGGTGTCATTAACTGCCTTAATCTTCTTTGAGCCTATATATAGGACCCAACCTCTTTTCATTAGAAGACCTGATGTAATTTGAAATACTTGAGCTCTACCATCTCTCTACTTTCTCTCTCTAAGCGATATACTAATTTAGGCATCGGAGAGGGTTTGCCGATTCCACCCCCGGCTTACCCCTCGTGCAGGTTCGCGAGGAGACATACCGCGAGAAGAACGGCAGAAAAAGGACTGCGAGAGAAAGGAATTTGATTGCGAAGGAAGGAATTTTACCCGTGAGAGTGTCATTCAGATCGACTCCGTTATTTTGCTTACTTACCATAACGGAAAAGGTGATGCTTTGAGTCCGAGATGAGAAATAGTTTCAACCATTCCACAGTCTTATACGATGAGTAAGAGTGCAATTAAAACTGATTTCATCGAAAATAGAGGTCCGAGTGAGGTTATATTGAAAAAATGAGAAAATTGGCCGAAACCGAAGATTTTTCCTTACTTACCATCACAGAAAACTTGGTTCTTATGAGTCCAAAATGAGAATTGTTTTCAACCATTCCACGGTCATATACGACGAGTAAGAGTGCAAATAAAACTAATTTCATCAAAATTAGAGGTCTGGGTGAGGTTATATTGAAAAAATGAGAAAATTGGCCGAAAACGAAGATTTTTAACTTGGTGCTTATGATTCCGAGATGAGAAATATTTCAACCATTCCACATTCTTATACGATGAGTAAGAGTGCAATTAAAACTGATTTCATCGAAAATAGAGGTCCGAATGAGGTTATATTGAAAAAATGAGAAAATTGGCCGAAACCGAAGATTTTTCCTTACTTACCATCACAGAAAACTTGGTGCTTATGAGTCCGAGCTGAGAAATAGTTTCAACCATTCCACAGTCTTATACGATGAATAAGAGTGCAATTAAAACTGATTTCATCGAAAATAGAGGTCCGAGTGAGGTTATATTGAAAAAATGAGAAAATTGGCCGAAACCGAAGATTTTTCCTTACCATCACAGAAAACTTGGTGCTTATGAGTCCAAAATGAGAATTATTTTCAACCATTCCACTGTCATATTGACGAGTAAGAGTGCAAGTAAAACTGATTTCATCAAAAATAGGGGTCCGAGTGAGGTTATATTGTAAAAAAAAAAAAAAAATTAGCCTAAACCGAAGAATTTTGCTTACTTACCATCACATAAAACGTGATGCTTTGAGTCCGAAATGAGAAATACTTTAAAACATTCCACGATAATATACAACAAGTAAGATTGCAAATAAAACTGATTTCATCAAAAACAGAGATCCGAGTGAGGTTATATTGAAAAAAAATGAGAAAATTGGACGAAATTGAAGAACTTTGCTTACTTACCATCATAGAAAACTTGGTTCTAATGAATCCGAAATGAGAAATATTTTCAACCAATCCACGGTCATATACGACGAGTTAGAATGCAAATAAAACCGATTTCATAAAAAACAAAGGTCTGAGTGAGGTTAAATGGAATATAATGACCGAGATGAGAAATAGTTTCAACCATTCCACAGTCTTATAAGATGAGTAAGAGTGCAATTAAAACTGATTTTATCAAAAATAGAGGTCTGAGTGAGGTTATATTGAAAAAAATGAGAAAATTGGCCGAAACCGAAGATTTTTCCTTACTTACCATCACAGAAAACTTGGTGCTTATGAGTCCAAAATGAGAATTTTTTTCAACCATTCCACGGTCATATACGACAAGTAAGAGTGCAGATAAAACTGATTTCATCAAAGTTAGAAGTCTGGTGAGGTTATATTGAAAAAATGAGAAAATTGGCCGAAACCGAATATTTTTCTTTATTAATTACCATCACAGAAAACTTGGTGCATATGAGTCCGATATGATAAATAGTTTCAACCATTCCAATGTCTTATACGACGAGTAAGAGTGCAAATAATACTGATTTCATCAAAATTAGAGGTCCGGGTGAGGTTATATTGAAAAAATGAGAAAATTGGCCGAAAACGAAGATTTTTCCTTACTTTACCATCACAGAAAACTTGGTGCTTATGAGTCCGAGATGCGAAATAGTTTCAACCATTCCACAGTCTTATACGATGAGTAAGAGTGCAATTAAAACTGATTTCATCGAAAATAGAGGTCCGAGTGAGGTTATATTGAAAAAAATGAGAAAATTGGCCGAAACCGAATATTTTTCCTTACATACCATCACAGAAAACTTGGTGCTTATGAGTCCAAAATGAGAATTATTTTCAACCATTCACGGTCATATACGACGAGTAAGAGTGCAAATAAAACTGATTTAATCAAAATTAGAGGTCTGAGTGAGGTTATATTGAAAAAATGTGAAAATTGGTCGAAACGAAGATTTTTCCTTACTTACCATCACATAAAACTTGGTGCTTATGAGTCCAAAAGAAGAATTATTTTCAACCATTCCACGGTCATATACGACGAGTAAGAGTGCAAATAAAACTGATTTCATAAAAAATAGGGGTCCGAGTGAGGTTATATTGAAAAAATGAGAAAATTGGCCGAAAACGAAGATTTTTCCTTACTTACTATCACAGAAAACTTGGTGCTTATGATTCCGAGATGAGAAATATTTTCAACCATTCCACAGTCTTATACGATGAGTAAGAATGCAATTAAAACTGATTTCATCGAAAATAGAGATCCGAGTGATATTATATTGAAAAAATGAGAAAATTGGCCGAAACCGAAGATTTTTCCTTACCATCACAGAAAACTTGGTGCATATGAGTCCGATATGAGAAATAGTTTCAACCATTCCACGGTCTTATACTACGAGTAAGAGTGCAAATAAAACTGATTTCATCAAAATTAGAGGACCGAGTGAGGTTATATTGAAAATAAAATGAGGAAATTGGAGAATTTTGCTTACTTACCATCACAGAAAACGTGATGTTTTGAATCTGAAATGAGAAGTACTGTAAACCATTCCACGGTCATATACGAAGAGTATCAGTGCAAACAAAACTGATTTCATAAAAAATAGAGGTCCAAGTGAGGTTCTATTGAAAAAAATATATGAGAAAATGGTCGAAATTGAAGAATTCTGATTACCATCACGGAAAAGGTGATGCTTTGAGTCTGAAATGAGAAATATTTTAAACTATTCCATAATCATATACGACGAGTAAGAGTTCAAATAAAACTGATTTCATAAAAAATAGAGGTCCGAGTGATGTTACATTGAAAAAATGAGAAATTTGGCCGAAACCGAAGAATTTTGCTTACTTACTATCACAGAAAACGTGATGCTTTGAATCCGAAATGAGAAATAATTTAAACCATTGTGCAGTTATATACGACGAGTAAGTGTGCAAATAAAACTGATTTCATAAAAAACAGAGGTCCGAGTGAGGTTATATTGAAAAATGAGAAAATTGGCCGAGATTGAAGAACTTTGCTTACTTACCATCATAGAAAACTTGGTTCTTATGAGTCCGAAATGAGAAATAGTCACTACGAGTAAGAATGCAAGTAAAAGTGATTTCATAAAAAACAAAGGTCCGAGTGAGGTTATATTGAAAAAATGAGAAAATTGGTCTAAACCGAATAATTTTGCTTATTTATCATCACTGAAAACTTAGTGCTTATGAGTCCGAAATGAGAAATAGTTTCAACCATTCCATGGTCATATACGACGAGTAAGAGTGAAAATAAAATTGATTTCATAAAATTAGAGGTCTGAGTGAGGTTATATTGAAAAATGAGAAAACTGGCATAAATTGAAGAATTTTGCTTACTTACCATCATAGAAAACTTGGTGTTTATGAGTCCGAAATGAGAAATAGTTTCAACCATTCCACGGTCATATACGACGAGTAAGAGTGCAAATAAAACTGATTTCAGAACAAACAGAGGTCCGAGTGAGCTTATATTAAAAAAATGAGAAAATTGGCCGAAATTTAAGAACTTTTCTTACTTAACATCATAGAAAACTTGGTGCTTATGAGTCTGAAATGATAAATAGTTTCAACCATTCCACGCTCATATACGATGAGTAAGAATGCAAATAAAACTGATTTTATCAAAAACAGGGGTCTGAGTAAGGTTACATTGAAAAAATGAAGAATATTGGCAGAAACCGAAGAATGATTTAGAGTAATAGTTTCAATTATTCCACGGTTATATACGACGAGTTAGAGTACAAAAAAAACTGATTTCATAAAAAACAGAGGTCTGAGTGAGGATATATTGAAATTTTTTTTTTGAGAAAATTGGCCGAAAATGAAGATTTTGCTTACTTACCATTACATAAAATGTGATGCTTTGAATCCGAAATGAGAAATACTTTAAACCATTCCACGGTTATATACGACGAGTATCAGTGCAAATAAAACTGATTTCATAAAAAACAGAGGTCCGAGTGAGGTAATATTGAAAAAAATGAGAAAATTGGTCGAAACTGAAGAAGTTTGCTTACTTACCATCACGGAAAAGGTGATGCTTTGAGTCTGAAATGAGAAATACTTTAAACCATTCCATGATCATATACGACGAGTAAGAGTTCAAATAAAACCGATTTCATAAAAAATAGAGGTCTGAGTGAGGTTACATTGAAAAATGATAAATTTGGGGGTTAAATGTACTTTTCATACCACATGTTTGGCCGAATGTGGCTTTTAGTACCGGATGTTTGGTTTTGTATACTTTTGGTACTAAACGTTTGAAAAAATGTTGTTTTTGGTACATCCGTTAGTTGACCGTTAGTTTTTTCCGTTAAATTACATGTGCAAGTCACGTGACCGACCCTAAACTTTCGATTTTATTCAATTTAGTCCCTCAAATATATTTCTAACTTTTAATTTGTTTAATTTAGTCCCAAAACTTCAAAATCAATTCCAATTTAACCATTGAACCCAATTGACCTAGCCGGACCTAGCCTAGGGCTAGGTCCGACCATGGTTCAGAGTCGCTGGACCACACCAACCCTGACCCAGGGTCGGACCTAGCCCTAAGCTAGGTCCGGCTAGGTCAATTGGGACCTAGCCCAATTTGGGTAGAATTTGGGCTAGGTCCCAATTGACCTAGCCGGACCTAGCCTAGGCTAGGTCCGACCCTGGGTCAGGGTCGGCTGGGTCCGGCGACCCCAACCCAGGTTCGCACTTAGCCCTAGGCTAGGTCCGGCTAGGTCAATTGGGTTCGATGATTCAATTGGAATTGATTTTGAAGTTTTGGGACTAAATTAAACAAATTAAAAGTTATGAATATATTTGAGGGACTAAATTGAACAAAATCGAAAGTTTAGGGTCGGTCACGTGACTTGCACATGTCACTTAACGGAAAAAACTAACGACTAACTAACGGATGTACCAAAAGCCACATTTTTTCAAACGTTTGGTACCAAAAGTATACAAAACCAAACATCCAGTACTAAAAGTCACATTCGGCGAAACATGTGGTATGAAAAGTACCTTTAACCCTAAATTTGGCAAAACCGAAGAATTTTGCTTACTTACCTTCACAGAAAACGTGATGCTTTGAGTCCGAAATGAGAAATAATTTAAACCATTCCACAGTCATATACAACGAGTAAGAGTGCAAATAAAACTGATTTCATATAAAACAGAGGTCCGAGTGAGGTTATATTGAAAAAATGAGAAATTGGCCGAGATTGTATAACTTTGCTTACTTACCATCATAGAAAACATGGTGCTTAAGAGTCCGAAACGAGAAATAGTTTCAACCATTCCACGGTCATATACGATGAGTAAGAATGCAAATAAAAGTGATTTCATCACAGAGGTCCGAGTGAGGTTAAGCTAATACCTTAACAAGTCTTAAGATGATACCTTAAGTTGATACGTTAATCTAATGTCTTAAAGTGATACATTAACATGAACCCATAAGCTGATACGTTAATCTGGTGTCTTAAGCTGATACCTTAAGTTGATATCTTAAGCTGATACCGTAAGTTGATACCTTAAGTTGATATCATATGTCTTATTTTGAAACCTTAATCTGATGCCCTAATATGATACCTTAAGTTGATACCTTAAGTTGAAGCCTTAAGCTGATACATTAATCTGATGCCTTAAGCTGATACCTTAAGCTGAAGCCTTAAGCTGATACATTAATCTGATGTCTTAAGCTAATACCTTAATCTGATGCCTTAAGTTGATGCCTTAATCTGATGTCTTAAGTTGAAGCCTTAAACTGATACCTTAATATGATGCCTTAAGTTGATACACTAATCTTATGCATTAACTTGAAACCTTAAACATATACATTATTCTAATGCCTTAAGCTGATATCTTAAACAGATGCATTATGCTTATACCTAACGTTGATAACTTAAGCTGAAGCGTTAAGTTGATACCTTATTCTGATTCCATAAACTGATACATTACGTTGAAACCTTAAGTTAATACATTAATCGGATGTCTTAAGCTGATACGTTAATATGATGTCCTAAGTTGATACCCTAAGCTGAAGCCTTAAATTTGATCCCTCTGAAATTGTCTGGTATGTATCTATCTCTCTCCTAGCATACGGTGTCCACTAATAAAAGCATCACTGCTTTCAAATTTTTGTAGACAAACCGTATTAAAATAGAAAAAACCATCAATCTTATTTAACTTTTACATATAATGCTTCCTTTTTATATATAGGTTTACATAATTTATTAGTCATAAATTAAAATATACAGTATTTACACAAAGCAAAAATATTGTAGTATAATTTTTTTTTTTTTTTGTCAATGGAAACTCTTTATTAACATATAATATAATGCAAGCCAAATCAATCCAGATCAATCTATAACATCACAGAAACGAGAAGAAATGGGGTATTAAAATCGAATTTAAAAAACACAGCTCATTTCTAGTTTGAATGGCTATCTAGTTGGCGCATCAGTTTGCGTTGCATTAGATGAATTTCCAACGAATCTCTGGAATCAACCTTTCACTTTGGATAATATTACCGAGTCTCTAATCAATGCGTTTTTTATTTAATTATATTATTAAAATTTTACTCAATGCGTTCTTTAGTAACTAGTAGTAGATTCACAACATTAACATGAATCATTTGCTTAATACTTGCAGTTAAACCCAATATTATCAACCTCAAAAATGGCTAATGAAAACGTGCCCATATATATATATATATAGATGCGAATGCCCAACAAAGCCCATAAACCTCAATTGGGCTCCACTCATTTAACTTTTTTAAAGAAATAAATAAATATATAAGTAGTATTTATTTAGAGGTGGTAAGTTTGAACTTTGAACACAAACACAACTCGTGGAAACCCCGCTCGCCAGCCTTGTTTGGATTAGAAGATATTTTCCGACCCACGCACGGGCCATTTGAAAAGAGTTTATCCAAACATCCACGACTCATCTGTACCAATTAGGTAATTGTGTTTCAAATATACATATATTCTCTTGTAAAGAATAATGATTTGATCATATGTAAACATGAAATAACTGATCGAAATAATGAATGGTTGGATACTTGGATATAATATATTCTCCGGTGGTCAATTTCATGTTGGATAACAACAATATAATCCACTGAAAGCAAGCAAGCCACTCAATCGAACTAGGGTGGATATATAGATGAGAATATGAGGAACAATTTATCCCTTTTTTATAACTTAAATCTATTTTGTTCGTAGATTAAATATAACTTTAACAAAATATGGTAAAAATTATAGAGGGTTTGATTCCATTAACAAAGTTTTTATTTAATGTATAGTATTTAATTTATTAAACCCCTACTTAAAAAATTTATCGATCCACCAATGAGATCGAAGCAGTATATCCAAAAGATGATATATATATATATATATCACTACGACAAATAAAAGGAAAGTACAATTTATTAATTTTCACGATTTCTGCGTTTACAATTAGTAAAATGGTTGGTACGATAGTACTTGATTTTCTTAATAAATCAACATATAGTCGGTATTTTGATTCTGCTCAATCTTTAATAATGCAATAGCATATATTAGGTTGTGCTCCTTTAAGAGAGAGGCATTTTCCTCCGGTTGATCTGAATCCTTGATCAATGCAGTGTTTGTTACAGTCGGGAAATTGGGAGCACGGCCCTTGATAAATAAAACGCGGATCTGCTGCATTTCCTGCAATATATATATAATCCATTTTGATTTGTTAGATTTCTATATATTCGGACAATCCGAACCTAACAAACGAATACAAAGTAATCATTTATATAAGTTAGGTTCCATCTTAAAATCAATTGGTGAGGAAAATATAGTCTACTTAATTATATAATGTTTAACTATTAAAAAATTCAACAATATGAAATAGACAGATTCACGGTGGAGTTCATTTTAACGTTGGATGATGTAATTTTGAGTTAAGAGGGTAATTGAAAATTAGATTAATTATACCTTGAGTGAAAAGGGCAACCATGCAAAGGAAACTGATGAGAAAAGCTTTGGAAGACATTGTGGAAGCCATTTTGATGTTGAAATATTAAAAAGAATGTGTTGTTTCCCTTTGTGTTTTGTTTTGTGTGTTTGATTATACCCCCATAGCTAGCTAATATATAGCATAATTCTAAATCAAATATGGAAGGTTAGTTAATTTGTTAAGGCAAATTATCATTTTGATACATTTCCATATTAGTTATTTCTGAAAAAAAAACGGTTGTAATTATTTATTACCATAATTGCACAAACAAATTTATTACCATAATTAATTTTCTTGGCCAAGTATTACCATAATTAATTAGGAATTTATATTTGACCAAAAAATTAGGAATTTATAATATATATATATATATATATATATATATATATATATATATATATATATATATATATATATATATATATATATATATATAGCCATCAGGAATTTCTATATTTGATTGATCGAGCCAAGAATGAATACAAATGATTAATTAAATAATAACTGTCCATGAAAAAAAATTACAGTTATATTCTAAGATATTTTCTGCATAGAAATTATAATATTACAGGATAATAAATTATTTAATTGTAATAAAAGGCACAACTTCCTAGGTTTCATTTTTTTTACCGGTGGCTTTTTTATTATAATAAAAATAATAACATAACCTAATTATAGACATCATAAATCTACTATTGATTTACAGTTAATTAAAAAAGAAATAATGTCACCTAATTGGAGGTCAATAGTGATGTGGGAATTTCACATTGGTTGTACCTATATATTTTGGGTTAATACTTATTTATTTTCTTGCAGATGAAACTGTTACGAATAATAAATTAAGATACTTAAGTCTTTTACATTCCAGAAAAAAATTACTCACAATAATAATGAAGAAAAGTTACGATATTATAAAATAAAATCCCCAAACGAGATAATTAAACGCCACAATAATAAACAAATTATAACAAACACTACTCAAATACAAATCAATCAAAGACTTGTCTCCAAACCCCACCTTTTTCCACTCGTCAAATTCAAATCCTCCTCACATCACCTGTCCAAAAAAAAGTCAATTGGTAAATCACCAAAATTTATCTAATAACTGATTTTATACTTTCTATCTATCTATATGAAGTTTTATTATATATATATATCATTTACAGAATTTCGCTAGACAAAAGAGTCGGTCGATGTAGACAGACAGTAATTATTGTGATATTATAATAATTTAAATTGGCCACGGCAGTTGGATTTATTTAATTAATTGGTCACGGCAGTTGGATTTATTACGTGGCAAAAATTGGTTCTAATCAACGATTTTTGTTTTCTTCTTAATTTTTATTTTATAATCCTGGCTCCCTCCTCAAGGGCAATGAAATACGTAGTAGATGCTGTTGCTTGATTATTGCTTCAATATATGACCAATTTAAGGTGGAAAAATAATATGATCCATGCCGGCCGAGTAATAATGAAATAAACATGGATGGTGTGTTGATTATATATATATATATACAACAGTTAGTGAAGAATCAGTGGTACTTACATATATAAGTGGGGATTTTGATCACTTGGTAAGGACCCAGATGGCGTAGATAATCCCAGGAAGCCACCCGAAGAGCGTTAGCAACACGCATATCCAAAACTCGATCTGCTTGCATTAATTAACAAATTAATAACTTACTAGAAAGCACACACATATATATAGCTAGTAATTCTCGGACATATATTGGTTGGTACTAAAAAACAATGACTGATGTTTAAAAAAGGAAACTAGGTGATATTTGGAGAGAAGATATATGAAGAAATGAATAAATTACCTGGCAGCCAAACTTGAGGAAGACACCAAGAGGAGGCAAGATGATGGCGAGGATTATGTCTATGCATGTTGCTGTCCCCATTCTTCTTCTTCTTAAACTGACTGGTTTAGTTTCTGTAGAGATGAAAGCTTTTATGATCCCAACAAACTTTCTCTGTTATCAAGTAACTTCCTTCCATCATATTTATAGAAAGAGAGAGAGATTCCAAATTGAAAAAACTCGTCCACCTGTCACTTTTTCATTCGTCCCCCCTTTTTTAAAACATCCAACTCACGTTACCATTTCTCTTTCTTCATGTCGGCCAAACCAAGTCGTGTGTATTTTAAACTTTCAAAACTCTCTCTAATCTAATAAATATATAGAGTGAATGGTTTGTTTCATTGGTAATGCTCTACTTTGGTAGTGTCGGCCGGCCGGGCTCATATATAGATCATAGATGGATATAAGCTAAGTGTGTTTGCTATTAACAAAAATTATTATACATACAATTAAAACTAAATGAAAAAACAAATGCTAGAACTTTATTTAAGTAAATTAGGGTTTCATAAATATTTATGCATATGCTCATATATGTTAAATAATGAATGAGATTTTTCATACTTCCATTGAATATCATGAAGAAAACAAATTATATCAAATAATGGATGTCCCTAAGAATTAAAAATAACAATATTGTAGGTCAAGTGTGTGATGTGTATATATATATATTAAAAAGAAATATAATTATATAGTTTTATTATTTGATGTGAATTGTTTAGTAGAAGCATCAAGATATAAAAGAACCAAATCAAATCAAATGTTGCAAAGAAAATATCAGCGGTTGTGTGAAGCTAGCTTTACAGCAAGCAAAGATACACGTGGCAATGGCATCATTGGCAGGTGAACATTTGCTTTATCATCGTATGCTGTTTGTTGATGATGTTACATGGCGATGTTGAAGTGAACAATATCTCAAAAGGACGATATAGCTAGAATAATGGTTAGTTAGTTAGTTAACATAGTTGACTTTATATATAATCATAGATATATGAATGAAAATAATTCCAGGACCTAGTTTCTTCATCAATGGCGGTCTCTAGCTAGAACAGACCCAGATTGATTCGATCGAGTCGGTTTGAGTTCGGGTTCTAATAAATTATGGATACGACCAAATTGCAAATTAAAGTAACTTGTGATATTAAAGTATGCATCTTCAGATCGGTTTGAATTATAAATGTGAAGTTCGGTTTGGATAATCTTTGTTACCGATCGAATATAAGCACGCAAGTTGGCATGTGAATTAATGGACAACATGGCCTGCCTGGTTGGGACCGAAAAAAACAAAAAAGAAGAGGGACCAGACACAGCTGTCTCTGAAAACTATGGGGCACCAAAGAGAGAAGGAGATCTGACTGCTCACAGAATTCCACGTGCCGTTTTTTATACGGCGGAGATGGAGTCATACCATCAAACGTGTTCTCACACGTGCTCTTTATTAACCGTCCTTACTGTCTCGCCAATTTAGGTGAATGGAACCGAAACATACGGATCCCCCACCGGCCCACCGGTTCCAGTTTAGGGTAATGGTTTTTTTTTTTTTTTTTTTCCAAAACTCCTATCGGCTATCATATATAAATTAATAACAACATAGGTTAGCTTGAAAACTTTTAACTAAAATGTCACTTCCGCTAGGTAAATGCCAAACGTGGAACGACTAGAAGTTGTCCTACCGAGTATAAGAATTCTAACGTATATGTACACATTATATTTTCTATATATGCGTATTAATAGTGTAAACACATATTTACACATCATACTTTCTAGTATAGTAACATGTGTATTCATACACACAGCGTGTAGAATTATAAACCATCATCTATATATATATATATATAGAATTTCTAATATATTTACGCGTAATATATTCTAATATACAAATTGAACTATTGAGTTTCAATCAAGTCGGGACACCGAATACATTATAATACTAGTATAAGTTATTAACTCTTAATTTTGATACTTAGAAAATCATTTTTTTAATTTTGTAAAATTAAAATGTATTTGACGACAACTTTATACATGTAATTGAAAAAAGTATCAATTATCATTGTTTTGATATATCTTGTACATTTTAAAATATTTATGTACCAAAAACTATCTTTTGCAAACATATTGCATGGTTTACATCATTTTTCCTATTAATTAGACCTATAGTAAGACATTATATTATAGTAATTTCAATTCATAGTCAAGTAAAAGAAAGCTAAATACTTAAATTTACAATTGTCATTTTCAAATCAAAAGCCTAAAACTTGAAATTTAAAGAGAGTTTTTTTTTTTTTTTTTTAATGAATTGAATCATGTGTTACAAAATAAAAATAGGAATCTTAGTGTCTTATACAAAATAATGGATGTTTTATACAAAAATAATGGAGTTCATAATATATTTTCCTTTATGAATAAATATATGAGATCCTAATAAAACACTTGATAATAATGTGACGTTTGTCATATCATCATTACATATGGCTCTGCCACTGATTGTAATATTAGTTTGAAATTGTATGTAATAAATTATATGGTTAATAACCAAATTGCTACCTGAATTTTGATTTAATAATAAGTAGTTGCTTCAACTTTATTCTTTCAAAATTGGCTAACTATACTTCCAATTTTCGTACAAATTGTGACATGTGCTGTAATTTTTCGCAAATTAGATGTTAAAAAGAAAATTTTGGCCATTTTAGGTATTTTTATGTGTACACAAGATGGATTCGCTAAAAATTTAAAAGAATTGTAACAAAATACTTTCAATTTGACATACAATTGAAAGGGACCGTTGGAATTGGGATGTCCAATTGAAGACATTGTGTTCCAATCATTTTAATTTATTGCTGAATACATTTTGAGTACACATTAAAAAGCCTATATATGTAGGCGAATAATGCTCATTTTTTTATCCAACTTGACAGAAATTGTAACATCAATAACAATTGTACTAAAATGAAAAGTTTAAATAACCAATTTTAAAAAATTAAAATTCATATAAGTTATTTGTAATTAGGTTTATGGTTAATGTAGCAATTTAGTTATTAACTCTAAATTATATGACGATTCTATATAATATTAATCAATAAATAAAGTTGCATTAATGGAGAATTGATGCTTTTAGGTGGCATCCAATGGCATCCAATGTCATGAGATGAAGCAAGAAAAGATAATTAAAGAAAGTTGAGAAAAGCCCTAATTTTCACACTTTCTCTTCTAAAGAGAAAGTGATTTATGTATACGCTCCCCAAAGCCCAAAGATAATTAGTTAACTTTATGGTGTAGAATATTTTCATTTGCTCAAATATCATATATGTATATACATATGTAGTGGCTGATTTAAAATATTTATACTGAGGGTCTATTAAAATAGATATTTAATATAATCTGTAAAACAATTCGTAATATATGTATATATGACTTTTTAAAGTTTTTACTTAACCAGAAAAAAAAAGACAAAAAAAAGAAGACAAATGTCTCCATTTAATTTGTCTGTATATATAATATTCTTCCAGCTGTGAAAAGAACAATAGTGCTTAATTAACTCTAGATGGATCGATGGATCAAAAGGTTGATTGTGATAGAAGCAATTAAAGGGACGAAGCTACTAGCTAGGTCAAGTGATGTGAGGAGTAAATATAAGATTTAGCATTTATATATCCATTTTCTTCATTGAGAAGCAACCTTCCTTAATGAAGATTCAATTCAATAGTATAGTTAGATTATTATAGGATTAATTATTAATATATTCATAATCACCACTTTGCTCATAATCACATCTATAATCCCCGCTCGTTCCGAATTTGCTTATCATAAACAAAGTGGTGATTATGAATTTGAATTCGAAAACACTAGTTAATGAATGAATTAATTAAGATCAAATTTACACACTAAGTCACCAAACACGACGTACCTATTGGCTATTGGACTAATTATTTCTTGAAAGTTTATTAAAATTGAGTAAGTTAATTACAAGGGTACGTATACCTAACATGCCTACACGTTTCTATTTTGTTTTAGTTTGTTGGGTTTTATCAAGTTAGCTATTACTGCACGGAACTAATTATATCTCGTCGACTTTCTTCTTTTTCAACGTAACCTTATCCACATATATATATATATACTCGATCGAATCACATTTCTAATAATATATGGTTTGGTCGATCATTAAAAGAGTTTCTCCAACTCTCATCCTAGGTTGAGAGTTGGAGAACTCACTTGTCTAAATACATACCAATTTTTGGAAATGGAAAATTAAATGTTTGTATTATTTTCTAAACCTAAATTTATTTAAAATTTATTCTTTTATATATAGCAAAATCACTATTTAAATGTATATTATATTTAAAAATAATAATTTTCATTTGATAATATAATTAATTTATTTAACCTTCTTAAATGCGATTTTATTAATTTTAAGTTTGAAAAATAAATCATTCAAAACAACTGTTATAATAATTTTTAATATTAAATACATAAAAAATATATACCCAGCAGAATATATATACTAGATGCTGTACCCGCGCGTCGCGCGGGTTAAATGTGATAATATAACAAATATGGATATATTTTGAGAAAATACATTATAAATTATAGCAATTTTTTTTTTTTAATATGGGGAAAAAATGCATCATTGACCATGAATTGTTTTTTACAATTAAGAAAAAATACATAAAATATATATAAACATAATAATATTATATAGCGATAATAATAATAGTATGATATGCATAATATATAATAATAATAATAATAACAATATGATTTTTACTACAGTTTACAAAATTAATCCTAGACTATAACTTGGGCGGAAAAGTTAATCATAGACTTTGAGCATTATTTCGGCAATATCAATAATGTAAAACTATGAAACCCTAACTAATTATTAACAACAAAAAAAACCGTAGCTAATTAGCAAGCAGTAAACCTACCTAAGAGAAGACATATGTGTAGACAAATATCACGGGCAGAGAGAGCTAAAGGGAGATGGAGACCGAGAGATCCACTCGCCAGTCGTTCTCCTCTCTCTGCAGCGACAAACAGAGCAAAAGTGAGATGAAGACCAAGAGATATTTGCTTCCGCAGACCGTATCCTCATCCGCTTGGCCGTGTCAAGCCTCGATTGAGCTACCATATAGCTTGTTGTCGCCCTTCTACCTTCAATCGACTCCGCTGCCTTCATCCGCTTCATCTACGGTGAGAGGGTGACCTTTGATTGATACATGGAGTGTTATTCATTTATTGTCTCAATTTTCCAGGTGCAAAAATCATAATTTCAGCAGCAATTATTCTTCTTTATATAATAGATGATTTTGTAGTAGTGGGATTCTAGGTAGATGAATGGTCATTTTTTATGAATCAGTTTTGTATATGGTAATTATTTATGTGAATTAATTTTCAGTTTTATATAGGTTATATTAATGCGAATTAATTGTACAATTGTTTCTATAAAAATAAAATTGTACAATTGCTACTGGTAAAAGAAGAGTCTTATTGTCGAATGAATTTTTTTTTATAGCGTTAAATTGTTAATTATTGTATTAGCTTTTATTATTTTGATGTGTCTTAATGTGAGGCGTTGAAATTGAAATCTTATTGGCTATAAGAATGATGATGTATCAACTGTAGGTTTACTCTATTAGTCAAAATCATCGAGATTAGTACATTTTAGAAGATTTAGAAGATGTAGAAGATTAGAATAAGAATAACTGCCGCAATAGAGGTTTTGGTTTAAAAATAAATGATATTAATAAATTAAAAGATATAAGTTGTTGATGTGTTATGTGATGTGTCAAGCATATATTCAATGTCTGAGCTAAGACCATCCATCTTAGAGGTGAAGGGAGAATTAATTGTTACCATGAGAATTAATTTGATTGAGAGGTGAGAGAATTAATTGGAGGGAGAAAATAATAAATTGAAATGATGATGTGTAAACCTCTGATTTGATGATAATGCTGATGTGTCGACACCAGAAGAGCCCTCAATCAGGATTAGTAAGATATTTAGATTTAGATATTTAGATTAGATATTTAGATTTAGATTTAGATTAGATTTAGATTAGATATATATGCACTCACAAAGAAGAAGTCTATTTATACAATTTTATGATTTAGTATGTCAACGAGATTTTTATCTTCTATATCAATTAATTCTTTTTTTAATACTTTTAGAGTTTCAGTTCATTAAATAAATCTAATCCATCATACGTTGTAATTTCTTTCCAACTCCGGATTTTATAAAGTCTTTCATTCTTTAATGTAAAAAGTAATAATTTTAAATTGTTCAAATAGACTTTGTAACTTGATCAAGTATCTAAACAAAATAGTTAATTATAGATTTTCCATAGACATTTGTATATGTTAGAAATAAAATTACGGTTAGTATATATAAGTAGACAGAAATTTATTTGGTAATTTCTTTATAATTGTTATTACTAATAAAATTATTTATTTATTACGTAGATACAATTAGGTGGTTGATATTGATTTAGAGTAATTGAAAGAAAGTTTGACCGAAATTTTAGGTGGAGTAATTAATGATAATTATATTACATAATTACAGAGAATATATACACATAATTATCTATCTACCTAATTATTATAAATAACATTAGCTTGACCCGGGCCTGATAAATATAGGGAGTAGGGAGTATGGATATCTTAATATGAATTTGGGTGAATGATGGTGATTCTAAATGAAACATTACATTCAACCTTATCCATACAATGATTAGACTTGAGAGGAAGTCTAAAACATTGGGTCTATTTAGGGCTTTTTTCTATTTATTATTATTGGACTCCTCGCTCTTATTGGGTCTAAAACATGTCCACGAATAGGGTATGGGTCAAGGGACCTTTCAATTTCAACAAGCTCTTTCTTTTGTTTTTGTTTTGTTTTTTTATTTTATTTTTTAAATTATATTATAAAATATATGGTTTATATCCATTTGGTCATTCAATTTGGAACTATAATGGTGAAGTAAATTCGTCGACGACACAGTTAGAAGATTTATTCTAACTGGGTTGTTAAAAAATGGTTAACGAGCTTTGTTGTTCCCAAGACATGAATCGTAACGAGGCATTTTTAAGTTATTTTTGTTTAACATTAGTTATTATTAATTACGATATGATAGCTACAAACAAAGTAAAGTAAATAATAATAGAATAGAATAAAAAATTAGTAGGATAGGAACTACTGGACTGGATGTTTCGCGAAAAGGGACCAAAAGTGTAGGTCACCACACGGGGAGCAGTGGTAGGTAGGCGTAGCAATGGACGGCGCGGGTGGTGGGCCACTCACCGGAGCTCACCCACTCAATCTACACCCGTCCCTTCCTACATTCATCGCATCCTGACGGCCGGCCGGGCATGATAAGACTCAACTAGCTAGCTGCCTGAATTAATTGTTGACAGAATAAGCCCTAGCTAGCTAGCTAGCGGTTCTGAAAATTATATAAATTATTCATATTCATATTCATCCAATTATCTGAATTGTCTTTATCTTACACTGAAGAAATTCCTACTACAAATAATATTATTAATAGTAGTATAGATAGATAGATAGATAGATCAGGTCAGGCTACGTGGACATCTTCGTTTCCAAAGCAGGTTTGTTAACAAACACGTGCACCGTTCAAGTGTTTGAGCCGTATCTTGTCGGATCCCAAAATAAATGGAAGACAAGAGAAGATAACGTACAATTTATATCCTGTGTTTCACTTCTCGCAACAACTTTTGCTGCCTTCCATACTTACCTTTGGATGATGTAATATAGAATGTAATTTGAGACGTAGTTTTACATTGCATTATATTTATATTATGTCATTTAATAAATTAAATAATGTATTGTACTGTGTATCGGACCTAAAATCTGACCTACGACGTATTACGTTTAGAAAACGTGAATTTTTAATAGAGTCGTCACTAGTTAATTAAGGCTAACTAGAATTCTAATTTACCTAAGCGAATAACGAATTACACACCTAGGTATAAAATCGGTCTACGAACAAAAATTCAGGTTCGGGGGTTCTATTACGAGTTAGAAATATAATTTTTAACTACGCCATATCGGTACCCAATTTGCTTAATTTGCCAATTTTATCATTTACATATATTACACCCAATTAAAAAATGTCAAAATTAATCAAATTTCATCATAAAAAAAATATTAATCAGATATAATCATAAATCTAAAAAGTTAATTATAACCTATAACTCCTAGTAAAAATGAAATCTAAAATACTAAAAAAAATTTCCCACATGCTATTAAATTAAAATTAGTCAATTACAATTGAATTACTAATTAAATTTTACCAATTACATCTAAACTATTAATTAAATCTAACTAATTACATTTTAATTTTTAATTAATTATAATAGTAATTTAAAACAGAAAACTTAATAACCAATATTAATAATAAATAAATAAAAATAGACGCGGACCTCTTACCTGCAGGGAGGAATCAGCCATGGCCGGCACCGGCGACCTCGACAGCAGCGGCGGCAGGACGGTGGCAGCAGAGGGCGGAGCCGAAGGCAGGGGATGGAGCGGTGGTGAGCGACGGTGGTGGCGATGGGCGGCGTCTGGGAGAGATGGACAACCGGAGCTAGGGCGTGGACGGCAGGTCGGAGATCTGGGCATGGGGCGATGCTGGCAGTGTCGGGCTGTATGGCGTGGTGGTCGGGAAGACGATGCGGGCGAGAGCGGCGCGAGGATGGTGGTTGCTTGGCCACCGTGGGAACTATGGCCGCGAATTGAGAGAGAGAGAGAGAGAGAGAGAGAGAGAGAGAGAGAGAGAGGAGGTGGTGGTGGTAGGCAGGGCGGCATCGTCGTGGCCACCGGCGGGCTGCCCTGGCTGGACGGGGAAGAGGACCAGAAAATTAAAAAATAATAATAAAAAATAATTAAATAATTAAATAATGCACAAGAAGACAAAATTCGCACAGATCCCGAGAGAGTGATGTATTATTGCTTTGTGGTGTTTTTTTTGTTTGTGTCCTTTACAATGTAAACCTAGACCCCTATTTATACTAAAAACCTAGCCTAGATTACAGATAAAATTCAAATAAAAAATGCTAACAGATAATTATTCTAGAGAATATTCCTAAGGATATTTATCTTTACAGATAATTATTATTTTTGAATAAAAAATAATATCTGGAGATAAATATCTTACAGATAATTTTCTAAAATAAAAAAACTAATTATTATATATATATTTAAAAAATTCCGAAAATATTAAATAAATTCGAAATAATTTAAAATATATTTTATAATAATTTCCTAATGTGCCATTGAGCATTTTTGGAGACTTTGTGGCTTGACGCGTCCGAAATTTGACGTATCATGTGTAACGTCGTTACGTCCGGGTCAAAATCGAGTGTTTACAGTTTGCCCCTCTTTGGACAGACTCCTGTAGAACGTGTTCGAAGGGGTTTGTCCAAAGACGAGGAAACACTGATTTTGACCAGAAAGTATATTCTCTTCCAATTCTTCAAAGTCTTCAAGGCGGCTCATATGCTTATTCTGGTGCGGAAAGATAAAACCTCTGTCGGCGGGACGCCTGTTGGCCGTGCCTCCATTAGCGATGCATAAAGTAAAGCCTCCAGTGGCGTGCGGGAAAGTAAAGCCTCCAGTGGCGTGCAGAAAAGTAAAAACCTCAATCGACGATGCCTCCAGTGGCGTGCGACAAGGAAAAGCCTCTAGTGGCGGTGCAAAAGTAAAGCCTCCAGTGGCGTGCGGAAAAGTAAAGCCTCCAGTGGCGTGCGGGAAAGTAAAGCCTCCAGTGGCGTGCGAGAAAGTAAAGCCTCCAGTGGCGTGCGGAAAAGTAAAGCCTCCAGTGGCGTGCGGAAAAGTAAAGCCTCGATCGACGATGCCTCCAGTGGCGTGCGACAAGGAAAAGCCTCCGGTGGTGTGCATAAAAGTAAAGCCTCCAGTGGCGTGCGGAAAAGTAAAGCCTCCAGTGGCGTGCAGAAAAGAAAAACCTTGATCGACGATGCCTCCAGTGGCGTGCGACAAGGGAAAAGTCTTCAGTGGCGTACAGTAAAGTAAAAACCTCGATCGACGATGCCTCCAGTGACGTGCGATAAGGAAAAATGCCTCTAGTGGCGTCTGTCGGATAAGAGCATCTAGTGGCATATGTCGGAGAAATGCCTCTAGTGGCGTTGGTTGGATAAGGGCCTCGAGTGGCTTGACGACTTGAATGCATGTCCCTAATTTTTGCCTAAATTGCGCATGATGCGACAACTTAGCGGGATCTTTTCTTTTAATTTTTTTAATCTCTCATATTCTCTTCTTTTGCCACGGTCAAAATTTTAGACCGTGCCCCTCGGTTTTCTAATTTTTGCATGGATTGCCCCTTGGGGTTTTTATTCCATCGGAATTTTATTTTCTCTCCTTTTGCCATGATTGCATTTCTGAATTTGCTATCATGCCCCTCATTTCCTAATTTTGCCTAGGCTGCCCTTTCGGGTTTTCAACCTAACGGAAACACTCTTTTTTTTTGGTAGCCGATTAAACGGTGGCTGTGACCCGTACTTTATTTCCCGTCTCGATGCGAGAGTATTTGTAGCCATTTAGAGGGTGGCTGTGACCCTTTCCTCACCGTCTTCAATGTCGCGAGAGCTCTTTTGATTTTCATTTATTTCCATTCTGGGAGTGCTCTTTCGATTTGTAGCCGTTTTAAGGGTGGCTGTGGCCCTTTCAAATGATCTCCCGGCCTCACAAGATTCACGAGAATACTCTTTATATGTAGCCATTTTGAGGGTGGCTATGGCCCTTTCAACAATTTCCCATCCTCTCAGGATTCGAGGAACACTCTTTGTAGGTAGCCATTTTAGGGGTGGCTGTGGCCCTTTCACTCATTTCCCGCCTTCAATGTTGCGAGAGTGTTCTATATCTGTAGTCATTTTAAGGGTGATTGTGGGCCTTTATTTTGTAGTCGTTTTAGGGACGACTGTGACCCTTTTATATTTTCCCGTCCTTACAAGATTCGCGGGGTCACCCTTTTATCTGTAACCATTTGGAGGATGGTTGTGGCCCTTTATTTTGTAGTCGTTTTAGGGACGACTGTGACCCTTTTTTATTTTTCCGCCCTGACAAGATTCACAGGGTCACTCTTTTATCTGTAGCCGTTTGGAGGGTGGTTGTGGCCCTTTCACTTATTCTCCGCTTTTGATGTTGCGGGAGCGCTCTTTATCTGTAACCATTTGAAGGGTGGTTGTGGCCCTTTATTTTGTAGCCGTTTTAGGGACGACTGTGACCCTTTTTTTTATTTTCCCGCCCTTACAAGTTTCGCGGGGCCACTCTTTTATCGGTAGCCGTTTGGAGGGTGGCTGTGGCCCTTTATTTTGTGGTCGTTTTAGGGACGACTGTGGCCCTTTTTATTTTCCCGCCCTCACAGAATTTGCGGGGTCACTCTTTTATCTTTAGCCGTTTGGAGGGTGGCTGTGGCCCTTTCACTTATTCTCCGCTTTTGATGTTTGCGGGAGCGCTCTTTATCTGTAACCATTTGAAGGGTGGTTGTGGCCCTTTATTTTGTAGTCGTTTTAGGGACGACTGTGGCCCTTTTATTTCTTCACTGCTCTCACAATATTAGCACAAACACTCTCTTTATTTTTATGTAGCCGATTAAAGGGCGGCTGTGACTAGGGCTGTCAAATTTACCCGCGACCCGCAAACGACCCGTTAACGGGTCGGGTACGGGTGACCCTAATCACACCAACGGGTCATTTACGGGTCAACCCGTTAATGACCCGTTGAGGCCGGGCCGGGTACGGGTTTAGGGTAATGACCCGTACCCGGCCCGTGACCCGTGTAAATCATTTTTTTTGCCTATATTTTTAATTCCTAAATTCAAATTTAATTCTAAATTTCTAAATTCTAAAACACTTCAGGTAGACTGCTTAACTGCACAAACATAATTAGCAATTTTCCGTGTTTTTGTTCATCACGTGACCCATTTCGTCCAAATTATAAATAGAAATCCTAATGAAACTAACAATTTGTAAAAATATGAAACTTGTACTACCAAAGTATTTAAAAAAAAAAATTGCTAGCACATATGTTTGACCCGGGTCAACCCGTGACCCCGGGTACGGGTCTGCGACCCCTGACCCGTGGTGACCCCCGGGTCAATCACGGGTCGGATGGTCGGTGACCCGCGGGTCACGGGTCACGGGTTGTGACCCGTTGACAGGCCTAGCTGTGACCCTAAAGAAAATGAGTTTTTTTTTTTTTGCTCTTTTTTTTCTTGCTTTTTTCATTTTACCTTTTTCCATGACTGCCCCTGCGGGTTTTCAATCATGCCCCTCTCCCTGACTTTTGCCTAGGTTTTCAACCTAACGGGAATTTATTTTTTCTCTCTTTCTTCTTTTTTCAAATGGAAAGAAAATCTACAGAAACTAATCAACAACAACTATTTTAAATGCCCCTAATAGCAGATTAAACCTTTTAATTTATCGGAACTTCTCAGGAGGAAAACTTGTCAAATAAGTTGATTATGTCGATGTCTTGAATGGAGGATCCTTTCAATGGGTGGACGCCACCGACAATAATTTCTTCTTTTTCTTCCTCTCAAATGCTATTTCATTAGCACGGTCGATCTTCATGGAATCTCGATCTTTCTTAATAGGAAAATCTCTGGATGTCTTCTATCTTCAACCATGCTTGATCTTAACAGGAATGCCCCGCGGCTACATCTGACTGGTTCATAATTCGTCGCATGCTGGACGAATGACCTGATTAACGAACACACATGGATGGTGTTGAGTTTGCACAGTAGTCCGCAAATGGTAATTTAGGCATATATATCGTCTGAGGTATCTGAGATAAATTCGATAGCCGGCATAAGAATGGTCGGCGAGCGAGGGGCCGTACACGAGATGTGCTCTTTAGGAGTTTTGATTTGGATGATTATCCAAGCTGCACAATGAATAAGGAAAAACTCAAAATTCGGGAATAAAAATGATCACAACTTTTCTTACCTGGGAGTTGGATTTTTCAGTGGGCAATGTGCTCGCTATGCGACTGGACCTGCTGCATGTCCTGATTCTCTTGCTCCACAACTTGTGTGTGTACACCTGCTGAAAAGTACATGCCCCTAGTGGCAGACTGAAAGTTTCAGAACTTTTTTCGGAAAATGATTCGGTTGATCGAGTCAAGCTACATTGATCGGCACATTGAATCTTCACGGGATTCTTGACGATCTCTTGAAATTTTCTCATCTCCTGACATGTCCGATCTCAAAGGGAGATGCCCCATGGTTACCGCTGAATGGTTTAAACCTGGCCACATAACGGTTATATACCTCGTCTTGGAAAGCGCATGAATTTCACACGTGACGGGTGAAATTTTTCCTAGAAACTCTTCGAAGCGCTCACGTTTCACACGGTTGCGGCATTGGTTGAAGTGGTCATCCGACTTGCAAAAGAGTAGGGACACTCAAATCTCAAGGAAAAAATTAAGTACAATTTAACGCACCTCAGCGTTAGATATCTCGAGTGTGCAATTTGTTCGTTGTGCAACTGGATGACTTCATGTTTTTTTTTTGTTGCCCCATTTAACCGGCATAACTTATGTGTACATGATACCTTAACCAAGGGTACCTGAAAAGAGTGAATGCAAAATCAGTGTAGAGAATATGAGAAATCATGCATGATTTTTTTTTTAAAAACTCTAATGTCATTCATTTCATAATTTTGGTTACTTTTTTGAAAATGAATCAAAACTTATGATCAAATGTTTTTTGCGCCATCATGTAGTTTACTGAGTTTGCTGAGTGTGTTATCTGGCTCGAACGCGGGACAAATGCTCAAAACAAAGTTTTTTTCAAAAAGATTTTATCGTCCTTTGTTTAAACTCGAATAGTAGCACTCAACAGCGCAGTTAAACTATTTTCTCAAAAAGGGATCAAAACTCCCATTTTTTAAATACTCGCTCATGTGAATGTTGAAATGACGATCTTGCCAAAAAAGGTGCAATACACTTTGGATAAGAACGAATGACATTTTGAGTTTTTTTTTTAAATGCTCATGCATGCTTGAAAGTTAAAATTCTACTGATAAGAAAGTTACAACTTACAACATATTACCTGAATGACGCATATGAAATGCATTTTTGAAAGTTAAAATTCTATTCTAAGAAATTCACAACTTACAACAGTTTACCTGAATAATGCATATGAAATGCATATTTTGAAATGAAAATTTAAGGTGGATTTTTGAAATAATGCAATTGAGATGCATGCGTGAATTTGAAAGCTCTATAGCTAAAAAAAAAAACTCACAATTTTTCTGAAATGTTTTTTTATAAAAAAAAAAAAAAGCATATTGAATGCATGCTTAAAAAAAATCAGGTAAAAAGGTTTTTTGAAATGATGCATATGCAATTCATGTTTGAATTTAAAAAAAACTCTAAGAGTCAAAAAAGGAACTACAAATTTTCCTAATTTTTTTTTAAATGATGCACATTGAATGCAGTAACAAAATTTTACAACTTACATGAAAGTTTTTTTCCAAAAAATAATGCGTATGAAACACATGCTTGAAATAAAAAATTCTGGTAAGTAATTTTGAAAACAACACATGGAGTACATGTTTGAAACTAAATGTTCTACAACTAAGAATGTGTACAATCTATCAACATATTGTTTTTCCTAAAACAATGCACATAAGATGCATACTTGAGATGAAAGTCCTACAGTCAAGATAATTTACAAGTTATCTGAAAATATTTTTTTTGTTTTTGTTTTTTATTGAGGAAAAAACAATGCATCTTGGATGCTCAAAATTAAGAATCAGGCGAAAAGTTTTTATTTATTTATTTTAAGGATGCATATGAGATGTACAAAAATAAATACAAGATGCAAAGTTAAAAATAAAAGTTCCACAACTGAGAAAAATTATAATTTACCTGAAAGTTTTTTTTCGAAAATAATGCATATGACATGCACGTTTTTTTTATTAAAAATTCAGATAAAATGTTTTTTTTTTAAACAAAGAGTCCTAAAACTAAGAGAGCTTACGGTTTATCTAAAAAGTTTTTTTAAATTAATGCATATTGGATGCATTATTAAGATAAAACAATTTAGTTAAATTTTTTTTTTTTAAATGATACATATGGAATGCACGTTTGATATTGGAAGCTCTAACAGTTAAAGCGGGATTACAAATTTTCCTAAAAAAATTTTTGTTTTTTTTTTGTTTTGTTTTTTTGTTTTGTTTTTTGTTTTTTTTTTTGTTTTTTTTTTTTTTTCAAGCAATGCATATACAATACACTAACCAAAATTACAACTTACCTGAAAAGTTTTATTCAAGAATAATGCGTACAAAACACATGTTAAAAAATGAAAATTCAGGTAAGAGGTTTTTAAAAACAAAATGCATATGAAATGCATGTTTGAAATTTGAAAGGAAGCCCAAACAGTTAAAGCGGAAAAAAAAAATTGTTTTTATTTGTTTTTATTTTTTTGTATTTTTAACAATGCATATACAATACACTAACCAAAATTACAACTTACCTGAAAATTTTTATTCAAGAAAAATGCGTACAAAACACATGTTAAAAAATGAAAATTCAGGTAAGAGATTTAAAAAAAAATGCATATGAAATGCATGTTTGAAAGGAAGCCCCAACAGTTAAAGCGGAAAAAAAATTTGTTTTGTTTTTTTATTTTTTTAACAATGCATATACAATACACTAACAAAAATTACAACTTACCTGAAAAGTTTTTTTAAAAAATAATGCGTACAAAACACATGTTAAAAATAAAAATTCAGGTAAGAGATTTTTTTAGAAAAAAATGCATATGAAATGCATGTTCGAAAGGAAGCTCTAATAGCTAAAGAAAAAAATGTTTTTTAAGTAATGCATACGTAACGCACTAACAAAATTACAACTTACCTGAGAGGTTTTTATTTTTATTTTTAATGCGCATGAGACGCATATATAGAATAAAAATTTAGGTAAGGTTTTTTTTTTTTTTTTTTTTTTAAATAATGCATCTGAAACACATGTTTAAAAATAAAAATCTATAACTAAGGGATTAACTACTTAGCTAAGAATGTTATTTGGTTTTTCTGAAAATAACGTATACATAATGCATTTTAAAATTAGAAGCTCTAATAGCTAAAAGAGAGTTAAATTTTTCATGAGAATGGTTTTTTTTTTTTTTTTTTGAAAATGATGCGTTAATTATGAATTACAACTTACTAGGTTTTTTTTAAAAATAATGCGCATGAGACGCATGTTTAGAACAAAAATTCAGGCAAGAGGTTTATGAAAACTGTGCATAAGGAATGTACGAGACATGTTGCAAATATGATTTTTTGTTTTCTTGGTTTTTTTAAATGCGATGGGATGCATGCTTATAAATAAAAGTTACGCAGTTAGAAATAAAAATTTATAGTTATCAGATAACTTGCAACAAAAACACGGATAAACACGACATGTTAGGGGGGTAACAAAAAATGTGTGGCTTTGCTCTACAAAGTAGGTTCCACTGATAGGTTCCCGACAAGGTGGTTTCCTCACCCCATTATAGGGATCATAAGACCTTCGCAAGCGAGTAGAGTTTTTTCGAGCCGTACCGGCGGCCCAGCCGCTCCGGTCGTACCGTACTAAACCTTCGGGGTTCCTAATCGCCCTGAGTTTTAGGCGTTTTGGAGATTACACTAAAGTGGGTGTGTGCGAATTCAAACAATGCCACAAAAAAACGTTAGCTAATGACTTTAAAAATATGTACCTGTCACACAAAAAAACAAAGTTAGAATGGTGAATATAATAAAATATGAAAACTCAAAAAAACAAGGCAATAAGGGAATACAATGAGCCCGAACCCTCTAAATACTCCCCAGCAGAGTCGCCAAATTGTCGGACCTAAAATCTGACCTACGGCGTATTACGTTTAGAAAACGTGGATTTTTTATAGAGTCGCCACTAGTTAATTAAGGCTAACTAGAATCCTAATTTACCTAAGCGAATAACGAATTACACACCTAGATATAAAATCGGTCTACGAACAAAAATTCAGGTTCAGGGGTTCTATTACGAGTTAGAAATATAATTTTTAACTACGCCCTTTCGGTACCCAATTTGCTTAATTTGCCAATTTTATCATTTACATATATTACGCCCAATTAAAAAATGTCAAAATTAATCAAATTTCATCATAAAAAATAATATTAATCAGATATAATCCTAAATCTAAAAAGTTAATTATAACATATAACTCCTAGTAAAAATGAAATCTAAAATACTAAAAAAAATTTCCCACATGCTATCAAATTAAAATTAGTCAATTACAATTGAATTACTAATTAAATTTTACCAATTACATCTAAACTATTAATTAAATCTAACTAATTACATTTTAATTTTTAATTAATTATAATAGTAATTTAAAACAGAAAACCTAATAACCAATATTAATAATAAATAAATAAATAGATAAAATAGACGCGGACCTCTTACCTGCAGGGAGGAATCAGCCATGGCCGGCACCGGCGACCTCGACAGCAGCGGCGGCAGGGACGGTGGCAGCAGAGGGCGGAGCCGAAGGCAGGGGATGGAGCGGTGGTGAGCGACGGTGGTGGCGATGGGCGGCGTCTGGGAGAGATGGACAACCGGAGCTAGGGCGTGGACGGCACGTCGGAGATCTGGGCATGGGGCGATGCTGGCAGTGTCGGGCTGTATGGCGTGGTGGTCGGGAAGACGATGCGGGCGAGAGCGGCGCGAGGATGGTGGTTGCTTGGCCACCGTGGTAACTATGGCCGGCGAATTTAGAGAGAGAGAGAGAGAGAGAGAGAGAGAGAGAGAGAGAGAGAGAGAGAGAGAGAGAGAGAGAGAGAGAGAGAGAGAGAGAGAGAGAGAGAGAGAGAGAGAGAGAGAGAGAGGAGGTGGTAGGCAGGGCGGCATCGGCGTGGCCACCGGCGGGCTGCCCTGGCTGGATGGGGAAATATGCAAATTTGCATTTTTTTACTAAAACCGGTCGGACCCGGTTCGGACCGGGTCCGACCGGCCGAACCGGGAACCGGTGGCCCTGCCGGTTCAGGCCCCGGTCCGGTTCTGATAACACTGTGTATTATTGCTTTGTGGTGTTTTTTTTTTTTGTCATTTACAATGTAAACCTAAACATCTATTTATACTAAAAACCTAGTCTAGATTACAGATAAAATTCAAATAAAAAATGCTAACAGATAATTATTCCAGAGAATATTCCTAAGGATATTTATCTTTACAGATAATTATTATTTTTAAATAAAAAATAATATCTGGAGATAAATATCTTACAGATAATTTTCTAAAATAAAAAAACTAATTATTATATATATATTTAAAAAATTCCGAAAATATTAAATAGATTCGAAATAATTTAAAATATATTTTATAATAATTTCCTATGTGCCCTTGAGCATTTTTGGAGACTTTGTGGCTTGACGCGTCCGGAATTTGACGTATCATGTGTAACGTCGTTACGTCCGGGTCAAAATCGAGTGTTTACACTGTGTGAAATCGATTGTAATATAAAATTATGTCTAAACCTCCTCTATTGCAAAGTAATATTACATCAAATGGTACTTCAAATATTATAAAGTTATTATTATTTATTACATAGATATAGTACTTTGTCTAAAATTGAGTTCACCCGACAATAAAAAACCTGATAATTTATGGACGAGTTTTACTCTTTATAATACCCATTTAACGTGCCCACCCCTAATTCATATAGCTTTTAAACATGTTTGATCTCATTCGACTTTTAAATAATTGGAACTTACTTTTTGTATAATTTTATTTATTAAATGAAAAAACTAACCATTCATAAGAGTAAATAATAATATGATAAATATTTAGGTACAACTCAAAATAGCTAGAGATATCTCAATTACAATAACATATTTATCATCATATATATAGATACATAGATTATTAATTATTATGACCATCAAAAGAAAGACTTAGCTTGCTTATTCATCACCCTTTCAAATATGAAGTGTCGAAGCTTAGAGGGCTTTCCCATGCAGTTTTGCTTAGGTGCCAACTAGTTACTAGATGAGGCTACAGTTTACCGTTGTACAGTATTGGACCGAAAGAAACTAAGTTGTTTGGTCAGCAGGAGGAGTGATGAGTTTATTATCACTAAACAGCCAAAATAGTAAGATTCTTGAAACTTGTATATTATAAAATAATTAGAACATAAAGCCAAAAGAATTAGAAGAAGAAGAATAAAGTAGAGCTATAATAATTAATTAAGAACACCAAAACCAAGAATAAAGAAGAAGAAGAAGACTGATCTATATATCATATATATATAGTCTCTTAATTAGTTCCGTGCATAATAAGCTTCCTGTGCTCCTCTTCTTTTCTTCTTTACCTTTTTCATCATCTCCTTCGTCATCTACTCCACTCAGCTCTCCACTTTTGACAGCTTTCATTGGCAATCATCGAGACTGACTGTGATGCATATGGATTGACATTCCCTTTTGACTTGTTCGAGAAAAGGCTCAGATTTTCTTACCAGACGATGATGATTGTGGCAGGTGATGAAGCTTTGAGCTACTAATATAAATACATCTGAAAGCGAGGTGGGTCTAATTCGTGTGATCTACTGTTTATCTTACCCAAAACCTTTAAAACTCCAATCTTTATCTTGAGCTTGAGTTAATTACATGCTGTAATATATAGTTCTAGATTTCGGAGAGTCCACAGTTTGCCATGCCGCTTTTCGAGTTCTTTCGGGTGCCTAAAGGGAAGCTCGATCCGGTCCAAGAAAAACCCGGTTCCTGTTTCGATGAATCGTCCTCTCGGTAAGTTCATTTCTTCACCATGCATAATTTAGAATGTAAAATAATACATGCATATATAAGAGTTAAAGTATATGCAAACTTAAGTATGTTTGTTGTTGTTATATTATTTGCAGCAATGAGGATGGAGTGATTGAATTGGGGTGGGAAAATGGTCAGCTTCTGAAGCAAATTCATGGTAGCACTAGCAGCAGTAGAGCTAGTAAAACCCAACCTTTGAACTTGAACAATCTAGATAATGACCAAGTTACGAAAATAAAAATTCCGGACAATTCGAAAGATTTTCATCCCTCAGTTGAACTAGGAACGAGTCGAAACGATTATCTGGTTCCTTGGTTGAGCAATTTTCCAATGCAAAATGATTACAACTCGTATTTCTCTTCTGAAAGTGTTGATGTAAACCCTGGGCAGCAAGAAAAAGCTAGTTTTGAAGCAAACCGTGATCCCCTTTTGAGTTCTAATAATTTTACTGCTTCAGCTACTAGTTACCAAATATACCCACCAATGCCAATGCCATTCCAATCTCCATCCGCATTTTCATGTCTTAAATCCCAAGCCATTGATAGTGACAGCATTACAAGCGAATTAGCGAGTAGTGATAAGAATGACAACATGGGTTCTGCGAATGTTGGTTGCTTTTCAAGACCATTTGCTCTGATGAGTAGTAGTATTGATAAAGCAGATGGTTCGGGATTTTCGGGTGTGGATGGGAGCAGAGACAAGGCAGCTTTGGATGTTCCAAACATCATGTTTGGTTTGTCCAGATCCAAAGTTAGGCCTACTGAAATCATTATTGGTAGTAGTAGTACTTTACGCTCTGCACCAGATAAAACAGCTGTGACGAAAGTTGCTGATGGTGAGAAGAAATCGGGTTCGTCTTCGGTTTGCTCGGGCGGTTCTGATGAACCACAGAATAATCTGAAGAGAAAATCCCACGAGGCTGAATCGTCTAGTGAAGTTCGTTTTGTCAACTTTGTGCTGTATTTTTTTAATGTTCTGCAGTAATTCTGTTCTTCGTATAAGTTAGTATGTCTCATGTTACAATCATCAGGATGCTGAAGATGAATCGGTGAGTGTGAAGAAACGAGCCCCGAATCAAGGTACTAAAGGCAAGAGGATTCGATCTGCAGAAGTGCATAATTTATCCGAAAGGGTGAGAAACATTAAATTGAAATCATCATCATGTGTATTTCTTAGAATTGAACATTAACATAGATAGAACTGATTCTGATGTTTTCTTGTTTTTGCAGAAGCGAAGGGACCGAATAAATGAGAAGATGCGTGCCCTGCAAGAGCTAATACCGAACTGCAACAAGGTTGTCTGGTCTGCTTCAACATTGCTATAACTATATTTATGTCCCAAGAGATTCCTTTACTTATTTCCCAAGGCACTAAAATACATGCCCTTTGCAGTAAAATCTTGTGCCCCAAGAAACTGTTTCTATCAATGGTTTATTTCTTTGCTGATTTTGGGCATATCAAAGCTGATAGGTGGACAAAGCTTCCATGCTCGATGAGGCGATTGAGTATCTCAAGAGTCTGCAGCTTCAGTTGCAGGCGAGTCTTCCCCAATTAAATCGATATTCGTCTTTGTTACTTAATCGTTTCTTCCTAATTAGTTCGAGCAGTTGTAACAACTTGGCACCTTATATACGTACAGATAATGACAATGGGATCTGGTATGTATATGTCGCCGATGATGCTACCCACCGCAATGCAACACATGGTTCCGCCAATGGCTCACTTCCCAAACATGGGCATAGGAATCGGAACTTTCGCACGTCCTTCGATGCCAATGCCGAACCTTCAATTTTACGGTATTCCCGGGCAAGGTTTTCCTCTAGCAATGCCTAGGTCGCCTTTCATCCCTCTAGCAGCTTGTCAGGGTCCTGAAGCAAATGTGAGGAGATCGTGCCAGATAACTGATTCGATGAAACAGTCGAAGAATCAGGTCGGTTATTAATGTTATTCATAATACCTTGGTTTCTACTAAAGAAATGATATTGCTAATTGAACAAGGGGTTTGCCTTGATGGTAAGGCTAACCAATATTACTTGCCTCGCAAGAAATTGTTATACAACAGTAAGTATATATCTCTAAATGGATTATGACTTAATGACAAGTCTCTTTAACATTGCTTATTCATTAAACTGCAGTCTGCAGAGGCTCAAGATATCAATGGAAGAGGTATTTCCAACTCGCAAATGAAGCACTCTAAATACCCGGACATCACGACCCGTAGGTATATATGGTTTTCTTTTTTTCCATTTCATTGTGTTGATTAACTATGAAATCATAGTTTTACTCTTTTTCTTTTATGCAGGTGATGATCAAAATTGAGCCCATATGACATTAACACATAATGTAAATAACCGGGTTTGCGCCTCAGTTGTTCGATCGACCAACTGTATAAAGTATGTATAATAAGTTGTTTATCTTGTAAATTTTTAACCCTGATGACCATTGATCAGATAGTGATCATGCATATCGTATCTTATAACCAATAGACTCTGAATTCCATATTCTTTGCATAAATTGACGCGAAAGTTAATCGACAACTTTTTCGGGGTAGTAGATTGAAAGAAAGAGGGGGTTAATTAAAAATCTTTTTGAGGGTCCTTTACAGATATATAGTTTGATGTGATTAAAGAAAAGGGGATCAAACAGCACTTCTTATCATGTTTTCCTTCTTTATTAAGTCAAATCCTTCTTCTTCTTCTCTATGTTTCCATGCCTCCTTTCTTATCATTAATAATCCATCTTCATCAACTGGAAATGACATCTCGATAACATTGTAATCATCGTCCCGGAGTATATAGTTCGGTAGATTAAGAGTTCTAGCTAGCTATATGTATATTCTTACACCAAAGAAAAAGGGAGATTATATATCAATCTGATCAACTAGTATGATGATTGATTTGATGATCTTAAGCTTCTTGATATGGTAAGCAAAATGATGATAAGGTCTTGCTTAATTAATATGGAGGTCATTAACTAAAGAGAGATGCATGTGCTTATGTTTCTTAACAACTGTGGATGGACCCCTCCTTTTGTTTCCTACTGTACAATTTTCCTTCCTGTTGTGGCTTTCTTAGCTGTGATATGATTCTTTATAGCACTATAGTAAAAAGAAAAGAGAGTAAGAACATTTTTAAGAAGCAAAAGAAACTCATTTTGTTATAAGACCGGTCTACTATGATATCTGTGAGGTCCTGATTTGTTCTGCATTGGATAGAAAAAAATGATATATATATATATATTTATTGTTTAAGTCTAACTTAAAATCCTTCTTCTTTTGAGCTAAAGTAATGACAACATGCCAGGCAAATTAAGTTGGTATCAAAGTCGACCCGGATTGTGAGAGCTTGCACAATTAATACACTATCTGGAAAAATATTAGTTGGTCATGTGAACACTAAATGTATCTGAAAGTATAGGAACCCGTAAGTCCCCAATCATTTACCAATTTACACAATTTCACTTTATCCCATATAAGAAAGCTGTAATTGATTTGAATCTCTTATAAATAAGGGATATACAATTATATTTAGTGCAATAAAATTTTGTTCTTTCTATGTGTCCAAATTCAAATAAGGGATTAATAATCACAGTCAAGTTTTAATGCATTACAATATCCAATCAAGTATTAATGAGATTAACATGTTGCATAAAATTGTTAAGAGATGATCGAGTTGGCAGTTTCCTAATCGATGAATAATTAATGGACTATGAATAATTATTATAATTAAGAAAGAAGTGAGGAAGAAAATATATATAGATATGGCAAAGGCAACTACAGTTGTTCTCCAAAGGGCATATAAGAGAATTATGTGCCTAATGTCTCTATCAAATGGACACTTGATTGGCTAAGAGCCTTAATTATTCTCTAAACTCATCGAGTTCTTCATCTCATCATGGCTCTTCACCAACTTGTATATATGATCTGATAAATATATTGCATTTTGGCCCCTCGATTTTCATCTTTTGCTGAGAATTTCCGCAGCCTTTATTGATTTTTGTCCGAATTTGATAGCATGTGTGAGAAGGAGTGGTTGACTTAATCAAACAGCTAATTTACATGGTTTTAAAATCCTCTAATTGATGGTTAATAACTTAATAATATACGTTCATAGGATTGAGAATAATCAGCAAGAATCTCTTTTTTTGGGGACGAATATTAAATATTCGAAATCCCGAAGGATGTTTGAGGAGACCTTCGACTTTATAATTCAAAACGACAAAACTTCATTGCTAATACTATTTGATCGAATTGTGGAAAATTATTGGGTTCATTCAATTAATTTGTCGTAATGATTAATTATTTCTTCTGATCATCGAATATTTTTAAATTATTTACAAATATTCCCTAGTGTGTCTCATGGTGATTAAACAAAGTTGTATGTCCCCGACCAGTCCATGATATTGTATGATCTCTAGCCATGATTCAAAGTGTTTCGGATGATATAAATGTCAAATAGCCTGAACTTCATTTTTCAAGTGTTTCTTTGACTAAGAAGCCTTTATATAAACAAATATTTTATCTAAAGAAAATTTAATCTAAATTTTTTTTAAGCGTACATGGATAAATTGACTATTGTGAGATTTAACTTTAACATCAATTCTAAAATTTATGAACATAATTTTATAGTAGTCTGTGACGTGACACTGTCAGTAATTATGAGTTTTAAAACTTGTTAGAAAAATTTATGTCATTAAAAAGATTTATATTATTTTAATATTTATACATGTATTAGTTTATTATTTATTATCTTATTTTTTTTAACCTTATGTATTGTAAATTTTTTACACAATAATCTGATTTACAAATTTTTGTAAAAATAGATGTAAAGAGTTGTCTAACAATATATAATATTAGTATGTACGTTAATCTAAAAAAGTAGAATTATACTTAATTAAATCATATAATGACACGTGTAAAAGTCGGCTATTTATTAGGAATACATTAAAAATGCATAACTTTTTAATATATATTAAAATAAATTATTGTACAAATCATAAATGAATAAATATTATAACATAAATTCTCAATTACTTTTAATTTGCACAATGTGTGGTCAATGACTAGTTTACAATATTGTTGCTTTCCATCCCGTGATCTTACTGTAACAAGTTGGAATTCATTTTAAAGTAAAATAAAATGTCGTTCTCTTCCATGATGATTAATCAATCTATTTAAGTGTATAAAAATTACAAAGATTAGCATAATAAGCGGATGGGAAAAAAAAGCATGCAATGGCGCTATCATCATCATCATATTATATACAAATTGTATTTGTCGAGATCACAAAATAAGATATTAAAATAAATAAATAAAACAAATAATTCCCAAACTTCTTGAATGAATATGAATATAGAGCTAGCTTTCTTTTTTTCTTTCTGGTTCCTCCTTATTAATTGGGGTCTTCTTTCTTTATTTCTTGTCCTAGCTATCTCCTTCAATTGATCTATTCTTCTACTAGCTAGCTACAATATATCCTCTCTCGAAAATTATAGCAACTGTTTTGACACAGTTAACTACGCATGGGAAGACACTCTTGCTGTTACAGACAGAAGCTAAGGAAAGGCCTCTGGTCTCCTGAGGAAGATGAGAAGCTCTTCAACTACATCACCAAGAACGGCCATGGCTGTTGGAGCTCCGTTCCCAAAATAGCAGGTATATATATACAATATCATCTTTCATTTAATAATTAATTAAATAATTATTGAATATTGATTAATGGTGCATATATACTACAGGTTTGCAGAGGTGTGGAAAGAGTTGCAGATTAAGATGGATAAATTACTTGAGACCTGAGTTGAAGAGAGGTGCATTCTCTCTTGAGGAAGAAAACCTCATTATTGAGCTACATGCAGCACTTGGCAACAAGTAGGTCTTCATTATATCATCATTACATTTATGTATTTTTATAATAATCCATTAACTTGGGTGTTTTTCTTTGGTTTATAATTAATTAAGGTGGTCGCAGATTGCGGCACAATTACCTGGAAGGACTGATAACGAGATTAAGAACTACTGGAACTCGTACATTAAGAAGAAGCTGAAGCAGAGAGGGATCGATCCGGCCACCCATAAGCCGTTTTCGGAGGTGATCAAGAACGAAGACAAGGATCATAATCTGCAGATTTTTCCAGAAATGATAGATAACCAGAATAATTTCTCAATTATGTCAACTTCTAAAGTGGTGATGATGAACAATAATAATAATACTGCAGCAGCAACAGATGAGCCTTCGGATTTATTAAGGTTCTTCTCTTTCCAGCAGCTCAATAATGGCAGCAGCAGCAGCAGCAGCTTCTTCAACATTCCTATCTCGAATGCTTCCGAGTTTGATCGGGTTCGTCCCTCGGTTAGCATTCCATCGGATAACAGTTCTTCCGACATGTTTGAGAACACGAGCCCGTCTTTTTCATGGCAGCAGTCCCAGGTTGTTTCGAATTCATTGGAGTTGGAAGATGGAAACACTAAGTGGTCTGATTTTTTGCTGAATATCGGGAGCTCCACGACTACACCGGCCAATATCAATGAACAGCTGCCAGGAATCAAACAAGAACTTATAAACTTCCAACCAGATCATCACGGCTATGTGGGCTTCCGACATATACTTTAAGTTAATTTAATTAAGGATCATCTTTTGTTTGTTATATTTGTTAATTTTCTGTAAATGCATGGGTCACATACAGATTCATAAGTTTCTTCATTTTCTTCTTATTCAACTGTGCATGAAGCATAACGCCATCTCATCTGTCACTCTGTGTTCATGATCATGTACTAATATTGTTCAGTTTTTTCTAATCTTCTTCTCTTGTAGTTTCATTTTTTCCACCCCATAATAAAATGTTTATCTAGTGTCCATATTTCACGTATATTAGGAAATTACGTTTTGACAAATATGTGCCTGATATAATTTATTTTTTACTTTCATTTACTAATTAAAGATTTGTAAGTGTTGCAATCTAGTATCTTTACTTTGCCATATTGGCTGCAATACGGTATATGTACTTAATTATACTATATGAAGTGTATAGTAAAATATATGTAGTGAACACATGCGTGACATGTTTTCAATTTCCATATTCTTGAGCTGACAACTCATTAGATAGAGCAACACTTTTACTCGGTACCTAAAGTAAAAAAAGAAAAAAAATTCTTATATAGTTATCAAAACCTACTTTCTAAAGCTCTTAACTCAGCCCATGCATGCACACATCAGTATAATCTTTTTACCTATCAATTTATAATTATATATGTTGAATTCTGCACCCTTACATACAAAGGGCAAGAGGCACCGACATAAAACAAACGACGAGTGATTAACATATATATACGTACGTTTCTAACTTTATATTTACTATCATGTACTCCTGACTATGATTTTCTTAGTGAACTGTCGGTTCGTTTGTCTATCTATTGGTGAATCTTTTAGGTTGAAAGATCCATGCTAGGCTTGCTTCACGAAAAATCAAAGTGTGAGAAATTTCTAAAAGTTGAAAGGGGAATCTTTATTTGTTCTCTTTAATGCAATTATGCAAGTGTGTTAGTGTCTGTCCGCTGATGATCGATGGAGATAGCTTTCACTTTCACATTCTGGAAATTGATGATAAAGGGATTATTAGTCATTTAACTTTGAAGTCACTTCATTTCTCTTTCCAGTAAGTAGCTAGATTGATTATAGATCATATATATATATATATATATATATATATACTAGTTATCTTCGCACGTGCGTTGCACGTGCATGTTTTATTTTTTTCAATTAAAATATATTTCACCTTTTAATCTACATCCATAGATTTAGTATGCTCATTCATTAATGTATTTCAGCTTCTGTAGGAAAAAAAAGAACAGTTATCAATTTACACCCTACTCACTATTCAATAGAGACTATTATAATCTCACTATAAACATTATGTCAGTCCAAACACTCAACATCATATCTGGCATAAATGAAAAAGCCAAAAAGAATAGACAAATAAGGAATAAATAAGCAAAAAAAAGTAGACTAATATGAATTATATTGTCTATTCTTTTTAACTTACTACTAAAGAGTAGACTGATATGAATGTCTATTCTTTTTTACTTACAACTGCAAGTAAATAGTTTCAATCTGCATTATATTATTTTTATATGCATAGATGTCCGTATACACTATGTTAGAGTATATGAACATGTTTAGACTTGATTGTAACACATCTATGATGTTTATGATTAGATATTACCGTTGTGAGTTGATGAGGGAGTAGAGGGTGACCATGCAAGAGATAGTCTCTTGAAGCAACATGGAGCAGGTTAAAAAAAAAAAATTGAGTAGGGTGAGTTCAAAGTTGTGTCCTGAATTGATTCTTTGAACATTTTGGCTATAAGCTCTTCAATTGAGAGCAGGTAGATGCTTCTTCATCATTTTGGAATATCTGTACATCACTTTCTGAGCAGGTATTATTGTGATTCAGCAGACTTGTTTCATTAGTGTAATCAGTGTCGGAAGGTGTAAGTAACTCTGATCAGTTTACTCATCTTCTAGCTCTTCTAGATACATCAATTTACATTACTGACCAATCTAGTATGCTACAAGCATTCAATCTCTCACTGGTTTCTTATAAAGGTTTTTTCTTTTTTAGGAAAGAACCATTTCAATTGACTTTGATCTTGAAATAGGGTTTCTCTTACATATATATATATATATATGGAAGTAACTTTCTACGATGAGTAAGTTTGATCCTAAACATCATAGATGTGTTACAATCAAGTCTAAACATGTTCATATACTCTAACACACTATAGTAAAACCTACAATTTATTTTTTAAAGATTGACCAGTTTACCAGCAAATCAAAGATACCAGAAGATTATAAGTCTGTCCCACACATGGCTGCTCCTAATGCGAGTTTTCCATCACAACCAAAGGATGCCATTAAATTTTCTTGGCCAAGACACGAACTTCAGTTGTAAATTGTGTAGTGAAGAGAAACGTCTAGCGATCTTCACATAGCTGACCCAGCGTCTGATTCAAATGGTCAACAAAACTATGGCAAGGCATTTCATATACTCCATCAATGACGAAATTGTACGGACCACAATGATTTAATACAATAAACAACAGAGATCAGATGATGTAACTATAGCATCTTCTCACTTAATTTTACCAACTTCATCTTCCATCCGTCAAAACTATGATGACAATATCTGCAACAATTATTATTATTAATTAAAAATACTACATACACATTTTGTTAAATGTTACTTATGAAACATTATAGCCTTGATTGCATATACAGCATAATTATTTAAGCATTAAACCTTAATAAAAGTAGATTCAATTGGGGATTATGGAAAAATATATACAAATTTTTTATCTCATGAAACCTCAATGGAGTTGACGAGTTTGTAATCACAATATATATCCAAAATTATAACTTACCATAATCAAATGATGTATTTGGAAGTTTTCTTGGAGAAATAGTAGAAGTGCAACTTTTGTGCAAATGGTCAAATAAATTCTAAAGGAATTTCCCCCCATAATTTCAAAAAAAGTTCACGTTGAACATCAAATTAGGGGGAAAGAAAATGACCAAGTCTGTGAATCCTTTCACTCTATGTAATGATGTCTTAAGTATTTTTACTTACAGTTCCTATAAGTATCATCACTCCAAAATATCCAAATCACCATCTCTTGATTTATCCAAACAAATTTTACGTTTGGTTGCAGCTCACTTCCAAAATAAAACATTTATAGAGTAGAACAACTGAGCAAGACACACCTGCATATATCATGGTGTCATATATGTACATTCTTTTATGTCAAACTTGCAGTGACATCAGAGATGATAGTTACACATTGCCCATGAATACTGCTAGAAAAAAAATAAAATCAGCTGAATTTTCAGAGGTGGATATTAACCGAAGAGCAACTTGAAGACACTGACAAATATTTGAATATCCAAGTCTAAAGTCTCCAATTAACCATTAAACCATTTTCAGGAATCATGAAAACTGGAGATGACACAAATGGACACATCAAGACTCGCAACATGGTAGTTTCGCTTTCTTTTTGAATTTTTATGTTATATGCAGATAGATGATCTGCATTTTCTTTTTGTCCATCATGGCATGTCAGAGATTGACAATTCAATTACATCCCACAAAATTTCAACATGTCAAAATCATCTAACCAGACCACCGAACTTCTTCTACCCATTAGTATCCCAGCAGAATTTTGTGAAGTCCAGTGGATCATCTCACACCGATGCTCAATGTGAAAATCAAACATCACACTTAATTGAATTCGACATCCATTTAAAAAAGGAGCAGTCTTGGAAAGCAATAGAAATACTCAACACTATTAATTCTAATCAAACTCCTTAGGTGCCTCATTCACAAAAGTTGTTTCCTAGTGCCAAGCAAGAGGCAGAGATTTACTTAAACTGACGACAAGATTCAGGTGTTAAATTTTTTATTCACAAAGAAATAATAGTAGATCATATCAATATGCAATTGTTTCAAAATACATCAAATTATTTTGCCAATTGACATTAAATTACCAATTTCACACAAAAAATTACATATTTAGATGAACATAAATATTCAACACTACATTTCAGACGAAAAAATAAGAGCAGACGCAGATTGTAGTTGGCACAATAGAGGGACATATGTAAAGTTATTTTTGTAGTATCACAAGCAATGGTAGTTTAAAATCATAGACCACATTGTTTATTTATATATATGGATGGGGCAGGAATATGACTAAGATCAGTACTGACCATATTCATGTCGTCAGCAAAAAGTATACACACGTCTTCCATGTATGATCTGCTACATATTTTTGCAAAAAGATTGTCCTATGTGAATATAGTAAGCATAAATTGGAAACAAACTAAATTGTAGTTTTCATACCTCAGAGAATCGAGATAGCAACATATGAAGTAAGGAAGAGATTGCAGCTTTAAGAACTGCAAAGTTGACACCTCCAATGTCAGAGTTATCGACCAGTTTATGAACATTCTTACAAACTGTCGATTAAACAATTTTTGAATAAGATCCAATTATGGAAGTTAGGCAATTGATTTGAGGGGAAATAAGTGAATAAGATGAAATTCAAGTAGATAATAGCAATCACAGCAAAAAAAAAAAAAAAAAAGACAAATGGAAAAAGAAAACATATTGGGCTTTTGAAATCTGCTACTCAAGTAGAACCAATCTCAGTTAAGTAGATGTTGCGGCACACTTAAAAAATATATATTTTTCCGGAAAATTTGCAAAAACCAGCCAAATTGGAAGGACTTTTTTTATTGTGTGCATCAATTAATAGAATGACCATATACTAAGCATCCACATGAAACCAAGTTCAGGTTGATACATATCCTTAGAGTAGAACATAATAAGCAATTAAGATTCCTAATCATATCAATAGAAGAAAGTTCCATGGTGGATCAAAATTGGTATAATTTCGGTATTTCTGAGCGTAAGAGATCTAGATACTACCGGGATTCGGAATTATGAAATAAGAGAGTTAGGGATATGTGAAACTGACCACAACAAACGAAATTGGTTAGTACAAAAGAAAAATATATGAAATGAATACTCAGCAGATGCAATTTCCACATGCAGATGAATAATTAAGAGAGTTGATAGATTAATACCTTTGACAGTTTGAAATACAACTTTCTTCTTATCCGATGTTGCGGGACCTCTTTTCAGTAATGGGGGTGGCTAATCGAGTATTTTTTGTGGCATATATTTCTTCGGTGAGTTCTTCTTCTGTGCGGTACCTCTTTCATCGCGGGATTGGTGAATTTCTTCTTTGGTGCGGAACCTGCAGTTAGTGTTTAAGAGAGGTCATTCCAATTTGGTCTGTGAATAGAAGAATCGAATCGGAATAAGGCTTCACTACTGAAAGTAAGCATCATCAACGTACCAATCAGAAGCATAAATGGGCGAATTCAAGCAGCAACGGTGGTCGGGTAGGCGGAAGGCGTGAGGGATATTTGGAAGCGGCGGAGTCCAATCTAGTTGAAATTTGTAAGGGGTCGGGGTGCCAAGAGAACATCCGTATAGTGAATTGCAGTGGCTGAGGGGCTGGCGGCGGGCGATCAGGAGCGTCGTACTCTGGGGGCGGCGTGCGCCAGGCGGATGGTTTGGTAAGAACGGAGAGAGGTTGTGTGGGGAGGCAGAGAGAGTTAAGAGTTTTTTAACTGGTGTTTCTTTTTCTTCTTCTGAACGGGGTGGTCTACTGGTCTTGTGCTTAGTTAATGTTTTTATTTATACTTGATGGTGGGTCGGTTCGCTACGGTTCGATTTGAGATTATGTTAAACCGGACCGAGAATTGTACCCATTGGAGGAAGGTATGTGTCTTTTGGGGGTGAGGACCCTCCTCAATTTATATATTGGTAAAGAGATATATATATAAATGCAGGTTGCTTCTCAATCAATCAAACTGATCGATGAGTGAAAAATATACATAGATAAAGCATATGCAATGTTGTTTTTTTTTTTTTTTTGAATATACTATTTCATTGGGTGCACCACTAAATGGGTGGTTTAGTAGTTAAGAGTGTTTATTAACATATGGTTAACCCCTTAGGGGCGCCACCTCATGGTTACGGTGATCTGTTTAAAAAAATGTTACCGCCTGGCTCACATACCATATTAGGTATATGGAGATGCGAGTAGAATTATGCTTAATGGATCGGTATCTTACATATACTGGGCTGCTGGTGGGACTACGTTGACATGTTTAGTGTATGCACTGGTTGTACACTAAATTTGATCCGAAAAACCTCATACTGCGATTAAGAACTACAAGCTCATTCCTTGTTTGGCAAAAAAAAAAAAAATTGATTGGGTGCTAATTCAAGATCTAATAATCGGATATGAGAACCACCCGTCCCCCTTAGCCAATTATATCGAGAAATTTTAATAAGTTTCAAGGGGTCTAATTAACATTTTCAGTATGCAAATGCATCCTTCCAACAACTCTTTTTCCACATTATAGGTGAAAGTAGGACCATGCACGTAAAGTGGCAGTAAATTAATTAGTTAGGAAATATTATTACACTATTTCCTAACTAATTAATGTACTACACATAAGTTACTTAGCATGTAATTCTCCACATTATTATGCTAAGTAACTTTTACTACTCTACGTAAGATTTATATATAAGAGACGTCTATTTGTAGGACACTTCAAAATATGGTGGGACTAGAAATTTTACTATATTTCTATGAGGCATTTAAAGCTAGGGCCCTACTTCTGATGCTGAAATATCTACATATAGGATCTTAGATGAAAGATGTATCTATGTATTGTTGGTTAATACGTCATTGTTGCTTATGATTACACACGAAATTTATTCTTTCAGCTTAATTTTGTTGTAATTAATTTGTTTTCTCAAGGGATTAAATTATGCATTTAATATATACCTTATATATAACTATATCTGAAAAACAAGGATAAAATCTAGTTGTTGGCAGAAAAAAAAATAAGATAAAAAAAATTGTGAGAAAGCTAGGTGCAAAACTTTCTTACATTTGGCGGTGTGTTATAAGATGAAGTCTTCTTATAGATAGATTGACTAAATGAAGGGATCGCTTTGTCGTTGTAAAAATAGTCCAACCAAATATACATTTTATTATTACTATTTTAAAAAAAGGCTAAGAAAAGAGAAAAGGCTATAAAGGCGCATAGACGTAGGTCGTAGACATCCTTATTATTAAACCATGTAAATTCCCTCTTTTTCCTACTTGTATGTATTCGTGTTACGTGTACTATCTATCTATTATCTCTTATGCTGCAAAAATAGAGTATTTTTTTTAATATTTTTGTTAAACAGACAACATTTTGAATTAGACATGCATGTGAACCTAATCATTGGATGTATCAGTTTTATATATATATATATATTATTGTATCCAGATGATCATTGGATGTTTAAACAATATATATATGGAGGCATACTTGTAAAAATGACAACAGTTTAAAAAAAATGTTTAAACCTCAATTAAATCATATATAATAATTGATATAAAAGTCATAGCACTAAGTTTATGACTTGACGAGTAGGCTTACTACTCTTTTTTTTATTTTTTATTATAACTTGTGTTATTAGTGACATCTAGGATAATGTGTTGCAGCATATCAAAGCATATCCAATCATCCACATTTCTTGAAATATCATATATGGAATAATACATTTGTAAACTTAATTAAATTAAATAGTTTTTTTTGTTTCCAATAATAGTTTATTATATATGTTACCGGAGGCAGCAAAATATTGAATGATATGGTTGAATAAGGAATCTTGATTACTGTTGTATTCTCCCCCAAATAATTATGTGTAGACAAATGTCAACTCTTGGCCCCAATCATTAATGTCCGATCCCTCTGGATGGAACCCCAAGAAACACTTTCTCACCGCCATCTCTTTAAATGGATAGAATCATATTACATCTCATGTGTTTATATATATATATATAGTTGTAATTGGTTTTGAAATAGTGTTTTCAGGTCATATTTTGGAGTGCAACTATTTTTTTTTTAAATCTGAGTGCAACTAGTTTAGTTACCTTCACTTCTGTTTAACAATTGTCCTAAAATATGACACGTAATCAACGGGAATTCATATATATTAATTAGTTTGTAATTTTCAAACTTCTCTTCATTTCAATTCTAAGTACGTTCAACATAATTGAATGGAAAATTATGCGTTTTTAGAATCTGTATGCTCCCTAATTAAAACTTCCAATAGGGTTGGATTTGAGTATACTTGACAAAAATGGCGTATATGACTCATGCTCCTTTAGGTTATTTAAATTTTGTGTTGGTGGGCATTGCTACGGAGATCAATACAGTCACTTATGTCTCTTTTAGAAGTTGGTTAGCTATCTGTCGTTTTATTTTTATTATTTTAGGGTTCTTCGTATTTGTTTATGATACAGCATAAGCTGGTGCAGCTGCAGCAGAGTTTGAAAAAAAGAATTGATTGTGATTTTAATAAGCCCATTAGACCACGAAATAAGCTTTGTATTTGGGCTACTAGCTAAAACACCTTGTGGATAATGCTCAAGGCCTCAGACCAACGAATGAACCATAAGTAAGTACATCCAATAAGCCTCAGATTACAAAACGATAATGGCTAAAGCCCAAAAAATAGACCAACAAAATAAGAAATAGAAGACAGACAGCTCGAGATATCTGACTGTACGTATACATTCATTCTTAAACGGCACGACCCCAACCCTCTTTTCTTTTGACTCCAATCCTGACATCAGATTTATTTGGGATCTGACTCCAATTAATTAAGGCATAGATAAATCAATTAAATATTATTTATTAATGTAATTAAGATGATTGAATAAGTGAATAATAATAAATGATGGTGCTAGCTATTTGGATTAAAGAGAGAATTTACTAAAACGTAATATCTATTCTAATATGTAAATAAAGATGAATTATACTAGTGATACACACACATACACCCATATATTGTCAGCGGAAATTATTTTATAATATTACGACATTTTCTGACGCATTTTAATGCTTAGAATCGTCGTTTGTGCCACAGCCTAATATATTCATTTAGGTTAGAAGTATCTTTATCAAAAACTCAAAATGATCAATTTTAATATATATATATATTTGTTGAGTTACACCACATCATGTGGGTTTGATCTGATCTAATAATAGAAGCAAAAGTGGAGTCAAAGACTTGGACAAGTCTTCAAATCAAACCTAAACCCAAGCAAGGTAAAGTCACCCCCTACACCAACCATTCTTTTTTTATGCTTTAAGTTTGTGTCTACGCAGCCAATATTTTGCAGCGTTGGTATGCTGTATCTTTAGGGGATCTGAACAACTCTTTAAGCATAGTATTCGATAAATAATATATCCTAATTTTCTTAAAATCTATTAAGCTAAACCGGCGTGTGATTAGCTTCAGGGATGACAAAATCAGTCAGCTTCACCAGAGGCGTGATTTTAATTATCTGAAATTTTATTTATTTATTTTTTCCAAATACCTATATATATATATTTTAATACGTGATTTTTAACATTTTTACCCCAATAAAATATCAAACTTCAAACGTTTTTTAATTTAAAAAGCTGCATTGACCGCAAACACGATATTGGCATATATTGTGCCGCTTATTAGAGTTGCATGGGACATGTTGGGTTTATGAGAAATTACATAAAGAATATTCGTTCAATCTGTCTCTATATATACAGATTACATCAAGTATAGTAAAGAAATATAGAATACAATAATAATAGAATAATATTTATTCTAAAAGGAGAAATTCCTAGTATGGAAAGAAGGATCTTCCTATTATAATACCTCACAAGATGGCGTGGAACCGTACTATACTTATCTGGAATCGGTTCGTACTAGATTGAAATCGGTTTGGAATTGTTTGTTTATCTTTTTAAAAATTAGTGTGCACATTCATTAAAAAACAGTTTGAACCAATTCGAAACAAAATCGGAACTGTTTTTGCAAATCAATTCCGAACACTTCAGCATCGGTTTCGAGCAGAGTAATTCTTTTAGGATAATCCAGTAAAAAAAAATTAGCCCACTCTAGATCGGGACCAGTTGCATACCCAACCCTATCTACATATGCAAGAAAGTAGATTGTTACATTGTCATGACAAAGTATAAATAATTAAGGAGCTGTCGAATATGGATCTGTGAACCCATATGAGATTAAAATGCACCGAGGTTCTTAAACCAAGCTCAGGGGCCTTGATGAAATTAATACATGGGCGTTGATGAAATCCTTTAGCAGCAAGACGTGCTTTGTATCGTTCTATCATGCTGATTTTTAACATCGTTTAACTTGGAAGACCTATTTACAACCAACAATGCTATATAATGAGGCAGTGCCGGCTAGATACCATGTACCATTATCAGTTAGTGCATTAAATTAGTCGACATAACAGCCCGCTAATGAGGATCATTCATAGCATGAAAAACTGTTTCGACTTGTAAATGTTGTTTTGAGCTCGAGTTGTCATGTCATGCCAGCTCTATAAAGCAGAAGCATGAGTTATTGACGAACTTACCTCATTGGAGAGGGTGCAATGGCCAGCTCTGTAATACACATTCTCATATGCTCGTGTACCATATTGATTGGAAATAATAATTTTGGAGCCATAATAAATAAGATGGGTACTACTCAAATTCAACAGGAATCCTCCTTTTTAGGACCCAAGTAAGGACAACAGGCTCTCTAAAACTGGGTTGGACTAAGTGGGGACAGTCACTTGAGCTTGGAGGCGTGACAAAATGGTATTAGAGCTGACATGAGCCCGTGATCGAGCCCGCAGTTCTGATCACTTACTATGGGCAAAACGACTAATACTCCATATGCTTGTGTGCCACATTGGTTGTAAATAAGAATTTTGAAGAGTTAATAAGGAAGATGGGTACTACTCAAGTCCAACATGAATTCTTAATTTTCAGTGCTCAAGTAAGGACAACGGGCTCTGTAAGACTGTGTTGGACTAAGTGCGACAGTCGATCGGATTTGAAATCGTGACAAGCTCGGTCTGTGATCCGGTATTAGATGGTGAAGGGAGCAACCCAGCACTCGACAACAAGGGAGTTAGTGATGCGGGCACAACAGTGGTTGATTGTATATTGTGATTGTTGTATCATCGTAAGATTTGAAGTTCTTATTTGTATAAAATTTTGAATATTTTATGGATTAATTATGTACATGTTTCAGTCTGGGTATCTAGAAATCATGTTTCAGTTCCAACTGGGTACCTTGAACCAAATGATTTTTTTTTAAAGTAATAGTAACTAGTAACTTAATGGGTACCTTAAACTAATCGGTTCTTAATGTTTCAGAATGATTCTAGTTCCAATCAATTTTAGTACGATTCTGGATAATGAATGTTAATAACCGTTTAGTTTTATTTAGTTTTAAGATAATAAAGAATTATAGGATACACAGAAGGCTCACCCCAACATCAAACTATTATAGTAAAAAAAATAATAATAATAGAATACTAATATATAATAATAATAACATAAAAGGAAAGAACCCTTGTATGTATGGAAGGAAGTTAAACGTGATTAGCTAGCTAATGTACTTAGGTGCGTTAAAGAATTGGGGTTCTCTTAATAATATTTAACACACAAGAATAGAACCCGTCCCCACTTTTCTCCTTGTATTGCCCCCATCATCTCCTTATAAATTCACTCTTTCTCTCTCTACGACTCCATTACCGAAGTCTCCCTCTTTCCCTCTTTAATTTCTCCCCTTGCTGTGAAAACTTAAATCAGCGGCAATGGCGGCTATCTTCAAAGTCTTTAGTCTTGTTCTTGCTGCCGTCTTCGTCTCCGTCTATGCAGATCCTGACCTCCTCCAAGATGTCTGCGTTGCTGATCTTGCTTCAGGTAATCTGCGTTATCAATGTTCACTTAATGTTTTCCCTTTCTTTTGACCTCAGCCTGTTCTTGCAGTAACATATTTTATACATAGAAGAATATCTGGAAAAAAAATTCAATTTTTTTATTGGAATTATGACCAATGAGCTTTGGTTTATTGTATGATTTCTTGGTAATATTTAGTTGATTATTTAGTAAGTCAAAATGGGTATCATTTGTTTCTGTTTAATGCAAGTAGATATAGCAAATTACCGACGTTTAATCGCGTTCTGTTAGTATATTACTGCAGAAATGATTAACTAGTTCGAAAATAAAGTTGGGGAAGGATTCTAATTAATAATAAGTGAGAGCTGAGCTCTGGTTTTAGTTTTAATTAAGGGTTAATTATGTTGATTCAAATTTAAAATGTTGATATTCGGTGTCAGATTGGTTGATTTGTATTTTAAAATTGACGAAACAAATCTAATAGTTAGAAAATTGATTATCGAAAGCGGTTAGCAATATAGCTTACAGTTTGGAGTTCTTAATGTTATATAATTAATCTAATCTTATTGACTTCATCTGTACTCTAGATTGAGATCTGCTGTGTGGTTCAATGTATTCATGATCTCCATGATTGAGGATGGTGGAGTTCATAATTAGTTTCTTACCTACTTGCTATTTACCCACATTGTATTGTTAGTAGTTCTTTCATCAATCTAACTAATTAGGGAAAATTTTATACAAAATGTATTAACTGCACTTTTATGATTTTTTTTCGTGGCTCAACTGTAATGATTATAAAAGTTTTCGGGGCTTAGTAATGATTATTTAACCATTTCCCATTTAGTTATGGTTCCACTTTTAACCTTCCCTTCACTTGTGGGGAAAGAAACATATCCTCATATATGAACGACTCTCGTGACATGTCTAGTCTAATGTTTCGATCTTGTGTGTTACGATTTCGCAGGAATAAAGCTTAATGGCTTTCCTTGCAAGGCAACATTCAACGAAACCGACTTCTTCTCCAACGTGTTAGCCAACCCGGGTTCCACAAACAACACAATGGGCGCGGTTGTGACCGGAGCTAATGTCCAGAAAATCCCGGGCCTCAACACACTCGGTGTCTCCCTGGCACGCATAGACTATGCTCCCGGAGGCCTAAACCCGCCCCACACTCACCCTCGTGCAACCGAGGTTGTGTTTGTGCTCGAGGGGGATTTAGATGTCGGGTTTATCACTACAGCGAATGTCCTAATCTCGAAATCAATCAAGAAAGGTGACATCTTTGTGTTCCCTCGCGGGTTGGTTCACTTCCAGAAGAACAATGGGAATATTCCGGCAGCGGTTCTTTCGGCATTTAACAGTCAGTTACCGGGGACACAGTCGATTGCCGCCACTTTGTTTGCCTCGACGCCGACTGTCCCAGACAATGTTTTGACCAAGGCATTCCAGGTGGGCACTAAGGAGATTGAGAAGATCAAGACTAGACTTGCCCCAAAAAAGTGAAGATAAAAGTTGTTGACTGAATTTGTTTGTTGTGCTGTAATGTGCAGTTTGTTTGTTGTTGTTTGGCATTTGCATTTAGATAAGGGACATTGGAGTAAGTGGACATCTAGAATCAATAACAACACCTACACCCCTATGTATTCATCTTCTTTTTTATAATTTCATTTCATTTATAATGGATGGATATATATAAATAATACTGCAAATTTAAATGATTTTGTGATGAGATGGGTTTGAGTGCCATAGGGAGACAAAAGCTGTCAAATGCACTACCACAGCAATGAACAAAACAGATAATAATGTAAATAGAAAGAGACAAAAACAGCAGGATTATTATGAATACTAAAAGTGTAAGGAACATTAGTATAGTGTTGCTCCCATAATACTCATTAATCAACTCATCTAACCCTTTTCTCCCTTTCTTAATTACTCTTACAAGATTATTAAGAGTGCAATTACCATAATCATTGATTATCAATTAGGTGATAGTGGGTGGTAGATGAACTGCTTCCCAAGCCAACCCCAAAAGCTTTAACCTTTCTTTACAGCTGCATTTTCTGCAGAATCAACAAAAGCCATGCACTCTATAAGTCATCGTCTTCCGAGATTCGAAGAGAAACCCGACCGAGACTACTATTACGACGATCGATACGAGAAAAGAACTCTATTTACATACACATTCGACATGCTCGTCCCTTACAAGTGGAATCAAACTAACTAAACAACATCGCATTAAAAAGTAAAACCTGTCAACAGAAAAAACCTCGACTAGACTTGTGTTAGTTTTCATCGAGGGCTCGGGTTCATCGAGAGTTCAATGGACCCTTTGGCTTGTGGGCCACTGCAAGTTCTAACGATATGATAAAAGACGATTTCCCCGCCTCCCTTAAGTACTGCACGTCTCCATTCATGAGCTTCACGAGCTTCCTACTGATTAACAGACTTATCCCGTCCTCAGATATCTCTCCGTCTCCTCCAAACATCTGATTCAGCAGCGATTCCGGTACTCCACCACCGGAGTGCGTTATCCTGATTAATAATCACAACACTCTCTTAAAAAAACATGTTTTTATTTTCATCCAACATTAGAGTATGCGGTCTAAGTACCTTAGTTCGAGCTTTCCGAGATGAACTGATTCAGCAAGCCGGTCTCGAGCCAACCGAGCAGCGACAATTAGGACGCTGCCACTTGGAGTAGAGTCCACGGCAATCGACAGGAAATTGGACAACATTTGTTGGAGCCTGAGGCAGTCACCGTACAATGTCTCGGTCATGACGTCTTCTTCTGCATCGTGCACGATTCTTATGCCCTTCCCGTTGCTCTTCGTCATCACTTGACTCACCGAGGCGACTAGTACTTCTTGCATAGTGAACTCGACCATGTCGAGCTCTAAGTACCTGTCGAAAAATTACCAACTTGACCCTTAGTTCAAGTATTCAATTGGGTTACAAAATTTCTTTGCGGATAGTTGCATGTTTCGTACCCGTCAATGATGCTATCAAGGTCCACGTCATCGAGGATCTTGTCAAGTTGTCTCTGGCACTGAGAGCTTGTTCTGAGGAGCTGCTTCTGTTCGTCTCCGAGATCGGTCCCTTCGAGCATTTTCCTCGAGAAGATAATACCCGAGAGCGGATTCTTCACCTGCTTCCTTATATAAGCCAATGCTTTCAATCTCTTCTGGGATGTATGCTCCGACAACCTCTGCACATGTAATGCTTGTTGCAGCTCGAGGCTGGCGAGCTGCAAGAAACAGAAGATTCCAGTCACGGTGCCCTCTCGATCCAACTTCTTACTCACGCAGAGAAGACATTCCACAAACTTGCCGCCCCGAGTGACAAAGCTGAACGAGATCTTCTCGGGTTCTTGCCCGGCCATTGCATTGTTGAGAACCACTCCAAGGTTCACGAAAGTCTCTTGGTTCTTGACCCGACAGCAGGCTGAGTGGGTTCCGAAGACCTCGCCGAGCAGCATTTTGTCGATTACGTCCTCGCGGGTGCACCCGGTTAACTTCGCCATCGCAGGGTTCCACTCACAGCACCAACCAAACTCGTCCGTTCCGAATATCGGAGGGATCAACGGGTTCGGGTTTTGGACGATCGCCTTGTAGTCTCCTTCGATGCGGGTGAACTTGTCCATCACGGTTTTCTCTGCGGTGACGTCTTGGGCCACGAAACAGACACCGACGACGTTGTCTTGGAGGTCTCGGCTAGCACAAGCATTCACGAGTAAAGTTATCGGCCTACTTTCGGCTTGGTCCTCATGTGTTTTGAGCTCGAATTGGATGTTCTGTTCCTCTTTTCCTGCTTGGAACAAAAGCAAAACAAAGATTAAAATTACTTCAAAGAAGAATAATTTTCTTGGAGAACAAGTTATCAGTGCATAGTGAATAGGTCAGGTAGAAGGATACCTTGCAGTGCCAAGTCCAGCATCTTCTTCACCACCTCTTCCGAAGAATCTTCGACGAGAGTAAGCAAATGGTTCCCGATCGCTTTATCAACAGGAAGACCCGATAACTCTGCGATCTTCGAGTTCCATCCGTTGATAAGTCCGTTCCCATCGACGGCCAAGATCGGCACCGTAGCAGTCTCGATTAACCGCACCATTTCGCTAGTCACTGCCTCAAGCTCTTGCAGCCCTTCGAGCCGAAGATCGTTAAGCTTCGTATTGATGGCCGTGGTATTGACATCTACGGCAGCCTGATCCTTGGTTGCGTTCCTCAAGATTAGCTGAAGTGAATGGATCGCATCCATCTCGTAGTCTTTCCACGGCAGACTCCTCGTTTTCACCACCTCGAGAAAAGCCTTGAATGACGACCTCGGATGCATTTTCCTGTTATCATCTTTTTCACCCGGCTCGTGCTTCGCCCCGCCCCACCGCACCTCTGATGCAGTGTGGGATCGGAACCAGAAGATCATATCTTGTGAGGTTATTCTGACGGCTGCCATGCCACAAATGGCGTCTCCAAGAGAAAGAGCCCCTGGAAACCCTGCATCGTATAGGCTGTCGGTGCTCAAACCGGTCGAATCCGTGTGGTATTCCGACAGCCACGACGCGATGTCTTTCATTTGGAAATCGGTAGGAGTTATCCCGAGCTTGTATATCTTTCCATTGTACAACAAAGCGGCCCCATCACACTTGACAAGATCGGTGATGTTCGGGCTCTGGGACACAATCCCGAGCGGTGCGTCCCGCATGAGCATGTCGCAAAGGAGTGTCTGAGTCAGCAAGATGTTCTTCTCGATCAACTGATTTTCCAACTCGAACTCCTTGTTCACGTGGATCGCGAAAACCTGAGCGAGGAACTCGCAAGCGTATCGGAGAGGGAACGGCACGAACCTTGGTGTTGTGTGGTGGCAGACCACCAAACCCCAAAGCCGCTTCTTCTTCTGCGTCTCATTGTTTCCATTCATCTCATCGCCTTCCTCGTTAACAACCACCGCCATTACCAATGAAGCAATCGAGTCCATGTTCTCCATGTACTGCAAATGGCAGCTGTGTGGGGCTCGAAGAGACGACCCACATAACGTTAGATCGAACGATAATTTCTCATCTTGAAGAACTTTCAAGTGCTTTGCACGGCAATCCACGATCATCCGGACCTTGTTCTTCATGAACAAAAACCGTGCTGCCTGAGGGATGTCTGTAGCGGGGTAATGCAGACCCAGATATGGCTCGAGCCCGGGTTTCGTCACCTCCGATATCACCTCCCCGTGATCGTCATCATGGAATTTATACGCCATCACCCGATCGTAACCCGTCAGTTCGAACACCTCTTGCACCATTGTGTCGCATAGCCGATCCATGCTGCCACTTGGCAACGCTTGCAGCCTTGTGATCGCTTTTGCGGCAAGTTTATATGATTGTAGCGCTCCCGCAGCCGTCATCGGGACCTCGTACGGTTTCACGGGTTCGAAATCGATGATTAGGCCCCCCGTGACTCGATGGACAATAGCGTAAAACGGTTTCCCCGATGTCTTGCAGTGTACGAGGATTGGGTTCAGAAGTGAAACATCTGCAAAACCGAGAGCTTTGTGAAGGGCCGAAGCACTGGGGGCCGTGAAAATGGTCCGGACATCAGTGCCGATCCCGAGGACCGGGTATTCGCCGACACTAGGGACTGCGTGGCTGACCATGGTGAGCATCTCGGGTGCGTTCTCGCTGTAGGCGATGACCTTAAACGTCTTCTCATCTAATGCTAAGAGGCAGCCAAAGGGTTGGATCAGTTTCCCCTTTTGGATGTGGTTGAGGTAAGCAGTGGTTACTTTGTCGGATTTGGGTTGTTGATTGGTTTTTGTGCCGCCGCCGATTCTGATCGAGGTTGAGTAGTCGAAGGATGTGCCTGATTCATCGAAATCTGCATGGAGTTTCGCGTCCACTGTTGTCTGCGCGATCACTCGAGCAGTGTGTCGTGTTCGGTTATTGGAGTTGCTCGATGAATTGCTCGGTCTTGAGGTAGACATTTTTCTAAATTACCTGATCAAAACAAACAATTTTGGTGATGTTTCAGTTAATCAGAAGCCATGAACTAAGAACTGTAGCAGCAAGAATAAAAATTAGTTTTTCATAAAGATTCCAAAGTCCAAACTGTAACACAAAGGATGTCTATTTATGGTGGGTTTTTTAATCATGGTAGAAACAAAAATCTTGCTTGACTAGGGTAGTTTGATACTTCTATAAAGCCGAAGCCAATTCAAGACCTCAATTAGAGCTTGTAGTACTTATTTACAAAAGGCATAGACGTCACCATCACCACCAAGAAAACTAAGCAAATCCCAGAAAGGGAAGATTAGGTTCTCAAATACACAAGAATTTTTAAAATTTTAAAGCTACTATAGACAAATAGAACAGTTAAGCACAGTGAAATTGTACAACTTTGATTCACATATGTTATAAAGTATGAAGATTTTCAAGAATCAAGAGCACTGCAGTAGAATTCATGCTTACGAGAACCAAAAAAAGTAACGAAGTTGAAACCGTGCAACTTTGCTTCACTAAACACATCAATTAGGCAGCACCCAACTTTGCTTCACTAAACAGAATCAAGAACACTGCAGCAAAATTCATCACTTTTAAAGCAGTAGAGTGAAGGAAACTGAAGAAATGGAAGTTCAGGTACCTTGATTAGCGGAAAGCAGAAGAAACCCGGATGCCAAAGCTCGAAGAAGAGCCTCTAAGATTTAAAGGGGAGGAAACCCAGTCACTGAGGAAATCAAAACAGAAGTCCCATCTTTTTTATTGAACCGCTGACAGACACTACAAGAACCTCGATCACCGCTTTGACTCCTATGCTTCGCAAAGGCTAATTAATCAGCCCACCATATAACAATTAATTAAATAATAAACAAATCAATAATCCCGAGAAAAGTATGGATTTTTGCAGTCTTCTCCATATTGGGAATACACTGTGGGCGTGTTGGGGGAAATGGACAGCAAGAAAGATCGGTTTCCCAAGGAGGGAGACACAGGTCGGCAGTTGGTTGATTAGATTTCTGCGCAGCTATCTATAAATAGTAAACCGCGGAAATGGAAGGTTGATTTCTAGTGCCTTGGTTACTCTCCACTTTCCTTTTTAATAATAATAATAATAATAATCCAGTGGGTGGGCTTCGATTAAAGTAAGCAAATAAATCAGACAGGAGCCAAGAATCCCGACAGATTCATTATTGTATCAGTATGTTAAGATAATATATAATAATAGTAATAAATAATATATAATAATAGTAATAATGAAGATTGGTATCGACATCATGAAAAGTTAAAACAAACAAAGATTGAAGTAAACATGACTTACTGTGTTGTTACTTGTTTCGGTCAAACCCATGTAGGATTCTAGTAAGTCGAAGCTGGGGAGCTCAAATTCTGCAGAAAATAACAATCTTTACATGAGAAAATCGAACTGTTCTTCGAAATTTTTTATGGAGGTCCCAAAAATTAACGACAAAAAGTCAAGCTTTTACCGACAGTGTGGAGGACAGGACATGGCAAAAAATGCAGGTGGATAGAAAACCCATACTTCAAATGGCTGCCCATAAATGTCCAAAGCAGACAATAGAATTTCTCTGAGTTATGGTGATCACGTGTGAGCCTCAAGCATGTTGTCACTTGTCAGACACAAGATACCGGACCGGATCAGATGCCGAACTTCCTTCGCCTTTTTTAGGGCCGTTCATGCCTTTGTAAGGTGAAGTTGATAGTTCAGCTTCAGTTCGGCCATGTTCGGTCATTGCTCGGCTGTTTCATGATAAAAAGTATGCATTTTTCTAAGTGAAAAGACACCACCAGATCTCCAATGATTTGGTAAAGGTCGTGGCCCTTGTTTTTTAGATTAGACGGACCACGACCATTACCAAAAGACACGAACCCCGCATGGACCACAGACAGCAATACATACATACGGTTAATGAATGTCGGATATAATTTATCGGAAAAATATTCCATATGCAAATGGTGAGTCACAAACGTAATCTGCAGAATGGGTTTCATTTGGCAGCATTGCTCTATCTCCTATATGCTAGATATGTGTTGTGATGTGAAGGTGGTCCAAACTACAAAAATAAACCAGTTATTAAGTTTCAGTAAAGAAAAACATGGTCTCTAACGCAGTTGAGACTAGTCAAAGTTCGGTTCATCTAAATACATTTGGGGAAAATATCCAGATTGCAACTTGTTGAGGATGTCAAGTTGCAGAAAGCAAAAGGCAATGAACAATCTTTAGCTGCATTTGTATTGGATGGATGCTAATAAAGAAAGATGCTTAGTTAGCTGCCTGGGGCCGTTTATAGCCTTAAAGGAAGAAGCCTGTCCAAAACACTTGAAGAACAAGATCTCCATGAATTTTATTTTGCAGGAAGATTGCAGAAGGACAACGTTGCAGCAGATGCAGGACACATTATGCATTGACATGTATAAAAAATCTAGTCTCGAGATACTGAAGGCAAAAATGTTGGAATAAAAAAAGAAGCAGAAACTGCGTTTCAGAACCCGAATTGCTCTGTCCTAAAAGAGAAACACCAAATTGCCATATCAACTGGTGTGCTAAACCAGAGTAGAACCGACTATCATGTCATGCAGGAACTAATATAGATCTTTCACAGGTGTTAAACTGAGTGGATCAACAAGTTATTGTCTTTCACAGAATATAATCCAATATACAACAGTAAAATTCATAAGGACAATAGAGAAGTCAAATTTAAATGACAAATAGACAGTGAGGAATCAAATATAGCTGCTCTTTTGATCTGTGAATACATTGGCTAGTTAAAAGATGCAAATGCAGGGCATAACTGTTAAATTGGGACTTGTCGAATGTGTAAATATTGCAAGTCACTGAAAATATGGCGAACGAATCTTTGAATGGTTAGTAAATTGATGACAGAAAAACATCTTTAGCATTCAATGAATACAAAGAAAACAATTCACAATGCTCCTCTACTTCAGTGAGGACAAACAATAGATTTATCCTTTTACTTTCCCAACATAAAATTCCATATTTTCTTATGCAGCACAAATATGCCTTGACAATAGAAACCACTCATCTTCACATGACCTACAGAATCAAACTTCAACCAATCTGATGAATCAGAGATTAGAACTTTCTTCGGCTTCGTTGTAGGTTACCTAAAAACCTTGCATTCATCAACCCAAGAGCGGAGAGCCTAATCTATCCACATTGACATGCAAATCCTCATCCATGAAACCAAACTATCTTTGCAGTTACGGCTAAGGAATTTGAAGCAAATCTCCCCTTTAATGTCACTCGGCTTAATCACTTAAACGGAGACTACCAATATCCAAGTGGGTATTGCATTCTTTGGAGTAAAAATCATTCTTTTCCAAGAAAACCCTTACCATATCATGAGTAAACATTGGATCATTGGGATCACTAGTGGGAGAATCAATGGATGATGATTCCGTGGTTTTTGGTCTTCCAATACAAAAGAAACATGTCGGGGTGTATCGATCACCTCGGGAACTCTTGTCCCTAAAACAAATTGACCGCCGTTTCCGAATTTTCCTAAATTTCTTGCCTCTGATGAACGAGACAAACCCTCCAAACCCAAAAAACTTCTTCTTCTTCTTCTTTCTCCTTTGGTTTCTGCCACCTTCTGCATCTTTAGTATCGTTGACGACCACAACACCGCTGGCGCTGGATATCTCCTTATCCGAGACAGACATGAACAACCAGAATCAAGATTATGTGAAATACAAGAGCAGAAAGCGGAACATTCATACAATGGATGAACTGCAGCTTGTTACTGATCGGTTTCTGTTCTTGATTCGAGCCGAGACGGAGGAGGCATCGAATCGAGCAGCGCGAAGCGTGTTATCGGACAGTTTCGATTCCTTCTTGAATTGGGTTCTTTCCAGAATCAAGCGAGGGGCGGTTTTTTCCAACGGAACTGTTCCCACCACGTGGCGCGCTTTGTGGGGTGGCAACTGGCAAGTCAAGTCCCTTCTTTTGCAAATATAAGAAAGAAACATTATGATCATCACAAAATAAAGACATTCTATTTCTGACCACAAATTCAGCTAGCAACAGCAACTATAAAATTTTTCTCAATTATTACTCTTTTTTTTTTATTGCTCTAATTGCTTTTTTAGTGTATAATAATATAATATAATATAATATATACCGGGGTCCACGTGTTCTATTGAGGTGATGCAATGTCATTATTAATTTTTTGGCCAGGTGCATGTCATTTCCTTGATGCAAAAAAATGGCTGGTTTTGTCAAGGATGAACAAAGAAATTGAATATCAGAGAGAGAATTTCCTTTGATTCTTACTGATAAAATACATTTTTTTAGTTATATAATTATAATTAGAGGAATTAAATATATTATCATGTATATATTAATATTATATTGTCATTCTTGTACATATATTAATATATTAATTATATATAATATAGATATGAGGGATGATCTTTATTCTATTCTAACGCTAGCTAGCTGGATGGCTGGAAATGGACTCATTATTTTTAGTAATAACAAATGATGAATTTGCATATATGAATTAGAGGACCAAATCTCTCTAGCTAACCCATTTAACTAATTTTTCTATAGATGATAATTACCAAAATGAAAACGTTAATTAATTACGACTTCATTTGGCAAACTAATATTAATAGTCGCTCAAATATATTTTTGGTAATATATGCAGCGTATTGTGTCAAAAGACAAGGGGTAATTAATTACTTCATGGCACTAGACACAAATTGATTGATTTAAACAAAAAACAATAGATGAGGCTTCAAGTCTTCACTGTATCTTCAACTACAATCTCTGATAACATGTGCTAGAATATTCCATAGAACATCGTAACTGACAACGGGTCTCGGGGTCCCGCTGACCTGCGGGCCCCGATCCGGTTTTGACCCGCCGACCCGCGGGTCACGGGTCGGGGTCGGGGCGGGTCTAGGTCTAGAGACCCGGGGTCCCGTAGACCCGCCCCGAAATGCATATATATATAATATTTTTTTTATTTTTTATTTTTTTTATATTAATATGATCTAACATTTACTAAACAATATGGTTAATATAGTACCTGATGGATAAATGTCCAATTCGGGTTCGTGTTTACATTTCGGGCCTAGTAAACGTGTCGAAAATTACATCTCGGTTTAAAAACACCTCCCACGGTATCAAAACGGTCCGGAAGCGCCTTTACGCGCGTCCGGACCCGACCTCCGGATTACCTTACGGGTATCGCGCGACTACCATATCCGCGATTACCGTTGCGTGTAGAGAAGTCAAGTTCGCACATTACCAATATGGATGACGGTTACCGCATGATCTTGAACCGTCATCAAACCGCTCTAAAACCGGGTCCGGTCCCAAGAAAGCCTATAAATAGGAGGTATTGGCCACCCATTTTCACACATTCTCTCATTTGCCCAACTTTGGTATTTTGAGCTCTGACTTCTCTCTAGAAATTCTCTCTCTCTAGAAATTACATTTTTGCCACTATAGTGACTTAAGCATCGGAGAGGGCTCCGCTAGCACCCCCCCCCCCCCTCTCCGTGCTAGCATTGGTCCTTAGTGCAGGATCCGACGTTTGGGACACCACCGTACCGAGTCACAACCGTACCGAGTCACAACTGTACCGTGTCACAGCCTTACCGAGTCACAGCCAATCCGAGACACAATCCTTACGGGAGCAAGTCTGAACACTCGTCAGTGGCCCAACCTCCGACGGAAGGGTTACAGCCCGCACAACCACAGACGCATCCTCACGACCTTGTTCAATCCGGACGCAACATTGGCGCCGTCTACGTGATTCGAACAAACAAGCTACCGTACTGCAGAAATCATGACGAGTGATCACAACGCTCTCACTAAGGTCAATCCGTCAAAAACCAGGAAGCGCTTTAGACGTCATAAAAGATCCGTGCCAGCAAGCAGTGTGCCTTCCGCACAGCACGGTCCAAAATTTTCAGGCATCCACGTGATACATGGAGGCTTCGGGGCAGGAGGCGAAACATCATACGGGAGAGAAATATACGCTTCCTTGATGATCCATGAGCCTAGGGGCAGTCAGCAGGGAGACGCTGTCCTAGAAGACGCCATCGGCTTTTCTTCGGAAGACAAGTCACACATAACATTTCCACATAATGACGCCTTGGTCATAACCATGACAATTGACGGCATGGACATCAAGCGTATCTTGGTCGATGGAGGAAGTTCGCCCAACATCATCACGAAAGACATCATCCTAGCCTTGGGGAGAAAGAAGGATGTCAGCAAAATGAATTCACCCTTAGTGGGGTTCATGGAAGATGCAAGTTACCCATTGGGGTCCATAACACTGCCAGTTATACTGGGAAAGGGCAACTCACGTCTCCAAATTGAAATACCATTTATGGTAGTGCAAAAGCTTGACGCATACAATGGTATCTTAGGATACGTAACCATGAATGCGTGGGGAATGGTGCCATCCACAGCTCATCAGAAGATCAAATTCCCAACTGCATCCGGAATCGTTGAAGTCAAAGGAGATCAACTGTTATCAAAAATTTTTTACAACGTAGCAATCCAAAATAACGTCAAGCCTGATGACATGCCCATCATTGATGATGACCCAAGAGAAGGTCGTGCCCGACAGGCCCCAGTTGAGGAGTTAAAACAAATAACGATCGAAGAGCCAGACATAATGGTCCAAATCGGAGCATCCCTGTCAGAAGATGAAGTGATAGAGATCACAGCACTCCTCAAAGAGTATAAAGAACTATTCGCATGGTCACCAAGCGATATGCCCGGAATCAGTGCAGAAGTCATTTCCCATAAGCTAAACATCAAGCCAGGAACTCGAGCAATAGCCCAGAAACTTCGACCCCTCGGGGGCAACAAGAAACTGGCAATCAGAGAAGAGGTGGGAAAACTGCTGGACGCAGGATTCATCGAAGAATCAAGATACCAAACATGGGTTGCAAACCTGGTGTTGGTTCCTAAGTCAAGTGGCAAGTTAAGAATGTGCATCGATTATAGAGATCTCAACAACGCTTGCCCAAAGGATTCATATCCCCTCCCAAGAATCGACCAACTGGTCGATGCCACTGCCGGCCATGAATTAATGTCTGTAATGGATGCATACTCAGGGTACAACCAAATCCCTATGTTCAAGGATGATGCGCCGCATACTGCATTCTATGCAGACAGCGAAATATACAACTACACGGTGATGCCATTCGGCCTAATCAATGCGGGAGCGACATACCAACGAATGGTCAATACCATCTTTGGCGATCTAATCGGAACCAAAATGGAGGCCTACGTGGACGACATGGTCGTGAAGTCAACCAAAAGGCGCAACCATGTTGACGACTTGCGAACAATCTTCAAAAGAATGCGCGAATATCAAGTCCGCCTAAATCCAACAAAATGCGCATTCGGCGTTCAATCAGGAAAAATCCTTGGATTCATGGTGAGCCAGAGGGGGATAGAAGCTAACCCAGAGAAAGTGAAGGCAATTGAAGAAATGGTCTCCCCAAGGAGACATAAGGAAGTCCAGCAACTAAATGGCCGCCTAGCTGCTTTAAACCGGTTCCTTGCCAGAATAGGTGACAAGGCACTCCCGTTCTTTGAAGTCTTGCGGGCAAACAAGAAGTTCGAATGGACACCAGCGTGTGAAGAGGCCTTCCAGCAACTAAAACAACACTTGCGCACGTTGCCGGCATTGGCAAAACCAATTCCAGGTAGGGATGGCAACGGGGCGGGTCGGGGCGGGTTTTGGCAGCCCCGGACCTGCCCCGCGGGTCGGCCTGGCTGACCCGGCCCCGGCCAATTGGACCTTCCGGGTCGGGTCAGCAATCCCGCGGGTCGACCCGCGGGGCCCCGACCCGCCCCGTCATGTGAACAATTTCTTTTTTTTTTTTTTTTTTTCACTTTTCAATATTAAATACAATTTTTTTTTGTCAAAATACTACATTATATATAAATTCAAAACATAAATCTAACACCAATCAAATATAAACAACAAACACATCAAATTCATTACAAATACAAATTCAAATCCAAACACCAAATTAACAAATCCTAATAATCTAAATATACATATATTTGTAATTTGGTACATGTTATTTATATAGGTATATTAACCATATTATTTAGTAAATGTTAGATCATATTAACATAAAAAAAATAAAAAATAAAATTATATATATATATATGCATTTCGGGGCGGGCCTACGGGGCCCCGGGTCTCTAGACCCGGACCCGCCCCGACCCGAGCCCGACCCGACCCGGACCCGACCCGTGACCCGCGGGTCGACGGGTCAAAACTGGGTCGGGGCCCCGCGGGTCAGCGGGGCCCCGAGACCCGTTGCCATCCCTAATTCCAGGAGAGCCCCTCTTCCTGTACATATCAGTGAGCAACACGGCTGTCAGCTCAGTCCTTGTCAAACAAAAGGGAACTACCCATCTCCCAGTCTACTACGTGAGCAAGATACTTGCAAAGTACGAGATAAACTACATGCCAATCGAAAAATACCTGTACGCGCTAATAATAGCAGCAAGAAAGCTGATGCCATACTTCCATGCACACGAAGTAACAGTCTTAACAGACCAACCCCTGAAGCACATCCTGTCAAAGCCAAACATGTCAGGAAAGCTAACAAAGTGGTCGGTAGAGCTAAGTGAATTCCGCATTCACTTTGCCCCTCGAACAGCGATCAAAGGGCAAGCATTGGCAGATTTCATTGCAGAATTCACCGGGATAACACCCGACACAGACCCCCAAGTTGGACCTCAACAAATTGAAGAACATACCGAAGTATGGCAAATGTACACCGACGGATCTTCGAATATAGGGGGATCAGGTGCCGGATTCCTCCTAATTCCTCCCGATGGATCAAATCCATTAAAGTATGCTCTAAACTTAACATTTAGAGCAACAAACAACGAGGCGGAGTACGAAGCATTGATAACTGGCTTAAGAATTGCAAAAGGTGTCGGAGTTAAACATCTATGAGTAAAGTGCGATTCGCAATTAGTTGTCAATCAAGTTAAAGGCGAATACGCGGCAAAATCAGAAAATATGCAAAAGTACTTGGGGCAAGCAAAAGACCTCATCACAAGCTTCGATACCTTCGACATCTCCGCGGTGCCTAGAGAAGAAAATCAAGAAGCTGACGCCTTGAGCAAATTCGCACAAGGCAATGAACAAGGCAAAGAAACACATTTCGTGGAAAACAGAATCTTGTCGGTAATTGACAAATTCGAAGTCTTGTGCATCGATCCAGAACCAGATTTGAGGACCCCAATATTGGCATACCTCAAAGACCACAAGCTCCCTGAAGACAAAGTTCAAGCCCAAAAAATCCAGAGACAAGCCGTCAATTACGCATTGATAGATGATGAACTTTACAAAAAAGGGTTTTCAACCCCATACCTAAGATGCATCACCTTCCGGGAGGGCCAAAAAGTGTTAGAAGATTTACATAAAGGCCAAGCAGCCTGCCATGAAGGAGCAAGATCTCTAATACGCAAAACTTTGAGCTTGGGATACTATTGGCCAACCATGAAGAACCAAGCTACGCACTTGGTCACAGAATGCGAATCATGCCAACTTTATTCAAGAAGTATCACGGCACCAGCCGCCGAGTTAAGCCCAATTGCAAGCTCATGGCCATTCGCACAGTGGGGGATCGATCTGGTGGGTCGACTTCCAAAGTCAAAAGGCCAAACCAAGTACATTGTCGTCGCAATCGATTACTTTTCAAAGTGGATCGAAGCAAAGGCATTGGCACAAACAACCGATGCGCAAATAATGGATTTCATTCGAAATCACATCATCGCGCGATATGGAGTTCCGAAGGTCCTAATCAGCGACAACGGACCACAATTCAAGAGCTCAAGACTTCAAACATTTTGCGAAAGACTCAACATTAACCACCGTTTCGCCTCAGTCCGCCATGCGCAAACCAACGGACAAGTCGAAGCCGCCAACAAGACCGTCCTAGACGGTCTCAAGAAAAGAGTGCACGCATTAAAAGGAGGATGGGCAGAAGAACTTAGCAGTGTTCTGTGGGCACTTCGAACAACTCCAAAGGAGTCAACTGGAGAAACACCATTCAGCCTGGTGTATGGAACGGAAGCAGTCGCTCCCATCGAAATTGCTGTCTCATCCTATCGCACAACCCATTTCAACACACAAGCCAACGAAGTAGACATGCGTCTAGACTTAGACTTGGCTGAAGAAAAAAGGCGTAACTCCGAGCACAATCAGGCACGCATGCGTTTGATCACCGCAAGATATTACAACAGGAAGGTGAAAGAAAGGCAATTCCATGTTGGAGAAATGGTGTGGAGAAGGAATGAATTCTCACATCTCGATCAAATCAACAAGATGTCTCCAAAATGGGAAGGCCCTTACAAGGTCGTATCCATCCCATACATCAACGCATATCGCCTTGAAGACGCAGATGGCAATATATCTACAAATACATTTAGTGGAGGACATTTGAAGAAATTCCACGGATAAAAGGATAATCTTCTATCACAAAAGGAGCTGTTGTATCAAGCCCTTTTGCTCTTATTTCCATAATGCATCTACTCTTTTATAAGACCACTCCCTTATATAAAGTGGCATCTCTGTAATAATCTCAAAAACCTAATGAAGTCGTTCTATCTTCGTAGGAACACGACTACTTTATGTACGTTACTTGGAAACAAAACAAAGTAACTACAACAACTATTATCAACACCAACAAGGAGTTTATTTCTCCTAAATTGGCATCTATCTCAAGAAGGTGCCGGCAACACAAAGCAATTGCGCTATGCCCACATCCAACTTATATGACGCAAGGATAACTTGCGGAATGCCTACAAACAGGAACTTATAGCAATTCTCTGCTCAAGGTGACGACTATTCAAGAAGCCGTCATCTACAAGCAATATCTTGGATTAACACCAAGACCTACTATCAAAACGACGACTATTCAGGACGTCAGCTACAAGCAATACCTTGGATTAACACCAAGGCCTACTATCCTCATGTTCATAGCCATTCCCTGGATTCAAAACAGGATGGGCATACGGGGCTGATCACCCCTTAAGTGACGGAAGTTCTCTGTTTAGACAACGACCCCACTCTAAGTGTGTATATCCTGTTTAGGGTTCACTCTTCATAACGGATGTCCTCTGTTTAGACGACAATCCCATGATACGAATTCCTTTTATGGGTTCACTCTGCATAACGGATGTCCTCTGTCTAGACGACAATCCCATGTTACGAATTCCTTTTATGGGTTCACTCTGCATAACGGATGTCCTCTGTCTAGACGACAATCCCATGATACGAATTCCTTTTATGGGTTCACTCTGCATAACGGATGTCCTCTGTTTAGACGACAATCCCATGTTACGAATTCCTGGTATGGGTGCACCCTTTACAGCGGAAGTCCTCTTACTAGACGACAATGCCGCACTACAGACTTTCAAAGCCGTGATGCGTGATTCCTGGACGCAGAAAACATGCATCACAATTCATACTCTCAAAAGTGCTACATGGTCCCTGGACGCAGGTATCATGTATCACAAATATTTTTACCAAATATTTTGTCAAACACTTTATAAAATATTTTATGTATCAAACACCTTGCCAAACATTTTATCAAACATGAATCTCAAGGTTCGAAAAACACTTTTTCAAAAACCCAAAAGTTTTTACGTATGCTTCCCCAACGCGGGATGATACACGCTGGCAGGTGCGCACCCTGTTTAAAACTCATAAAATTTACAAGTAGAGTCTTGTACAACGTCGCCTTAGAGTGGAACTAAGAGACGGTATAAACTAGTATCTTGCTCAAGCAAAGATGACACATTGCAAACATACTACTTGATTAAGTCGCTATACGCGAGTCACTTGACAAGTTTCAACTGATATAGCGTCAAGCTATGCAGGAAGACGTACAACATGCACAACGCATCGTACAAACAACCTTGAATCAAAAGTGGTTATCGGTCACGACTGCGGGGACTACGTTTACACTACTAGTCATCCACGTACAGTAAACACAGTAAGCGATAACGGTATGAAATATTACTAACAAGTTATCATGCAAACTACTGTGTATAAAACAGGTTCATACGACGTAGTTCAAAGCGAACAAGTCACAAGCAACAGTCAAACAACAACTCCAACAAATTTCTAAACATAGAAGCCATGAGACAAGCGAACTCATAAACGAGTCCAACATGCTCAATGCAAAACGAGCAGTTCAAATAACAGAACCACAAGGAGGCCCGGGGGCAACCTCCATTAACTCGGGAGAAGTGACAATGACGTTCACATCTCCGCTATCATCAACCAACACCTCGTAGTTTGGACGACCACACTCCAAAAGGTTCAGCGCCTCAATGTGAGAAAGGGCGTAATTCGCATACGGCCCCAACTCGCCAAAAGGGAACCCAGGGTCAAGATCTTTCACACGGGTGAAATAATCTTCAGAACGCTCGCTCATCAGGTTGTTTATTTTCTCCTCAACAGCAGCTTTAAAATCTGAAGTTCCCAAGTACTTAGTGAAACCCACTTGTACGCCCTTCTCCCGACTCTCCTTACCGAGAGCAGCTAGCTCCGCTCCTTGAGAATGAAGATCATCTGTAACCTTCTTCTCGAGAGCGATCATCTCAGACTCAAGCTTTGACAAGCGAGTATGGCGCGCTTCATAACGACTCTCAGAAGCTGTAGCTTTCAAACTCAACACGCGAGCCTCTTCTTTGGTTCGCAGCAACTCTTGGCGCACAGCGTCATACTTATCCATAGCCGCCTGCTTCGCGCTCACCAACTCCATGACAAAAGATGACATGTTCACCATGTCGGCTACAACCTGCACATATCAACGCGATAAGCCAAACATAAATCGCAAGAGCAACAAACTTGGAAGAAAAATCAAGTTACTTACAGGAGCAAATCGGGATAAGGCACCTTGTGCATAAGCCTCAGCCTCCTCATCAGTCTTTGGGCAAGAATGCCTATCACCTGGTGGAACACACCTACGCAACACGCGGACTCCAACCTCGGGAGTGCGAAGTGAAGACTCCTTGGGAAAATAAACTCCACCAGTACCGAAAGCAGCCCAGGTATCCCCAGTAATGTCCAACCCAACTGGGCACACCAGATGGTCGCGCCTAAGAGGGGGAACCGCTACGAAAAAGAAAGAAAAGGAGTCAACAACAAATAACAAAACCGCGGAATACACTCATCAAAAATATACTTACAAAGTCCGCGGCCTTCCACATGTCGGTTTCCCGACTGGGGGCAGATGACGCCACATTGCGACTCGCAACTTCCTTGCCTTTACGAGTGGAAGTAGTCGCATTTGTCTTCAAGCGCTTGGGATCAGTCGGTCCACGCGCCACTGTGTCAGTCCGCTTGGAAGACACGCGAGAATCAGACACTGGGGGAGTATCCCCGGTCACATGAGTAGAAGACCCTTTGCCAAGATCACGCCCCGAGTTGGCAGGAGTGACGGGGGCAGGGGTCACCAAAGCCGGATCGGCACGGGAAGCAATACGCGAGGCCGCCGCATGAAGCGACGAACTCTTTCTAGCAAACCAACCTGCAATACGAATTCACAAAAGGCATAGGCCGTTCGAAAAGCTATCCATTATGAGTATCAAAATGCTCAAAAACGTTCAGAGAAAGAATGAAGGGTTTACTCATAGCAACAACTCAGTCGAAAGGAGGGGGACTCCGCAAGAAGCTATTACGACTTCACAACCTGCACAACATCAATGCGCGTATCAAGGGTAACGCGCGTATCAACATCAATGCGCGTATCAAGGTTAACGCGCGTATCAACATCAATGCGCGTATCAAGGTTAACGCGCGTATCAACATCAATGCGCGTATCAAGGTTAACGCGCGTATCAACATCAATGCGCGTATCAAGGGTAACGCGCGTATCAACATCAATGCGCGTATCAAGGTTAACGCGCGTATCAACATCAATGCGCGTATCAAAGTCAATGCACGTATCAAAAGTCAACGTGCGTATCAAAAAGTCAACGCACGTATCAAAAGTTAACGTGCGTATCAAAAAGTCAACGCACGTGTCAAAAGTCAATGCGCGTATCAAAAAGTCAACGCACGTGACCAAGTTCCACGCACATAGTGGAATTGGTACGTACCATGGAAGGAACTAACATCCTAAGGGGCCATCATGCAAATGGGGGATTAACGCGACAAACCGTAAGAATCGGGTGCGACAACGCTTAAGGAAATTTTCTCTCTAAGGCATCAAGACGACAAGTGACTATGTCCAAAGTTATTGGGCAATCCCCGTCAACCAAAAAACCCGCCAAGAAGGAAAATCATGCATATCAACCAAAAAAGCTTCTACGCGAAGATACGGGGAATTCTATATCAAATACCCATGGAAATGGAAAATCGCCTAAATTATGGACAAACGACGATAATGATGGCAATCAATCAGCAATTACTCGACGTATAAACATCAACAAGCAGTCCCACATGTCGACAACGAAAAATGACTTAAACAAACAACGACGTGGTGACATCGACATTCAAGTCGAAGCTGTCCAAAGAATTCGAGTTTTCAAATCACCTCAAAACGTGATGAAAGGTATTCCAATGGACTCCCCTCGTCGAGACGATTCCGGAAAGGTAAGGACCGCAACGAGGCGAGGCCGGGAAGGCGGCGCGTGGGCCACACGCTCCGGCGAAGGAGCTCCACTCGCGGCGGCGCGTGAAGGCGCGTGCGGGGTCTTCTGACGGTTCCGAAGGTGGCGCTGGAATCCTTGGGACGAACCGAGTCGAATGATGGTGTCAACTTCCAAAAAGAAGCCAAAAATCAGACTCGAAACTATCAAAACGTATCTAGGCTCCACGACGACAAAGAAATTTTGCACACAAAAGCAATTTCGGGAAAGGATGAGTGAATTACCTGCAAAGGGAGTGGAATGTTGAACTTCCAAGGTGCTGGAAGGATAAATGGGGATGTGTGTATTTACTAATCCCAAAGAGATGCTTTATGGATAAGGATCAAAGGATTAGTTTACCTACACTCAAGACTAAACCCCTACGGTATACTCTACCCTCTCCTCTTAAAATATCTACTCCTATACATGTCTTAACTTTGCACATATCATATCCATTACTATACACATATGTTGCAATCACATGATTCATGATTCGGTAATCACTTAGTCATTTTAGAAACGTACGATTTCTATTTCTTGCATTGCGTAGTTACAATCTTGCCATGACTATTACTTATGTACGCATATGGATAGATACATGTTCGCATAGCGCATTACCGTTTACTCATGTCTCCGACGATAATCATATTCGCGCATATACATTTCCTATTGCACTAACCATGATGGTAGGAAACAAAGCCATTCGGCCGGAAAATCAAGCGACAGACGAAATCAAGATGCTTGCGTCCGACCAACGATCAAAACCGAAAGGTTAGCGTCAAACTCAAATTGGACAAATATCCTAACTTAAAATAAAGTCAAGAAAGGTTCTAAACCGTTACTTGACTCGGGGGCAAGTGATGGATAAATGTCCAATTCGGGTTCGTGTTTACATTTCGGGCCTCGTAAACGTGTCGAAAATTACATCTCGGTTTAAAAACACCTCCCACGGTATCAAAACGGTCCGGAAGCGCCTTTACGCGCGTCCGGACCGGACCTCCGGGTTGCGCGGCAATCCGGACCTCGCCGAATTGCCCAAATTCGACGAGGTCCGGATTACCTTACGGGTATCGCGCGACTACCATATCCGCGATTACCGTTGCGTGTAGAGAAGTCAAGTTCGCACATTACCAATATGGATGACGGTTACCGCATGATCTTGAACCGTCATCAAACCGCTCTAAAACCGGGTCCGGTCCCAAGAAAGCCTATAAATAGGAGGTCTTGGCCACTCATTTTCACACATTCTCTCATTTGCCCAACTTTGGTATTTTGAGCTCTGACTTCTCTCTAAAAATTCTCTCTCTCTAGAAATTACCTTTTTGCCACTATAGTGACTTAACCATCGGAGAGGGCTCCGCTCACCACCCCCCCCCCTCTCCGTGCTAGCATTGGTCCTTAGTGCAGGATCCGACGTTTGGGACACCACCGTACCGAGTCACAACCGTACCGTGTCACAGCCTTACCGAGTCACAGCCAATCCGAGACACAATCCTTACGGGAGCAAGTCCGAACACTCGTCAGTGGCCCAACCTCCGACGGAAGGGTTACAGCCCGCACAACCACAGACGCATCCTCACGACCTTGTTCAATCCGGACGCAATAGTACCTATATAAATAACATGGACCAAATTACAAATAGATGTATATTTAGATTATTAGGATTTGTTAATTTGGTGTTTGGATTTGTATTTGTAATGAATTTGATGTGTTTGTTGTTTATATTTGATTGGTGTTAGATTTATGTTTTGAATTTATATATACTGTAATATTTTGACAAAAAAAAATTGTATTTAATATTGAAAAGTGCAAAAAAAAAAATTCACATGACGGGGCGGGTCAGGGCCCGCGGATCGACCCGCGAGATTGTTGACCCGACCCGCCCCGGAAGGTCCATTTGGCCGGATCAGCCAGGCTGACCAGCGGGGCGGGTCTGGGGCTGCGAAAACCCGCCCCGCCCCGTTGCCATCCCTAACTCGTAACGGCCGATACTAGGTTCAGTCGGACTAGGACGAGAAGCCAACTATATGTATATATAGTGGGGTGAAAACATGTTACTCGCAGCTCTTATTTAACGTGTTTTATTGTGATGCAGCAATCATTATGAATTTCGTCCCATATAATCAGGCACGAAGCCACGTGAGGGCCAGGAGGGTTGCCCCTCCTGAACTCCATGAACCTTTAGGTAAAACCAAGTTTTTTTTTTCCTTGCCCCTCCTGAAAATGAGTAAAAAGTCGTTTAACCATCCATTTGCCCCTGTAAAGGTTTCTGGCTGGTTGAAGTTTCAGTCGATGCTTTTATATTAGGTAGAGAAAAAGAAAGAAACGAAAGAACTTTCAGAAGAAAATTTCTTCTTGTTCTCGTAGAAAAAGTAGTAAGGAAGAAGAAGATAAAATAGAAAAAGTAAATAGTAATAAAACAATTAAAATATTGCAAAAAAGCAATAAAGTAAATAGAAGTTCTGACTTTTCTACCTATATATAATTATAATACCTACCTACCTATACTTTCTACTTTTTCTGTCTCTATATTAGGCGGCGGTGGGATACTTATAGTATGGGCATATATAAAATCCTAGTGTACTACAATCTACACTACAATATATATACTCATTTTCCGTTTTGAAAATTCTTCAATTAAAATTAATTTAATTTAAAGAATAATAATTGTATAATAAATTTTAATATTTCCTTGCGATTTTTTTTTTTCAAATTGAAGTTAATTAAATTTAGAATATAACTAAGATAGTATAAACTCTAAGACTTGTAATGAAAAAAAAATATTTTTTTTTACTAAAACCCTGCACAGATAATTTATAAACTAAGATCAAATGTGGTTGGTTTAGTCTACTATTATTTTAAAAAAGACAAGCATATTTCGTAGTTAAAACTAATTTTTTAAAAATTTATAAATAAAAATAGGTTTGTACTTATTTATTATTTATGTTTTAATATACTATCTATAAATATAGTGCGGTTGATAAAAAAAATTTGATACATGTAATATGTTTTATTAAAGATTAGTTGATATTTTTATATTAATTTTAGGATATTAGTTTTACAATTATAAGCAGTGTTATCAGAACCGGACCGGACCGGCGGTCCGACCGGGTTCGAACCGGAACCGGCACCTCCAACGGTCCGGTTCGTGTAATTCCGGAGGATGTAAGCGAACCCGGTTCAATATCCGGTTTTATAGAGAACCGGCCGGTTCATAGTGGACCGGGCGGTTCGCCGGTTCGGTGCCAATAACAAAAAAAAAAAATTTTTTTTAACCTAATCGGCTAATCCTGTTCAACTGAGCTCAAATCAGATAATGGCAGCCTGAGAAAATCAAGTGCTCAACCATGCCTATATGGCAGATAAATGAGAGCTCCGGCCAGCCCCACCACCTCGTGATCAACCCACCTGCAGAACTCCATGAATCTGCCCCAAAATCAGCTCAGATCTGCACAGAACGGTAAGGGTCAGGGGCCACTGAAGCAGGACTCTCCCGGCACCAAACTCCCCACAGCTCAGACTTCTGGACCGACCAAAAAGATGGAAAGGGAGGGGAAGAGCAGTGCCAGTGATGATTATAGCTTGGCGTTTTTGCGGATGCTCATGGCGCGATAGAGAAGAGAGGTGGACAAATAGAGTAGGAGCGAGTAGGTCTGTCTGTTTGCATATCGGTGAGGGTTTTTGCAGATCTAGCACATCACGCCTTTCCTTTGTTTTCTCGGTGAGGGTTTTCTAGATCGGAGGGAGGAGCTCTTTCTCTTTGCAGATCCGTTTCTTTCTCTCTTCCATTTTTCTGCTTGATTGATTTACCTAAAACTAAAAGGAACATTATTATTAATGTTATTCTTGAAAAAAAAAAGCACCAGCTCACAGACCTCGATGACGGGGGAGAAAGAAAGGGGAGGGTTTCTCTCTATATTGCTGTGGGTGCTGTGATTAGACTGTTATGCCCCTATTATCTTTAATTTCTTACAGGAGAGGACAATGGGTGCGTGGAACTTCTTTTTTCTCACAGAACGGTCGGACCGGGTTCGAACCGGGTCGGACCGTCTGAACCGTGAACCGGAGGCCTATCCGGTTCGATGTCCGGTCCGGTTCTGATAACACTGATTATAAGTAATATTAAGATGACATATGTTACTTAGCGTTAATATTTTTTTTTTTATAAAAAATAGGTATTTCATTTACATTTCATATTTACAAATTTCCATTTTATATTTACAAGTTTATCGGGTTTTTCCGATTCAAAATTGTAGAAACAAATATGTATAAGTCGGAAAAAAAAAACAAACATATTTTTGCCCCCTCTGACAAATATTCCTGTCTTCGTCGTAATGGTTATAAAATTATGGTATTTGTAGCAAAAGTATGGTTATGATGACCACAACGTTAAGTAGGTATTAATATACTATTAAAATCTATCTATATTCTATTCTATATATATTATAATTCTAATGAGTTAACCGTATGATTGACACATAATAAAATTCACCAATGACATGTCCAAATTATTAAAACTTATTGGTACAACTCATCTACTCTCTCACCTTGTAGATGTGGCGTTGTCCACATAAGCCCTTTCATAGCTTAGATGAGCTCCAAGCTCTCACAATGCACGATAACATCCGTTTCATTTTTACATAAATAATTTTCAGTTTTGAATCTTTAATATTGTTCAACAACCTTAAAATTGATAACATTCATCAACATAAAATGCATTTACCTCAATATAAAAAAAAATGCATTTACCTCAATATAAAAACAAATACTGGGAAAGATAAATCAATCAACCATATAAGCATAAAAAAAAAATATTTAAGCTTTGAACTCAAAATGTAACCGTCTTGAATTTCATCAGCTTTGAAATCCATCTTCTTCCATGACCATCATCATCTTCTCCAGACATATTATGTTTTGTGGAAGAAAGAAACCAATATCATTGTTTCTGAATATTAGATGGGCACCCTACCTCACAAATAACATGCACAAGAACAATGGTAACCTTTTTACAACATTGTTATTAACATCTATATATATTATAATTCTAATGAGTTAACCGTATGATTGACACATAATAAAATTCACCAATGACATGTCCAAATTATTAAAACTTATTGGTACAACTCATCTACTCTCTCACCTTGTAGATGTGGCGTTGTCCACATAAGCCCTTTCATAGCTTGGATGAGCTCCAAGCTCTCACAATGCACGATAACATCCGTTTCATTTTTACATAAATATTTTTCATTTTTGAATCTTTAATATTGTTCAACAACCTTAAAATTGATAACATTCATCAACATAAAATGCATTTACCTCAATATAAAAAAAAATGCATTTACCTCAATATAAAAACAAATACTGGGAAAGATAAATCAATCAACCATATAAGCATAAAAAAAATATTTAAGCTTTGAACTCAAAAGGTAACCGTCTTGAATTTCATCAGCTTCGAAATCCATCTTCTTCCATGACCATCATCATCTTCTCCAGACATATTATGTTTTGTGGAAGAAAGAAACCAATATCATTGTTTCTGAATATTAGATGGGCACCCTACCTCACAATAACATGCACAAGAACAATGGTAACCTTTTTACAACATTGTTATTAACATATTAAAGCATCAAATATTCGTAAGAGGTAATTAAGTTAAAAAAAAAAAAAAAAATCTACCACATCAATGAACTCACTCAAATTAATCAAAAATTTAAATTGGAAATCAATGAATTTCTTTTATAAAATATTAATATTTCTGTTTTTTTTCTTTCATATTTTGATGTATTTTTTATTACGATATAATAAGAACTGATAAATATAAATAATTAGAAAATTCAATGATGTACTTCATTTAAGAAAAAAATATATTAAAAAAATGTTTGAAATAAACTAAAAACTTAAAGGATAAAAAATAAATAAGATCATCAGCATAAAATATAATTTGCTAGGCACACACAAAATTTTGGCAAAAAAAAAAAATGCAACAAATTAGCAAAAAAAAAATAATAATAATATATCACCTACAACAGTTTCATTATCTGACGAGAACATGCGTGTTTATACAATAATAATAGATACTCTCACTTATATATATATATATAAATATGATAAATTACAATAATTTAGATGATGAATAAAAAAGTTAGAAATTATTAAGTAATATATAACTATTTTATTGCATGGATAACCATGGAGAATTTGAATAGTCTTGGAGAGAAAATTTAAAATAAATAATTGAAAACAATGATTGACCAAAAAAACTAACAAAACTGTCGTCGATAATTCAATAGAATTTGTGTATTTGAATGATCTCGGTAATATATATATATATATATAATCTTGATATATCACCACAGACACTACAAATGATAATTCACAATGAAATTCATCTGTTGCATATGATGTTCGATTAAAATAGAAATTTATAATTTAAAGTATTATATATACTTATGTATGTAGTAGTGACTCATTTACCATGAATAGAATATTAAATATAACAAAACTCAATATCAATACAATAAATTAGAAATATTTCATATGAGAACATATCAACAATTATATAAACAAAATACTCAATCACGCAACACGTGTAACAAAGCTGAATAAAAAAAATATTAAAAATTAACAACACACAACAATTTTATAAAGAAATTTTTTACCGCGCAACGCGCGGGTTGGCCAACTAGTATATTTAATAGTTCACATATTATCTACTAATAAAAAAACAAACGTTTGATTAAACTATTGGGTTAAAGGGTTTGATGCCATATGTTTGACCATTGTTGGCTTTTGGTGCCACATGTATTATTTTGTTGACTTTTTGTGGCATAAGTTTGCATTTTGTAGACTTTTTGTGCATATGTTGGTCAACAGTTAAATTTGACTGTTAAATAGTTTTATTTTGTTCAATTTAGTTCCTAATCTTTTTCCGGCCACCGTCCAAAATATTCTGGCCACCATACAAGGCCGCCAGCCACCTCTCAAGGCCACCAGAACCCACACAAGGCCGCAGGAACTCATCCAAGCCCACCCGTGACCACCAATCGGAGTCGGACGACTCCGATTAGAGCCGTCCGGACCCGAATGGTCCACTGAGGGACAAAATTAGAGCCACAAAGCTCCGATTGGAGTTTTGTGGCTCCGACCAGAGCCACAGAGTGCTCTGGTATGGGCCACGAAGCTCCGACCTGAGCCACAGAGCTCCGATCGGAGCTTTGTGGCTCCGATCTGGGCCCTCGGTCGCCTAGTCGGGGTCGGACGGCTCTAATCGGAGCTGTCTGGACCCGATTGGTGGTCACCGGTGGGTTTGGATGGGTTATGGCGGCCTTGTGTGGGTTCCGGCAGCCTTGAAAGGTGGCTGGCGGCTTTGTGTGTGGCCGGTATATTTTTGGCAGTGTCCGGAAAAATATTATGGACTAAATTGAACAAAATAAAACTATTTAACGGTCAAACTTAATCGTTGACTAACGGATGTACCAAAAGTCTACAAAATGCAAACATATGGCACTAAAAGCCTACAAAATAAAACATGTTGCACCAAAAGCCAACATTGGTCAAACATATGACACCAAAAGAACATTTAGCCCTAAACTATTTTAGTTGTTACTTGGGTTATCGTAATAAATGTTGATATTTTGAGTTTAGATGATTTTTTTTTTTTTTCAGTATTTGTGGTCTATAAATTTGAGTTTGTTATATTTACTGAATTTAAATTCTGTTTATATTTATATTAGAAATATATATATATATATATATATATTTAATATTTTATCATTATTTTTTTTTATTATATTATTTTTAGATTTAGTTTTATATATATGTACTCAATCTTAGACAATATAATAATATATAATTCTCATTCTTCTATATAATATAAATGTTTTACATTCTAACTTATCTAAAAAATATTTTAATGTAATATTGTTAATACGTTCAAATAGTTTCTTTATTATTAATATTTTATATTGTTAATATGTTAAATTGTGTTTCCCTCTCTTATACCTTCGAAATTAGTATATATATATAGAAGATAGATAAGTTTCTTCATTATGAATCATGAAAGCTCATAAACAAATGGCTGCCATAATAGTAAGGGTCGGCATGGTGATAACTCCCTCCACGTTAAGCTTTCCCTTAAAAATATGTAGATAGAGAATCAAAGAAATCTCCAATTGTCTAAACCCAAATATAAAAATCTCATCTTTTGATCTACTTTGGGAATCTTTAAGGAGCAGAGCTACGGTTGGTGATGAAGCTAACTTAAATAAATAATCTTACACATATCTTTAATTAATTAAGAGATTAATGATTGATCCCACCGCTGTAAAGTAAAGATGGCCTCAACAAGCCATTCATATATCTCTGTCATCCTGGCCTTCAATATATGGATGCCCACTCTATTCCATGCAGATAGCTATAGCTTTTCTTATAATTAAGCTCTTCCATCCATTCCATAAACAAGTATATAAACAAGAAGAAGAAGATCAAGCTCGATCTTCATCAATATATATATATATATAATGGCGAAAATGAGGAGGGTTTGTCGGAGATTGATGTTTCAGGTGGTGCCATGTACGAGCAAGAGGAGCATGAGGACTGAATCTCACAAGGATATTGAGGAGATCTTGAGGGAGAAGCTCGCCACGATAATCGAAGAGCCCGATGCATCATCATCATCTCCGATGGGGCCGAGGATGCTGTTTGTGATTAAGAAGGGGAGAAAGAAGATGTGCAGGCCCAAAGTGATCAACAAGAGATTAAGAGAGCTTTTCTTCTTGCCTCACTTCAACATTAGAGATTCTTATGCTTTGTTCATCACTGGCTTTGCCTCTAAAGGCACCTTTGGTGGCCTCCTTCAATAACTTATAATTAATTATAGATGATATGATCATATGGGTTTATAATCGATCCTAATCTTTATTTATATATATGATGTATGATTTCTTGATGCTGCCAATGTGTTCCATTTTCCAAATGTACTAGGTTGTCTTGATAAAAAGCCCTTAATTTGATGTATACTTCTTTAGCTAGGCAGTGTTCTAATTATGATATTTGCAAAATAATATTCGTATTTTTTGTCATATGCTATTTTAATTAATACTTGTAATCGATCGAAGCCGACGTAGATCGATCGGTTTTTGGTAATACTAGTATCTGAGACCAGTACACAGTAGTAATCTGACTCTGAAATCACAATTAAGTGATAAATTGACGAAATATTCAAAGATTATAATGTGTATCAAATTACTTATTATATAGTCGATATTGAAGCAAGCTGTGTTTTGGACCGTATTTGAATAGAATAATCAAATCAAGTATAGAACATCATAGGTCAATAACCTGGGAGAGGTCTGAAGTTTGGCCATTGTGAATTTGAGAGGTCCGAAGTTTGAAATGGTGATAACAAAGGTCTGAAGTTTGGACTTGTAGATAATAGAGGTCTCCGTTAGTTTTTTCCGTTAAAACTGACGGGAGTTGGTCATGTGCATTGCATGTGACCAGAAATAAAAAAAAAATTCCAAAAATACCCTTCTTGCATCTCACATGATTCAATGAAAAGACGAAAATGCCCTTAAGGCCACCACCCAACTCCAGCCACCACCACGGCTCCGGCCGGCCACTACCCAACTCCGGCGACCACCACTCTCTCCGGCGACCACCACCCTCTCCGGCGACCACCACCCTCTCCGGCCGGCCACCACCCTCTCCGACGATTGGGCCCAAATCGGAGCTCGGTGGCTCCGATTTGGGGCCACAGAGCTCCAAATCGGAGCTCTGTGGCCCCAGATCGGAGCCACAGAGCTCCAAATCGGAGCTCTGTGGCCCCAAATCGGAGCCACAGAGCTCCGATCGGAGCCACCGAGCTCCGATCGGAGCTTTGTGGCTCCGATTTGGGCCCAATCGGGGCCGGTGGCTCCGATTTGGGCCCAATTGAGGCCGTGGTGGCGGTCGCCGGAGAGGGTGGTGGCCGGCCGGAGAGGGTGGTGGTCGCCGGAGAGAGTGGTGGTCGCCGGAGAGGGTGGTGGCCGGCCGGAGCCGTGGCGGTGGTCGGAGTTGGGTTAGGTTTAAATTATGGACAGGGGTATTTTTGTCATTTCATCTTTATATTAATTAAACTTTTTATTAATTCAAATATTACAAAAGGGTATTTTTGACATTTCACACGGTTCTGTTAAATTTGACAGAAAATTTGGACGGAAAACCTAAAAATCACAAAGTCCAAACTTCAGACCTCAGTTATCACCATTTCAATCTTCAGACCTCTCAAATTAACAAGGGCCAAACTTCAGACCTCTCCCAGGTTATTGACCCAACATCATATATATATATATATACACAAGATCAGGGGTAATTACTTGTTGATATTGTTATTAATAGGAGGATATGTACGTATCTAGTTCCATGGCACTAAACACAAATTGATTGATTTAAACAAACAAACAAAATGAAAATGTTAATTAATTATTATGACTTCATTTTGGCAAACTAATACTAATATCGGCTCAAATATTATTTTTGGTAATATGCAGCTTGTGCCAAAAGACAAGGGATAATTAATTACTTGTTGATATATACGTTATCGATCTTCCATGGCACTAGCTAGCTAGACCCTACTACCCACCGCCGGCTCCGCAGAAGTGAGATCAAAGCTTCTTTCTTTCTAATGTAGAGTGATATTTTTAACTTATCCTATTTTTTTAACTTTACTTATTGTAATTAAATAATTATAAATTTTCCTAGGTACTCTACTTTAGTACAATCTGATTATTTCATGTATATATATGTATTGAGTTTCCTAATAATCTATAATATCATATATAACAAGTTATTAGGAATAAAATACATAACTTCTCTTTTACTATCTATATACATTAATTAAAAAAAAGTAAATAGATGTTCTAATTTATGTTAAATTTTACTCAACTTGAGTAACTCAAATCTCAAAGCACGGATTAGGTAGTAGTTATTTTACGAATCTCTAATATATCCAACTCCTTTCCTAAAATGTAAATAAAAATTATAAAAAATAATAATCAAAAGGAGGCCCAATTCTACACGTCAGTATATAAGAGTCGAGAACTAATAAATAAATAAAGAGCTTAAAAGAGGCCTGCAATTGTGGACCATTTTATTCTCTGTTGAGTTATATTCATATATATGTGTATTATTTTGGGCCGAAGTTTCATATATATATAGGGCTTTTAATTAAATACATACCCAATTAAGATTGTTGAAACTTATCAGTTACTTAACCTTTTCTTTTTACGTTTAATAATTACTTACTCAACCTGTAAAACTTGGTACTCCAACGACGATATACATTTAACATATTAAATATGTATAGTTTTTGGGAAAGAAAAAATATGTAGATTTCACTTTTCACTTAATTAATGCATATATATATAGTTTACTGATCTCTTTACAAACAATAATTACATGGTACGAAGCAGTTATGGTTTTAAAAGCGAAAATTTGGGTCCAGCAAGGGTGCACCCAATTTGCCGTTGGTACTTTACTGCATGTCATTGAAGATACCATTGAATGTAGGCAGCTACCACACAATAACTAGAAACAAAACCTAACACTAAAGAAACAAAAGTTAATGTAATGCTCGCCATGCACACACAGTAACATATATAATATACTCATTTTCTTTTACATTTATTATTATTTCTCCCAACCAAAATATCCACTTCACTATGGATATATAAACATTTCCATTTGTAACTAGGGTTAAAGGTACTTTTGGTGCTACATGTTTGACCCGTGAAGGTTTATGGTGCAATTTGTTTCATTTTGTAGGCTTTTGGTGCCATATGTTTGAGAGGTTGTATGTTTTTGGTATTTCCGTTAGTCAACAATTAGTTTGACTGTTAAATACTTTTATTTTGTTCAATTTAGTCCTCAAATTTATATTTCTAAAATTTAGTATTTACAATTTAGTCCCTATTTTTTGCTCAAGTCACCGTCCAAGGCTGCCGACCACTACCCACCACCTCCAAGGCTGCCGACCGCCACAAAACGGGCCGGCCACCACCGCTTGAGGCCGAAAACCACCCCAATTGGTGGTGGCCAGCCCCAATTGGTTGGTGGCCACCTCAATTGGGGCCGGCCACCACCAGTGGTGGTGGCTACACCCCCATCGGGGCCGGCCACCACCAATTGGGGCCGCCGGCCCCGATTGGGGTGGTTTTCGGCCTCAAGCGGTGGTGGCCGGTGGCGTGGGGTGGTGGCCGGCCCGTTTTGTGGCGGTCGGCGGCCTTGGAGGTGGTGGGTGGTGGCCAGCGGCCTTGGACTGTGACTTGAGCAAACAATAGGGACTAAATTGTAAATATTAAATTTTAGAAATACAAATTTGAGGACTAAATTGAACAAAATAAAAGTATATAACGATCAAACTAACTGTTGACTAACGGAAATACCAAAAACATACAACCTCTCAAACATATGGCACCAAAAGCCTACAAAATGAAACATACGGCACAAAAAGTCTACACAGGTCAAACATGTGGCACCAAATACTTTTAACCCTTTGTAACTATCTAAACTGTAAGGAGCCGTTCCTACCAGCCCTGTCAAGTTTGACTAAGTTAATAGTAAAAAATTTTTGTTAGACTAAAATAGTACATATTTTATTTATGAGGGGTTGAATCTCCAATTTCTTTCTAATGATGTACAAGTCCAGGTACAATACAATGTTATAGAATTACATTATTATAGTTATAACTATAAAGCAATTTTCATGTTGCCATCACTTGTGACTGTGTTTAGTTCCCCTGTGTGAGTTAAACATTTTCATCCTTAAAGACCTCAACTTATCGAACACGAAAACTGTTGAAAATTTTAACTCACACCATTATCATTATCATCAATCAATAGATAAATATCGCGACATATATAAAGTGATAAAAAAAAATAGACCCATATATGATTATTTGATCAATTCGACCTATATTTATGAGTTAACATCGTAAATTTACTATTTATTATAAGTCATTTGGTTACAAGAGATAACAAAAAAACTGTAACGGTTTTTTAAAACACATTTCTCCGTTCGTTCTTCTATACTGATTTCTTAAACCTTCTCCAATATTTTTTTTATATATTATCTCTCATAAACTGATAGTTTATCTCTTACGTATCTTTCGTCTACTATTATTATACACAAATTATATATATATATATATATATATATATATATATAACAGACTAAAGAAACAAACTTTTTGTTAGTTTATAATATAATATATACATATATATAATATGGGTATATATTTATTTACACATATATAAGATTATAAATATGTAAATAGATAGTATGTTATTTATGGTAACAAGTATATATATGATTATGTTCATAATTTAACCATTACCAGGACTGATTAGCCAAACATCCATATAAAGGGAAGAGTACGTTTGTCATTCCATCTTTAGTTGATAATTAATTAGTTCTCTAGTTTTAATTGGTCAACTTATTTGACAAGTTGCTGTAGTGTCATTAATTACGTTTGATGTTTTTTAAGGTGGTAATTAATGTCAGAATCTTATTGGAAACAGCAAGACCTCCATTTGTCATGCATACAATAAGTTGGGAATTTATTAAAAAAAAAAAAATTGAGTACGTCCTAGATAGATGTTATCCACCAATTATTATATTATATATGGAACGATTTGCCATTATTACGAATAAATAATTAATAGTGTCGTTGGTCTGGAATAAATACCATTTCTATTATGAGATATTGTTCCTATTCTTTGATTAACTTTATTATTTCATCAAGAAGTAAAAACATATATGAATAAAATTAAAAAATATAGAAAAAATTCCAAATTAGGGAGGGTTAAGAAATTCTTAATTTTTTTATTGTAATATATATATTTCAAAAAAATTATCGTTTAGGTGAATAAATTAAATTATTTATTAAGTTTTTTACTGACGAAAACAAGAAATTTAAGAGTTGGTGAGGGTAAACATCTATTTGACTTTGCTTTATATCAAATTTGTGTGAAACATTAGCTCGTGAACTTTTGACATTATTATAGCTATGATTATGAGATTAATTAATATGCATAATAAATAGTATAATCATGGTAACTAAGACTTTGAGGGTTTTTTTGGGTAGAAGTCAGATTTTTATGATAATTAAGTTAGAGTTTGATAGTAGCAAGTTATATCACAATCTCATAGGGAACTGCACGGCGAGGAGAAAAAAAAGTCACGCAATCTCGTGACTTTCCTTCATCTTCTATTCTTTTGCACCTTTCAATACAATATTAATAACAATAAATATATATAATCATAATTATAATTATAATATCTCGATGTTTAATTATTAGGTATAAAATATATTAGACAAGTAGGCATGGTATGTTCTTAATTAATGATTCATCAAGCTTTGATATCTGCAAAACCCTCGGCCTTTTTTCTGATACAGCCCCCCTCTAGAACTTACTTCATGAGTTGTACTAGCTAGCTATTCCAAATGGTAGTTAATTATTTACTATTTACATTAAAAATTTGCCTAAAGTCTCGAGTGTATAACACTAGCGGCCGGGGACATAAGGTATGAAATGTAGGTATGTAGCTGTATATCAATTTTGTATGACATAAGGGTGTATTAATTCAATTAATTTTAGGACTCAGATGAGTCAGATCATGTATCATTATATATATATATATGATAAACAGAAAAATTGACAAGTTGTTCATATATGAGGTTGAGCTAAATTGCAATAAACTGTATATACAGTTGAATTTCCAATTGCTAGATTAGATTATCAAGTTTTGTTTAACAACTGAAATCTGATTAATCTTATTTATTTTGAAATTTGATTAATTCTCTTTTATAATCTAATGACGCATATTCAATTACATTTGCGATCGTATTTTAGTCAAGTGCTATATATATATAACCCAACTTAATTTTTCCTTGAATAACAAGAAACATGCATCAAATTAGCAAAGCACAATATATATATATAGAAGGATGGATGACCATAAAAAGTAGAATACTTAAATTGTTTTACAGCTAATTAAATAAGATTTACTCACCAAATAATTAAGAAACAACGTCTCGTAGCTTAATAATACTTGTTTTTCTTCCACTAGCTGCTAGCTTAGGTAGCAGAAACATGAAGAGCAGCAGCACTATCGCCATTGTTGTTGGAGCGGAGGAAGCTTAATTAACCTCGAGTAGGAGTAGTGATTATTATTAAAATTTCTTCTTCTTCTTCTTATTTTATAACAGAGAAGCCGCGACCAAACTAGTTTGCGAAGCTGCTTCCTAGCGCAGCGCAGGCGAGCTAAGATGAGGCGCTTGATACGAAGCATAGAGCTCCGGATCCTCTCTCTCACTGTCTTCTTCCTGCTGAACTGGTAGCTCCTTAGAAACAGCTGCCGCTTCTCCATGCTCATCACGTACGTCTGCTCCACTGAATCGCTGCCCACCCTGAATATTGGATGACTCCCCACCACCATGGCCGCCATATTGCTGCTCTCTCTCTCTCACTGCAAAATAAACTTGCTTGCTTCTGTTCTAACTTCTAAGTCTGCAGCTAGCTGCACTTCTTTTATATATTGAATTATTATTATTGAGATAGAGAGAGAGAGATGAGTGGAGGAGTAAAGAATTCTACTTTTCAGCTGACGATGACTGTATATATATAGTATTAAATTATATTTTCTTTATTTAAAGGTGATGAATATGACTATATATTTCGACTTAGATAATACTATATATTACAACTTAAAACTTTACTCTGAACTTTAGTGAAAAAACTGGACATTTTTGAAGAACTGGTGCATCATGCAATTTTTTAGTTTATTTTTTAATTATTATATATTATTAATATAAAGAACGAAGACGTCTTAAAAAGAAATACTTTGATCAGAAAAGGGAAAAAAAGAAAAAGAAAGGGAAGCAGGCTTCTTACAGCTAGCTGTAATACAGCTGCTGTATAGCTGAAGCCGCCCTTGTAAGAAAGAAGCCAAAGTTTGAAACTTTTATTGGCCTAACCCTACCTTTGCCAACAATTTTTTACTTTCCATTCCATTTAGGCGTGTATCAAAATCCTCTTCTAATTAAGGGTTAAAGGTACTTTTCATACCATATGTTTGGACGAATGTGACTTTTAGTACCAGATGTTTGGTTTTGTATAATTTTGGTACCAAACGTTTGAAAAAATGTGGCTTTTGGTACATCCGTTAGTTGACCGTTAGTTTTTCCGTTAAGTGACATGTGCAAGTCACGTGACTGCCCCTAAACTATCGAATTTGTTCAATTTAGTCCCTCAAATATATTCATAACTTTTAATTTGTTTAATTTAGTCTCAAAACTTCAAAATCAATTCCAATTGAATCATCGAACCCAATTGTCCTAGCCGGACCTAGCCTAGGGCTAGGTCCGAACCTAGGTTGGGGTTGCCGGACCCAGCCGAACCTGACCCAGGGTCGGACTTAGCCCTAGGCTAGGTCCGGCTAGGTCAATTGGGACCTAGCCCAAATTCGACCCAAATGGCTAGGTCAATTGGGTTCGATGATTCAATTGGAATTGATTTTGAAGTTTTGGGACTAAATTAAACAAATTAAAAGTTATGAATATATTTGAGGGACTAAATTGAACAAATTCGAAAGTTTAGGGTCGGTCACGTGACTTGCACATGTCATTTAACGGAAAAAACTAACGGTCAATTGACGGATGTACCAAAAACCACATTTTTTCAAACGTTTGGTACCAAAAGTATACAAAACCAAACATCCGGTACTAAAAGCCACATTCGGCCAAACATGTGGTATGAAAAGTACATTTAACCCTCTAATTAACTCTCCAATGTCTGCGTAGCCATCAAGGACAAGTAATTAAGTTCCTTTCTCTCCAACCTCTTTATCACATGATTTACCAACCACAAAATTACGCGTTTCGGAATGAAATATCAACTTTATTCCGTATTCTTCATTCCGAATATCGAGTTCATTGAGCCCAACTTCAATTCTCTTTGTTTTTTAATCCTAAAAGTTGATAAGATTGCTCTACCCAACTGAATGTGGTCCTTACCTACTAAGAAGTTATATCACTTACATTATATGAACATGCATATGGACCACATGAGATATTTATTGGTATATATATATTTCAGCAACTACTAATGCAAACTTCCACAACAAACATGAGAGATAATTAGTAGGAACATGTTATTGTATTTGAAGAAGATACTGACATGGGTAGCTTTCTGGATGAGAAAAAGGTCACTAATCTGTTTATAGTAATGACCAAACAGGAAGAATTGCAGAAGAGAATAATTCATGCAAGTTACATGGATGCATGTATAGATGACATCAGATGGATACCAGATTTTCCATTTGCAGTTGTAACCAACCTTTACTGTTTTGTCAGCATAGTTGAGACCCAATCAATTGTCCAACTTCAGTACAGAAGAAGACTCTTTCAATGCCAAATTGTAACTGTCAATAGAAACAACTGCAGGTAGCAATAGAATTATATGTGCACTACCAAATTGCATAGTTGAGCATATAGAAACAAAAGAATCATTTCACATTTCCATGAACCAACTACATCAATTGCATATAGTCAATAAAGCACATTCATGAACTTTGTTTGATATCTACTATCTACAATCCACAACAGACTCATCCAAGCCAACTACTAGCAGAAAATATCTAATCAATATGCAATCGAACAACCGTATCTAAAGCAGTGTATTTTTGTGGTTCATCCTCTCTTCAGATTCTTCTGTGGTTTAGTCACCGCTTTCCACTTTCATTTGCAGCAGGAACCTTGGTGTCAGACAAGTCTAAGTCAACCATCGACATGTCATACGGAACAGAAGAGTGGGTTGACACATCAGCAAGAAACGAAGAATTTATGTTCTCTGGATTGATTGGTCCACAAACATTCTCAGACTCCTGAGGAAATGAAAAACTCGAAACTTGCACTTCATGGTTGGGCCACAGATGTTTGCTTCTTCTAACTGTATCCATTTCCGGACCAGTAGGAACAAACGTGCGTGATCGGTATTTCTTTGTTCCATCCTCAGCCTCATTGTGGTTGTAGAGCACATACTCGTGATAAGTTGGGGCAAACTGCAAAATATTAATTTTTTTACCATCAAGATGATACAAAGTTCAAAAATTTGAATTACTACTGCAATTTCTTAATAGAATTTCAAGAAAATGAGGAAAAAATCAATTACCTGATGAACCGTATCATGATAGAAGTCATTTAACTTCAAGGCATGTGCCAAGCTTGCAGTAAAGCCAGGAGATGCACCGATATTTGCACCAGCGTACTCTTTATATGGAAATGCATATAAATGCCCAATGGCAGCAATAAGCATCTCAACGCAGATTATAAAATCTTGAAACCGAGCAGCTTCCTTGACATCTTTAATGAGCCCAGTCTTTGCAGCAAGAAACACCAAAACCCCCTATGATAGAGCATAATGAAGAGATGAAGAGAAGTTGTTTATAACATAAAAATATGCACTAAAGTATCGAATGTTGCTTAAGACTTTTTGAATAAGAATATATGATATACCTGCCAATAAGTCAAGAAAACAACGGATTTGATGATAATAAACTTGGGGACAGGATTAAAGGGTCGGAGCAGCTCTTTACACGCCACGTAAAACAATGCCAAAGCATATAGGGCCATCGTGTATGATAATGTATATATGATAGTTAGATACAAATACGATTGGCTCGGGTTGAAATTTCCGTCATGGTATTTGCCTTTTGCATAGAGTATAAGTGTAAGAACAACCAAAATGGGCTTCAGTATCACGAACTGTAGACCTCCTTGCTTGCATCTACGTATGAAGCGTCTGCAATCATAAGTTTCAAGACAATATTTAATGAATAGCATCAACAGAAAGAGAAATCTGAAACTTTTGTATAGTCTGAAAAATTCTCATATTTAAGTTCCGCTTATGTTTCTTACCCATCCAATGGTATTGGAGGTAAACAGCATGTCATTAGGAACCGTGAAGGCTTCATAACTTTGCCACTTAAGCTCAACACGACAGCTCCAGGGCCACCAACCCAAGCAAGACATAGAGACAAGAAATTGTAGATGACCCAGGCTTCATATCTATAAAATTGAGGATAAAGGTCAGAAAAAATCATGCTTTTATCAAACCATAAATAGGAATGCCGCCTACAAAGTTATAAGTTCTTTGGATTAGTTTGGATACTTACACTTCACGTATGGAATTGAAATATATTGCGCCATCGTCAAGTACAAGAGACAAGAAAGACATCAACGCATAAACCTGTCGAAGATAGCAAAAGAACATGGATTAGAAATTTAGCAAGCTACAACACTTTTGTAGAGTAATATAGATACTGCATGTTTTTTTTTTTGAAAAAGAAAAAATCAAGTAGTATTATAAAATACTCACCGGGACCATGAAGATTATGCGAACAATGTATCTCTGGTAAGTAGGCTCTGTGTAATTGATGAGATGCCTGTATATGTGGGAAATTGCCAATGTAATTGCCCCAGCAGTGCAGAAAAAAGCAATAATGTCGAAGTAAATTGGCACCATATCAGCCATTGTGGAGTTCTCATTCACCAATCTGCCCTCTGCATTATTATTAGAATTAAATTTACAACAGGAACAAGTTAGTAGACAAAGATATATACAACAAACAGTGCAGAAAGGTAAGCTGGCCTGAAACACAACAAATCCAGCAACTGGAGCTTTTTAAAGACTAGTTGGCAGTTCTAAGTCTAACCAAAGCACTTACTTCAACTGTTATTCTCCGCATTCTCATATACTTTCCATTTTATTGTATTTTTCAGATTGAAGCTCAAATGGCAGCAAAAGCTACGTGTTTACCTAAAAAACTCACCATAACTCAAATTCACAAAGATGTGTGAAGTTCACTTCAAAGTGAACATCTCTCACCTCGCAATGATGCTTCACTTTGATATTAATGAGTCAATTGATGGATTCCAACGATGCACTCTCTCGACCAAACTAGCAAAAAAAATTGAACCTACAAATCAACTACACATAAAAAAGACATTAATTGCTGCTGCCAAACAAATCCCACCTCCTAAATCCGATTTCTGGAAATTTATATTTCTTGTTCCAACCAAAAGTTGGAAGTTTCTTAAAATGCACATCAAAAACAAGAAATTGGAAGCAAGACAGAGCAAAGATCGCAATTTGTGGGTGTATCTTCAAGAGAACGAATAACCCAGAAATGCAAAGATTCCGTCAGGGAAGAAAAGGAACTAACCGCGTCGCAGTGAAGGGACTGCCGTTGAAGCAAGAGATCCGGGAAAGATATGGTGAAAGAGAAGTTGTGGAGTGCTATGGAAACAAGAAGCAGCGGGAAGATGAGGAGAATGGCCTGTGCCTCACTGGCACCCAATAATGCAGCGCCGCGGTTGGTGCTCCTCTTTTCTAATGGGTTTCAATGATTATTATTATTAGTCCATAACTAGTAATCTTCACATGGTAGAGTCTATCCCTAAATTAAACACAATAGGGTTAGGCTAAGATCAAGTTATTTTTATGTAGCCAAGAGTTATATAATGCTAAATAGTAGAATTAAAAATATTCGTCTTGGATGGAAGCATTACCTAAGTCGAGTGAAGGTGGCCAATGGCCATTTTGCTTCAAGGAAATGGCTTAAGTTTCAAGTCCCTAAATCGTCTTTCTTATAAAATAGTAAAATACATTTTTTTAGCAAATAATACACTATTCATCAATTATATACATTTGAGTAAATGATTTTTTTTTAAATAGAAAAGCAGCTATTAGGTAAATTTTGCAATAAGTCGACATAAATAAAATTATAAAAATGGCAGAAAATATTAAAATGAAGTACCCTCTAAAATATCAGAAAACATTGTTTTTCTTATCTTAATCGTCTTCTAAAGCTAAATAGAAATGTCTATAGTCAGTCCATCTTTCAGTTCCGGTAACTGTTACTTTTCCTTCAAGTAAATAATGAAGCTTGGGTTAAAAGTCTAGTCAATCTAGAACTACATATTAAGTCATTTTGTACATGATTATCGATCAGAATGTCTAGTGATCATCTTCTTTGATTACCTGGAGACAGCCCATGTTTTTGTTTTTCCAGAAAGACATTCTAGAGGAAAATCCGCATGAAATTTCCTGAAATAGTAATTATCTGCAATCTTTTTAAAAAAAAAAATTAAAAATTTATCGATTTGGATTAGATAAACTCAAACAACATAGTCATAGATATCCTTGGAAACAAGACAGCCGCCATTGAAACATCCGCAAATCTTAACCTGTTATATATTCTGCTTTTATGATTTCCATCACTCTACCTTCTCCTCTGCATAATTCCGATATTCTTCACCAGGCAACAGAAGAACAACCATGGAAACGGGTTACTCGACACGAAAGAGCAGCTCAGTCTTGAAGCTTGTCCACCCGGGTTGTTTCATCGAGAAGTATAGGAAGCCAATAACTGCAGCCGAAGTCATGAGGCGGCACCCAAGACACTGTGTGGCCCGCCCCGATGTTTTCGCAAACCCATGGATCGTTGTCAGGCCGGAATCGATTCTACTTCCCGGCAATGTCTTCTACGTCGTCTCCTTTCACACGCTGCAACACCTTATGCGGTCCATGCCGGGCCCGCATGAGTCTGTTGAGCAGAGTTACGGCTCTCGGACTGTGTACGAGGGATCGAGTCAGTCCTTTGCTGACATGGCGGAATATTGTCGGCTCAGAAAAGGACGACCTGGCCAGGACAGTTCCGCTGAAATGACGAATTCTATGAAGACTGCGGTGGAGCGACTGATCCGTAAAAGAACATCAAAGGATGTGTATTTCGGTTTGGACATAAGTAAAGAAACCAGTGAAGGGTCTACTCGAAACGACGGTATCTTGAGTGCCAAGCAATCTGATAAGAGTCGAGTTAACTATCCAGTTAAGAAGTACCTTGATCGGTCGAGCATCGGCAACTCATTTTCGAGCACAGATCATCGATATCATGACAGATCAAATAATGCCACGGAACTGAAATCGTGCTTGAAGAAACCGAAGCGCAAGTTAAATAATTTGAGGGTGAGATTCAAGCTTCCAGGTGACGAGGGCAAGATCGAAATGAACACCATATCAGAAACCCAAAGAACAACCTCGATATTTATTTGAGATAGTGTATATACTATATACATGAACGTTAATTAGAGTTGTACAATAAGTAACAGCTGAATTGATATATAAACCCTGATGTTCTTTTTGCCACAAAATGAGAGAATACGATCAGAACAAACTCTAAATGGCTTGTTTCGGTCGAAACTCGATTCCTTGGATGACAAGGCCTGATTTCGAGTTCAGTTTCTTCACTTCCATCAACTTCACCGCCACTTCACCAGATCCATCACTGCCTCTGAAGAACTCACCCATTTCAACTTCCATCCATCCGTCTTCTCTTGCTGAAGGCAATTGCTTCGCCATATCCAGCTTCTTTTCACGTAAAATTCGGACGAGATGTGCATGCTTTTGTCGGGCAAGTTGAGTTTTCTCTCTTATCTTTCCATCGGGATCCATAAATACAGTGTGAGCTTCACCACCTCTACCGCCAAAACCTAGAGACACTTCCACAGGCAGGTTTTCAAATCCATAGTTACGTTCAGTGAACTTAAATATGAAGTAAGCTGCGTAGTTTGTGTTTGGAGAAAGCAACTGAGTGTCAATCTTGCCGCTGATCTCAAGCCAGAACACTAAATTGAGTTCTGCTACCTCTGAGAATCTGTTAATGATAAAAACAAAAACAAAAGGTGTAGTTTTCAGTAGTGTATCGACCGTAAAGTCGTTATCTTGTCTATTTTTCAGATAGTAATGTAGTAAAGATATTGAAATAAGCGTTTTGAGGAACCTGGAATCATGGTTCGAACTCCATGTCCAGTACTGTGGAGTGTCTCCCCAGATGATGGATAGACTTCTGGATCCGATCATGAAACACATTTTGCCAGTGCATCGCTCGAGAGATAAGCTCTGCGTATTGATAAACAGAAGTCACATTAGGAAAAAGATTTTGATCCCCTTTCCTCACCACATTTGATCCATTTCACCAACGATCATCACAAGAAAAGTCAGTAATTGCATCATCATCAAGCATATTGAGAATCAAGCAGATCCCTACACTTTTGGCATCAAAAAAGATCTTTTTCAGCAATCTAATACATTTTGAAGAAGGGAAACTAAAAACTCTAAATGCAATTCATGAAGCTTAAACATACGTTATTAACACATACATCTCTTCTCCCAACAACAAAACTATATGGTGTTGTTTGGCATCAAAACGCTTATTTCAGTCTCAAAAAAACGAATTGATTCTGATCTATCATAAACTATATGGTGCTGTTTGGCATCATAAACTACATTCACTCAAATTCAACTCTTTTTCCACAACCAAGAGAAACTCTTAATGCAATCAGCAATAAGCCATCAGCCATCAGTTCATGTTCTTGACTATCTATCAGCCATCAGCCTCATAGCAACTCTTAAAAAACTGCAACTTTTATGACCTCGGATGAATCAAGATCAAAATTGGAAGATGGAATAACGAGGATTCTAAACATTGAGCTTGTATACCATGAGACCCCCTTCCACGAGCAGGGGACTATTGCAGAGATCCAAGTAGGCGTCCTTCTTTCTGGGTGGTGGCGGAGCAGCCGATGCCGCCAACCTGAGGCGATCATAGTCTGTCGGCAGAAACTTCTCCCAGACGAAGTCGGAGTCAGCAGCAGCGAGTACGCTGCGAGAGACGGCGGAGGAACGGCAGATATCGCCAGGACTGGTGACTGACAGTATAAGGGCGATGCACTCTTGAGGCAAAGAATCGAAATTGGACATGATTGATGGCAGCAGCGCAAGGTAAGAACAAATCCAGAATCAGAATTTAGAGTTGGATGCTGGTCGATCTTGTCCCAACTCGTACTTGCTTCGCAGCACGACACTGCTGAGCTGATGGCCCGGTCAACTCCAAGTTATTGTTTGCTAAGATGACTAAAAAGTAAAACTAAATTTTGCTAAAAATAAGAGTTGAGAAATATTTGGTTTAAAAAAGAATTGAATACTTGGTCCGTAAGAATAATCCAGGGTCCTTATCTAATTGCTGACGAATGTTTATTAGTTGAACAAATTTTTATCCAGTTTTTTTTTTAAATATTTTGATAATTTAAGTTTAGATATATTTAAATTAGTAAATTTATTAGAATTTATGTTTAATTTGAACGAGGAGTCATATTCTCAGTACGTGATGAACAAAAATGTGTTAAATTGTTAGCTGAACACTTAAACAAATAGATATATAAATTAGTAAATCTATTAAAATTTATTCTCATTACGCGATGAACAAAAATGTGTTAAATTGTTAGCTGAACACTAACTGTTGATTTTAAATTAGTTTAGTCATTAAGGAATTGAGTTTAGACAAGTAAACTAATGCTCTTCGAAGAATTGAGTTTAGATAGCTTTATTAGTATCTTCGAGGAGTTAGTTTAGAAAGACGCAAAATATTCAATTTGTTCAACTGCTTATACATCGAAGAACAAGTTCCTAATAATTTAACGTGAGTTCAAGAACAAGTTTCACACTTATCTTAAGTCAAATTATGGACATTTTTGAATTCCAAAAAATTTAACATTTCTAGGCATAAGTGGAGGATAACTGAAAAGAAACAAGAGAAGATGATAACATACGGAGTAACTAACATATTCTCCTTTTACAAATGGCTCAAGTTTGCTACATTACAGAAAACTCTATACAAATTCCCCCCATAGAGATAGATTCTATCTATCTTAATTAACTCAAATTATTATCATCAGATATCGTTTCCTCCGAAGATGAGTCGCTGTTAATAATGATCACACCATTTTGCTGCTTACCCAAATGATGGTGAAGCCCCCCACTCCCAGTTCCACAAGGCTGCAAACACGGTTGACCCAAATAAACCCTACGCGGAGACATGGTTCGGTTTGTAACTTCTTGAAGCCAATGTGGCAATGAAGTATTCTCTACGTTTGTCGGATGGTGAAACTGAAACAACCTCGCATCTTGTCTGAGATAACCCTCATTGTAAAGAAGGCTTTGCCTCCTGCTGCGGGTCCGACCTCGATGCTGAATCTGTTCGAGGCCATCACACACATTTGGCTTCACATACAAGGAGAGCAAAGTCTCCTCCTCCTCCTCCTCCTCCTCCATCTTACTTCTCCTCAAGGCGGCGCCACCTTTTCGTCGAGTATGATTATGCATTCGTGGTTTACAACTTTTGCTTTGTGACCCACAAATGTTGCTTAAGAGCTCAATCTGCTCCTCCTCCCACCTCACAGCCAGTTCCCTCGGAGACCTCCAAGGGGAAAACTGCATCCTTGGGTCTCTGAGCATCTCCTCCCAATTGTTTCTTCCGTATCTTCGAACACCCAAACATAGAAAATCGAGCTCCTCCTCTGACCATGTGCTTCGACCAAGAATGCTTTCAATAATCTGCTTATGTCTTAGAAGCATTGATCCCTGATCGAGAGAAGAGGCCGAAGAATACAGATGATGCGTACATTCTCGGGTTTGATATGCATTTTCATCGATTTTAGGGTCTATCGGTAGAAAAGGGTATCTACTTGATAGCTGCTCTGAGAAAGTATTAGTTCCTAACCCAAGGCATTCTTGTGCCTCAGAACCTCTTGTGCTAACCATTTCTGGAAATAGCTGAGCAAAGAAGAGGAGGAATTAGATTTTCATTTTAAATTATTGCAATGTAAGTAGAATCTTTAAAAAGGTGGCCATGAATAATAAAAACCTACATGTATTGGTTCTTTGGAGCTTCTTCTACGGCCAAAGTTGTTATTTCTTTTGGAGTCTTGAGAATTTCGTTTTGAATAGGGTTAAGAACCTATGAAAGGTCTGAACTATTACCAATGTTAACGGGAGATGTCTGAAATTTAAAAAGTTAATAACAGAGGTCTGAAATTTCTGTTTTGTTGATAACAGCGGTCTCCGTTAGTTTTTTCCGTTAAAACTAACGGAAGTTGGTCACATGCTTGGCATGTGACCGGAAATTAAATAAAATTCCAAAAATGCCCTTCTATCAAGTGTGCCCCTCACATGCATGGAGTGAAAAGACCAAAATGCCCTTGAAGCCACCACGGTACTCCGGCGACCACCACCGTACTCCGGCAACCACCACCGTACTCCGGCGACCACCACCGTACTCCGGCGACCACCACCAAGGCTCCGATTGGGCCAAAATCGGAGCCACCGGCTCCGATTGGGCTCCGATCGGAGCCACCGGCCCCGATTGAGCTCCGATCGGAGCCACCGGCCCCGATTGGACTCCGATCGGGGCCAAAAAAGCTCCGATCGGAGCTTTGTGGCTCTGGTCGGAGCCACAGAGCTCTAGATCGGAGCTCTGTGGCTCCGGCCGGGGCCACAGAGCTCCAGATCGGAGCTCTGTGGCCCCGGCCGGAGCCACAGAGCTCCGACCGGAGCTTTTGTGGCTCCGACCGGAGCTTTTTTGGCTCCGATCGGAGCTTTTTTGGCTCCGATCGGAGCTTTTTGGCCCCGATCGGAGCTTTTTGGCCCCGATCGGAGCTTTTTGGCCCCGATCGGAGCTTTTTGGCCCCGATCGGAGCTTTTTGGCCGAGGTGGTGGCCGGAGTCGGGTCGCCGGAGCCGAGGTGGTGGTCGTCGGAGTCGAGGTGGTGGTCGCCGGAGTCGGGTGGTGGTGGCCGGAGTCGGGTGGTGGTGGCCGGAGTTGGGTGGTTTTAATTTGACTTTAGGGGTAAAATTGTCATTTCACATTTCCTTAAATAAGATATTAAATAAAACAAAATATTAAAGGGGCAAAATTGTCATTTCACACAATTCTGTTAAATTTAACCCTAAAAATGGACGGAAAACCTCAAATCAACAAAATTGAAATTTCAGACCTCTGTTATTAACTTTTTAAATTTCAGACCTCTCCCGTTAACATAGGTGATAGTTCAGACCTTTCATAGGTTCTTAACCCTTTTGAATAAGACAAGGCCCAGAAGGTCGACTACTTAGCGGTTTAGTCTAGACATATTCTTTATTCAAATCAAGGCCATCATCTCGTCACATTGATCTATTATAATAGCAGAATAGAATCAGATATGTAAATACACAAAAAATGACAAATAAATAATGATTTGAGGCTTTTAATCATGTCAAGCTCTAAATTTTGTATCGACCATTTGGTGTACAAACTTGGGTTAACAAAGGGAAATTCCCAAATCCAAGTTTGTGAAGGTTAGAATGCAAATTAATGGAGTAACGCAATGCATACCAAGGGGTGCAATGGACAGGTTCAAACAAGGAAGCTCTGCTTTTCTTCTATGGTCGGGCATCTGCATTGCTACATTTGTCACTCTTCGAGATTTATCATCAATGAGAGATTCAAAACTTGGATCATTTGCAGGTTCAGTGTTGTTTGCATCCTCCAAAGAGCAATCCTTCAGACATGAAGCTTGTGAATTTTGCAGAGAAACATGACTTGGCTTCTCCTTTATATCTATTCCACCACTTGCAGAGATATTTGTTGGTGTACTGTGGCTTTTATGAAATGGACCAACCTTGCAAGCTGCAAATATCAGGTGTTTGAGAAACAACTAAAGCATCATATATGGTTAGTTTCAAAAAAAATAAAATTATGTGAAACCTACTTGTTTATTGATTGTTTGAACACTGCTGCTTGATTTTCAATCCCAAGATCTTGGTTTGAACCAGAAACCATACTATCCCTCTTCTTTTTGTTTCTTCTAATGAATGTAATCAATGGAGTCGGCTGTTGCTTCAGTTTTACCTGCATTTTCCGACAAAGGCCTGATGCCTTGTTCAATGCAATAGTACTAACTGACTCTGATGTCTCCATGTTAGATAAATTGCAGCACGGAGACTGAGCAACATCAACATCAGGTGCTTTTAATGCACAAGCATTCCCGTCAAAGCACGTAGAACCATCTTTCAGACAGACGGTGGCCAGTGATGTATCTGAACTAATAGTAATGATTTATGCATAAATTTCTTTTTCACCATGTTCTGGCTTCTGATGCTGTGCTTTGCTTGTTGGAGATAAAGCAGCAGCTTCTGAGGAATCTAATGGTAACCCGTGTTTCTCGATTCCTTGAGTAAGGCCATTGGTCGATGATGGCCTTTTCCATTTATAAGTCTGCAGCATTTTCTTCCCAGACATGTAGGAGTGCAAGTGAATATCTACAAATGACATAACGAGCGGTAACTCTTCTAGTTAATGAGCATCATCTAGAGTCATTTCAACAACATAATCTGCAAGCATTTGATAAGACCAATTTGAAATACCAACGAAGAGCAAAGCACCAACTGCAATCTACTGGCTTCAGTAGAATCAATCAATCAAAATAAATTTTTTTTTTTTTTGCATTTGACAGCAAAGTTATAAAGAAGTGAACAAAAAAGTAATTTTCATCTAGATAACAAGTTGTGAGTATTAGCCCAAGCAGACAAACTGCAGCATGAACTTTACTTCACTATATAATCCACTACTGACTTCTAGTTAATTGTTGGTGAATTAACAAATTCATATAAAGAACGCCCAATTCTACAAGAGACGGCTAACAAAGTAATCCCAGAGAACAAATAAACAAGCCAGGCAATTAAGCTGATACATATATACATGAACCAAAACCAAAGCTTCTTAAAAGAGTAGATAGATATTCATCAAACCTACAGAATACCCAGAAGCTAAAGGAAGCAGAAACAAGAACCACCCATATCTCTCTCTCTCTCTCTCTCTCTCTCTCTCTCTCTCTCTCTCTCTCTATCAAGTTTGAATCTTTTGCGTCTGTTTAGGCTGGAAGAAAGAATCTTTTGTCTTTCTTGAGTGTAAAGAAATTAAAAGGGTGTGGAGTGGTGGGACTGCTTTAATGCCTTTGGGTTGCGTTTGTTGGCACAGTTTCAGAGGGGAGAGATGTATGTATATGTTGAATGGAAGGGAACTGTTGTCTTCTGTTGCGGTGTTCTTCATATTACTCCCAACGAAACGTTTCGTTTCTTCTTGCGTCAAATCGTTATTTTTCTTTTTCTTGCGGGTGGTCCTCCTGGGCTTTTGCAGCAGCAGCCTTTTTCACTGTTGGGACCCACATCACCACTCTCTCACTCGTGCGACTTCGCGCGTGTGCTGCATGGTTGGGAGTGTGCCACCTCAGCGACAAGAAAAACGACCATGCGCAAGGTTTTTCAAGAAATTCGTCAATCCCTCCGTTCTAACAGATGTTCAATATGTGGTGTCCCTTTGTTCAATAGAGTGGTGACATGTGTCAAAATATTACTCGAGAAATTCTTCAGTGACACCGCTTTACCACTTGCCGTCCCTCTTTATTTCACAACAAAGTGGGACCATGTGGGACCCAGTTTCACATCATTGTGAGACAATGAAGGGGCAACACCTGATGAAGCCGATGTATTGGATAATTTTTCGTATTACTCTCTTTTTATCACATGTCACCACTCTATTTTCTACCACATGTCACCACTATATTGGACAAATGGTCACCATATATTGGATACCTGTTGGAACGGTTACATTGAAGAATTTCTTTAGTTGTGTGGGAAAAAAAGAAGAAGTTAAATTAGTTGTTGGATATATTCTGGTTATTGGCCGAAATTTGTGGACAATTGTGTTTTTATTCATTCATTCATCCCAATTCTAGAAAGTGTTTTATATTTGATTCATCACAATATATATATGGCAACCCTCCAACTTTGCTACTATATTTTTTCCCATATAGCATTTTAACACAAAATAAAATTTATAACATATGGTAAAAGATAATAATTAACCTTATATGCAGATTGTAGGCTATGCCTATATATGTCTATGAGTAACATAATTCTGGAACACAGTGTCATTTATTTTGTACTTCTAGTAGTAGACTTCACATAACATATGAATGAATTGACTATAATTTCAAAAAAAGAAACAATTGACTATAATAAATCGTGTTAACACTAATATTAAACTTGTCACACTTCTTATGGTTTTTTTATATAGACACAAGGCAAATGTATGTTTTTATTTGGGAAAAGTATGTAAAACATGCAACATGTTTGAAAAAGATGGTTTTATGGACCAATATGTTTTAAAACGTACAACATGTTTGAAAAAGATGGTTTTATGGACTAAAATGTTTTGAAATGTACAACAAGCTTACAAAAGATGGTAAAATGGCGTATCGTCCACTTGTTGTCACTAGTCTCATTAATTGGACACGTGTGAATCACGTTTTTTAAAAAATAATAATTATTATTATTAGTATTTACATCCAACCATTAATAATCATTGCTATTTATAAATTAATTTCTTACTTTAATAATTATTATTATTTTTCTAAAAATGTGTTCCACACGTGTCAACTTAATGAAACTATGGATAACAAGTGGACGGTATGTCATTTTAACATCTTTTGTAAGCTTGTTGTACATTTTAATACATATTTGTCCATAATACCATCTTTTTCAAACATGTTGTACGTTTTAAAACATATTGGTCCATAAAACCATCTTTTTCAAACATGTTGCATGTTTTACATACTTTTCCCTTTTTATTTCAAAACATAGTAATTAATACTTCAATCGTTCATATAAAATTATTATTAAATACATTTTAAATTTATAAAATAAACTAAATACTTTTTAAAATATCACAGTTAATTCTTAATAATTTATACTAATATTACAATTGAATTAAAAAAAAAATCGAAGTATTTGCTTTTTGTTTAATAATTAATACTACGGTATTGATGGCAATAGATAGTGAAGTTAGAGCAGTTGTAATAATAATTCTTAGTCTCTAGTGCCATGTTAATTACTGTGTCGAGAATTTCTAATTTCTAGTATCAATTACTGTTTGGTTCATACAAATAATAATTAAAGAGAACCCGACACTCCAATGAGATTTTATATTTCCAAAACGAAAGTTCCTAGTAGCAATATTTTCCATTTGATACTACTAGACGCAACTATGTGTGATTAGGATTACAAGTATTACTATTTCGTTATTATCAAGTGGAGAGAGTGTTAGAAATAATAATAATAATAACTTGTTTCTAGATGTTTAATGTAGACAAAGTCTAAGTTAGTTGATAAGTGTTAGTAATAATAAGTTAGTTGGGTAGGTGTCATTAAAATTAAGTAGTTGAGAGTGTCATTAAATAAAGTACGTAGAAGTCTCCCTTGTACCCAATAAATAGATGTTGAAGATGAATGGAAATCACCAAGTTGAGAAGACAACACAATAAGTCTCTCATATCCTCTCCAACTCTCCCACTCTCACAAACACATATTCATACACCAACAGAGAGATGTGGTACAATTCGTACTAGTAAGTACTCACCACGTTACTTTTTATGTCGGTGTCAAGTAGCGTATTCAATTGTATACAGTTCCTACTAGTAACTCAACATGTTACTATTCATGTCGTTGTTCACCGCCTCCTGTAAGTAAAAAAAAAAAAAAATCCCAAGTTGTTGTATTTGCACAGTTTAGTTGATTTACTGCCCCAGTTCAGCTGAATGATTTCAGAATAATAATGGTTCAGGTATAAAAGATGACGACAGGAGCGTTGATCCACAAAACCGAAGGGGAAGATGAAGGTAACAAGAAGGTTACCCCCTCCAACTCTGGAGATGCCATTGTTGCAGCAGCAGCTAGCAAGGAGAGAATGCTGCTGCATTACTTTCTCAGAAGAGTTAGGTAAATTGATTAATAAATATTAGTGTGTATAGGGAGGGAGGGAGGGAGGGAATTAATCACCTTGATTATATATATAGCACCTTAATTATTATTATCAGTTGGAACATTATTAATTGTTGATTATGAAGAATAAATGAAATGAAATGAATTTTCAATAGGGTAAATACAATGAATGAATTTCCTTCCCCAAGTAAGTTTGACTAACTAATTAAACCCAAAGCTATAAGTAGTGTATCTACAGAGATGAATTGCTTGCGGTGCAATCCACCAATTAATATATATAACTGGTCCTCTTGATCAGTGGGGTTTTGTATATCCACCTCCTCCTCCAAGCTGCCCTTGCATTCCATCTCTTGAGTATTGCTGCCACATGCTCTGCTCCTCCATCAAATATGTCTGTTTCTTCTCCATGTCTGACATCTGAACGTAAGCCGGAGGCGGCACCACAAGCGATGCCGCAAAGGGATCTGCAGTTGTTTGACCGGTAGCTGCTGCCCCGGGTCCTGCCGGCAATGCCAACATGGCAGTTGGTCTCCCTGCTGAGCCTATGGCGACGCTGCTTGCACTTCCGTTGTTGTAACTCTCCATGTTGGCCTTGGCGACTGCATTTGCGGTTCCTTGCTGATACATGCCGTCGAGCAATAACATGTCGAACCCACCAGGCAAAGAAGCTGTCTGATGTGTCGATAGCTTGGTTGTTGACTGGACCAGTGCTGTCTCCCAATCCTGTGATGACGAGAAGGCCTGCCATATAGATCCCGATGATGGTGCGGAGGCTTTCTCGTCGAATAAGGCTAGAGCAAGCTTGTCTGCTTGTTCTTCGGTTGTTGGCGCATCAGCTCCCAAGTTGAGAAGATCGGCTTCGACCGTGGCGAGCTGCAACTTATTATTCTCCTCCTCTTTGTCGTCCTTATGATGATTGTCATCAGGTTCCGTTGGTTCGGTGACATCCTCTGGTGGGGGGAGAGCCTTGATACCGTTCATATCCTCCTCGACAACTTCTTCTTTGACTTGTTCTTCAAGTTGCTCTTCTTTCGGTTCTTCGGATTTACTGTACTCGATTCGTCCGAGCATGGAATTGTCCCGGATGAATTCATCCATGAGGTCAAGTCTCTTCTGGGTTATCTTCTCAATTTCTGGGTACTCGGACGAGCGGGCCACGCCAGCGTTCTTGCACCAGGTGTAGAAGGAATCAAGCTCCTCGAACTGCTTGGAAATCCTAGTGAAGATGTCGTAGACTTTGACGCAATCAGGAACGTCAAGATCAACAAATCGGTCGATGAGCACACTCATTATCTCCGTCATATCGTAGTATATTTGGAAGCTCTCTTTCACGATGGGATATAAGGCAACGAACACAATCCTGTTGTTCCTTGCTCCACCTGAGAATAAAACATCTGCCTTAATCAACTGTCCCCATAAGCTCCATAAGTTAATATATACCTGTTGGTCTGCAGGCTAGGAAACGTTCAAGAAGCTGCTGGAAGTGCTGCATTTTGGAGAATAGCTTCTCCAGCTTCATCTCACGGCTTGGAGTGGCTTTAACAACGGCTAGGTTGTTGTTAGGTGCAGCAGCAGCAACTTCAGGTTCAGCTTTGGTTTGAGTTTGCGGCTCATCCTCTTCTTTTTCTTGATCGGGAATTAATTGATGGTCACTGAAAGTAGCTAACATGGTTCGCTTCCCTGATCTGTGGCCTAACATGCGGTACTCGAGGCGCTCGTCGAGGTACAAGGCATATGTCCTGACAAAGGCGGAGTAATCCCACTTGGAAGCGTCCCTAAAATCGCATACATTGAGAATACGGGTGCCGCGGCGGGTGGCGAAGAAGATCTCCTGCTCGTAAGCGGGGTCACCTTCTGCTAGGAGATGCTGAATGAGCATGAGGGTCTTGAGGGCGACGATCCAGTTTTTGGTCTTGTTGAGACGGCGAGCTAGGGTTGAGACACAAGCACTGATATGAGCCCTAGAGTAGCATGTCAGGCTAAGGATCTCACGGATGTATCTCTCCTCACATGGAAACTCCTCGTGGCTTGTTGCCTTCACTATCGCAATATCCAGATCCGACAACGAATTGCTGTTTCCAACAATCGCCAGCCCGATGCTTGTCTGGTCCTTTACTGCTCCTATGGCTCTTCGAAGCTTTCTAGGCGCCATATATTACCTTCTTCTAACCGGTGAAATGATATATATATAGTAGTGATCGATCGATGATAGTATGTGTATTGCTAGAATTATTAGGAGATTCAATCAAGAAGAAGATGATGAGCTATATTATATAGTACGTACATATAGCAGGTAATTATAAGAGAAGAAGAAGAGATGGATTTTAAATTTTTTTAGGGTTTTAAATCCAGTCTCTTTCTCTCTTCTCCAGCTAGCTAGCAGGACAAGAAGGAACCCTAGCTAAATTGAATTAAGGTTTTGTTTTTGTGTTTTCTGTCTCATTGACGACATGGTGATTCTGTTTTCATTAATCTCTCCGAAATAATTGCCTACAATTATGAATATTGTTCGCCGTGAACAATGAATTGTTGGCGCAGCTATATTTAGGGTGTTTCTACGTCGTTTGACAGCTTCTTCATCATTTCCAACACACGCTCACAAAATATAAATAGATAATAAATACCTAGCTAATATATCATCACAATACAAACATCTGTCTATATGTTTTATAAGAAAGAAATGCACTTATTAATTAATGTCGAAGGGTGCATGTGCCAATAATCAAGGGCTAGCTACTACAATATATAATGGAAAAGAAATGGTATGAAAATCACAATGTCATCCATTGCAATAAATGTATATCCTCAAATCCTTATACCAAACATGAAACTGTATATGACTTATTATAGCATGAAATCAGCCACCTAATTAATATCATTTGTTGACTGACAATCATATGCTCCATCAGTTCCAATGGCGATTTGCTGCATACATATCCAATTAGAAAAAAGTCACAAAATTATTCATTTGAGTTGGTTAATTACAATTCAATAAACTTTTAGTGGTTGTGAATAAATTATAATTAATTAGACAAGATTAATTTGTAGTACCAAAGTTGGGGTTGCACACGAACATTCGCAATAAAGGGTCCACAGGTAATCCCGAGTATTCAAAATGTGGATCATAGAGCAAATTGGTCAGATATTGCCTCCTGCGCGATATATATATATATATATATATATATAGAAAAATGTATTAAAAAGTTATTAATTAACTAGTTAATATGAAATGATGGATGGAGGTATATATATATTATATATGTAGAATAAGTGACATATATATATATATACCTGGAAGCAAGGGTAGGAGGAGGCCTATGGGTTGGAAGTTGCGGACCATAATGCAGATGATATTGGTGAGCTGGAGACCATTCAGATTGCTGAGAGGCCATTGTCTCCGGCCATGTCACTTGCATCTACAAGCCAGCCAGGAGAGATCGAGCAGATCATCAATCACATATATACATAAACGCACAATTTTATTAATTAATGTTTAGCTATATATACTTGATGATGGTGAGGAGGAAGTAGCTGCTGATGATGAAACTGAGACGGGGGTGCTTCATCACCGGGAGGAGCATACAAGTCATGAGTAGGTAGCATAGCAGCTGCTTGACGAAATACTTGTGCCCTACGGTAATAATAATTAATTTGTGATCTAAATATATATATATACTAGCTAGTTAGTTAATTAGATCGGTGGTTTAATAATTTACTTAATTACCTCGAAGGTGTGCCATTGAACTGTGAAAAAACCACTCCATTATTATTCCCAAATGCTGCTACCTGTAATTAATTATATATGATAAACAATCAATATTATATATAATACAGACAGATAGATGGATCAGCAGAATAATTAACTTACATAATTATTATTATTAGGAACTCCGATGAAGTGGGTCGGCGGCTGTATTAATTGATGTGGCTGTTGCTGAGCTGCATGATAAATATGATGAGCTTCATCTCCTCCCGCCCTATTACTCGACGCCATGGCTGATCGCCTGTACGTAGGTAACTAACTACTCACTCACTCCATCCTTAATTAATTAATTAATTATGTAACTACGCTCTTTCTCTCTAGCTAGACTATATATATATATATATGCGGATTTAAAAACAAAGAGTTGAGAGAAATTTAAAAAGAAAGAGGCATTTAATTAATTAATTAAATAAAAGAAATATATTCGTACGTACCTAAGTGAGAGGTCGAAACCAAAGAGAGTTTGGGTTTGGGATGGGGGGGCATCGCTGCTAATGATTTCTTGCTGATCCCCCAAGTTATTATAATTAAGGTCTTGGTTTAGGTTTAGGGACATCATGTTGTGTCCACCTTGGTTGCATAGATGCTGTGCCTGTAATAATAATTCATATATTCATTCCACCATTATCCTATTTCATCAAAACAGAGTTACTAGTTATATATATATCGATCGCGTCTTAGATTACGTACCTAGCTCACACAAAGATAATACGATACACCAATAATTTTGAAATTAAGAAAAAAATATGCTATACATACTTTTCGACCCAAATATTTGGTTTAAAGTCTACCGATATCATATTTCACAAATAACACATAAGCATAACTGATCGTGTTTATTCATAATACATATATGTTAGAATTGTTTGAACACAATTTATTCATCAGGTTTAACGTATACGAATTGTTTAGAATGGTATATATATATATATGTGGGTCATATATATATCCCGTTAAAAATTGCAACGCGTATCACCTGTCTTTTCTGAAATACTTAAGAATATCGACTAAACCCTAAACACACTAACAAGCTAGCGTGCATATTAGTCGATATATGCACAAATACCGCCAACTATTTTTCCACCTAGCTAGCGTGCAAGTTAGGCAGTTCCTCATAATTATTATTATATATATAAATATACATACAAAACTCTCTTGATCGTTTTATAGAGTAGAGTTGACCCTTACAGAAAAAGACAAATATATTTGGTGTGTAAGTAATTAACTCATATATATATATATATATAAAATAATACAAAACGATTAGTAATTATAATTAATAAAAGAAGGCATGCAATGAGTGCAGAACGACGTTATTATAGAGTGAAAGAAAGTGGCGCGGGAAATGTTACCTGCTCAGTTGCTGCTGCTTCTTCATCCTCCAAGGAAGATGAATTGTTGAGTACACAGCTATTCCCCACCTCCGACCTGCATATAAATAAATTATTAAACCAAACCCCCACTTAAATATATTACAAATTAATTATATACTCTCTTCTTAATTAATTAATTTATAATAATTGTAATATGCATATATACCTTGGAATCAACAATGGTTGATCTCCTTCCTGCTGGTTATGGATCAGTTCAGATGAGGATGATGAGGATGGTGATGAATGCTCTTGCCCTGCAGCAGCTGATCCATTCTGCTGTACATCAAATCTAGCTAATTAAGATATATAATTCCTTCACAAATATAATTATTATATTAATGAGAGAATATATTGATAGAAATGCATGTTGTTTAATTACCTGTCTAATATTTCCCAATATTTCATCCATATCTTCTCCTGACATTTTCAGCTGCTAGCTAGCTAGCTAGGGTTCTTCCAATTAATCTTGATCACCTAGCTGCAAGAGAAATTACCCACTTGATGGATATAACAAGATTAATCAAATTCGTTAATATATACGCTTTCGAGTAGAGACCGATTCGATTACGATATATAGTTTGGATACTTCATTTTCTCAATTTCCAAATACTGGGAATGTGATTAATACACAGCAAATAACTTACCAACAAATACTACTCTCTTTTGGTAGGGTATTGCTAGATAAAATGAATGGAAGGATAATTAATAGAGATGGTTACCAAAACAATAATATTAATAGAGATGCTTCTATATTATAATAATAATAATAATAATAATAATGTAATAATGTAACAAGGAAATCTGGTGTAATATGAACCCGGATCATACAGCTTACAAGCTGATTGATATTTGGATACCATATATATATATAATGTAAGCATGATTATTCGTTGTATACTAACCATGTACAGTTAGAGCAAGGGATCTCATGATACAGCCATATGTCATTTTCTAGTGTCAAAACAATTTGTACCTATATATATTTGTAATTAAAAGCAATTTATAATATGAAGAAATCTCTCTCACTCACATTGTTTCTCTTGTTTGTACATGTTATTGTACCTGGTAAGAAAATCCACCCTCTGCAGGAGATTGACTCCATATTGCGTATGCGGCCGGCTAATCCTAAAAAGTGAAACATTTATTTCGTAAGAGACATTAATTAATTTGTTGCACTTTCATAAAAGACAAGAACATAGATGTAAACCGTTTTCGATTTTAATAGAAGAGTAAATCTGCATCAATAAATATAACTCTTCTAAAAGTAAGACACGACATTATAAGTTATATAGTAGTATTGACCGCGCTTAATAGTACAAATAGTTTAAGGACTAAAGTGAACTTTTCATCAAATAGATGGTCATATTATTTTAAAAATAAGATCTCAAGATAACAACAAATTTACAACCAAATATTATGTGAGAGAGCTCAGTGAAATATAATTTCCTTTTAAATATTGAAAGCCAATCTGATTTTTGAAACCTCTTATGGAGAAAATAAAATAAAATAAAATAAATAAATGGGCTCCTTATAAGGGCCCCCACTTTCCCGGGCCATACCCAACTTAACTGCCTCCCTCAAATTCATACCAATCTAGTTACTTAACTGGACTTTGCTGTTGGATATGGAAATAATGGCTGTGTTGGTCAGAACGACGCTGACTCCAGTATTCATGAAGATGGCTTCCGGTTCCACTCGACAACCTTCCACAATCTCTCCTTCCGCAGTCTCTTTCGCCGCCAAATCGTCCAATGGTTCACAGCCACCACGTATCCCCGGTAACAGAAAGCTGCCCATATTGCTGTTTGACATCATGGACACTATTGTGCGCGACCCATTTTACGAGCATGTTCCTGCTTTCTTTGGGTATGAATCAAATCAATCAAGATTGTCTCTCTGAATGTACCTCGTGGCATGAACATTTGATTTTACCTGATTTTCGGTAGATGATCAAGTTTGGATTTTTCTGCTCAGAATGTCTCTTAAGGAGTTGATTGACTGCAAGCACCCATCTTCGTGGATTGAATTCGAGAAGGGTTTGATTGATGAGGTTGGCTTTAGCAATCACCGTTTACTTTGAAAGGGGATTTGTTTTTTTTTTTTTTTATGTAATCTTGCTGTAAAAAATTCATGTTCTTTTTTCAGATGGAGCTAGCTAAAATATTCTTCAAAGATGGAAGGCCTTTAGACTTGGAAGGTTTGGCCTCTTTTCCTTTCTGCTACTCATATGTGGTACCAAGTTCATTATCAAGCTTAGGGTGATCAATTCTCATCTGATTCTGAATGGTAGTACTCGAAGTAACTTAGCCGAGCTCAAATTTCGCATCTCAAAGCAAACAACAATCACTTTTTTATTCGAAACTCGCTGAAATGGTGATATTGATTGTAAATACAGATTCTTGTTATTGCAGGTCTAAAAAATTGCATGAAGAACAAATATATATATATTGAGGGTGTGGAGGAACTTCTTAGTGACTTAAAGCAAAACAACTATGAGATGCATGCTTTTACGAACTATCCTATTTGGTAATATCTGAAATCAATCTCCATACATATGACATGATACTTGATGGATTGTTTATCACGTCTTAGAAGTTTGTTCTACTATTCTAGGTATGAACTGATTGAAGAGAAGCTGAAAATCTCCGACTACTTATCTTGGACATTTTGTTCATGTACAAGTGGTATGTACTTCCGTCCTCTTTCATTCTAATCTAATCTAATATAATATTTTCCTACTAATAGCGATCTTATGCTATAGTAATGTGATGGTAATGATAATTTGTTGTTCTTCAGGAAGAAGGAAACCCGACCCTGATTTCTTTTTAGATGCAGTGAGGCATCTTGAAGTTGATCCAAGTGACTGCATCTTTATCGATGATAGGTTAGTGATGGAGCGACTGCATCTTTAGTCATTCTCAAACAGTAGTGATAAACTTTGATGGCAATCCGAGTTGAAACAAGTTAAGGAAATTGATTTATATTTAGTTAAACCGCTGCATGATTGCTTGTTATTGTGTATTAATAGGATGAAAAATGTGGAGGCAGCATCAGAGATAGGGATTGTTGGTCTACAATTTACTAGTGCTGATCTTCTGCGTAAGAATCTCTCTGGATTTGGAGTGGATATATGACAAAATGAACATCATTGTAAGGTTTTATGCTGTTGCTGATGAAGCTTCTGAGAAGAATAACTGTTGGATTGCTGCAAATGATTTAGATGTCAATACTCGGTTCCCATCATTATTATCAGATGCTGCACTTTCTGTGCAAGAAATTGTATCTAAAATACGAACATCTATTCCTTGTATTATACAAAGCAATCAATGTTGACAAATGTATTCTCCTTACAGCTTCTAGCTAGCATCACTACTATACCCGGCGCATATTACACAATTCAATAAGCACCAAAAATCAAATCATATCAGTTCTAGATCGTCACACTTTCTGGCGTTGCTATTGCAACTTGTCTTTCGCTAGATCACGGAGCAGAGATTGTGTAGCCACCAACTGCTCCCTCAATACAAGGTTGTACTCGTAAAGAAGTGTCAGCCTTTTCTGGATATCGGCTATGTCTGTTTCCGAACCAGGCTTCAAATCTGCTGCACCAAATTTTCCATCAGAATCTATACAGCCATTTGATTACAATTTTATAGGAAATGGATTACTTCTGACCTAATGATGGAGGTGGTGGAATAGGAATACTGATATCCTGACACTGAGAGGTAATCTCGCTGCTTAACCTAATAGAACCATGTTTATCATTTGAAGAGCTAAGCGACTTGTCTTCACAATGCTGCAAAAATTTGATTCTCAAATCAATCCCAATTCAGTTTATATAATCCGAAACAAAAAGCCACATCATCTGTGAAATTAAGCATACAGGGACAAAACTAAACAGAAGAAAGAAACATACTGCTTCATTTGGTGACGCTGTTACTGCAGCACAAGTTTTCACTTGCTGCAATGATGAAAGTTCAGGAATGGCAATCTGCAAGATAATCAGTCAAGATGAACAGAAGTTTTCATGAGAAGATGAACAGCTAAACAATTATTTACCTCTCCAATGGGTGTGCTTTGATTCCTATTAAGACCAATTGACGCCGTTCTTTGGCGTTTTCTCTTTGAAGATCCATTTACATGAATGCAATCAATGCAGTGTGATTCTGCATAATTCTCAGGTTCTTCATTCAATGCTTTGCAGTTCCATCTATATCTCACGTACTTCCTCAACTAGTCAAGAGCAGCATTGTCATTAAGACGAGGTCGATGTCAAAACCACTAGGACAGTTGATGTAAAAAGTAACTGAAAGAAGAGAAGAGAAGATATACCTTATTCCATCTTTCTTGAGCCTTCAGCCGATTTCGGATTTTTCGTAGAACAGTATCTTCTTTGCGAAGTTTCTTAACTCTGAATTCACACTGCACAGGCAAGCCGTAGGTGTCACATTTCATACTTTTGTTGATAGCAATACATTAACAATTATATGAGCTTAAAGGTTTTGGATGGTAACTACCAAAAAAAGGAAGATTTACTGAAGCCTAGGTAAATATTTGCTACAGTTACCCTCTCAGAGAATGAAACAAGGAGATAGTCATTCATCAGATACATACTTGCACCAAGAGGTAGTAAAAGATGCCAATACTGATGCAATAGAGGCCACCAAGATCAGCAAGGAAGCTCACTGCATAATACAAGCAGCAGAAGTGATGGATGATCAACAAGAGATCAATAAACTAACACACACACACAAAGATGAAGAAAATTACTCAGTAAATCACATGAGCTTACGCGGATTGCTCACCAGGACCCAAGATGTTTTCCCTGTCAATCTCAACAATGTACGATGAGAGAAAGTTGACATATAATGTAGTGTTGACGATTCCATTATTGCTCCCAAGTGAGGCTTGGAGCTGACTTGAATCATCATAGAACGATCCAGGGAGAAACTCATGAAGCAGCGGTTGTATGAGCCTTAGATCATGTAAATTACGGTATATTCTCGGGAACAGATTAAATTTCAGCACATTAGGATCACTGCCTCTAAAAGTCACGGGCTTATCATCAACATTGCTGCCATTCCTTAGAGTGCCACTCACGAAACTCAAGTGTTTCTTACTTCCATGGGGCTTCGATGATAGATTGAACTGATACCCAACTGCAGTGGCAGGACTATTCGGTAAATCAACGAATTCCCATGAAATGTAAAGGTTGTCTTGAGTCATTCGACAGTTGTTACATCTAAGGGTTATGGTGGGTCCTTCACTTGTATTATGGCATGAAAAATTTGCAAAGCTTGTAAGAGGAATGACTCTGTAGTTAAGGAATCCTGCACTTCCGGTAACCAATTTGCCCAGATTACGTAAGTTTGCACAAGTCATGCTAGACACGGTTGTTATGTTGAACTCCATGTCGTTACTGAAGGCAGCTAGTTCAGGTGCATTTACTGCCTTGACATTGTGCACCTCGATGCTTCTCTTTGTGATGATTTGATAGAGCAACCTGAAGGAAACTGAAACAACAAGTCAAGCAAAAGGAAAAAGCAATGACAGTAGTAATATATATGTTCCACGAGAAAGAAAATACTTACGCAGCAAAGAGCCCAGTGAAAAGAATCCAACTTGCAATTGAAAGAGTTCCTCCGAGTTCTGTCTTCCGCTTTTTAACTACTCTTTGATCATGCTACACAACATAACACCAGATGTGTCACGATTAAATATATTCTAATTAAAATTGTCAAGCAGTTCATTTACGAAAAAAAAATTACATAATTATTTGTCGGGACTTTCTTCAAAATCCAGCAGTCTAGTAGTTTAAATCTTTGCCAGTAATTACTACTACTGTTACTGAAACTTCAAAGTAATGGTGCTTGGAAGAAATTGCTCTAATTGGAACACAAGATGTGATCATGATACTTAAAGTTGATGGATGCATCCTTAAAGTTGAATCCTAAAGTAATTGTTATAGCTTAAGCAACAAGACCTAACGGTCCAAGATAATGTTGAATAACGAAGAAACCAAAATCAAGAACTTACCAGCCAATGCTTGGTGGCAAAGCAGACATCCAATCGACTAATCCACCAGCGAAGCTGAAACCAGACGTTGTTGCCATCTCCGAGCTTCATAAACCTCAAGAAGGAGCAAAAGAGGAGCCACGAGAGCAGCAGAACCACGGTGGCTTCCAGGAACACGGCCTGCGATTGCGTGAATTTCCTGATTGAATCGAAGGAGAATATGGTCTCCGGGAAGCTGATAGTGTAGTAGTCGACGCCGGAATCGGTGGAGATGCTAGTATTGGCCGTAAAGAGAGTACAGGCATTGGCCGTGGCATTTAGGAGGTAGCCAGGGGGGCATGCGCAGAGGGTGGTGTTGTAAGTAATGGAGTTTCTTGGGCATGCTGACATAGCTGGGTCTCTGAGGTAAAATGCAGTCTTCTTTGTTGTCGCGTATCTGGGTCGGTCTCTGCAACAAGAAGAAAGGAATTTGATACTTGATGATTTAGGCCAGAGAGAGATGATAAACTTGAGAGATTTTGGTCTAAACAAAGCTGAAACTCTGAGATGCCGTGTTCCTCGTCAGCTTTGGACATTCATTGACCAAACTTTCCTGTTTTCGACGCAACCTTGGTCTTGTAAGCGGACAAACAAATGAAGACTTGCGAGTTAATTACTTGACTCTTTTTTCCCACCATAAAAAACTAATTTACTACTATTCACTAAATCGAGTTATAGAATTGCAGGTTGGTTAAAAAGTTATTATGGTTAGGTCGTTAAGCAACTCACTATGTGTTTAAAAAAAATAGGAAACTCAAAAAGAACTATTAGAACATGTGAAAAAAACCGTGATTTTTAGATGCACGTGACATTGCACATTGCATTGCATCATTATCTTTCCACTTAAAGAAGAGTCGTTAATTAACAAGTGGAAGTTGTTAACTTTTTATATATTTTTTACTAAAAAATTCACAGTTTAAGGAATTTCTTAAACTCAAAAGATTACAAGAATGATAAAATGATAAAAACTAGTTTAAATAAAATTAAAAATTATTAAAGGCAATAACTACGTGAACAACCAAATCTACACCATCTTTTGTTATCTTCCACACATAATTTTAATAAGTACAAAAGAAAAGAAGGAAATATATTTTTTTTGTTGAAAGAAAAGAAGGAAATAGATAACAATAGTAGAACATTCTTTAGTGAGTGAAGGATGACTTTATTCTTTACCAGTTAGAAGCTTTTGCAGTGGCGGGACACAGGCCGGTATGGGGGATGGTCTTTCTCAGATTTTTTTTTTATAATATAATATAATTAATATTCTAATTAAATCAACTTATTCTTCTTCCGAATTAATTTTATTCTTATTGATCTGGGCTTGGGGGAGATAAGAATTTTGTTCTTATTGATCTGGGCTTTATTTTTAGGGCCATGAAGGCTTAATTTGTGTTAATTGTATACAATCTGACTATTAAAAAAATTATAGTCTTGTCTCAATTTTGTAATTATAAAAAGTTTAAATTTTAGCCTAATCAATTCAGCACCGGTAATTTTTCCAATACAGATTAATTACAGCACGAACTGATAAAATTATAATAAAGTTATAAAAAAAAATTTCAAATTCCAACTATTTTTTCCTGTATGCCTACTAAATATATTTTATATAAATTTCCACTAAATAACAAATGTATTTCATCAGCAACTATATTATATTTAGTGGTCAAATAAATAATTTTATTTAGTGTTTAATATTTAGTTTTATTATTAAAAATATTTTCCGGAAATATAAAATATGTCCCATTCCATATACATAATAAATTTTATTAAATAATATTATAATACTTATATTATTGCATGCATGCAATGAAGAAGAAGCCGCGCGAGGCGCCACGCAGCACTTTGGGGGGTTGTTTGTTTGTCTGTTTCTGTGCAACCTGTCGGTTTCGATCCATTGCAACGCGTGCCTTGTTCGATGGACCATTCATTATCCTCTTCAATGTCTCTCTTCATCTCTACTAGCTAGCTAGGTAGCTACTTTACCACTTAACTCCTCCACGATCGACTTCAGCACGCAGAAGAATAAATAAAGAGTTAATTATTCTCTTCAACACACAGCAACAGATATATATTTCTTCATGCCGTAGCTAGCTAGTTTCACCTCTGCTATATATATATAAGCTTTTCCAGGTAATTTAATTTGATTGAATTCATCCAATCCAAAACACATGTATATGTTGATGAGTACGGCCAGCTAGGTGCAGAACAGTTTGGTGTTTAATTTAGATGAAAAAAAATGCTAGCTGTAAACGATATTATATATCTGCTGGATTTGGGTGCTATATATATATAAATTAACCTGTATATGCATGTTATGATGCTCTAGCCCTTTTATTCATCAGTTCTTGCTTTTATAAATTGTTACTTGATATAGTATATGTATGTACCACTAGTGTCCTGATCTGATGATATATATCACTAATTACTAGTTAATAATGAGACGGAATTAATTGAATCAATTTAAGTTGATTATTAATAAATTAGACTCCATGCACTAACTAGTGTATAATATATATATAGCAGCTGCAGGATGGAGGAGTCAATGTTAGATTGGGAGATGGAAGAAGAAATGAGAAGTGGGAAGGTGAGTTGGATGTTGAACAAGCAGGGATTATTGGTGTTTGGGAAGAAAGTTTTGATGAGTGGGATGTTGATCACATCAGCGCCCTTTGTTCTTCCACCTCTCATGGCCATCTCTGCGTTTGGCGTGGCTGCATCTCTGCCTTCTGGACTCTTCTTGGCTAGTTATGCATGCTCTGAGAAGCTCATGAGTAGCTTGCTCCCTGGATCATCACCCCTTAATTCACCCTTTTTACTACCCGGTTATTATAATTTTCAACTTTCTAAAGAAGAAGAAGAAGAAGAAAGAGATATTAATGTTGGATTATTTGAACAAGACATAGAGATGGAAAAGGAGGAGCAAAAGCAAATTGATGATGATACTACAGCAAGGGTTGAGATGAGGATTGAGTTGCCAGTTGATCAGGTACATGCAAGTGATGATGACACATCACTGAAAGAGAATAAAGTCGACCATGATGCAAACAGCAATTTGTCACCAAATGATGAGACAGCTAATGATAATGATGAATTTGGTCGAATCCCAGTAGAAGAACAAGTTGTCGTAATGGAAAGTACTGGAGAACATGAGATTAGTGTTAAAGAGGAGGGGGAATTGGCTAGAGAGACGCTAGAGAAGTTCGGTAATAAGAATGTGGATGAAGGTAGTAAACATGATGATGATATTACCGCTGAAGAGATGGATATGCCAATTGAGGCCAAAAGTACTGCAGCTGCAGTAAGCAAAAGCAGTGGTAAAAGGAAAGGTAAGAAAAAGGTCAAAGTCGTCGTCAATGAGCTTATTCCAAAACAAAATGAGGAGGAAATTAGGAATGATAGTGCAAAGAGAGACAATGACAGTGTAAAAGTAGACGAGGAACCTCAAACTCTTCAGCATCATCAAGGTACGTACGTAATCTAGCTACCCTACCTACTTTGTACTTAATAAGTTATGGTAATTATTAATTAATTTGAGTCATATATATACAGGGGCAATCTTGGTTAATTACAGATTTATGTGCAGGGAAGGTACAAACTGGCGACAATAATAATAAAGAGGGTGCAAAGGCTGCTGGAACAAGGAAGAAGATCCATCATTCGGGGAGATTAACTGATCAGGAAATATCACCAGCTGCTGGCCTGAAGAAAGAGGTCAGACCAGCTTAATGTATGTTCAACAAATTAGTTAAGCTTATTTATATATAATAATCTATATTTGTTGCCTTTTTACACTAGATAATCTTCTATATAAATTAAATGTTCTGGCTAGTTAGGTTTACTGAATTTTGGTGCTATATTATATGTATGATGATTTTGGAATTGGTGTGATGCATATATATGCAGGGGGTGGTGGTTGATAGTGAGGAAGAAGATATTAGGAAGCAGATAGAGGCAATGAAAACAATAGTAGGATACAAAGGAACACCAAAACCACATCATGCCTCCTCATGCTTGGAGGAATTGAAGGCACTCTACATCTTCACCGGTGTTGTTGAACCGCCACCACCACCACCAGATATTGAAGAGCTTACTCATAAGCTCAAGTTTCTCATGTCAATTGTTGGACTCAAGTAGCTGCTTCCTAGCTAGCTAGTCGTTTTTAGTAGTTAATAATAATAATTAGCAGGACCTTACCTTACCTACCTTTCTTGATCATCAGTAATTAAGCTGCTACAATTTGGTTGGCTATTTCTCTTCTCAGAAGACCGACCCTTGGTTGGTTTGGTAGTGGTAAAGCATGCATGCATTTATTATATATATGGATTGTTAAATTAATGGGTTAAGAACCTATGAAAAGTCTGAACTATCACCCATGTTAACGGGAGAGATCTGAAATTTAAAAAGTTAATAACAGAGGTCTGAAATTTTAATTTTGTTGATTTGAGGTTTTCCGTCCATTTTAAGGGTTAAATTTAACAGAATTGTGTGAAATGACATTTTTGCCCCTTTAATATTTTGTTTTATTTAATATCTTATTTAAGTAAATGTGAAATGACAATTTTACCCCTAAAGTCAAATTAAAACCACCAAACTCCGGCCACCGCCACCCGACTTCGGCCACCACCACCCGACTCCGGCCACCACCACCTCGACTCCGACGACCACCACCTCGGCTCCGGCGATCCGACTCTGGCCACCACCTAGGCCAAAAAGCTCCGATCGGGGCCAAAAAGCTCCGATCGGGGCCAAAAAGCTCCACCACCACCACAAAGCTCCGATCGGAGCTTTGTGGCTCTGGTCGGAGCCACAGAGCTCCGGTCGGAGCCACATAGCTCCGGTCGGAGCTTTTTGGCTCCGGTCGGAGCTTTTTGGCTCCGATCGGAGCTTTTTTGGCTCCGATCGGAGCTTTTTTGGCTCCGATCGGAGCTCAATCGGGGCCGGGGGCTCCGATCGGAGCCCAATCGGGAGCCAGATTTTGGCCCAATCGGAGCCTTGGTGGTGGTCGCCGGAGTACGGTGGTGGTCGCCGGAGTACGGTGGTGGTCGCCGGAGTACGATTGGTGGTCGCCGGAGTACCGTGGTGGCTTTAAGGGCATTTTGGTTTTTTCACTCCAAGCATGTGAGGGGCACACTTGATAGAAGGGCATTTTTGGAATTTTATTTTATTTCCGGTCACATGCCAAGCATGTGACCAACTTCCGTTAGTTTTAACGGAAAAAACTAACGGAGACCGTTGTTATCAACAAAACAGAAATTTCAGACCTCTGTTATTAACTTTTTAAATTTCAGACCTCTCCCGTTAACATAGATGATAGTTCAGACCTTTCATAGGTTCTTAACCCTAAATTAATAGCTAGTTAATTAGCTGAAGATGGAGAGCAACAATGTTTTAGTGCAGGGTGATGCTAGAGCCTGTGAAAAAAACTGTGAAAAATCCATAGAAAGCACCTCTAAGTCCACATGGCAATGCATAATAACATTCTCTTTCCATTTTATGAACAATCATCACTTGACATGTGTTACTTACTTGACAACTTTCTATGGATTTTTCACAAAAAATTTCACACTTTAAAGATTTATCCTTTAGTGCAAGGGGACAAACAATTCAATCCTAATCCTGATTGGTTCGACTGATGGTGATGGATGATGATTCACATAGGGATGGCAACGGGGCGGGTCGGGGCGGGTTTTGGCAGCCCCGGACCCGCCCCGCGGGTCGGCCTGGCTGACCCGGCCCCGGCCAATTGGGCCTTCCGGGTCGGGTCGGGTCGGGTCGGGTCAGCAATCCCGCGGGTCGACCCGCGGGGCCCCGACCCGCCCCGTCATGTGAACAATTATTTTTTTTTTTTCACTTTTCATTATTAAATACAATATTTTTTTGTCAAAATATTACATTATATATAGATTCAAAACATAAATCTAACACCAATCAAATATAAACAATAAACACATCAAATTCATTACAAATACAAATTCAAATCCAAACACCAAATTAACAAATCCTAATAATCTAAATATATATATATTTGTAATTTGGTACATGTTATTATATAGGTATATTAACCATATTATTTAGTAAATGTTAGATCATATTAACATAAAAAAAAATAAAAAAAAATAAAATTATATATATATGCATTTCGGGGCGGGTCTACGGGGCCCCGGGTCTCTAGACCCGGACCCGCCCCGACCCGAGCCCGCCCCGACCTGGACCCGACCCATGACCCGCGGGTCGGCGGGTCAAAATCGGGTCGGGGCCCGCGGGTCAGCGGGGCCCCGAGACCCGTTGCCAACCCTAGATTCACACGTATATATATTATAATAAATAAATCGCACGCTTTTCCCATGCAAAGGAAGAGTGAAAGGAATCATCTGCCAACCAAACCAATAGAATAGAATAGTATAGAATAGGCTTTGATCTTGTTCCTTCATTTCCGACTTTCCAATTCAAGACCCTAAAGTTCATTCACTGTCATGATTTCGCTTTCGGCCTCACCTCTGCTGTTCGCGGCTTCTTCTGGGTCCGTCAAACTCCCATTCTCTATTGCAAAATCCCCAATTTTATGGTCTTCTTGTGATCGGAGGAGGGCTGTGTTTACGCCGGATTGTCGTCTGTCACCAACTTCAATGTACGTATAAATCTCTACCTTTCTACCCTGTTACATACATCAATTCGCTGTCTTTTCATTATACAGCAATTAGTGGGAAGTTCTTTCAACTCCTGGGAGGGATTCACAAAATTATTACTGCTCTTGGTCCTGCATTTTAGATGGCAACGGTATACACAATTAACAACTGTAAATAAATTATTAGTATGAAAATACATCTTTGTGAATTGTGATGTCTTTAGAAAAGACACAATCTCTAGTCTGCTCCTATGCTCTCTTCCTTGTGCTAGATAACTCGCTCTTGAGCAGCAACATTGCAATTTCGACAAGCATCCATGTGCTAGACGAGTTTTCCATCTCCCTGCATTTAAGAGATGTTCCCTTCATAGAAATCTATCCAACAGCCCTCCTGTCCTGATTAAACGGATGGTGATGATGATTCTAGGAGACATCAAGAAATGGGAATTTTGGCAGGTTGAATCAGCCTCAGGATGATTCTGATGTCCTTATCGAGTGCAGAGTTGTGTATAAATCTTTTGGCGAAAAGCATATTTTGAGAGGAGTGAGCTTCAAGGTGATTGATTTGATTCTTCTACATTTCCTTTATGTCAATAAGTACAGGAATATATTATATACGAAAATTTACCTTTTAATCTTGTAGATTAGACATGGTGAAGCTGTGGGAATATTGGGCCTTCTGGGACTGGGAAATCAACAATTTTGAAGATAATTGCTGGACTTCTCGCACCTGACAAGGTAATAGTAGATCTTAACTAGCTATATGATATTGAACCTAAGATGTTGTTCGTTCGTATTCATTCCAATTCTTCATAAAGCAGGGCGAGGTATTGATACGTGGTAAGAAGAGGGATGGTTTGATCAGTGATGAGGAGATCTCTGGTCTTCGAATTGGTTTGGTAAGCGTCACATTGCTTGACTACTAGGTTTATTGTCTTTAGCTACTTTATTGGAACAAAGAAGCACATCTTAAAAAATACTAGATCTCATGATTTTTTATTCCGTGCTCAGGTGTTTCAAAGTGCTGCACTTTTTGATTCATTGACAGTTCGTGAAAATGTTGGTTTTCTTTTGTAAGTTCCTATTCAGAGTTATTTGCACCAATTTTAATATTAAAACTGCTAAAATAATCTCTGTCTCTCTCTATATATAGGTATGAAAATGCAAGCATGCCAGAAAATCAAATATCTGAGCTAGTGACTGACACCTTGGCTGCTGTTGGTTTGAAGGTATGGTTGTGACCACAAATCTCCCTTATAAGATAACACTGCTGAATCCATCTCTTTGGATTGAAAAATGTATCTTCAGAACCAATTCTTCATTCAAATGGTTGTTAATTGAAAAACCTGGCTTTAGCTGCATAAATACTGACCAGCTCGTCAAGAGGGAGGAAGAGTTGTCTTTTTAGTGCGTACTTCTGGTTTGAGCCATCTTATTAGTAACTAACTTAATCATCAATATTCAGGGAGTTGAGGGACGATTACCCTCAGAACTTTCAGGAGGGATGAAGAAGCGTGTTGCTTTAGCTCGTTCTATAATATTTGATACAGCAAAGGATTCTATAGAGCCCGAGGTACTCTATTTGTGTTACCATGGTTGCCTGATTTGTACAGGCAGCAGTATAGAAGAAATATGAAATGTCAACCCGACTATGAAGTAACTCTTTTCTTTTTTTTTTGCTTTACAAAAAAAAGGTACTTCTATACGATGAACCGACAGCAGGTCTCGACCCAATAGCATCGACAGTGGTAGAAGATCTTATTCGGTCTGTTCACAAGAAGGGGGATGAGGAGGAGTCAGTAGGAAAGAAGCCCGGGAAGATATCATCTTATATCGTTGTCACTCACCAGCATAGTACCATTCAAAGAGCTGTTGACAGGTTGGTGTTTCTTCATGAAGGAAAGGTGGTTTGGCAAGGAATGACACATAAATTTACTACCTCATCAAATCCCATTGTACAACAGGTAGACCTTTTTATATTTTTTGCTCGAACACAGGTATTATTTCTAGCTTATCCATAGATTCTCACCATTTTATGGATTGCAGTTCGCTTCAGGAAGTTTGGATGGGCCAATAAAGTACTAACAGAAGAGAGTAGATTACATTTGAAGACAGCCTCTGCTATACTGGATCAGAGTTGTCCTATCTCAACTGAGATGAATAAACAAACTCTCAGCAAAGCAGCATTACGATATGATATTCATTTGTTTCCCCGTAGAAACAGATTCATCAGTTGAACATGATCCGAGGTAGTTATGAGGCAATCACTGGAGAAATGATACAGTTGTATTTTCAAGGTGATGATAAATAATACACACTCTGGTTCAGGAGACCAGATTATTATTTTTTTTTTTATTTTTTTTTTCAGTTTTTCATGATGTTTTTCCTTTCCGTTGTACGGTTGGTATTCAATAAATGCAGAAGATGACATTACTGCAAAGCCTGAGATTTCCTCTTGGCTAATTAATTAATGAAAACTAACAGTACAAAATAAATACAGAATGTACAAAACATTAGATGCATGCATATATATATATGAAACTTTGAGAGAGGACAGAGAGAGGTTGTTTTTTCAAAGTTTTGTCTCAAAAATGTATCTTCTTGCTGGAGTGGAGCACATGAGTGATACAAGAGTGAAGTAGAAAGTGATAAAAGCACTTAAACAGAAAATCCATATAGAGATGGGGCCTTGCACCATTTCCTGCTGGAATTTCTGACCTGGTGCCACCGGAAGGTTCTCCTGGCTGCACCTTCCTCCATTCATAGACTCCACGCATAACTCAGGATTCCCTGCAAATGCTCCTCCTGGAAACCTCCCTCCAATCCCCCCCTGCTTAGTATTTGGAACATACCCCGAGAAACTATTATACGATAAATTCAATACCGTTAAATTGCCAAGGCTCGAGATATTCCCCGGAATGTGACCCGACAATGAATTGTGCGATAAATCCAATGCTTTCAAGCTGCACAATTTTTCCAACCCCGGGACGGTCCCACTAAGGAAATTGTGTGACAAGTTCAAGTACTCCACACCTTGCAGCCCGAATAAAGCCGCAGGAACAGCCCCATGAAGCATATTGTTTGAGAAATCAATTCCAATATTTGAGTACAGATCATAACTGAGGTTTACTTCATTGGTATCATCAGAAACAACCATACGAACCCTAATCATCCCCACATCACCATAAAGAGCTGCTGCTGCTGCACCTCTGTTATTGAAATATACACTGATATTGAAATTGCCGTCTGGTATGATGCCTGAGAAGTTATTCCCCGAGAAATCCATTGTCTGGATGCGTTGGTAAGAAGTGAATAACCAACTAGGTAAATTCCCGCTGAAATGATTCCGAGCCAAAGAGAGATACCTCAAACTGGACCATTTGGCAACTGCATCGTTCATATACCCTGATAGATTGTTGGAGCTCAAGTCAACCACCTCTAGAGACTTCCACCCAGCCAGAGTCTGTGGGATCTCACCAGAAATCATATTGTTGCTGATATCAAGGATTTTCAAGCTATTGAGTGCATCAAGCTCGGGCTGAATATCGCCGGACAGGTTATTGTTATTCAGGATTAATGCAAGTAATTGAAAGCAGCTCACGATGTTCAAAGGGATGGAACCCGACAGGGAATTGTGTGAGAGGTCAATCACTTGCAGGTAGGTCAGGTTTCCGATTCTAGATGGTATTTCACCAGTCAGACGATTGTGTGACAGAAACAGTGCTTGCAGACTCTTCAGCTCTGTCATTTTCATCGGGATTTCGCCAGAGAATTGGTTGTGGGATAAATCAAGGAGCATGAGTCCTTTCTCAGCTGCATTCGCCATCTTCTCAGGAAGAGGGCCTTCCAGGTCGTTGAAGCTCAAGTCCAAAACAAGAAGCTTCTCAGAGAAGACAAGCCTCGGCGAAATCTTATAACTGAAATGATTTGATGACAAGTTCAAGTGGGTCAAGGCTTCCAATGAGGCAATACAGGTGGGGATCCCTCCAACAATGGAATTATCTGCCAAATTCAGAACTCTAAGTGTTTGATCCGATGCAGAGAAACACGGCAAAGTACCCAAAATGGAATTCGAGCCAAGATTGAGAAATTCCAAGTTAGATTGGTAAAAGTCAGGAACATCACCTCCCAGATTATTTTTCTCCAAATTCAAGAATCTCAAGGATTTCAGGCTTGATAAGCTCTCTGGAACTCCTCCTTGAAACAAGTTGAAACCAAGATCCACTTTTTCCAACTTGTGTGAGAAATTACCAATCCATGGTGGCAAAAGACCTTTCAAATCTCGATTTCCATTCAAATTAAGCTCCTTCAAGTTGACTAAACTTTGAATTGATTCTGGCAAGGAGCCCATAAGCTGGTTATGACTAATATCGAGGACCTTGAGGTTATAGAGTGAGCCTAAACATGGAGGTATTAGCCCAGTGAAGTGATTCTGAGACAGAACTAAGCTCTCAAGCAGTGAGACATTGCACAAACTGGTGTGAAGTTTTCCAGACAAGTTCATGTTGGTTAGGTTGAGAGACAGTACCCGACCGTTAACGCTTGAGCAGGTGATTCCTGTCCAGTTGGTGCAAGTGGAGCCACCCCAGGTTGCTAGACTCGGGCCAGGGTCTTGCACCGACGATTTGAAGATTAAAAGTGAGGCCTTTTCAGTTGGGTCAAGAACAACAGACCCAGAAGAAGAAGGGTTTAAGCTCAGAAACAGCACAAAAACCATAAACAGTTCAAGTGGCGGCGGCTTTGGGGTTCTAGAGGTGTCGACAAATTTTTGTTCCATCGCTGACAAAGGGATTACACGGCAGGAAAACAATGAATTGAAGAAGAACCCAGTTGAAGCTACAGTAAAATGAAGAGAATCTTCTTTACTTATCCAACATTTCAAACCAAATGCAAATTACTATTGAGAGCTCAAGAAGGAAACTTACAAAGAAAGTAGATCAGGGTAGCGAGGGAAGTGCAGACATTCTCTTTCGCTCTCACTCCTTGTTTAATTCACATCGAAACCGGCATTGAAGGAGGAGCTATAGGCCTTGAAAAAAAAAAAAAAAAAAACTTCTTCGTTTATTCCCTTTTTCTTTGCACTGTTGCTGTTATTCGTCTTCCTTTTCAATTTTCAGTCTTTTCATTATTTTTTAAGACAGGTGATGATGATGATTTAACTAATTTAATCAATGGTATTAGTGTATCGCCATGGAAGAGAGTGGTAGTTCACGCGCTTCACGAGGAATGTGGTGTTCAGTTCATTATTGGCTGATTGGTTCCGAATTCCCCATATTAAAAAAAAAAAACATCATAATGTAAGTTTAAAATCTGTAATTGCCCGGATCTTAATTATGCTCTATGAGGGTTGAAGTTTAATGCGGAATAACATACCTGGAATATGCTTCGGTTCCATTGATCTTCTTGGTCTCTGATCAGTCAATTTACTTTCCCAGAAGAACGGTTCCACTTCTCTCCCTTGTCCACTCTTTCTGTGCGGAGACGGTTAGATGGAGTAACCCTCTTAATCTCTACATATTTTACTGGCAGGAAGAGAGGACCGTTTAATATATTAGCATTAATCTGGTACGTCCATCGAGTAGCCAATCGAACGGTCGAGATTAAATCATACCATAAAGATATATATTGATATAATATAATAAAATACATATTATATTATTCAATATATTTATGTCCCTTAATATTATCTGGCCACATATAATTAGAATATATATATAACGTAACATTAATATATATATATATTCTTACATTCTCCCACTTGGCCAGATAATCACATAATTCTTACATCTTTATGGAAAACATAAGTCGCGCGTAAAGATCTAATCTTCCCGTTCATCATAATCACTTACACTCAATAATCTGCAAATGCGGGTTATGGCGGTCGTACACTTATTTAAGTAGCATACTCCCTTCCATATACCACGACAGTCACATCTTATCAAATGTAAGCCTGTAAGCAATATACATAAACACATCAAGGTCCACCTAATGCTTTGAAATAATATTTTCTTGTTACGTAAAGCATCACGTATATACAGTCATAATAAACAAGAAAATAAAACATAAGTCAGAAGCATATGTTTGAGCTCAAAGTGTCCTAAGTACCATCATAAATTTCATTCATCTTTATAACCAAGACCCATTCTAGTGACATGCTCCCTAAATGTCTTTGGTTGTAATCCTTTCGTCAAAGGATCTGCGATCATTTGCTCAGTGCTTATATGGTGAATGGACACTTTATGCTTCTGAACTTCTTCCTTAACGGCCATATACTTTATATCCATATGTTTGGCACCCTTCGAATATCTGTCGTTTTTAGAGAAGAAAACTGCGGCGGAATTATCACAATAAATTTTCAGCGGCTTACTAATGGTGTCGACAACCTCAAGCCCTGAAATAAAGTTCCGCAGCCATAATGCATGAACAGTGGCTTCAAAGCACGCCACAAACTCTGCTTCCATTGTGGATGCAGCAAGAACAGACTCCTTCCCACTTTTCCATGATATGGCCCCATTAGCTAAAAGAAACATGTAGCCAAAAGTGGATTTTCTACTGTCTTTGCAACCAGCAAAATCTGAATCTGAATAACCAACTACTTCCAGTTGGTCAATCTTCTTGTACATGAGCATGTAATCCTTCGTGCCTTGTACGTACCTAAGTACTTTCTTTGCAGCTTTCCAATGATCCATGCCGGGATTGCTTAAATATCTTCCTAACATCCCAACTGCAAAGCTGAGATCCGGCCTTGTGCATGTCTGTAAATACATTAGACTACCAACAACAGCAGCATAAGGAATAGATTTCATTTCTTTACGTTCCACATCATTCTTTGGGCATTGCATGAGACTAAACTTATCTCCTTTCTGCACTGGTACTATTCCGGGAGAACATTTATGCATCCCAAATCTTTCTGGTACCCTTTCTGCATAAGCTTTCTGAGACAATCCTAACAGTCCTTGTAATCTATCACGGAAAATTTCAAGTCCTATCACATAGGATGCCTCTCCCATATCTTTCATTTCAAAATTCTTAGAAAGAAAGGTTTTAGTTTCATGCAATATACCAAAATCATTAGCAGCAAGTAAAATATCATCAACATACAGAACTAAAAATATGAACTTACTCCCACTGATCTTTCGGTATATGCACCTGTCAACGGTGTTTTCTTTAAAACCGAAAGAAGTTATGGTATCATTAAACTTGATGTACCATTGGCGGGAAGCTTGCTTCAATCTGTATATTGACTTCTTAAGCTTACATACCATGTGACCTTTATCATCAGTTGAGAAACCTTCAGGCTGGTCCATATATACTTCTTCCTCAAGATCTCCATTAAGAAAGGCTGTTTTCACGTCCATTTGGTGTAACTCTAAATCATACTGAGCCACCAAAGCCAAAATTATCCTTAAAAAGTCTTTCCTAGAGACAGGTGAAAATGTCTCTTTATAATCAATGCCATCTTTCTGGGTATAACCTTTAGCGACCAATCGAGCTTTATATCGCTCGATGTTTCCATTCTTGTCAAGTTTGGTCTTGAAGACCCATTTACACCCGACCTGCTTACATCCATTTGGCAACTCAACGAGATCCCAAACTTTGTTATACTCCATTGACTTTAATTCTTCATTCATGGCATCATTCCATTTACCTGACTCACTACTTTCCATGGCTTGTGAAAAAGAAACCGGGTCTTTATTAATTCCAATGTCAAAATCTGATTCTTGCAAATAAACCACATAATCATTCGAAATAGCCGACCTCCTTTCTCTTTGAGATCTTCTTAATGGCACTTCTTGTGGTTCATTTATATTAGTTGGCTGAGAATCAGCTTCATCATGGATTTCTTGTGGAACATTTATTTGAGCTGGATGAGGATTAGCTTCTTCTTGGGTTATCTCTTCATTTCTATATTGTTCATTATTGTCAAACTGTTGTTCAACAGTAGGAACTATGTTTTGTGGAATACTTACAGACAGAGGGATGTCAATTCTTATCTCATTAATATCCACAGTTTGTCTTTCGATACTCCCACTAAACTCATCATTCTCAAGGAATCTTGCATTACCGGTTTCTACAATTCTCGAACTGTGATTAGGACAGTAAAATCTGTACCCTTTGGACTTCTCTGGGTAACCAATAAAGTAACCACTAACAGTTCGAGAGTCCAACTTTCTTTCATGCGGATTATAAATGCGTACTTCTGCCGGGCAACCCCAAACATGAAGATGCCTTAAACTAGGTTTCCTTGCAGTCCATAACTCAAAAGGAGTTTTAGGAACTGACTTACTAGGAACCCTATTCAGTAAGTAGACGGCAGTCCTTAATGCATACATCCACAATGATTTGGGTAAATAAGAGTTACTGATCATACTCCTAACCATATCAATTAAAGTCCGATTACGCCTTTCTGCAACACCATTTTGTTGAGGTGTACCTGGCATTGTATACTGTGCACAAATGCCACGTTTCTCGAGGAATTTTGCAAAAGGACCAGGACATTGCCCTGTTTCGGTATGTCTACCATAATATTCACCACCTCTATCAGACCTTACCACTTTTACTTTTCTATCTAATTGCCTTTCGACTTCATTCACAAACACCTCAAGGGCGTCAACTGCTTGAGACTTTTCATTAAGCAAATAGATATAACCATAACGTGAAAAATCATCAATAAAGGTGATAAAATACTTTTCTCCTCCAAAGGAAGGAACATCAAAAGGTCCACATATATCGGTATGTATAAGTTCAAGAAGCTGGCTACTTCTCGTGGCTTTATCCTACTTATTATGTTTAGTTTGCTTTCCTTTTATGCAATCTAAACATACTTGAAAGTCAGTAAAATCCAAAACTGGAAGAATCTCATTCTTTACCATTCTTTCCAATCTTTCTTTGGAAATATGACCCAAACGTTTATGCCACAAGAAAGAAGAATTTTCATCCTCTCTGCTACGCTTAATCCCAGTATCACAATAAACAACAGTAAGCAAGGATTCAGAAAAGGCATCATCAAGTTTCAGTTTATATAATCCATCAGAAAGAATACCAGAACCAACCATAACATTGTTTTTCAACAAACTGAAACATCCTTGTCCAAACTTTAAAGAAAATCCTAAACCATCAAGTTTTGAAACGGAAATCAGATTCCTCGATACTGAAGGTACATAAAGAGTTTGAAACAGATACAGGCAGTAGCCAGAATCTAGAATCAATCTGTAAGTCCCTATGCCTTCAACAGGAGCCTTCGTTCGATTTCCCATGAACAGAAACTCTTCATTTGCGTTTATGGTCTGGATTGAAACGAATCCCTGCATTGTATTGGACACATGAGTTGTAGCACCAAAATCGAGCCACCAAGTATTATTGGGAACTTCAATCAAGTTTGATTCGAAACAAACAAAAACATTATTGTTACCTTTCTTTTCGAACCAAGCCTTGCGTTTTAGGCAATCTTTCTTAAAGTGTCCTGGCTTTCCACAAAAGAGACACTTATTAACACCTAGTTCCCTTCTTTTCTCCTGAGGGACGTGCTCAGGATCCTTCCCTTTCTTAGACTTGTTGGCCCATGCACTCAGTCCTTTACCAGCTTTCTTTTCCACGAGGTTGATAGAATGTTTTTCTTGTTTCTTTAATCTCGCTTCCTCCTGAATAAGCATACTGGACAATTCACTGACATTACACTTATCCTTAAGTGTGTTGTAATTGATTTGGAAAGGTCCATATTCAGGAGGTAACGAATTCAGAATGAACTGAACCAAGAAGGAATCATTCACATCCATCCCCAGTGACTTAAGCCTTGCTGCAATATTAGTCATCTCAAGAACATGATCATGCATACTCCTCACACCAGTGTGCTTCATGGTAGTGAGTTCTGCCATAAGTGTTCCTGCGAGTGACTTGTCTGCAGAACGGAATCTGTCTTCCACATATTTAATGTATTCTTTAGCATTTTCAATCTGTGGAAGAGTGGTCTTAATGTTGTTAGCAATTGTCATTCGCATAAACGAAAGAGCTAACCTGTTAGATCGTGCCCAGGCTTTATGGGGTCCACTTCTCGTCCTCACTGCTTTCATCTGTAAGGTCAGCGGGTTTTTCTTCCAGCAGTGCCAAGTCAAGATCCAAAACACCTAAGTGGAACATGACTTGTTCGGACCATTCAGAAAAGTTTAACCCATTGAACACGACTACAGAGGCAGCTTGCGAATTAAGTGAAAAGGCTGCAATTGATACATAAATGCTCATTTAGTAAATAATAGATTCAGATAGGAAACCATCAGAGTATATTATAATAGACATTTGGGCAACAACTATAATACACTAATCTTAATTAAATGCCTTATCATTATTTGGAAATCTTCAAAGTATATTATAACCGACCTTTGGGCAACGACTACAATACACAAATCTTAATTCAATTCCATAACATTATTGGACAATTAAAGAAAAATCTTCAGTTAAATATACAAGTTATATTTGGATATACAAATATATAGAACCAAGGATCTTAATTATCCCATCATGTTTACCGGTTATAGAAAGCGATTCACCTTTGGGCAGAATCCTAAAATTCTAATAACCAATAAATGTTAATTTATCCACTTGTAAACAGTAATAGGCATTTCATCATAGTGGATAAATGACTATACGTTAAGTACGAAACATGCAAACATTCTAGATTGGTCACTTTGGCAACAACAATCTACTTACTATACATGTTCGTGTTGTTCTTAGGATTTGCAAACAACGTAATTGCAATTCAAGACAACATTAGGCAAAATCATTCAAGCAATTATCATATCATCATCATTATGTATATATAAACACAGCGAATATATATATATATATATATATACACAGCAAAGGAATAACCAATTCACAAGTCCTAAACTAATCATGCGTGGGAAATTGCTTTGATTCCTTTTTTCAACAGTAAAATTCTGGTTCCACTATAGAGAATAAAATATCTTAGTCAATTCATTACCTAACCCTATACAGGTGGCATGCGAGGAAAACCTAATTCAATTAAAGTCCATAACTAACAGTAATCTGACTTGGATGCTTTTCCACCAATTAATAGAAGTGAAGCGGTTTGAAGCAGAAAAGCAATTCCAAATCACGATCCGTTTACGAAATTGATACTGCTGCACCGAGCGAATTTAAAACTCACACAAGGAACAAATTTACGGTTCCTTCCTAAACAAATATGGCGCCGCAATTATCAATTCCTTAAACACGGTAATTCCAACATAAAACATGATCAACAACTCAGGCTCTGATACCACATGTAAGTTTAAAATCTGTAATTGCCCGGATCTTAATCATGCTCTATGAGGGTTGAAGTTTAGTGCGGAATAACATACCTGGAATATATTTCGGTTCCATTGATCTTCTTGGTCTCTGATCAGTCAATTTGCTTTCCCAGAAGAACGGTTCCACTTCTCTCCCTTGTCCACTCTTTCTGTGCGGAGACGGTTAGATGGAGTAACCCTCTTAATCTCTACATATTTTACTGGCAGGGAGAGAGGACCGTTTAATATATTAGCATTAATCTGGTACGTCCATCGAGTAGCCAATCGAACGGTCGAGATTAAATCATACCATAAAGATATATATTGATATAATATAATAAAATACATATTATATTTTTCAATATATTTATGTCCCTTAATATTATCTGGCCACATATAATTAGAATATATATATAACGTAACATTAATATATATATATATTCTTACACATAATAATATAGATATAGAACTTTGCTAAATCACGTGAAGCTATAGAGTGCGTATACAGTGCGAATGAATGAAAAACAAGTTAACAATGAATAAAAAAAATTATGTCAATGCACTACAGAGGTCACATGTTCGTCGCAGAAACAGATTCGCAATATGATTCACTAGGTGAAATACAAATAATGTGGATTATAAGCAGCCAAATTAAATGGCTCTCACGACTTTAATGTTCAATTACTCTTAAGATTAAATAAAATGTACCCTCTTATTGCAAAAGTATTAAAAAAATATCAACTTAGTATAAAGTATATAGTAGCTAATGTATATATATATATATAGTCAATTTATTTCTGAAGAAAATCAGATAGATGGAGGGAGTCTAAAGTTAAGCCTTCGAAGCCAAATGGAGTGCAAGACCATATGCAAAACATCAAAGGGCTGAGCGGGTCTGTTCATGATGAAGTGTCTCCTAACCATTCTCACTCCTTTCTGCAACCTCAAATACTTTTCGTATGGAATCTCCTTGAGAATCTCCTTTAAATGTGGAATCTTCTCCACAGAAATCTGGACCGAGAACTCACTCCAGTTGAGGACGTCGCTGAAAGGCAACGCATAGTGGTCGGATATGAGGACAGGGACGCAACCCACTTGAATGGCCTCCGGAATCCTAGGGCTAGCCACCTCAAAGCCGCTGGGACACAAACAATACTTGCTACAGCTCATGAGCTTCACGTAGTCCTGACCTTTAGGGAGGTACTCATGAACTTGGACTTCGTTATCTTTTTCCTTCCAATACTCCATCATAATTTTCCTTATATCTCCATGTTCCCCTCCTGCAAAGAAGGCCAAGATGGGTCGCCCATTTGGAGGGTTGCCCATTCGATGCGGCTCGAGCGTGCTCGGGTCGATATTCATCTCAGGCATAGCCACATCTCTCGCCGGGTCAAACCTTTCACTGGTGTTAGCATTGCAAAGCACTCTAATAAATTCCTTGTATAACTCAGGGTCGTCGTGTGAAACTTCGGGTGCCTACATATATATATATATATTTATTAACCAAGCATGCATGCATATAAATTAATTATGCATAGGTTATTTAATTATCAAATTAATTATTATATATAAAGCTGTGACATTATTATTATTACCCAGTCGTGACAGGAGATGAAGAAGTGGTCGGCACCAGAGCTTCGATTCCAATAGGGGTAACGATGAGCAACTATACCAACATAGTCTTTTACAATGCTGACAAGGCGCCTACGGTGGGAGTCAATAAGGGGGCGATATACAAAATCGACAATGTGGGCGACACTGACTGGTACAAAGAAGGCGTGTGCCTGATCGGGGTGTTGTGCCGCGAATGGACTGTCGCAATTCTCCATCTCGTCAATGAACTGTCCCTCGATTCCGTAGATGTGTTTCATGGGACCTGAGTGAAACAACGGCCTTTCGCCCTCCCTATACACCCATATTTTCAATCTCTTCACCATCTCTATGTGGCTCCTGCTCATTCATCATACACCCATTCATTCATCAATCATTAATCTGAGTGAGTTTTTTATTTGAAACAATTTATTTAGTGTAAAAGAAATACTACTATACATTTGAGGTATATATATATAAACTTTTATAATTTTATCTTAAACTATGTGAAGTTATATTTGTTAGTTAACATATTTACGCATTTAACAAACATATCATTTAATTTAAATTAAATTTTATATTCAATATATGATATAAATATATATATATATGAATATGTATCTAAATCTAAAGATTATTTCAATGTTAAGATTATAATAAAAAATAAAGCATGAATAAATATTATTTTACATTTTTAGTATATTATTAATTGATATTGTTATGTAACAAAATACTAACACATTATAGCTCCTCTCGAGATGAATAAGGAGTTCATGAAGAACTTTCACATGCTTATATAGATACAAAAGTGAGGTCACATAGGTAAATGTAACTAATAGTTTAGGTGGACCAATAGATTTATAGAATTTTTTAAAATTTAATTACTTATCATCCTTATTATAAAGTTTTTAACCAAATTATATTTTAGATATAAATTAGAAGAATAATAAATAAATTTAAGAAAGAAAGAAAAAAAGATTATATCGATCGGATGGTGGTAAATTAATAATGGAATATTCACAACACTATACGCATAATCTAGTCATACATACATATTATTAATTTGATGACACGGTGCACATTCCAAACCAGAAAAGGAACAACGGAAATTTTTATGATTATTAAGGGAAGACTTAAATGTATATATATATATATATAGAATTAATTAAGCATATATATATATATATATAGATTAATTTGGTGAGGAATTGAGTGCAAGGATATTTCATATCATTTTTAGGAAGAATTCTTGAATTTGGTTTCAAGTATCATATTCATATATACGGGCACCTTTTCGGCTGAAAGGGGGGTTAAGCAAAAGGAGACGTTCATGTCAAGGATGGAATGGAACACTACCATTTATTATTATTGTTAGCTAATTAAAAATACATCGAACATAATATAAAAATGAATATATATATATATATATAGATGGGGAGTATGTATATTGTATATACTTACTGATGAAAAGCATAGGCGTTTCTATAGACAGGTCCCCTTGGGATATATGTCTCGTCCTTATCGGAAGTGTAGTTGTTTGATCGAATCGCATATTGGATGGCCGCTCGAGCTTCCGCTAAATCTTCTTCCACTCTGTCACATTTCCCAAGTTGCAGCTTCTATATATATTCAAACCGTAGTAAACAAATATATATATTATATCTATCGGTGGTCATTAATTACACCCATAGGCATAGCTAGCTAAGCTAGGTCATGAAATACATACATACATGAACTATTTGCTTTGCATGCAGTTACAGTGAATGATTAATTAAGGGAACTGCCTTGCCGCTTAAGAAAAATAATAAAATATAAGTTAATTACGTACGTACCTTGATCGTAGAAGCACTTGGGGCTGACGGTGATACTAATTGTGTAGATAAGTTATATCGGAGGATGGTTGCCGGAGAAGAAGATGAATGTGAATTAAGGGGAATAATATTTGTGGGGTCATGTTGCATGAAAGAGACGATGTAGACGAAAATAAGAAGAACAAGAATTGAAATTATGGCTACGTCGTCAGAGGAGCTGGACGACATATTATATATATTTTATTCTTCTTCTTGTTTAGTGAAGAAGGAAGGAGATGAGTTTCTCTTTTTCTTCTTCTCCTCAGTTGAAAAGTTTGTCTCTGCAGTTAATGAATGTTATATTGTCTTTCCATATATCTACGTATTTATATTATGGGGTGTAGCTAGCTAGCTGTCAATTAATTAATGCCAATCTTACATTAATAAATCATGGGCGGGCTACGAGAGCACCATGTCAGTCCGTCTGTCTGTACACATTGAAAATGGGCCAAGATTGCCTACTCTCTCTTGGGCTGGGCACAGTGTATGAAATGAAGGACAAACATACCATGATTATTATTATTATTATTATTATTATTGCGTGAACAAGAATATAATTATATCGACGGTCTCCTTTGCAGAATCTAAATTATATATGTGACATCACATGATGAAAGTAAGAGTTGAGTTCATGTCAATGTTTCCAGCTATGTATATATGAGATGACATATTTATTTGGGAAGAGAATAATTAATATTCCAAATGGGATAATAATGCAATGGAATGTCTAGAGTTTGGGGGGACAATGGACATATATGGATGTTATTCTTCGATCTCCACTAATAAATGAATATATATATATATGATGAATATAGTGAAATTAATTAATTAATTAATTAAGCGATAGAGAATATGGTGTGGGAAGATATATACAAGGTGGTATCGGCGATGGTGCCGCTGTACGTGGCCCTAATACTTGGGTACGGGTCAGTGCGGTGGTGGAAGGTGTTCACGTCGGAGCAGTGCGACGGGATAAACCGATTCGTATGCTACTTCATACTCCCACTCTTTAGCTTCGAATTCACCGCACGTCACGCCAACCTCTACCATATCAACTATTTAGTGATTGCCGCCGATGCTCTCTCCAAGCTCATAATCGCGGTGGTGGTGGCTGCCTTATTCTACTGGTGGGGCACGGTGGTAGATTTTAACTGGTCCATAACCGCCTTTACTCTCTCTACACTCACCAACCTTCTCATCGTTGGGTTGCCCACCTTGAAGTCCATGTATGGTCAGCTCGGTGTCCAGGTTTTTTATTTATATTTGCACACACTCATCATCATCATATATATACATATAATAATCCAAATATTTATTAATTCATTGATTCAGATATATATATATGTAATTAATTAATTAATATAATATATGGGTCATGCATGCATGCAGACGACTATATGGGTTCCGGTGTTGTTGTTGTTTCTGGAATTCAGGAAACTAGGGATGGACCGCCATGCATCAATAATATCTGATCAAGAAGATCATGGCGGAGAGGCGACAGATAATAAGTTAGTCGTTGTCGATGTAGAGCCGGCAGATGAGGTGGTGGTCAGTAGTAGAAGAAGACAGAGTCGACCAAGTTTATGGGTGTTGAGCAAAGTGATGGGCATTAAACTGGTGTTTAATCCCAATATCTATGCTTGTGTCATTGGTGTGCTTTGGGCAATTATGGCTCATAGGTATGTACTTACACTCTTCAATATTCTGCAAACTCTCACTCTTACTTTGGTCCATCCCTAGCTAGTTTCCTGAATTCCTGTCACAATATTCCATCCTAATGTTGGATAGGTTCAAAATAAAAATGCCCGACATAGTAGAAGAATCTGTGCTGATTCTATCAAGAGCAGGAACGGGAACTGCAATGTTTAACATAGGTACGTACATATAATATATATATATATATATATGTCCGACATTAATTAATTATTATGCATGCAGGTATCTTTATAGGAATGCAGAAGAAGATAATAGGATGCGGGATATGGAAAACGATGTTAGTAATGGTTCTAAGGTTCATAGTTGGACCAGCAGTGATGGTTGTTGCCTCCCTGTGTGTTGGCTTGCGCGGAAACGTCCTTGCTATTGCTATCATTCAGGCAGCATTACCACAATCCATTACAACCTTCATCTTTGCCAAAGAATACGCCTTACATGCTGACCTCTTCAGCACTGCGTAAGTTTTCTTTTTTATTATACACATGCATGGAATATTGATTTTGCATCAACCTTAATTAATTTTGATTAATTAGATGATATATATTATGATTATTAATTACTGTGTGGTTATATTGTAGGGTGGTATTTGGTACGTTGGTTTCCCTCCCCGTGCTCATCGCCTATTATACAGTTTTAGAAATTTTTACATAATAATATAATCATTTTCATCATAACGCTACAGTGATGAATGTACCTAGTGATTGGAAAATATATATCAATTTATTCTCATTAATAATGTTCAATGTTATAAGATTTAAAGAATTAACAAAATTAATTCAATAGTGTGTGCTATTTTCTTGAGAAATTATTAGTTAGATCGAGTCTGCCACGTAGAATATGGACCCGGCCAATAGAAAAGTAACAACACATTAATTGTATAGTAGAAATAAATATGATAATGTAGAGAATAAAAATGGACCTATTAATCATTCTCTTTCTAAGTATTAATTACTAAAAGAATTATAATATAATGTATTTTTTTGGCCAATCATTATATTAATGTATATTAAATTATTTTAATTAAGCTATTCAAAATCAATTTTCATCATATTCTACCCACTTCGGTTACGATCATTATTATGAAAATAAATAGAATTACTGTTTAAAATATATTATGCATAATTAGTTTTTTCTTTAAAAAATAACTATAAATAAAAATATTTTTTTAATACACAAATATAATATAAGTGTGACTAGTTTTGTGATTTTTTTTCTAAAATCCTATTGAACGTGGTGAACCCTAGAGGGCAATTATCAATTGTCTTCTAGAGTTCACCATACCAAAAAAGTTTAAAAAAATCACAAACTAGTAACAATTGTGCTATATCGTATATGAAAAAATTATTTTATTTATTATTAATTTTAATATGTAATACTTATTATTAGATTTACCTATTATGTAAATTTATTAATAATGAAGAAAAATTATTCTTGTGGCAATTAATGTTTTTTTCTTTATAGAGTATACTTAATACACCCATTTTTATTCTCTACATTAAATTTTTATTTCTACTGTACAATTAATGTGTTGTCACTTTTCTATTGGCCGAGTCCATATCCTACGTGGCGGACTCGGTCTAAGTAATAATTTCTCCATTTTCTTGTCCACTTTCTCAAACTTCGGCCGGGCTTTTCGGCTCTCCTTAACATTTTCCTTTTCTCCATCCCTCTTCTTTTTCTGCAAACACCATCGAAAAATCAGATTTTGATACTATTGATTAACCAAAGAGAAAAATCAGAGGGAGGGTCTGTTATTTCGTTTCCAGATACTCCCCCAGTTAGTTGGGCGACATGATCAATTCTTCATCATCAACTCCTGTACGTACTCCTCATTGCATGTACTTACACCGATGCGTTCATTTCTCTGATACGATGCTGTTGCGTGTGTTTGTTTGTACGTGGGCCATTCATTGCTTAATGCTGTGAAATAAATGGTTATTTCAATGTTATTGCCGTTATACCTTGTTTCGAGCATTGTTCTAGAACAGGATCGAATGAAATTAGTTTCCAAGGGGCGTTGGTGTAGTAGGAACTAGCTCCTTCATGGTTTGGTCTGCTTCATCCATCATTTTTTACTTGTTCTGAGGAAACAACTCAACAAGGAATGATTTTTGTTGAATGTTCCACTGTTACTCTAGCCCCTGTTTTACCTATTCAAAGTTATTCTGCTTGGAGTGACTATGAAGGGAATGTAATGAAATAGGATAATTAGCATTTCAATATTAAATTGCATTATCTGCAAGGGTTGGGAGATCTGAATTTTGACCAAGCAGCTAAGATAATAAGGTACCAAAGGTGCTGTTAAGGAGTAGGTAATTATGCTGGCTGATGCATATTTCTTTGATGAGCCAATAGAGGACTTGGACTTAGGTGGTCCATAACCTAATAACGTTGTTTTACCTATTAAAAAACAATTTTTTTGCCTAATGAAAATACTAATATTATCTGCTTTCTAAATTTTATGGATTCAATTTTACAGGGTTCGCTTTTAGCAGATCATTGCTATGGGAGAGGTTGCATCTGGAAGTTTCTGCCTGTTGCTTCTTTGCTTTTACTAGCTCTCCTAACAGGAAGTACATTCTTGGCATCAGATTACAAAAATGTATTTGTTCCACCTTTTGAAAAATGATTAGTAGTGTATACCTTTAGCAGTAGCTTTGATCAAAACACTTGATGCCATCTAAATTCCAACTCACATTCTTGAGATTCTTTCTTCCATTAAAGATCAAATTCTGTTTTTTACTTTTAATGGATGCCTTTTCTTTTTCATGACTAATGTGCAGAAACTATCAAAATGGGGAATAAGCGGCTCATATTTTAGAACCACCAAATGTCAAGTGTGTTTTTCGTTCAATCTGGATATGTTTTTTTTTTACTTTGCCAACTTCTTACTATGATTTTCTAAGTAATTCGTGCCAATTGCCAGCAGCTAAAGTCCTAAAGTCCTCAATTTACATATTTGTGTATTCAGAGTTGTAGGCCTCCTGGAAGTGAAGCACTACCTCAAGGCATTGTTGTCAGTACTTCTGACTTGGAAATGAGACCACTATGGGGATCTCCAAAGGTAAATTGCATTAATACCGAGGGAAATAATAATTTTACTTAGTTAAGCCATCAGACAAAGAAAAGATGATTTAATCATTCTGAATGTATTAACAGTTTGTATCTTGATCAGATCACGAGCAGGTCATTAGATAACCTTTTTGCCGTGGCAGTTGGAATTAAACAGAAGGATCTTGTAAATAAGATGGTCAGGAAGGTACTAGTTGTGAATTGCAGTTGATTGCCTCGCCCTTTTCTTCTTTTGGCATTCAGAGCTGATCATAATTCAGGCTTTTCATCTATTGCAGTTCCTATCGAATGATTTTGCTGTAATGCTTTTTCATTATGATGGTAATGCTGATAAGTGGAGGGATTTAGATTGGAATGATCACGTTATACATGTCTCGGCAGCAAACCAAACTAAATGGCAAGTATCCATTATTATGGATTAGTAGAGGCTTTACTAAATCTTAACTTTGTGGTATAATTATTAGGTGGTACGCGAAACGTTTTCTTCATCCTGATATTGTTGCGGAATATAACTACATTTTCCTATGGGATGAAGACCTTGGAGTTGATCATTTTCACCCCAGAGAGTATGTTGTTGATTTCAATTATTAAGATCAGTGAGCATTTTGGTTCTTCTGTCTCTACTGAAAGATGAGATACTGAGATGAAATGGAGCTTTATGTTGAGTGATAAAAGAGTTATTAAATGATCTACGCTTGCAGGTACATAGCAATAATAGAAAATGAAGGGCTTGAAATATCACAGCCAGCACTTGATCCTACCAGATCAGAGGTGCATCATCAAATCACCGTTCGTGGGAGGAGATCAACTGTGCACAGGTTTTCTTTCTTTTATGGCCTGCCCTCTATTTCTTCCTACAATACATTTTTTTTACTCCCTACAATAATTTTGCTTTTTCAGGAGGATTTTCAAGCCAGGTGGCCCAGGAAAAGGATGTGATGAACATAGTACATCTCCTCCATGTACCGGGTAGTTAACTGTTATGTATATATATATTATTGAAAGCACCATCATATTTCTTCGAGATATTTGCTACAAGATGGTGGTACTAAGAAGGTCTTGTCCTTAATAGGTGGATAGAGATGATGGCGCCGGTTTTCTCAAGAGCTGCTTGGCGTTGTGTATGGTATATGATCCAGGTCTTGTACATACTTATAGTTAGCAAAAGTAATAGTATATCATTTGTTTATAATCTAAACCCCTGGCCACCCACGATGATGATTCTAATTCATCTCTCACTCTCTAACTGCTAAATAGAATGATTTGATATACGCATGGGGATTGGATACACAACTAGGTTACTGTGCACAGGCAAGTTGTTGAATCCTCTGATTTATCACTGCTCTCTTGTTTCTTTCTTGCATCATCTTCTCATAGATTGATTTATTATTCGGTGTTGCGTTTCCTTTTTCCAATAGGGGGATCGAACAAAAAAAATTGGCATAGTTGACGCTGAATACATTATCCACCATAATCTCCCCACCCTTGGTGGAGGGGAAGACAACAAGGTTTCAAGAAAGCTACACTTGAATCTTTCTTTTTCTTTTTCTCCATTCTTTCTAATTTTGTTTATTTGGCATAACGTGCCCAACTTGAAGTCTGAGTCGCCTTCACCTGGAGGAACTTCCAAGGCTGAAAGCGTGGAGTTACCGGTATCATTTCCATGAAAGATTCTCCTCCTGATATATATATATATATATATATATATATATATATATAATATTGTTTCTAGTCAGCTAGTAGCTAAGTATGTGGAGTGGTGGAATCTGATACCTTTTTTCTTATATAAATGTGTATTTGTCCTTGCAGGAATCACCAAAAGCCCATGTACATGATCCTCGAGTCGAAGTAAGTAGAAGAAAAACAGGGCCTGATATAAGATTTTTAAAAAAAAAAAAAAAAAAAAAAGATTACGAGAAATTTAGAATATTAGTAGTTGCATGAATTAAGATGGAGTTGATTTATTTACAAAAAATATAGGTGCGGAGGCAGTCGTATGTGGAGCTTGCGAAATTCAAAAGACGATGGAAACATGCGGTAGAGGAGGATGAATGCTGGATAGATCCATATCCGAATATTACATAGTAGCAAGGTAAGGTAGGGTAGGGTACCATTTTATGTGTATAGACTGCAAGAGATTAAGTAAGTAGGTGTGAAGCTAGCCGATGAGGACATGGAAATGAAGGGATTTAGCTGAGAGAAATTGTAACACGCTATTATGAATGAATAAATGAAGTGAAAATGAGTGATTCTTGTACAAATACCAATTTTTCTATGTATTTTAAGCCTTGGAAATAATAGAAATATGGATGGAATGGAGGTGTGAATTAGAGATGGCAGTGGAAACAATTACAGGTCTTATAATTAGCACTACAAGAAATTCAGTCTATAGCTACGATTTCTATTGCGATGACATTGTGTCATCGCTATAAATCGTGTCTATTGCGACGACTTACACGTTTTGTCGCATAACCTATAAAAATGATGTGAACATCATCGTAATATTCAACCGCGATGACGGGTCGTCGCAATAAAAAAAATTGATGCGATGACGATAAATCCATTGCGAAGACCGTGTATCCTCGCAAAAGAATGAGTTTATTGCAACGATGTGTTATATCCAATTGCGATGAATGCTTCTCGCAATACAAATTTTCCACAAAAATTGTGGCGCAAACTTTTTTTCGGGAAACGAATTGTGACGACATGTAATCTATTGCTATGACCGCATATCATTGCGAAAGAATGAATTTATTGCTAGAATTTAGAATATCCGATTGCGACGACTGCTTCTCGTAATAAAAAATTTCCCACAAAAAAGGTCGTTAGTTATCTATAGAGAATTAACTGCGATGACGACAAATCTATAGTTAGATCATATGTCGTCGCAATATAATTGATTTATTGTGATGATTGTAATATCCAATTGCGACGGATTCTTGTCGCAATACAAATTTCCCACCACAATTTTGGTCCAAACTTTTCTGGAAAACCAATTGCAATGACACGTAATATATTGTGATGAACTTATATCATCGCAAAATAATGATTTGTTGCTAGATTTTTGAATATCCAATTGCGACTACGACTGGTTCTCTCAATAAAAATTATCACAAAAAAATTTTGGCGACAATTATGCATATGAATAACAATTACGACGACGTTAAATCTATAGCTAGGATCGCATGTCGTTACAATGGAATGGATTTATTGCGAGGATGTGAAATATTAAATTGTGACGACTCCAAATATATTGCTACGATCGCATATTATCGCAATATGATGAGTTTATTGCTAAGAAGTGTAATAGCCAAGTTGTGACAAATGCTTCTCGCAATAACATAATTCACACAATTTTTTTTGCAATATTTTCCGAGAAACCAATTGCAATAAAATGTAATGTATTACGATGACTGCATATCCTCACAATATCTTCATTTTATTGCGAGGATTTATATGATTCTATTGTGACAAGAGTTCTCGGAATAACAGTTTTCCACAAAAATGTTGACGTTAATATCTCGGCTTATAAACTTTTGTAATTAGTTTTAAATTAGGCAAAGTTGATAATTTTTAACCCTAATAAAAATAATACTAATTTGGCAAAAAATAAATAATAATAACTCTAAACTTTAGACTTTAAACTCTAACTATCAGCTTAAAACCATTATAAACCTTAAACCCTAAACTATAACACCATAAACTCTTAAAATCCTGAAACCTTAATTCTTGAAACCTTAAATCTTAAAATCCGAATCTTGATATTCAAAACCTTAATTTCTAAACCCCTAAACCATAAACTCTAAACCATAAACCTTAAAATCTTAAACTCTAAATCTTGATATTCAAAACCTTAATTTTAAACCCTAAACCTTAAAATCTTAAATCTTCAAACCTAAACACTAAACTTTAAAATCTTACTACACTAAACCTTGAACTCTAAACCATTAAAACTCTAAACCTAACCCTAAAGCATATAACCCTAAACTCAACCATAAAGTCTAAAAAAAAATGAACTTATTTTGAAGCGAACTAATAGATATGATACTACCACATTTTTTATTTTTAGATTTACAAAAGTGTATAAAAATTGGAAAAATAAATGTAACTATTTTTTAAAATTAGAAAAAATAATTCAAAATTTCTTAAAATTGTATTAAAAACTCCAACTTTTTCTGGGCATATTTAAAATTTGAACTTTTTAAACATCTTGTTTTTTTTTTTTTATAAAAAAAACTCAATTGTCCTTGCAATAAATTGTTGTTATCCTTGCAATAGAGTTTTATTATTATGTAGTTATTATAAATAATCCACCTATAGAAAAACTAGCTATCTAAAATTGATTAGCATCCATCGGTCCATATTAATTCATAATCTCAATCGTAATCCGACATTAAAGATATGAGCAAATTCATTAGGAAAATGATAAACAATCTGATTCAGACAATCTGAGATATTCCGACCAAGAGTGGGAAATAAAATGCCATAAAAGTTGCTGCAATTTACATGCTCTGCCATTATGACTGATTCGGAACATCTCGGAGTGTTGAGTCGGACTGTATATCAACTATCGATTCATTATTAAGGCCTCATGATGGAACTTTATTATAATTTTAGAAGTTTTAGATAGCTTTTAGATTTAGATTAGTTATAGAAAATAATATATAATTACTTTCTTACTAAGCTAATAATTGAATAAATATATTCTTTCTTTAACAAGCAAATTATTCACATGCAGAGTATCCGACCTACATAAGAACAATTATTCGCGGCTCTCAGACAAAATCCATTTTAAAGAAAAACAATTGCGCTCCAAACCCAAGCAGGAGATCTCTCGCACTGATCCCCTCCCCAATGGCGATTCAAAAAATTTCAGATCGGCCGAGCTGCAAGCTGAGGATCGGCGCCAGAGATTGCTCGATGCTCAGGCTGCTAATGCTTTCGAAGATCACGATCTCCTAGCCAGATCAAGGCGACATTCAAAAACATCTTTGTCAGACCCGAATAAGGATTGTTTGGTTAGATCGGCACCCTCGAAGCGTAGTTGTTGTTGGATAGTGTTGCTGCACCACAAAAGCTTGTTGTTGATTTGTCATTGCTAGCTGTCGAACTTGAGGAGGTGCGCAACCATTATTTTTTAGGCCTAGATATGACCGTGTCTAAGCTGCTGCTGCATTGGCATTGTGACAGGTTGTTCTCATGGATTGTAGATGTTGGGTTCAGGTTGATTCCTCATTTTGAATTGTAGTGTCAACTTGTCAACCCTCCCACCTTGTTCGATGGTGAGACACTCAGTGATTAGTAGTAATTGTGTCAAAATAAAATTTTGCTACATAATCAATTTTTTTGGAAAAAAGTTTTCTTTTATTTTGTTGGTTACATCTAAAAGTTGGTGACATAATCTCATCTAAGTCCGTATGTATATTAAATCCTAATTGTAAATTTGCCTAAGCTTATCTAAAGCTAAATGAAGATTGATGGGAATCCATTGAAAAAATTAAAGTTGACCATGCTTTATCGTTTAAATTTAATGCTTGATAAATCGATGATGCAAATGACTTCTCTTTATATGTTGCGACAATATGTTAAAATTTATCGCGGTAATAAATGACTACTTATCGCGATAAAATAAATAAAAAATAAGCAAATACTCTATTGCTATAATTTGTTCATTTTTATACAAATGAATTAAAAGATCCATGAAATAGGTATAAATATTGCGACAATATTTTTTAGATGTGTCATTGCAATAGAGTTATTAAATTTTGCAACAGGAAGACCAATTGCGATAGTAATATCAAATTTAGCGTGGCAATAGAATTACTGAATCTTCACGTTATGTACCTACTGAGATAATATTTTTAAGTGTATCGTCGCAATAGAGCAATTAAATCATCGCAATAGGGAGACCAATTGCACCAATTTTTTTTAATTTCTCGTCGTAATAGAATTGATGAATCCTCACAATAAATGTACCTACTGCGACAATAATTTTAAATTTGTCGTCGCAATAGGGTTATCAGATCCTCACAATATAGATCAATTGCGACAACTAATCTGCAGATGTGTTGATAATTGTTTTCGCAATAGACTATATCAGTGTTATCAGAACCGGACCGGTGGTCGAACCGGTAAGGCCACCGGTTCCCGGTTCACCCGGTCCGACCCGGTTCGAACCCGGTCCGATCGGTCCTAGTGTAAAACAGCAGAAAATAGGTAGAGTCTGACAGAAGATAGCTTCATCAAGGTTTCGAGAAACCCTTGCCGGAGTTTACAGCTATCTGTCACAAATGTAATCCCTATTGCCTTTCAAAGGTAAAGCATAATTAGTCAAAGACACAGCTAGATTAACTACAAAAGAAAATCAATGGATGAACAAGGCAATATAACTTGCAACTTACCACTGAATCGCAAGAGCTTCGACATGGGTACAACTCAAAAAATCTGGCACGCATAACTTGGTTGATTCCCGGCCAAAAACCTTTCAAAGAGAGAAAAAAGGAGAAACCCAGATGCGATCAAGAGCAAGACAGCAACGTATGTATGACTAACCAACAAAATCATGAGACGAATTGAAGATCCAGAGGTGTCTGAAACCGTATCAGATAGGGAAAAAAAAAGGAGAAGAGAGGAAGGTCCGGTGGATGAGCTTTTGAATCGAAGGATTGTCATTGAATAGAAAGTTGAGCTTTTGAATTCTGGATGAATTGTTGATTGATGAGAAGAATGATCGAATTTGAGAGGTTGAGTCAATTGAGATGTATTACATAAGGGAGGAGAAGAAGAGGAACGGCGCTGCAGCTTCTCTTATTTGGTCACCTCGGGCACAGGTAAGTCTAAAACCCTAAATCTATTTTTTTTTTTTTAATGAAAGGAGTAAGAACCGGTGAACCGCCCGGTTCGCTCAGAACCGTCCGGTTTGGTGAAAATCGGCCTTCAGAACCGGGTTCGCTTACATCCTCCGGAAATACTCAAACCGGACCGTGGAGGGGTCCGGTTCCGGTCCGAACCCGGTCGGACCGCCGGTCCGGTCCGGTTCTGATAACACTGGACTATATTCTATTGCGATGACGACTCATTTTGTCGCAATAGGGACCTATTGCTAGGGGTCTATAGTGACGAAGCTATTGCGATGATTTGTCGTCGCAACATACCTATAGTGGCGATTTTCAAGGTAATTGCGACGATTTTTGTCGTCGCAATAATCCTTAATTCTTGTAGTGTAGTGAGGGGTGAAAGAAGAGAAGCCGAAAGGTCTGTTTGGGATATTGCAGTTGATGATGGCATGCAAATCCCTCTGCCATCTCTTCTTCCATCACTACATTGCTTTCATATTTATTATTTAAAGAAGACAGAGTTGAGACTACTACTACCAGTACCACCTAGTTTATAGTCAATGTGAGAACATACTACCAAGTCCAGGCTGCTGCAGCTGAAACAAACTAAACTAAATGTGGTTTGTCCTTTAAATGGCACAATCTGCCAGCTTCATAGATAGAATAAAGATATTATGACTGATCCGCCTTATACATAACATAACATTACATCATATTAAACCAAAACCAAAAACATCATTCATCCATGCTATGGACGGACTTCACCACTAGAGATTTTATCCGTGGCGTGGTGGGTCGACTTTCCTTCCTTCCTTCACCAACCCTGTACATTCAAATAATTTACGGTATTGCACCAACACAACACTCTTTCCCCCTCTACCTCCAACAACACCCAAATGTGTGTTATTATTCTTCATTGTCAATGTTATCTTCACTTGAACTCTGCAACGGCATCTGTCTTGTCTCTGCTAGTGTCATCCGTGTCCCCTTCCCTAGCCTTGCTTCCACCAGCTCTTCTGCTGAACTTGTCAGTAAATGCTGTGTTGTTGCTGACTCCGATGAAAGGTTGTATGCAAATACCCCCATCGGATGGTCAAACTTGCAGCTTGGCCCAAACTTGCATATCCCGTAACGAGAATAGAAGATGCACAACGGTTCTCCCTGTAGAAGAAGAAATCATCTAACCAACCAACCAACTAACTAAAATCAACTTCCAACTAAACTAAAAACAGACCACCCCCAGCCCAGATAGATAGATGTAATTAATTGTCTTTTTGTTAGTTATTAGTAGTGAACTCACCGGCCGTAGAGGAAGTCCTATGGGGCTCAATGCACAGTTTGGAGGATGGATTGATCTTTCTCTTGGGTGATGAAATTTACACACAGCACCAAACTTGCAGTCTCCTGTTTTCATATAGAACTGACACTCTGGCTGCCCTGGTCTCTCCGGAAATATGTTCTCCCTCTCCGATGCATAATACTCCGCAGCATCACTCTGCCGGACATTGCTTCCATATATCGGACTGTTCCCTACATTCTGCAGCAGGTTTTCTGAAGATGAAACCGATCCCAGTTGATTCTGGAGATTCTCATACGACAACGGTCAGTATGTTTTGTCATGAGATAGGATATATCGTCAATAAACATACTACTTTCTAATGAAGATGTATGACCAGGAAATTAAGAGAAGCCCACACTGTAAGTGCTCCATCCTTGAACAGAGACCATCCCCTGAGGCATAATCAACGGTGCAGCATAATCTGAAGGACCTTGCCAACGAGGGCTAGGTATGAAAGATGCTCGTGACCAACCACCACCACCTCCTCCGCTGTATGACTGCTGACCTAATGAAGTCGGAGTTTGGAGGGGTGTGTATCCACGCATTGGTACCTGAATCATGTTGGAAGGCTGAGGATGGTGGAATTTGCAGGTCACCCCAAACTTGCATTGTCCTGTTCTCAAATAGTATGCACACTCAACCTCATTCTGCAAGGGAAGATCCAAATCACCAAATCTTTTAACTGTAACAAGTACATTATGGCTCTATCTCAGTACTTCTAGTATATGAAGTTCTTACTGAGATGAAAAAATAAGAGTGAGTACAATGGATAATAGACCCATTTGTACATTTATCTGATCAAATTATGTGTCCAAACAAAATCATCTTGAGCTATTTATGGTCACAATTCAAGGACTCTAACATTACATTCCCTGGTAATGCTATCACCCAATTTCTACCTTTTTTTTTCTTTCCAAAAGCGTATTCGGAGGAAATTAAAAAATTCTGAACTATATAAGAATGAAGCAGAATATGACAATCACATGTTTCATGAAGACCAACTATATTTGCAAAGCAAACAGAATCATCAAACTTGACCAAAGTTTTCACGCATTCATGAACGAGGAAACAGTCATGTACCGGGCGAAGTGGATAACCGAGAATATTCATTGAAACTTTTCCAGCAATGCCAGCCTTCTCTTTTGGATGATGAAATTTGCATGTTGCTCCAAATTTGCAGGCTCCAGTCTTCAGATAATACTGGTAAGTAAGTAATCATAATCGTGTTAATAGTCAACTTAAGGTGAAAGATGAAAGATAACAGTAAGCTATGTGAATGATTATCAAACACATAACATTATTTCTATCATACATTTAAAAAGAAATTCTTCCTCAAATATCTTAATAACGGGTTAGAACAGGGAGAATAGAGTGTTGATATGTGCAAAGAGAATGATAAGGTCAAATCCAATTCCTTAGTTGAACACTTAAGACGAAGAAATGGCTTGATTCCTATGCACGATATGTCATACTTCCACAAACATTCAGCACATAATTGGCTATGAGAAACACCATGATTGAAAGACATATGAGGATCATAGTGTGCTTATGCCAACAACAGATAAACAACATATCTAACTAAGAGTATGCTCAGATATATATATAATCAACTTTTAAGGTGCAACATATTATAATATGAGAAATGAAAGGAGCCTTCTCATTAGATTAGTTATTTTAGTTCAGCACGGGAAAGTACAATAGTTGATATGCCACAAGAGAACAGTCTTCACAGTTCAGTAACACAGAGCGATGATTCACTCTGATGGCTATTCAGTTCAAATATAAAAAAAAAGTATCCAAGTGATAGAGAATAAAGAGAAGGCATACCTGACATTCCGGTTGTCCAACTCTTTCTGGATACTCTCCCATCATTCTTGCATTAGCTATGGCCTAGAGGTTCGAGGATACCAGGTTTGTTACATCAATTAAAAGTGTATCATTCTACTATGATCATCATTAGGAGAGAACTATCAAAGATTAAAGATATTAGGGGGAAGAGGAGGGGGGGGGGGGGGGGGGGCAAAGTGTAATTAACTAATTACATTAGCACTTTCTACTTTCCACAACATAAAAAAGCATGATTAGATTGCTAAAGAAACTTAATACCAAACAGAACACAAGATTGTATAATATCTCCATCATCCTCTTCTTAACTGACTAACACATTTTTTTGCCCCCGGTGATCTGCATGCTCACCCTTTTAATTGGTAAGTTGAAAAAGTGAAGATTTTCATCCAAGAAGTTGAAAAGTTTTTACCTTTTTGGTGCACATATAGAAGCAGTGACATCTAAGCGGTAAAATTTATAATGATCAGTCATGTTAAATTTCATGTTTTGAGCAGTGACGATGCAGAATGTAGTACCAGCTTCCTGTTTGTAGGATGATTAAATCGACATATTGGACCGTATCTACAAAGTCCTGTTCGGAGGTAGTAAGAGCAATCTGGCTCCCCAGGCCGCTCAGGGTAGGCCCCGGAATCGAAGGCCTCACTTGTTCTCATGTTCATTTGCCACATCGCATCTGAAGAGGTGGTATTGTTGCAGAGAATAATCAATCAGTTAAAAACGGACGAAAAAGAATGGACAATCAACTAAAAGCATAATTATTTATCTTCAACATTATTTCATCAAGAAGAAATGAGCACTCTGCACTGAGATCATCCATTTCCTGCCGAGACTTACTTGCAATTTGATTAGCACACAGTATATGCGAATTGATCAGTAGAGCATACAATCTCAGAATTTTCACCTCCAAATTCAGCATAGTGGAATATGTGATAGTGTCAACAACATAGAATCAGAATGTGATGACAGACAGAGAAAGATAGTATTGTTTGCCGCTAGAGGGGGCAAAAACGACAATTACCAAGCTCGTTGAATAATTAAGAGGAGAGAGTTAGTAAACAAGGTGGAAAGGAAAGAGACCTTGGATGAGGGACGGTGACAGAGGGGGATATTCAATGACGGCAGCGCCGGACATCGGGAGGAATTAGTGCGTCGAATGCAATCGGAAGATTCCCATCCACAGTCTCAGGGGGGGGGGGGGGGGGGGGGGGGGGCTGTGAATGAAGAAGCTCACCAGAAAGTCGTCCCCATTCCGCTGCTGCCGGACGGTGTAGTGGACGATTATTCCTATCGGTCCCTCTTTCTCTCGCAGAGACGATCAGAAGGTACGGTGAGAGAAGAAGGAGAGGAGGAGAATCACTGAGCGAGCCTTTTTTTAGAGAGAGAGAAAGCGTCTACTTCTCTCTACAACAACGATCAGGGAAGGAGGAATAAAAACCAACCATCCAGTCTTCTTCTTCCGCTTCCACTCGCGCCTTTCTTTGTAAACATGGATGACATCCCACTCTCGCGAGTATCAATTATAACCCCACTCGCCCTCACGTCTCGACACGTAATACAGCAGCCTCACCGAGCACCTGTGGTTGGTGATCAACTTCTCCTGGGCCTAGGGCTGGCGATGGTGAGGGTATGGTGCGAATAGCACTAATACCATAACCATACCATATTTTTTTCACTCATACCATAACCATAACCATTACCACTGCGGTTATGATTTTTCATACCATAACCATGGTTTTTCACCACGATTAAACCATTTAACCACAATCATTCAAACTAATACAATATCATTGTTTCATAAAATAAAGGGTTAAGAACCTATGAAAGGTCTGAACTATCACCCATGTTAACGGGGGAGGTCTGAAATTTAAAAAGTTAATAACAGAGGTCTGAAATTTCAATTTTGTTGATTTGAGGTTTTCCGTCCATTTTTAGGGTTAAATTTAACAGAATTGTGTGAAATGACATTTTTGCCCCTTTAATATTTTGTTTTATTTAATATCTTATTTAAGGAAATGTGAAATGTCAATTTTACCCCTAAAATCAAATTAAAATCACCCAACTCCGGCGACCACCACCTCGACTCCGACGACCACCACCTCGGCTCCGGTGACCCGACTCCGGCTACCACCTCAGCAAAAAAGCTCCGATCGGAGCTTTGGGGCTCTGGTCGGAGCCACAGAGCTCTGTGGCTCCGACCAGAGCCACAAAGCTCCGATCGGAGCCCAATCGGGGCCGGTGGCTCCGATTTGGGCCCAATCGGAGCCTTGGTGGAGGTCGCCGGAGCTGGGTTGGTGGAGTCGTGGTGGCTTCAAGGGCATTTTGGTCTTTTCACTTCAAGCATGTGAGGAGCACACTTGATAGAAGGGCATTTTTGGAAATTTATTTTATTTCCGGTCACATGCCAAGCATGTGACCAACTTCCGTTAGTTTTAACGGAAAAAACTAACGGAGACCGCTGTTATCAACAAAATTGAAATTTCAGACCTCTGTTATTAACTTTTTAAATTTCAGACCTCTCCCATTAACATGGGTGATAGTTCAGACCGTTCATAGGTTCTTAACCCTAAAATAAAAGTAAACATACATTCAGTTTAATACACGAAATCCAAATTAAACATAACTTCATTGTTACACTAAATTAAAAAAAAAACACACATCTTCAATCGCTTATAACTTGCGATCATCGATCCTCATTCGTCATCACTTCCAATCGTGTTTACCTAATAATAAGAAATATAGACATAAATTTGGCATATTTATGTAATTGCTGAATTACTCTCACTTCTCAGTTGACCTAGGCAAATGAAGAAGTGAACGAGAGTTTGAGTCTCTGAGAGTGAGAGTGAGGCTGAGTTTAACAAATTAAGTTAGACTGAAATTGAATGTGGGGATTGCTTGGCAAAAAAATAAAGGGTCAAGATTGAATGTTAGAAATTGCTTGGCAAAAAAAATGGTGGGTGGGAAAGGGAACATAATAAAAATTATAATATTTGACTAATAATGTATATATATATAAGTATTAGTAATATATTTATATATATAATATATTAATATTATATATATAGAGGTGATGGTTATAATCGCGGTTATAGACTGAATACCATCACCACAACCATAACCATTGCGGTTACAAGATTCATTACCATAACCGCCCCTCACCATAATGGTGCGGTTAACCATTGCGGTAAATGGTGCGAATAACCATGGTTATTTGATTTTCACCGTACCATTGCCGGCCTTACCTGGGCCTAACCTCCATGTACATTCACAACGCGTGCCCGTCAACGGTAGCGTGTGGGTTTCACCGTCTAGATACGCGAGTGGTGAGTTTAAGAAAAAAAGGTGTTTTCTTTTTACAATCCCCAGATCGAATGTTGTTGATTTGGGAATGGAGGACGTTGGGTTGGGTTGTGTGTGCGCTAAACTAATATAATAATAATAATAACGTTAATGAATATGAATAGAGAGTCAACTAGACTGGAGTTTATAATAATAATATATATATATATTTAGACACATTGATAGATCATAGAATAATAGATGTCTTGGTTTATTCAAAGTTTTATTTCTTTCTTTCTTGTACTACAATTAAAGGAACTTTCCTCATTTTCTATTTATATTATTAATGTGTTACTACTAACAAATTTGCACCTTTTAACTTCAAGTTGATTTATGGTAGCGTTCGTAAAAGTTGAGCAAGTATGTCATGATTTTTGGACTCAATATCCAAATGTGTGGCAATGAGTTTGTAAGTATTATGTCACATGATATGATACTAACATAGATAGAGAGACGATTGAAAAGTTGGAGGTTTTAAAAAAATAATTTAAAAAGGATAAAATGAGTGGACGACACTTTGATAGAAAGGCACCACCATCTAAAAAATAAATAATTTGAATTATATAATAATATATTCATTCACGTGATATAGCAATGTATGGGAGGGAGGGAAAGCCGATTGAAAGAGTAAAACTTTATTGAATTGATTAATCTGATTATTATAGTTTCAATCAAATAAGAAAAATTATGCAAGCATTTTCTTCTCCCAATGGATATATTGATTTGAACTTTGAAGCAGCTAGCTGTTGGGATTGTTGACTGGGGATGCGTGCTCCATTTTCCTCGATCAGTCTACTGATCAGCTGAAGAAGATGAAGGATGCGGATTAAAGATCCTGCACCGGAGCCTCAGATTGTGCACAACGGCTTTCTTTTGATCAGCTAGCTCATTGGCCTCTTCTTTGTTTTCATGTCCGTATGTCTGTCTCCCTTTATTAATTATGATTTAAGTGTAAAGGAGAGATATTTACAATGGGTTTTTGGCTAATTAATTAAGAGATGCATGGGAATGACCGGCCGGGGAAATTTCAATTGGTTGCCGCTGTAATTAAAGACTTTCCTTCTAAGATTTATGGCCTATATATATAAAATGAAACAAATATCGATATGTGGGTTTCCTTCTTTTCACCATCTGGAGTCGAAAAGTATAGCAGTGTTTTTTTTAGGGTCAAAGAACCTATGAAAGGTCTGAACTATCACCCATGTTAACGTGAGAGGTCTGAAATTTAAAAAGTTAATAACAGAGGTCTGAAATTTCAATTTTGTTGATTTGAGGTTTTCCGTCCATTTTTAGGGTTAAATTTAACAGAAAATGACATTTTTGCCCCTTTAATATTTTGTTTTATTTAATATCTTATTTAAGGAAATGTGAAATGACAATTTTACCCCTAAAGTCAAATTAAAACCACCCAACCCCGGCCACCGCCACCCGACTCCGGCCACCACCACCCGACTCCGGCGACCACCACCTCGACTCCGACAACCACCACCTCGGCTCCGGCGATCCAACTCCGGCCACCACCTCGGCAAAAAAGCTCCGATCGGAGCCAAAGAGCTCCGATCTGGAGCTCTGTGGCCCCGACCAGAGCCACAATCGGAGCTCTATGGCCCCGACCAGAGCCACAATCGGAGCTCTATGGCCCCGACCGGAGCCACAGAGCTCCGATCGGAGGAGCTTTTTTGGCTCCGATCGGAGCCCAATCGGGGCCGATTTGGGCCCAATCGGAGCCTTGGTGGTGGTCGCCGGAGTACGGTGGTGGTCGCCGGAGTACGATTGGTGGTCGCCGGAGTACCGTGGTGGCTTCAAGGGCATTTTGGTCTTTTCACTCCAAGCATGTGAGGGGCACACTTGATAGAAGGACATTTTTGGAAATCTATTTTATTTCCGGTCACATGCCAAGCATGTGACCAACTTCCGTTAGTTTTAACGGAAAAAACTAACGGAGACCGCTGTTATCAACAAAACTGAAATTTCAGACCTCCGTTATTAACTTTTTAAATTTCAGACCTCTCCCGTTAACATGCGTGATAGTTCAGACCTTTCATAGGTTCTTAACCTTTTTTATAAGTGTCTGTGACCAACCTACTGAATTTGCTGGTTAAAGGTTTTGGAATCGATGCTGCTCCAGGTGTCAATTTGGATGCCCCTGGTCTTGGAATCTTTCTTTCTTTGCAAGTTTTTCTTGTCCATCACCGAGGTTGGTTTACTGTTGAGCTTGTTAATTGATCATTCCCAGCATTAAATTGATGTAATTCTTGAATATTATTAATTGCTTGTTTAAATGTTCTGATTAAGCTGATTCCTCTCCATATTTTATCCAAAAAACCCCTTTTCCTGATTAATTAATGTTCATGCCTTTTTTCCAGATTGGAGATGAGACTAATTTTATAATAGAAGCTAGCTCTTATGGCTATGCCACGTCATCCAAACCTCAATTGTTTTATCTGGTGCCCTTGCTGCACTTGTTGTAATGACAATAAGCGTTATATCATCATCAATCAAAAGTATGAATCCAAAAGGCATCTTTAATGTTGAAATTTACATGTCAATAGGTCATTTCCTTTCCACTGGACATGCATGGTACTGGTAGAATCGTCCCAATTTGGATATCAAGAAATAAAGCATACAGACAATGCAGCTACATATATATATATATATATATATATATATATATATGACTTTCATTTTAAGGACCTGTCATACATTTCAGATTCTGATTTCAAAAGTTCTCTCAAGACCCACAAAAAAAAAATCATATAGAAGAAAATGATTGAGATGCTCCATTTCCCAATATTTTTGCTGTTTGAGATGGAGATGGTTCATATAGTTTTAGCAAAAGGATGAATCTGCCTGCACTTGGACTTATTTTCTCTTTTTGATGCACATTTCTGTATGCGTTTTTTGGGATCCAGCTTCTTTTTATTGCATGGAGATGGGATTCAAATTCAAACCCGAAAAAAAAAAAAAAAGGATACAAATTTGAGGAGGTGAGTGTTAGCCTAATTAGTTACTTTGTATGTATGTATGTCGTCTTCCTCTGATTGTAAAGTATAATTAGCAGCATTGGCTTAATTAATCAATTATTTGACATTGCGAAAAATAAAGATGAATTTTTCACCACCTTGGCTTCAATTGTTGGATAAACTAAAGAATGGTGCATATATATAAATGTGATGGAGTGCTTACTACTTCAAACTGATCAAACATGAAAAGAAGGGCAACACTAACAGTATATATATATATATATTATACTGGTTGATAGTTGATACTAACTATTATATTCAACCCAACTACCAAACATTACACCATTATACTATTACTAACAACCCTTGAAGGCTGAAGATAGAGAGTATATTATTCAGCATGAATTGATGATACGTAATTCTTCTTTACTAATTAAGTAGCTGTTTAATTTTTTGGATAGATAGGCGATAGCTGCTGCCCAACAGCTAGCTAGCAAGACGAGGTGTTGTTGTCCAAAATGATGTTTAAATAAATGACAGAGATTAGTTAGCTAGTGGCAATGTAGACTTAATATCATAATGCATGCAGCTGAAGCAAGCTCCTTTTTTGAATAATAAAAAACAAAAAAAATAAAGCAATAACCCTTTCCTCTCCAACTCCCACTAAAATCTCTCATCTGTGGATGCATATGATAAGATGACTTGTAATTCAATATTTGTCTTAGCTAGAGTATACTACACGTAAATTTAAAGCAACGTCAAGGAAATAATTAAGAGAGTAGTATGCATGCATCATATAATCACCTTCTAAATACTTACTATATATATAAATGAAGCATATACATTTTGGGATCATAAGGCCCGGCCCCCACTACAAGCTAGCTAGTATCACCAAATCAAACCCTGATTAATTAATTAAAAAGCACAAATCTAATTAATAGAAAATTGATCATGATTAAATATTAATTTTGATAAATTAACCAGCTAGCTGGAGAAAATACATGTATTATTTATATATAAGGATGGTGTGTTGGGTTATATATATAATTGGAAGAGGCCGCAAAGGAAATAATTATATATATAATTAAGAAGAACCAATTAGCTAATAGTATAGGGTCCCATCCTCAACAAACAAAACATGAAATCAGAACAAGTGGAAGTTGCCACACCCAACCGAAAGGAAAGTGATATTACAATGCTTGTTGTGTTGGTTGAGTGGAGTGGAGTGCAGTGCAGTGCATGAGAGAAGAGAAGGTAGGTAGCTACTGTAGCATAAGCAAAGGAATATATCTGTTACACTAATTTACCTTGAATATATATATATATATATGATAATTAAGAGTTTTCATGCATTATTATTGATACAAAAATAATTGTTATTTGGAATAGATAAATAACAGAAATAATATTAGTTTTAACCGGGAATATATGAGTGTATGTTAGACATTGATATTTCAGATCTACCACGCACAATATATATATATATATATGGAGTGTGGGTGGGTAGTGGTAATGCAATAATAAATACATTAGGTCATTATATAATTAGAGGAGTTTCTTGATACCCAAGGCACATGCATGAATTATTCCTCCTTTCCCTTCTCTTCCCTAATATATATATAGAAGAAGGTAGCTATATATATATATATATATAGAAGGATAGTAAGTGAGAGAGAGAGAGAAGAAACAAAAGTATGAGGGGGAATAGAATGGAGAGATTTGTTCTTCTACCATTCGGTGTGGGGTGCATGTCTGAATCAAGTGTGGGCGTAGCTTCTTCTTCTCCCCAATCTCACCCGCGCCCATCTCTTCTTCATCCACCTCCTACAATAATAACAAGTACGTCTCTTTGTTTAATTAATTTTTCTATCAAATCATATATGTAAGTACTTTGAGTAAAGAATTAATTGTCAGATGATGATGATGATGATGAGTGTTCATCAAAGAGCAGCTCATCATGGAGTCTCCCCAAGCCCATCGGCATCGATAGGCTCTTCAAAACCTTCTTCTCCCACTTGTTTGGTAATAAATGCGCATGATCAGCTACTAGCTAGTCTTTCTGTTATTGCATCTTATCATATAATTTCTTGCTGCATATATATATATATAATCCCAAAAAACACGTACTGTTTAATTTGCATGCATGCAGTGTACAAGGAAGAGGAGGAGGAGGATGAGATAGAAATTGGAGTACCAACAGATGTGAAACATGTGACTCACATTGGATGGGATGGAGTGGTGGTCAATATTGGAGGAGGACATAATAATAATAATATTAATCACTCAGAGTCAGAGGAGGACAATAGTAGTACCCTCCACCTCCAGCTCCACGACCATTTCTTCCTTAATAATAATAATAATGAAAGCAGCAGGCTGCAGCTCCGCCTTTCTAATCATCAACTTCCTCATCCTAATAATTCTGACGGACAGGATCATACCCAAATTAGTACACCCATTAATAATCCTGATCATCTTATTATATGACGATACAAACAAATTAGAGAGAGGAGGAGCGAGGAGCATAATTCAATACGCGTACCATGTGATGGGATATGGATGGATATGAAGGACTATATTTAGAAACAAAATTAGCATCGTCTATGTATGTATGTATTTAAATTTGTCTCTCTACTTAAAACAAAAACAATAAGGATGCGTGCATGCTAGCTAGCTTAGCTGGGTTTTGATGCTCTTTGTTGATTCCTACCGTACGTACGTACATACTATGCATATGTTTGTTGTCTTTGTGTGATCGATCACGTGGAACCTAAGTACTCATCAAGAGAATGAATTAATTGTATTTCTTCATTAATCAATTACAATACATGTATATATCTAAATACTAATTTAGGAGGATCGATTTAGGATTACAAGATACATATATATATATAGGAAAAAAAAAGTATATATATTACTAGAATCCAATGATATATATACTAATTAAAATAATTAAGTGTCATCTTAAATTTGGATATATATATATTCCTTATACGACCAGCAAGATAGCGGATTCATTGGAGATGCGCATCTTGTAATTATCATGGTTGCCTCCGATCCTGAGTCGACATCGGAGTACGCGAGAAAGCAAAAAGATGTAGCTAGCTAGAGCAGCGAAGATAACTGAGCCTATATAACTTCAACATCAAGAAAGTAGCTAGTTTAGTAAACCAAGGTTCTTAAGAAAGAATTGTAATGAGAGAGAGCACACACGAATTTCATGACTTCCATACAATTATTCCCGTGACAAGTAAATTGTCTATACACCCAAGAAAACAAATTTTTATAGTAGCATAACGATCGATATGAACAAAGGAACTGTCAATAAATGGAGTTGATAACCCCAAATTAGGACAAGAGAAACGAACCGAGCTCCTTAAATCATGCTTGAGGTGCTTGCTTAAGATCATAAATGATTGGTATATACATGACTCATGAGAGGGACGATATATGTTATGAATCATGATAACCGTAAGACCTAATGTGTTACTGCTACTTACTTTAATTAATATGCTCACTAAATAATCTCGACTTCAGAAACTCTTTCTGCCTCCCCAGTCCTCACACAACTCTCTCTCCGTTCTTTCTAAATCGCCTGCCTCCCGTACTCCGCCACCACCACGCTGCTCCCACCTGTTCGCCACCAGCACGCCGCTTCCCACTGTTCGTCACCAGCCTGCACTCAGTCGCTGCATTCCCACTACGACGTTATTCCCTCGGCGCCCTCATCTCTTACAAATTCAACAAGAATGGACTCCACCGGTCCCAATTCCCGATGCAGTCCGCCCGTACGGTGTTGCTACTTCCGTTCGTCCACCCAACCGACCACCGTTGCTGCTTCTGTTCGTCCACCGCTGCTTCTGACTGGTACGCTAATGTTTTTTTTTCTTTTTTCCAGTACTCAGGCCTTATTCTGATTCGATTCTGATTCAACTCTGTTGAACTAGCACCACAAATAAAAATTGGTACGTTGGTAAATGGTGCACCATTTGGTAGTTCTTGTTCTTTCAGTGAAATAATTATCGAGTATTAAGAATTCTACAGATGAGTTTTCTTTTAGTCATATCAGTTAATCAAATAGATTGGCTATGAAAGAAAAATGAAGTCAATAACATATTTGATGAGAACGATACCTGATGAGTTAGATAATTATCGAGATGATTAACGAGGAAAAAGTGCTCAACAAGGTTACTAACAAATTCATCTGCATATGGTGGATAATGTTAGACCATAAAAGCAACATAAACGATAATGATGATGACGATAACGACTCGGTATCATCTAGCCCTTATCCATGGAGGAGTTCTGAAGATGAAACCAACTCATTATAATCATCATCATTATCGTCTATGTTGCTTATATGGTCTGGACAGGAAGATGATGACAAACAACAACTATTAGGAGGATCGCCGCTGGCCGATTACGAGAAATATCTAATGTGGTCGTTCTTGTTCTTCGAGTACATGTGATATATCCGATAATTCCAATTAAGATCCTGTTCAATTTCCCCAAGTATTTTATATTCGATTATTTTTCAGGGTCTTACATTCTTATTTGAGTTCATGTATTAGTATGCTTCGTCTTGAAAGCCCAAGGCAGAGTGGTTCTTCTAAGTGCCGTAGAGGAAAAATACCCAATGCATTAAATATTTCTACGATAGATTGAAGAAACACAATTGAAGGCCGATAATAGTTAAGAAGAAAAAAAACTTAAATGGAAAGATATAGACATTTATTCATCGTCATTTTTTGACTGATACATGCACATTTGGATACGACGTTACAACTCAGACAAATGAGACTAAACACACTACTAGCTAGATTAATTAGTTGTACCAAAGGATGTGATCCTGAGGTAAAAAGTGACATATGGGAGCAGTTCCCGGCTTAATTCCTAAAACTCTAAACGCCCAGAACGTAGGGCTCATCTTGGCAGTATCACCATGACACACCGCTATCGCATTAACCTTGGTTCCATCTTCTCCAACCAAAGGCACTTGGTAAGCCCTAGTGTCCTTCAACTTGTGACAGTAAAACACTGCATAGATATAGTCCTTCTTATGACAAGTCACCTCTGATTCTTTGTCACTGTCGACGGTTAGCTTCTTCACAGGTCCGACAATAGTGTAGTTCCGCACGGTGTTATTGCCGTACATCTCGGTAGAGGTGGCCACTACCGCATTCCCTAGCTGGGCATTCACGAAATCGACCATTGACTCTAACGACGTAGCACATACTTTGATCTCCTGCTTAATGTCAGGGGAGTAGCAGAAGTTCATGGTTGATTTGACATTGGTTGCTTTGATAGAGTCTGGAGTGATATCGAAGCGGTGAAGGATGTCGGGAATCTTTTCTAGTGAAAATGGTATGGATTCGGCAACTTTGCGCGGCAAGAAGGTTCCGGCACTTGTCTTGAAAGGGAAGTCTAAAGCCATTTTCTTGCCCTGGTTCATGTCATCCTCTAAGAAGAAGTAGAAGGAGGGGATTTGATCGGGCTTCTTAGCTTTGGCAATGGAATCGGGTTCCGCTGTCACTTTTCCAGCACGGTAGTCGGTGAAATACTCGTATAGGGCGTCAATGTCATGGTTGCCGATCACTCCTGTTTCGAATTTTGAGGTATCTGTATATAATTATTATAACATAAGCTGTCAAATTTATTTATATAAAATATTATTTGCATGCACCACTTAATAATATGAGTAGGTAACTACCAGTAGGAAGAATATCAACAAGGGGCTTTGGCATCGCCACATTAGGGAATACCGATTTCCAGTATTCTTCTGGAGTGAATGTGACGTGACGACTTGTTGCTACCCATAAAACCTATAATTAAACACATAATTATGTACTCAATTACATACATTCATATGTCAAATAATAATAATAATATCAATATATGTGAGTGGAAGCTAAGAGACTTACGGATGAGAGACAACAAATAACAAGAAGAAAATGCTTCAACTCCATGGAAGAGTGGACAATTGAGATATATAAGTAATATCCCTTATCAGATTTCTCAAGTAGCTCTGCTAGTGTTGCAAGGATGTGATAAGAGCTATGAATGGTATTTATAGTAAAACACTTAAATGTGTCCAATGCATGAATGTATGGCATGAACAACACTTGTATGCCATGCATTTCAATCTATTATGCATGTTCTTCATTTCCTTCTTACCTAATACACATGCATATATAGATAAAAATATTCCAGGTTTGTTGCAGGCACATAGCTGTTTTCACGGAAGACTGGTGGGAAATTTAGTTTTTTGGTTGTTGAAATATGACGATTTAATTATTAGTCTAATTTATAATTAATTATTGGAGGTAGATTCATGTTTCGGTAAATATTTTGGTCTAAATTGTATAATTTTGTAAAAGAAAATATATATATTTTTTATTTTTGTACATTTTTTTTTTAAATTATACAATGATACACTAATTATTATCTGTATGTTATAATTAATTGATCATTTGTAACGTTCGATGCAAGTTGAATTCAATGCTATCGTTTAGAAATGAATTTAGGATTAATTTCTTAAAAATCATATATACTTTTAGTGTAGTTTCTTAGTTAGCATGAAATTACACTAATTTAGTACTAAACATATTCTTTATAAACTTGTTGCGGAAATGTCCAATTTTTTAAAACTCCGTTAACATTTTTGACATTTTTATTAAATTTATATGTCATTTCTCACTTAAAATAATTTACTATTTATTATTAATTTTATTAAACTTTTTTTTTTAAAAATAAATGAAGTACATGATTTAGCCATTTAGGGTTATAATTAATCTTGAAAACACTTCACGTGAAATACCTTTATTAGGACGCTCCCTTTCACAAAAAAGTAAATAAAGTAAAAATATTTATGTCATATGTATTTGAATATTATATTAAATTTTACAGAAAAAATAATATTGTATTAATAATATATTCAGACACAGAGACACAAAATAGTATTCTTCAACTTGCTTGCTATGTATCAGTAATATCTCTGCCAAAAAAGACTGCATCATCTTTTAGTTGATAGGGAAGTGGTGTTTTCTATAATTTAATTGATTTGGAAGTGGTGTTTTCTATAAGTTGTTGTCAGTCTAAGATGTCGCAAAAGAAACTGTAGTAGGTCATGAGTTTGAAGGTTATTATTCTAATTATTAGGCCACGTACTTGAGAATTGCTAATATGAGATATATTAGTAGTTCAACTTTTGATATTAGTATGATTTATAGATCCTTTTATTTGATTGAGAAGTACTCACCATTAAACCTCTCTATTTGGAAAAGTAGTAGCTATGTTATAGTAATAACCTTTTCTTGTTTTTGCATTATTCTTTAAACCAAAATTTCATTTTAATTAGGACATATTCACTACTGTAATTTCATCTTAAAAAGAAAAATATTTCATTTATTGACATTATTTTCCATTATGTAGTATTAAGGTGGATGTTTTATAGTAATTAATATCTTCTGTCTTAGAAGGATTTCTTTCACATTTTTTATTCTGACTAAATTTTCTGTTTATTTAACTTATATATGATTTGATGAATTTTGGCAAATACTTAAGAGATGACAATGACAATAGGAATAGAAATGATGATATAACCTTCTTGTATTAATTTTATCTACAAGGCAAGTTTATGTATCTTTATGTTTATTAATAACTTTGTCCAACATTTATCTTTAAGAGTGCATAGATTATTATAAAGTAATACATACAAGTTCCTTTTACCTTTTTTTGGCCAAGACTTTTTTTTGCTTTATACATTGTGCGAAAACAATTGCTTTCTATTGTATGTAATGATGTCATTTGTCGAAGTCTAACATAAGTACAAATGTGATTTCATTTTGTTAGTACCTATTTTTTTGAGTAGACTTCACATATTGTGTTCGAGAGTGAGTTTGGAAATGAATTCATTTATGTAAGATTTTTATTTATCATATAAATCTATGGTTCTTTTTTTTTTGCCAAGAATCTATGGTTCTTTTAAATTTTCACTAAGTTTAATTAATTAAACATTTTTATTATACACATGCACGTGCAACGCGCGTGCTAATTTCTCTAGTACATAATTATTTACTCAAAGAAAAGTCTTTTCTAGTAGCCACATGTGACAGTTTACTACTTACTCTTATGATTTGACTTTGAAGTTGTAGATTTAAAACCCTTTCACAAATTTAATTCGTGGTGACCTAATTAAAATATAATGTCCCGCTTAACATACCGCATCAATCATTAGAGGACTGTGAGGTAAGTAGAACTAGGCTTAACATACCGGCTTCTTAACTATACTAGATTGCTTGTGGGCTACGCTGACGAGGTCAGTGCATCCGCTGGTTGTTCACTAAGTATGGTCGTAAATAATAAAGCTCGAACAATTACGTAGTGTGATGAGACTATGGTCATCACCACTATCTCTTTCGTTTCATTGACAAAAAGAAGTGTAGAATTTGACTAATTTATAACAAAACTAGATAGCATACCCGCGCGTTGCCCGGTAAGTAATTTGTAATATTATAAGATATTATGAAAATTCAAATTTCACATTGATAATATATTTGATTGCTGTTTTTTATTTGAAATAATTTATTTAATGCAAATAAAATACTACTACATATTTAAGATATATATATATATATTAACGTGTGTGAATAGAAGTTCTATTTGTTATGATAGGTTTACATATATGATATTACAATTTTTTTCGATATAGTCATTACAAAACATCAAAATATTAAAATAAAAAATAGTTACGTACTAATATTATTGTTAATCATATTTTCTTATAGTTGTAATATCTCATGAAAAATTATATATCATATACACATTTTTATAGTTATTTCTACTTTTAATTGATAATTGAAAGATTAATTAGTATTTCAGGAAATCATGTTAAACTAAATTGCTTATTTTTTTACCAAAATATAATGTTTATTGGGTTAATATATTGTTTAGTTATTTATGTTTGCATAATGTGATCAAATGGTTACTCTTGTTTTTTTACGTGATAGTTTGGTTACCAACGTTTCGGAATGTGATTAAATGGTTATAAAGTGACAATTTTACCCTTGCTTTCAATATTTTATTTATTTTTATTTTAATCTCTTATGAAAGACGGGAATGATAATCCATGGATAAAAGAAGACGAACACGAAGAATAAAACCACTGGGCGATTTGCTGTCTCATATGTAAGTAAGTATATAACTTATTTTGAATGGAATTAATTCAGTAATTTGTCACGGTTTAAAGATTAACTAATTATAAGGATTAATTATGCTTGAATGGTTCTTAACTCCGTTTCTTTAGCTAATCTTGCAACTTAATTCAGCTAATTTGAATGGTATTAACTCTATTTATTATGTAGAGAATTATTAGTCTGAAGAGCGAGCTTTCTTTCCCATGGTGGTGGCTCTCGGTGGCTGCAACTATGGTTGGATTCTTCGGTGGTTAAATGATAAGATCAGATTTATCACGGTTTATTGTGCAAGTTTTTTCATACAAAAATTAATTAAAAAAAAGTCTAAAATTGGATTTGATTTTGAAAAAAAAAAAAGTTTATTTTTATTTTAATAAAAATATTGATGAATTTAACGAAGAACGCGATGAAGAATGATATAGAAATGGTATTTTGGACATATTATTAAAAAAAGTAACCAAACAGTCACATTTGCAAACGTAGGTAACTAAAAAGCACATGTTTGAACCAAACGATCATATTGTCAAACGTAAGTAACCAAACGATGTATTAACCCTTGTTTATTTAAGTGAAAATATATGATGAGTGAATGTAGTTGTGGTGATTGAAAAATATATGTGAAAAAAACGTTCGGTAAGAACCACCATGTAACATTTGTGCAATTCTAGAGCTTCTTGTTGTTGATATCTACTTGGCTATCTAATTTAGTAATTTGTAACTTGAAAATTTGACCAACTATTATGATAATTTCTATTGACAACTAAGTGGTACGGAATATTATGTATCAAGCATACATTAAACATATCTAGATAATATTATATTATATAATATAAATTGATAAAGATAATATATTGTGTTTCATAAATGATTGGTCTGTGCTTTGCACAGAATAAATTAGTTTCATATTATTAGTTGTAATTACTCTTTTATATTGTACATGCGAGGAATATAATAGTTTTTATTAAGTCTTATAAATTTATAAAATATGCATTTAGGAAACTTACTCATTCTCCCAAAGCGTAGTAGATTAGATGAATAATTCATATATAAATTTACAGTCACTATATAATTGAAAATTTTATATATCAATAAACATAGAATAAAAAAAATTCAGTAAGTTCCATATTAATATTTTTTATCGGTAATTAATAAGAGATTAAAAATAAATTTTCTAAAAATGAAACATCTCTAGTTAAAACTTTATACATGATTATAATATGATGGTATTTTTAACATTAAATTCAAAAGTTATTCAAATGTTAATTTTAATTAAATATTATTTTATCAAGGTGCAAAATATTTAATATTTTTACTTTAAAAACACGACGGTAAAATATTTTTAATAATAGTAGACCAATTGTATAATACCATTTTTTTTTGTTTACACACAATGTATAATACATTTTTTCTCACAAATAAAACGGTCTTTAGATAAAATATTATAAAAATTAGAAATAAAATATAACAAAAATAAACAAATGTCAACTTCTTATGGTATTTTTTTTATTTTATATTAAAATATACATATACTAATATTTACATAGATCAAACCTAATATCAAATGTGATAATTTAAATATTGAGGGCAACACAAGTAAAATTCTTTTTTGCATTACTATTAGTATTCATAGTGAATTGTCATTAATAATTAGTTTTACTTAGGAAAAAAAACGGACATAAAAACATAACGTTCCTCAAGATGCAATGAGAATTTTTGGAGGATTTTCAAGTACTTAGACTTGTCTACATGGCATTGCCATGTCATATGGGAGAGATATAAATTGATATGGACCAATAGGATTACTCCATTTTGCCATGTAATCTATTCATTTTAGTACTTGTCAAGTTATTATAAGAGTCATTAGAATTATATTATATATAGACTAGTTAGTGTCCCATGCAAAGCTCAAAAGTACTCATATAAAATCTTATATTATAAGATTATTGACTAACGATTTGCACGAAAATGTATTTTTTATAGTAATATACTGAAAGAATACATGTATCCTATTATTGATAAATTTGTTATATTAAATTATAAATATATAATATTATATATCATTCAAAATGTCTTTACCTCTACTTTCGTATGAAAAAATATGTATGTAAATCAGAACACAGTAGAAAAAGTTATAAATTTTGTATTATGATATTCAAAAGTAAATAATAATATAATAAATTAAAGGAAATAAATATATTTATAGATATTAAAATTATAATGTTAAAACAAACTCTTTATTAATGTAGATTTTTATAGTAATTTTAATTTTTAGAATCACCGGTTTCGTTATGTCATTATCTAATATAATTAAACATAATTATACTTATTTAGATTAGATTATTGTATGAGGTGAAATATTTCGATGTATTTATTAATTATGTCACATGACAGAATATTATTTATGTATGTAGAAAAAAAAAAAAAGAGTAAAATTAATTTTAAAGATGATAATAAATTATTTTGTGTTACGGAAGTAGAGAGGTAATAGAAGAGGGAACTTGATGATGATCTTATTATCACACATAGGGGCCCTTATATAGGGATTGCATAGACTTGGAGATGAAGTAAAATAAATATATGGAATGTCTAATTAAGGAAGATGGTATATGCACATAATATTGAACATCCACATAATATATTCATAACACTCCCCCTTGGATGTTCATAAGAGAATTGTGCTTCGTTAAAACCTTACTAGAAAAAACCCATTGGGATAAAAATCTAGTGAAGGAAAAAGAGTACAATTATGGATCTCTTTTTGTAAGCTGCCTCGTTAAAAACTTTACCAGGAAAACCCGATGGGATAAAACCTTGGTTAAGGGAAAAAGAGTGCAGCAGTGTAGATTCTCCCCCCTGATGTTGACATCGCGTAATTTCATTAAGTCGACGCAATTCAATCATGTTCGCCAATATTCCAGATGTCGCAGTCGATAAAGCCTCCTTGAAAAGATCCTCTAGATAGTCATATGAACAAATTCGTTGGATGAAGAATAACTTGAGGCGAATGTGTTTTGTATGTCTCCTTTGATATAACAATCTTCAACTCGAGCTATATAACCTGCATTATCTTCATATATATATACAATATAATGCTACATTTGAAAATTGTGCACTTCCATGTTATAACTTACATTTGTGTAGCAAATTAATTTAGGTCTTGATTCATCATGATATTAAACTCATGGAATTCTTACAATCATTAAGGTACTCAATAAATGTGTTTATCTATGCAAAGTAGCTTCAAGACATTTTTTTTATAAGACAAGATTATTTTCAATCTCTTTAGTACTCGATCTTCAGGCCGAGCCAAACCTTTGTCCTTTCAATATATTTTGTCTGAATTTAATTATTAGGCAGTATCTTAAAATGTTTATCTCTTTGAACTTCAAGTTCATATTATCATTGTGCGAGGATCTAAATGAGATAATAACAATTTTTTTTTTTCAGTCAATCTCTTTTCTGCCAGCTGCTTCTTTTCTCCCCCTAATGTTGGAAAAAGTTGTTCATCAATAACAATCAGCAATTCTTACTTTAAATATATATATCAGTCATTGTTCTCAAATAAATTGATTGTATTTACAAACTCTTACGAGTTTCAATATCTTTAAATTCTCCCCCTCACGCGATGCCCCTTTCGGCTATAGCGTGATCAATTCAACTTATCAAAATATCAGTTTTCTTGATTCGCATAATATCATCTGATATATCTTAACTCAAATGAGCTATACATTGTGGAGAATATAACATAAATTGCATGTATTATTTTAAATGGTACAATATCTTTATGATCCAACATTCTTGGAAAGATTTCATGCTAGCATTTTCAATCCTTCTAGGATTTTCACTTTAATTGTGCCATCAAATTAGCCAATCAAATAGGCTATAAGTAATTCGTATAATGAGACGAAAAATAAAACTTTTTATGTACTGCCAACGTAGTAATATACTAGAAGGTGATCGCTCCACCAAATGATCCATATAATAATAGCCAGGATTCTGCATATAACATTTGTACCACAGGCTGTGCGTATCTCACGACGCAATTTATTTATGCGGGAAATAATTTGTATCCACTGGCTTCCACCTTATGCATTTTTCGTGTTAATACTTGCGTCTTTTCAAACTTTGGCCAATCATAATACTTGTTTAACATATTGAGCTCAAGATCCTCGACTCCTCGTCTTGATTTATGATTTCACTCATGAATAATATTCAAAACTGTTGTCGACAACTTTATATTTTACGGTTCCATCACTTCCCGTTAATGACATAATTCATTGAGATTTCTTTATTATAATCACTTTCAGGTACCTGAATCATTTATGGAGTTTCATATTTAGTTATGTCTTTACTTCTTTTGGGAAATCACCTCCATAATAAGACCATATTTATCTTGCTCCATTCTTTTATTAATAAAATTGCTTTGGAACCGATATTACACGCTTCAGGAGTGAGTTATTTTTCATTATAATTTGTCCTAGCAGGACATTTCAAATTGGAGCATTTGCAGCTAGTACTTACTTGACTTATGACTTTCTGGGTCTCATAAAGTCACTAATTAATGGGCAATATCTTAAAATGTTTATATCTTTGAACTTCAAGTTCATATTATCATTGTGCGAGAATCTAAATGAGATAATAACAAATTTTTTTTCCAGTCAGTCTCTTTTCTGCCAGCTGCTTCTTTTCTCCCCCTAATGTTGGGAAAAGTTGTTCAACAATGACAATCAACACTCTTGTTTTAAATATATATATATATCAGTCATTGTTCTCAAATAAATTGATTTATAGACAAAATATTTTTCCCAACATTCCAGACCCATGTTTGTGCGTTGCAGTGGAGTAATTCAAATATATATCGCACACCATAATATTAATATATGTAAAATTTGTCTCTTCACCAAAAATTTGTTGTAATGGGGAGAACTGTGATTTAACATTGGCTTGATGCGCAATTATATTGCTGCTTTGATAATAGCATGCATTTGTACTTAATTTGCTCTAATTGGTAGCAGTTTAGCTATGTAATTGGAGGATCTTTGTAACTTTCATGCTAAACTGCAAATCTAGACATGTAATTGTCTGAATCTTGTAGTAAATATCAACTTTCAATATCATCATCATTCTTTATTACATAATCTGGAAATTTTGCTATTGCAAATTCGTGATAATTAATGCACATGCGACCATATTGTAGATGCATCTTTCAAAATAATATATCGGTCCACATGGCAGGTGAACGGGCCCATATTCACCTTTTATTATTTCCATAAATAATGAAATTTTATCCCGAACTTAGTTGATGATGATCACATAATGAATTTTCATTTGAGAGCAATTATCATAATGATTTATGGAGAATCTTCAGGTTCTTCCAAATAATGTACTGCGCATCTTAAGTGATCCGGAATGGTCTGTAACCGGTCACGCCAAATATCATATTATATGGGTAAAACTTCGGGTTTACATCTATATGAATCAGTAAACTTCTGGTTTACCGAATATATAATCAATCATGCCAATATTGGCGGTAAACTTCTGGTTTACCTGAATTTTTTTCATTATCTGCAAGAGACATATTTCTTCTAGGATCTTCATGATCATTTATTCAAGACTCATGATCTCTTAGGATCTTCATGATCCCTTATTTATAATAATTCATGATATACATGATTCATTCTTATACAAGACGATCTTTAATTCACAAATACAATGTTTCAGATCCTATTTTTTTTCATACATTTTAGGATCTTCCAGATCCTAAAATTATCAATTTTTGAGCTTTTGAATAACTCATGATCTTCTGGATCATTTTATAATAAAATGCAATAAACGTAATAATATATGTATATAATAAATATAATGCAGTGCACGAAATAAAAACATAAATGTAAAGGTAATGCAATAAAAAAATAACAGTATATGTAAATAAAGTGCAAGAAATGTAAATATAAAAATTAAGGGAACTATAAATTCATAATTATTGATCTTCAAGATCGTAATATCGGATCTTAAAGATCCGTCATTTATAAAGAATGCATTTTTCTTAATCGTAATATCCCATATTTAATAATAATATATGCAATGACTTTTTTTCTTTTTCTTTTTTTTCATTTGAGGCTAATCTTTGCCTAGTGTCATCGCACTTCATATGAATAAATTTCTCGCTTCATCATATAATTAAATTTTTGTTAGCGTCATCGCGCTTCTCAAAATTATCATTCTTCCAAATCAATTGGATTTTGCATTCTTTATTTGTAAGATGCATCATCTTTCTTTATCGATATCATGACGATGCTAACAATTTTATCTATTTCAAAATCAAAATGAACGGTTTCTATGACCATGATGATTATAACATATTTGTATTTATACTCTTAAAATGTCATTATAAATTATATCACACACTTCAGGGAGTGGATGCTTTCATCGCTATAATCATAATCTACAACACTCGCTTCAGGGAGTGGAGTATATCCTCGTTATAATCATAACTTATGACGCTTACTTCAGGGAGCGTAATATTTGCCTCTACACTCGCTTCAGGGAGTGGAGCAATATCAATACATATAACTTTATGTATGAAATAATTTTTCACATTTATGTGTATTCAATATATAAATACTACCAAAATAAAAAAAAATTACCGACGTGATATCGTGTATTAACATCCTTTATTTTCGACATAAGTTATTTATTCAGCAATTTATTCGTAAAAAAAAATTATCATATAAGATATTTAACCAATTCATATAAACAACATAACCAGAACTTGTTACTAGCTAGCAGTTCTACATAAACTATAACTATAGAAAATAAGACTTTTCATAGTCAGTAAAGAAAATAGAGATTTATCACCGAAAATCATAGTTTGTTATTACAAATTAGAATAATTATCCCCTAAGCAATTTCATAGTGGCTTTCAATTATTATTATCATATAAATATATATAGGCCATCGTTTAGGCAACAAGTATTCAAATTTAACCTCGATTATATTGACAAATTAGTCTAAGCGATTTCCATAACGAATCATCTATGAACTGATTTTACTTTTTCAACGATTCATATCAAGATGTGAATAACAGTGTAACTAAACTTAACCAAATCCGAGTTAGTTTTCTTTGCTAACTTGTGGAGTCGGAATCATACCTCGATCAATTATGTGTGTCATCTGTCATGTACTGTAAGATTGAATACGACTTGCTTCGTCGGAGTTTTGTTTAAGTAGTTTGTTGTGTCAGCACATCGATCTCGAATCATTTCTTAACTCGTACATATTCAACTAAACATTAAATTCCTGACACACAATAATTATAATAATTAGAATATGAATTATTAAATAGTCAAAATACGTAAGTAAATAAAGAAGTAATAATCTCCCTTTCAATGCAACACAATCAGATCGATTCAAACTCCAAGGAATCGTTGGTGGTTCTGATAAATCGGTTGATGGATTCTCAAAAGATTAGTTTGTGCCACTATCCCACTTCCACCATTGTTGTTCGAGCTTTTGTCGTGAGAAATTTATATCATGGTGGCGGTCTCTATACTTTCGTATTATTACGATAAGGGTTGGAAAAAAAAATTTTTTTGAGCAATTCGTGCTGATAACGTGTTACGGAAGTAGAGAGGTAATAGAAGAGGGAACTTGATGATGATCTTATTATCACACATAGGGGCCCTTATATAGGGATTACATAGACTTGAAGAGGAAGTGAAATAAATATATGGAATGTCTAATTAAGGAAGATGGTATATACACATAATATTGAACATCCACTCATAACATTTTGGATTTTGTGTGTCATTAGAAAAGAAAAAGACCCGCTGCGCTGCTACCTTCCTTTCCAAGAATACCCACCCACATACGGTTTGGTTTGGTTTGATTTGGTACAGTCCAAGTCCAACTCCAATGAGATTGAGAATATGTCATGGTCGTCGGGTCGGGTTGGGCCCACAGAAAATGTAACTGCTTTTGTTCTATTGGATTCCAAAAATTGGGCTGCAGAGGGAAGAAGGAACGAACGTGGAGCGCTCGCTCTCGCCGTATTTGACTTGAACAACTTCTGTTTAATTTCCCTAAATAACCCTAATTTAAAAAAGCATGTAAATCTTTCTTTAATGAATATTTAAGTAATAATAGTTTTTAAAATGTGTTTTTCGCGATAATTTATTTTTTAAATTAATATATGTGTATGTATATATATATATTAAAAGAACATGTTTCTTATTCTAACTTAATTTATTGCAATAGTGTATATATATTTATAATATTTAATGTCATTCAATACAAGAAAACTAACTTTTCATACATTAAAAATGACTTCTTGTGACATTAAATATCTCACCATAAAACTAGTGACACTACTGACGCAAATAGTTAATGTCATTTTTAACCATCATCGTGAAACTATAACGTTTTACAATACGCGTCGTAATAAGAGACAACATTTTTACTTGCAACAAATGCAAATGTCAACACTAATAACCGTCATTATAATAACTTTAAAAAAAAAAATCAAAACATTAATATTTCTTTAAAAAAAACACTAAAATAGTATAAGAAAAAATAACACTACTATAAAGAGTCAGTTGAATTCAAATAGTGTTTGTTAATAATATCTGCGACGCTTGAGTAAACGTCGAACACGAAAAATATAGACTTTTTTTTTTTATAATGATTACATATAATTAAAAAAATGTTTATAAACTAAAGCACCATAACAAAGTTATAAATAATTGATTAGATAGTTAATTAAAACTACAAAAGACTATATATGCTAAACAAATATATCTAATGCTATTATGATAATGTTATATTAAATTAAAAAATACATATATATTAAAATAATATGGATTTCTATTAATTAAGTGTTTAAATTGGTAGAGTTGTCGATAGTAGTAACTATAGAATCATTATAAGGGATGATGATTACATCATTATCAACTAGAGATAGAATCTGTTTAATGATAATGATGATGATTTGGGTATAAACTTGGGTTGGACGGTCCAATAATTAAGTTGTCCATCTGTTATAGAATAGATTTAGGTGGCCTGGCCCAAATCCACTTCAACCGACGATGATCCATCATCCATCCGGCAGTCTTTATATATATATATATATAATAATAATGGCATTGCTTGAAGAATCATCTCATTCTTTCTTCCCTATATTGCGCTTGCAGACGCACCTTTAATTACTTTCCTATCCTATCCTAGGGTTTTCTCTCATCTCATATCCAATCCAATCCGCCTAATCGGATCGGAGCCATGACTGGGAAGGCTAAGCCGAAGAAGCACACCGCCAAGGAGATCGCGTCTAAGATGGACGCCGCTCTAACCAATCGCGGCGGAGGCAAGGCTGGGCTGTTGGACCGATGTGGCCTGGAGAAGGGTGGCCACGCGAAGCTCGAGTGTCCCCTCTGCAAGGTGACAGCGCCGGACATTAAAACCATGCAGATCCACCATGACGCTCGCCACCCTAAAATTCCATTCGACGAATCAAAGCTCAACAATCTTCATGCTACCGTTGCGGTTGATATAACCAAGCCTCGCCCTGGAGTTAGGGGTAGCCTCAAGAAGTGAATTTCGACATCTATCTGGTCTGTGAATTTTAGCATATAATTTTAATATGGGAGGGACTCTTTACTTATTATATACTACTGCAGTTTTTTAACAAACAACTGGTGCGTGTATATCAATCAATGTTTGATGATTATGGTTGGACATTATGCTCTTTTATATTTTGTGTGCATGGGTTCAGTTAACTAGTTATTTGTGTAAAGGATGTATCTATATATATGGCTGAATGCAATATAACATATATATGTATTGATTGATGGGCTTGTTTTATTTGCTTATTACTATTATTATGAATCATCCAAGTTAATTAATTTGTTAGTGTCCTACTCTACACAATCAAGATATATAGAGGAGATTCTTCTGCTGCAGGTTAGGTTTCAATCAAGACTTAATTTTAAGCAAGAGGGAGGGAGGGAGCTGTTATCTAGATCGATCGATAGATTTGTTGGGTCTGATATCTATCATCTCCCCAAAGAAAGATTAATCTAGCCTATAACTAATTATATATTAATAAAGATGTAGAGGAGTTTCTTTAGCTAGCTAGGTTGATTGAATGCTTTTCATAATCTTGTTATGTTATTTATCATCAAATTTGTTGGGTCGAATTGTTAAAATCGATCAAAATGATATAGGTTTATTGTTGATTTTGGAAAGTTAGCATGTTTGTTTGTTCTGGTATAATAAATAAATGGGTTAAACCAAATTATACGTGAATTTTAGTCCCACCGGTTAATTTTGAACTCTCACTTTCGACTGCTGCGTCTTGGTATAATTTGCATCAAAGTGAAATTAAATAAGCAATAGACTATAATTTGCGTCAAAGTGAGTGAGAGACTTTTGGGGCGTACTCGAGATTAATTTGCTAATAAATGGAAATATTGTTGTTGTTACAAAAGTATAGAGCTAATGGAAGAGAGAATTTAGAGATGATCTTATTATCACATATAGGAGCCCTTATATAGGGATTACATATACTTGTGGATGAAGTAAATTTAATACTAGGAAAGTCTAAACAAGGAAGATGGTATATACACGTAATATTGAACATACACTAAATATATTCATAACACTCCCCCTTGGATGTTCATAAGTGAATTGTGCCTCGTTAAAACCTTACTAGAAAAAAACCTATTGGGATAAAAATCTAGTGAAGGAAAAATAGTACACAATTATGGATCCCTTTTTGTAAGCTGCCTCGTTAAAAACCTTACCAGGAAAACCCGATGAGATAAAACCTTGGTTAAGGGAAAAAGAGTGCAGCGGTGTAGATTCTCCCCCTGATGTTGACATCGAGTAATTTCATTAAGTCGACGCAATTCAATCATGTTCGCCAATACTCCAGATGTCGCTGTCGATAAAGCCTCCTTGAAAAAAATCCGCTAGATAGTCATATGAACAAATTCGTTGGATGAAGAATAACTTGAGGCAAATGTGTTTTGTATGTCTCCTTTGATATAACAATATTCAACTCGAGCTATATAACTAGTTTATCTTCATATATATATATATATACACAATATAATGCTACATTTGAAAATTGTGCACTTCCATGTTATAACTTACATTTTTGTAGCAAATTAATTTAGGTCTTGATTCATCATGATATTAAACTCATGACATTCTTACAATCATTAAAGTACTCAATAGATGTGTTTATCTATGCAAAATAGCTTCAAGACATTTTCTTTTATAATACAATATTATTTTCAATCTCTTAAGTACTCGATCTTCAGACCGAGCCAAACCTTTGTCATTTCAATATATTTTGTCTGAATTTAACATCATCAATAAATTGATTGTATTTACAAACTCTTCACGAGTTTCAATATCTTTAAATTCTCCCCCTTACACGATGCCCCTTTCGGCTATAGCGTGATCAATTCAACTTATCAAAATATCAGTTTTCTTGATTCACATAATATCATCTAATATATCTTAGCTCAAATGAGCTATACATTGTGGAGAATAAAACATAATATGCATGTATTATTTTAAATGGTACAATATATTTATTATCCAACATTCTTGGAAAAAATTTCATGCTAGCATTTTCAATCATTCTTGGATTTTCACTTTAATTTTGCTTTCAAATTAGCCACCCAAAAATGCTATAAATAATTCATATGTGAGACGCATTTAAAAAAAATTTATGTACTGCCAACGTAATAATATAACTGAAGGTGATTGCTCCACTAAATGATCCATATAATAATTGCCAGGATTCTGCATATAACATTTGTACCACATGTTGTGCGTATATATCTTACGACACAATTTATTTATGCGGGAAATAATTTGTATCCACTGGCTTCCACCTTCTGCATTTTTCATGTTAATACTTGCGTCTTTTCAAACTTTGGCCAATCATAATACTTGTTTAACATATTGAGCTCAAGATCCTCGACTCCTCGTCTTGTTTTATGATTTCACTCATGAATAATATTAAAAATTGTTGTCGACAACTTTATATTTTACGGTTCCATCATTTTCCCATTAATTAATGACATAACTCATTGAGATCTCTTTATTGCAACTATTTTCAGGTACCTGAACCACTTCTGGGGTTTCATATTTAGTTATGTCTTTACTCCTTTTTGGGAAATCACCTCCATAATAAGACCATATTTATATTTCTTTCTACGCTCCATTCTTTTATCAATAAAATTTCTTTGGAACCATTATCGCACGCTTCATGCGTGAGTTATTTTTCATTATAATTTGTCCTATTAGGATATTTCAAATTGGAGCATTTGCAGCTGGTAATTGACTTATGACTTTTTGGGTTTCATAAAGTCACCTAATAGGCAGTATCTGAAAATGGTTATCTTTTTGAACTTCAGGTTCATATTATCATTGTGCGAGGATCTAAATGAGATAATAACAATTATTGTTTTTTTTTTTTTTCCAGTCAATCTATTTTCTGCCAGCTGCTTCTTTTCTCCCCCCTAATGTTGGAAAAAGTTGTTCATCAATAACAATCAGCAATTCTTACTTTAAATATATATCATTCATTGTTCCCAATAAATTGTTTGTATCCAACATATTTTTCCCAACATTCCAGACCCATCTTAGTGCGTTGCGGTGGAGCGATTCAAATATATATCGCACTTTATAAAGTTCATAAATGGGGAATTAGTCTCTTGACTAAAAGTTTTTGTAATTGGGAGAACTGTGATTTTAACATTGGCTTGATGCGCAGGATTTGTTCTCAATTTGCTCTAATTGGTGGCAGTTTAACTATTTAATTGGAGGATCTTTGTAACTTTCATGCTAAACTGCAAATCTAGACATATAATCATCTGAATCTTGTAGTAAATATCAACTTTCAATATCATCATCATTCTTTATTGCATAATCTGAAATTTGTTCTTGCAAATTCATAATCAACGCACATGTGGCCATATTGTAGAAGCATCTTTCAAAATAATATATCGGTCCACATGGCGGGTGAACGGACCCATATTCACCTTTTATAATTTCCATAAATAAGGGGATTTCATCCCGAACTCGGTTGATGATGATCACATAATTAATTTTTCTTGAGTGCAAGCATAGTAATGATTTATGGAGAATCTTCAGGTTCTTCCAAATAATTTCTTGCGCATCGTAAGTGATCTGGGATGGTCTGTAACCGGTCACGCCAAATATTGTATTATATGGGAAAAACTTATGGTTTACCTCTATATGAATCAGTAAACTTCCGGTTTACCGAATACATAATAAATCACGCCAATATTGGCGGTAAACTTCTGGTTTACCATGATATGTATTTATTTCATAATCTGCAAGAGATATATTGTGTATCTTTTGTAACACATTCTGCATGTTTTTATTTTTTCATAATCCTGATAACACAATTTAAATAACTAAAAAGAATGCATAAACATAAAATAAATAACTCCGTATAAATGCTCGATTTCATGATCGTCATGATCATTTATAACTAAAAAAATTAGGATCTTCATTATCCTTATTTGTAGCTCAATATCTTTAAGGATATTTTATTTTTATATCTCAAAATCTATTAGGACATTCAGATCCCATTTTCATCATTCAAGATCATTTATTCTAAATAATTTAGGATCTTTAGGATCTCTTTTTATAATTCAGGATCTTCAGGATCTCTGTTCATAATTTAAGATCGTTAGGATCTTTGGGAACCTTTACTTATAATTCTTGATCTTCTAGGATCTTTAGGATCCTTTATTCATAACTCATGATTTCTTGGGATCTTCAGGATCCCTTATTTATAATAAATAATTCATGATATACATGATTTCTTTGTATGCATGAAGATCTTTAATTTACAAATACAATGTTTCAGATCCCCTTTTTCGTACATTCTAGGATCTTCTGGATCCTAAAATTAATAATCTTTGAGCTTCTGAATAACTCTTAATTTTCGGGATCATTTTATAATGAAATTCAATGAGCATAATGATATATGTATATAATAAATAAAATGCAGTGCAATAAATAAAAATGTAACTGTAAATGTATTGCAATAAATATAAAAGATAACTGTAAATGCAAAATTTAAAGAATAAATACGAATATTCAAAACTTTGATCTTCAAGATCGTAATATCGAATCTTCATGATCCGATATTCATAAAGAATGCAATTTTCTTGATCATAGTATCTCATAATTAATCATAATATATGCAAGAATTTTTGTTTTTCACATAGGTCACTTTGCTTAGTTTCATTGGGCTTCATAAAATCATCAAATTTTGCGCTGCATAATATCATCAATTTTCTGATCGCGTTATCGCGCTTCTCAAAATTATCATTCTTCCAAATAAATTGGACTTTGAATTCTTTTCATGCATTATTTATTTGTAAAAGGCATCATCGTTCTTTATCGATATCATGATGATGCTAACAATTTAATCTATTTCAAAATCAAAATCAAGTGTTTCCATGACCATGATGATTATAACATATTTGTATTTATATTCTTAAAAGGTCATTATAAATTATATCACTCACTTTAGGGAGTGGAATGTATTCTCATTGTCATGATACACTGTAATACTCACTTCAGGGAGTACAATATAACATAAACTACAACACTCACTTCAGGGAGTGAAGTATATCATCTTTATAATTGTAAATTGCAACACTCACTTCAGGGAGCGAAGCATATCTAGTGGGCGATGCGTATAATTTTATTTACCATTTATATATGGATATATTTTAACATCTGACAACCATGCCACACTATTTTTTTCCATGAGTGTATTTAATGTATAGATAATAGATATGATTTATCGTAAAATTGAGTGTGCGTATTTATCATATCCATAAAATCGAGTCCAAACCTATGCTCCGTTTTCTTTACGACTTTCATCAACTTTCGAGATGGATTCGAGAGTTGAATCTGAGTATCATCGCCATCTTCTCTCAGTACTCTATCGCTACGAACAAATATCAAAAAGAGTAGTGGACTGGACGATTGATGGTATCCCTCCTTCGGATGTCTGGAAATTCTATTCCGAGCAATTTCATAGCCTATGATATGGGCACTTCTTTTGTCGAATTAGTAGATAAATCGGGAGTTGTACTCCAAATTTAACACGCCTATATCTGAATGGCTTCTTTGGAAGTGGTTGTACTGCTCTTAATTAATATTATGAACGATGTCAATTGTTGAGCGATTTCGTGCTGATAACGTGTTACAAAAGTATAGAGCTAATGGAAGAGAGAATTTAGAGATGATCTTCTTATCACACATAGGAGCACTTATATAGGGATTACATATACTTGTGCAGGAAGTAAATTTAATACTAGGAAAGTCTAAACAAGGAAGATGGTATATACACGTAATATTGAACATACACTAAATATATTCATAACAGTTGTGGACTACATTTGTTGATTATTATAAAATACCTTCAATTGTATTTCGTTCTATGTTAGGTACAAACCGAAAGAATCAACAGTCAATGTTATTGGACCAAGTTTATTTTTATGTTTAATATAGATATATAGATAGATGTAGCAATTTAATTTATTTGAAAATTAAAAGTAATTGGGCTATAGTAATTGTTAGAAACAGCAATTGGCAAAGGAAATTAGCTTTGAACTGCCAGCCACACATGTGAACGTATGTATGATCCAAATGAGTCTGGTTGGGTTGGCCTGAAACAAATGTGTTTGTATGCGTGTGGGTGCGTTCTAATTAAATCATCGGACTTGGGCCCATCCTATCAGTCGGACCACTATTTTTGGGTGCGTTGCGTGGCAGCAGCTTGTTAAACAAACAAAGCAAACACGTACGTCTTTGTTTAGATAGACAGACAGACACCTATGTAGGTGGTTGCATGCATGCAGCGGCAAGCTGTCCACCTCTCATTTAACACAACTACAGGTGGCCAGGCCAGGCAAAAAAGTTGATTCACACAACACAACACAGTCCAAACCACCTAGCTTGCTAGCGTCGTCTTAATTTCTTCTCCAGTCCAAACCCCTCTTTTATCTTCTCTTCTATCTATCTTTCTAAATAATAATAAATAAAGTAGACATGCCTGCTAGTTACTATTATTACCATAATAATAATAATAAGAAAGCTAATGATGAAGATGATGATCAAACTGAAACCATCCTCCTCCACTCTGCTGCCTCTTCTTCCTCCAACAACTTAAGTACAACGACACCTCATCAAGAAGAAGGCGGCGGCAGCAGCAGCAGCAGCAGCGTGATGATGATGTTAATTAAGAAGGTGGGATTAGGGTTTGTGGGGGCAGGACATGCGTGGATGGTGTTGGTGGTAGTAGCAGCTGTTGCAGTATCAGTTGGGGTTGGACTAGTCCGTTTTTGGTTGGAGGAGCCCATCTTCTTAAAGGAGAAGCTTCATTTTGATTACACTCAAATCCACCCCAACGCTCTCTACACTTTCTCATCCACCTCCACAGTTCCCAGTGGCCACATGTTTCAAGTTTCTGTGGCCCTCCTCATGCCAGAGTCTCAATATAATCGTCAACTTGGTATCTTTCAGGTATATACTTAATTAATTAATTTGTATTATTATTGAATTAAATTAATGTATGACTACGTATGTATACGTAGTTGAGAGCAGAGATTGTAGGTGAGAATAATGGTGAAGTGATAGCAAGTTCAAGTGAAGCATGCATGTTACGGTTCCGTAGCCTTCCGATAAGGATGATGCGTGTGGTGGTGCTGGGTATACCTATACTTTTTGGGATGTCAAATGAAGCCCAGAAGGTAGAGATGGTAATGTTGAGGCACAAGGAAATAATAACGTCAAAAAGTGATTCAATCAGGGTTACCTTAATCCCTAGAGCAGGGACTGTGTGTCTTCCACAGGTGTATGAGGCTCACATTTTTGTGCAATCCTACCTCCCCTTTTTCAAACGAATACTCCATCGGTACGTACGGTGCGTGCATGCATCATTACTATTACTCTTACTATTTAACATATATATATTATATATGGCAGGTGGAAATGGACGTTGTACGTGTGGGCGTCAATGAACATATTCATGATGATGCTTGTGATAATGCTATGCTTTTGCAAACCATCACTTATTCTATGTGGACCACGGAGCTTCTTCTTCCTGCAGCAGCAACAGCAGCAGCAGCAGCTAGTATGGAGGAGGAGTAGAAATGATGATGAACAAGTAGTAGATATAAAGAGTAGATCATCAGGAGGAGGAGGAGATGACGATAATTATAATGAATATCCTCCTCCTCATCATAGTAAAAGTAGAAGACAAAGACAAAGACAGGTGGTGGGAGTGGGTAGAGATGATAATAATAATAATTATAATGTTGATGAGGATGAGGAGCTCCTCCTCCTGAGGTTGAGGTTGAGACTCCAGAGAAGCAGAAGCAAGCGCAAAGCAGCAGCAGCAGCAGCTGCTCTTCTATTTAATTCTCCTCCTGCCTCCACCTCTACTATCACCACCCTACAACAACAACGACAAGTTGACCACAATGACGACTCGGATCAATCTGTTAATTATCAATGTAACCTTGCATAATTCCTTCCTTAATTACCCCCGGCCCTATCTAGCTAACAAGCTCATATTAGAGTTTTTGACCAATGTAAGTATATAATCCATCAATAAAATTAATTACAAAAATAGACCCGACCGAGATTTCTCGGTTAAGTTGGCACAATTTTGTACCGACATCTAACATCTCGGCCAACACATTTGTGTTGTGCTTTGTGTCCCACGTGGGGAACACAACACAATTGTGTTGTGTTGTTGTGTACCCCACGTGGGGTCACTTACTAATTTTTTTTTTTTTTTTATAAATAATTATAGGTTTAATTGGCAAAATAATAATGATTATAGGTTTAAAGAAGTAATTATAGGGTATGTCTTAAATTATATTAATTATCCAAAAAAAATATATTATAATTATAATTGTTTAAATGTTTGGTATGGTAAATTCTAAATTGTTAAAATTAGACAAACAATTTGGCTGTGTAAACTCTAGATTACTAAAATTATATTTAAAGTAAATTTATGATTTATATAATTTTATGTTTTATTCATAAAACTCTAATAAAAGAAATGTACAGTTTGACTAAGTGAGATTTTATGAATTAGTGAACTTTAGAGATTTTATGAATTAATAGTAAAATTATGTAAATTCTAAAATTATTTTAAATATAATTTAAGTCATCTAGAATTTACTCGGCCAAATTATTTATCTAATTTTAACAATTTAAAATTCACCATACCAAATTTTTAACCAATTATAATATATATTTTTGAGCAGTTAATATAATTTAAGATATACCATATAATATTTTTTGGCCAATCTATAATTACTTATTTAAACCTATAATTATAGTTAATTTATTTAAACATATAATTATTATTTGTTGGTTAATTATACCTGTAATTATTGTTTAAAAAAAAAACTATTAAGTGTACCCCACGTGGGGGTACACAACAAAACAATTGTGTTGTGTACCCCATGTGGGGTAGAGTGAATGCCCAAACTAGGCTTCATTGCCAAACTTATTCCCAAACTAGGCTTCTTCAGAAACTAATTCCCAAAATAGGTTTTTTCATTTTTTTTAATCATTTATATTTTTATATTTTACCCCCAAAGTTTATATTTTGTTACAATTGATCCTAAAACTAAATATCATACAAGAAATATATAAAAAAAAATTGAAAATTAAGATAATTAATGTAGAAGTTAAAAACATAAAATAAATTAGTAATTTTGAAAAAAAAAATCTAAAAATAAAATATGCCAAAATATATAAATTATAAAAAAAATTGATATAAAACGTAAAGAAACTAAATACTCATGATTTTTTTAAGTATAAAAATATAAACCCTAAATAAAATATGTTAAATTTATAAAAAAATATATAAAATTAACGAATGAAAAAATAACGGATAAACTAATTTAAATTAAAAAAATCAAAAGAATAAATTTAAGAATGGATTTTAGTTAGTATTTTTTTTTTTTGCATACTTTTAATGAATATAATTTGTATATCATTATATATATATTTTTTCAAAATTTATTTATTTTTAATTTTTTTCTTTTAATTTCACATATTTTTTTAGAATTAAAATCTACAAAATTTGTTTGTTTGATTATTTTTTAATGTGCATTTTTAACATTTAATTAATTATTTTTTATTTCCATTTTTTATTTTTCGTACATTTAGTTTCTTAAATTTCATTTTTTAATTATAGTTTTCTTTAGGGTTCATTTGTAACATATTGTAAACTTTAGGATTTAAATTAAATAATATACATTTCAAAAAAAATGAGAAGACCTATTTTGGGAATTAGTTTCTAAAAGAGCCTAGTTTGGGAAATAGTTTGGTGGAAGAACCTACTTTGGGAATTCACTCTGTGGGGTACCCCATGTGGGGTACCCCATGTGTTTGTCCTTAACCGAGATATTAAATCACGGTTGAGTCTATTTTTGTAATTAATTTTATTAATGGATTATATTTGCATTTGGTTGTTTTAATGGTCTTACATTGGTCAAAAACTCCTCATATTAATTAATTATGTACATCTCGATCACCCACTCTCACCCTACACTACAAGAAAATAAAATTGACAATTTGTGACGATACTTTTTTAAGTGAATTAATTTCCTCACAAATTATTTAAGGAATTTTCTAGCCAAGCTCTTTGTTAGGAGTCATTCTCTTACAAATTTTTTGAATGTTGTACTTCTAAGGGATTTTCATAATTACCTTACAAATAATGTAATAAGTCTCTCACAAACAAATCACTTACAAACGACTAGGATTTCTTGTAGTACGACTAGGATTTCTTCTAGTGTTGGTAGCAGCTAATTCATTTTTAACTTTTATAAATGTTACATATAGCCCGATGGATCCAGCTAGCTAGCTTGAACCATTAAGTAGCTAGATCCATGACATATACAGATAATAATTATCATCTATATTTATATATCAATAAGCTAGCTAGCCTAGGGCTTCTCTCTCCCTTCCTAACTTCCTTTTGCTATATAATAATAATTTGGAATTCATCAATCTCTATTATATTCTGATCATCCATCATTAGAGGCCAACAAGAATGTTGTAGATGATGGTAACGGGCAAAGCCAGCAGCATTCCAAATATCACACTGCATCCAAATTCATTAATTAAACAATATGAATTTACTATGCTTAATTAATTAAACAAGATATAATGTAATTATTAATTACTTACCAAGTACTGAGTATATCGGCGTGAACATCGTATTCCTTGGCAAATATAAAGGGTACAATCCCTACAGGCAGAGTAGCCTACTGATCCACAATATTAATTAATTAATTAAATTAATTAGTAGCAGCATATATATAGAATTAATTATTAATATATAAATAATGAATACCTGAACAATAGCAACACGGAGAAGTGTGCCACGAATGCCGACGGCAAGGGAAGTCACCGCCATCACCGCAGGTCCCACTACAAACTTCAGTACCATGGATATTCCTGCTGCCTTTTTACCGCAGCTTATTATCTTTGGCTGCAATGCCATGAATAACCCTGCATTCCATTGCAATATTGCATTACCCCCCACATCTACACCTAGCTAGTTATTATTATATTTTCATTATATTAATTACAATTACGTACCTAGGCTGAAAACAGCCATGCCCAGACCTGTGTTGGCGATTATAGTTATGCATCCTTCAACTATCTTTGGAAATTTGACACCCCACCTGACAAATATATCTATTAAAGATGCATGAATTAATCTACGTATTATTATGATATATACCAATACCACCTCACTCACCTGTTAGCAATGAGGGACCAGACAACACCCAAGATGCTAGCGTAGGTGTTAGGGTTTCGAGAAAGTTTCCTCCATACCATTTTAAAGATGAGCTTTGTTACCACACTTGCTGCTGGAGCTGGAGCTGGAGCTGGAGCTGGAGCTGCTACTTCTATGTTGCTGCTCTTATCATCATCTCCTCCCCAGCTGCTTCTTCTATTATTATTATTAACTGTACTCCCTCCATTTTCTAATAACCGCCATTAATTCAATTGTTACGTCAAATCACACTATATATAGCTAGTAATAGTAGTAGTTTAATTAATTATTATAATGCAGAGATTTTTCACTTTTGGTAGGGTACTTAGACGATTTCTTCTTCTTCTTCTTCTTTTTTTTTTTTTCCTTTTTAGTGCATGCATATATGGAAACTGACCATCAAATTAATTAATGACCCCTATCTAGCTATTTTTTTGAAAATAAATATAAATGTATACAACCTTCAGGATATATATATAATAAATTAGATGAAAGACAACAGATTGTAATTGTATGAAAAAGTAGAGAAATTTGGTTGTATTAATTAATAATTATTTAAGAAAAGAAATTAGGTAGTGATATTAAAAAGGAAGAGTAGCTGCTAGCTAGATTGACCTGAAGCAATTGGAATGTGAATGGATGATGATTGATGAGTAGTAAGGAGGGAGGGTGGTGGGGATGATTCACTTGGAATTGGAATGCTACTATTCCTCGTGGGCGGTAAGGTAGAAGAAGAAACGTCGGATAACTCTACTCCCGACATATCAGAAAGAGTTGGAGTGGTGGGACCGCCGTATATTTGGTGGGGCTTCATCATGACCCTGACGTGCAGCCTCCCGTCGGCGTCGGAGTCGGCCTCTGTATCAATGCTGCCGCTGAGGGAAATGACGTCAGAGTCGACCTTGACAGAGGCAATCCGGTTGGGCTGGTGGTGGGAGAGGAGGTTGTTGGCGGCACGGTACTCGAATAAGATGAGTAAGAGGTTGTACCATACGACCATCTGGAAGACAATGACCTGGATCATCAGGTTGCCTTGAGATTCCCCATACATTGCCTTGATGAGAGGGATTCCGATGACGAGGGTGTTGGGGAGTGTGGAGACTGAGAAGGCTGTGATTAACCATTCATCCTGCACCGCCAGGAATCTGAAGAAGAATCTAATTCTCATTACCAGAAAGGCGGCCACCACAAATACCTTCTGGAGGGCGTCGGCAGCGATGAATGTGTAGTTCATGGTATACATATTGGCAGTGTAGATGAAGTTGAATGAGAGGAACGGGACGGCGAACATGGCCACGAAACGGTTTATACCCGAGCACTGCACCGGAGTGAAGATCCCCCACCACCGCACTGACCCGTACCCAAGCAGCATCGCCACGTATAGCGGAACCATCGCCTCCACTACATGATACACATCTTTTCCATCAATCATCCCTAGCCTAGCTATCCCCTATATATATTCCTCCTATATCACCACTCTCCTCTCCTTGTTATATATATATAATTAATTAATTAATTAATTAATTAATATATAGTTTCATTTCATTACCAGAGGATCGTATCTACTATGTATTATTATATAATTTATTTATATGGAAACCACTACACCAGATACTTTGAGATGTATGCATATAAATTACCTTCCATAATATAATTAAGGGTCTAGAAAACCTAACTCATGTGCATGATAGAAGATGAAGAGTCACATCCGAATCAATCAAATGGGTTCTTTCATTTGGTCATCACTTTATCCTAATGACACTAAATACGAGAAATTCATAACTCATTTCAGACTTCAACTCCAAAATTACAAACGAAGCAACTTTAATTCAATAATAAATGTCTCAAAAAAAAAAACTAAAACTAAAACAGAAATAAACCTAATAGAACTCCAACTTGTCAAGACTCGTCAATCTTCAATACTCATCTTCACCATCATGTCTCCCCCTAACTTAAAAAAATGTTCTTCACTCCGAGCTCCCTTGAGAGCTGTTAACGCTGAGCAGCTGGCAACGGTTTGGTGAATAAGTTATCATGCCGATGTTGTGTCTTGATGTGTTGAGTACTAATATCCCTTCAAGCAGCTTCTCTTGAAAAAATGACATTCTAACTGTATATGCTTAGTTTTTCACAAAAAATTGGATTGAAAGCAATTTGTATAGCCGCTTTTACTATGACAATGTAAGACACAACTCTTATTTTGAGAAAAACTCAATTCTTTCAAAAGAGATCTAAGCTAAACAATCTCCTTAGTAATAATACTAACTCATATTGCGATACTCAGCTTCTGTTGAGGAAAAAAAAACAATATACTGTTGCTTAATCACCTGAGAGATGAGGGATTTACACAACTTCACACAATACCCAGTAACTAATCTCCAGGTTCATTACGTATTTATCGAATCGCCATGATGAATATATCAGAATTAGACTTTTAAAATGCTGAACATAAAAGCTAGTATATGTTCTTATGACGTTTAAGTAAAGCAGCTTTCCTATCAATCTTCTATAAGAAGTATCATTATCTAGGATAGGGTCATCCCTGTGTACTTTAAGACGCTCATCAAACTGTAGACCGGCCAGTTTCAAATTTGCATCCATTGGAGTACGAGCAACTCTACCAACACCAGATAACCCTACCTTAAAAATCAACTCCAATGTATACTTTCTTTGAAATAATAAAATACATTAACCGGTTTTAGCAACCTCAATTTCAAGAAAGAACTTCAAGTCATCCAAATCTTTCATTTCAAAACTTTTCTTAAGAAGAACTTTCAATTCAACAATCAAGTTAGCACATTTGCAGTAATGAGAAGGTCATCAACATAAGTTAGTAAAACAACTATGTTGTTTCCCTCTCTTTTTCGTAAATAAAAGGGTTAAGAACCTATGAAAGGTCTGAAGTATCACCCATGTTAACGGGAGAGGTCTGAAATTTAAAAAGTTAATAACGGAGGTCTGAAATTTCAGTTTTGTTGATAACAGCGGTCTCCGTTAGTTTTTCCCGTTAAAACTAACGGAAATTGGTCACATGCCAAGGCATGTGACCGGAAATAAAATAAATTTCCAAAAATGCCCTTCTATCAAGTGTGCCCCTCACATGCTTGAAGTGAAAAGACCAAAATGCCCTTGAAGCCACCACGGCTCCACCAACCCAGCTCCGGCGATCACCAACCGTACTCCGGCGACCACCACCGTACTCCGGCGACCACCAATCGTACTCCGGCGACCACCACCGTACTCCGGCGACCACCAATCGTACTCCGGCGACCACCACCGTACTCCGACGACCACCACCAAGGCTCCGATTGGGCCCAAATCGGAGCCAGCGGCCCCGATTGGGCTCCGATCGGAGCCAAAAAGCTCTGAACGGAGCCACCGACCCCGATTGGACTTCGATCGGAGCCACCGACCCCGATTGGACTCCGATCGGAGCTCTGTGGCTCTGGTCGGGGCCACAGAGCTCCGATCTGGAGCTTTGTGGCTCTGGTCAAAGGCACAGAGCTCCAGATCGGAGCTTTTTGGCTCCGATCGGAGTTTTTTTGCTGAGGTGGTGGCCGGAGTCGGGTAGCCGGAGCCGAGGTGGTGGTCGTCGGAGTCGAGGTGGTGGTCGCCGGAGTCGGGTGGCGGTGGACGGAGTTGGGTGGTTTTAATTTGACTTTAGGGGATTGTCATTTCACATTTCCTTAAATAAGATATTAAATAAAATAAAATATTAAAGGGGCAAAAATGTCATTTCACACAATTCTGTTAAATTTAACCCTAAAAATGGACGGAAAACCTCAAATCAACAAAATTGAAATTTCAGACCTCCGTTATTAACTTTTTAAATTTCAGACCTCTCCCGTTAACATGGGTGATAGTTCAGACCTTTCATAGGTTCTTAACCCTAAATAAAAAGTACTCTAACTTAGATTGTGAATATCCAGCAAAAACTAAATTGTCACTTAACTTGAAATTCCACTATCTTGAAACTTCCTTAAACCATATAGAGATTTGGCGCTACCCCCCCCCCCCCCCCCCCCCCCCCCCCCCCCCCCCCAAATTGGCAATTCCTCCGGGGCGGTTGTATCATTGCCTCCAACGATATTCCACAAGTCTTCGCTCACGAGATACGACTCCATGCATGACTTCCAAATCCGGTAAATGGACGAGTTTATTAGCTTCATTCCTTGTCCAATTACGCCATCGGCAGCATTCATATTTAGAGTTCCCGAATTCTTCAATCCCGATCGTGAATCGTTCCGCGTTAATGCAAAAGTGGCTCTGATACCATGTAAAAAATAACGAAGTGCCGATTGCACTTGCCCAAGACCGCACTTCACCAACAAGAGAAGAACTTGTATATATATATAACTCTCTTACTCTAAATATGATATGAGACTCTTACAACTTATGATGGTGATTTTTGTTGCACACCTACACAAATGAGACTACTTCTATTTATAGGGTGCCTATGGTCTTTCTAGGAACATCTAATTCTAGAAACTCTAGAATGACCCTAACAAATATCTAAGTATCAAGTAATCCCTAGAATATTCTACACTTATTCTAGACCGTTATTTTTTAGATTCTTCATTCAACTTGGTCCAAATTTTTTAGTCAAATTCTTCAACATTTGGCCTATGAAGCTTAAGTTAATATTGGCCCATATATTTAACCCATGAAGATAAGTTAATGTTAATTTGTGGGTGTTGGCTACGGGTGGGGGTGGGTAATGATTGATTGTTGTCAGTACGGTACGTGTTGTTGAACAAAGAGGTGGTGGATATATATAGTGAGTTTGTGTGGGTGAAATTAAGGTGGTGTGCAGCGACAGGAGAGCTCTAAAGCTAGCAGTGACAGTATATAATATATATATATATATATATATACCCTAGCTAGCTAGCTAACTTAGATTGTCCCTTAGGTTGGTGTTGTAGTATATAAACTATATTATGCCTCTTCCTCACCAACTAATCATCAAGCCGTAGTAGCTAGGTCAGACAATGCATGAGAAGGATTGGTCCGCTCTTGACTTGACAATCTTGAATTTGCTCAGGTTTTGTGCCTCCTGCCGCTACCCATATACTTACTTATCTTGATGGTTTATGGACCGACCATTAATGCTACCTACCTTCTTCTTCTTCTTCTTCTTCTTAGAATGCTACAACTTTAATTTGCAGGCCAGTAATTTCCTCTCACTACTTATATATTATTACTTATTACCATAAAATATATAATTAATTCGTTTAATTATATATTAGCTAGCAGTTACATGTTGAAGATATAGTGTTAGCACATTAAAGCCTATGTTTACACCTATGTTTACACTGTTTACACCTATGCTTAATTACACATATGTTAGCAATAGTTAGTTATGTTAGTTAGCAGCCTATATATAACAATTCCAATACATCTGTAATACTTGATCGAGATTAATCCAATATAACAGTATTCCAGTTTCTATCTTCCACCTTCTCTCTCTCAATCTTGATCTCGATCCACTGTACATGGTATCAGAGCATATTTTGCTTCTGCAATTCATTCTGCGGCTGCAAATTAAGAATGAAGTTGATTCTTGTTTTCGTTTGATCTGAGCTACGTATCTTGCTTCTGCAAATCAAGAATGTGATTGATTCTTGATTTCGATTTCTGATTCAATTTGTGATTTCGAATTCGTGATTTCGCAGTTTCATCAGCCTACCTCTTCGTTTTCAAGCTTGCTGCAATTCAATCAATGGCGAATGTTACTGATGTTGCAGATGATCCTTTCTATTTGCACCCGACGGACACCACTGGTCATCTCTTGATTCCGTTTCAACTACAAGGTTCATCCAATTACCATGTGTAGAGCACTTCAATCAAAGAAGGCCTGCTTGTTAAGAATAAGTTGTGCTTCATAGACGGAACTTACGCGTCAATCAGTGCCAGTGGCTCAACGAATCAAATGGGATAAGGCTAATGCGATAGTGAAGGCTTGGCTACGTAACACTGTTGCTAAAGATTTGGTCAGTGGACTAGTATACAATCCTACAGCAGAATCGATATGGAACGATCTGCGATAAATGTTTGGAAAAGTTGATGGGACTCAAATTTTTAAGCTAACCAGAGAGATATATCACACGACTCAAGGTACTCTTTCAATTACTGAGTTCTTTGCTAAGATGAAGCATTTTTGGGATGCCTTAGCTGCTATTGATGATATGGTGTTAGAATGTGTCAATGATGTTGCATTAGTTAATGCTAAAAAGAAAAGCAGAAGCTCATGGCGTTTCTTCTTGGTCTAAATGAGACTTATGCCAACATTAGAAGCAATCTGCTTATGAGGCAGCCATTACCAAGTTTGAGTGTAGCCTTTTCAATTCTTTTACAAGAAGAGAGTCAACGATCTATCTCGGGTGCATTTGGTGATAATCTGATTGATAGCAGCACAACTTTGTATTCAGCTGGTAACAGTTCTCGTTCAAATGGAAATTATTCTCGTTCTAATGGAGGTTATCCTCGTTCAAGCAATTATAATGGACCAGTTGATTCTTTCAAAGGGAGAGTGGACAATGGATCAGTGAATTCTTTCAAGGGGAGAGTGGACAAGTCAGGATGGCTTTGTTCATTTTGTGGTAAGAGATGTCACAAGATTGATACGTGCTGGTCGAAGAATGGGATTCCTGAGAACATGAAAAGGAAGTGGGCAGCAGCAAATGGAGTTTTTGAGGATGAAGGCAATTCAAATGAGGAAGAGAACAATGCAATTGAGCATGTTGTTGCTGGAGATAAGAGAATTGTTCATGGCACTGTTGACAAAAAGATCATTTGAAGCTGGAAACATCAAACCCTGTCCAGGACTCTGTTTTATGTATTTGATAACTCGTATAGCAGCAGCATAATGAGACTCCTTAGGATTGTCAACAAATTGACTGAGTCTTTGGACTGAGAAAGCAATAAATGGACGTGTCATGGTTAAGTATAGTAATTTACCAATTAGTCTCCTATATAACCCTGCATCTTGCAATGGAAGATCTCCAGAATTTGTGTTGGTTGCTTTGTCATATTCCTCAGTCGTGAGTTTGATATTGAACTCCATTGGGGTTTCAAATGATTTAGCAGCTCCTAGACCTGCATCAGTGATTAGCTCAAATGCATACTTGCGTTGATTAATAACCAAACATGTAGATGATCTTGCTGTCTCAAGACCCAAGAAATATCTCAGATGACCCAAACACTACAAGAAAGTTGGTAAATACCGACACTTGCTAACGACACTTAACATAAAGTGTCGATAATTTTTTTATATTCCGCCGATAGCGGCACTAATGCTAGGGTCGCCACTTTTTTCAGTTAGCGTCATTTTAATAGTGACGCTGATAAAAAAAATAATTAATTAAAATTTGCATATCGGCACTTCATAGTAGTGCCGCTATTTTAGCAAGCAGAGGCACTTTAATAGTGTCGATATTAAATTAAAAAAAAAAAATCGGTACTTATTAATAGTGCCGTTATTTTAAATTCTCTCGGTCAAATTAAATTCTATGGTCCATATAAGCTAAGTCAAGTTATATTTCTCGGCCCATTTAAGGAAGGCCACAAGTACCTAGGCTTGTTCAAATTAAGAGTGCTCTAGAAGCTTCTTCCTTTTCAGTAAAACCTAGCAGAGCGTTCCCTCTACATCTTCTTCCTCGTGGTCAGAGTAAATTCTAGCAGAGATTTGTCACTGTCATAGCTCTTCGTCTCAGAGTAAGCATTATTCATCCCTTCGTCCTCTTGATCGCGATTTCGTAGTTTCTCAGCTTTAGCAATTTGTTAGATGTAGCGATTTGGGAGCTCTCTGTTATATTTGTTACATGTCACGGTTTAGGATCTTCGTTCGGTTTGAGTCCATACGTCATGTTAGGTACTCTGCCGTCGCTTTCTCATGATGCACGCATTCTCCATGTTTCAGTATACTAGTTTCGATATTCAGTTTGAAAGAAGTGATATTTTCAGCAAAGTAGTTTTGATAACTTCCAATGAAAGTATTTTTGAAAAGTATTGCATGTTTCAGTAGAGTGGATATTGTGTGGTCTCTATCTCATGATACATGTATGGGTGATTACTTCATCTTAGGTACTGTGTGGTCTCTTCCTAATGATGCATGTATTCTTTGGTTTCATGATTTATTCTGAAGGTAGGAATCATAGTGTGAAGCTGAACAATTTAGAGAGGGAGGTATGAATCTTTATTCAGCTCTCTCGTTCTATAACTACTAGATAAATAAGCATTAGAATAAAAAATATAAGTAGTATAGTAGCTAAATTATATATCTAGATGTCCTGTCATGTCCTGCTATACATATCAAGAAGGTTATAAGAATTATAGTTTTGGATGACTCGTTTAATATATGAAGAGATTCGAGGTGTGTATCTTTTCTTGCAATGGGCGATTTTGCAAGGAATATCTATGCTTCTCCAAAAATGATATCAGCGACAGAGACTTTACACACATATTGCTTTGGAAAGGTACATTACTGTTTACTAAATGGTATTCTTCTATAAGATCATTAATGCGATAGTCTGGCCTAAATCTGGAACATATATGATGTTTTTACACAACTGGTGGGTTGACATGAACTCTCTATTGTTCCTCTTTCAATTAGATAAGATGGTACTCTAGAGAAGTTCTAATACAACTGTTTATGATTGCCAGCTTGAAGTTGTGGGACCTGGATGGCAGGGAGGCAGTGAACATTGTTATCACTGATTCTAATTTCCAGTTTTGCTATGTAGGATAAAACTTGCGGAAATCGTTTATTGCATAAACCGTGAGATGATGAGAAATGTATGTTCTTCTGCACCGATGCTTAATGAGTTTCTATGCCTATTACACTACCACATAGTTAAATTAAAACACCAAATAAATTAAAGTACATTATTCCATGTCTATATCTCAGATTAGAGAAGACAATAAGAATGAGTTTTTGTTGAGTATCTGAAAGAAGCGATGCTCCAACTATTCCAAGTATGTGGTTTGTTCTCTGTGATGCATCTTTTGTTTTCAAATAGTTGTATTACTATTATGAATTAATTTGTTTTTTTATTATATATATGCATTATATTGATGTATTAAGTTGAGGTACAATATCAACTTATTGCACATTTTCATTTTTATTTGGTTTCAGACTGAGGATCTGTCAAGAATGTTCAGACTCTTCTAAAAAATCCCAAAAGGCTCGGAACAAGCTGCTAATATGTTTAAACAGGTTTGCGTTTAACAATTACACTCTTTGACTGAGTTTGATTCATGACCAATTTCAGTCATATTCCACTATATTTTCCTGCAGCGTATTACTGCTAAACGCACTGCATTTATTAAACTTGCTGAAGATGCAGCTAGCCATAAGAAGGTGATCAGCTCTCCTTTCTGTCAAAGATGCAATATCACGTTTTGGTGGTGTTGACTTTTTTTTAAAAGAATAAAATTGCAATTTACTGTAAAGATTAATGCTTCCAGAAGGAACAATCTACTGCAGCGTGCTTTCTTTTTCTTCTCCTAATTGTTGTTTTAGCCATTGAATTGAGCATTTAATGCAATATTCTTATTTTCTTGCAGCATGTAACTACTGAAGGCCCTGCACTGATTAAACTAGCTGAAGGTGCAGCTAGCCACGAGGTGGTCAGCTTTTCCTTTCTGTCAAAGATGCGTAGTCTTTTTTTTAATGTTTTGTTACGTATAGTTGCCTTTGAAGAGATGTGCGACTGCGATACTATTGGATATTGCACGTTTTAGTGGTGCAGACTTTTTGGTAAAAATATGACTGAAATATGTAAAATAGCTATGTTGAATTGTTGGAAATGGTACTTTATGGTGGAATGTTATTTTTGCATGGACTGATACTAAAGGTCTAACTTGGTGATATGTTTGTACAATTTTGTCCTAAACCTAAAAGCCAACAAAAAAACAGAACGAAAGAATTTAAAAAACAAAAAACAAAAAAAATTGCTTAGCGACACTTTTAAAGTGCCGCTAGGTATATACATAGTGTCACTTAGAAAAGTGACGCTATGTATTAAATTGCGACACTTATGCTAAGTGTTGCTAGGGGTGCGTGCGTCACTAAAAAAAGTGTCGCTACTACCTTGCGACAGTGCATTCGTCGACATTTTCTAAAAGTGTCGCTATCATTACAGCGACACTAAAAAAGTGTCGGTAAATACCCTGAAAACTGTCGCTAATAACCAATTTTCCTGTAGTGAAATCCTTCAATTTGAAGTGGTTTTGCAGCATAGACTTCAGTTGAGCAATCAGAGTAGAACATGACCCAGTAATCAAAAGATCATCCACGTAAATCAATAGGAACACTGTCTCTTTTCCTTGAGTCTTGCTAAATAAGGAATAGTCAGAGAGACTCTGAGTGTATCCATTGCGTATAAGAGTCTGTGTCAGCTTTATATTCCACTGTCTTGAGGCTTGTTTAAGCCCATACAGTGATTTTGTCAACTTGCAAACACGTCTAGCTGATGCCAACTCTGACTTAGAACCCTCAAACCCTTGTGGTATGTCCATATACACTTCCTCAAGCAAATCTCCTTGAAGAAATGCATTATTGACATCCATGTGTATCAGATTCCAGGACTTTGCTGCTGCAATGGCTAAGAGTACTCTCACAGTAGTCATTTTAACCACGGGTGAGAAAGTCTCTGTATAATCTGTCCCTTCAATTTGAGTGAATCCCTTGGCCACTAATCGAGCTTTGTATCTTTCAATAGAACCATCAGAATTATACTTGATTCTAAAGACCCATTTGCAACCAATTGCTGTCTTATCAGGTGGCAAATCAACTATGGTCCAAGTATCATTATCTTGCAAAGCCTTAATCTCAGCTTTCATTGCTTCTATCCATTTGATATCCTTTGCAGTCTGTTTGTAAGTTGAGGGCTCTTTCTCTTTGGCAGAAGAAGTCAAATAACACTGAAAGTGTGGAGAGAGATGAGCATATGAAATCACATTTTCAATTCCATGAACAACATTTGAGATAGCCCTAGAACCAGGAATATGAGGAACAATGAAGTCCCTTAATCGAGAAGACTGCTGAGTTTGTCTAGTACTTCTTCTGATAATAGGTGCAGAAGCTTAATTAGGCTGCTCTTCCAACAAAATTGGATTTGAAGGATTCAACTGAATGTCTGAATCAGAATTATCAGTAGACTGAAAAGATGGAATCAACTGTCTCAAGTTCTCTTTTGTCATTGAGAAAGGGAACTTGTCTTCAAGAAAATACACATCACGACTAACATGAAATACTGAATCAGACAAATTCATGACCAGATATCATTTTGAGTCAAGGAATAACCCATGAATATAGCAGGATCAGACCTATGACTAAACTTATCTGAGTTGTTCAATCTTGTTGCAAAGCATAAACATCCAATGACCCTGAGGTGCTTTAAAGCTGGTTTCCTCTTATATAATATCTCAAAAGGGGATTTGTTATCTTTGAGAACAGAAGATGGAAGAACATTGATCAAATGACATGCTGCCAAAATGCAGTAACCCCAGTATTTTATTGGAATTGATGCTTAAAATCTAATTGCTCGTGCAACATTGAGTAAGTGACGATGCTTGCGTTCCACTCTTCCATTTTGTTGAGGAGAGTAAACACAGCTGGTTTGATGCTCAATACCTAACTTCTGAAAAAGTGACTTGCAGATCGAATTGACAAATTCACTTCCATTGTCACTTCGAATGACTTTAATGAATGCCCCAAACTAGTTTCTGACCATGGCAATAAAATTTCTTATATGAAGAGCAGCTTCACTCTTGTTCCTCAGCAAGAATACCCAAGTAGTCCTCGAATAGTCATCTAGTACAGTCAAAAAATACTGATAACCTCGTATGGTTTGAACCTTGTATAGACCCCATAAGTCCAAATGAATCAAATCAAATGGATTAGATGCATGAGAATCACTTGTGGGGAAAGGAAGACGAGTTTGCTTAGCCATTGAACATACAGTGCACTGTTTAATACAATCATTCGAATGACTGAAAGATAAACCCTGAATACGTGTTATTTGACTAACTGAAACATGTCCTAAGCGCTGATGCCAAAGCCAAAAATCAGCTTTATTCAATGTGTTAACAGCTGCAGCAGTAATTGAACTTGACTGAGATAAACTTGACTGAGAGGCTTTCAAAACATACAATTCTTTCATTTTCTCACCAATCTTCATAATCCTCCCACTTGAGAGGTCCTGAAGAGAAACATCATCAGATGTGAATACAACTCTACAATTCAACTGATGTGGCAGCTTAGAAACAGATATGAGATTAAACTTGAAGTCAGGTACGAGCAGTACATCAGTCAAGCAGTAGGTAGGTGTAATGTAACAAGAACCTAAATGAGTCACTCTGCATTTGTTACCATTAGGTAGATACACAAACTGAGAACTGCTATTATTGACTTTTAGATCATGAAGCCAAAGTTTCTGATGTGTAATATGATTGGTTGCTCCTGAATCGATAATTCAAGTAATAGTTTCAGTAGATGAATTACCTGCCATATTAATTTGGAAATCAGACTGATCATCCACATACTGCAAAGGATCTGATCTGACTATATTGTCTGCTGCAACATGAAGCACTCTCTTGTCAACACCAGAATGAAGAATCCTTTTGTCAACTCTCCTTCAAATGATCTGACTATATTTCCAGCTTCAAATGATCTTCAACTCTCCTTGTATTGTGATTCTGATTGGGCTTCATGTCCCTTCAGTAGGAAATCTCTGAGTACATAATGTGTAAGATTGGAAATGCCACAGTGGGATGGAAAGTAAAGAAGCAAGACACGGTCTCTTTGTCAAGTGCTGAGGCTGAATACAGATGTCTTAGAGTTGCTGTTGCTGAAGCTCTTTGGGTTAGTAGATTGTTAAAAGAGCTTGGGATTCAGACTTTGTTACCAGTACCAATCTATACTGACAGTGAATCAGCAATCAAAATGGCAAGGAATCCTGTCTTTCACGAACGAACAAAGCATATTGAACTAGATTGCCACTTTACTAGACACCATTTGCAAACTGGTGTTGTTGCTGTTGTTTACATAGCTTCGAAGAATCAACTGGCTGATTTACTAACTAAAGCGTTACTTAAACAGCAACAATAGCTCTGCTGAAGCATTATGAGATCAAAGACGTCTTCAGGGAAGAAAAAGAAGAAGAAGGAGATGAGGGAATGAAGATATAGTGTTAGCACATTAAAGCCTATGTAAACACCTATGTTTACACTGTTTACACCTATGCTTACACATATGTTAGCAATAGTTAGTTAGCAGCCTATATATAACAATTCCAATACATCTGTAATACTTGATCGAGATTAATCCAATATAACAGTATTCCAGTTTCTATCTTCCACCTTCTCTCTAAATCTTGATCTTGATCCACTGTACACATGTTAATTACAACACTTGTACATCGTACATGGATACATATATGTATTGACCTTCACTTCACTTCACTTCACTTATATATATATATATATATTTATTTTAATTAAAATGATACAAGGGATTATTATTATTATTTTTACCAAATACAAGGAAAACTAACAGAAATGAAAATGCACCTAGCTAGCTAGAGCTAGCTTGTGACTTAGCATGAGTAGCTACTTGAACCGTACGTGCATATGATGGATATACTAACTAGCTAGCTACGCCTCATTGATTCCGTTGGTAATTAAGATCCTTGATTGATAAACTAATTAATTAGATAGGTTTTCCTTCCAACCAACGACTATAGAAGTCTAATGATTCTCTGGGCTTGTACTGTGGAACCATATGTCCTGAACCCTGCACACACATATCATTTCTCTCAAATGATGATCCAGAACTCATCCATATGTATCATATATAATAATAATGCATGGAGCTCAACTAGCTAGCATGGATTTATTAAGTATACCTTGATTGTGAGAAACGTAAGATTTTTATCATATGCTTGCAAGTATCTGCGCGCACCCACAATTAACAAAGTAGTAAGGGAGGGAGGGAAGGGAACAATAATTAATTTGTAAGTTACTATAAATAAATAAATAAATATTATTTCCATAAAAGGAAAATTAATTAATTATTAATTACCCTGCGACTTGATGATTGGATTGCCAGGATCTCCACGGCTCAGTAATGTTGTATTGAATGGATCGCACCCATGATTGAGTTCCCGTGAAAGGTACAACCAGATCATGATCTCCACTGCATTAATTAATTAATTAACTCATCATTCATGTCTCTTGACATGACACATGAATTCATCTCTAGCTACGTACTAGTTACTATTACACACTGCAAAGTGCAATGCAAGATCAGATGATCAGCTCCGTAAGTAACGTACACGTACCTGTATATAAGTGCACGGTATCCCATAGCTGTCAGATTCTTGTGGTAAGGTATCATAGTATCGATGTCACTCGAATAATTTATTCTTCCCTGGCATATTACCCAGGGACCTGCTTCACTTGCCTACATAATATAATATTATTTAAATACGCACCCAATATATATATATATATATAGCATATATATGAATTAAACATAATTAATTATATATATATATATATATTCACCGGTGCTGCATGAATTGCTTTTCTAACAGTCTCATCGTTCAGCCATGCCGTGGCAACATCATCATTCTGCACCAATTAATTAATGAAAACTCGCTCTCATTTTAGTAATTAAGCTAGAAGAAATCACAAACAAGCTAGCTTAGTTTAGCATAGCCTTACGATGCATGGAACATGAAATGTGGTTTCTTGATCATTGCTTGCTGCTGCTGCAGTTACTCTTCCATCCCTTGATGATGATGATGATGATATTATTAATGATGGGAACAACGCTTCCCTACTAAAAACTCCACTTAGATCATGATGCTTATTATTATTATTCCTCCTGCTGTGATCATCACCAACCATACTACTACTATCATTTTGACTCCTTGCTGCCGAAGAAGTGCGATAATGATAGCAGCTTTCAAGAATGTTATATTTGTTTAGACCTTCTAAAGCCTGCAAATTATTAATTAATTAATTAATCAAATACTCCTCCCTCCCCCCCCCCCCCCCCCCCCCCCCCCCTCCTTAATAATAACATATATAACATCTTATATATATATATACCTTTACAATTTTCTCAAGGTTCTTGTCGCAGCTCTTGCTTGTTTCAAAATAATTTCCTTTACATGTTTTCACTGTATCCTGCAAATTAATTATATATAATTAAGAAACTCACTCATGTATTTAATTATTACAATAAGAAGGAAACCAAAAAAAGAGAGATGGATAAGATATAATAAAGCTGCTGCTAGCTGTAATTGGTTTTGTTTATTAATATTAATTACCTCATATGTGTCGGTCGAAATCAACCCCATACCAATCACAAAAGGTACAATCCCATTCGTATCAAATATTCCATCTGCAACTCCATTTCCCACCAGGTACCCCTGCATGATCCATTCACATGTAATAGTAGTGTTGATGATTACAATCCACGAATTTATAACTCTCGACTTAACTAGCTAGCTGTTTACACGTACTTACCTTGAAGTTGATTCGAGGCTGTTTACCATGTTTAATACCTGAATGCAATGCATAATGATTTAATATCATTTGATTATTAATTACAAGTGCTGCAGGATATATATATTTATATACCTGTCACCACTTCAGATGCAAGACTTGGTACGTAAACTCCTGCATATGACTCTCCAGAGAGGTAGAATGGATTGGACAGGAACTCAGGATACAACTCGAACCACTGTCCACAAATAATTAACAGGTTAGTTAACAACCAATAATAATAAGGGAATTAATTAATTCGCTGATTAATTATATATATAGATACCTTAAGAAGAAAAGCATGTGTGTCTGAGGCCATCTGAAGGTCTCCAGTGTTATAGTTCTTTGGATTGTCAGAGTAAGAGAGACCAACCCCACAAGGGGAATCCAAGTATATGATGTTTGAAACCTGCAGATCATGACATGAAAAATTATAGCTAGCTAGATAGCTAATTAATTAACAACATCATCCACATGACCATGACCATGACAGAATTAATTAATTAATTAATTGTGTGACCTTGGACCAGCTATAAGGATTAAGGCTCAATGTTGTTCCCAACTTTCCTGAATGGAACACAAATGGTCCTGGACAGACAGGAGACAAAAATTCATATATATGATTAATTAAGCCATATCCATCCATATATATAATCTTCATTCATTCATTCATTCAGATAAAGTATGCCATTTTTCTGCTGCCATAAATATGACTCAGCATGCAGTAGCAATACCAAAGTACAAGTCTTTTATATATATATATAATAATAGAGATATGCAGAGAATTAGGTAGCTAGCTAGCTAGAACAAGAATCCTAGCTAATTAATTTGAAGCTTAATTAATTAATTAAGGGTGGGTGGGTTTTTGATCAGTTACCGTGTTCATAGACGAATCCGTCAAAGCTGGAACATCCCGGCCCTCCATTAAGCCAAAGCACTACTGGGTCATTGGAAGGTCTCTTTTCAGAAGCAACAAAGTAGTAGAAAAGATTCTTCTTCCCACCTGCTGCTGCACCATCTATGCTGATATACCTACAATAACATCATTATTAAGAAATTAATTCGAAAACAATTTTCATCAGAAATTAATTAATTCATCCTTCCTTTTGCTACAAACAAATTATATGACAATCAGCAAGAATTTATACGGTTTTTAGGCATAATAGAGTAGAGTTGAGAGTTTGGCCAAAAAAAAAAAGGAGTAGAGTTGAGAGATATATATAAACTTATTACCCTGCATAATGATTAGAGGGGAGCCTGCCATTGAAGCCCGGCAAGTTGGTAACCAGAGAATGTTTAGGAGCTGCTTCAGTTGCTACTGTGCTCAATAATAGTAAGGAAATTGCGATGCTGCATAACTTTACCGCCATCATATTTTATTTGTTTTCAGAAGGGAAGGTGAGGACGGAAACAATGCTACAGGTGGTGGATTGGATAGGAGCTGGAGTGTATATACTTCTAGAGAGAGACTTACTTTTGTCTCTTATATCCTTCCTTCTATATTCTGTAATTATAACTTTTCTAATTTAGCTGATTGTATTCACTATATATATATATATGAAAATACCAAATACTAGAGATTTACCAAGCTTACAAACTTTTTTTCTTTCTTTACTTTTCTCGTTTTCTTTTCTTTTCTTTTTATCTTTTCTGTTTTCTTATATTTGAATGAGAACACATATATAATAGTGAGCTAGGAGAGGACTCATTACCTTGCCTGACTGACTGTCATACACTCAATTATAGTAATGCGTGGTAGGGACTCCACTAACTCAGTACTCATGTTTGTGTTGAATGATACATCTTTTTCTCATCAACACAAGTTGAGAGATTGCTAGCTGGAGAAATTAAAGATAAATCTCACTTAACATCTCCTCCAACTCCAAGTTGGCATAATTAAGCTCTTTTCTGCAGTGTTCACTGATTGATGTAGTGGTCCTATTTTTTTTTTTTTTTTGGTTTTCCGTGGGTGGTCCTAGGGGTGCCTGCCGTAACATGCTCGCTCCACACCTAGACAAATTCTCACTCGCACCGGATCAGCTGTAAGGGGTAAGATGGACAGAGAAATGACACTTCATTGTACCTTTTTTAAATTTCACCGGTCTCTCTTGCCACATGGATAGAGAGAAGAACTATAGTGAGTGAGTGAGTGAGTGAGTGAGTGGTGACTATTCTAATTTCTTAATTGTCAAACAAAGCAAAACAAGGCATGCACTTGCCTAATTGTGCTTAACAACACTTCCTATATATATATATAGACAATGAAAAATCATCACCATCTTGGAACTTGAGCAACGATTCTCAAGTTAATTACATGTATATGTCTTTTTATAAAACAGAGATGGCGACTATTGGTATTTCAACTAACTTTTCCTTGTCTTCTTAAACTACTAGCTATTTTCCAGACACTGCAACTAATATGTCCATCAACACAAAATAACTAAGCAACCCAACCACCGTGGAAGTGTAACCCTTCCTTCCTTTGGCTTCCTGGAAACTCAGTCAAACCCAAAAGGGAATGAATTGGATACAAACCTTGACTCTAACTCTTCTAAGTAAGGAAAGTGAGGTTGGTATCATATTGTTGACTTGAGCATACCTGTAATAATATTGATTCAGAAAATAAAATTAATGCCTAGTTCTCAAGTTATTGGATTGACTAAGAGAGTAAATTTTTCCAGCTAAAGAATTTGCTAATTGCATCAAGAGGTAAATCAAGATGTTTATTAATATTAGGTTGCAGCGCATGCGTTGCACGCGCAACGATCGGTTGAACATACTAAGGAGCTATGCATAAATATTGTTTTTTGGAAAAAATGATGTTTTGCTATTTTACTTGGAGAGATTAAACGATTAGCTTACATTTTGTATGTTTACACAACTTCGTTACTTGTAAAATATAAAACCCAAGCTATAATTTCAGTATAAGAACATTATACTATTCTTATTTTTGTTTGATGCATAAGAGCGAAAAAATATTAAAAAACTTTATAAATTATATTATTACGCATTAAGTTGTCTGATATAATTAGAATGTGAATTAATTATGGGTCGATGGGTGGTATTTTTGTTTGCGACACAACATTTCAAGCTCAAATAAACATACTTTAGTAGCACTCCAAATTTTTCTATACGTGAAAAAGATCACGGTGTGATGAATTTGCAACAACATCCCTATAGCAAGAATATAAATGTCATCATAATATGAAATTATTCAAAGCTGATTCTACTCTTTTTATTTGAGACAAAAACTAAAATTATTTTAATGGGTTAAGAACACAATAGGGGCCTGAATGTTTACCCATGTTGCCAAAAGGGGTCTGAATTGAAAAAACGTATTATTTAGGGCATGAATTTTGAGTTTTGTGTATAAGTGAGGTCTCCGTCTATTTTTTCTGTTAAAAGTTACGGAAAGTGGTCACATGCTTGGCATATGACCAAAAATAATTTGAAAACCCGAAAATGCCCTTTGACCAAGGTGTGTCTCTCATATGTTTGACCTAAAATGACAAAAATACCCTTTAAGCCACCACAGCTCCGGCGACCACCACCACCCCGACTCCGGCGACCACCACCGTCCTCCGGCGACCACCACCGGCCTCCGGCGACTGATGGATATACGCCCAATTTGAACCCGTTGACTCCCGAATCGTTTCATTTTGATTACCCCGTTAATGATTGTAAATCGAAACTTCAACCCGAACACCTCGCGAAAACACCAACGGTCCGGACGAGGCCGAAGCACTCGTCCGATCAAGTTAGACTCACCTAGGTGAGGTCGGGTGGCCACACCCGACCTCACCTAGGGGAGATCGGGTTGGCCAACCCTATCTCCCCTAGGAGGGGTTGGGTGGCCTCACCCAACCCCTACCCTTGGAGGTCGGATTTTCCTCCCCCCCAAGGGCCCCGGCACCATTCTTGGACTCCCATACTCGGTTTATTTCCGCCAACCTTCTCCGTATCCTAAGGTCTTAATTACATGTTTAAAGGATAATTAATTGTGTTTAAAGGTTAACGATGTCATTAAGCCATCTTAATGACACCGTTGCCTATAAATACAACACCTCCACTATTCATTTGAACATCTTGGCAAGTTGGATAATTTTGCTCTGACATCTCTCTAGCTTTATCTCTCTAAAACCGTACTGACTTAGGCATCGGAGAGGGTTCATCAAGCACCACCCCCCCTCTGTGCCTGGTATTGCCCCTCTTGCAGGGCGAGAGGAGAAGAGAAGCTAAGGACGGAAGGACACAAGCTAGGACAACACAACCCGAGAGCACCAAACCCGCAACATCTCCAGTGAGGGACAAGGCTTAGGTCGACCGCCTGTTGACCCGAGACTTTGGAACTTAACACTTGGCGCCGTCCATGGGCTTCGGAAAGAAAGCTTGGCAATAACGCGAGCAATGACGAACAGCAGGGCGTCTAGGCACCACCGCCCACCTGGGGGCAATAGGCGAGGGAGACAGCCTATACCTCCAGCAAGGCAGCCTTACCCAGGGAAACTGCCTGTGCACCCGGAGCCTCAAGTAACCCCACAGGCTCCCCAGCACAACAACCAGGAAGGAGGACCCTCACGCCCAGCTGGGGCTGAGTCCTCCACAGCCTCAACCCCTTTGGCAAGGAGGCCACAGAGAGAGAGAGGGAGCAACAGGGAGTGCCATCCCAACACACGGCACCTCCTGAGGGATATTACTATGAGGCGCAACCCCAAGGATATCCATATGGGATGCCGACCCAAAGGAATGACAACCGCGCCCACACAACATACACATGGCCGGCATACACACAGGGGGCACATACAGTGACTCCAGGGCTGATGAGCGCCTTGGACGAGCTACTAGCTTACAGAGAGACCCTAAGGAATAGGCAGGAAAGAGAACACCAACAGGAAAGAGAAGAAGCTCAAGAAGAGGAGCAAGAGCCACCCCCAGAGGGAAGGCAGCAATTCGTGCCTCCTAGGCAACAACAGAACGCCAGGGCTTACACCCCGTTGGGGGCGGACAGACAAGCAAGACCTCCAAGGAGGCAAGAATTCTATGAAGTACCCCAGCAGGGACACCAAGGATACACCTACAGTTCGTACCAACACGGACAAGGGATCCCGGCAAGCCCAATCTATAACTACGGAGGCTATCAAAGAGATTACACTCCGACACCGGCGTTGATCACTCCAGAAGAGATAGAGGCAATGATAACAAGGAAAATGAATGAGTCAAAGAAACATGGCTTACATTGTCTAAGTGATAAAACGAACCACCCCTTCACGAGGGAATTGGAGATGAGCAAGGTGCCGGACTCCCTGCATACAATCCAGATTGCAAAGTACAATGGCAAGGGAGACCCTCTAGAGCATATTCAACAGCATGAAGCCTCCCTATTTGGGAGAACTACTGATGAAAGATACAAGGCACTCCTATTTCCAAACACCCTATCAGGGGTGGCCTCACATTGGTTCTTTAGCCTACCTTCAGAGAGCATCCACTCATGGGAGCATTTAAAGGCGAAATTCCTTCAGAGATATCTAGGAGAAAGGAAGCTCCTCAAAGGAACAGGCTCCATCGATGATGTGAAGCAAGAAAATGATGAATCTTTGGCCAATTACTACACTAGGTTTAACCAAAACATAGCAGACATCCAGGGCGACATCACTGAGGGTGAGATAATACGAGCCTTCATTAGAAACCTAGGCCGCTTCGGGTCCACGCTGGCAGAAAAGATGGCCAAGAAACCAGCAAGCACCTTAGAGGAGTTAGCAGGGAGAGTAAAAACTCATATAGACCTGGAGAGGCACAGAGCAAGTAAGAAAGCCAAGATTCAAGCAGTTAAGGAAGACAATGCAAGGCCGAACAGAAGAAAGCCACCTCAGGCACCTCAACACACAAGGCAGCAGGAATGGCGTCCGCCCCAGCAAAGAAATCAAATGGGCGAACCACTGAAAGCTAGGGAAATCAACGTCATCAAGTTCATCCCATTGAACGCCACCCCAGCGACTGTCCTAAAAGAGATGCGAAATCAGAAACTCTGGTCACCTCCTGCAAGGTGGAGAGCCCCAATGGTGGGAACACACAAGGACAGATGGTGTGATAACCATGAAGCATACGGGCATGACACGAACGAATGCTTCAGCCTAAAGCTAAGCATCAACAATGTCATCCAAAGGGGAGAACTAAAGCAGTTCGTGGATCATGGGGGCAACAGCATACAATTAGGGCCATCATACAGGGACAAAGGCAAAAGCAAGGTAGACTACAATCCTCCACCCAACAAGAGGGGAACCATAAACATGATACACGGAGGAGTAGCATCAGGTGGCCCAACTGCTAATGCAAGAGAGGTTTACGCATCCAAACTGAGTTCGGTGCCAAGGTGGAGGAAAAGGCCACGAGAAGGAGAGGAGATGAAGATTGAATTCTCGGAGAAGGACAAGAGCCACATTGTCTTCCCACATGACGATGCGTTAGTCATCACGATAGACATTGATAATTTTGATGTAAAGAGAATACTGGTAGATGGGGGCAGCTCGGCAGACCTCCTAAGCCTAAGGGTCCTAGAGGAAATAGGGAAAACAAAGGCAGACATCAAACCAGTCAACTTCCCTCTGGTTGGCTTCTCAGGAGCAACAAGTTACCCCCTGGGAATGATAACCCTGCCAGTGACCATGGGCCAATGATGGACACAGTTGAAGGTGAACATTAACTTCTTGGTAGTTGAAAGCCTGGGAGCCTACAACGGGATCCTAGGAAGAACAACCATAAATCCATATGAAATCGTGTCATCTACCGTACACCAGAAATTGAAGTACATCACTGAGAATGGAGTTGGAGAAGTCCTGGGTGACCAACGCACTGCAAGGCAGTGCTACGTCAATTCCATGAGACGTGGATCACACAGGACAGACACAGTGGCAATGGTCATGGTAGGGACCGACCAAGACAACAAGAAGGTGATGAGGAGACAAAGGCAAAGAAAGATGAAGAACGGAGTTGCACTCCGCCTGAGCAAGCAATTTTTTCAAAGAATGGCTAAGAAGAGACATCTGAGCAAGGCTGTAAAGGTAACAAGCCTACCTTGGCAACCAGAAAGCGCACAAGGAAAAAGAACAAGGGACTCCATAATAAGAGGCTTCCGACACATCGATGACATCAAGCAAATGCCGAGGGAACCAATGTCAAGCTACTTTGAAAGGTTCTCCAGTTATGGTGCCAACATGGATATCACAAGAAGGGAAGCCGTCAGAGCCTTCACTAGAAACATGCATCCAAACTCATTTGAAGCATATGGAGGGCTTTATGAGATGGTGATGACAAGCACAATGAGAGAGCTCAAGGAAAAGCTAGACAAGGCATTTGCAAAGGAAAGGGAGCAGCCGGAGGAAGTCCCAGAGAAAGAAAGAAAGACTGATACACTGGAAGGAGGTGTAAATTTCAAATTCACACCCCTTACAGTGAGCATAGAAGAACTTTTTCAGAAACACCTCAAGGAAGAGCTACCCACATGCAGAGAAGAAGGCAAGGCCTTCCTAGGAAGAGATGCACATGGATGGTGTGAGTACCATGGGACCTGGGGGCATAAAACTAACAACTGAATGGTGCTAAAGATAGAAGTGGAGGAGATGATTTACAATGGAGGCCTAAAGGAGTACGTGGCAACAGACAAACTGACCACCCCATATCCTTAGTTTCATATTCAGCACTTTGCATTTTCAAGTTTTCTAAGTTTTCCAAAAACAACTTTTGAGAAGGAGAACTCACGAAGTTACTCCAACTCTACAACTATCTTTGATTTCCTCCAAAGGGTGCCTTGATCCACCCAAGGCATCCCATGTGTACATAAAGCCTTGAATGCTCCTAATGAAGTAGAAGTTACTCAAAAGTATTTTTTAAAGAAGGGGATGATATAATCATTGAGTTATCCTTACACAGATATGACGTCAAGTCAACAACACCTTCAACGCCACCAAGAGCGTATCTTGAGAGTAGTTCCAAAAACTACGAAACCTGTGCCCTCCGGGAGCCTATCCCGCGAACAGATTCGACGCCCCCAAGAGCGTATCTTGAGAGTAGTTTTTATACTACGACCTTCGACGCCCCCAAGAGCGTATCTTGAGAGTAGTATTCATACTACGACCTTCGACGCCCCCAAGAGCGTATCTTGAGAGTAGTATTCATACTACGACCTTCGACGCCCCCAAGAGCGTATCTTGAGAGTAGTATTCATACTACGACCTTCGACGCCCCCAAGAGCGTATCTTGAGAGTAGTTTCTATACTACGACCTTCGACGCACCAAGAGCGTATCTTGAGAGTGGTTTCCAAAAACTACGAATTTCGACGCCCCCAAGAGCGTATCTTGAGAGTAGTTTCTAAAACTACGACCTTCGACGCCCCCAGGAGCGTATCTTGAGGTAGATTTGCAACCTACCAGATTCGACGCCCCCAAGAGCGTATCTTGAGGTAGAAAAAACACTACCAGATTCGACGCCCCCAAGAGCGTATCTTGAGGTAGCTTTCAAACTACCAGCTTCGACGCCCACCTAGAGCGTATCTTTGGTCTAACTACTGGTGCCCTCCGGGAGCGTATCTCGCGAACAGTTTCGACGCCCTCCGGGAGCGTATCTCGTGAACAGTTTCAACGCCCACCTAGAGCGTATCTTTGGTCTAACTACTGGTGCCCTCCGGGAGCGTATCTCGTGAACAGTTTCGACGCCCTCCGGGAGCGTATCTCGTGAACAGTTTCAACGCCCACCTAGAGCGTATCTTTGGTCTAACTACTGGTGCCCTCCGGGAGCGTATCTCGTGAACAATTTCGACGCCCACCAAGAGCGTATCTTTGGTCTAACTACTGGTGCTCTCCGGGAGCGTATCTCGTGAACAGTATTCAACGCCCACCAAGAGCGTATCTTTGGTCTAGCAACACCATACATACCATTCAAAGGGTATCAGAAGAGATCATTACACCATACTAAGAAGGATCCCATGAAAAAGTAATTTCAAAGTAAAGTGATATGAAGAACACATAATGTTTTTTCTTGATGAAATAGCAGGTATGGCATGAAGAAAAACACAAAAGAAGGATAAGTAAATGAGACACACCAAAGGAAAAGTCCATAATCAAAGGGATACATACAAAAGCATACGAAGTACCCATCAAAAGGCAAGCGACCCACACTGCCAACAACACAATACGGAAAAGGAAAGCAACACAAAATCCAACAGCAATCCCAAAAGATACTCAACCCATCAAAGGGGAGAAAGAGTATGGTCGTATATACAAAGATAGTAAGATGTCAATACATCAACCAGAGCCCTCTGGGGAGTCACCCTGACCCCCTGAGGCCGAACGACCAGCAGAGATGGAGGAAGAGGAGGAAGAGTCCGAAGTGTCAATATCCACAGGCGTAGCATCCACCTGTGTAGGGGCAGGCTCGTCTGCAACAGCAACCTGACCCCTAAGGACAGCCATGTAACCAGTCGCGTACGGTCCAAAATCACCAAGATCGCCAACCGGAAACTGAGGATCAATGCGAAAAATATGATCAACGAGATACTCACCAAACTGGTTCATCTCCTGAGTAAGCCGCACACTGTAGTCAGCAGTAAAGGCAGAGGAAGCCTTGTACTCAGACACTGCGACAGTCCTCTCCTCTGCCCGGCACCTTGCCTCTAATTTCCGCAACTCCTCAGAGTGGAGCGAAGATGCGACATCAGCCTCCCAGCGTAAGCTACCTACGGTAGTCTCAAGTAATGACACTTGGTTCCTGAGCTCCTCCATCTTCAGATCGGGCAGCCGCGCCTTCTCAGTGGCACTGGCAAGCTCCGCCTTGAGGGATGCCTGGCTGTCCTCAAGCGCCTTCTTCTCGTCGGATAGCTCGAGCACAAGGGATGACAGGTTCACCATGTCAGACATACCCTGGCAATTTAACAACAGATGAGTAACTGGAAAAGCAACAACATGAAAGTAAAAAGGAGAAAGCAAGACACCACTCACGGGCACATAGCGGGACAGTACACCCTGAACGAAACGCCGGGTCTCCCCAGGAGACTTAGGCTGAGCAGCACGGTCACCAGGAGGGATGGCACCGCGAAGCACACGGATACCAACTTCAGGAGTACGCAAGGAAGACCCGCCATCAAGGTGGAACTCCTTCAACCCAGCAAAAGGAGTCCACTCAGACCCAACGATATCCTCGTCGGTAAGGCGCGTGAAATCCTTCCGACTCAAAGCTGGAGGCCCACCTATACAAGCAAAGCAAGATAAAGAAACATACAAACATAGAAGAATCAGTGATAGGAAGGAGATCGAACCTGACGGCCGTGCCCTCGGCTGGGGGGCAGGGGATGGAGAACCAGTGACCACTCCACCATCACCAACAGGTCGCTTCCCTTTGTCAGCTCGGGAAGGCGCCTCTTCGACCACCATCTCTTTGTCGCGAGACAGGGTCGGGGGACGAACGACAAACGGAGGAGGATCCACAGCTTTCTTCCTCTTGACAGCCGAGGCCCCGGCCTCAGAGTCAGACCTCCGCGACTTGGACTTAGAAGGTCCAGAGCCTTTGCCTACGGAGACAACCCTCTCGGTCACCAGAGGAGAGTGCCCTAGCAATACAAGAAAAACAAGGTAAGAAAAACACAAGTATACCATAAAGAGGCAAAGGGAAGGAAGTATACCAGAGGCCCCAGCAGCTTTCCCAAGCATAGGGGACTTCTTCAGGGTAGAGCCAGATGGAGCCTTCCTCTTGCTCAGATCGACCGGTGCCGCCTGCACATTATATGTTTTCCCGTGAAACCAACCTACAAGAGAAAAGCAGAAAGTAAATGCAGATGAGAAGACTAAGTAACATACCGAACCCTCGGAGTCAGGAGTCAAACTGATCCCTGCCTCATAAAGATCCGTCTCAGTCACTAGGGATACGGGGCAGTATGACTGGGTCCTGTTGCTCTCATAGATGGCCTTCATAGTCTCTAAATCCGCAGAAGAGAACTCCCCGAAGGCAGGCCAGCCGTCTGACCGATCATCATTCAAGACCGACCAAGTGACATATCGATCCGTAATGAAGAAATAATGTTTGGCCCAGTGGCTCGCCGAGTTATCACACCGGGCCACGAAGCGAAGAGAGGTATTCCACTCGACCCCGCTCAACCCGAAGTCAGCAAATCGGGGGTCTTTGAGGGATGGATGGCGAGTTACAAAACTCGCAAAGCCTACCTTCCTCTGATATTGGAATCGATAGAAGCAGCGGAACAAAACCAGCGAGTACTTCCAGGAGTACCAGTGGCATAACACCCGGAAGCCCACCCAGACACGGATGGCACTAGGAGCAAGGTTCACAGGAGAAATCCTAAAGAACTTACTCAATTCTACAAGATCATCGCAATAAGGCAGCCGCAATCCAAATCGAATCTGGGAAGGTTAAACAACGACCTTCCCCCTGGGAGGCTCAGTCACCGACTGGCGGGTATTCCCCAAGGAGGGGAGGAAGGGATATAGAGGCTCATCTAAGGGGCAGATATCACCTAAAGTAACGTGCTCGTTATAATCAGACCTAGTCAGGTGGTTCTCCGACAAAGCAGCGAGACCTAAGTCAAAGATAGCAGGAAATCCCAAAGTTCGAATCATGTTTCGACTAACACCCTAGCTCAGATTGCGACACTAAGCTAATGACAGGAAAGGAAGTAATGCGACAAATAGAAGAGAAAGAAGGACTTACTCATCCTTCGAAGGATGTAACGCCTTTGCAGAGTCTGCGTGCGGGGACACCACCAAGAATACAGTACCTGCCACGGCATGACAGATGTCAAAACAAGAAAATTTCCGAAGAACCGGGAGTACCCCGGTACCCGACCAACGACAACAACCAAAGAGTCGAAGACATCCAACCAAGATAACGAACATGAGCCAAAGACACTACGGCAACCAAATCGGACAATTTTGTCCGAACCAAAAGCCAGTGTCCGGGCAAAATTACAATTACGCCCTCCAACAGAAATCAACACACAAATGGCACCTCGACATCAAATTCAAAACGGGAATAGTCTAATCGGACAAAAAACCATCTCCGGACGACCGGCCAAATTTTTTTCCCCAAATCCACGACTAGCTACGGCTATCCACGGCAATCACATATCCAATCAAGTATCGACAATTGAATATCGGCAATTCAAAAATCAAAATTTTACACGGTAACGGAAAGGAAGAGAGTGGACCTTAGGAAAACCCGACCCGATGTGATAAGCGGGTCCGGAATTCAAATTTTGGCGTCGCCGGAAATCAGCCCCTCGCCGGAGATCTCCCTTCGCCGCCGACGGAATCAAGCAGCGCCGGAGTTCACTAATCCCGCCTCCGTCGTCCCTCGCCGAAATTCCAGTCGCCGTCCTCCGCGCCGCCGACGTCACCGCCACGCCGCTGGTCCTCCGCCCGTCCTTCGCCGGCCCGCTGCTGGTCCTCCACGCCGTCGACGTCGCAGCCCCGTGCCGCGCCGATGATTCCCCTTCGTCCGTGCCGGTCGGAATTTCTGGTCCACCACCAGAATTTTGGCCGGCCCCCCTCCCTTGGTGTGCAAGAATGCCTCCCTTGGTCTCCAAGTGTGAGGAAAAAGGAAAAAGATGACAATGGTGGCTAAGTGAGGTATTTTCTATACTCTCCTATATATTTGAAAAGGTGTAGGGTTTTTTAAAGTGATATAATCACAACCCTCCATTTAAAATTAGAAGAGATCTAAGGGTAAAAGGAAAACTATCATCTTTACCTCCCTTAGACTATGGTTAGGCATATCTCCACTCAAGTTAACACCCCATGGGTTTATTTTTAAGCATCCCATACTTAGAAAAATTTTAGACCAAAATTAAATTTTTCTCCACTTAGACAAATCCCGGCATGAAATTGAAGTATGAATCGCTTAGCTGTATTCGTATTGCATCCCTATGCGAGCGTGTATTTTTCGAGTATACGCCCGTAGCAATGACATATTTATTAGTTCCACCTCAGACGGACACGTGCTTGGACACGTGTCCGTGCTATTCTGACATTTACAATTCCTCTATCTTATAAGGCAGGGGGCAGAGTCAGAGGCACACATCCATGGGTAAGTAAGCATTCAGACAAGAAGGTAAAATCCCGGTTTCAAATTGCGCGTGTCATACCATCCTAAAATAGAGTCAATCAAGGGTTAGGCCATTGGTTGACTCGGGGGCATGTGATGGATATACGCCCAATTTGAACCCGTTGACTCCCGAATCGTTTCATTTTGATTACCCCGTTAATGATTGTAAATCGAAACTTCAACCCGAACACCTCGCGAAAACACCAACGGTCCGGACGAGGCCGAAGCACTCGTCCGATCAAGTTAGACTCACCTAGGTGAGGTCGGGTGGCCACACCCGACCTCCCTTAGGGGAGATCGGGTCAGCCAACCCGATCTCCCCTAGGGGAGATAGGGTTGGCCAACCCTATCTCCCCTAGGAGGGGTTGGGTGGCTTCACCCAACCCCTACCCTTGGGGGTCGGATTTTCCTCCCCCCCAAGGGCCCCGGCACCATTCTTGGACTCCCATACTCGGTTTATTTCCGCCAACCTTCTCCGTATCCTAAGGTCTTAATTACATGTTTAAAGGATAATTAATTGTGTTTAAAGGTTAACGATGTCATTAAGCCACCTTAATGACACCGTTGCCTATAAATACAACACCTCCACTATTCATTTGAACATCTCGGCAAGTTGGATAATTTTGCTCTGACATCTCTCTAGCTTTATCTCTCTAAAACCGTACTGACTTAGGCATCAGAGAGGGTTCATCAGGCACCACCCCCCCCCCCCCCCTCTGTGCCTGGTATTGCCCCTCTTGCAGGGCGAGAGGAGAAGAGAAGCTAAGGACGGAAGGACACAAGCTAGGACAACACAACCCGAGAGCACCAAACCCGCAACATCTCCAGTGAGGGACAAGGCTTAGGTCGACCGCCTGTTGACCCGAGACTTTGGAACCTAACAGCGACCACCACCGACCTCCGGCGACGACCGAAAAACTCCGATCGGAGCTTTTTTGGCTCCGATCGGAGGCCGGTGGCGGTCGCGGTCGCCGGAGGCCGGTGGCGGTCGTCGGAGGCCGGTGGTGGTCGCCGGAGCCGGGTGGTGGTCGCCGAGCGGTGGCCGGAGCATGGTGGCCTAAAGGGCATAATTAGTGTGTAGGGGTATTTTAGACATTTCACATTTTATTAATTAAATTAATAAATTGTATAACAATTACAAAAGGGTATTTTTGTCTTTTCACATGGTTCTGTTAGATTTAACAGAAAATTTGGACGGAGACTTGAAAAAACACAAAACTCAAAATTCAGACCCTTAATAATACGTTTTTTCAATTCGGACCCCTTTTGGCAACATGGGCAAACATTCAGGCCCCTATTGTATTCTTAACCCTATTTTAATTTAACTGTTCAAAATGTTATAGTGAAATTCAATTCAGTCTAATTATAATAAGACAATTTGTATTTGTCCCATGACTAGAACAAATTATAAGAAAAATGACTCAATGTTGTAAACATAACATGTAAAGCAAATTCTTGAACAGAAGATTATCTAAAAACGTCAGTGGATTTCAAATGCAAAATTGAGGTTTTACATGTACATGTAGTGCTACACCAAGTGTAGTGCAAAAATCGGGTTTCATCCTATTTCATTTCTAATAATTACATCAAAATACCATCATAATCATCTTGAAGAATGGAGATCCCTTGAATGTCAACAAAAATGGAGAAGAATGGAAATCCCTTATAAATCTTTTGGTACCCTATGTTTGTTCACTTTTGCCTTCTGGTACCACATGTTTGATTTTGCCTATTTTTGGTACCATACGTATGCCAATTGTATACTTTTGGTCTGACCGTTAGTTGACCGTCAGTTTGACCGTTAAATAGTCACGTGACTTGCACATGCCTAGCCCCAAATTTTGATTTTGTTCAATTTAGTCATCAAATTTTTTGTCGTAACTTTTTATTTTCGCAATTTAGCCCTTAAACATTTTCAACCGCACCCTAGGACTAAATTGACATAGCCATGGTTAGACCCATGGCTAGGTCGGACCATGTCTAGGGTCGCCGGACCCGGACAACCCTAACCATGGTCCGACTTAACCATGGGTCGAACCATGGCTAGGTCAATTGGACCCAATTGCTAAATTGACCTAGCCATGGTCCGACCCATGGCTAGGTCGGACCATGGTTAGGGTCGCTCGGGTCCGGCAACCCTAGCCATGGTCCGACCTAGCCATGAGTCGAACCATTGCTAGGTCAATTTAGTCCTAGGGTGCGGTTGAAAATGTTTAAGGGCTAAATTGCAAAAATAAAAAGTTAGGATAAAAGATTTGAGGACTAAATTGAATAAAATCAAAATTTGGGGCTATGCATGTGCAAGTCACGTGACTATTTAACGGTCAAACTAACGGTCAACTAACGGTCGGGCCAAAAGTATACAATTGGCAAACGTATGGTACCAAAAATAGGCAAAATCAAACATGTTGTACCAAAAGTCAAAAGCCGGCAAACATAGGGTAACAAATAACCTATAAACCCTTAAAATAATATGTAGTTTATAACATTTATGTGCTGAACGAGACACCTCTTTATTTTTATATAGGTAAACTTATGACAACTTAAATACAATTCTTTCTGGTGTGTCTAATTTAAAAAAAAAAAAAAAAATGCAGCAAAGAGTGAGTAAATGAATGAAGCATATTTAAATAACTAACATGTGATTAGTGGTGCCATAATACCAATAATAAATTTTGAAAAATAAGAGACTACAACATACTTTGAGTAACGACAGAAGATCACATTCTAGACTATGCTCTGTTCATCAATAGGATGAACACCACTGCAAAGGTTGTCCTCAGTAATGACATATCCCTGAAGATCAAGTAATGGCGGAGGTACTTCATAATCTCTAGAAAAAAAGAAAAAAAAAAGTTACGAAATCACTTAGCGTGACAATGACAGTTTTCTTCTACTTGCACGGTTTAGGGACATTTTGGTGAGTCCGGCTGTCCGAGGGGAAGGACATGGCTGTGTGCTCAGAAGAGGAGATTCTTCTGAAAGAGAAGAACCAATACATGAAGCTTATTATGCTAACTACAATAGGCAGAACTTTTCATCTTAGACTCTAGATCATTCCATGTATTTCTAAAGTGTATGTACTTTGTATCCTCATTCCTTGCCTTGATGATTCCATTATAGTCTCAATGTATTCATTCCGGTCCACTTTGAATCTCCAAGAGAAAGTATAAGCATGACACTGAAGATTCAGTATAAGAATCACGCTGAAATACGAATCTCTAGCTTGTAGCCTATAACGTTGCTTCTGTAGCAATTATGAGGCAATTTGTCGAGCGATGAAGCAAAGAAGAGGGATTTCCAGGCACCAAAAGGGAAGGGATCTGTATGTACTCTTTGAGACCAAGCAAAGAATTATCGACATATGGGGGAGATTCAAGACAATCCATCCGCATGTATATCCTATTGCTCTAATCTATGACGAAACAACATTGCTACATGTCACCTCTCACAATCCTGAATTTGACAAACACCGGAAGATAATGAAACTGCTGGTCGTGGTGGTGGTTTATTCCACTATGCAGAACGAGTAACAAATGAGAAAAGGGTCTGACCTTGAACATATTGACATGAAAAGGTTCATCTTTCTCAACTTCTGGTACGTGGAAGCAAAACTTAGTCGCTCTTGAGAAGTGAAGCGGTCAACCACATTAAACCAGAGACACGAGAACAAATTTGACATGCCCGAAGACCCATTAGTCACATCTGCCAAAAATAAAAAAAGATGGGGCAAGCAGGACATGCATCTGTATGAAGATAAAACTATAGAATTATATTGGGAAAGTCCGGTACGGAGGAGTTTCTTTGTATCCAAAGGATTGAATCTTCTTAAGCCATCGGCTTGGTAGATCGTGATTAGTTCGTCTATAGCAGTATGGTTATACTTGTTCAGTTTTTTGTTTTGAGCTAGCTCCTCCCAAACACAGTGCATGTCGTAGTGATTGCATATTCATTGCCTTTTCTCCATAAGAAGATCAATAGAGGAGGATTGAGCTGAAGTCGTAGTTTGTTGTCCAACCATATTGAATACCTAACAAAGAAATTAAAATGGCCATCAATGCAAGAAATCTAGATTCTAAGCACCATAAATAAGCATGTGATGATAGTATACAGTCCATTTAAAAAAAATTAGTTTGACAGATGATTAGATGACGTTACAATCAATAATTTTGTTATTTGTTAAAATATTTTAAGTTAATGGTTGCATATCAATACTGTTAGTTAATGCAAAATCATTTTCTTTTCAAAATTGAACCGATACAAAAAGAAGCAGAAAGGCGCACCTTGCAGATGGGAAAATCCTATGGGACAAAACTGTAGGTATTTTTCCAACCCTGCGCATATCATATACGGAAGGTTCTTCACCATATAATCTTCCACATGTCAGTATAGCCCATTGTATCTGGCGCTTGGCCTTCATAATTAAGGGTTCGCAAGCTGGTTGATTCATTGACAAACATTATGAAGCTGACGTCTGAAATTAAAAGAGAAAAACTACAACTTACCAGAGCAGTCGGACCATGCAGCATATCTCTACAATTTTTTAGCCAACCATGTAACTGAACATGAACCTGATAGAAAGTAAAAAAAAAGATTAAGTAAGAGGCAGAGGTCGAAATCATAGTAGGAGCGAAAATGAAACATGGTTCATAAAAAAATCTGCCAAATCTTGCAACACCATATGAAGTAGAATCAAAACCAGTTTAAAGAGTAGGCTGCTCAGCCAGGAGGGTTTAACCTCATAAAACCTAGTATTATAGCCGAAATCAAACAGTCACACAAGGACCAAACAGTGGCACAATTAAATTGAACATAGTTAACAGAATATTTTTTAATTGACTGAATGAAAACTTAGGTTAATCAAAATCCCATCCAGAAGAAGTAAGTAACAACCTCACATTTAAAGTAGGTAGATTGGTACAACGTATAAGACTACATGTTACAACGGTGGCAGAGATACATGAAGACGAATAATGAGAGATTATGATAGAGAATTGATTGCTATTACTCTGTACATCCGCTAAATGTGAATCGCTGATATCTTAGGGAAGGTGGCTGATGGCCGTGGAGGTGGAGCGACTGACCGACGAGAGGAGGAGTGACAGGCTCTGCGGTGGCTCTCTACGTCTCTGGCTGAGACAGTCCCATGCGAAGCGGGCGACAGGGGCAGGCAGAACGGGCGGACAGTGGGAAGAGGCGGAGTGGACGGTGGCTCTCTGTCTGACTGTCTCACTTTGGTATCGGCTTCAATGTGTAAAACGAACAGGCGTGCTTACCAACGGAAGAAATGAACAGAGACACAAGTAATTGCAATTATTCTGTTCTAAATGAAACAGTATAAGGTAGATATGAAACGGTATAAACTGGATAGGTGACTATTGGTTGTGAGGCCACATCCAACTTTTAGAATAGTTATAGATAGATAATAGTTATAGATATCTTGACAAAAGTCATGCACTCCACTGCCACATAACAATCATGAGAAAACTCAGTTCTCATAACAAAAGTTGCTTACTTGGGAAGAATAACAAATAAAAATTACAACTGTTTGGTCGCTAGGTAGGTGCACTGGTTTCAGCTGTTTTGTTGGGTTCATGTCATGCAGCAGGAAAATATATATATATATATATATATATATATATAATCGCTTCACTAACTACTGTTGACCCAGTAGAGGCCACTTCATAATTATGCATTTAGAGGAAGTAAGATGGATACAAACCCTAGCATGAGAAGAAGAAGAAGAAAAAGATGATGATATTGCATGCAGGTAGGTGACTTACAATACAAGGAACATGGAACTTCTTCTCATGACCCCAGCCTAGCTGATAATATATTCTTGCAGTGCTGTTACTTGTGCTCCCTCCCACCTAAATTTTCAGGGAGAGAAAGAGAGATAGATAGATAGACATATTAATTCTTCAGGATTAACTAGTTAGGAAGGATAGAAACTGAGTTAGTAGTTACAACTATGGAGAAGAATGATTGGCAGCAGCAGCAGCAGTTTGTTCTTGTTTTTCTTGGTTGGAATTTCACAAGGAGGGATGGCAGTTGACCTTACCCTCCACGCAGAAAGAAATTCAATAAGAGACAAGGCAACTTTTGTTTCCTTTATTGCGGAAAATAAATGAACCAATCAAAACATTATTAACTTTAGATATGAAAAGATTATGATTGAAGCAAAAATGTACTTACAAATAAGACCCTAAATGGATATATTCAAATACATACATACAAAAGAGAAAAAGCAAAGAATCTTGGTTTCTACACAAACGACCCACTCTGACTTGTATCAATTGGGAGGGAGGGAACACATGAATGAAGGAGAAAACTAGGTGCTGATGTTTATGTTTTATCAACAACTATATCTTTGTGTGTGTCATTCTATTTATTGGTTGCCTATCAACCAAACAAATAGCAGTAACGACCAACCAAGTATTCTTTCAGCACCCACATGAGAATACGAAGAAGAAGAAGTCAAATCATGGGCACCAACGCTGTAAATTGCACCCGAACTCTCATCCTTTACTTGTATGCTTGAAGAGCCTGCAGCAACACCCATCTCAGTCATTTACAACCCACACCACAATGAGCTACATACATACTTAGATAGTGAGTGTGAGCATGTTGTTGACTGTATCATACTTACAGTTATACTCTGTCCATCCAATCACTTGATTCTCCAGATCATACAGCACAAGTTTATTCGAAAGCACCAAATCTGAAACAACAAACAAAGGTTGGTTAACTAGCAGGTAGAATTATATTTATGTAATGTAATCCCTTGAGGGAAGGAATGAAGGCTAGTACTACTACTAGTAGGAGGCCAGCAAGCAATGAATCAATGTCTACCTACCTCCAAGAAGGGTCATGTCCTTTCCATCCTTTGCTTGCATCCCACTGTTCTGCCAACCAAAACACCATGCATCTTCCTGACCACATCAAAACACCGATCATCATGGGAAACCTCTTCATCCTCATTCAAAAGCCTCCCAAAATACTACTTATTTGGAAAATAAATATCTAGATTGTATATCTAACAATAATAATCAAAGGAAACTCTAACCAATCCACATCAGTCTAGGAAGAGACTTACACGAATCTGGAATAAATACTCATGAGGATAAACTGTCAATGTAAGCGAACCATCAAAGGAGAACTTTACTTCGGGAAATCCATCATCAACACTGCAACAAATTGGATACCATAATTAAGATCTGATCTCCAGTAAAGAGGGCAGTATAATGAACCACACATTGAAACAAGATTTGCTGATTAGTTGCTCCCTTCTTTCAGTGTAAAAAATAATGTCATTTATATATAATCTGAAATATCTCAAGATCAAAAGAGCTGTAAGCAATTCATTTCAAGGTCTCACCTTCCAACATACTGAAAACAAGTGAATTGCTCCTCAACTGTATGTAACTTCAACTGTGGCTGCCGCGCAATGATCTGTAAATAAGTTAGCTAAAATAGTTAGAGGAGGTAATGTAAACATATGTAACTAAACAGCGATGCAAAGAAAAATAACTCACAGCTTTAAGCAGTGGATCGTAGACCTCTTCTGGAAGATAAGCCAATGTTGTGCCACTGTCAATGATTGTGCCTCTCTGGTCGCCAGAGTCAAATACATCTGTTGGAAGTTCTAGAACATCACCACCCACCTCAACAGCCTTCATAACAACATTGTAATGTGGCCTAAGATTGTAATGGAGGTAGAACTACATCAAGTCAAAAACCACAATCTAACCTTTAAATCCCCAAAAATTATCTTGAATATGAGATGAACAGAAATGAGGTAAGGATGTTTACTTTTGCTAACAATCCAACTAGCATTTAATCTTATATAATTATTACTAGCAGCTTAGCAGAAACAGCAGCAAAGAAAGGGGTGTCATTAATATTGAGTACATACATATTAGGAACCAACGGGGTTGTCTTTACTTTTGGCTGTACAACATCCCCAATAGCAAATATTCCGCCGCCATTTATACCATCCAAACAGTGTGCAAACTTCTTTTTCACCTTCCCAGCAGAAGCAAGTTGAGAAAGGATGGATGAATTAGCCTGCCCAAAACCAAGAATCCCATCAAGTGCTTCAGTTGAAGACCCAAGCTCCCCTGATTGCTTAGCTCCACACCTATTGAAAAAAATTAATCACTTCACTAACAAAATAAACTTAATTTTCTCTAACCATTCTATATTTCCTTACAAGGATGATTTAGCTTTCAATAGAGTGTACATGAATTCCCAAAAACATTGTTGTTGAGTCTCAATGACGAAATAACTTATATAGTGAATTGAAAAAATAACTAGCTAAGACCAAATTGATCTCAATTTGTAGAAGCTACCCACAGAAAGGAAGAAAAGAAAATGATGCAAAAGACTTGTTTCCAAACAATCCTCTTCATATTCTTTAACCTGATAGTGCGTAGATCAAACCTATGATGTCTACAGCTTAGTTGACTGAACACCACGGTTGGGGTTCTAGATAATGGCATGACAGCCATATTTTTTAACAAAGACTGTGCTGGAACTGGAAGACTGCCTAGCCAACTAATCTATTTACTTAATTCGATAGGTAATTGGTAAAATAATATCCAGACATCAGGCACAGCTTACCCAAAAACTACTGTCCCATTTGTTGACGATGTTTGAAGGTTCCCACTAGCTCGGTCGAAGTGTACATAATCCTTTACAAAGTACCCAGTTGTCGAGCTTCCATCTCCATAAACAACATTGTATTCGCAAAGCAAGTTGGGTTTGCAATTTGGAATCTGACCATTGTATGTGGATGTGCAAAAATCTTGATTACAGGTAACAAGCTCCCCACTTTCAGAGCTCTTGGGATTATAGAGTGTGAGTTCTATCTGTGAGAAGGCAACGCATAAGGATAGGCAGTGTACAATACAAGAGAATTAACAAAAATACAATAATTACAATTAATAAGAATGAGATTAAAATCATGCTAGAATAGGAACATACGCCAAGCTCACTTCTGGTGGGGCATTTGTCACAACCAGCACAGTTTACCCATAATATGTCGCTTCCAGTATCAACCTGCACATAGTAGTCCTTTGATGGAGTGCCGATCCCGATCTTGGCAAAATATAATCTACACCAACAGGTATATAAAATCCTTAAAATCCAGTCGCCTGTAAAATGAAGAACGTGGATAGAATGCTGGACAACCCAAGCAGACATTTTGCTGCCTGAGGGTCAGAAGGGTGCGATTAAGTATGATGAAGGCTCTGCCATTTGTAGAGAGGAGAAAGCAGGGGGATGAAATACTAGCGTTTTCAAGTAAAAATAAGATTACAACTACAAAAGGTGTACAAGAACAGCCAATGCAGCTTCTTTTACTTGCTAAGAGAGGAACTTCTCTTGTGGTACATGAGAAATTACAAAGAGAAGGAAAATCTCCAGTCTAACTTTCAAGCCAGCAAGGATGGTAATATTATTATTTGACAAACTGTTGGAAATTGATATCCGAAATATTATTAAAAAAATGGAATAATTGATTTTCGATTCAAAAAACATGTTCAATTTCTTAACATGGTTCATTTCAGATGAGACGAAAGTTGAGAAATTTATTAAGATGAGGTTATGTTCCCCGGCTCACAAACTTGCATCAGTTCTAGGTGTAATCAATAATACCATCTATCTATCTATCTAGAAAGGATAAACAGTTACACTGATAAACAGCCGGGCAGACAAATTCTTTGGTTCTTTCAATGGGATGGATCCAAATAAGAAAAAAGTCGGAAATATTGATATGGGATCTGAGCTTACATAAGTGAACAATCAGAAATGAAGAAAAGAAGTGCAGTAGACTGACCCGGTATCAGAGGGATTGCCATTGCCGCCCAGTGGAAGATCAATCGCAGAGAGAAGCCTACCGTGACGGCGGACATCATGAGATCGCATAGCGCTGAGAGAGCGTTCACGACTACCCAATTTATTGTGGACCTCAAAAACCATGTTGGCGGACGCTGGTGCTGCTGCCGCAGCCAGTCCCAGTACTGCCACCACTAGCGCTCTCAGATCCATTGCCTTAACGTAGAGAAGACAGAAGTCGAAGGATATCACCGGTACATAGAGGAAGAGCGATTCAGAGATAAAGAGAGAAAGAGAAAGACTTGGTGGCGTAAGCGTGTCAAGTGACAGCGAGGTGAGAGCAAGCTAGGAAGCAAGGAAAGCAAATTCGCAAAAGAGTCAGTCGTAACTCGTAAGAGGTCTTTGTTTAATTTTGTTGACAAGCTTTCTTTACTTTTTCTCTATCTACTGTATATTTACTATTTAGATAGATGATGCGCTGCTGTCTTTCTTCTTCTTCTTCTTCTTCTTCTTCAAGTCTTGTTTATTACGTGGTTCACGTTTTCCTCTGGTTCTTCATTTTCACGCTTATCTGTGTCACTCTTTACGGTCAGTGGCGGTGGCCAAGGCAGAGATGCACTCACTCTTCTGCGTGTGTCTCTACTGCCGTTTGCTTGCCAACCGCTTACTTGACGTGACTTAAAGATCAAGTCAAGAGAAACGAATTAACGGTGAAGATAATAGACAGTAGAAGAAGGTGTAGCATAGGAGTGGCAATTCATGCCATCGTACGTGCTATCGTGCGCGTCAATAATTGTGTCGTGCTAAATCTACTGAACACGAACACGCACGGTAAGCTTATTGTGCCACGTTTTACAAACACGAACACGGCACGGATAATCTCGTGCGTGTTCGTGTCGTGCTATCGTGTTGTGTAAGGATATATAGTTGTACATCCCGAAACGAGATCTTTAAGCAAAAAAACAAAATAATAAACTTTATATATAAAAAAACTATGATTAGTATGTCAATATTTATAAGTTAATAATATAGAGTATAAAACACTAAAAATTAAATCACTAACTGAAGTTTTTAAAGGTAATAAATAAGATTTGTTTAAAAAATACTTAAGAATTAGTATTAGTAGAACAACTTTATCGTGTTATCGTGCGTGTCGTGTTATGATACTCAAACACGAACACGACACGGAAGTTATATCGTGTTAATCGTATTCGTGTTATCGTTCTACTATATGCTAGCACGAACACAGTTTTTTCCGTGCGTGTTCGTGTCGTGCTATCGTGTCGTGTCACAAATTGCCAGCCCTAGTGTAGCATCACGTTCCTAATTTACTAAATCACAACTTGTTTTTTAAACCAGATTTATTAAAAGATTACAAATAATGTCATATATATATATATGTAATTTAAACATTTACTTTTATTATTAAATTTAAAATCTTAAGATTACTTTCTATAGATCACCTGCTCTTCATTGCGGTCCACAACACCTTATTATCGTATCTCTTACAAATGAAGTCATAATCTAATACTTTAATCAATATAATTCATATTTCTATTAAAATTCACACAATTTTAATAGAAATATGAATTGTTTCGATTAGAAGAGTAGATGAAGACTTCATATGCAATAAGGATAATAATGGTGTGTGGCAAAGACGGACGTGTGACAAAGGCGGACGACAGGGAGCATTGACAAATGGTAATTTGTAAAAATTTATTTTTTAGTTATAAAATTAATGAAAAGAAAGATGTGTAAATTACATATAGTATCTATCTATATCTATTATATTATATTAATTCGGCATCGGAAGCCCTCTGGCTGACACGTGGACGGTTTGCCCTGTCACCGTTTCCTAATTTAGTTGGAATTTAATAGGGGTTCTATAAATTTAGATAAAAAATATTGATTGATTGAAAATTAAGAAGTATTTTTATCTCCTATTTTGGTCTCTACACAATTTAAAGAAATAAATTAATTAAAAGTTTCCTTTTAAATAGCAAATTTATACAGTTTGGCACCGGAAGACCATAGGTCGCCACGTAAGCGTTCTATTTTTAACCATTAAATTTTTAAATATTAAAACATAATGGCAAGTCACAAATATATAAATCAAACAACATTAAAATAATCTCAAATACTCTATTAAACGTAATATTCATATATATATATATAATGTTACATTTTATATGTAATATATATAATATTCTATTACTTAATTATGCAAAACATATTGATATTGAGTTTCTATAATAATCTCAAATATATTTTTTCTATAATAATCTCAAATATTCAAAAACATAATATATATATATATATATTTTACGTGAATGGTGACTCCCCACCTAATCAAGCCATATTATGGATGTGCACCACATGATGAGTATATACGTTCACAAACAATTATAGTTTATTAAAAAAATCAAGCTTTGAATCCTGTTCTTCTATCGTTTGTACTATTCATACTGAATTTTGTAGATAATTGATGCTTTATTTGATTTCTTTTTTCAAGGTTTGCTTTGCTTAGTTTGGTAGTTCTACCAATTATCTATTAATACATATGTTGTAAAACTTCTTATTGTATATTGAAGGTGCGAATTAACATTCGTTATTTAGGATTTTCGGAGCTATCACGAGAATGACTTACAAGTTTTCTACGGTACATAATTTTTCTTCGCTCTACATTATAAATTTCTCATGCAAACACCTACGTGGTAAATTGGTTATAATTATTCTCAATTTATTATTGTAAATTACATTAATTATTTAGAGGTTAATGCAGTTTTTCACCTACATGTTCCCCAAGCTTCACTAATGGTCATGCATCTCAATCTAAAACTAACAAGTCAGTCCTTCATATTATATATATATATATATATATATATATTCCATACATAGTTTAGTCGATTATTTTTAGATTTGTTTTGTCGTAATTTGAGTGATTAATAATTATACATTATTATTTCAGAACATCTTCATTGACCTATTTGAAGATGGCATGCATGGAGTTCACCAAGAAGATAAATAATTTTATTTTCAATCAATAGAAAAATGAATCCACAATGGATAAAAATAAAAATGAATTTAATATGTTGATATTTTCCTACTTTATATAATAATAAATTCTGGTCAATTTTTTTATTTTAAATTCCTTTAGTTTTACTTTAGCTTTGATTTATAGATATAAATCAGCGCATCTTCTAATATTCTTTTAATTGTTATTAATATAATAATATGGTTTCATAAAAAAGTTAACTATTTATACGCTGTAATCTACAAAATTTATATTTTGATTCCCCCGCGCGGTGTGCGGGCTAAGTAGCTAGTAATATATAAGGGAAGATGAGAGAGGAAGAGACTTTTTGGTAATGACACATCAACATGGAAGGATTTTCTAATGTTGACACCTAATCATAAGTGGCCAATAAGATATTGCCATAACATTTTATCAAAACTGTTTCCCGGTTCAATACTTTCATCCTCGGTTTAGTAAAAAAAAAACCCTCTAAAATCTATACAGAACACATCATTAATTTTTCAATTTATACAAAAACAAAAAAAAATAATTAAAGCTCTCATCCTCATCTCTCTTTTGTGCCGCTCCATCTCTCTAATCTATGCATCTTCGATCTTTATTTCAGATCGTCGGTTACATCTTCAATATTTAATGTCTAAGAAATATTTAAAGCACATCTTTAATTTAGTTGTTTTGAACGTGTAAAATTATATAAAGACACAGAGCAAACTCATGATGTACAAAAATATTGTAACAAAAATATATAAATTAAAGTGGAACATTTCATACAAATGATTATTTCATCCAATTCAAACAAATAGATATACAACCCGATCTTTACATTTTTTTTATTTTTTTTATCACTACAAATAAGTAAATTGTCTATTTATACAAAAAAAAAAGTGTCTACATAATGTTCAAACATAAATAGTTATCTTCTTTTTGTCAATTTTTTTAACAAACAACCCCACACCGTGCGTAAGACTAGAGAGCTTAGAAATTTCAATTTTTTTTCATACATTTTATTGTTTATAGTTTAACACGTCGCGCTCCGCGCGTAGCGCGTGGTCAGCACCTAGTAATTTAATATTTTAACAAAAGTGGTATAAATAAAGCAATAACTAAACTACAAATAGAACTTTCCTTTTACTATTTTATCATTAAAACTACTTTTCAACCTTTGTTGGTTTAATTATTTATTTATTAGCTTAATAATATTAAAAAAATAGTTTTTATTTTTTGTAGAAATACTTATTTTATTAAAGAAATCTAAAGCAATTATAATACAAATGTTAAAAAACAGTCATATCAGGAAAATTGTTTAAATTAAATACCCGCACAAACATAATAGATGCTAACATAACAGAGAAGTCTAAAACAACAAAATAAAAAGACAACTTTACAAACAGTAATACATTGTAAATAACAAGATAAGCTTAGAACAACAGATACCCTAAACCAAAGACAACATCTTAGTGAAGAGGGTACGACCTGTTTCAGTAGAATGGTCAAATGCGTGAAAAAGAAATGAGACTTCCACAAAGAAGACTTACCTAACAAAGACCCTGCGCGACAAGCAATATCAAAGAATACACCAAGTACAACAAAATCACAAAAGAATCCATTATCAAACAAACAAGACATCATGAGGGTAGAGATGATAGAGTTGATCCTATAAGATAGAAAAGCTCAAAGTCAAACTACCGATGCACCCCTATCAAAGAACCATCCGCGAAGGACTAGTACACGTTGGGGTGCCGAATGAAGTTTGTGCTTCTATCTAAGGATAATGGTTTTACAACGATGGGATATGACAGAAGTTGAATCTATATTTGATAGGCGGTGTTAGATAATCATGGGGTTGTTTGTGTGAAAAGTGAATCGGTGATTCTCCGAAACTTTGGCCCCAACTGGAATGGGTGATTACTAGTGTAAAATAGTAACAGATGAGAGAGGAAGAGACTTTTTGGTAATGACACATCAACATGGAAGGGTTTTCTAATGTTGACACCTAATCATAAGTGGCCAATAAGATATTGCCATAACATTTTATCAAAACCGTTTCCCGGTTCAATACTTTCATCCTCGGTTTAGTAAAAAAAAAACCCTCTAAAATCTATACAGAACACATCATTAATTTTTCAATTTATACAAAAACAAAAAAAAATAATTAAAGCTCTCATCCTCATCTCTCTTTTGTGCCGCTCCATCTCTCTAATCTATGCATCTTCGATCTTTATTTCAGATCGTCGGTTACATCTTCAATATTTAATGTCTAAGAAATATTTAAAGCACATCTTTAATTTAGTTGTTTTGAACGTGTAAAATTATATAAAGACACAGAGCAAACTCATGATGTACAAAAATATTGTAACAAAAATATATAAATTAAAGTGGAACATTTCATACAAATGATTATTTCATCCAATTCAAACAAATAGATATACAACCCGATCTTTACATTTTTTTTATTTTTTTTATCACTACTAATAAGTAAATTGTCTATTTATACAAAAAAAAAAGTGTCTACATAATGTTCAAACATAAATAGTTATCTTCTTTTTGTCAATTTTTTTAACAAACAACCCCACACCGTGCGTAAGACTAGAGAGCTTAGAAATTTCAATTTTTTTTCATACATTTTATTGTTTATAGTTTAACACGTCGCGCTCCGCGCGTAGCGCGTGGTCAGCACCTAGTAATTTAATATTTTAACAAAAGTGGTATAAATAAAGCAATAACTAAACTACAAATAGAACTTTCCTTTTACTATTTTATCATTAAAACTACTTTTCAACCTTTGTTGGTTTAATTATTTATTTATTAGCTTAATAATATTAAAAAAATAGTTTTTATTTTTTGTAGAAATACTTATTTTATTAAAGAAATCTAAAGCAATTATAATACAAATGTTAAAAAACAGTCATATCAGGAAAATTGTTTAAATTAAATACCCGCACAAACATAATAGATGCTAACATAACAGAGAAGTCTAAAACAACAAAATAAAAAGACAACTTTACAAACAGTAATACATTGTAAATAACAAGATAAGCTTAGAACAACAGATACCCTAAACCAAAGACAACATCTTAGTGAAGAGGGTACGACCTGTTTCAGTAGAATGGTCAAATGCGTGAAAAAGAAATGAGACTTCCACAAAGAAGACTTACCTAACAAAGACCCTGCGCGACAAGCAATATCAAAGAATACACCAAGTACAACAAAATCACAAAAGAATCCATTATCAAACAAACAAGACATCATGAGGGTAGAGATGATAGAGTTGATCCTATAAGATAGAAAAGCTCAAAGTCAAACTACCGATGCACCCCTATCAAAGAACCATCCGCGAAGGACTAGTACACGTTGGGGTGCCGAATGAAGTTTGTGCTTCTATCTAAGGATAATGATTTTACAACGATGGGATATGACAGAAGTTGAATCCATATTTGATAGGCGGTGTTAGATAATCATGGGGTTGTTTGTGTGAAAAGTGAATCGGTGATTCTCCGAAACTTTGGCCCCAACTGGAATGGGTGATTACTAGTGTAAAATAGTAACATATACCACAATTTCAAAAGAATATCTAACTTTGAAACGATGCACTACATTAGCAGCAAACCCTTTTTTTTTTTATCACAATCCTCCAACCAAACGAACAATATAATTGAGTAATGGGTGTGGCAGATGCCGTTAGAGCCCGTTTGGTCGCAACTATGCCGTTTTAGAGGAAGAAAAGAGGCGCCAACCAGGGATACTCCAAGTCGTTGATGGTGTTGGATATGATGTTGAATTATGCATTTGTCGTTGTCTCGGTTCATCCTCATCGTGGACGAGCACCCTAACACTCTGGTTCGTTGCTGGATCTGCGAGTACAGTGACTCGTCCACGTTGTGCTCATGTGGGTGGAGTACATGAGCAGACCACTATTACGCCCCGAAATCCACCTTTACTAGTAATAACCGGTAAATAACGAAGCCCCAAAAGATAATTTAATTAAACACAACTCAAATTCCATATGTATTATAATACATGGAGTCATGGTACTTACATAATCCAACAACTATTTATGCATAAATTCCAATGCAAAGGAACAATGTTAACTTGATAGTTCTAACGCGCTCTCTGAAATCAACCAAAATCCAGAGTTTCCACGTCATATGATACCGAACGTCTGACGCTCTATCTGATTACCTCGAACCTGAGGAGTTGACAACTTCATACTTCCACTGTGCACTTTAATACTATCCAAAATTTGACGCCTCGAAACATCAAATTGGATCGTCCCCCAAAATTGATGATCTGAAAAAGTATTATCTCATCATGAAACCGAGGAGTTGAATATGTGGTAAGTTGCTAGGGAGCAACTTAGTAAATAGTGGTCATTTATACCTATCAGATCAAGCTATCAGAAATATATATATAAATATATAAGGCTTTCAAATAACGTTAAAACAATACAGAGATAAAAAACTTTCATGAAACAAAACTTATCAAAATCATAAGTCAACCGGTAGATGCATAACTCGTCAAAAATCAGAAACGGATCAGAGTCAGAGGTTAATAAGAAACAGAGGGTTTGAACTTAATTGAAAGTCAGTACACAATCAGAGGTTTCGAACTTAATTGAAATTCAAAACAGAACAGAGTCGAACTTAATCGAAATTCAGAACATAATCAGATGTTGCTCTAGTATTTTCACAACGTCTACGATGCCTGCAGGAAGGCTCTAATGTTTAACCCCCATTAAAATGATGCAGAGCCTAGTTATGTCGTTGGGTCGATTCCAATGTTTAACCCCCATTGGAAGGATACATAGCTCATATATTCTGCTGGGTCGGCCAGAAGCGATCGATCTTCGTATGCATACACCAGAGGCGCTCTAGTAAGGGTTCAGACATAGCCAGACTTACGAGTATATAATCAGAGACATAGACCGAACTTCTTAAAATAGGTTTCTAGTATCGAATTTCCTATAAAAATCTTATATCGAAACTTATGACAGAAACTTTCTTGTAAATCAGTTATATCATAATATACATAATTCATAACAGAACTTCAAGCACTTGATTCAATTTTCAAAATACGAAAATTATATTCATGCTCGAAAATGGCCGTATCTAGCTTATCTTTGAAACTTCGTGCAATGCAAAAAATATTTATTTTGTAAATATAAAAATAAGTTTAATCTATTTACCTCAGCTAAAACCCCAAAACTAATGTCAACAGCTCCATCGACTCAATCTCCCTAAAAATAATACAATAATGAGTTTAGGACTCTCTGTCCGAACCACAAAGTCCACTAAATTTCCAACCACTTATTCAGAACTCAAATCTCCTAGGGTCTAATTCAGTTTTTCATATTCACTATTTCAATCACGGCACGTAAAACTAGGCAGAGATCTGATATCCCCTTATTCACTGCATTTTTTACTACCTCAGAAAAATTCTAAAAAATTACTGTATGTAGAGATTTCAATTACAAGTCCAACGCCGCAAGCGTCGCGTATTGACATCTGAGTGGCCCACACGGGCGGGTCAAAGTTGGCCGGACGTGGTCAACTTCATCTTCAACCGAATACCAAATTTTACATGTTGTAGAGCCAACTTCGGGAGCTTGGTTCTCCCTCGTCTGAGCTCAGATTTAGGTGTTATTGGTGTCTATATAAAGCCCTTAAAATGAACTACAATATCCTAGATTCGTTTTTGTGAAAGAAAGCTCCTCTGCACTGCTCTAAGTAGTTAGTTATACAAGAGGTTTGATTGAAACACAAACACTCACTCCCACTGCAATGAACTGCACAATCTACTAGTATTTTAAGAAACAAAACATCATCAACTAATTAATTAACTACTAGCATTAGCAATGAAGAATGCCTGTCAGTAGAAATAGAATGATAATAATAAGAAAAACTAAAAGATGATGATGAGAAGAAGAAGAAGATGGTGGTGCTCCACTCAAATCATGTCCACCAACGCTGTAAATCGCTCCTGAACTATCATCCTTTACTTTGATGCTTGAAGAACCTGCATATCATGTGCCCCCCAAGTAGTAGCATAGCATTAGCAATATATAGATTATTTCAAGAAAGAAAGAAACATCTCTTCTTACAGTTATACTCCGTCCATCCTATCACTTGATTCTCTACATCATATATAACAAGTTTGTTCGACAGCACCAAATCTGCAAACAAATTAACTCCAACTGAACAACACACTCAAACTACTAGACTAGACATATTTATAACAACAACATTTTCTACCTCCCAGAAGGGTCGTGTACTTTTCATCCTTACTGTTCTGCCAACCAAAGCACCAAGCATCTTCCTGATAATAATAATAATTCCAAGGGAAACATATCATTCATCTACACTACTTATCAGGTAGGTACCAACAAAACATTTCCTCAGAATGAGAAAAGCTTTCAAATACTTACACCAAGTTGGAACAAGTAATCATGAGGATAAACTGTCAATGTCAGTGAACCATCAAAGTAGAACTTCACTTCAGGAAATCCTTTATCAACACTGCAAAACCAGACCAAAAACAGGATGATGCTTCATTCATTTACTCGACTTCATCTCACTACCATGCATCACCTTCATTGCTAAGAAAGAAGCACTTCATACCCTTTTTATTATCACATGCAAGAAAAATATAAATGAACCAGCAAACATATTATTCCAAATATTCAATACAAGTACACCACCTACAGTCAGTCCATTGAGAGGCAGAGGCATTACATAATATATATAGATGCTACAGTACTTAATCTAACCTTCCAATGTACTGAAAACAAGTAAACTCCTCAACTGTACGTAACTTCAACTGAGGCTGCTGGGCCATGATCTGAATAATACAAACATTAGCCAGATAGATGGATCAGGAGGAAGAAAAACAACTGACATTAATGATAATATGTGACCGACTTAGTTCCAAAGAAACCTACAGCTTTAACTAGTGGATCGTAAATGTCTTCCGGAAGATAGGCTAGAGTTGTGCCACTATCAATTACCGTTCCTTTCTGATCCCCACTGTCAAAGACATCTGAGGGAAGTTGTAGAACATTGCCACCCACTTCAACAGCCTTCATAATAACATTGTAATGTGGCCTAAGATAGTAACGAGGTACAATTACAAAAGGTTGTTATAACACCTGACCTAAAGATTGGCTTGACATAAATTCAGTTTATCGTTCGTTTTAATGAAACAAAAGCATGTGATATGTATGTGAAAAGAATCCTGTAATTCAAATGGCTATCTTTTGTTTTGTCTAACCCTAATAATAATTCCACACAAAGTTATCAGAGTTACATGGTATAAGGTTTTGTGACATACATGTTAGGAACCATCGGAGTGGTATTTACTTTTGGTTGTATTATATTCCCCACAGCAAAAATTCCACCGCCATTTATGCCATTCAAGCAGTGCGCAAACTTCTTTTTCGTCATCCCAGCAGAAGCAAGTTGAGAAAGGATAGACGAATTAGCCTGCCCAAAACCAAGAATTCCATCAAGCGCTTCAGAGGACGACCCAAGCCCCCCAGATTGCTTTGCTGCACACCTATTCAAAAGGCAGAAATCTCACTAAACAAGTGAACTAACTGCGACGAGTCTTCAATATGTCAATCATGCTGAGAACTGAACAGTTCAATAAACATACAGAAATCTGTCAAAAGCTAGAAAAATTCTAATAGAACTACACTAAATATGTACACAATAAAAACGAGAAACCATCTGAAACTGAAATGAGCACTCAGACAAACTGACTGACTTAAACTTGTCGACAGTGATTGATAATCAGTTCATTGTGCAAGCGTCTCCTTGTTCATGGGCTGCAAGTCTGTCTTGCTTAATAGCTACCCAGAGTTGATGGATAGATGACTAAACAGATAGAGAAATGTCCAGTATTAGCAGAATTAGACTAACCCAAAGATTGCACTGCTATTGGTTGATGAGGTCTGGAAGTTGCCAATCACGTGATCTAACTGAAAATTATCCTTTATGAAGTACCCGCTTGTCGAGCTCTCATCTCCATAAAGAACGTTATACGGACAAGGAATATCAGGCTTGCAATAGGGAAGCGGACCATTGTTTGCCGAAATGCAAAAATCCTGATTACAAGTGACCAACTTCCCAGTGTGGGAATTTTTCGGATCATACGGTGTGAGGTCAATCTGTAACAAGATGATGATTATAGAGATATATTAATAACTCCATAGATATCCAGAGGAATTCAAATGACAGTAAATCATAATTCTATCATGTTGTGGCTAGAAAACGTACCCCAAGATCGCTTTTGGTGGGACACTTGTCGCAACCAACACAGTTCAGCCATAATATGTCACTTCCAGTGTCAACCTGTACATAGTAGTCCCTTGGTGGAGTGCCTATCCTAATCTTAGTAAAGTATAGCCTACACAAAGCAACAGAACATAGTTCATTTACTTCCATGTTTTGTAAGAGCAAGAACAATTTCTGGAAGATGAAGTAAATGTTAAAAACTGCAAAGGATCCCCTCCATTTAAAAATTTGTTATTTGTAGAACAAGCGTGATTGTATGTCAATATCATTTCTTTCTTCTACGATAAAGTGATAACTTTTTCACCGTAAGGTAAGATATCCGAGAGCAGCTGCAGCTAGACTGTGAGCTACCATTACAGGAAGTCTTTAAGTTCAAGAGTTTTGAGAACAAAAATGTGACGAAGAAGCAACAAATAAATCTATAGGAAGTTTACCCCTTTCTTATAGGAAAGCATGTTAACTGGGGGAAAAATGAGAAGAAGATAAGATATCGTCTGCAACACTAGGAAGGAAGAAGTAATAGGTTGATTAGGAGAGGCAAGCAAAGCAAGGGAATTGATGAATTAGCTGCCTGCGAGAGCTGACATGAAACAGGAACGAAATACGAAACTAACCCAGTCTTTGAAGGATCGCCACTGCCTCCCAATGGAAGATCAACGGCAGAGAGAAGCCTACTGTGACGGTGGGCATCATTGGATCTCATAGCGCTTAGAAGGGACAACTGATGTGCACCGGGTTTGAGCTTATTCTGAACCTCGAAGACGACATTGCACGAGACAGCCGCTAATCCCAGAAGCAGCACCACTACCGCCGCCAGCGGACATCTGAGATCCATTAATCAATCGCAGGCGGAACAGCGCAGTAGAGCTAAGTATGAATGAAATCAACGAAAGGAAGTAATTTGGGTTCTGCTTCTGATATTCGAGAACCTCCAATCCAATAGCTTCGCTCGCAGTTTCGGTGGTTGCTCTGTTTAACGAATCTGCGTTACAAATTCATTGTATTGTAGGAGACATTGATGAGACGTACACCACCATCAATTTTCTCGAGAGTCAGTCGGCAGATTATGCTGTTTGGATTGCAGTTCAGTCGTTGACACAGACAAATCCAGAGAATCAGAGCAATCCCTTCGTAGTACAAGAGAGCTAAATATCTGGTGCCTCCAAACGAATTTTTCCTGTTCCGTTAAGTTCATTTATACCTTTTCATATAAAAAAAGTTCATTTATAATCTTAAAAATGATTTTTTTCCCCGAAATATTAAGTTCAAAATATTTATTTATATTGTATGTATATCTAATCAAAAGACATATAATTTTAAATTATATATGAGTAATTTTTTAAAGTGTAAAAAAAAGAGTGAAAAAACTATAGAAAGTTAACAACTGCTACATGCCAGTTAACGATTTGATATAAATTGGAAAGAGAATCATGTAATGCATTGTCATGTGGCAGTTGTTAACTTTCTATGGTTTTTTCACACTTTTTTTTACACTTTCTAGCAAAGCCCATTATATATATATAATCATACGTGACAAACCTGGTCATTCTTTTAAAAATCAATTCGATAGGTCAAATTTTATGAAATTTCACCATATAATAAAATTGAAAATTCTAAACTTTAAAAAATTACATCTCTTTTAGTAGAGATATATTCTTTTTATTATATATATATATATCTATAAATATTATTTCTTTCATTCATTCATTTATTTATTTATTTAATAATAATACATTCTTTTTTTCCAAAATAATTATATCTATTATTACCTAATTTGCATCTCTTAACCTGATTTTTTAGGAAATATTTCATAATAAGACCTGAATTGTAAAGGAGAGAGCATACTACAATTATTTTAGTGAATATATATATATATATATTTCAGAATCATTGTACCTTATCAGTTATCATTATTATCATTATAAAGAGTGGTAAATAAAATAAGAGTGGTGAATAACAGTTTGTATTTTATTGACATTACTTTAAGGCCACATCATTTCCCGTCTCTTACTACAGTTGTTGTTATACATAAATATGGATTTTTCTATTGTCTCTTACTAACCACTAACCAGACTTTTGCTAATGGGTAGTTTGACCGTTCCGTCAGTTTTTCCGTTATTTGGTTAATTTGGATTCATTTGTTGGTCCACATTACGATTAGGGGTGGCAACGAAACAGGTATCGCCAGTACATTAGTACTTGGTTTGGTTGAGACCTGGTCTTCCAGTTGATGATGGCTGGCTAGCTACAAGTCCACGCTAGCCGGATAGCAGATACTGTCCAAACCAACACAATCACATGATAGTCTCAGCCAATCACACTACTTCTTCACTCTTCGATGAACTCAAAATAACACCAATTTGATAAACAAAGTTGCTATTTTTTTTTTTTATCATATAATATCAAAGAATGGACCTCACACAAACTCAAAGACTGCTCTTCATATTATTGTCCAGCGCAACACTTCATTTCACTCCTTATAGGTTCAAACACAATGACAACAAGAAAAGCTAATGATGTCTACTTCATTTCGCGAACAAAAAGAAAGAAAGAAAGAAAGAAAACACATAAAGCAGCAGCAGCAACCAGTCTGGTCTGGTCTGGTATGGTGTGATGTGGTTCAATCATTTATTTCTTCATTCATTCCTCCTACTACTTTGCCTGAGGGTGAGATGCTATGAAGTCAACAGCAAGGTTTATGGAGCTTATCTTGTCTGCTTCATTATCTGGAATCTCAAATCCAAACTCCTCCTCCAGTGCCATCACAATCTCCACCGAGTCCAAGCTATCCAACCCAAGGTCCTTCTGGAAATGAGCATCTGTTGTCACCTAGCTCAGACAAATACCACCACCATCCTTTATTGATATAAGATTCAATACACACCCACATTTCTCATACTTCATCAAGTGGACCATATAACAAAGAGGCCAGACTACAACATTTTGTATTTTCTTTTCAGTTATGATATGTGCTCACTTCAAAAACTCCTAATTCACAAAGGGAGGAATCAGTATGCCTTCAGCTACTAATATCAAAATGGTAGCCATAGCAGCTAAAATCCTAATGGTAGCCACTCAGTTATCACGTTTTACGTCACATGTATAAAAAGAAATCTCCTGGCTTTCCACCGATCTGACAAAAAAAAAGGCATGAATAGGTAGTCTTTTGTCTTAAAATCATTTCATTGAAATCTTTCACTCATATATATTCCCAACACACTGAATTCATCTATATATATAGCATATGAAACTACAAGAGAACCGTTCATCACCATGTTGTTCTAGCTGCTAAATCATGTTCCCCCACTTTGGAGTTGTATCTAGATCACACATTAATGTACTTAGCCTTCATAATATATTCGTGTACCATGCCCACTAACATCTATCTATTTCTATTCTACCAATTTTACTACTTTTTAATTAATTCCTGGAAGTAAGATTGGATTCCCTAGTCCCTACACTACACCGGGATTTAGACAACAGATTGGCTGCATTGGTGCTAATCATCGTTTATCCAGTATTCCCAAGCAATTTTTGCTAAAGAAATAATAATGAAAACTAGAATTGTTTAGAAGGGAGGTGTATTCCATTGAGCAGGATCTTCAACTTAAAACGTCCGAGTCAGCATAAAAGAGGTTCAAGAAAAAGGAAGCTTTGAGCTATCAGAGGCTGTCACAAGTTGATTAGAGATCATTCTTTCAGCGTTTTGTAATTAACTATTGTTCAATGCTCAGGTCCGAATCAGGTTCCTAACTTGCAGATATTCAACTATAGTTTTCAATCAATCAAATAAAAAAATAAAGTCGTCTTCCATTTAAGCGAGCAACCAAGACTAGAAGATATGCACAAAACAAAGGCTGCAGTAGTGAATTCAAATGCTAACCTTAGAAGGATCGACTTTCTGGAAGTTTTTAACGACCGAAAGGACCCGATCTGTAACCTCCGATTTGTCGAGGAAGGAGCCCCTCACCTCCTCAGAGAAGTACCGACGGAACACAAGATTAAAATTAAAGCTACTGCAGTTAAGAGTCTGTGGAATGGCCCTGGCATCCACTCTCAGGTACTTGAGTAAAGCAGTCTTCGCCATCGCCGCCATGACTGAGGATGCAGAAAGGCTGTTTGCCGAGATATATGATGCGCCTCCTCTCCTCTCCTCTCCTCTTTATGGCTAGTTGATTGATATGATAGGGTATTGTATTGGAAGGTCCCAGATATATATATAACGACGTCGCTTAGCCTGCGACTAATTAACATTAGGATGGAGCCCGTGCATATTCCGGGTGTATACACCTGAGAGAAAGTAACGTACCCGATGCTAGCTAGCTAGCTAGGGCCGGCCTGGCCTGCCTTGTGTATGAAATTGAGAGCCTTTCTTCTTCGGGTTATCCATCCGATCGATATATATTGATAGTGATTCCGATTGATTGATTCTGTTTTTCTTTATACCCTCGATCGATCTTCGGTTCTCTATTAACAAACAACATGATCTTCTTTTGGCTCTGCTTCTGTTCTCTGCTTTCCTTGGGGATCTGCATACTATTGTTCAGTTTCCTCTCTGCTGAAGGTAACTTGAAGCAAGCTCGAATTTAATGTCCCATTAAAAAAAAAAGAATCAATCATATAAAAGCTGCAGGTTGCTCACAATTTTGTTTGGGTCAGGTGATTTTACCTTGATTTCGAAAAGATATGTGAAACGCGAAGAAATTGAAGATAAGGCAAGCTGCTTCTTCTGGCTTTCCATGCCTCTGCTTCAAACTCTCCCTCTTCTCTCATATTGTTTTTTTTTAACTCGTCACAGGTCATTTGGATCACTGGAGCAAGTCGTGGAATTGGTAAGTAATACTGAATCAGAAATGTTGTAGTTTCACTTCAAACTTGGTCCTTCCGTGCTTTCATATTCTCGTGGATGTGGGCATTAGGGAAATGCTCCTTTTCCATCTGGTAGTTGATGAATTTGATTCTTTTTCCAATTTATATCCAACTACACCTTGGTGGCAAAAAAATCCAACTACCCATTGAATATGCACATACATCCAAGGTTGTTGCCATTACAGTTCAAAGAAATTTATTTTCTTGCTAAAGTGAAAGATGAGAAAATACCTTTTAGATGAACAAGTTGAAATACAATGTATTAGATGATTCATTTTGACCGCAACACAAGTTGTAAACATTAGTAGTTCATATTGAATTGAATACTCCTGCTGCTTCTTGCCTTAAATTTAATTCAAAGTTTTAAGTTTTTACCTGTATGCTGGGTGATAAGGTGAGGTCCTCGCTAAGCAGCTTGCAACCTTGGGAGCGAAGCTCATACTTTCAGCTCGTAATGAAGCTGAATTAGAGAGAGTTAAGAAACAACTTACTGGTAAACAACTAATTTAGTTGAAGCTGAATTTAGTCATCTTTATTATTAATTTATTATTGTTTTCTATTGACTGTTACTACTTTGCTGCTTATAAACTTTGCAGGTAAACATGCCCCAGATGAAGTGAAGATCATACCACTGGACTTGGCATCTGGAGAGGATATTCTAAAAGAGGCAGTAGAGAAAGCAGTTTCTTCTTTTCCAAATACCAGGGTTGACATTATGATTCATAATGCAGCTTTTGAGCGTCCAGTAAGTGTAGCCATCATATAGGGTTTGTCTGGACATGTTTCACAACTAAAACATCATAATGGGGTTCAACATCCTTCGACGTGCTACATTTCGGCTCTTCACACATACCAACGTTTGTTGCCCCTTGAAAATGAGCTGGAAAACCAAGCTTTTGATACTATGTTAAACAACATTGAGGTTACAAGCAGATTGAGCTATATCCAACCTAAAAGTTCAGCACATTTCGCTCTCAAGTATTGGAAGCTGTGTTTTCCATATCTCTATATAAGAAGTCATGTCAGATCATATTTGAGTACAGTTTGAAGGACCACCCCTTTATTAAAAAATCGCAAGCTCAGGATAGGCTCGGCCCAAGCTCACTGCAAAAGCTTAAGGTCATAGGTTACACTGTATAACTTATAAACCATTTTTTCTTTTAATTTTTTCATGTGGCACACTGCAGTTATGTGGTGATGTGTCTCTCAATAATAACTTCCTATGATTCTGTTGTTATGTAGAAAATTATTAGCTCTTCATGTACTTGTTATTTCACATAATTTACTATTTTTGAGTCATGGGGATAACTTTTGGTTTTTGCATTTTTTTTATAACTAACATTTTTGGTTTTTTTTTTTTCTTGTTGAACCACAAAAGTAGTAGTTTTTTTTTTCTAGTCAAAGTTCAAATGGTAGCTGTCTTCTATATTTGTAATGTGCTTCATCTTTGGCAGAAAACATCTGCTTTGGACATGACAGAAGAAGGCCTAAAGGTAAGAGAACTGCAAACAAATAGTTAAAACTGTTAGTAAGAATATTTGATGGGATAGAGGAATGAATAAGGTAAAAGAAATGCACCAACTCTGAGTTTTCGAGTGGATCCAGATTCCAATATACTTATTAACTGGAAATGCTTGTTAGATGAATGTGGAATATTCTTACGGTGCATAAATAAAATCACAGTATCAACTGCCGTAAGTACTAATAAGTTTCTTCTCATTTATCTCGGCTGTTTCCTCACACCTTTCATATTCAATAGGAAACCTTTAATGTCAATGTTCTTGGGACAATATCGTTGACTCGGCTTTTGGCACCTTACATGCTGAGACAAGGTGAAGGTCACTTCGTCGTGGTATGTGTTAATTTGCTGAGCATCATTATTAAGTTCATTATGACTTAAGATCCAAGTCCTTATTTCAGAGTTGAGTCTTGATAGTTTTCTAATGCAAATGATGCGTGCCTTTATTTGTGGAAGACAATACCGTAATATGGAAAAGGGAAATCAACCCTAATCTCTAATAGAGACTAAGATTAATTGTTGGAAGGTTACCTTTATTTCATTGATAATAATCTATATATGGTTTACAACACCCCTGATATATTCTAACAATAGAAATATTCTAACAAATATTATAGATCTCCTAAAGATATTACTTCCCCTAATATAGACATCCGTAGATAATATTGTATCAGCAAATGATGCCCAGTTCTTAGTGAAAGAGTGCAATTAACTGTGTTCTGTAGAATTGCTCACTGTTTCTAAGATTAAAAGTTGATCCTGAAGCTAAAATGTCTATAAGCAAAAATGCCTATGCAAGTTTCTTTTGCTAACCTTGAATTTTTTACATTCCTGCTAAAAAAAACTGCTCCTACATTGGTTCTTCCATTTTTCTGCTTACATTCTTCCTATAATTTTCCTAAATTGCAGATGAGTAGTGCTGCTGGAAAAACACCCGCACCTGGTCAAGCTGTATATTCAGCATCCAAGTTTGCTTTGAATGGATATTTTCACACTTTGCGTTCTGAGGTACTGTTGTCCTTCATGAGATTTGATTTAAAGCATCTAAGTATAGTAGGGGAAGTGCTATGAGCAGATATTGGTGTTTTTTATGCCATGCTCTTGAGCAGGATCTTGCTTTTGCGAGATGTGGCAACAAATCTGCTAGTGTTGTTTAAAAGAAGTTTTCTCTGTATAGTAAGCTAACATCAGACAGAGGGACAACATTAGCATGTTTCCTGAATTTCTGATTTGTTATATCTCCTCTTTGGTTAAAAAGATGTTCCGAATACTTGTACAAAATGTTATCGTTAACATTGCCATGCCATAGCAATTTATTTGCATATCTGATACAACCAACGACTGATGATGTGTTATCCTTTAGCATATCTTAGCTCTATTTTCCATCTATATCGACCCTCTTGATCTTGTCGTTGCTGTCTGTAGCTCTGCCAGAAAGGAATCAAGGTCACTGTTGTTTGTCCTGGACCGATAGAAACGTCGACTGTAGCATCTACTTCAAAAAAGATGGGTTTATTTGAGGTGATGTATTTTGTAGGATTTTATATATTTTGCTTCTCATTGTTAATCAACATGACCAGTTCGTTTCAAGTAGACTGTTTGTCAATACAGCAGGTGAAACTCTGTTCAATCCATGACTTTCTAAGGTTTAGATGTAAATGGAAGTAAAAGCAAGATGAACTAGTTGGTTTTTTTAGATCATTTGCTAGGTATTTCCTTTCCTTTTTTATGGAGACCAATTATGAACCCCTAAGATACCCCCAATATTATCTTTCATATCATGTCTATTCCATGAGAAATTATTGGATGAATCGGCGCCAACAGATGGCAGCCACTTGGTGAACCTCATCCAATAAAAAACCGGACATATGGCAAAAGCAGCTTTTAGACAAAAAAATAATTACTAAAAAGTGCCACATGTCAGCTTCTTATTAGGCGAACCGCATCATTGCCACATGTATTCATTCAATAATCTCTCCTATTCCATACACTTGATTTTGAACTTGTAGGTAATAATAAAGGGAAGAAAAAAATAGTGACAATATTTGTCCTCATTTCTTGCTCGTCTCACTGCTTCAATCATGAATACTACTGCATGGGTTTTTGTTCCTGGATAATTACTTTCTATACTGTATCTTCTCTGATGTGCAGAAACGTTTATCATGTGAAAGATGTGTGGAACTAACAATAATTGCTGCATCACATGGCTTGAAGGAAGTGTGGATTTCATACCAGGTATTCGCTACGAGGTTTTTACCCTTTGAACTAAATTATTTGCAATAACTACTGTTGCTTTAAAAGTAACAGTTGCCAGCCATTGGGAATAGACATATTATTTATTTATCAAGTGGTCATTTGGTGTTTGGCCCCCAAAAAGTGGATGATTTTGATTGTAAATTACTTGTGCAAATGATTGTGATTGAGTTAGTTAATACTGATGGTGCAGCCGGTTCTAGCTGTGATGTATTTGGTACAGTACATGCCAAGTGTTGGATACTGGCTCATGGACAAGGTAATTACTGGCCCTAGATAGTAGAGAGTTGGATTGATATGAGATATTGATGGGAATTATGATTTGTAGGTTGGTACGAACCGTGTGAAAGCCGCAGCACAAAAAGGCAACACTTATTCTTTAGGGTTGCTGTTTGGAAAAAGTAAAGCGGCATAAGAGGAGTGTGTAATTTGGAAAATAATAAAAGCTTGTATTTTGAACAAAAGTGGTATTACAAGTTTGTGTGGTAGAAGAAATAAACAAGGGGGGGTCTAGCTATTACAACTTCAAAAGCAAGCTTAAAATGACCTGGGTCTGGAACTCAGAGAGTAATCTTAATTTATCCTTGACATCAATCAGTCAAAGAAGACAAAAGGATTTCCTGAGTCCCAGAAATTGGTATCAGATGCTTTTTTATTTTTTGTTGAACTCCAAATAAAATCAGCGAGTGAGTTGTTGCTCTAATTTCAACACAGCCTCTACATCCCTTGTTAAGGAATGGAATGGAAATCTGGGGTTGAAGAAAAGTTGAAGGCTCCTCAAAATGTATGATTGGTTGAAGAAGATCCCACTGCCACGCCACCGGGTTGAATTTCTTCTCATTCTGTGTACTGACTGACTCTGTATTGAACTCGGCGGCATTCCGATACTGAATAACTGATTGAGTAACCAGAGCAGAGCAGAGCAGATGAAGTTAATAAGTAGTAGTTGAGTAAACTGGAAGGGAAAAGAAAAGGCAACTAAGAGAAGAGGCATATATATATACTATATAGGAGGAAAAAGAATAAAATTTGGAAATGTCCCTTTTTGTATGAAGCATGTGATGTGGCCCTGTCACATGTAGCGAGAGCATGAATGATATCAAAAGATGGAACAAACAATAGATAGTTGAATATAACAAATATGGTTTCAGATAACAAACAATTTCTACGAGAGAGAGAGAGTATTGCAGAAGAAGAAGGGGTATGAAATGAATGAATAGGGGAGGGAGTCGAGATATCGTACATTGGAAAGTGGTTAGAAGAAAGAGGCTTATGTTGAGAGCAAATCTCATGTACTGCTTGGTCCCTGGAGGAGAAGAAGAATCTTGAAAAAGTAACGATTTTGGAGAGAAAGCCTGCCTATTCGAACACCAGATATTGCTAGAAGCTCCATCACTATGTATTGTCTGCCTTGAGACTAAATTTCTCATCATAGTACATTCAGCAAGGTGAACTGGTGAAACAGCAGACCCTCCCTCATCTATTTATTATATTCTCCAAGTCTATTTAATACTATGTATCAGACTCAATAAATACATCATCAATTTCTATATTCTATTATTTTCACAACAAAAGTTATCTTGTTTTAGCCAAAAATAAAATGATCAATTTTGTATTTCTTATTAAACTCAATTAAAATCATAAGTAGATATATGGATCGATCTATAGAGGTTACTAATTATACCACAATTGACTGCTTTCAAAATGAAACTTCATAGAAAACAATTATAGACCATTCTATTATTTAGTTTTTTTTTTTTTTTTTTACAATTATTATTGTCAAATTGTGTACTATAATGCACATCTAAATATAATCTAAAGAAATATAGTCCTGCTTGATTAAATCAGATACCGATACGTAGTTTTTTTTTTTTTTTTTATAATTATATTGCTTTCGCAAGTTCTGACCGGAAGCGTTAAGGTTAACGTCCTCCCCAAGGTGGCGTCTCCGACGCGTTTCGACCTCGGGTTGCCCACGGGGAACACAACTCGCTTTACCAGTTGGTCCAACCAATACCGATACGTAATTAGTCGAGCAATTATGAGGTTTAAAATCATTTATAGAGTTTCTATGCTTAATTTTATGATACATCATCATGTAGTACAATCAACAATTTCACACGCACCAAAAAATTCACATCATTCAGTACAGTTAAATAAAATTTCGCCTAACTTTATTTTTCTGGCGAGTATTTGATATCTGCTGACATGATTAGTGTAAAGACATGCGTACGTATATAACAAATATATGTGACGAGTTATAAACTTATGTAAATATGTTCATGGGTGTTGTCATGTATAAGAATATATTAATCATGAATGTGTTAGCTACGGACGTATCCGATACGTACATGACTAGTGTGACGATACGGGTGCGTATGATGTGACAACGTGTTATTAATAAAAACATGCAATCAATCATGGGATGATGAAAACATGGATTATGACTTAGGATAAACGAGATGATCGTAAATAAATCACGGGTACGTAACATGTGAGCATGCATATGTCATGACTAAAAATGATATATGCCGTGATATGGATGTAAACATACTTAGTCATGATACTAAGAACTTAAAGAGAAATAGAGAGAAATTTATGACTTATCCAAAAGTGTAAACACTATTAGTGAAGATAGGAGAGAGAATACCCATTAGTTAAACCTCCACCCTTAATAGTTTTTAGGATCCTCTCCTTTCTTGAAGAAGAAAAAACTTTGGAGTAGCAAATTTGGGGGCCAAGCACATTTGAAAACCGAGCAATTTTGGGGTAGTCATCCAAGCACCATAACCGGCAAAATTTTCGGCAAGGGAAGGGGAGGCCACAGCACAGCTCACGGCAGCAGGGACGACGGCGCGTGGCTGAGCGGCGGCGTCGCGTGGGTGTCCGACGACGACTGAAGTTTTTCGGCGGCGGTGAACGGCTCTCCGACATCGTCTCGTGGTGGTGAGTCTAATTCCGGGTATGGCTAGACCCTTCACAATTTTGTTTAGGCTCAATTTGATCTTAATTGTCTCTTGAAATTGATTACTCTAGAATGCACACAAAGTGTTTGTTAAAATTCCTAAAAGAGGTTAGTTTTCCAAATCGACCAATATTTTGGCTAAGTGCTGAAAATTCTTAAACATGATAATAAGTATAATACTCACATCATGTGTAGTGATTATTGTCGACATGTTGCACTTTGACGTAGATAGTGTTCGAACATTCTTGATGTCGATTATTGATAGTTGATAGTTGATAGTTGATTTTTTTTATCTCCTTCATGATAAAACACTTAGAGAAAATTTCTTGATGGTTGATGTTCACTACTTGACATTCGTCGTCTGTCGTCTGCTGATTGTCGTCTACTACCATAGCAAAACACATAGAAAATATTTCTTGATTGTTGATGCTTGTCATATGTCGACTGCTGACATAGTGGAACACTTAGAAAATATTCCTTGATGGTCGACTTTGTCATATGTCGACTGCTGACATAGTGGAACACTTAGAAAATATTTCTTGATAGTCGATACTCTGTCATATGTCGACTGTTGACATAGTGGAACACTTAGAAAATATTTCTTGATAGTCGACACTTTGTCATATGTCGACTTCTGACATAGTGGAACACTTAGAAAATATTCCTTGATAGTTGCATACATGTTGTAGACCTGCATTTAATAGAATATACATGCAAGTAAAGGCGTTAGTGCTATAATCATATTCTCACTTGTTACCTTAAGAAAAGGCATAGTGTCATGTAGTCGCGCGTAGATCACATAACGCACGTAAGTGTCGGGACGAGACCCATGTCGACATAGAGTTGCCCCCCGAGAGGGATGTCCACTATGTGATGTATAGAGACTAACAAGTCTATAGATATGTTGTTGTCTTCATATGAAGAGTGTTCGTTGTTTAGTGCTCGCATAGGTAGTTGTCATGTACATGTGCACTGATCAAATTGTTATCTGCCTTTGCAGGTTAGATTGTTCGGACGATTTCTTTGAGTTCATATTTGCAGCTAATCTGAGATAGTTTCCATGAGTAAGTCTCTTAATCCTACCCCGTGTGTTACTTTATGTTCAGATACCGGCGGCGACGACAGAGGTGACCTAGTACTTTGGTAACAACCGGAAAAGTGAATAGCTATATATGTTGTATGCGTCTTCCTCCGGACTCTGTCCATAGTTGGAAGTTGTATTCCCATATGACGTACTTCCAGGAGTTACCCCAGGACAACTCACGGTGCCTCCTGACGACATGTCCACTGTTTACTTAGGGCAGATTCTGGAAGGCCTGCGCTTTCCTTATTGTTCGGACCTGGTTGATCTCTGACAATACTATCAGCTCTCGCCATTGGATCTTGCGCCGGCTGGGCTCCGTGTGTGGACTTGCTTCCGAGTATTGTTTCACCTAGGGCTGGCAATTTGTGACACGACACGATAGCACGACACGAACACGCACGGAAAAAACCGTGTTCGTGCTAGCATATAGTAGAACGATAACACGATAGCACGAATACGATTAGCACGATAAAACTTCCGTGCCGTGTTCGTGTTTGAGTATCATAACACGACACGCACGATAGCACGATAAAGTTGTGCTACTAAGACTAATTCTTAAGTATTTTTTATACAAATCTTATTTATTACCTTTAAAATCTTCAGTTAGTGATTTAATTTTTAGTGTTTTATACACTATATTATTAACTTACGAATATTGACATACTAATCATACTTTTTTTTTATATATAAAGTTTATTATTTTGTTTTTTTGCTTAAAGATCTCGTTTCGGGTTGTACAACTATATATCCTTACACAACACGATAGCACGACACGAACACGCATGAAATTATCCGTGTCGTGTTCGTGTTTGTAAAACGTGGCACGATAAGCTAACCGTGCGTGTTCGTGTTCAGTAAGTTTAACACGACACGATTATTGACACGCACGATAGCACGAATTGCCACCCCTAGTTTCACCAGCAGTCGTGGCATTATTCCACGGTTATCTTCCGTTGTTTCAACAACTTCTGCGTTCAAATATAGCGGGGTTGTGTGGCGTGAAGATGCGTTGGCCTTGTCTCCAAGAAAATGGGTTTTCCTCACTCGGACTTGGAGACGCGGAGTAGGAAAGTAATGTCCGGCTTGCTGGGAAAGCTGACCGTTCCGGCTAGGGATGGCAACGAGAATTGGGGCCCGCTGACCCGCGGGGCCCCGGCCCGGTTTTGACCCACTGACCCGCCGACCCGCGGGTCACGGGACGGGTTCGGGTCGGGCCCGGGTCCGGGTCTAGGGCCGCGGGGCCCCGTTGACCCGCCCCGAATTTCTAATATATATATTTTTATTTTTTTAATATTAATATAATGTAACATTTACTAAAAAATATGGTTAATATAGTACCTATATAAATAACATGGACTAAATCATAAATAGATGTATATTTAGATTATTAGGATTAGTTAATTTGGATTTGGTGTTTGGATTTGAATTTGTATTTTGTGATGAATTTGATGTGTTGTATTTGATTGATGTTAGATTTATGGTTTTAATTTATATACAATGTAATATTTTGTCAAAAAAAATTGTATTTAATATTGATAAATGAAAAAAAAAAATTCACACGGCGGGGCGGGGCCCCGCGGGTCGACCCGCGGGATTTGTGACCCGCCCCGCCCCGACCCGGGAGGAACAATTTCCCGGGTCCGGGTCAGCCAGGCCGACCCGCGGGGCGGGTCCGGGGCTACGAAAACCCACCCCGACCCGCCCTGTTGCCATCCCTAGTTCCGGCTTTCATTGGCGACATCAATACTTTTTTGTGTGTGATGTCGGCACTACTTGGGATATAACACTTGTTGTAGAGGCTGATCCTGCACCTGCCTTCTCTGAGCTCTCTTCGGACGACAATGAGGTTTTGAAGTATCTGTGTCAACAAGCGTGCACTTATCAGTGTTTGTTGCGTGCATCAGATCAGGAGTTGGTTGATGTTGGGATTCATGTGCTTTCTTCTGAGGATTCGGTATGCTGAAAGCCTTTATAATTTCTTACTATGTTGTTATGTAGGTTGGTTTGACGGAAAGAGCTCGTCCTTGCAGACGGATCCTGCTCATGTTGTGCCTTCTTCCAAGAAGTTCGTGTCGTCTTCTGCTCCTCCTCCACCTAAGGCTTCCGGTCCTGGCCGTAGCAAGGGATTGACGAGTAAGATGTTTCCTTGTGATTTTCTTTTTGACTTACTACTCATCCAAGTTGTTGCTCTTAACTTTTCTTTATTTGCAGGTCGCTCACCACTCGTGACTGAGCGCGTCGTTCCTGCTCCCAATTCCAGCGTTCTAGCTAAGAGATCCGACACGGCGGCGCGTGCCTCGAATGATCCTAAGCGTGCTAAGGTTGGTGCGACAAACCAAACTCCTTGCGGGAGGGGAAAAGGAGTGGAAAGTCACACTGATGCGTCTTTGCCCCCCGGTCGAGGGACCGACCCGTGGAGGAGCGTACTCCTCGTCGAGGTATATGTTGCAAGCTTCTTTCTTTTGCTATCCTTGCCTTATTTTGATTGTTGTTTGCTTCACAGTGCTCCCAGCACTTGGGCGTGCTGATCTGATTCGTCCTTTGGAGGGCGACATTTCTGGTAGTTGTTGGGATCAAAATGACGTGGCTCTAGAACTTCGAGTAATGGACTTCGAGATCTCGCAGCGAGCTAGCTCACTCAGGTATCTTTCTTGACCTCGTGGGTACTTAGTCTCCTTTGGTGGCTTTATGCTGGGCGAGGACCTGAAAAGAGGTGGGGAAGGCTCCTGATTCCACTCCGAAGCTTAAGTCAGTAATGGATATCGAGAGAATATTGTAAAGTATATGATAGAACTTGGCCCTTAAATAATGAAAGTGAGCCCCTATTTATATGGAGATCTTTACCGACTTTCTCAAGGAGGCGGCTATTATGCATTGATTGGCTGTTTAATGGCGGTGACTGCCTTTACTTGATTGGTTGAGAAAGACGGTGCGAAATCAGTAGGTGACGAGCAGGTCGCTAGCTGATGCCACTTTCTTCATATGAAGGTTTTCGTGGTATAGAGGGCGGCAAGCAGGTCGCCAGCTGGTGCCCCTTCCTTCGGAGGGAAGTCTTCCCAGAGGCGGCGAGCATGTCTCCACCTGTCCTTTCTTAAGAGGGAAGGTTTCCTCCAAGTATCTGATGGTCGACTCGACTTGACTCGTACTTTAGTAAGGAAGCTTTAATCCTCGACTTAACTTATACTTCAACAAATGGGAGCCTTGAATGAGTTTCTCGCCTTGTCCTTTGTTGTCTGGTGGGTCGACTTCTGTTTGTAGGGTAGTCGACCATTCATCTTTGTCTCCTTATTCCAGACTTGAATGGTCGATCATACGTTCTTTTGAGAACTCGACTTTTACTCTGTCGACTCGTACTAGGCTGCCTCGAATCATATCCAAAACTTGCCCCGAGACATAAGTCATTAGTCTTTTAAAATAAAGGGAATGAGTTATGTCGAGTACCTTTTATGATGAGAGGACTTTGCCCCTCTGCAATCAAGGAGTCATTAGGGACTGATCTTCTTCGTAGAGGCGACTTTCGGAAGTCGTGGAGAGAGTCAGTATTACGACTGGTCTCTTGTAGAAAGTTGAAGGAGTCAGTAATATGACTGATCTCCTGTGTAGAGGCGACTTTCGGAAGTCGGGGGACGGAGTCAGTGTTATGACTGATCTTTTGATCGTCACCGACTGTAGGAAGTCGAGGAGTCAGTTATGACTGCGCCGTTGCCGTCTGGATCTCTCCGGGCTTCCGTCATTGCCGAGTGGACCTCCGGACTTCTGCCATTGACGACTGGACCTCCGGGCTACCGCCGTGCCGACCGGATATCTCCGGGCTATCGCCGTGCCGACTGGACATCTTCGGGCTTTCGTCGTTGCCGACAAGACATCTCCGAGCTTCCGCCGTTGCCGTCTAGACCTCTCTGGGCATCCGTCGATGACAACTGGACTATTCGGGCATTTTTCAATATTCTTCGTATCAAAATCAGTATTTTTTGTCATAACATCCGTCTTGCGGAGTCGTATTAGGGAATAAGATATGTTATAGATAAATATATTTTATTATATTCTGATAAGTCTAGATTATGAATAGATATATTCTTAGTATATTATCAGATTATGTTTTCATTATTATATTGTTATAGATTTAGTATTTTTTATAGATAAAGATCAACAATACAATTCTCATTCTTCTATATTGAGTACGGGAAAACATCACCAAAAAAAAAAAAAAAAAGGAATACGGGAAAACAAAAAGGCTTATGTTTTCTTCATTAAAAAAACAAACTCTTCATCGGAAATTGTTGTGACCTATATGTATAATAGGGTTAAAGGGTCTTTTAGTGCCTTATTTGACCAGTGTAGGCTTTTGGTGTCATATGTTTTATTTTGTAGGTTTTTTGTGTCAAACGTTTGCATTTTGTAGGCTTTTGGTGCATCTGTTAGTCAATGTTAAGTTTGACCGTTAAATACTATTATTTTTTTCAATTTAGTCCTCAAATTTATACACCTAACTTTTAATTTTTACAATTTAGCCCTAATAGAACTTTGGACCCAGTGATTCAATTGGGTCAATTGAATCCTTGGGTCCAATTGACCCAGTCATGGTACGACCCATGGCTGGTTCGGACTACGACTGGGGTCGCCAGACCTGGGCGACCCGATTCGTGGTCCGACCCAGCCATGAGTCGCACCATGGCTAGGTCAGATGGACCCTAGGGTCCATTTTGGTTCTTTTAGGGATAAATTGCAAAAATTAAAAGTTAGGTGTATAAATTTGAGGATTAAATTGAACAAAATAAAAGTATTTAACAGTCAAATTTAACATTTGATTAACGGATGCACCAAAAGCCTACACTGGTCAAACATATGGCACCAAAAGACCCTTTAACCCTTTATAATTTATAATATGTATATAAAGTATACATACAATAAATAAAATATTAGATTGAAGGAAATCCAAAGGCAAACTGATGAAAATCGAATAAAGAGGGAGGGTGTAAAATATAATTGTGGCCTCTTGTTGATGATGATGTTAATAATTTTCAATTTTTGTCCGAGCATGAGAATTATGGTTAGAGTCTCGTGTTGATAACGTGTTGTGAAATTAGTAAAATAATAGAATAGAGAACTTGAGAATGTATACATGATTTCATTTATATAGAATTACATAAACTCGGAGAAGAAGTAAATAAATATAATAATATATATACGTCATGAACATTCATAAATATATATTTATAATGATTTTAATTTAGTGTATATTAACCAACCTATCTATTAGATTCATGGACTATTAATTATTAATGAGGTATTGAGTTTAACAAAGAAAAGAAATTACAAAAATAATGGAGATAGATATTGTCCCCTATTGCTTGATTGTACGTTCGACGGCCAATGGTTGATGACACAATATATTTTTAATATAGTACTTTTTTTTTTTTTCTTTTTCTAAAGGGTGATTCTAAAAGGATATGTTGATTGTGTGAAATATTATACTTTATTTTTGGTGAGGTGTTAATGTATTTTTGATGTAGTAGAGATTATGGAATGGCAAATGACACAAAGTCTACATCATAATAGCTTAGCTAGTGGTGTGGTGATGGCCGGATAGGCATGGCCATTGGAAGTAAAGGTTATGGTGGTGGTGAAATATGCCGCTTTATGCAATAAGATTTTGAGGTGGATTTAACTTGTAAGCTTATCCTTTCTATTTTGGGGAGATTCTCTTGCTTTCTCTCTATTCTTATTTTTTTTGGCCACTTCTCCATTCTTATTTCTTTCTCGTAAAATATAAGAAGAAGAAGAAGATGAGATAGAAGAAGAAAGTGGACAAATGAAAAGGTGACGAATAACACACACCCAAAACTAAAACACTCCCACTTCCATTTCTACCTAATCTTTACAATTAAAATATCATTTAAATTTTCCTATTATCTTTTTCCTCAACGTGTTTTTCCAATCAAATTATTCATGACCGGTTATTATTGATTGGCGCTATAACGGAATTATACTTATACAAAATCTTTAAGTTATAATATTATTCTCATGCAAACTCATTTTTAAAATTAAAAAAACATATTCATCTTGTTATGATTAATGTGTTCTAGTGGTTACAAAAATTAGAAGTATATAATGTCATATATCATTCAGAAGGTTATTATCTTTTTTTTAATAGTGAAAATTAGATTACTACAAAAAAAAACAAAAAAAGTGCATAGTACAATATAGTTCCTAAACACATATTTGATCATCACACACTCATTATAATTTCTTGTTATTAAAGTACAAATCTCCAAAGAAGAATCGTCAAAATAATATAAAGTGGAGTCTTGAGCTGCTCATCTTCGATCAAAAGGTCTGCAACTGCATTGTTTTCCCAATTGGTCTGCCTAATGCTGCACATTTTGAACTCACCATAAACTTTATGCAATATGAGACTTTGAGTTTCAATGCCAAATAACTATCGTGAATATTCAAATAACAAACCGATAAAGCATCTAATTCAATATGAAGAGAGCCGATGTTAAAATTTATAGTTATGTTAAGAAGGTTATCATCTTTGGTTGCACGTGAAAAAATATGTTTGTAAATTACATTACCATAAAAAAGTTATGACTATTTAATTACGATATTTTTTAGTAAATAATATTATAGTAAATTAATTAAAGAAAGAAAATATTTTTGTACATGTTAAATTATATAATATTATTTAATAATGTAAATGCTGACACAATACTCTTGTTGATTCAAAGGCATTCTAAAGCTTAAATCCATTAATTAATTTGGTTGTAAACATAATAATCACAACTATAATTCTCTAGATTATTTGAGTGCAGTAGAGTGTAGAGATCCACAAAATATATCCTGTACCAAGCTTTTGATTGATATATATATACGCACTGTATTTTATTTTGCGTCAAACCAATATATGTTTACACTAACACTAGTACAGGGTAAAAAAAAAAGGAGAAATATCTCCGTTCTCTTCTCTCTACCACCAACCACAATAAAACCTGGGATTCCAAATGTGTCCCACAACGTACCGATCAAGAAGAAAGGAGTTGTGCGGATTCCAAATGGGATCTTCTCTACATTATTTTCTCATTCAATTCTTCATAATAATTGTGGCAAAAAAAACGTCATAATAATTATACACCAAACCAATATAATTAGGACAAGTGTCCCACTATTTTTTTAAGCTTTTTTTAAAACCCTAAGAATGAACCCTAGAATGGTGGGAGCAAAAAACACTTGTCACTATTAGATTGGTTTGGTGTAAACACCAAGCTTACACAATAATTTTCCCTAAATTTGGGTCATCCTTTAAAAAAAAAATATCATACAGCAGCCTCTCGGCTCTTTTTTTTCCCATAAAAACCTCCACTACAAGAAAAAACGAGTTTACCTACAAGCCAAATCGGTCGGAATCCAAACGGAGGTGGCTTGCTCCGGTCGTTTTCCGTCCGATAGGGCCTCTCGTTAAAATGATAAAAGGGACTCGGCCGGAAACGTTCCTGACGAGTAAAATCGGTCGCAAATGTTTGCTGAGGGGAAACATCAGTCGGGAAGGGGACGGTACATTAAGTCTGTCGTTAAATTTTCCGACCGAAGTCCTGCCGCTGTTAGGATGGCAGCAGAGGCCTGAGAGGCTGCGCTGCCGCCCTCTCGACTCCAATTGGTCGGTGCTAAAGCTGTCCTAGGGAGCTGCATCCTGGTGCTACTGAATATGCGTCTTTAGTATCAGATTTTTAGTTTCCGATGAAAGCCTTCAGACTACCATTGGGCAAACGTTAATTACGCACATTTAGTCATCCATTCCGTTAATACTGAAACCTTCAATTGCAGTTGCTTAACCTCGTTGTAGTATCTCGTCTTCAGTTGTTCCGACTTCGACCCGAAATACTACTACGGGAGACAGTTACAAGTATTAGTTGTCGACATTTAGCAATCCTGCACTTGATGCCAAAGGTAGTCTGGCGAGTCGGTGTTAGGTGAATTCCAATGTTAGGCTTTGGTGTTGGTTGGTTCAGATCAAATAGACGGTTTCTGAGTGTAGAAATGAACTGTTATATGTTGCCTTCACCGTATTGTGGGTCAATCCTGAAAGTTAATTTTTAGCACCGCATGTTTCCATTGCTAATAGCCACTTGTTGAAATGTCAAATACTGTTTCGACATAACACATTTAGAATCGGCTGGGTTCAAGTCAAATTGATGGAATTAGGTACTGTGAGCAAGTTCTCGTATGATGCTTTCCGAAAGTATACTTTTATTCAGTATATGTTATGTTTACGCGTTGGACAACATCTGATGTAACAAAAATATTTACTCATACATTCATAACAGGGTATGTCGACATATTGTGTTTACAGGGTATGCCCACTGAGTCAAAATCAAGCAGAACATTTCACAACCTGCAAGAAAAATATATCCATAAAAGTATCTTCTGGACACCGCAGATTGTCGCACGTTTATGTACAGCCTGTCTGTAATAGAAGCTGTAGTGAACCCGGTGCTAAGACCTGAAGTGGTCAAGCTATTCAAACCTAGGTAGATGTACAAATCAGACCTACAATGCATAGACAAGGTAAGCAGCGTACTAGGGGGAATAAGATGATTAGAAACAAAAGCAGTGTGTAATTTTACCTGAGTCTGCCGTATCACCAGAATTAATGTCGATTTCACCGTTGGATTGGTGGTAATTGACAACAAGGTGAGTGGATGAGAAGACTTGATGAAGAAACTACTTTAATATAGTGGGATTTTACCTAAATCTGTCGTATCACCGGAATTAATGGCGATTTCACCGTTGGATCAGAGGTAATGGACAACAATGTGAGTGGATAAGAAGACCTTTATGAAGACAGTACTTTAATATAGGAGAAAAAATCTAAATACTTGGCCAAACAAATTCAAATTTCCTCCAATTGCCACTTTTTTCTCCCTCATTTTAAGCAGAAAATTCAAAATTCAAATTCCGACAGAAATCAGAATGTGTGCAATAAAATGTGTGATAATGTTTTAAATAATTACATGTACTTGCCATTGTATCTGCTTTTGAATTTTTTAGGATAAAACGTAGTAGTTTATTGAATCATATTACAAAAAATTTGTACAATTTTGGATGTTCAATATGTGTATGAATACATTTATTTATATTAATAAAATGTTCTGCAATACATAACTTGCAGTCCTTATGTAAAGATAGGTGGATACCAGTATGAAGGAGCCGTATGTAATAAACTATTGTAGTGTGTTTGGTTCATATTACATAAATTATATGTTCCACCCACTTTGAATTAATACCACTTTGAAATGTATAACCACTTTATATATCACAAGTGCCGTGTAACATGTGATTTATCACTAACTATTGTCGACATGCAAGGACATCTGCCGACATAAGTACATGTTATGCTCACCACACGTTGGCGGGTCTTTTGGATGAAAAGTATTTGCTTTATCTTCAAAATGAAACGACTTTACCGCGACAACGATAATTCTTACTACGACAATGGGATTAATGTATCAACATAAACGAGAATACTTTGTCTTACCAGGAAAATGATAACATTTATATACGGAATATGTATCATGACATGGATAACATTTAGCCTGAAAAGTAATATATTTTTAAAATACGCAGTTTTCACTTTAAAAAATAAATAATTGGAGGGTATGTCGGTGGGGAAGAGAGCTTCCACCTATTGGTGGGTCTGTTAACTCGATGGGGCATAAACAAAGGCATATATTATCACTTGAAATCAACGGTCCCGATTCGTTCACAGGTCTCACCATCCGGCTATAAAATGAGGGTGATTGGTTTTAATGTACAATAAGTCATAAAGTTTATGCTTCTTCCCACTACATGCAGTCTTATCCCTTTTAGTCATAGATTTTGAGTTAACTTCTCGTTCTTAAATGCAACTTCGCATATGTTTGTACTAATTTTTTGACTTAGCATTTTGTGTTTGCCCCCATCGTGTTAACATGAAATCATGTGGTACTTTTTCAATCATGGAATGTCAATGTTGTCGTAGATGGCGTCGAAGAGACAGACCTATTGGTTGTTTAATTGATAATAAGGTTAGTCGCGTTGTTTTCAATAGACGCATTATGAACTCTTAGGCTCTATGTACATTTTGCAAATTATGTCTCTACCAACATGCCTCCCACTAGTTTCTGGGTTCACGTTTGGGAAAATTCATAGGGAAATTGGTGTACGTGTCTGGATGATGTTGTCTTTCTTTTGCCTAGTGTGGTCGTAATTAGTTGTTGGAGGAGATTCGAATTAACTGTTGATGAATTAATGTCAACGACTTCTGAGGGACTTCTGCAAAGAACATTTACCTGATGAAGATACTACCATTACATAGGAGGACGAAAATGAAGATCGATATGAAAGTAACTATCTTTCCAGTTTTGGACTGTTGGGTTCCGGATGGCGAGAATTTTCTATTGCTCATAAACAAGTCGAAAGAGATGACTCCATGTTTTCAACGAACTAACCACACCGACTTCAACAAAGTAGTGTAATTAGAAACTCATCCAACAATATTGTTGGTCTGTAATATCTAGTCATATGTTCACATTAAGTTATGTTCACAATTTGAAGTTGAATGTGCACGTTCATGCTGACAACACTTAAAAACTATGTCAGCCTATAAGTATTGTCATGCTGACATCTCTGTACATTTATGTGAGCATAGTAAAGTGAAAGCATTCTAAAGATGAGAGAGATCATGTCAATAGATTGTACGTAACACGGAGTTCATATATTTGTAATTTAATTATGGCATTTCATTTGACATTTGTAGATTAATGTTGTTATATGTATATATATGTATGCAACAAAAAAAAAAGATGGTTGTGATCGAAATATGTGATAAGTCACAAACTAATTGTCAACAACCAAATACCTATGTCGCACATTGTGCGATTAAAGAGATACATGATATCAATACGTTGAATGGCTTGAGAATATTTAAGCAAATAAGAAATGTAATTGAAACATTTATCATCATGTTAATGTTATTTGCATCAAAAGTATAAACTATGTCAGATAAATCTGCTATCACGTTCAAAGTGATAGATATCGACTTTAATTTGTGCATATGGGAAGTGTGAAAAACCAATGGTCGGGATTATGTGACTGTTAGCTTTGCAAGAAATACAGCGTGGGCGTTAAAGGGCGGGTTTGTCGGTGGAACACAGTAATTACCGTGTAGTTTGGCCTAATTAAAAGACTGTGTGAATTACTTCAACCCATCGGCTATAAATACGAGGCGGTTCCTTTCACTTTTAATTCACTCGCAACGGTTATGATTCTTCTATGTTCAGTGTTATGCCTTCATTAGTCTAAGCTGTTGAGGATTTGTGCAGGCCACATCTTTTTCAGGTTTTGTAATGTCTCCTGCTTACGAGTTCACTTCTTGTTGTTATATAAACGTGACCCCCTGTTTGTTATATAAACGTGACCCCCCTGTTTTTTCTGTCATTGATAGGATGCAGCGTTCATTCATCTTCACCCCGTTTGACAGTTGTTTGGTGAGTCGGAATCCATCATTATCGTCGAAGCGCCTGTCGCTTCTATCGTTGATGGCGTTGCAGACATACAACAGTCGCATGTTTGTAAGTTTCGTCATACTCTCTAAAAAGATGTATTATGAACTCTTGGCGTCATAGAAAGACGTATTATGAACTCTTGTAAGGAAGGGAGGTTTGCCTCCCCACTTATGGGAGTTTACGTGTGCGCGGGACACCTGCCTGCTTTGTCGATGAGCTCAAAAGTGCATGCGAATCTCAGGATGACAATTTAGTTTGCAGTACTTTGAGAAGCCAGGTTCTCGCGCACATCCATTTGAGCAAGCCTTCATGATTGTTTAAGTCATCGTTGTTTAGGTTATGGAGCCCGTAGGCCCTCACGATTTATCAAGTCATTGTTGTTGAGGTTATGGAACGGACGGTAGAACTGATTTTTTTAAAAAGCACAAGCAAAACCCGATTCACCCAATTCTCTTTCACTGGACGTGAAATAGAATCAGGTGACTCTTATTTTACATGTTCATGGAAAAAATATATTCAACCGTCCCTTGCTGTATTTCTTCCTTTTGTACTTATTAGTGTTACAAAGTTTAAATGGTTATAGTGGCTTATAGGAAGTAATTACTTTTTATTGTCTGTATAAGTCGGAAGTTATGTCGACATAATATACTAACGAGTTTATTTTCTACTTTACCCATATATTTTATCCTTTTTTCACTATTGGGAGACGTTTTATGTACTCACAAAACTTTGTCAACACAGTTACGTCAATTGGTTTGTTGAGGTGTGTCGAAATACCAAACCATCTTTCTTTTCTTTGTAATTTTCGACATACCAATTTATATATAAGCCGACATAAATAATTTGGATGCACAGTACAACTTGTCAGATGTGTTTGGATGTAGATCACAATTTATATTTAGAAGGAGACGATACTATCACTAAAGGGATACGATTTTCAAGGAAACTCACACTATTAGTGAATCCATAATTTATGTTGACATATTAGACACTTGTTTCACAATGATAGCAAACACTAGGAAAATGACAACATATATGAACATATGATTACCAATACAATGATAAGATTTACCATGAAAATAACTTAGCCGTTAGATAATTTTTCAAATCTTTCTCTGTGATATACATGTCGTCGTTACTGAATGAATCTATGGGGTTTGTGACAGCCCAATAGTAGGATTTTGGTGACATTTACTTTCCTTGGTGGTTTAACGGTGGAGATTAGTAATTACAGGGCGGTTGGGGGTTAAATACTTTGTGGATTGAGTTAATGCAATGGTTTAACAAAAATTACTATTATGCCCCTTTAAATCAACAGTTGTTCTCATTGTGAGAGAACAACAGTTTAAAATACATGTGTTTAGACAAAATATTAAGTCGGGACTCCTGAAAGAGAGTCGACGACCAATCATACTCAGAATGAAAAAAAAAAAAAAAGGACAAATAGTCGACACCAAATATTGAGAAAGTCGACAACTCAGATCCTTCTTGATGACTTGCGACAAGTCCGCTCAAAACGCTCCATCTTAAGGTAAGATTCGAGTCGACAGCCAAGCACAATTGAAGAAACCTTCCTCCTAAGGAAAAGACAACTGGCAACCTGCTTGCCGCCTCATAGAAAACCCTTCATCTTAAGGAAGGGACATATGGCGACCTACTTGTCACTTGTTAGCTAAAGAAACATTTCCTCTTAAGAAATGGCAAGTGGCGACCTGCTTCGACTGCTAGAGGAAAACCTTCATAGCAAAGGAAAGATGAGGTGACGACCTGCTTGTCACCTACTTATACCGACTCCGGACAGAAACCCTCCCAAGAGGGTAGTCGCCATTTAAATTCGGTATATTTCTCCTATAAATAGGGGAACACTTTCATTATTTATCTAAGTTACATTTATATACTTTTACAGTATTCTCTCAAATTCCATTACTGACTTAAGTTTCAGAATGGAATCAGGGGCAAATCCCCAACCCATTTTCAGGTTCTCGACTGTCAGAAGCTCTAAAGGAGACTAATCACCCCTCAAGGTCGAGAAAGATACCTAGAAGAGCAAGTCGAATGCGGAACTTTGAAGTTCATTACCCGAAGATTCAGACCACGTCATTTTGATCCTAATATTATGCCTTTCATATTACTTGCAAATCGCTACCGAACATATGTAATTACATGAGACTCATTCAGTTAAACAGTTTAACTCCAATAGTTTGGTTCCTGTGATAATGGTGACATGAGTTTAACCAACTTATGCCAACATAGTAGTAGCTTAGGTTCAGTACATGTACATAAGGTATGTAAGCACCTCGAACAAAGCAGCAACTTCATACCAAATATCAAACGGTTCGATACACGCAAAAATAATTAAAGTGACACTACCTGTTAATTAACACAGAAGCTACAAGAGCACAAACATAGCATATATCAACAACGAGTATATGGTGGCAATCAGAGTACTTTCAGGAGAAATATCAAAGTGAATGTACTGGCCCTTTCCTAATTTGTTCGCGAGGTAAAAATCCCTCAATCCTTTAGTAAACCGGAATCGCAGAAGACGTTCACGCACTTGTAGATGATTGTACCTGTGCTTAGGAGGTGCTATTTCAACATCTACTGTCAACCTCACTCCGACATGATTTTCAATCTCCACTTCACTCAAGCAGTCAAGCCCATTGTAAACAGCAAATCTTTTTGGAATAGTCTGCACAGTCGAACAAAATTGTCAATACTTATACAAAACTAGCTAAATAAATCGACACTTCCTAATCGTCTAATCAAGTGCGAGATTAGACTACAAATTGAACTTACACAGGTTGACTTGCTACCGATTACTGTGATTTTTCACTGAAGACCGCGGTTGTGTCCACCAATGACGCCACCTAAACGACTTGAGTCATCAGATGAAACTTCTTCCTCATCACCAGATGAACAGTTTTCCGCAGGTAAAGGTGCTTCTTTCAGAAGACTGTATTGATTAAAGACTTGAACAAACATCAAATCTTCTTCGTCCAGTTTGAAAACGATCGTATCTCCAGCCGTTAGGAAGATATCATGTGCGGATTTTTCCCAACCGTCGGTGAATGTGCAACTGGTGATCACATTGTGAGAGTCTCATTTCTGTTCCAACTTCACATCCCAAATACAACCATCGGAAAAACCTCTCACCCCATACGTCAAACGCAGTTTGTATCGGCCCTGCCTCACCATCTAGAATATTTCTCGTCGAAGTACCTAAAATCAAAATTCTCGACTGCACCTCCACTTTTTGGATTAGTCTATAAAAAATGTGAAGTCGACATTTGGAAGCCTTCTGATGTGAGTTCGAATCCGGGGAAACATGCGTGGAAATCAATCGTAAAGGTTCCATCAGATGAAACAGTGAAGGGGATATCAATCGTCACAGCTTCGTCGATTAGCAAACTCGATTCATTCCAGCTCCGCTGATTTCATATCGCTCGCACAAGTAGAAACTCGATTCGTCACTTCCTATTAATTCATGTACTTGATCTATTCTCGATTCATCACTTCTCTTGTATGTTCGATTTTAATTCCTCAGGCCTAGGCATATCAGATCTGAGACATCTTAACTCAAATTGCAATCAATTTGGGATAGTCTGAAGAACTATTGGAATAATCGACTATGCCTCCTCATTGTTGCTACTCGAGCGTTGTAGAACGGTATGAAGAACACCTCGCTTGCTGTGTTGTTGGCCTGAAGAACTCAGTTGCCACCTCCGACAATCTTGAGGTCCATAGATTTCAATTAGATCGAGCTGATTACTTGCATTGTTAGATTTTTCGTTTATGTATCCCAAATATCAATTTGGTTAGTATGTTGCTGATCTATTATCATTATAATTATTATAAAACCGAATTTTAATTTTTCTAGCTGGCCTATTTTCTAGAAGCAGTCTCTTACAAAATCCCTCACAAGATGATATTTGTGAGGAATTTTTCGAAAATCCCTCAAAGAATTGACCCTCACAAATTGATGAATTTCTTGTACCCTCACAAATTGATGAATTTCTTGTAGTGAAAATAAACGAGTTCACTATATCATATATAAGCTCGGACTCTATCAAATCTAGGAAACAATATATGTAATCAATATTGACACTATATTTAACATATATTACTATTACCAAAGTCTATATCTATTACTGGCTTAACGAGTCTTAGTTAATGGCCTTCTACTTGACTTGAGTTACATGCTACGAGTCTTCAACTTCAAGCAACTGCGTGCGCCCCAGTTGTTCCAATTGATTTTTTTTATTATTTATTCAAATAGACTTTATCTTTGTATTATTATTCCCTGCAATCCATATTTATTAACACTTACACATACATACTGTTATACTAGAAAAATTATAATAAATTATACATTTTTTAAAAAAATAAAAATAAAAAAATTGAGATGACGGATGCAGATGGAATGGATGGGGGGATAGTAATGAGATAATTTCAATATATATATATCATCATCAAATGCAAAAAAGAAAAGAAAATGATATATATAGTAGGAGAGGTAGAAGCGTAGGAAAAATAGATATATAGCAGCGACGAGAGATTAGGCACAAACAAGCTAAGGTACGTGAAACATGAAACTACGTACCTAAACTAAACCCTGACACCACTTGGTGCGTCAGTCGTCTAATATAGTAATTTGTCGGTCAAGATAAGAAAGTAGTGAATATTCCATTGAAGATATAGGTGGATGTATATATATAGAATTGGTGATCACCTTTTGCCTGCTTGCTTGCTACACCAGAACCTAATTAATTAATGAATTGATCATAAGCCAACATATATATTATATATATATATATAAGAGCATGCAAGATTTGTCAGTTAATTGGCAACTCTCCCGACCGGTTGGCCGGTAGTCTAAAGATATAAGACGATCACGAACAAGAATATATATATACAAAATGCAGTTGGGTAATAAAAAAATTCTTTTTTGCAGAATATATACAGTTGAGTTGGGTAAGTAATTAAGTTGTGAGCAATTAATTAAGGGGGGGGGATTATTAATAATTAACATGAGTTTTAATTAGGTGTGTGGAAATGAAATGAAATTTTAATTAGGAGGTAGTATATGAGAAAAGGTAATGAAATAAGTAAATAATAATTAATGAATGAATGATTCGTGTGATATAGTTCACGTATGGAGACTTTAGTGTCTAAGGATGTCGAGTATTTGGAAGTCTCCATCAGAAAGAAAGGCTTTAGCGTTGCTAGAGAAAGAGAGGAATCCACCACCCATATGTCGTCTTTTCTTTCTTATTCCCTTTTCGCGGTTGTTCTCCATTACTAAATATATATTATATATATGGACAAGGACGACTTTTCTTTTCAAATTATAATGAGCTAGCTAGCTAGCTAGATATATATATATATCCTTAATTATGCATGATCCACGAAGATTAAAATTAAGCTAGCTAGCTGGTGTATGTGTATTTATACTTGGCTTTAATTATTAAATTTGCATGAGTTAATAATAATGATGTTTTAGAGGCTGGCTAGCTTTCTTTCTTTCCCGGCCGGTAATTAAAGAGGAGATTTTTAAGGAGATAGATTCCAAGTGATAATAAAAAGTAGCATATCTTTCTCTAGCACACCCTCCTTCCTTCCTTCCTTCCTTCAGTACAGCAGTGTATATATATATATATATATATATATATATGAGTCATTGAAGCAGCAACCAATTAAGCTCTAGCTAGATATATACTAGCTAGCTAGCTCTCTCACTCACTCACTCACTTAGTCGATCTGTATATTAATACATATAGCAGCTAGCTATACTTAATTTTATATTTTCTTATCTGAAGGGAGGGAGAAAGAGAGAGAGAGAGGGAGATGCCTAGAGAGAGAGATAGAGAGCCGCTGGTTGTTGGGAGAGTGATAGGGGATGTGTTGGATCCATTTACAAGGTGTGTAGCCATGAGGGTTACGTATAACAACAACCGAGAGGTTAGTAATGGCTGCGAGCTCAAACCTTCCCAAATTGTCCAACAACCCAGAGTTGATATTGGTGGCGATGATCTCCGCACCTTCTACACATTGGTATACATATATCTCGTAATTAATTCATTCTATAACATCGTCCTATCAAATTCCATTCATATAATATTTATATATATATTGCCATGCACATGCAATATTATTTAATTAATTAATTAATTAATTTCAGGTCATGGTGGACCCTGATGCACCCAGTCCCAGTGACCCTAGCCTTCGCGAATACTTGCACTGGTTGGTGTGCTTAATTATATTATTCTCTACGATATATATGATGATGATGATGAATGTATATATGTATATATATAGGTTGGTAACTGATATTCCAGCAACTACGGGTGCAAGCTTTGGACAAGAGATAGTGTGCTATGAGAGTCCTCGGCCATCAATGGGGATACACAGGTTTGTGTTTATACTGTTTAAGCAGTTGGGGAGACAGACAGTTTACGCACCTGGTTGGCGACAAAACTTCAACACCAGGGACTTTGCCGAGCTTTATAATCTTGGTAACCCTGTTGCTGCCGTCTACTTCAACTGCCAGAGGGAGACTGGCTCCGGTGGGAGAAGACGATAGACGATCAACTATATCATTTTTACACCACCCCGCCCCCTACTATTAATATAATTATTATTATTATATATTACCATACTGCGCGCATGCATCTCTCTGTACCAATGCAATGACCGATTAATTAATGAATAAGACCATACAACAACCTATATATATACTTATATATATCCTCCTAATTTCCTGCTTGTGATATTATTGTACGTTGCAACAAAAAACAATCCTTGTGATATACTTTTCTCACTCTATACATACCTATATATGAATATATATTATACTTTTTGTTATATATAATATCTATCTATTACATAAGCTGAAAATTTGAAATTGCCCTCACATAATATAATATGCATGTGTCCTCACAAAGAAAAAATAGTTATTTTTTTCTGCCTAACCCTAAAAACCCTAATCCATATTTTTTATTTAAAAAAAAAAAAACTCTGCGTTGCAAATTTTTGAAATCAACTTGTCCTTGTGTAGAACTGCATGCCTCCACCAACATCCTATATGGTCGCCCGCTAGCTATCCCTGTCTGCCGACCACGGATACTAGATGCTCGCTCGCTCGGACTAATTAATTTGTCTGCCCAAATTAATGTTCCCATCTTTTCACAACGTAAGCAATTATATATATATATATATATATATATATATGTTGCCATCTTGCAACTCGATTATATTGTCGCCTCTGTTGCTTACTACCCTTGCTACTCGATTGCAAGCATTGGAATTGGGTTCACCGCGAACAGGTACGTATATATATATAGTGGCTTCTACTTCCGATCTATATGTGTATAAAAATTATTATTAATTAAAGGTTGGATTAAACTTTTAGTGATGAAACTTAAAAGAACCATATATTTATATGACAAATAAAAATGATATATAAATCAATTTATTTCCAAACTCACACTTGAACACACAGTATTATGTGAAAGTCTACTCCAAAAAATATATAGCTACTAAAAATGAAATCACATTTGTACTCATCTTAGACTTCGACAATGAGTAAATGACATCGTTACAATACAATAGAAAGCAATAAGTTTTACGTACAATGTTAACCAAAATAAATGTTTACACACAAGTATTAGGAATGTGAGAATGTTTCCACTTATTGTTAAGTGAAAAGGTAAAAGTAACTTGGATGTTTTATTTTTTATTAAACTTCAATTCATAATAATCTATATCTATACACTCTTAAAGATAGATGTTGGACAAAAGTTATTAATAATCATAAAGATACATAAACTTTCCTTGTAGATAAAGTTAATACAAGAAGGTTATATCATTCTATTCCTATGGTCATCTCTTAAGTATTTGCCAATCAATTCATCAAATCATATATAGCTTAAATAAACAGAAAATTTAGTCATAATAAAAATGTGAAAGAAATCCTTCTAAGACGTTTTACTATAAAATATCCACATTAATACTACATAATGGAAAAATAATGTCAATAAATGAAATATTTTTCTTTTTATGAAATTACATTAGTGAATTTTTCCTAAAATGAAATTCTGGTTTAAAGAATAATGCAAAAACAAGGTTATTACTATAGCATATATAGCTACTACGACTTTTCCAAATAGAGAGGTTTAATGGTGACTACTTCACAACCAAATAAAAGGATCTATAAATCACACTAATATCAAAAGTTGAACTACTAATATATATCTCTCTCATATATTAGAAATTCTCAAGTAAGTGTCCTAATAATGAGAATGATAACCTTCAAACTCATGACTTACTACAGTTTCTTTTACGACATCCTTAGACTGACAACAACTTATAGTTAGAAATTAAAACAACACTTCCCAATCAATTAACTTATAGAAAACACCATTTCCCAATTAATTAGAAACATTTTCTTTCAATATCAATTCATGAACATGAGAACCGAAGATTGGTGAAGAGAGCCAAAACGAGAATTAAGACGTCATATGACAGAAAGAAGATAAATTTCATAAGCAAATTGTGATTGCGACGATTATGTTATAACATATATGAAGATAGGAGTTGCTCAAGGCCTATAAAGATTAAATAAATGAAAGATGGATGACATTACATTGGATTCTCAGTATAGTCCCGTTCGGTTCGGAGGAGCGAAAGCGTGACTGTTTAGTGTAATTCAAAACTTTTAAAACTAAAACTAAATAGCCAAGTTACATAATGAAAATTGAGCGGAGGGTGAAGATAAATATATATGTTTGTTAGGTTACCTCATGTTTGGTAAATCTATCATTTTCTTTTTTTGCAAAACCCTTGGAAGTCTTCTCGGTGCAAGTCTGCTCTTTTCACATGCTCTTACTACGATCATTTCACAATTAGCATAATAAGCATTACGATGCTTCACCAACTTGAATAAATGAAGTTTGGTGAACACTAACAAGCTAGTAATTGAGACGGAAATTGCTTTTAACAACGTAAAGTATTACACCAGCGAAACTGGAATAAGATTGACATTTCTGGTTTGTACTCACCAGTAGCAGTTGTCATTGTCGGAGAGCACCGGGCCGTGGAAAAAATGGCCACAACGGAGAAAAATACACGAATGGGAAGGTAAATTGTCGAAGACCTAGCAGTGAGCGGCACTGGATAGATATCATAGCAAAAGGGGTGGTTTCGTGTAGAACCGTTGAAGGTAACCGTAATAAGACAAATATAAGGGAGTTCAACCGGTTGGGGAACAGAGGGATTGACAAATATGAGGGAGTTCAACCGGTTAGGGAACAGAGGGATTGTTTGAAACTAATAAAGAAACAAGCAAAATAGGTTTAAATACAAGGCTAAAACAGTAATCCTGAAATATGTAGGACATAAGTTCACATATAATTAACAAGTAATTTGTATGTCTATGAAAATCGAAATTGCGATCCGTAGATCGAATGGGAAATACGAAGTTTTAACTAAGGCACGTGCGGATCACGCTCTCCTTAAGGCAATTTCGCCCCACCTCACCCTCAGGTTATGGTTATGCAACGAGGTTTAACACAAGGGGCGATCACCTCCCAGGATACAACAGTGTCGTTGACACGAATCGTGCATACAATTCGTTCAACCGAACCGAACCAATACCTGAACTCAAACAAGAATATTAGACCAAAAATTGATCGAATAAAAACGCTACGAAATTTAAATAGAAACGTAAATTCGAAAGCGGTAGCAACTTCGATTCATCGACCTTCCAAACTACTCGTTCCAGATCTCTATGTAATGCACGAGATGACTTGTCCTACTATGGTGTTGCATGGCGAGGATGATCACATTATCCACCTTAATCTCAATCGGAATGGTGTGTGGTTTTAGCAAATTTACATATATATGTATGAGATGAAGGGTGGCTTGCATGTGAGGATTGTTAGAAAATGGGCTACACAAACTTTCATTTGGACTTCTCTAATTTTATTTGGGCATTTTTATTCTCTTTTTTACTTAAGCCCAAATTTTCTCAAGCTCAATTTTATTTTGTTGTGAATGGAATTTGTGATTTGTACCACATCGAAAGTTTTACTTTCCTCCTCCCTTCTCCTCCCCAATATAAACAAGCATTTCCCTTCTCCTTTTTGCACATTGAGAAATGGAATCTCTTCCATCTTGGTTGAGTTCAATTTTTCGGAACCCATAATATTGGGATCCAATTATATTTTCTCATCCTCTGTTCTTCGTGTTGACGAATGCAGAGTTCTTCTAGGTTGATTTTGACTTATGTCGTGTTCAACCTTTCTAGTTGTTTTTAGCCGTTGTCGTCGGCTTTCCTGTTCTTTGTTTGAGTTTAGGTATTGGGTTCGGTTCGGTCGAGCGTGTTGCATGCATAACACGATTCGATGACACTGTTGAATCCTGGGAGGTGATCGCCCCTTGTATAAACCCCTTTGCATAACCCGAGGGTGGGGAGGGGCGAAATTGCCTTAAGGAGACTGTGATTAGCACGGGCCTCAGTATAAAAAATACGTATTCGTTTTGTGTCAATTTTACGTATAATTTCGGTGTTGACTATATTTTGCATGTTAACTTGTATAGTTACTTGTAAGTAACCGAAATTTGACTAATTGCTTTTTAGTCATTGAATTTTAGAATAATGCATTTTGGTCCTCGGACTTTCTAAATTTGCATATTTACCCTCAATATTTCCAACAATCTTAAGGCAATTTTTATTTGTTGGTTTTATTAGAGGATGCTTGATTGAATTTTGAGATTCAATTTTTTGGAGAAAATTATTTATTCTCTAAAAGTTCACAAATATTGTCGAACAATGATATTGAAAATGTGAACATGCTCGAGAGCACATGCGACTGATAAAATCGCTAAGGCCATTTAGGTCGTCGAGACTGGTAAAGTCGTCAAAAGCCGTTGAGGCTATTAGGACCGTTGAGGTCGCTAAGTCGTTGAGACTACTATGAAAAATCGAGATGGTCAAGGTTGTTAAACCTATTAAGGCATCCGAAATTGATATGTTTGCTTGGTGACTTGACCCACTTTAGCCGTTGAGGCTTATGGGGTCGTTGAATCCATTGTTGAAAATTGGATTAAGAAGTCGGTTAAAGCCGATTTAGAGTGTATGACAATTGTTATGGAAATTTTATTTCCTTGTCTAAAACACTGATTATTACATTTGATATAAATGTACGTGTGAATCAACGAATCGATTGCACACACCTGAACCTTGGCACGTATGTACGCCGCGATATGTGTACATGAGTGTTTACTCAGAAGGTTAGCTCCGTGAGGGTTTGGTTTTTTCAAAACCAAGTGTCCAGGTTTATTTTCTGTCCAACAGAAGAAAAAAAAAAATTTGATTTTTGTAATTGAAGTGATTAAACTTAATTACTGAAATCAGAAATTCAAATCGTTATTTGAATTTTAGTAATCTGAATTTGATGTCCCGGATTACTATTGTGGGGTCGGGTACGAACCACTCGGACTTCTTAAAAAAAATAATAAAAAAAATCCCAAGGAGTTGGTTATAGGTCCAATGTTTGAACGCTACTCAATAAAAATGTAGCTAACACTTGGCGGACAACTCTAAAATTGGGAAAGACCACCATCTTCACGATGTGGTCTATAAATGTTATTATTCTAGCGAGTGATGCTATCACATATACCGACGCCTTGATTACCGAGGTTGGACACTCGTTTAGGCCGCCGTCTATAATGCAGGGAAAGTCGCCGAGACTTACTTCAAAAGTTGAAGTCAAAAGATGGAATTCTTTTTGACAATTCTGAAAAAAAAAATGAGGAGGAAGCGTCCCTATTGGGAGCACTCGAAATCGTCAAAAGAACTGTACGTTAAATACAGATAGACGAAAAATTTGATTGGATGAAGTTGAATTACTTTAAGTGTAATGGCCGTAGTGCCTGAATTAAACATGAATAAAAATATTTTTGCATTGGTCGTAGTGCCTATAATGAACATGAGATAAGAATGTTCCTTTTTGTGCTGAATTTGTGGCACAATAATTTAGAACATGTTAATTACGATACCTTGCAGAGGTTATCTAACATGGTTCATATTCCTAAAATCAAAATAGATCAAGAACTTAAATGTGAAGTTTGCATTGAAGCGAAACTTATTCGGCCGAAAGGATTACCGAACTTCTTGGTCTAAATACATAGCGAAGTTTGTGACTAAATATATGTCCAAACGCGAGGCGGGAATTAAGTACTTCATTACTTTCGTAGATGATAGTACGAAATATCGCTATGTGTACTTGATGAAGGAAAAAAATGAAACAATTAACAAATTCATGGTTTACAAACAAAAACTTGAGTTTCAACTATTAATTGTTTTCGCAATGAGAAACGCGGCAACGAATATTCTCTGTTTAGAGAATGTTGACTTAAACACAATTTAATCGGTGAAGTCATTGCACACCGCATAAAACCCCGATGGAGTTGGGTTGCGGGTTCGATCCAACTGGGCAACGTTTTAATGTTTATTTTGGACTAATTAGTATTAATAACGTTGTCGACGGTCAAGGTTTTGGCTTAGTGGGTGAATGGATTGTCATTAGGCATGCATTAGATAAAAATATGAAAATGTTGTTTTGGCACTTGCGGTGCAACAGGTTGAGGCCTTTTATTGGTCTGAGGATCATACCGTTTGAGAAACGCAACGGTCTGAAAAAAAAATGTTGATGTGTTAATGGTCTGAGGATCTACAACGATAAAAGGATGATCCGAGGATCAATGATGATGTGGTTGAGAATTAGTAATAACTTCATACCCAACTCGTGTGTTAACACATCACATTTTTCTGGTAGAAATTAAAATAGTATGGTTGAGACCATGTTTGTTTTAGGGTTGTGACGGGGTAGCTATTTTAACTAGCAATTACCTTTTGAATAAGGTACCCCATAAGAAGGAAGGTAAAACTCTGTTTGAGTTGTGCCTTCGAATGTGGGGGGTGTCTTGCTAAAAATTATGATACCTCTACGGAAAAGACGCATACATTCCCTAAACCGTTGATTGCATTTTCATAGGGTTTGCTCAGAATAGTAACGTGTATCGATTTGAATCGAAAGTGTCAAATAAACATAAATATACGTTAATGTAATCAATAAATGCATATTTATTTGGAAAATGTATTTTTAGCTAAGTCTAGAGGAGAGGCAAGCATATGAGACTATAGAGGAAAAATAGTCAAGACCGAGAACATGGAGGGCATGTTGAGGTTGAGCTCATGATGAGTAAAAGGGCGAGGATTGAAAAATCCTATGGTCCAGTTTTTTGACCTATATGCTTGAAGCCGAACCTTAGACTTACCACGAAGACGTAAACTCTTCTGAGAGACCTCTATGAAAAGAGGCAATCAATAGTGAAATTGAGTCCATCTTGCATAACCACACTTGGGAGTTGGTGGATCTTCCGCCCGGAGACAAACCGTTAGGCTACAAGTGGATATTCAAACGTAAAATGAAAGAAGATGGATCAATTGATAATTACAAAGCCCGACTTGTCATAAAAGATTATAGACAAAAGGAATGGTGGAATTATTTTGATACATTTTCTCCAGTAACTAGAATCACATTCATAAGGATGGTGCTTGCGATTGCAGCCTTGCAAATTCTAGAAGTACATCAAATGGATGTGAAAACAACTTTCATACATGGATATTTAGAGGAAGAAATCTACATGGAACAACCTGAGGGTTTCTCTGCGCGAGAGCAGGAAAAGAAAGTCTGTAAGCTTGTCAAATCTATGTATAGTCTTAGGCAGATACCTAGATAATGGCTTTATAAATTTGACAGCGTTTTATTGGAGAAATGTTTCAAAATAAATAAGTATGAAAAACGTTTTACGTTGATGACATACTAATCGTTGGAAATAATGATGAGGTGGTCCGGTCCACTGGACCTATGTTGAATTTGAGTATTGACCTGAAAGACATGGATCTTACGATATGATCTTTGGATTAAAACTCATTAGATCATCAGAAGGTCTCATTCTAAGTCAAACTCATATATTGACAAGTATTTGGATAAATTCAACAAAGATGACAAGAACGAGGTCAGTACTCCAATAGATACGAGTAAGTAATTTCAAAGAATAAGGGAGAATGGTTTTCCCAAATTGAGTACGCTCGGATTATTAGAAGTGACATGTACTTAATGTCATGCACGTTAGACCAGATATCGCTCACGTTGTAAGTGTACTGAGTCGATATACGAGTAACCCTAGTGTTGTCCACTAGAACGGGGTAATCAGGGTACTTAGGTATCTGGGACATATTCGTAATCATGGTCTACACAAAGAGATATCCTTATGTGATAGAATGTTATAGTGATGCAAAATGGATATCCGATTAGACACTACCACCTTGAGTATAAGGGGTTACGTATTCACCTTACGAGGTGGAACAGTGTCGTAGAAAGTCCTCAAAACAAACAGTCATAGCCAGATCGATGATCAAGTCTGAGTTATTGTACTGGAGAAATGTGCCGAAGATGCAGAATAGCTATGTCATTTTCTCGAGGATTTTACTAATTGGCCAAAACCTGTGTTAGTGCAAAGATTGATTAGTTAGTTTTGGTTTAATCCAAATTAAATCCAATCTAATGAAATGTTGAAGAATTTCTTTAAGAGACAAAGTTAAAGCAGAAATAAGTGGTGCACCCCCCATTTGGCATGAAAACCTTTGTTAAAGGTTGGGAAATGGGACACTTTGCGAAGCTGTTGTCCACAAAAGAATCAATCTAAATTTAGATGTTGGATTAACAAAATTATTCCTGCAGGAAATGATAGTCTGAGGACTTTGTTGGTTTGAGAACATTGATGCAACGTTGCGACGATCAATCTGTATAACACAGTATAACACAGTATAACCTGCATAATGGAATGTTTAGACATATACGTCATAACTCCATTAGACAGTTGCTCTCAAATATATTTATTGTTCCCAATATCGTAAAGCCGGCAGATAAATAGCGGATCCGCTACCCGAAAGGGTTAAACAGAGAGTTATTTGGCCAAGCATCGAAGGGAATTGGGCTAAAGCCCGTGTAGGAAACGCTCTTGAGAAGGAAAACCCAACCATGATGACTGGAGATCCCAAGAACTTAGTTCAATGGGACAACCTAATCACAGGAGTGAGTGTGATCACTGTGGGGGTCAAACCCCGAGCCCATTCCTATGATGCATACAGTGATGGAGATAAGGTTAAGTTTTAGCTTGTGTTGATCTTCAAACATCGGTTAAACCGAGCATAGTAATTGCAAATTATTTAATTGAAATCACACTTTATGCAAAGCTTTTAATGATTCGTAAGGAGAACTCAGAGTCGTGATGAATGATGATGCTCTTGAGACATTGAATCACCTATGCGAGTGAGAAGTGGGGCCGCTTCGAAAGGAATTGTTGAGGGCGCAATTCTTAGAAACGCTTGCAGAACCAGGCGAGTGATCCAGGGCCTAGGGATCACAGGGCGTGAACCGAACTATACTAGGAAGGTACCTGTGTGGGTTATGTCGTCATCTACACCAACGACAGTCGGTTCAAGGACATCGCGTCTACCGACCAGTCAGTAGAGAAGGCATGATCTCACAAGGGATAGGTTCAAAGGGGTTACCCCTACCTATTCTTTGCAGGTATTGACCGTTGAACTCAAATTTCGTGTCTAAGTTTCTAAAATTCCATTCATGTGGGGGATTGTTAGAAAATGGGCTACACAAACTTTCATTTGGGCTTCTCTAATTTTATTTGGGCATTTTTATTCTCTTTTTTACTTAAGCCCAAATTTTCTCAAGCTCAATTTTATTTTGTTGTGAATGGAATTTGTGATTTGTACCACATCGAAAGTTTTACTTTCCTCCTCCCTTCTCCTCCCCTATATAAACAAGCATTTCCCTTCTCCTTTTTGCACATTGAGAAATGGAATCTCTTCCATCTTGGTTGAGTTCAATTTTTCGGAACCCATAATATTGGGATCCAATTATATTTTCTCATCCTCTGTTCTTCGTGTTGACGAATGCAGAGTTCTTCTAGGTTGATTTTGACTTATGTCGTGTTCAACCTTTCTAGTTGTTTTTAGCCGTTGTCGTCGGCTTTCCTGTTCTTTGTTTGAGTTTAGGTATTGGGTTCGGTTCAGTCGAGCATGTTGCATGCATAACACGATTCGATGACACTGTTGAATCCTGGGAGGTGATCGCCCCTTGTATAAACCCCTTTGCATAACCCGAGGGTGGGGAGGGGCGAAATTGCCTTAAGGAGACTGTGATTAGCACGGGCCTCAGTATAAAAAATACGTATTCGTTTTGTGTCAATTTTACGTATAATTTCGGTGTTGACTATATTTTGCATGTTAACTTGTATAGTTACTTGTAAGTAACCGAAATTTGACTAATTGCTTTTTAGTCATTGAATTTTAGAATAATGCATTTTGGTCCTCGGACTTTCTAAATTTGCATATTTACCCTCAATATTTCCAATAAGGATGACCACGGCTTCTTGTTGTTTGACTGCGTGGGGAGGAGAGCTTTTCCACGTGTGGATCGATTGGTTTTTTTCACAAGCTAGGGTAGGTGTTGCATATATACACACTAACACCTTTTTACGGAAGATTCTTTTCCAAACTAAGAGTTAAATATACTATATATAAAAAATAACAACCATTTAATATGGCAGGATTATTAGTCTATAAATGCATAAAATATATTATATATTTATAAAATATACACTTGCACAAATCAGATTATGCAATGTATCAGGACACTATTTGAATATATAATTCCGGTTTGCATAATTAGGCAACAATTAATTTCCTATTTAGCACAACCAGACCCGCTCAGGGTAGTAAAATTATTCTTCATAATTTATGTGATGGCCCAAATGTCATTCACTACGACTATTGGGTCACTGTCAAGCCCAATTGTCCAACAATCCTCAACATGAATGGTGTTTGGAAACCTAATGGTGGCTCTAGACACGATACTTTGAGTTCAATGGTTAATACCTGGATATGATAGGTATGGGGTCTGCCTTTTGAACCTTCCCTTGTGAATTTATACCGACTTTACTGGCTGGTTAGTAGACGCGATGTCCTTGAACTAACTGTCGTTGGTGTAAATGATGATACAAGTCACACGGATATCTCCCTAGTATTGTTCGGTTCACGCCTCGATGTCCGTTATGGCCCTGGACATCTTGCCTGGTTCTGCGAGCGTTTCTAAGAACTGCGCCCTCAACAGTTCCTTTCGAAGCGGCTCATCTTCTCACTCACATGGGTGATTCTTTATCTCAACAGATTCATCACGACTCTGATCTAAGTCAAGAGTTTCACCGTGTCTTTGAGATTTCTCTTGAATCATTAAAAAATTTCACTTAACCTTTTCCATTCTATCACTGTTTACATCTAGGAATGAGTTTGGGAGTTTGACCCCCACAGTGATCTCACTCACTCCTGTGATTAGGTTGTCCCATTGAACCTTGATCTTGGGATCTCCAGTCAACTAGGTTGGGTTTTCCTTCTCAGGAATGTTCTTCAGGACTTTAATCTCATTCCCTTAGATAATTGGCCAAATAGCTCTCTGTTTAACCCTACGGGTAGCGGATCCGCATTATTTATCAGCCGATCTTTGTCGAGCGTGATACTTCCAATTGAGAGCAATTGTGTAACATGAGTCTAGACTTTCCATTATACATGTTACATCACATCATACCAAGTGTCGATTGATTATCGCAACGTTGCTTCAAGGTCCTCAGACCGCTATCATATCCTGCAGGAATATTTTGTTAATCCAACATTTATATTCAAGTTGATTCTTCTAGCAGGCAACAAGTTTGTCAAGTGTCCAATTAACCAACATTTAACAAAGGTTATCAGGCTAACTGGGGGGTGCACCACTTATTTGTTTCAAACCTTGTCCTCTAGATAGAACCATCAAGCTCTTATAATATGTTGATTTTTATATGTGTTTGGATTAAACCAAAATAATCTCATCAATCGCAGTATTCATACCGATTTTGGCCAACTTGTAAAATCCTCAAATAAACGGCATAGGCGTTTCAATTGTACAGTGCACTTTCAGTGCTCATAAACCTAGAATCAAATTTCCAGTTTTTAAATTTCGTTTAGAGGATTTTTATTTTACGACGACACCTTAATAAATACCCAGTTTGCATCGCTACAGTCTTCAAACCTTGTTTGGATGTCTGGTATAGTGCAGTCCGTAATTACGAGTATATCTCAGGCACCTAAGTAACCTGGCGATATCATCCTAATGATCTGTACTTGGGTTACTCGTGTATCTACTCAGTACGATCATAGTGTGTGCTACATCATATCTTTCACATGTCATTGACTATAAAGCCTTTATCTGACATGACACTGTCTATTTTTACATCATTATTTCGGTACTTGCTTAAAACCGTATAACGACTTAACGAGTTTACAGACTTTCTTTTCATGTAAGTCTCCATTCAAGAAAGTTGTTTTCACATCCATATGATATACTTCAATATTTCGGAGGGCCGTAATTGCAAGTACCATTCTAATGGACGTGAATCTCGTCACTAGAAAATAAGTGTCAAAGTAACCCTTGATTACAAGTATGATTTTACACTTATCAATTGAATCATCTGCTTTCATCTTCCATGTGAAAACCTACTTATAGCTTAGTAGTTTGCTTCCAGGAGGAAGAACCACTAGCTACCAAGTATGATTTTGCAGAATAGATTCAGTTCACTATAGATTGCCACTTACATCTTCAGATATATAGATTAGAAAAACTGCACCATAGGATTTTTCAATCCTAACCCTTTTATTTCTCATGGGCTCGAACTCATTTTCGACATCGGTCTCAATTTCAATATGCTTTTATGAGATACTCCCATATTGATTTATAAACGCAAAGGTTTCACTACCTTACATTATTTAGTAAGAGTTCTCTACCATTAGTTAGGGTACCTTAACAAAGGAAATGATATTCAAAGCTACCTCCACATTAATCGTAACTTCCAAAATAAATATGGTATCAACCACACTATTCAGAAGTTTAACGTGTCTCAACACGAGTTGGGTCTAAGTTCTTAAGAACTCTCAATTACCACAACATCAACATTGATCATCAGATCATTATGTCAATATAGATCCTCAGATCATTATTATGTCAACATTGGTCATTAGACCATCATGATTCTCAGACCTATTGGTTTTACAATTTATCGTAGTTTGTGTATATCCAAAATAATTGACATGCACAATATACTGATAAGAATTACTGTTTTGTACTTTATCCAAAGAAATTACAACAAACTGTTTTATTTTTATATTAATCCATAGCCGCATATATTTTACCACATCGGCCAGAATACCCCCACAATCGAACCTAAATTTTTTTATTTCCATGTAATTGCTAATCAAAATAGCTTATCCCATCATGTCCCGAGACAACCCAGGACTAATCAACATTGAGTTCTTCATATTCTTCAATGTTTAAATATTGTTTCCGCAACCCAACTCTACGAAGTGAACACGGTGTAGTGACTTACGGATTAAACTGTGTCTAAATCACTATTTACCAAACAGAGAATAATTATTGCTACTGCACATAATTTAATTCCCTTATCAATTTGATTCTCAACTTTTGTTCATAAAGTGTGAATTTTTAAGTTCACCATCTTTTCTGAACATTGCAACATATTGCATAAATTTCAAATCGCACTCGCTGATATGTACCAAATTAAGCGATTCGAGATTCATTTAATTTGACTAAGGAGTTCGAGTGAGCTCGAATACTACACATATTTTACTCTTTTATGTTTATTATCAATTGTAATGTAGGGATATGATTTATGTTAATTACCATTCATATGATATCATAATTACCGTGTCTATCATAAATAAATCTACTAAGCAAAAGAATCTTTATCAATCAATGTTCTTTCCGGTTTGTAGAGCATTACACTTAGCTTGATTATTTCCCTTCATACATCTATATTTTATTCTTAGCCAATACACATTTATTTGACTTGAATACAAGATGGAAATATTTTTTCTGAACTAACATATTGTTCGGGATTATACCATCATGGTTGTGTTTCCAAATCTGGTAACCAATGCTCTAACAGAGCTTCCAAACTGATCTAACCAACAATTGGAACATAAGCAACATAAGCAACATAAGCACTCATAGCTTCTTTAGCCCACACAGTCACGTAGTAACATAAGTTACATCACCAGTGACAGAAACTCCATCGTTATCGTTGGAGGACATAGCTTGAATTTCTAGTACGGAAAACTTATCAAGCTATATATTTTCCGCAGAAAATCATATTTTAGAATATACCCTACTGTATAACACCAACAAAGGAAATTGCCTTAAGATTGTTAGAAACACGTAGGTCGATACAGAGGTAAAATAGTAATTCTGAAATATGTAGGACATAAGTCCAACTAATTATTATTCGATAATCAACATACAATTAACAAGTAATCTGTATGTGTATGAAAATCGAAATTGTGATATGTAGATCGAATGGGAAAGACGAAGTTTTAACTGAGGCACGTGCGGATCACGCTCTCCTTAAGGCAATTTCGCCCCACCCCACCCTTAGGTTATGCAACGAGGTTTAACACAAGGGGCGATCACCTCCCAGGATACAACAGTGTCGTTGACACGAATCGTGCATACAATTCGTTCAACCGAACCGAACCAATACCCGAACTTAAACAAGAATATTAGACCAAAAAGTGATAGAATAAAAACGCTACGAAATTTGAATAGAACCGTAAATTTGAAAGCGGTAGCAACTTCGATTCATCGACCTTCCAAACTACTCGTTCCAGATCTCTATGTAATGCACGAGATGACTTGTCCTACTATGGTGTTGCATGGCGAGGATGATCACATTATCCACCTTAATCTCGATCGGAATGGTGTGTGGTTTTCGCGAATTTACATATATATGTATGAGATGAAGGGTGGCTTGCATGTGATGATGACCACGGCTTCTTGCTGTTTGACTGCGTGGGGAGGAGAGCTTTTCCATGTGTGGATCGATTGGTTGTTTTCACAAGCTAGGGTAGGTGTTGCATATATACACACTAACACCTTTTGACGGAAGATTCTTTTCCAAACTAACAGGTAAATATACTATATATAAAAAATTTCTTTTCCAAACTAACAGTTAAATATACTATATATAAAAAATAACAATATGGCATATGGCAGGATTATTAGTCTATAAATGCATAAAATATATTATATATTTATAAAATATACATTTGCACAAATCAGATTATGCAATGTATCAAGACACTATTTGAAGATATAATTCCGGTTTGCATAATTAGGCAACAATTAATTTCTTATTTAGCACAACCAGACCCGCTCAGGGTAGTAAAATTATTCTTCATAATTTATGTGATGGCCCAAATGTCATTCACTACGACTATTGGGTCACTGTCAAGCCTAATTGTCCAACAATCCCCCACGTGAATGGTGTTTGGAAACCTAATGGTGGCTCTAGACACGATACTTTGAGTTCAACGGTTAATACCTGCATATGGTAGGTATGGGGTCTGCCCTTTGAACCTTCCCTTGTGAACTTATACCGACTTTACTGGCTGGTTAGTAGACGCGATGTCCTTGAACTAACTGTCGTTGGTGTAAATGATGATACAAGTCACACGGATATCTCCCTACTATTGTTCGGTTCACGCCTCGATGTCCGTTATGGCCCTGGACATCTTGCCTGGTTCTGCGAGCGTTTCTAAGAACTGCGCCCTCAACAGTTCCTTTCGAAGCGGCTCATCTTCTCACTTGCATAGGTGATTCTTTATCTCAACAGATTCATCACGACTCTGATCTAAGTCAAGAGTTTCACCGTGTCTTTGAGATTTATCTTGAATCATTAAAAGTTTTCACTTAACCTTTTCCATTCTATCACTGTTTACATCTAGAAATGAGTTTGGGAGTTTGACCCCCACAGTGATCTCACTCACTCATGTGATTAGGTTGTCCCATTGAACCTTGATCTTGGGATCTCCAGTCAACTAGGTTGGGTTTTCCTTCTCAGGAATGTTCTTCAGGGCTTTAATCTCATTCCCTTAGATAATTGGCCAAATAGCTCTCCGTTTAACCCTATGGGTAGCGGATCCGCATTATTTATCATCCGATCTTTGTCGAGCGTGATACTTCCAATTGAGAGCGATTGTGTAACATGAGTCTAGACTTTCCATTATACATGTTACATCACATCATACCAAGTGCCGATTGATTATCGCAACGTTGCTTCAAGGTCCTCAGACCGCTATCATATCCTGCTGGAATATTTTGTTAATCCAACATTTATATTCAAGTTGATTCTTCTAGCAGGCAACAAGTTTGTCAAGTGTCCCATTAACCAACATTTAACAAAGGTTATCAGGCTAACTGGGGGGTGCACCACTTATTTGCTTCAAACCTTGTCCTCTAGATAGAACCATCAATCTCTTATAATATGTTGATTTTTATATGTGTTTGGATTAAACCAAAATAATCTCATCAATCGCAGTATTCATACCGATTTTGGCCAACTTGTAAAATCATCTAATAAACGGCATAGTCGTTTCAATTGTACAATGCACTTTCAGTGCTCATAAACCTAGAATCAAAATTTCCGGTTTTTAAATTTCGTTTAGAGGATTTTTATTTTACGACGACACCTTAATAAATACCCAGTTTGCATCACTACAGTCTTCAAACCTTGTTTGGATGTCTGGTATAGTGCTGTCCGTAATTACGAGTATATCTCAGGCATCTAAGTAACCTGGCGATATCATCCTAATGATATGTACTTGGGTTACTCGTGTATCTACTCAGTACGATCATAGTGTGTGCTACATCATATCTTGCACATGTCATTGACTATAAAGCCTTTATCTGACATGACACTATCTATTTTTACATCATTATTTCGGTACTTGCTTAAAACCGTATAACGACTTAACGAGTTTACAGACTTTCTTTTCATGTAAGTCTCCATTCAAGAAAGCTGTTTTCACATCCATATGATATACTTCAATATTTCGGAGGGTCGTAATTGCAAGTACCATTCTAATGGACGTGAATCTCGTCACTAGAAAATAAGTGTCAAAGTAACCCTTGATTACAAGTATGACTTTACACTTATTAATTGAATCATCTGCTTTCATCTTCCATGTGAAAACCCACTTATAGCTTAGTAGTTTGCTTCCAGGAGGAAGAACCACTAGCTACCAAGTATGATTTTGCAGAATAGATTCAGTTCACTATAGATTGCCATTTACATCTTCAGATATATAGGTTAGAAAAACTGCACCATAGGATTTTTCAATCCTAACCCTTTTATTTCTCATGGGCTCGAACTCAGTTTCGACATCGGTCTCAATTTCAATATGCTTTTATGAGATACTCCCATATTGGTTTATAAACGCAAATGTTTCACTACCTTGCACAATTTAGGAAGAGTTCTCTACCATTAGTTGGGGTACCTTAACAAAGGAAATGCTATTCAAAGCTACCTCCACATTAATCGTAACTTCCAAAATAAATATGGTATCAACCACACTATTCAGAAGTTTAACGTGTCTCAACACGAGTTGGGTCTAAATTCTTAAGAACTCTCAATTACCACAACATCAACATTGATCATCAGATTATTATGTCAATATAGATCCTCAGATCATTATTATGTCAACATTGGTCATAAGACCATCATGATTCTCAGACCTATTGGTTTTACAATTTATCGTAGTTTGTGTATATCCAAAATAATTGAATCATGCACAATATAATGATAAGAATTACTGTTTTGTACTTTATCCGAAAAAATTACAACTAACTGTTTTATTTTTATATTAATCCTTAGTCGCGGATATTTTACCACATCGGCCAGAATACCCCCACAATCGAACCTAAAGATTTTTATTTCCATGTAATTTCTAATCAAAATAGCTTATCTCATCATGTCCCGAGATAACCCATGACTAATCAACAATGAGTTCTTCATATTCAATATTGTTTCCGCAACCCAACAATACGAAGTGAACACGGTGTAGTGACTTACGGATTAAACCGTGTCTATGTCACTATTTACTAAACAGAGAATAGTTATTGCTACTGCACATAATTTAATTCCCTTATCAAGTTGATTCTCAACTTTTGTTCATAAAGTGTGAATTTTTAAGTTCACCATCTTTTCTGAACATTGCAACATATTGCATAAATTTCAAGTCGCAATCGTTGATATGTACCAAATTAAGCGATTCGAGATTCATTTAATTTGACTAAGGAGTTCGAGTGAGCTCGAATACAACAAATATTTTACTCTTTTGTGTTTATTATCAATTGTAATGTAGGGATATGATTTATGTTAATTACCATTCATAGGATATCATAATTACCGTGTCTATCATAAATAAATCAACTAAGCAAAAGAATCATTTATCAATCAATGTTCTTTCTGGTTTGTAGAGCATTACGCTTAGCTTGATTATTTCCCTTCATACATCTATATTTTATTCTTAGCCAATAAAGATTTATTTGACTTGAATACAAGATGGAAATATTTTTCCCGAACCAACATATTGTTCAGGATTATACCATCATGGTTGTGTTTCCAAATCAGGTAACCAGTGCTCTAACAGAGCTTCCAAACTGATCTACGCAACAATTGGAACATCAGCAACATAAGCACTCATAACTTCTTTAGCCCACACAGTCACGTTAGTAACATAAGTTACATCACCAGTGACAGAAACTCCATCGTTATCGTTGGAGGACATAGCTTGAATTTCTGTTACACGGAAAACTTATCAAGCTATATATTTTCCGCAGAAAATCATATTTCAGAATATATCCTACTGTATAACACCAACAAAGGAAATTGCCTTTAGATTGTTAGAAACACGTAGGTCGATACATGGGTAAAATAGTAATTCTGAAATATGTAGGACATAAGTCCAATTAATTATTATTCGATAATCAACATACAATTAACAAGTACTGTATGTGTATGAAAATCGAAATTGTGATCTGTAGATCGAATGGGAAAGACGAAGTTTTAACCGAGGCACGTGCGGATCACGCTCTCCTTAAGGCAATTTCGCCCCACCTCACCCTCAGGTTATGCAACGAGGTTTAACACAATGGACGATCACCTCCCAGGATACAACAGTGTCGTTGACACGAATCGTGCATACAATTTGTTCAACCGAACCGAACCAATACCCGAACTCAAACAAGAATATTAGACCAAAAAATGATCGAATAAAAACGCTACGAAATTTGAATAGAACCGTAAATTGGAAAGCGGTAGCAACTTCGATTCATCGACCTTCCAAACTACTCGTTTCAGATCTCTATGTAATGCACGAGATGACTTGTCCTACTATGGTGTTGCATGGCGAGGATGATCACATTATCCACCTTAATCTCGATCGGAATGGTGTGTGGTTTTCGCGAATTTACATATATATGTATGAGATGAAGGGTGGCTTGCATGTGAGGATGACCACGGCTTCTTGCTGTTTGACTGCGTAGGGAGGAGAGCTTTTCCATGTGTGGATCGATTTTTTTTTTTTTCACAAGCTAGGGTAGGTGTTGCATATATACAGACTAACACCTTTTTAACGGAAGAATCTTTTCCAAATTAAGAGTTAAATATACTATATATAAAAAAATAACCACCATTAGGATTATTAGTTTATAATTGCATAAAATATATTACGCAATTTATCAGGACACTATTTGAAGATATAATTCCGGTTTGCATAATTAGGTAACAATTAATTTCCTATTTAGCACAATCGGACCCGCGCGGGGTAATAAAATTATTCTTCATAATTTATGTGATGGCCCAAATGTCATTCATTACGACTATTGGGTCACTGTCAAGCCAATTGTCCAACATGGTAAATTAGGTATAATATAAATTGGAGAGACAACCCTCACTTTTAAGATTGAGAAAGATTAGCTATTTACCACAGTCCACCATTGTTCACTACCACTGTAATTAATATCCCTCACACATTTCGTTGGTAGTCACAAACGCTTCTTCGGGGACATATATAGAGCGACTAAAAGGAGGTCTCTATGAACTCGGAGAGGACTTCATTGTTGTTGTCATAATAATAATTCTCACATAGACCACAAGACACCGCAGCAGTGTCAAAAATTCGTTAGATTGTCTCGTCGCGAGATGGAACTGGCCAACTAACCATCGCTTTTTATTCATGCGGACTTGCAAGAAGGTATTAGATCGATGAAGAGTAAAAGGAAAATAAGAAATTGACATCAACGGAAGTGTCCCAAATTGCCGATATCGTTATTGTGAAGGTTTGGGACTCGTAATCAAATACTCACACCAAAATATCTAAAAACTAAGAACACTCAAAAAGAATAAAAAGGAAAGGCTGCTGTCTTCATTGATAAAAAAAAATACGAGATTACAAGGTTTTAAAGCTGTAAATTGTAATAGAAATGCTACCACTACTCAACTAACTACCGGTGCTAAAAATCAACAATAAATTAGATAGAAGATTTGCAGCAAACCAAAAATGTGCGGAAGCAGCAGAAGATAAGAACAAAGCAATAGACCGGTCTGGAATTAGTGAACCGGCTCAGCAAAATGGTCCGACCATTCTTAACAGAAATTACGGAAATTCAAAGACACAGCAACAGCAAACATTAGTTCTTCATCTTCAGCAACAATCAAATCCTTTAATTCCCTCCCTTGATCTATACACTTGCTAGTATTTAGATTAAAGAATGTTTTGAACACCTAATCTCTTTCGTAGGTACTCAAACGACGATGTTTTCAATCCCTTGGTGAGAATTTCTTCAATTTGTTCTTCACTCTTACAGAAATCAAGATATACTTCTCCACTCTTCACCAAATCTCTCAAAAAGAAATATTTGACATCAATATGCTTGTTGCGTCCATAAAACACTAGATTTCTTGACAGCTTGATCGTGGAATCATTATCACACCAGATCCTTGTTGCTGCCCATTGTCTCTCCTTTAAATCTTCTAAGACTTTTTCTCACTCAAAGAATTTGGCAAGCACATGAAGTGGCTGCTACATACTCTGCCTCAGTGCTGGACAATGTCACGATGGGTTGCTTCTTGGAGGACCATGGCACTGTAGCATTACTCAGCATTAGAGCAAACTCAGTGGTGCTCATTCGATCATTAGGATCTCCTGCAAAATCACTGTCAGTGTAACCAACTAACTCCGAATTAATATTCTTTCTATATAGGAGACCAAAATATTTAGTTCCTTGCAGGTATCTCATCACTCTCTTGACAACATGTAGGTGAGCTTCAGTTGGTTTCTCCATAAACCTAGACATCAAACTCACTGCAAACTGTATGTCTGGTCTTGTAGCCGTCAAATACATCAAACTACCTATGAGTTGCTTATAAAAGGTTTTATCAACATCTTTACCTACTCTTTTTTTGTGAGCTTTAATCCTACTTCAACATGTGTGCTTACATAATTGCAATTCTGAAACTTGAACCTCTTAAGTACATCCCTAACATACTTCTTCTGACATACACTAATCCCGGTAGCCCCCTTTTTGATTTCAAGCCCTAAGAAATAATGTAACCTACCAAGATCTTTCATTTCGAATTCCTTCATCGTCATTTCTTTGAATTCTAAATGAATTTTAGGACAATTACATGTGTAGATAAGGTCATCAACATACACGCATACAATTAAGAAACTGTTGTTTCTAGTTTTTATAAACAGTGTGTGTTCATAAGGGCTCTTTTCAAAGCCTTCTTTCAGTAAATAGGATTCTAATCTACTATACCAAGCTCTAGGTATTTTCTTTAAACCATAGAGGGCCTTATTCATCTTATAGACTAAGTGTTCTTTCCCTTTGATCTAAAACCTGGTGGCTGATCTACAAACACTTCTTCTTCTTCTAGCTTACCATGGAGAAAGGCAGACTTAACATCTAGTTGATAGATCACCCAAGCATTCTGAGCTGCTAAGGCTAAGATAATCCTAATTGTATCTAACCTTGCTATTGGGGAAAATACCTCATTGTAATATATCCCATAAGCTTGTTTATAGTCTTTAGCTACTAACCTAGCTTTATACTTATTTATTTCTCCATTCTCTTTTAGTTTAGTCTTGAATACCCATTTAACTCTTATGGTATCACAGCCCTTAGGCAGACTAACTAAATTTCATGTTATGGTTTTCTCAATTGAGTCAATTTCAATTTGCATAGCTCTAATCCATTTATTAATTTTACTAGCTGACTCAAAAGTAAGAGGATCACAATATGAAAATAGACGGAAATGAGCTATGAAATCTGGATAATTTCTTCTAAGTTCAACACCACTAACCTCATAATCATCGAAGTATCTGGGCTTCTTGATTGGTCTGAGATTTCTGTGATGTCGGACCTAAAATCTGACCTATGGCGAATTTACGTTTTGAAAAAACATGCAATTTGAAAAGAGTCGCCACTAGTTAATAAAGGCTAACAAGAAACCTAAATTACCTAAGTGAATAACGAATTAAACACCTAGGAATTGAATCGGTCTGCGATACAAAATTTGAGTTCGGGGGTTCTGTTACGGATTTAAGAAAAAATATTTTTCTAATCACGCCCTTTCGGTACTTAATTAACATATTTGCCAATTTTTAAATTTAAACATGTGCTACGTCAAGTTAATCTAACGTTATAAAAAAAAACTAAACTAATTTTTATGCGAAACCATTATTAACGACAAATCTAAGCATGAAAAGAAAAAAAAACTATTAAACATCTAAAAAACTCTTAATTAAGTTAAAATCTAAATGGAATTAAGCATGCTCAAAATCATGATACAATTTAAAAATTACATGTCATATACACATATTTACAAAAACATGGTATCTAATTAAATTTACATTTTAACTATCTAATTAACACAACATGATAATAATAATAAGTAATAGAAAATAACAAAAAAAAAACTAATTATTAAATAAAAAAAACTTACAGCGGGACAGATCTCACTTCAGGAGGGAGGGATGTCAACGACGGGAGGACTGGGGCTCGCCGGCGGGGAAGGCGGACGACGACGGAATCGAACGGCTGGGCGGAACGACGGCGGGCGACGGAGGACGGAAGGGCCAGGCGGTGGATTAGGGCACGGCAGCAGGCTGACCGGAGCTGATGGCTGCAAGCACCGGCGTTCGGGGTTGACTGTAGCGCGGCGGTGGTGGCGTCCTGGTCGGGCGAGCGACGCGGCGGGATGAGTTCCGGCGCAGTCACGGCGATGGTCGGGCGGGGAATCTCCGGCGGACGGCGGAACTGGCTACAGGTGCAGCCGGCCTTGGCTCCGGTGGGAGAAGAAACTGAAAGGAGAGAGACTTTTTTTTTTGCACAGAAAACGAGAAAAAAAAATATTATTTTATTGCTGTCCAGCTTTTTTTTTGTGTGTTTACATAGACACTAGGACTATTTATAGCTAACCTAGACCCAAAAATTAGGAAAAAATATATTTGCTCTAATATACTCTATAAATTCCGAAAATTATATAATATATATTTATGTATATTGCCATAAATATTTATTATATATTTTCTGAATTTTACATAATATTTATTGCATATGTATTGTCCTAATTTAAACTGAGTCTACTTTTGGCAACCCCACGACCTTCCATATTTAAATATTTCCTTTTTTAAACGCGTTACACATAACATTTTTGAACGTGTTATATATGTGTCGCGCGTACCAAAATTAGGTGTTTACATGTGCCATTCTTTTCAGGTTCATTACCCACTGCTGTTGGTGAACCCTGATAGTCTACCAGCTCTTATTCTTCTTCTTCTTGTTGGTGATCTTCTTGAGCCTGTTGCTCATCCTCTATCTGAAGTTAGTTTCCTCCTTCTGCATTTTCTTCATCTCATTCTTCATCAGATGCAACTGGGAGGTCATCTTCTTTTCCAACTCTTCTCCTTCAACAATTAGAGGTTCTCTCCTTCCTGTAAGCCCTCCCCAATCCCAGGACTTGTCTTCTGTAAACTTGACATTCCTGCTTACAATGACTTTTCTAGAGATGGGGTTATAAAGCTTATATGCTTTTGAAACATCACCAAGCCCTAAAAACACACATTTTGAAAGACTTATCTTCTATTTTCCTTCTATTCTCATCAGGTACCTTAGCATAAGCTATACAACCAAATACCTTTAAATGACTTACTGAGGGTTTCAAACTTGTCCAAGCTTCTTGGGATGTTACATCTCGAACAGCAAATGTGGGGCACCTATTGAGCACATGAAAGCTCCAAATTACTGCATCAGGCCAGAACTTCTTAGGTACACTGCATGTATTAATAATGCTCTTAACCATATTCATGACAGTCTTGTTTTTTTTATTCAGCAACTCCATTTTGCTGGGGAGTGAATGGAGTTGTCCTCTGAATCTCAATTCCATTGTCTTTGAGATAATCTTCAAACTCGTTTGAGCAAAACTCTCTCCCTCTGTCACTCCTAAGACACTTGATTTGTTCCTAAGCTTTTCTCTACAGCAGCTTTAAAGACTTTAAAGATTCTAAAAGCTTCAGATTTTTCACTCAAAATTGAAACCCAACATTTTCGAGTGAAATCATCAATAAAGGTAATGAAATATTTTTTACCTCCATTTGATGCAGGAGTGATGGGTCCACACAAGTATGAATGAACCAACTGCAGTGGTTTCGTGGCCCTCCAAGCTTTGTCTTTTGAAAATTCACTATTTTCATGCTTTCCAAGAACACATCCTTCACAAAGCTCATGTTGAATCTTGATCTGAGGGAGTCCTACTATTCCTATCTTGCAGAGAGTATTGAGTCCCTTGTAATTCAATTTACCGAATCTCAGATGCCACAGCTTTGCCTCTTCATTTTTCTTCTCTTCTGCTGCTAGACTAACCTCAAGAGATTTGATCTCTGCTAGACTAATTATGCACTTAATTCTTCACCTTCAGCCATCTCTGCATAATTAGACTTCTCTTTTCTATCTTCTGGTAGTTTTGCCCAGCAATCTGCCTTATAATGCCCAAATTTGTGGCACCTAAAGCATTCAACTTCAGCCTTGTTGAAATTTCTTCTTCCTTTTCCTATCTGATAATTATTTCCTCTTCCCTGAGAGCTGCTGCTCCCTTTCTCTTTGTGGTCATCTTCATCAGTGCATATTTGTGCTCCTCTTCATGACTTTTCTTGCCACGAAAGTGATTTCTTCCTTTGAAGTTTGAACCTTCAAAGCTTTGTACTGATTTGAGAGCCTGCTCCTCCCTTTAGCATTGTGGTGCATCTTCTGCTCATGAACAATCAAAGAGCTTTGTAGCTCATCAAAGGTTAGCGTATCTATATCTTTTGATTCCTCTATAGCACACACAATATACTCGAATATATGGCTTAATGACCTTAATATTTTCTCAACTATCTCGGTATCAGTCAAAGACTTACCATAAAATCTCATCTTGTTGCAGATTTTTAAGACTTTATTGCAGTAGATTGATACATTGTCTCCTTCCTTCATCTGGAGCAGCTCAAACTCATTTCTAAGAGCCTGCATATGAGCTTTCTTCACTCATGCAGTTCTAGTTCCATTCTTCTTCATCGAGACCCATATATCTTTGGAGGATTCTTTGCAAAGAATTCCTTTCAAAGTCACCTCGTCAATTGATTGAAAAAGTATGTTCTTGAGCTTCCTGGCTTATATGCTTCTGCATCTGGACCTTCTTCTTCAATGCCATTCTCCACCACGTCCCAGTACTCCTTTGCTCTGATGAGATTTTCCATCACCAAGCTCCAGTAATCATAATTGCCTTCGTATTTAGGTATTGCTAACCCAGTGAATACAGGCTCAATCATTGATTAATCGAAGTTGGACCTTGAATCTTAGGCTCTGATACCAATTATGAAGGTTTGGGACTGGTAATCAATATACTCACAGCAAAATAGCTAAAAACGAAAGAACACTCAAGAAGAATAAAAAGGAAAGGCTGTTATCTTCATTGATCAGAAATTACGAGATTACAATGTTTTAAAGCTGTAAATTGTAACAGAAATTTATCACTACTCAACTAACTACTGAGGTGCTAAAAATCAGCAAGAAATTAGATAAAAGATTTGCAGCAAACCAAAAACGTGCGGAAGCAGCAGCATATAAGAACATAGCAATATACGGTCTGGAATTAGTGAACCGGCTCAGCAAAATGGTCCGACCATCCTTAACACAAATTACGGAAATTCAAAGACACAGCAGCAACAAACATCAGTTCTTCATCTTCAGCGTCAATCAAATCCTTTCAATTATGTGTTACCTGTCTTTTTTCTGTTACTAGGGATCAGCGTCTGCGTTGCACAGACATCAGTGATATATATCTTTTCATGCTCGGCTTTTAAAAACATTTACATTTCAGATAATTATACGAAAATAGTAAAATATTATAACGGGTTTTAAATAAAGATAAATATAAATTGGAACATGATACTATATAGCTGAATGAAAAGATACTATAGATGTATGAAAAAGTCTGATTACATTACATTGTTCGAAGATATAACATGTCTAAATGACCATTCCATTTGAAATAAACATTTAAAAGTCTAACATGACAATGTTTCATTCATTTGGGCTATTTGTGTTGTTCTACCAAAAAAATTATCTATTTAAAAGACAAAAATGGAAAAAGTATAAATAAACAATAGTTTATCAAAGAAGGGCACAACATTTTCAATGAATATTATATATATTGCACTAAAAAAACTATTCCCTTGTTCATTATAAAAAAACCCTACAATTGATATACTCATTTAGGGTTACCCTAAAGCTGCTATTTTTGGTTCATTTAAAGAGTGGTACTTAGATATGTAAATGCAGACCCCATGTCCTTCATGTGATTCTTCAGTACAATGTTTTCCTGTTAAATTATTTCAAGGTCCTCAAACCGCATATTCGAAACCTCATTCTCACGTTCTGCCTCAGTTACTCATCTTTTTAACACATCTTTCAAATACTTTTTGCTCTAATTTTACTATCACTTTAGCCGCGAACTGCCCAATTTCAGTTTAATCAAAGAGAAACACAATCGATCATAAGTAGTTTACCAATGGAAACACATTTAAATGCCTACAATATATCACCACTTAAAGTTTTAAAAGCAACAACTGTAAGAAAAAAGTAAGTATTTAGAGGTACATGTTGCCACATAAGCATATTAATAAGAGAAGCAATACTGAATAAACAGCTTAGGTAAAAAAAATAAAGAAAACTTACACGAGGCTACACATGCAAATATAATATCCATATACAAAAAGTTGAAATTAAGCACGAAATATGCTTACTGAACCAACACATGACATGAATTAGAGCCTTAATCAATCTCATTCCAGACCCTACTATAATGTGTTCACATAGATAATGGGTATACCAATATAACAATACTAATATCGATATACCTAGTGATGGAATTAGGGGTAGTTACTACGGATTAAAACACATGTACATACCAGGTAAACTAATTACACATCTAGGGGCACATACCAGTTTCAAGCTTTCCGTAGACCCAAGATCGTGACGGGAGTTCGCGGTCCGCTGGACGACTCCTATAAGGATTCAGGTTAAGGATGTAAGCATTTGGACTATGGGCTGCCGTAATTTGGAGCCCATTAATTAAGTCTATGTACCTAAGAAATTATGTAATGTCATATTAGGGATTTTGGGCCATGCCTAAAATTCCAATTGACATGGGAGGCCTAAAATTGGGCCTCCCTCCTTACATGGCCGGCCGAATATATGTTAGATTACGGGGAGTATCACTACGGAAACTAAAACCATGGTACATGCTAGTAATCGAAATTACGCAGCGGAAGATTCACACATACCTTAACATAGTCCGTAGTCCGAAGATCCTTGTAGCAGGGAGTTCACTATCCTACGTTCGGCACCCGTAGAGGTTCTTGTTAAGGAAGCCTTACGCAGTATATTCTCCACAGCAAAGCCTCGGATCGATTCTTGGCAAGGGACAGATCTCCGGAGTGTTTGCTCGAAGGCAAATTGGCACACCCTTGGTGTTTGGTGGTTTCAGCCGATGTAGGTGTATTTGGGGGAAGGGTTTATCTCAAATCACCACTTGAAGGGAATTGTGATTAACCCTAATAAGAACCCTAACTCCCCATATATATAGGAGGAGTAAAGTGGACAAAAGTCCACTTTACCCCCACCTAGTAATTCAGCCGGCCTATGTATAAGGGAGGCCCAATTTTGGGCCTCCCATGTCAATTGGGATTTGGTTCTGTCACAATGTCCTAATGTGACATGTACCCACTTAACTTAGGTAACATATAAATATATAATAGGCTTTCATTTACGGCGCCCATCACCATATGCTTACACTTTATACAAGGGGTAAAGTGGACACTTTTCCACTTTACTCCTCTTATAAATAGGGCCTAAGGTTGATTTATCATAATGCTAGTTCTCTCTTCCTAAGTGGTGAGATTAAAAGAAAGGGTTAACAGGTCTTTTGGTCCATTATGTTTGACAACTTTTCGGTTTTGGTAAATGATGTTTTTTTTACCTAGTTTTGGTACCATATGTTTGCAGATTTTTTCTAGTTTTGGTCTAATCGTTACATTCCGTCCATTTTTACCATATTCAAGTCGCGTGATCCACTCTAAACTTTAAATTTAGTCCCTCTAATACTTTCATAACCTTTTTTTTGTTCAATTTAGTCCCGAAGTTTCAAAATTGACCCCAATTGGACAATAGGTCCAATTGAATTTTTGAAACTTCGGGACTAAATTGAACAAAAAAAAGGTTAGGAAAGTATTAGAGGGACTAACTTGAACAAAATTTTAAAGTTTAGGGTGAATTACGTGACTTGTACATGTCAAAAAATGGACGGAATGTAACGGTTTAACCAAAACTAGAAAAAAATCTGCAAACATATGGTACCAAAACTAGGGAAAAAAAAACATCATGGACCAAAACTAAAAAATGGTCAAACATCATGGACCAAAAGACCTATTAACCCTAAAAGAAAACCCTAATCCCTAATATTAGCTAGTTTCGGCCAAACCCATCACACACCAATGAGGTGCCAAATTCCGTCGAGCAATTTACTCCAAGAGATCCATCCCACGAAGAATCGACTGAGGCTTTGCTGTGAGGCATAATCCGCATAGGGCTTCTCTAACAGGAACCTCTACGGGAACCGTCCGGCGGATCGAGAACTCCCCTCAACGGTTCTTGGCTACAGGAAACATTGTAGGTATGTGCACCTTATTCCGTTGCGTATTAGTTACCATGCACGTATCAATGTTTTTTTTTTCGTTGTGCACCTAAATCCTACAAAGGAATCACCTACACGAAATGGTCTCCACAGCAAAGTCTCTTTTCAATTCGTCAGCAGGATGGATCTCAGGGGTAATTGCTCGAATCAATTTGACACATCCTTCTTGCAGGGTTTCAGCCGAACCTAGTGTATTAGGGATGAGGGATTTCTTTTGTCTCAATACAAATGAGTAAAGTGGTTAACCCTGAATAAATTCCTAACATTCTCTATTTATAGAGGAGGTGGGCAAAACCCACATAGGGTTAATACCCTAGTTCGGTCGCACCAATGAAGTAAAGGGGAGGCCCAATGTTGGGCCTCTCATGTCAATTAGGTAATGTCAAATTATGAATTTTGGGCTGGGCCTAAAATCTCAATTGACATGAGAGACCCAAAATTGGACCTCCCATTTAATAAGAAAATAAGGTCCGTTATTGGGTATTGTGTGAAATTTGGCAGATATCCGGTTTCCTAGAAAGTAAAATAACAAGATATTGTTTCTACTTCTTCTGCAGAAGCAGAATATAGAAGTATTGGTAAGGCAGCTAGAGAGATTATATGGTTAAAAATCTATTGAATGAATTAGGGTTTGAACAAAAGGAACTTGTTGTGTTGTATTGTAATAACAGTTCAGCTATGCAGATTGCTTCACGAGAGGACTAAACATATAGATACTGATTATTATTTTATTAGGGATTTATATGTTTCTGGTATATTGAAGTTTATGTATGTTAAATCAAGTGAGCAATTGACTGGTTTATTTACCAATAGTTTCTGCAGGAAACAACATGAGTATTTGCATGAAGGCATGGAATGAAGAATGTATATTGAAGACATAGGGAGTCTGATTTACACGGGGAGATTGGTGCCTATGAGTAGCTCGCACTTGAGGGGGAGTATTAAAGTTGAGCTCTCTGGTTTACACATGTGTGTATGTGGGCTTTGAAAGTTTTGTATGTTTGTATTTTGGGCTTTTGTCAGCCTTGTGTATTGTTGTGGTTGTTTAGTTCCTTCGGTTGTTGCACTTGGGACTTGAGGTTGTAATTTGACATTATTAATAGGCTAGGTCTTTAAGAAGGAGAGTTGTCATATGTAGGAATTAACTCAATGATCCAATGAGTGTTGTTGTCTCTTCGTTTTCTATCTAGGGTTTCTGTCAAACCATTTCCTTTTCTTCTGTTACGATTCTTGTAATCTTTAGAAAACATCAATCTATGGACTGTCCGCAAGCCAACAATCAAGTCTTTTTCGCACAAGAATGTCATTATGCTGATTGTTGGACCATGTATAAGGTTGACCCTGAAAATTTAAGCACATTAAATCGGTATTAACTATCAGTTCATTGATCTTTTGGACGACCCTCCATTTTCTCATGACCAGAATGGATATTATTGAAGTCTCTTATACACACTTATAGTTCTTTTCTTCGGCGAGCAATTCACCTAAAAGTTTCCCAATTTTATTTACGTTGACTAAAATCAGGATGACCATACGTCGTGAAGATTCGAAAAAGTATTAGTTTGATCAAATCTGTCACTTCAACGTATGGGGCCAACCTGACTAAGAGATATGTCATAAATGCACTTTAAATTATTAATTAGTTAACATGTGATTACTGTCCAATAATTTCTCTTAATTAATTCATATTTTTTTAGCCTAAAAAAATTCTCTTGTAAAATAATTTTTTTTTCCATGTATAAATATAATATGATTGTCATTAGTTTTATGGTTTTTTTCCTTTTAAAAACCTATTAGACATGGTGAATTCTATGCGGAAAACTGACACCTGCCCTCTAGGATTCACCATACATAATAAGTTTTTAGAAGAAAAAAAGGTTACAAAACTAATGATACTTTTATATATATATATATATATTAATTATGAAAAATTAATAAGTTATAATTACGTATTAACCAAAATTATTTATCTAGAGTGTACATATAACGATGTGTATTTTATTTAATTCGTGTTTACACTGGAATCCAACTCTTAAGATGCGGACATCGTTAGAGCTCCGTTTTTTTACTAAGCAATGAATGACATTCTTAAATAAATTTATAAGAGCATCCACAATGTATTACTTAAACTGCTTTCCTTAAAAGTGTTACGTAGGTTTTTTATGTGTGGTTTAAGCAACACATAAATTTGCTTACATAATAATATGGCTACAATGGTTTTACTAACATTTTACTTAAACATATTTTATTATTAAATTTTAACAAACAATTTAAAGTTTCAATAATTATATATTCGTTATATATATATTTGTTATGTGCGTACCATATCTTCGATCAACACATTATCACCTCTTCAGAGTAATGTTGTCATTTTTCAAAAGCGATATGATTTTTATTTTTTGGACGAAAAAACCATATGATGACTAAACAAAAAGTCGAGATCAAGAAACGGCAGTCCTAGAACTCGCGGAAGAACAGTCTGCACTCAAGTCATGGAACTCACGAAAAAAAAAGGTCTTGGAACAGAACGACTGTTTTGGAAAAAAAATAATAAAGAGAGAAAATTTAATTTTATGTAAACATGCATAAAGCATTCCTTATCTATTATCTACTATATTATATTAATTCGGTATCGGAAGCCCTCTGGCCGACACGTGGACAGTCCACGTAGTCACTGTTTCCTAATTTAATCAGAATTTAATAGGGGTTCTCTAAATTTAGATACATAATATTGATTAGTTGAAAATTAAGAAGTATTTTTATCTCCTAATTTAGTCTCTACGCAATTTAAAGAAACAAATTAATTAAAAGTTTCCTTTTAAATTCATTATCTATACAGTTTGGTACCGGAAGACCGCAGGCCGCCACATGAGCAATATATATATAGAGAATATAATGATGAAGTAATATACATCTAGACATTTTTCAAAAAAAAAAAAAAACTAATGTTTTCATTTATTATTTAGGGTTTATTGTTACCCAACGTTTTTATTTATTGTTTAGGGTTTTTTGTTTCACCATAAATAATTAAAGAATTAATATTTATTCTTAAAAAAAACTCAATTGTATGTATGAATCGGTTATTGCATTTAATATTATATATATATTATTTATTGTTTAGGGTTTTTTTTATTTCACCATAAATAATTAAAGAATTAATATATTTTCCAAAAAAAAACTCAATTGTATGTATCAATCGGTTATTACATTCAAATATTATATATATAAATATAAATATATATATATATATAATATACATCTAGACATTTTTCAAAAAAAAAAAACGTTTTCATTTATTATTTAGGGTTTATTGTTACCCAACGTTTTTATTTATTGTTTAGAGGTTTTTTTTTCACCATAAATAAATTAAATAATTAATAATATTTATTCCCAAAAAAAACTCAACTGTATGTATCAATCGGTTATTAGTTATTACATTAAAATATTATATATATATTATTTTTATTAGCTTCTTTCTAATTTTTTAAAATAATAATAATAATAATATTATACCATATACAATATATATAGAAATTAAGTTACCATAAATCAATAATGCTATTAGAGCATCCACAGTGGTATTACGTAAAGATTACGTAAACGTAGATTCTACATGTTTATTTAAGTAAAGAAACAAAAACTATCTACAGTGGTTTTACATAGCATTCCTTAAAGATAGAACCCACACGTAAATTTATGTTTTTACATAAAGCATTCCTTAAATTTAAGTAATGCACTATGTATTACGTAACCAATTTTTTATTATAAATTAATTCATTTTATAATTAATGCTAATATCTTATTGGTGGTTGTTGGAAAATTTAATAATAAAATATATTTAAGGAATATGTTTAAGTAATACGATTGTAGAGAAAATACTTTTTACGCGTGTCTTAAATTTACGTATTACTTAAAGTGTACATTAATGTCTACGTGACAATTTTAAAGAATATAATTTATGTAAAACCATTGTCACTACAAAAGAAAGTGTATTTACCGTCACTTTTTTGTTCAAATAACGACACTTTTGTACAGCCGCTAGCATCATAACAGCAGTTTTCATTAATGTCGAGGAATGCAGTGTCGCTAGCCAATTACGACACTTTTTGGTAGTGTCGTACATGCAAGTATCGACACTTACTATAAGTGTCGATAGTTCAAGTGCAGCGGCACTTATAAAAGTGCCGTTATCAAATTGAACTACGGCAGTTATCAAAGTGCCGTTATGTAGGTTAAACTGCGACACTTATAAAGTGTCGCTAAGTTCATTTTTTATTTAAAAAAAAAAACAAAAACTAAAATAAAAAATAATAATATGTATATTGATTATTATGATTAATGCATACAACACTATTATAAAAAAATTCAAACACCAAGTAAGTAATTCAAAGCCAAACTGATACATAATTCTAACAAAAAAAAAAATTCTACAATATTACAAACTTATACTTTATACTTATACATATACACATATATATTTAAAATTTGGCTACTACCTGCAACAAATACAATGATACATGTGTCAAATACAATGATACATGTGTTTTTAATACATTATTATTTTTATCTTTATAGTTTATAGTTATTCAAACACATGTTTCTCGGAAAACCAAGATGGAAAACAAAGCCAAGATTTGAAATTATTACCTTCAAGGTTAACACCTTTCGGGAACAACAGTCCATTTGCAGAAAACCAAATTCATACCAGTACATCTTCTCTTCTTTTTCAAAGTCCCATCAAAATGTAGTACATCTTCTCTTCTTTTTCAAAGTCCCGTCAAAATGTAGTAAACAAGCTTTAACTGGCAGTGCAATTAGCATCCCAAATATCATTACCCTGTATAAATGAACGAAGAAATAACCAGTGAGTGAGACAGAACAGAATGCAATAATGCAATGCAATGTAATTTAATTTAATGTAATGCAATGCAGTGCAATGCAATCAAATATATATCAATGGATGTGAAACCCAGTGCCCAGGATGTCAGAATGAAGATTATACTCATTTGCAAACACTAACGTAACAAATCCTTGCGGAAGCACAACCTGCAGATAAATACATGTTACCATACCTGTAGAAGATGGCGTAGTAAGCAAATGCAGTATTGTCTGAGCTTGTCAGTGACTGCATGATTTAGATTCCCGGTGCCACTTGGCTACATAATTGCTATTTAAGGAGAAAATTACACTTCCTAGTAAGTGAACACATTATCAAAGCGAAAGATTTTTCTTATGCAAATAAGAGCTCATTCATTCATTAGCTTCTCAAACTGAACCATTATCATTAAAAGCATCAAAAAAATATAATCAATGATGTCAACATCTTTTTGAGCTTCAGACGCAGTGTTGCTTGCTAGCTGGACGAAATAAATCACCACGCATGCTTGTCCAGTGAGAGAGAGAGATCACTGACCTGGGTTTCAGAATGACCTTACAAGGCTTCCAAAAGCGGATCTCACCTCTTTGACAAACTGATTAACCGATCCAGACAGTTTAGAAGCAATCAAGAAGAGATCATCATCTAGATAGATCCAAACAGAATGATTATCACAGAATGATTATCATTCTACAACTAAGAAATATTTAGAGGAATATATCGTGATCAAGAGTGCGACTGTAGGAGAAAGGAAGAAAGCTTACTTTAGCGGGAGAGATAGGGCTTTTGTGAAATGGTACCCCGAGCAATTGAACGAAGATCTGCGCATAACTGAAAGAAGGCTCGCAATTGAATGAAGGTCTGCCACGGAAATAGGAAGGGATTCGAATTCGAGAACAAACCCAAATTCATTGTTAAGAGCTTGAATTAATATCATTGTTAAATATTGTTACATAATAATAATACTAATCATATCTAGCTATAGAATGTTATTTATCTATTTTTTTCATTTTTCACAGTTGTAGACTTGCAGTATTATAACAGTTTTTTTATCTGTAACATCTAAATATAAAACAAAACAACAGAGAACATAAAACTTCCCATGATCTATAGTCAAGTAAAACATGTTTATAGAGGTTGAACCTTTACAATGTTGTCCTCTCCTCCAGACACAGCCCACTGACCATCTGGTGTAAACCTGATTGCATTAGCCCAACACCAATTAAGCTTGGTAACCAAGGATAAGGATATCACCTGCTAATATTGACATTAGCTACATAACCATTCATCTTCCTTCTGTTCTTCTTGTTATTATTGGTGTTCTAGAAAACTTCCATCAATCCACTATTCGGTTGGATAAGTAATATCCTCCCTTACTTGTCATGGTAATCTGAATGCAATTAAACCAGAAACCAATCAAAAGAAATGCTAAATGCATGACCAAGAGCAATTATTCAATATATACTTAAGAATATGTAATAACACGAGGGATTGCTCATACACGCAGCACCAAAATCAAACCCATGCCAGATGCTGAAATAATTGATCGATCATCTAATTAGTGTTTCCCTAGATCTCAGAGTCCATTCAAGAGACGACGCACCTGACTCAAGGCACAATGGAAGACAAGAGTATCTTTCCCTTTGCCAAATTGGAGAATCGGAGGAAGTAGAAGGTCACGAATTCGGCAATGTCGACGTCTTCCTTCTACAAGTCGTCTTCCATGTCGGCACTTTTGATTACGATTTTGTGGTCGGTTGGCTAAGGAGAGGAGGATTTGCGTTCGTCTGAAGATGTTGGTGTTGGATATCACCACGGGAGATCCAGAATTCCTCTGACGCGCAGCGTCGACGTTGTAGTTCAGGAATCAATCGGTTGGTGGTGGTGGTTGCTGATGATTACCTCTCGCTCCAGTAAGATCTAGGTCGTGACCGTGGGCTCCGATAAAACCTAGGTTGTCAAACAGATTGCTTAAAGAGAGGAAAAATTGATCATGATATTCCATGAAACCTTTTTTTTTTTGAGATATTCCGATGAAATCGAGGTTGTAAAGTTTTTTTTTTAAATAATTTTTTTTACTAGTAACGGCACTAATACAAAGTGCCGATACAAAAAAATTTATATAAAAAATAGTGGCACTTTACAAAGTGCCGTTATATATATATTTTTTTTATTATTTTACATAACGGCACTTTTGAAATGCCGTTAGCTGAAAAACTCAGCGACACCATAACAAGTGCCGTTATATGGATTTTCAAAAAAAATTAACGGCATTTTCATTAGAGTGTCGTTGCTAAGTGTCGTTAAGTACTCATTTTCTTGTAGTGTGTGGATGCTCTTATATAAACAATATATAACGTTACTAAATATATAACATTATATACGGTATAATAATATATACAGTTATATATATAATATATAATATATATATATATATATAATTATAATATATAATCTATTATATAAATCAGTTTCACAACTCAACCCTAAAGCTAATGACCTCACGATCACTCCGTCGAAAAAAAAAAAAAAATCACCCTCGTGATACATCATCCTTCCTAAGGTACCTCATGATATATAATTATGTAGCATAGATTATCATGCTGATTATATTTAATTGATTTATGATTTTTCTTGGATTAGGAGGACTAAATCAACTAATTAATCAAGAAGGCTTATGTTCGGGTACCAGATATTCATGTACTATTTTTCTTATTATAATTATTTGATTTTCAATTTTAAACAATTAAGTTGTGATGTGTGATCTCTCTAATGACTTTCGATTTGTGACAATAAAGTTGGGAGGTGTGATCTCTCTTTTATCGGACTTGTGATTAATACGTAAATCAGTTTATTTGTCATCTTTGTAGCTCTCGAATAGCAATTTGGAGACGAAACCATCAAGAAATCGATATAGGTTTATTCCTCATTATATACTACGTTGGTTGTCCATTATTTAGTAAAAATTTATTATATGTGAATTCATTATTATAGACAATCTAATTTTGTATATTTATTATTATTTTGAATCTATGATTCGTTGATTTTTGAAATTTTTTGTAGGTTAATTGAGTTTCCAAGATTAAAAAAACCCTAAAGCTAACCTATTTATACTATATATATAAAAAGAGGTAGAAGATATGTGCAATGTCGCTGCCTCAGAGTAACAGTTCGTTCCGGAGGAGGTCTCGGCTCTTGGTGTCGCCGAAGATTGAAGAACACCACCATCAACAACACTACCAGGTTGAGACTGCTGGTAGTTACATTTAGTTACTTTTTTTATTGATGTATACTAATTACTTTTATTGAAGTTTTTATATTTTTTTAGTTTGACGTGGTTTTCTATGAGGGGTGTATGCACAGATGGGGCCACATTTCAGGGTCTTAGTTAATTCATCTTCTATACTTTCTATCAAGTATTTCGAAAACCCTATTAACATATTAAGAGTGATCGTGACCATATTTCTTCTTCGGGGAGTAAGTGTTGATTTAATAAGCTATTTTTAGGTTGAATCAATGCGTACTTTCTTTTGTCGAAATAGATTAACTTTATCATACATATTTGATGATACAGACATCAAAAAATTTGTAGGTGTCACTAATGGATAAAAACACTCATTTTCATGTGTTTTACTTCCACCAAATGATCAAAGTGAGACTCATCAAATGCCATTGTCTTAACTCAGTTATGTCCATTTATAAGTAAGTATACAAATATTAGTCTTAATTGTGCTTTCTATTCATAAAGCCTGATTAAGAGACTTGCTAATTTGTCCATATTTTACATTGGAATTCACTAAAAAGTTCAACAATTAACAAGAAAATGAAGATGATGATGGAAGCTGGTCGTAAGAGTCAATTTGAGTTCCTGATATACATAGTACACAAAGTATTATAATCTAAGGATCAATTTATCGTGGTCTCCAATCTCCATCTACATATTTCAAGGGCTAGCTATCACAAGCGAGGGCAACCAAATTAACTCATGTGGTGCAGAAGACAAGAGGCAGTCGTCCATGAAGGATGTCAAATTGGTACGCACTCTATATGATGTAATTACTTGGATGTAGGTATACTACAATATAATCAGCTTCTATTAGGTGATAAATATGCTAATATAAGCACAATATTATATACACACTTGATTATTCGAAGTAATATAGCTAACAGTCTGATCTGAACCGTCCATTCTGAATTTCTATCGAGATAAAAATAATTTTAAATAATCTTAGTCTCTGTATTCATTTGTATTCTTTTCAATTATCTTACATGATAAGATAACTATCTTTCATCTAAATATTATAAATTTTCAGTTATGAGTAATTTTTATAAGAAGTTTTCACCGTAAATTAGAGATGATAAAAGCATATGTGTGGCTGGAACTCCACGTGGCGACATGCAACGACTTAATGAATTAATATGAGGTTAGTTCACTCTTATCTTTTTATTAGATATATATAATATTTTACATGTTTCATATGTATACGTTTTATTGATCCCTCTTTATTTCGTTTATGGTCTTTATGCTTCACGTCAATTCATGAGATGGTTTTGAATTATTTAGCATGTAAATTTTTTAACCTTCATGATATTACATATATGGTGATTATAATTTTTTTTATTATCAGAATTCTTTAATATATATATAGAAAATATGTAGAATATATTTTCCATTTATCAATGTTCAAAAATATAAATATTAATTAGCATAAAATAATTTATAGACACTTTAATAATAAAAAATATATTAGCTTTTTTTGTATTAAACAATTAATGTCTTATTAGATAAAAATAAATCCTCAAGACATATTTAGAAGAAAATTTATACATCTTAAAAAATACGTATATTACATGTTTAATATATAGAAATATCCTACCTAATTGAAAGAAATAAGTATAAAATTGATAATATATAAATACTTAAATTATTTAGTTTTTTTTTAAATTATGTTAAACGTTAGGATAGAAATATAAATATATTTTTACTATTTAATTAATAAATAAATTCTTTTAACTTATTTGCGATAAGAGTGGAATTTATATTTAAAATAATTTGTTTCTCAAAACCCAATATGCAGTTTTGATTAATAATGTGATGAAATGATATATTTTCAAATATATATATTAATAATAAATATTTAAATAATATATGCATGTGCTTTTAATATATACTTCGAAGATATCAGTAAATATAAATACATAACACTAAATTATTTTAAGTTCTTTGGCCAAAAAGAATTGTTTTAAGTTTTTTTATCGTGTATTTTTTTTACCCGCGTGGTGCGCGGGGTTAGTGGCTAGTATTATATTAATTCGGTATCGGAAGCTCTCTGGTCGACACGTGGACAGTCCACGCAGTCACCGTTTCCTAATTTAATCGGAATTTAATAGGGGTTCTCTAAATTTAGATACATAATATTGATTGGTTGAAAATTAAGAAGCATTTTTATCTCCTAATTTGGTCTCTACGCAATTTATAGAAACAAATTAATTAAAAGTTTCCATTTAAATAGTAAATATATACAGTTTGGTTCTGGAATACCATAGGTCGCCACGTGGCCACATCAATACACATATATTTAGATTAAAAAAAATATACGGCATTATTATGTACAGTTATATGCTAATATACTAATTTTACCAATTGCATAAAATATTCAATAGCTATATAAAATATCAAATATAATGTTACGACAATCATAATTAAAGAAATTTTTTTTGGTGGAAATATAATAAAGAAAGTTATGGTTTTTTTGTAAAAAAGTTATTATGGTCACGATTGTGTATATAGGTATTAATAATAATATATATAGTTTATATATATACATGCATTATATAAACATTCGACCTCGGTTGATGATACTTTCGATGTGTCCCTCTTGACTATTGAGGAGGGTATCTTTGAAATAAAAGCTACATCCGATGACACCCACCTTGGTGGTGAAGATTTTGACAATAGAATAGTGAATCATTTCGTGCAAGACTTCAAGATGATGAACAATGACATCTTTGGAAACTCCATAGCTTTGAGAAGATTTAGGACTGCTTGTGAGAGAGCGAAGAGGACCCTGTCATCCACTGCTCAGATCACGATCGATGTCGGTATAATTATTACAGTCAATAATAAGTTGTTTAATGAAATTCTATCTATTATTGAATCTCCGTCAATGTCTTGGATAGATTTTTCCTCAACCTCTGGAGTGGTAAGTTTGAGATAAAAGACTATATTTATATTTTTAGTTCTTTAAATGTTACGACAAAAATATTCCTTGAACATTAACACTTATACTGTTTTCTCTATTTTATATTTTAATCATATTTTTTAATTATTGAGATTCTAATTTCATAATAAAAGTTTTATTATTGACTGAATGTAAGTGTTTTGCTTAGCAGGTCAAACAAATTACTGATGATGTTCATAAGCGAGGTGATGATATTGTCAAAAAGTTAATTTCCTGAAATTTCTTTTAATGGTTTCATTTTGCTCATTTGTGTTCTTCTATAAATATTGAGTACGAGTTATAAGGACATGCACTTCAGCAGTGTTACCATCGTCATAATTTCATAAAAGATGTAGATACTAACTCTTTGTTGTTTAAAAAAAAAATAATAATGAGTGATTCAGTGGTCTGATAATGTTTTGTGGGTCTTTGTGGATACAGGAGCTATGTTGCTTTACTTTCTTGAGAGATTATCATTCTAAGTTGTTTAGCTTTCCAGAGAGCTTTCCATTCATTGATGGTAGTGCCAGAGAAGTGAAAAACTAGATGACAAATTAGATGATAGTGCACTGGTGTATCTTTCATGTATAATTGTTGTACACTTTCATTGATAGGTGAATGTTTGAGATTATGGATTTGACTTTTTCTCAAATTACTTGCAGGGAATTCAAAATTTGCATCTCCATTCAAGAGAAAGAGTATGGACACATGTGTATGTTACTGACGATAATGGGAAAATCACGAATAGCAAAATACACATGTATGTTATTCATATATCTATCTATTTATTAATCATCAAGTCTCATTCAGTTTGAATTTATTTCTCGGCTTTATTAATTTATTATTAGTTGTTTAAAAATTTCATAAATTCTACCATGATCAGTCAACAAATATAAGTTTTGTATTTCATATTTGTTTATGGTTATGTTGTTTCATCAATTGGTTTTAGATAGATACATTTTTTTTACACATTTGGGTTCTCATTAATTTCACTCACACCCTAAATTTAAGAAACTATTACATTCATTTAGACAAAAAAAAAAACTAAATTGAATTATTGTAAAAACGTTTAGTACCCAAAACATATTGCCACAATACAACACCACAAAGTTGCCTTATTAGTATTACAATCTGTTATCTTTAAGAGAATATAGTTTTAATAGTTTTAAGGGTTTTAAAATGAATATATGCTTATGGTTTTGGTCACGATTTTTTGCAAGTTCTTGGTTACTTCTAGATCTTTTAAAATTATAATTATGTATTGCACGCGACCTTAATTTTCTTTTTAACAGTTTATTTTAGACTTAACTGCTCATTTTAAAGCTTAAATTGTTGACCGCTTAAAATTTAATGCAAACATAGATGTATATGAACTTAAATCTCTAGGATGGAGATGTCCATATATATTATATACATTTAAACACATGTAAATTATATCGTGAGTTTCATGTTCTTATTTTTCTTTTTAAATTAAAATTATTTTATTTTATTTTATTGTTAACATGTACAATATAGTTGTTTTGCTACTCAAATACTAATGCATAATGATCTCTTATCATCTACAATGTTGTTTAATCATATAATTGCAATTATTTATTTGTAAATTTAAGAAATCGGTTTGCTTCTTAGTTGTACAATATTTTTATATGTAATTTATTACGAAATCTTGCAAAATATGAACAATCTTCGGCTAATATTGACCTAAGTTGCTTATTTCTCAGCATTGATAATTATTTTTTATTTTATAAAAAATGGATAGACATATTATTTTAATGTTGAGATAACTTAAGTATTTTAACTATTATTGGCAAAAAAAAAAAAGTATTTTAACTTATATTTATTTTGAAAATTCCTCCAGCGCGGTGCGCGGGGTTTGTAGCTAGTATTTAATGAATGCTTTATGTAAAAACATAAATTTACGTGTGGGTCACATTTAAGGAATGCTATGTAAAACCACTGTAGAGAGTTTTTTTTTTCACTTTGCTTAAATAAATATATAGGACCTACGTTTACGTAATCCTCACGTAATACCACCGTGGATGCTCTAAAGCACCATAACATCCAAGCTATCTTCCCACCGGAAATTTTGTGATTGATTTAATTCGCATTTTCTGAAAAGAACAATAATAATAATAATAATAATAATTTTGTTAAAAAGATCAGAGATATACATAGTACATACAAACTTACAAATACAAAATGTCTATTATTTTTTTTATAATTTTTTATAATCGATGTATACTTAGTTACTTGCTACTTAGGGGTCGTTTGAATGAACGTAATAGAAGATTACTTGAAATGTGAAATTATAAGTAATGTTTGGTTGTTAAATTGCAGTTTTTGGTTGTGATGTAATGTCAGATTACAGTGTTTGATATGTGTTGTAATGTGCATTATAATGCGACTTTATTATTATAATATTAATTTATATGAAAATATATTATATATTAATATTGATAATATTTAAAAGAATATATATTATGACAACTATAATGGGTAATCCAGTAAATTCACTTGGATCACAGCTTCCTTACATGTTCCAACAGTAAGACGGACCTGTTGCAAACTTCTTCCAGCCCCTCCCTCATCAGACATATAAAGCAACCCCACCCATTCCTTTCCTTCCTGGACGCCTATCCGCCGCCGCTATGAGGCTTATCGTCCCTTTACAAGGCGTTGTCCAGGGACGTGGCGGCCTCCTATTGGGCTCCCTCATCCCCTGTGCTCTCTTCTACTTTCTGCAGTTCTACCTCAAACGGAACCGCTCACCCAAGCACGACCGCGACCCTCCCTTCTCGCCCTCTCCTTCGTCTTCCAACCTCGCCGAGCTCCCTCGTTCGGCCTCCAGGTCCAGTCTCTCTGGCCGCGGATCCATTGGACCTGCGCGTATCTCCAGCAGAGCAAGCTCGATTGCAAAGCCGAGTTCTTCTCCTTATTACATCGGTCTAGAGAGAGCTTCAGGGGATCCATACGATCGTGTTCATAATCCTGATGGAGTTATACAGCTCGGGCTATCGGAGAACCGGGTAAACTCTACGTTCTAACCTATAACTGCTACTCGATGGCGATACAAAAAAAAAACCCAATTGAAACAGGTTAACAAGTATGCTATGTTCTAATGTCAAATGCACCAGGCTGTCTGGTGGTAATGTGGAAAGAGAAATTCCTTCTTTTTTTCATTATTAATTGCATCTTCTCATTCATCTTCAACTTTCTGAATCCCATGTGAGATCATTCCATTTAGTCATTTGGTTTTTTTATGCACTTAGCCACATCTCAGCGTATACATTCCTTTTTTTTTTTTTTGCACACTGTTAATGTAGTTATGCTTGGACTTGATTGATGAGTGGGTAATGGAGAATTTGGAGTCTTCAATGCTTGGAGGTGATTTCAGTATTAGTGGGTTAGCTACATACCAGCCGTTCGATGGACTCATGGAATTAAAAGTGGTAAGTTTCATCTGGGCTACTATTCTTTGTTACTGATGCATGTTTATTGGGTAGATTTGATCAATTGATTTACTATCGTGATGAGGTTTACTCAATTTGTTTGTACTGAATCACTGAAGTCAATTCATTCAAGTACAAGTTCGTCTAATTATTTTGCATTTTGGTTTTGAATCACTGCCATTTTTCAATCTTCAGTCTATTAAAGAGTCTGCATGTTAATTAGGGTGATGGGACATACTGCTGGTTAATGTCTTTTGGGGTTAACTGATGTGGGAAAACTAAGAACTTACTCACCTAAAGTTGTTCATTTCATAGTCTAATAAGACCATGGTCATGTACTATTTGATTTATTTTCTTAAAGTATATATGCTATGCTTCAGTTCCATGTCCCCACTTTATGTAACATCTAAACGCATTGATCTTGCAGGTGATAACATTTTCACTTAAATATGATCTTGCAGGCAATGGCAGGTTTAATGTCACAGGTATCAGGTAGAGGAGTTTCATTTGATCCATCACATTTAGTATTAACATCCGGTGCAACTCCTGCCATTGAAACATTATGTTTTTGCTTGGCTGACCATGGAAATGCATTTCTGGTTCCTACACCGTATTATCCTGGGTACTAATTCTTTTTTAACTATTCAAGGTTTCTTCTTTTGATTTTTATGATTTTAACTTCAGTAGAACTAATCTGTAAATGCTACTGCAGATTTGACCGAGATATGACATGGCGAACTGCAGTTGAGCTCATCCCAGTTCACTGTCGCAGTAGTGATAATTTTGGCTTAAGCATCACTGCTCTTGATCAAGCCTTCAATCAGGCAAGAAAACGAGGACTCAGAGTCCGGGGGTTGCTTATTTCTAACCCTTCAAACCCTGTGGGAAATTTGCTACCACGGGAAACACTTTACAACCTTTTGGACTTTGCCCGAGAGAAAAACATCCATATTATCTCCGACGAGATATTTGCAGGTTCGATCCATGGAAGTGAGGAGTTTGTGAGCATGGCTGAAGTTCTTGAAGAGGAAGGACTTGACAAGAATAGGGTTCACATAATATATGGTCTATCAAAAGATCTCTCTCTTCCAGGTTTCAGAGTGGGTTGTATCTATACTTTCAATGAGGATGTCTTGGCTGCTTCCAAGAAGTTGACAAGATTTTCCTCAGTTTCTGCTCCAACTCAAAGGTTACTGGTTTCCATGCTTACTGACACGAGGTTTATAACGAGATATCTGGAAATAAATAGGATGAGGATTCGGAAAATGTATGATTCATTTGTGACAGGCTTGAAACAACTAGGCGTTAAGTGCACTGACAGCAGTGGTGGTATGTACTGTTGGGTAGACATGAGTGGTCTCATCCGCTCATACAGCGAGAAAGGAGAACTTGAGTTATGGGATAAGCTGCTAAATGTTGCCAAAATCAATGCGACCCCTGGATCTGCTTGCCATTGTATAGAACCAGGGTGGTTTCGCTGTTGTTTCACAACTTTAGCCCCAACAGATATACCTATACTTATAGATAGGATTAGTCGAGTAGCAGATTTGTGCAGATCATCCAGATGAAGAATCATTTCTTTAATGGTACAGAAAAAATAAAAATAAAATAATAAGTGTGCAACTTGTTGAGCTCTTGTCATCTCTACACCATTTTTAGTCATAGCTGACGCTTGAGACTCCATCCTTGTCCAAAGGTCCAACATCCGAAGGTGCTCCTCTTCACAAACTCGTGCTGTTGCATCAACCAGGTATTATTTATTAGTTTAGATTACAAAGATGCTAGTGATAGAAACAAATGACAAAAACATAAATATACTTTATAGGCAAATTTGATAATATTCAAGAAATTACCAAATTTTGATTTTGACAACAGCTAAAGGAACCCATTATTTATTTACCTTGTTCAAAACTTTTTAAGGAGAGTGAAATTGATCATATGTATGGGCTACACGTAGGATTATTTAGGCACACAACTCTTTTTTAATACAAAGGTGACTTGGGAATTGGCATGAGAATAGTGTGAATATGCGTTGTTACCATTTATGGATTTTGTCTTTGAACTTGTGCAGCTTTCCTTAGGTAGCTTTCCTTATAAACTCCACCAGAGTCTTTGGTTTTCTGATAGCAAAGCTGCCATTAATTGAATGTACAAAACTTGCAGCCTCGGTTTCATAACTGCTGTCGGAGATGGAAGAAGTGTCAGGTTGTGGATAGTTGTCATCTTTGTCGGATGCAGATGGCAAAAGGCAGTTTGCTATGAGACTAGATTCCGAGCTCAGTGTGTGGAAACTGAGCGATTCTACATCAAATTAAAACAGTTGATTGGATGTCGTCCCCCTCTCTGGTTTGAGGACAAGGGTATCCCAGGCACGTGAATGGGAACCGAACCAACAAGCTTGAATGGAGGCAATGGCAAATATGGTGATGAGTCAGTCCATGAGGAGGTTTACGTAAGAGGTGGTGGTAGAGTGGTGAGAAGGAGACGAGTTGGGTTTCTGGTGGAGATTGCCTTGCCTTGATTGAAAGAGGCAGGCAATCTCCACCAGCAATCATTATCATTATATATATATATTATAGTTTAAGAGTATCATATGAGGCATCTCCTCCATTTGAAACATCATATGGTGAAATGCGGTTTCAAATGATGGTGGGTACTATCGACAATAACACACACTATATTCCGAGTGTTGTCTCCGAAGACAATGCGGAGAGAGCTTTCCGTTGGTTTTCCCTTGAGTAAATCGGATCCAATGATTGAGCAAACTTCGGAGAGGCAGGATTCCTGCTAAACTTCGGAGATCACCACCCATAAATAAAACTTAAGAAGAAAATTCGGAGCCTCCTTTCTTATATTTCGGGGAAGAAAACCAGAGGTGCCTTTCCGATTTACTTAGAATAAATATTTCGGAGATCGCTCTCCCAATTACCTACCTATAAAATTTCCAACACCCTCTGATTTTCGTCGTTCGAATTTCTAACCAATTTTGGAGTGTCGCCACCGATTTCTTTAGCGTAGGAACGAAGATGTATTTATTTTGAATATTTTCATAGGTTTTGTAATTATTATTTTTTTCATATTATTATGTAGCGGTTCGTTCAGCCGATTTAAGAAAATAAAACCGGATAAATTTGTTGATTTTAGTCATGCCGAATTTTTCTTAGGTTAGGGTGAAATTTATAACTTTGTATCGTTAGAATCTAAAACTACTAACATGTAAATGATATAAAAGTACAAATGAATAAGAGTTAATGCATAAAAAAGTATAATGAGATGTTAAAAATAAAAAATTTAAAAATATAGGAGAGTGCTCCCCGATGGATAGTTGAACTTTATATTGGAGTCGTACTCGATTACAATTTGAAACTTGGACAAACGGACACTCCGAGGCCTAAAAATACATAGGCTCAAGAACACCAAGGCATAAAAACACATCGAGTGGTAAAAACCACTCGGGGTGCCCGAGCCCATCCCCTCGGGTGACTCACCCCGAGTAGAGGAGCCCCACTCGGGGGTACCCCTCATCCGGATGAGTAGGGACTCGTCTGGACACCCTACACCGGACAATATCTTGTTCGGGGCTCGCCCTTGGAGGCCATTTACCAGCACTTAGAGTATATTCATATGTGGTCCGACCAAAGTCAAATCCATTATATGTACGGTCAACACCGGTTATAGTATCAAACCGCCACAACCAGATCGGAAAAACACCGGAACCAGAGCGGTCCAATAGGAACTCTATAAATAGAGCTCTCATCTTTTCATTAAAGGGTAATTTTGCTCCCTCTCTAGCATTTTACTTTCTCTTTCTAAAAATCTATACTTACTTAAGTATTGGAGTGGACTTACCGGGAACCCCCGGTGCCCATTTGCAAGTACTTCGAGAGGAAGAAGAGCGGATATACGGAGCGGGAAGGCACTCAGGACACCGTGTGTAAACATTGGCGCCGTCTGCGAATTCGAGCAAAAAGCAGGTAGCCTACTACATGTGCTCGATGGCAAGAAATAAAGAAGGATCAGAGAACAGGGGGGCGGCAATAATAATGTGCCTACCATGGGCCTCCAAGAGCCTACCATCCGGAGGCAACAAGAAAATGATGCTAGACAACTGTCAGAGAGAACAACACTCCCTGTATAACACTCCATCAAGCTCCAAGGCACCACGGTCGGTAGTCAATTAACAACTACCTCTTCCATCCCTAATGAAAGGCAAGCCCCTAGTGTGGCAACAATCAAGCACCCAAGAGTAGGCCAGAAGGCCAAAGGAGTGGTTATAACAAGAATGCACCCATGGTAGCTCTTCCAGAGTATACCAATAGAGGACAAAAGGAATAGGTAACAGAACAACAACCACTCCACAAGGATGGGCATTATCCCCCTATCCCTTAATGAAGGCACCCATGGTAGCTCTTCTAGACCGGTGCGTAGGGGGCGCGTCTTTAAGGGCAGAGGACGTGGATGTTCGCGGGGTGGGTAGAAAGGCCCGACTGAGGTTTGGTGAGGGTGGGTGTGTTGCTTGTGGTGGTGGTTGTTCTTGTGCGGGTTCGGGGGAGGTGGTGGTGTGCGCACTTCCGATGGGTTGCTCGCATCTCAGAGTCGTGGCTGTGTCGATGTTGGGGCGGTGTGGAGGAGGAGGAGAGGTAGCGGGCTGCCCGATTTGAGGAGACGGAAGGTGGGGTGAAGGCGAGGTAAAACAAAGCCATCTGTGGTGGGAAGGCTTCCGCCTTTGGCTTAATCGATGGCTGAAGATGGAGCTCCACTTTTGTTTTATGTCTGCTTTGGCTTTGGCCGGAGTTGGTGCTCTGCAATCAGTGGCGTATCTATATGTTATAATGTGGTTACAAACGTAACCACATTATCGAGTATTTTTATTGATACCCTAGGTTTATTTCTGAAAGAAAATATACCCCGATCCCTATTATTTTTCGAGTAAGATCCATATTATTTGTGTATGACACTAAGGCCATTTGTTATTTTGTAAATCTTTATTATTATTTTGTAATACCCCATTTAAGCCATTAGCCCATTAGTTTTTTACTTGAAGAATGTGGTTGTAAATGTATTTAACTCTTTAATATAATATAAATTGTAGTTAATTAATCTAATGTCCTACGGGATGTCAAATTAATAGGATAATGAAAATGATCTAAATCATACAATATGTTGGAAAAATATGAATTCTAGTACTAACATGTTTTAAAATGTAAAAGAAGTTTCTAAACAATGTTAATTGGTACTTCCTTCAATCATCCGTCTAAAATTGTCATCAAATACATTTTAAATTTAACAAATTAAACGAATATTTTTCTAAATTTCAAATGAAGACCTAATAACTTATACTAGTATTACGATAGTGTCCCGACTCGATTGAGACTCAATTGATACTTAGTCGGGTCTTGTCCGATTTGATTCAACTGTAACATTTTTATACATAGTTGGTGTTTTACTTGTGGTACTTTAAAAACTACTCAGTTAACTCTGTACATTTGAAATATATATGTAACAACAATTTTGGAGAGCTGATTGAAGAAAATAACAATTATTATTGTTTTGAAACCGGTAAGTAACAAAAAAATCAATATTTTTCAAATATGGTGTATGTTTAATATAATTTTTCCAATAAAATACAATTATACATTAAATCTTGGATTTTATTTTTATTTTTTTTACAAAACGTATCCACATTATAAATATCCTGGATACGCCACTGTCTGCAATTGACCCTAAAAAAGTGTCAGGATAATGACTTCCGTTGAGAGCTTCCAAATAGTACCATTTTTTTTCCTAATATATATATATATATATATATATATATATATATATATATACCGTAACAGAATTTTATATATATGATTTTTCTGTAGTGTTTGCAATTTTTCTCAGTTACAATAATAGTTCATTCATAATATATTATTACTAACTATTAGAGCATCCACAGTGATATTACGTAAAGATTACATAAATGTTGGTCCTACATGTTTATTTAAGTAAAGTAACAAAAACTATCTACAGTGGTTTTACATAGCATTCCTTAAATATGTGACCCACACGTAAATTTATGTTTTTACATAAAGCATTCCTTAAATTTAAGTAATGCACTATGTATTAAGTAACCAATTTTTTATTATAAATTAATTCATTTTATAATTAATGCTAATATCTTATTGGTGGTTGTTGGAAAATTTAATAATAAAATATATTTAAGGAATATGTTTAAGTAATACAATTGCAGAGAAAATATTTTTTACGTGTGTCTTAACTTTACGTATTACTTAAAGTCTTCATAAATGTCTACGTGGCAACTTTAAAGAATACAGTTATGTAAAACCATTGTGGATGCTCTTAATCCACATTTTACGTGAGATTCTGTTGAAATGAAAACTGTTATAATTTATTATATTATTAACTCACATTTCAGCAAAAAAAAAAATTGTGTTTTAAAGCAATATATATTTTAAAAAATATTTGATCAACTTTTTTTTTATTAATTTTTTATAGTAGTTCTGGCTTCTTTGATTAAGCTGTGCAAGAATGATTAATATTATAGAATATCAAAATGAAATAAATGTATTTTAGGCAATAAAAGTATATTTTATTTTATAACAACGTGAATTTTCTAGTGCTTTTTGTATCAAATGGCGCAATAATACGCATTTAGAATCATAAGTTCTATAATTAAATTCAACCCTCAGAATTACATATTTTTCCATGTGTTATTATTTAATTTAATCGAACAGAATTATATTATATATATATATATATAAAAGGCATGACGACTTTATATATATACAAAATATTATTATTAAACACTATGTTGACCCTACAGACAAAAAAAGAAAAACTCGACCACGAACCTTTTTCAATCGACAACTAGATTAACTTACTCAATAGAAGATCAAAAGGACGCTAATATTTAAATATAAGTAATTTAATTCCATAATCAATATATACAAACATTTTAAAGTCAGTGACGTTGGAGGCAACAACAAGACAAAATGAAAATTATAAGGAAAACGTATTGCATCAAAAATAAAAAAAGGTTACAGAAGCTAATTTTAATCAAGCATGTTGTAGCCAAAATGGATGGATAATGAAGCATATGATTGAGATTAATTGGGGAAATGTCCGTCTCACTCAGGTAAAGAGAAGTCGCATCGGGTTGATGCTTCAGTGGCGGAAAAAGCGATTCCTTGTATTTATGGACTTTTTGAAGGATATAAGATAAATATAACAAGAACCACCAACCGACGCCAGCCACTGCAGAAGAAGATGATGATGATGGTTTAGCATTAAGAGGTAGGTGGATCTGGATGTATTTGTTTTTAGGAAGGATGATTTGTTTAAATTGGTAATAAAGATTGAATACCGACCGAGTTGTTCGTTCTATAACTTAATTAAATTGGTAAAAGAAAAATTGATTGATGAATTAGATGGCAGGGGGTTTGACCCAGGTTGTCTCTGAGGTGGTCATGTTTCCGTAATACACCTGCTTCGACGACTCATCCCATAATGCCTGAAACAACTCAAAGCAAATCAAATCAAATCTCCCCTCCCCTATATAATTAATTAATATTGTTTCACAAGTCGTCGTCGTAATGGATTGGAAATTGTACCTGCCAGCCCGATGGAAGATTTTGAGACAGTTGTACTAGATCGGGTTTCTGCTTTACGTTCGTTTCCTTAGCTTCTTCTTCTTCTTCTACTATGGCCTTTGCATTAGCAGCCCTCTTCCTTTTAACTCTCTCACGCCTGTAACACAATAATCGGAGTTTTAACCCCCCCACCCCACAAAATAATAAAAAAAAAGGATCAGTATTAATTAGTTTGCTTGCTTACCAATCCCCACCCAGAGGCTGAAAATTGGCATTCTCTTTCGCCTCTCCACTTGCAATTTGTTGGGCACGCCAATCCTAATGACATTTGTTGTGTATTTATTGACCACACAGAGGAATAACAACCAATATATAGTTAGTAAGTAGGTCGACGACAAGTGCAGACCTCTATTTCTCTCTGACGCTTCTTTTCTAGCTTTCCAAGTGCGCCCTTCGCTTCTTCTTCTTCGTCCTCCTCAAGTTCCTCTTTGGCGGCTTTCCACTACAAACAAATTACACAAAAGATTCAGGACAAGTTCAGTTGTACAAACAATCGTGATGCATCTTAATCGTACCTTATTCACCAGACTGGAGACTTTCTTGTTGGACTTCAAAGACGGGGCCACCGCTACTGTCCTCTTTTTACCACGTGTGACTGATTCATTCAAGAGGGTCGTCAAAAAACAAGACTTTCAAGCAAACCACTGAGATCTGCAGCTTCTTTTCCCCTTTAAATGTAATTACTAACTTCTTCTGAATATTAATAACTAGGGTAATGCCGTATTAAGTCAAATAAAAAGATTTCATTTTCAAGAGTCAATAAGCTAAGGTATGACTGCGTCAGCTTAGCTGCCAAATGAATCAGCTTCACTAGGAACCCAACCATCAGAGTTCTCAGTTAGAAAATAGTCCTACAGAAGCTAATTGCATTAGTCAAGAGCAAGACAGACATGTTATTACCTTTGGACTGGACCTTGCCATCTCCTGTTGCTGCAGCTCCTGGATTGGCTGCTAAAGTGGTTGCAGAGGCTTCAACTATTCCTGAATTGCTTGGAGCTGACGTAGAAGAAACCCCCGAAAACCCATCCACGGTTCCACTCCTCACCTCTGGAGGCTTAGTAGTTACGTACTGCATCTTAGTACCACCTGCCTCAGCGGCAAGGGCGTGACCAGATCCAGTTTGATCCAACGCAAGGGTACTGTAACCAAAGGAATCAGATTGAACTGGAAAAATAGCAGCTGCTTGTTGATAATATGCTGTAGGTGCCACATTACTAGCTGCAGCAGAAGCAGAGTCACCATATGCACTAAAATCTGTTCCATAGGTAACTGATCCTGGAGGTAAAACGACTTGATATCCTTCAGTTTGTCCATATATGTTAGTGGTTGTGGTTTCAGGATGCCCATAGAATTGATAGTTAGCACTTGAGTAGGATAAACTGTACTGATCTGAATAAGGAAGAGGTTGACCCACTTGGGTCGGCGGAGCAATGGGATATGGCGGTTCAGGCTCATCTGGCGGGGGAGGAGGCATCGGCTCAGAATCAGGTGGTGGTGGGGGGACCCATTCATCATCTGGTGGAGGCGGAACAGCAAACTCATCATGAATAGCAACTACTGGGAGTTCAGCAAACCCCTCTGTTGGCTGTTGTTCCACCATACCATGGCTTGAAGGAGACGCGTCATCAACTTCCATATCAACATCCATGTCAATATCTTCCAAAGAATAATGAGCAGATCCATCAGCAACTGCAGTAGCACTGAATGTTCCACCACCTGTGGATTCTCTATATGGAAAGTTAACCAATGATACATGTTTAGAATTCCCCAGATTCTGAGATTGCACAGCATGTGCTGGTGCGGGTGCAGGAACATCTTCGCTTTTCTTGTGGTCCGCTTTCAAGTCCGGCTCAGTTGTGTCTAGTGAATTGCATTCTTCTATTAAAGTGTCATAGATATTCTTTGACTCAACCTCTTTATCGGAAGCAAGTTTATCCAATAGGCCACTTTTAATGTCAATAGCAGATTCCAGCCGCTTTAGCTGTCTTTCGGAATGCACCCAGAAAGGATTCAGCGATGAGCCAAAGGGTGCAAGTGATTTCATATCAGAAATTCTGATCTTGACTTCCAAGGTATATTTTGATACCCAGTCCCGACAGTCTCGGCCTTTTGAGCTGAGAATAACAAAATAGTAATTTTAGCAAAATACAATGACTCAGTCAACGTTTTTAACTTTAACCATACTTTATAAGAAAGAAATAGAGATTTCGTACCTTTCAAGTTTCATCAATCTCTCCAGCGACTGCTCAGCTTCGTTTATTAGGTGAGAACAATGATCGGCCCTCAGTTCAGATTTTCTACTGTCTGTTAAGTCTTTCACACGATCCTCGACACTAGCAGCTATAGAAGCCTGATCACAGAGCATATCACTGGATCCTGAGGAGCCATGCCTTGAACCATAAAGATTAACCTCCCCACCCAAATGACCTTCTGTCATTGTAACTGATCTACCAATTTCACCAATAGCAAACCCATTTGGATTGGTCGTTTCAATACCACCCTCGACAATATAAGCAGACCCAGAAGTGAAATCAACATTTTGTGAAGCCATGTCACCCATGCCTTCAATTGCAGCAGCATAAACCGAATCTCCAGTCACTTGGGCCTGTTGAGTCAAAACTTCAGGTACTAACCACGACGTTTCCCCAGTTTCAACATTCCAATAGTAGTACTCATTTGTTTCTTCATGCAATACCATCTTCCATCCAAAACTTGCATCCCCTACAATCTGACTATCAGAATGTTCATTGGCCTGATGCTGAGCATCTTCACCGTCATCAACTGAAGCACATTCACCACTATCTTTATTGCTATATCCATCTAGTTTTTGTGCATCTTCTAAAGCATCATAGTCTCGCCCCATCTCCTTCTCAAATTCGTGAAGCAGTTGATCTCCCCTGATGCTATGATCCATATCTTGAGATCCGTCTTTAAGGAGTCCCTTACCCTAAACAAATCAAACAAGACGTGTTAGCAACCCAGTTAAAATAACTTGAATATATTCCTCGCAAAATCGAGATACATAGTCAAACATTTGATTTTGTTTCATTCCTTGCTGTTATGTCCTTGGCAATAAGGACTGAGAAAGATTAGATAATAGTCAAGTAAATGATACTTCTCCTACCAAGACCTGAAGCACCACTTCCAGGTTCCAATAACTAGGCAAGATAAAAGTGTGCATTTCATACACACATATATATTCTATAGAAAAGACTAGCAATAACAACAATCTTAATGGAGTGAAAATTAATGAAGGTCTCATCCAAGCATTGTCCAATACTCCAATCCCAAGTAATGACATGACAGGCATGAAAACATAGATTCTTCCCCTAATGGTAACATACTATGTTAATGTCCACAAAATTGTGAACAGGAAGAAAAAATATTGGTTCAGGAATAGACCCAGTAAGTTCTGTAGGGGAAAGCACAATTCCTCAATATTAATTTCATCGAAATTTTCCTTTTTATCAATACAGACCTTCAGGTCTCATCACTTCGTCAAGTATAGCAAGCAAAGACCCTCGCTTGACTAATATTCTTAGCCACAGCTTACCTGGTTACCATTCTCGACCTTTGAATTGTCTTCATTGGCATTTGCAGAACCTCTACTTCTTTCCTTATCAGCATCAACATCACAACCACCACCACCATCATCATCATCACCATCACTATATTGGCCAAGCAATAGCAAAGGATTTTCTGGTTTTTCCCCTGCAAAGATCATCATCACAAATTAGTAACTTCTAAAGAGTAGGCATCTGACCAGTGAAATACTTCAACTGATCAACATTAAAATACTATCATTCCAAGAAATTTTCACTAAACAGATAATATTTTCATTGAAGAGATAATATTTCTTCAAGAAGATAGGCTGCAGACTTTGCAGCGCCAGGAATGGTGGGAATATCTAATTCTTCATAATATGAAAATCACCTGTAATAGACTGAAGGAAAAAGTTAGGTGTGTCATGAAGGATAATAAAGCAAGAGATACGAACCACTTTAGACTGCCGTCTCCAAAAGGTACGGGGCTGTGCTAAGAGCATGTATTAACAGTCATGAATAATTTTTACTGCAGCGGAGCCCCAAAACGGATCTGACAGAGCATGCTGCCAGTAACAAAGCCACCTTACCGTATGAGAATAATCATTAGGAGGGAACACACAACAGTTTTGCAAATAATTCCACCAAATTTCATGATCCTTCTACATAGTCCAGTTGAAGAAAGTTGCGGAACCCACCTGAAGATGCTGGTGAATTGGGTAACCCTTCAACTTCATGTTGTGCAGATGAGACACCCAAATCTCCTAGAAACCAAACAAATGCTCAACTCAATCAAACTCAAAAGTCAAATCAAATGTAAATAGGAGACCAGCCATTCCGTTCAACTTCTTTTGCTTCTAATCAGTTACAATCATGACATTAGGCTCAAGCCTCACTTTTCAATCGACTGCACATGTAAGCATAGCCAGTTTCAAACTCCCACTGCCAAGCTACAAGATTGGCCGTTAAAGGACACAGAAGGGTCTGAATTTAAGACAGTAAAGTATAAAATCTTCTGACTGTAGGAAAATGATATCAGTCTACAGTCGACTGAACGAAAATTGCAGCTCAGAAATCCAAATCTCGGAAAATTACATCGTGCATAAGAAGATTTAGAATCGAAAAATAGAAACCATCAAGCCTTGAACGTTACAAACAAGAAACCCTAAGCGTATCATCAAACAAATTCATCATCAATGCAACTGGTTTGCTCGGGCATCTGACTGCTAAGCGCAAAGTGAATTTACGAATAAGGTTAAGAGGAAGTACCAGAGGGTTCCGCGAAGAGATCGAGCTTTAGTCGACGGCCGGCGTTGCTGAGTGCCGCCACCCGACGATCCCTTCTCTTCCCCATCCCTCAGTCTGACCGAATACGAAAAGTCTGAGCTTCAAAAATGCGACTGCAAAGGCCCTCTCCTGGGCTAAGAGTCTAAGACTAGCTTCTTCAACGCAGAGAGGTCCAACGCTAATTCGAATTCAAGGACGGAACGAAACTGGAAAGGGAAGTTCTATTGGTAACAATTCATTACTTTAACAAGATATTATTTAATTTTTATTATTTTAGTGGCCAAAAAAAATTTATTATGTTATAAATATATTATATGGATGTTCAATATTATGTGTATATATCACCTTCCTAATTTAGACTTTCCTTGTTTTGATTTTACTTCCTCTCCAAGTCTATGTAATCCCTATATAAGGAACCCTATGTGTGACAATAAGATCATCCTCAAGTTCCCTCTTCTATTACCTCTCTACTTTCATAACACGTTATCAGCACGATATCGCTTTAACACTAATATGTCTCGTTAGACTACATATGAGCATATGTTCACTCACCATTCTTCTTACCCTCCACCACTAAAACCCACGCCTTATTCTCTAATTCAATGATGCTCCATTATTTGGCAACTGTATAGGAAGCCTTATACATAAGGAAATACCTTGATTCACAATCCACCGCCAAGATTCATGAAACTCTCCAATGTAGCTCGCTTATGTGTTTTGAAGGCCCTATAACCAAGACAGATATGACAACACCACCATGGCTTCCAATTAAGAGATGAGATAAGAAATTATATTTGAATTTAAGTTCTCTATTAATTGATCAAAATTACTTTTGTCTTCGATAGTTTATAGATTTAATTAGAGTTATTTTTATGTTCTGGTTTTGTCGTAGGACCAAACTTGATGGATTGAGAACTATAAGTTATTTTTGGAGAGAATAAGTCCATGACATTATTATATGCTTCACCGAAAATACAAGACTACGTCTACATCAAGTCGGGACAAAGATAAGGAGATAAATACAACTGCAGATCCTGCCGCACTTACTTTATGAGGTAACACATCATACAATATGTCAAATACTGTCTCGATTTTTAAAGAGTATCAATTTGCTTAACTCCCTAAAGAGAGTGTGTAGCACATAATTTATCATGAAAAGTACTTTGGCTTAACTCATGAGTGTTCGATGCTTAAATATATCTATATGTGCAAATAGTGAATAAAAAAAAATATACGCGTTGCCCACTAGATATCCTTGGCTCCATGAAGTGAGCATCTCAATTTATGATTATAACAATAATATAATACACTCCCTGAAGCGAGTGTTCTTTATTATATGTGTATCCCACACTCCCTGAAGTGAGTGTTGCAATATTTATTATAATGAGGATATACTCCACTCCCCGAAGTGAGTGTTGTAGTTTATATGATTATAACGTTATACTCCCTGAAGTGAGTATTACAGTTTATGATTGCAATGATAATATCTTGCACTCCCTGAAGTGAGTATTGCATATTGTGATTACAATAAAAATATTTGTCACTCCCTGAAGTGAGTACGGCACTTTATGATTGACTTTGAAGGAATACGATTTTACTATTGTTATCATGTCATGGTTGACTTTGAAAAAGATAAAATAATTAGCATCATCATGATATCGATAAAGAACGGTGATGCCTCTTACAAATAAAGAATGCATGAAAAGAATACAAAGTCCAATTGATTTGGAAGAATGATAATTTTGATATGCGCAGTGACGCTTGCAGAAAATTAGTGATATTATGCAGCGCGGAAATTGATAATTTTATGCAACGCAATGAAATTAGGCAAAGTTTGGCCTCAATAGCAAATATTATTTGATACTGGGATATTGCGATAAAGAAAATTGCATTCTATACTAATATCGTATCCCGAAGATCCGACATTATGATCCTAAAGATTAAGATTATGAATATTCATATTTATTTTTAAATTCCGCATTTACAAATTCCGCATTTATATTTATATTTATATTTCTTGCACTGCATTTACAGTTATTTTTTATTTCTTGCACTGCATTTTATTTATTATATACATATATCATTATGCTCATTGAATTTCATTATAAAATGATCCCGGAAATTAAGAGTTATTCAGAAGCTAAAAAATTATTAATTTTAGGATCCGGAAGATCCTAGAATGTACGAAAAATGGGATCTGAAACATTGTATTTGTGAATTAAAGATCTTCCTGCATACAAAAAAAAATCATGAGTTATGAATAAAGGATCCTGAAGATCCTAGAAGATCTAGAATTATAAGTAAAGGATCCCAAAGATCCTAACGATCTTAAATTATGAACAGAGATCCTGAAGATCCTAAATTATAAAAAGAGATCCTAAATTATTTAGAATAAATGATCTTCAATGATGAAAATGAGATCTGAATATCCTAATGGATTTTGAGATATAAAAATAAAATATCCTTAAAGATATTGAGCTACAAATAAGGATAATGAAGATCCTAATTTTTTTTAGTTATAAATGATCACGACGATAATGAAATCGAGCATTTATACGGAGTTATTTATTTTACGTTTATGCATTTTTTAGTAATGTTATTTATATGCTTTCATATACTTCATATTTATTTTGCTATTATAAAGAATTGATTACTCCGCAATCATCATTATGATGACGATGAATAAAATAACAATATGCGGAATGTTACAAGAGATACATGACATATCTCCTACGTAAATACGAAAGATATACATATCAGTTAAACCTGAAGTTTACTGATGCATTGAGGTAAACCAGAAGTTTTACCCATATAATACAATATTTGGTGTGACCGGTTACAGACCATTCTAGATCATTTAAGATGCGCAATACATTATTTGGAAGAACTTGAAGATTCTCCATAAATCATTATGATAATTGCTCTCAAATGAAAATTCATTATGTGATCATCATCAACTAAGTTCGGGATAAAATTCCATTATTTGTGGAAATTATAAAGGTGAATATGGGCCCGTTCACCTGCCATGTGGACCGGTATATTATTTTAAAAGATGCATCTACAATATGGTCGCATGTGCATTAATTATCACGAATTTGCAATAGCAAAATTTCAATATTATGCAATAAAGAATGATGATGATATTAAAAGTTGATATTTAATATAAGAATCAGACAATTGCATGTCTAGATTCGCAGTATAGCATAAAAGTTACAAAGAGCCTCCAATTAAATAGCTAAACTGCTACCAATAAGAGCAAATTGAGAACAACTGCATGCTATTATGAAAGCAACAATATAACTGCACATCAAGCCAATGATAAATCACAGTTCTCCCCATTACAACCAACTTTTGGTCAAGAGACAAATTTCCCATATATGTATTTTATGATGTGCGATATATATTTGAACTGCTCCAACGAATTGCACAAAGATGGGTCTTGAATGTTGGGAAAAATGTGTTGGATACATATCAATAATTTGGGAATAATGGGTGATATATATTAAAGCAAGAGTTGCTGATTTTCATTGATGAACAAATTTTCCCAACATTAGGGGGAGAAAATAAGCAGCTGGCAGGAAAGAGATTGACTGAAAAAAAAAAGTTTGTTACTATCTCAGTTAGATCCTCGCATAATAAGAATACGAATCTGAAGTTCAGAGATATAAATATTTACAAATACTGCCAATCAAGTACTTAGTGACTTTATGAGACCCAGAAAGTCATTAGTCAATTACCGGCTGCAAATGCTCCGATTTGAAACGTCCAGTTAAGAAGAACAATAATGAAAAATAATTCATGCCTGAAGTGTGTGATATTGGTTCCAAATATTTTTAACAAGAATGGAGCACGGAAAGAAAATAGATAAATATGGTCTTATTACGGAGGCGATTTCTCAAAAAGGAAAAGAGACATAACTAATTATGAAACCCCAGAAGTGGTTCAGGTACCTGAAAATAATTGTAATAAAGAGATCTCGATGAGTTATGTTATTAATGAGAATTTATGGAACTATGCATATCAAGTTGTCGACAACTGTTTTGAATATTATTTTTGAGTGAAAACTTAAAACAATACGAGGATCTTGAGCTCAATATGTTAAAGAATCATTACGATTGGCCAAAAGTTTGAAAAGACGCAAGTATTAGCATTAAAAATGTAGAACGTGGAAGGTGGAAGCCAGTGTATGCAAATTATTTCCCGCATAAATAAATTGCGTCGTGAGATACGCACATCCTGTGGTACAAATGTTATATGCAGAATCCTGGCTATTATTATATGGATCATTTGGTGGAGCGATCACTTTCTGGTATATTACTACGTTGGCAGTACATAAAAGGTTTTACTTTGCGTCTCATTATACGAATTACTTATAGCCTATTTGAGTGGCTAATTTGATAGCAAAATTAAAGTGAAAATCCTAGAAGGATTGAAAATGCTAGCATGAAATTTTTCCAAGAATGTTGGATCATAAATATATTGTACCATTTAAAATAATACAGGCAATTTATGTTATATTCTCCACAATGTATAGCTCATTTGAGCTAAGATATATCAGATGATATTATGCGAATCAAGAAAACTGATATTTTGATAAGTTGAATTGATCACGCTATAGCCGAAAGGGGCATCGCGTGAGGGGGAGAATTTGAAGATATTGAAACTCCTAAAGAGTTTTAAATACAATCAATTTATTGATGATTTTAAAATTCAGACAAAATATATTGAAAGGACAAAGGTTTGGCTCGGTCTGAAGATCGAGTACTTAAGAGATTGAAAATAATCTTGTCCTATAAAAAAAAATGTCTTGAAGCTATTTTGCATAGATAAACACATTTATTGAGTACCTTAATGATTGTAAGAATTCCATGAGTTTAATGTCATGATGAATCAAGACCTAAATTAATTTGCTACACAAATGTAAATTATAACATGGAAGTGCACAATTTTCAAATGTAGCATTATATTGTATATATATATGAAGATAATGCAGGTTATATAGCTCGAGTTGAAGATTGTTATATCAAAGGAGACATACAAAACACATTCGCCTCTGTTGGATCACGGCGGGAACTCCGGTTACGGTGACGGATTCCTTAGCTCCTCGTAATCCTGCAGAAGGGGATAGAGGGCAGTGGCCCAGAATCCCTCTCCGATGCTTAACGTAAGTATGGCGATCAACAGAATAGGCAAGCAATGTGAGTGTGTGTAAAAAAGTAACCCTAATCTGGAATAACTTCCCTCCTTTTATAGAGGGAGGTTATCCCAGTTACCTGATTAGGTGGTTGGATTGTGATCCGCTATTCCACGTATCTCGCCATATATTCTGCCCTGTATCTCGTACAGTTATTCGTATCCCGCATATCTCGCCCATTATACCACCACTATAATCGTGGCGAGATTTCCGGGATTGTGCTCTTACTGGCGAGTCTCGATCGTTATCGGAGACTCCCAAGTTACATCGTTTAAGGATTCAGTTTCGGGGAGTGGTGTCAGCTCCCATATCGGGACCGACTACGTCCAGGTCCGATATCTTCGGGGCTCTTCCCTGTCGGAGCCATACTTGCTCGTGGCCATTCAATATCGGGGCCTCCTTCCGTCGGAGCCCTTAGCCTTCCAGCAGCCCAGCTCCTAGCCCACTAGGCCTAGTCGCCGTTTAGCCAATCGTTAAGGGGCCTGACGGCCTTCGCCAGGGCCCATCATTTGCCCCCAAGACGTGAGGGACTTATAGTGCATCGCGTCTTCCGACATCGGACTCTTCCGCGTCTCCGTCGGAGGCTTTTGCCTTGGATCTTTTCAAGATCTTCTGGGATCCTGTTTGGATTCGAAGGGGTTTTTTTGAAAAGATCAGCATTAAATGCTGATAGGAGGTGAGGGAACGTTTTGGGCTCTGCAGGCCTGCCTGTTGAAAAAGCACTTTTCAGCCGTTCCAATGCGTCATTACTTTTGTCTTATCTGTTCTGACGATTCAGATTAAAACCGTTCCTATTTTCCGAATTGGCACGTTTCCCCTTGGACGATCGTGATTGAATCGTTTCGAATTCTGTGGCTCAGATTTTCCACCCCTTCAGTTTCCTTTTCTCTTATAAAACCCTAGCCCCAAGCACTGTTTTACCTTTCTTTTACTTCCTCCTCTTTGCGATCCCAAGAGCCGTAATTCTCCAGATTTCAAGTTTTCACCGGCGATTCGAGTTTTCACCAGTGTTTCAAGCGCTTCAGACTTCTCCGATCAGGACTCAGTCACTATGTCTGGTAAGATTCTTCTCCTTATTGTTTCTTTCCTTTTCATCCTCGATCTTCCTAGGTTTCAATTTTCCCCTTCCTCCTTCCTCGACGATTTTCAGCCGAGGGATCTGCTACTGCTGGACCACCCTTCGTCTTCAAGTACTTGAAGAACTCCCTCGCGCCTATTAATTATGAGAGGGCTTGTAACGAGTGTGGCATCTTTGAATCTTCCTTTGGGGCTCGTTATCCCTACGAGGAGTCCCAGTTCAATTCTCGTAATACTCAAGTTACGCTCCCCAAAGGAGACGAAGTGTTTATCTCTCCGGGGCAAATTCGCGCGGGGATTCGACTCCCTTTTTGTCCAAGCTGGGTAGAGTTGTGCAATCACTACAAAACCTACCCCACGACTTTCTCCCCCCATGCGATTCGTACGTGGATTGCCTTCCAGGTGTGGTGCGACATCAACGCAGAAGATTGGAGTTATAGCCTGGAGCTTTGGCGAGTCCTCTATAAGATGACTTGCAACAAGGATGGGATCTGCTCCTTTTCTCCCCGTCAACCTGAGGGGACCGACGAGCAGTACAAGGAGATGGGTTGGGACAGGAGGGTGTCCTGGAAGATCTGCAAGGAGCGAGCCATCATCTCCGACAAAGGGAACGATAATGCCAATTGGAAGGAGCAATATTTCTTCATCCAGCCTGGTCCTATTGAGTGGCCGAGGACCATCGTGGAGGCTGATCCTCCCGTGTCTTTCCGTTCGTGGTCAGAACAGACTCGGAGAGCCTTGATGCTTATCCAGGCTCGTCGCTGGGAGGAGGGTTACCAGCCCTTCGAGGCCACCTCTGTCACTGACCAACAGCGGGTCAAGATTGGGATTATGCTGATCGATCCCAAGGCTGGGGGAAAAGTTCGTGACGGTGTTTCCAATGTAATTCTCTGGGTAATCTTCTAATTGTTTCTTTTTTACTGCTTACAGCCCCTCGAGCATCGCTGACCGTCCGTCTGTTTCAGGAGGATACCGATGCCTCCCACTCACTGAAGCGCAAGAAGAAGCCTTCCCACCGAAAGACTTCTGCCACTTCGGGACCGTCCAAGAAGAAGGCAAAGACCTCTGAGGCCCCCACCTCCGAGGGGCGGACTAATGTGGATGTTGTTCGGTCCGCCTTCAACGTCCGCTCCGAAAAGGAAGGTAAGGAGGTCTTTCGTGCTATTAAAAGATATAGGGAGTTAGTACCTCGGGATCTTCAAGCCTCCGATATGGAAGGACGAATTAGGGATGTCGGGAATGTCCTCCGAGGGGAAACTCCACATGTTCTCGAGGCGGGTTATTATGACTTTTTCGGCAGAGAAAGGTTTATGGAGCGTTGTTTAATCTGGCACACTGATATCAAATTAATCCCTCGACTTATTCGCCCCGCTGCAGGTCCTGCGGACGTCGCCCCTGCTGCAGCTGGCTCGGACTCTGCGCCTGCGGCGGAGCCGGTGGTGGAGGATGCCCCGACGGAAGACCGGGGCGAATTCGGTCGGGTGACCAGCTTGGAGGACTCCCCTTCCGATGATCGGGCTGAGGAGGAAGGCCTCATCCTCCGAGGGAAATCAAGGTTGACTCCCGTGCGGTCATCCGGTGGGAAGGCATCTCCACTTCCTACCACGCCGCCATCATCTTCTGCTCTACCATCCTCGCCAGTTAGGGGTGTGACCTCCGAAGCTCGAGTGAGTGAGGAAGCTGAGGAGCCTCGCCTGGTGGTACCTCCGCTCCCCTTGGACGAGGACTACTATCGGGCCTTCTCTTCAGACCAGGGCTCCGAGCCTTGGAGACCGGTGGAGTCCCTTCAGGGAATCCCTCTGCATCGGGGGTGCCAGGAGAAGAACCTGGCCTTACATTTGGTGTCGGGCTCGGTCCCGCCCTCTTTGAGGCGTCCCCTTTCTCTGGAAGGGGAAGACATCGATGCTGACATCCGGCAGATGGCTATCCGTCGGATAGAGGTAAGCGAATTTTTCTTTTGTTCATCTGGGGGCGTTCCGATTTTTGAGTACTAAGCTACACTTTCTTTTCAGGAAACCGCGGACCGGGATCGTTGCTTCGGCTACATCCTGTCTTTGCGGGCGGCGTTGGAGCGAGAGCGGGCCAACTCCAACCTCGAGAGCTTGACCAAGCTCCAGGAGGACCTAGCTGCCTCCGAGACGTCAAGGCTCCGAGCGGAGGAGGGCGAAAGGCGGGCTGAGGAGCTCCGAGCCAAGCTCACTCAAGAGGCTCAATCCCAACAGCGGCAGATTCTAAGTCTTGAGAGCTCGCTCAAGCGGGAGCAGCAGGCAGCCATGGCGGATCGGGACCAGTTTGCTTTCGAGAAGACGGCGTTGCAGGAGACTGCGGAGCGGCTGAAGCTCGAGAATCAGAGGGCCGTCGCGGGGCTAGAAGAGGCGAGGGCGGAGCTAGAAGAGGCGAGGGCGGATCACTCCGCCCAATTAACAAACGCGAGGGTCCGAGGTCGCGAGGAGTACCGAAGCTCGGAGGACTTTAAGGAGGATGCGGCGAAGCATTGTCAAGAAGACCTACAGAACGCCATCCTCGATATTGTTGAAGAGCTCAATGAGACTTATGGGGACTCCATCGACTTGAGAAAGTCCAAGACTCTCGGCCCAGCCGCAGAAGCGTATTTCAACCTTCCTTCCGAAAGCTCCTCCGAAGACGCCGATGAGTCTGCCCCTCCAAAGCCTTCCGAAGATTCAGCCCCTGGTGTTTAAAATCTTAAGTCCTTGTGCTTCTTTTTTATTATCCTTTTTGTACCGAACCTTTTGGGCCTTCGAGCCTTCTAAGAATGTTTTCTTTTTCGGTTATGCTCCCCGTGACTCTCTTATCGGATCCTAAGGCCTTCGGTTGTCTCACGACGCTTTTAAAAGCGAAGCTTAAAGGCTTAAGGACATTTCGGACGTCCAATGACGCTTTTTAATCGAGCCTTAATAACTTGAGGCTTTTTCGGACGTCCAATGACGCTTTTTTAATCGAACCTTAATAACTTAGGATTTTTCGGACGTCCAATGACGCTTTTTAATCGAACCTTAATAACTTAAGGATTTTTCGGACGTCCAATGACGCTTTTTAATCGAACCTTAATAACTTAAGGATTTTTCGGACGTCCAATGACGCTTTTTAATCGAACCTTAATAACTTAAGGATTTTTCGGACGTCCAATGACGCTTTTTAATCGAACCTTAATAACTTAAGGATTTTTCGGACGTCCAATGACGCTTTTTAATCGAACCTTAATAACTTAAGGATTTTTCGGACGTCCACTGACGCTTTTTAATCGAACCTTAATAACTTAAGGATTTTTCGGACGTCCACTGACGCTTTTTAATCGAACCTTAAGGATTTTTCGGACGTCCAATGACGCTTTTTTAATCGAACCTTAATAACTTAAGGATTACTTAGGAACACTTTGATCAGAAGTAACCTCTTTATTGATTGATGTCTTTAACATGATATGCACCGCTCAGGGCAACTTGATTACATCGTTGCGCCTCTACGGACGACTTATTTGTCAAACATGACATTTCTTCAGATGTTCGCCACTAAAGGTGTTTCGTAATACTTTGCCGTCGAGGTCTTCTAACTTGTAAGCATTTGAGGCCGGCATGCCTACGATCTTGTAAGGCCCTTCCCATTTCGGAGACAGCTTGTTGATCCGATCCTGGAGAGCGAACTCATTCCGACGTAGGACTAGCTCCCCCGCATAGAACTGTCGCGACCTGACCTTCCGGTTATAGTACCTGGCCGTCGCCAGACGCATCCGAGCTTGCGTTATGTCGGCCTCTAGCCGTTTTTCCTCTAACAAGGATAACTCCAGGCGCCTGGTTTCGTCATTCGTCAAAGGTCCTATCTTGGCTTTTCCTGGACTCGTCGAGGGCTCATAGCTTCTGGTTCGGTGGGACGCCACAGCGATTTCCACAGGAGCGACCGCCTCTGTCCCATAAACAAGTGCAAACGGGGTTTCACCTGTTGACCGCTTGGGTGTCGTTCGGACCGCCCACAGCACGTTCTCCAGCTCGTCTAGCCACTTTCCATCCAGAGCATAGACCCTTTTCTTCAAGCCCTCCATCACGATTTTATTGGCAGCCTCCACCTGCCCATTGGTCTGGGCGTGACGAACGGATGCCGTCCGATGCTCGATATTGAACTCGTCTAGGAATCTCTCCAACTGGGCCCCATTAAATGGAGGACCGTTGTCACTGATGATCACCTTCGGCACCCCATATCTTGACAAGATTCGGGTCTGGAGGAACTTAATGATATGTCCCGCTGTTGTCTTGGCTAAGGGCTTAGCCTCGATCCACTTCGAGAAGTAATCAATCGCAACCAGCAGATGTGTGCACTGGCTCTTTGCTTTCGGAAGGGGTCCCACCAGGTCAATGCCCCACTGTGCGAAGGGCCAAGCACTCCCAATGGGCGTCAGATCAGCGGCGGGGGCTGTGATGTTCGAGGCGTATCTCTGACACGCGTCACAGGATCGAACAAGCGCTGTTGCCTCCTTATTCATCGTAGGCCAATAGTATCCCAAGTTCAGCGCCTTTCTCAGGATGGATCGGGCGCCCTCGTGACAGGCTGCGACTCCTTCATGTAGTTCTCTCAGAATTCGGGTCGTGTCAGGTTCTGCTACGCATTTCAAGAAAGGTGTCGAGAGTAAACCCTTCTTGTACAACTGGTTATCCACCATCGCGTAGTTAATTGACACTCGTCGCAGTCGTTCTGCTGCCACTTTGTCTTCAGGCAGTGCCCCCGTGGTTAGGTACACAATTATCGGGGTCATCCACGTGGGCTTCTCTTCTGACCCTGTCCCGATAGTGCATACTTCCGATGGATCGGTCGTCGATAGAATCACCTTCTCCAAGAAGTGTACCCTCCGAGTCTCCTCCAAAGGTGCCCCCAAGGCAAACTTGCTCAAGGCATCGGCCTCCACATTCTTTTCTCTTGGGATCGCCTCTATATCGAAACTTTTGAAGCTCTCCTTTAACGTTTGAGCCTCCTGAAGATATTTCTTCATGATTGGATTCTTTGCTCCATACTGTCCCCGAATCTGATTTACAATCAGGCTTGCATCACACTTCACTCTCAGATGCTCGATTCCAGTACCCCTGGCGATTTTCAGTCCTGTTATAAGAGCTTCATACTCTGCCTCGTTATTGGTGGCTTTAAATGTCAGGGCCAATGCATATCGAAGCGGCTCCGCCCCACCTGGTGGAATCAATACGAATCCTGCACCCGATCCGTCTGAGCTTGAGGAGCCATCTGTGTACAACTCCCAGGTTTTCTTCTTATTTGGCTGTTCCGTCGGGACCTCGTCAGTCTTCCCGGTGGTTGCCCCCTCTACTGTTTCCGTTACTTCAGGATCGGGAATAGTAGATTCAACTATAAAGTCAGCCAATGCCTGCCCTTTAATAGCTGTTCTCGGAGCGAAATGAATTCGAAACTCGCTAAGTTCCACGGCCCACTTTACTAGTCTCCCCGACGCGTCGGGTCGGTTCAAGAAGTGTTTCAATGGCTGATCAGTCAACACCGTAATTTCATGCGCATGGAAGTAGGGCCGTAACTTTCGAGCAGTAATAATCAACGCAAAGAGATACTTCTCAATCGGAGGATAATTCATTTCACTCTTGGCAAACGCCTTGCTTACATAATAGACAGGAATCTGATTGCCTTTGACAGCTTTAACTAGAACAGAGCTTATTGCGAATGCAGAAATGGCCAAATAAAGATAGAGCGGCTCGCCTGGAGTTGGCTTCGCCAGTGGCGGGAGGTCGCGGAGGTGTTGTTTGAGCGTTTGGAACGCCTTCTCACATTCAGTAGTCCATTCGAACTGTCGGTTGGCCCTTAACACCTTGAAAAATGGCATCGATCGGTCACTGGCTTTGGATAAGAAGCGATTTATGGAAGCCAGTCGACCGTTCAACACTTGCACCTCCCTATGGCTGGTCGGAGACTGCATCTCTTCTATCGCCCTCAGCTTCTCGGGATTCACCTCGATCCCCCTCTGGCTCACCATGAAGCCTAAGAACTTCCCGGAATGGACTCCGAAAGCGCATTTAGCTGGGTTCAGTCGGACCTGGTGGAGCTTCATCCTCTCGAAGGCCATAGCCAAATTACCGACATGGTCTGATGCTTGTCGGGATTTCACCAACATGTCATCTACATAAGCTTCCATGGTATCTCCGATCATATCCCCGAACAGCTTGTTCACCATTCTCTGATAGGTCGCCCCCGCATTTACCAGGCCAAAAGGCATGACATCGTACTGGAAGACTTCGCTGTCAGCGTAGAAGGCGGTGTGTTGGGCATCCTTCTCCGCCATTTTTATCTGATTATAACCAGAATACGCATCCATAAAGCTCAGCAGCTCATGTCCCGATGTAGCATCCACTAGTTGATCGATCCGCGGGAGCGGATAACAGTCCTTCGGACAGGCCTTGTTCAGGTCGCGGAAGTCGACACACATCCGCCACCTCCCGTTGCTCTTCCTTACCAGCACTGGGTTGGCTACCCACGTCTGGAATCGGATCTCCCTAATGAACCCAGCGTCGAGCAACCTGCCAACCTCCTGCTGGATTGCAATTCTCTTGTCTGCCCCCATCGGACGTCTCTTCTGCGCGATTGGCTTGATCGTAGGGTCGATATTCAGTTCGTGCTCGATTACGTCCCGGCTGATTCCTGGCATATCACTCGGGGACCAGGCAAACAGCTCCTTAAATTCTTGTAAGAGCGCAATCAATTCCTGGGCCCTTTCATCGGATAAGGCAGATCCGATTTTCACCTTCCTCTCGGGTCCGTCTATCTCGACCTCCTTTAGGTCCTCCATGGGGGCAGGACGCCCAAACTCCTCTCGAGGGTCAGTGTCCGTCTGGAGCACTGACATAGCTTCCTTCCTTGATCTCCTGGTGGCGTTGACATAGCACCGTCTCGACGCCACTTGGTCGCCTTTCACTTCGCCTACCCCATTCTCGGTCGGGAACTTCAGTTTTTGGTGGACGGTCGAGGCTACCGCCATTAGAGGGTTGATGGTGGTTCTTCCGATGATTGCATTGTACGTTCCTGTGGATTCGACCACCACGAACTCCACATCTCGCTTCTCCATTTTCCAGCCACTGCCGAACCACACGGGCAGTGTGATAACCCCTAACGGATAAGAGGTCGTGCCACAAAATCCTACCATCGGGAAGTTAACCTCCCGCAAATCTTTCTTCTTCTTTCCCATCTGTTCCAGGGCGTCGGAGAAGAGGATGTCGGAGGAGCTCCCTCCATCAATGAGGATCCTCTTCACTTCAAATCCCCCTACATCCAGTGTTACTACTAGGGCATCCTCGTGGGGGGTCTCTACTCCCTCCAGATCCTTCGCCGAGAAGGTGATCTCCATTTCTTCCTTCGGGGTCCACGACCGCGATCTCTTCCCCAAAACCACTGCGACTGGTACTTGGTTGGCATAACGTTCCCGAGAGGATGATGTGTCTCCTCCTGCGGCGAACCCTCCGTGGATCACATTAATAATCCTCTTCTGTCGGGACCCGGATGGGCCCTCCGAAGGTTCTACGTCGGACCTTCTCTTCCTGGGGGACCTCGATCGAGATTTGGACCTCGACCGAGATCGTGAGCGGGGCTTGCAGCGTGAGTCCCCCACGAACTCCTTCAACTTACCCCTCTGGATAAGCTTCTCTATTTCCTTTTTCAGTTCTCGACATTGGTCAGTGTCGTGACCGGAGGCCCGATGAAATCGGCAGTAACGGTCGGTGCGGGAGCCCAATTTTTCTCCTTCCTTCTTCTTGGGGAAACGGGCGAGGCCTTGCTTCTCCATCACTGCCAAGACCTCCTTCAAAGGTCTGTTGAGAGGGGTAAACTCTTCCTTTTGACTGTCCCTCCTGCTCGGACGCTTATCCTCCCTCCGATCAGAACGTCCTCGACTCCGACTACCCTCGGAGTTATCCTTCTTGTGCCGGTTGTCCAACGGTTTGAACAAGTGTTTTCCTTCATGCCCCTTGGGAGGAGCCAGTTCCCCGGCGGCAATCTTCGACTCCTGGACGTCGATTTGCTGTTTCACCCTTGCCTGGAGCGCCTCCATGTTCCAGACATTTTTGGCCGCGATGCTGTGCAGTAAGTCGGATCCGTAAGGGGGTTTGAGGTTTTTCAGGAAGGTACGGATGGCCTCGCCCTCCGATATCTCCTCATCCAGCTCAGTCATGCCAGCCGTGTAACGCTGATAGTATTGAGCCAACGACTCGTCAGGCCTCTGGACCACCTCATGCAGGGTCCGAACACTTTTTAGGAGCCGTCGACGTCCTTGATATTGGGCGATGAATCGCTGATGCATATCCTTCCAGCAGGTGATACATCCAGTGGGCAGACTGTAGAACCACGTCATCGCCTTCTCCCCGAGGGTGCTTGGGAACAGAGCGCAGATAACATCTTCATCCGGGGTCCTGCCCATGCATGCTGTCAAGTGCTTTTGTACGTGGCGAACCGGATCTGCGTCCCCATCGTACTCGTCTATCTTTGGGATACCCAAACCTGGAGGGGCCAGGGTATGAATCAGCCTGGGCACGAAGGGATGGGTTTCCTGACTTCCCAGCTCCGACATCATGGGCTTCTGGTCTCCCATGCAGATACCCACAATCTTCACCACCTGGTCGGCAGTGAGGGGACCATTCAGGGGAATGGTCCTTTGTTGCACTGGCCCCGGTCCATCGACCACAAAATTCTCCGCCGGTGCTGGATTGGGGGGAATAGGTTGTTCCCTTAACGGAGGAGGTGGAGGCAAATTGTCGTCCCCCTGCCTTCTGGGATTGTCTCGCCGCGGAGGGAGCGGTGGTAGATCAGCCTGCCTTCTGGCAGCTTCTCTTCGGTCTAGGAGGGCCTCCATGGCCTCCATGAATAGGGGCATGGCCTCTGCCACTACCCTGGCCAACTCCGGATTCGGGGAAGGTGCTTCGTTCCGGCGAGTGCTGTCGCCCTCATCTCTCAGATCCTGATGCTGGGCAGCATCCTCGGGAGGATTGCTAGCGGCCGGCACCTGCTTGCCTGAACGCTGCGGTCTGTTGCCAGCCATGATAAGGAATCAAAGGAAAGCAAACTTACTTTTTGGCTTTTTGTTGCGATTCCCACAGACGGCGCCAATGTTGGATCACGGCGGGAACTCCGGTTACGGTGACGGATTCCTTAGCTCCTCGTAATCCTGCAGAAGGGGATAGAGGGCAGTGGCCCAGAATCCCTCTCCGATGCTTAACGTAAGTATGGCGATCAACAGAATAGGCAAGCAATGTGAGTGTGTGTAAAAAAGTAACCCTAATCTGGAATAACTTCCCTCCTTTTATAGAGGGAGGTTATCCCAGTTACCTGATTAGGTGGTTGGATTGTGATCCGCTATTCCACGTATCTCGCCATATATTCTGCCCTGTATCTCGTACAGTTATTCGTATCCCGCATATCTCGCCCATTATACCACCACTATAATCGTGGCGAGATTTCCGGGATTGTGCTCTTACTGGCGAGTCTCGATCGTTATCGGAGACTCCCAAGTTACATCGTTTAAGGATTCAGTTTCGGGGAGTGGTGTCAACTCCCATATCGGGACCGACTACGTCCAGGTCCGATATCTTCGGGGCTCTTCCCTGTCGGAGCCATACTTGCTCGTGGCCATTCAATATCGGGGCCTCCTTCCGTCGGAGCCCTTAGCCTTCCAGCAGCCCAGCTCCTAGCCCACTAGGCCTAGTCGCCGTTTAGCCAATCGTTAAGGGGCCTGACGGCCTTCGCCAGGGCCCATCAGCCTCAAGTTATTCTTCATCCAACGAATATGTTCATATGATTATCTAGCGGATCTTTTCAAGGAGGCTTTATCGACTGCGACATCTGGAATATTGGCGAACATGATTGGATTGCGTCGACTTAATGAAATTACGCGATGTCAACATCAGGGGGAGAATCTACACCGCTGCACTCTTTTTCCCTTAACCAAGGTTTTATCCCATCGGGTTTTCCTGGTAAGGTTTTTAACGAGGCAGCTTACAAAAGGGATCCATAATTGTGTACTCTTTTTCCTTCACTATATTTTTATCCCACTGGGTTTTTTTTTCTAGTAAGGTTTTAACGAGGCACAATTCCCTCATGAACATCCAAGGGGGAGTGTTATAAATATATTATATGGATGTTCAATATTATGTGTATATATCATCTTCCTAATTTAGACTTTCCTTGTTTTGATTTTACTTCCTCTCCAAGTCTATGTAATCCCTATATAAGGACCCCTATGTGTGACAATAAGATCATCCTCAAGTTCCCTCTTCTATTACCTCTCTACTTTCATAACATATTATCTTTTATTCTAAACAATAACAACAAGTATATAAAACTGTTTAATAAAGGGAAAATAAATTTCATACTAAATTTTATATAAAGAATATGACATGGGTTTTTTTAAAAGGAAAATATATCTTATATAAATAAAATCTCAAATATTATGTTTTTATTTTAAGAAAAATATAGTTTTTTTTAATATTTCGATATAAAAAGTAAACTGTGAAGTATCTAAAACGCGAAATTGACCTTGGAAATATATAATTGGCCTAAAATAAATGAAAATACACCTGATATCATCCAATTCTGAGGTCCGAGTGAGGAGATATCGGCAAATAAAAAAATTGCGAAAAACCCCAAGGCAGCAGCCTAGGCGAAAAACTGTGAACCGCGAAGTAGCTAAAACGCGAAATTGAAATTGGCAATATAAAATTGGCCTAGAATAAATGAAAATGCACCTGATATCATCCAATTCTGAGGTCCGAGTGAGGAGATATCGACAAATTAAAAATTGCGAAAAACCCTTAGGCAACTACATAGGGGAAAAACTATGAACCGCGAAGTAGCTAAAATGCGAAATTGACCTTGTCAGTATAAAATTGGTGTAGAATAAATGAAAATGCACTTGATATCATCCAATTCTGAGGTCCGAGTGAGGAGATATCGGCAAATTAAAAATTGCGAAAAACCCTTTGTCAGCTGCCTAGGGGAAAAACTGTGAACTGCGAAGTAGGTAAAACGTGAAAATTGACATTGCCAATATAAAATTGGCCTAGAATAAATGAAAATGAAGTTGATATCATCCAATTCTGAGGTTCGAGTGAGGAGATATCGGCAAATTAAAAATTACGAAAAATCCATAGGCAGCTGCCTAGGGAAAAAACTGTGAACAACGAAGTAGCTAGAACGCGAAAATTGACTTTACCAATATAAAATTGGCCTAGAATAAATGAAAATGCAGCTGATATCATCCAATTCTGAGGTCCGAGTGAGGAGATATCGGCAAATTAAAAATTGCGAAAAATCCATAGGCAGCCCCCTAGGGAAAATACTGTGAACCGGGAAGTAGCTTAAACGTGAAATTGACCTTGGCAATATAAAATTGGCCTAGAATAAATGAAAATGCAAGTGATATCATCCAATTCTGAGGTCCGAGTGAGGAGATATCGGCAAATTAAAAATTGCGAAAAACCCATAGGCACCTAGTGAAAAAATTGTAATTCGCGAAGTAGCTAAAACGCGAAAATTGACATTGAAAATATAAAATTTGCCTAGAATAAATGAAAATGCAGCGGATATCATCCAATTCTGAGGACCGAGTGAGGAGATATCGGCAAATTAAAAATTCTGAAAAACCCATAGGCAGCTACCTAGGGGAAAAACTGTGAACCGCGAAGTAGATAAAACGTGAAATTGACCTTGGAAATATAAAATTGGCATTAGAATAAATGAAAATGCAGCTAATATCATCCAATTCTGAGGTCTAAGTGAGGAGATATTGGCAAATTAAAAATTGCGAAAAACCCCTAGGCAGCTGCCTAGGGGAAAAACTGTGAACCTCGAAGTAGCTAAAATGCGAAATTGACCTATGCAATATAAATTTGGACTAGAATAAATAAAAAGCACCCTATATCATCCAATTCTGAGGTCCGAGTGAGGAGCTATTGGCAAATTAAAAATTGCGAAAAACCCCGAGGCAAGCTGCCTAAGGGAAAAACTGTGAACCGGAAGTAGCTAAAACGCGAAATTTACCTTGGAAATATAAAATTGGCCTATAATAAATGAAAATGCATCTGATATTATCCAATTCTAAGGTCCGAGTGAGGAGATATCGGCAAATTAAAAATTGCGAAAACCCTTTGGCAGCTGCCTAGGGGAAAAACTTTGAACCGGAAAGTAGCTAAAACGCAAAATTGACCTTTGCAATATGAAATTGGCCTAGAATAAATAAAAATGCACCCTATATCATCAAATTCTGAGGTCCGAGTGAAGAGCTATCGGCAAATTAAAAATTGCGAAATACCCTTAGGCAGCTTCCTAAGGTAAAACTGTGAACCGCGAAATAACTAAAACGCGAAATTGACCTTAACAATATAAAATTGGCCTAGAATAAATGAAAATGCACTTGATATCATCCAATTCTGAGGTCCGAGTGAGGAGATATCGACAAATTAAAAATTGCGAAAAACCTTTAAGCAGCTGCCTATGGTAAAAACTGTAAACCGCGAAGTAGCTAAAACGCGAAATTGACATTGGCAATATAAAATTGGCAATATTGTTGATTAATTTACATCTTATAGATAAAATCTTGACAATATTTATATATATATATATATATATATATATATATATATATTATTTTATATAATTAATATTTCTTGGTGACTAAGTTAAGTTTTTAGTGGATTTTAAAACACTACTTAACCCACAAGATATATTTCGGCCGAATCCTATGGGTTTATTGGGCCGGTCCAATTTGCAAAACCGGATCGGGTTAAACCAATCCGAGTTTTCTTAATCGGATGGACCTTTTCAGGTCGGGCCAAACCAGAGCAATTAAGTAAAACCTATACAAACTGGTTTTGAGTGATGAACCGAACCGCTATCTTATTTTATTGAACCGTTTCGGACCAAACCAGAATTTAAAATCGGACCGACTCGAATCGGATTTTTAAAATGGACCAAACCAAATTTTAAAATTTTCATAAATTTTAAAATGTTCAATAAAATAGGATGTCAAATTTTAAATACAAAACGTTTTCGAACTTTAAAATTAGCCTAAACAGTGCTCTTAGGGTTTGTGTTTTTAATACGTTTTCGGTTAAAACCCTAATGCCTGGTTACGATTATGGGGATTGATCTCGGATATGCATGTTTTTGGGACTGTATTAAATTAGTGGGCTGAATTGCAATTGTTTACTTTCTGCAACATATATTAGAACTGTCGTCTTGACTTAGTCAAGCTAGCTGGATAATATATATTGCGAGCATTGAGCTCTTGGATTTAAATATATTGATTGTGCAATAGGATAGACATGTTATGCTGATTGAAAGTGCCTAGAATCCATTTCTAGAAATTTCGCATAATTGATTGTAAGCATGAATTGCAAACCAGCCCCTAATATTTTCAAAACCAAAAATTCTAGTCGCCAATTATGCATGATGTGTGCGGAAGTTGCATGTTTTGACACGTATGCTAGAATGTTCAGGACTAAAAACATGTGATAATTTACGTAGAATTATGTATGCTAGGAACATTAGACGCATGACGCGTAAGCATGTTGTTTGGTTTGTTCGATGTTTATGGCATGATATAGTGTTATGCATGCGTAGATTATCGGATAATTCTTCTAAATTAAAAGGGCCATGGGAAAGCCAAGATCGGGTCTGCTTATTTGAAAATTCCCGTTCCAGTAATTTGCAACAAAATAACAATTTTCAAAAGACTGGTCTATTGGATTGAAAACGACAATAGTGTGAACTCTTTACACAACACCCCCTTCCCTCGGTTTACTGGCGGTCGGTTTGTTTTAGTGACTGAATGATCACTATTCGTCGTATTCCATCTTAATAGATAATCCAATGTTTGCAATTCTGTCAAAATGTTATTGTCTTCCTAACTTTACACGATTGCCAATATGTTAGTTTTTATGGCTGGGTCGGTACGCTTTTATAAACCATGCAATCTGGATGGTATGGATTATGAGGCATGGAGTGAAATAGTAAGAGAACGTCTTATAGCATGTGATACACACGGCTGTATCATGGCTATAAGAGGTAAGATATTGTTGCCTCCGGACTGCAACCTAGTTCCTCGAACCGGGGATATAGGCTTGGGAGATAAAAGGGCTTGCAAGGTGATATTGGCAGCCTTGGATAAAGAGGTTGCAGAGGACTTCATGCTCAATTATTCTACTGTTCAGCTTTGGGCCGCCATTAAACTCCGTTTTGTTAGTGGAAAGACAGCCGAAGCCAAAAAAGTAATAATGGAGTATGTTGACCTGATTTCAAATAACACCAGCGTAAAACCTGAGTGTAACAAATGGACCGAGAGGTCCAATTGGAGAAAGATAATCAATATCGCACAGGGATATCCGATATCATGGTTTGCTGATGACTTAGGACTGGGTTACTTAATCGATGCAGTTAAGTACACCATGTTCTTATTCAAGGAAAGCAACCAGAGGAGACTGAAAAAGTTCCACTGTGCACACCGCAAAAGGACAAATGAAATATCAGAGGAAACTGGATCGAATTGGTCCTCAAACGAGATCCGCAGTACAACAAATACTGCTAATTTTGTACCGTAAAAGCTACACCTCGTTTTCCATATATATGAAACCGTTAAACGTTTTATATCACTACTGTCGACTGATATGTTCACTTGTGAATTTCTTTCAGGGACGTTGGTGAAGATGGCTGGAGCTTTCATTTTCAACATTTTCCTTTATCTCTAAAAGCTTTGTAATATATCTCGGTTCAGTACAAATGTCTATAAATTCTCTTACTATCAATAAATGTTTTGAATTAGTTAATTTTGATTCGGAATTATTGAGTAAAGTAGTAACCATTCAGTCTATGACATGGTCTACTTATCAAAATTAATCGATCCGGTTAAACGGGACCGATCAGAAACGAACAACTAATTCAATAATCCTCCAGTAAGAAGTTAAACTAAATAACGTTCACTCATCTAATCAAAACATCCATCGATCGCATAGTTTTAAAAGCAAACCAACCGAAAATTACATCCTTATTTATTAGTACTCCATTTAAAATAATTATTTGCGTAATAATTAAAACATGTTCAAACCGATTAAGTTAAATTTGAAAACGCAACGATTCAAAACCACGGGATAAAACTGGTTTTATGCGCCGTACGCGCGTGTACCTCGAGAGACGGAACACATCGTTTTGAACTACAAATTTAATAAAGAAGTGTTTTAATGAATGAATGCTAATTTTTTCGTTTATAATCCCTTGGAAATAACTCATTGATGGTTAGAAGTATGCTCGAGTAGTACATCAACTATAGCATTAAGCAAAAGCTCAAATGCATGGTCCATGAGGTGGATAAGTCTCTGGATGATTTAAAAAATGAAAGGGAGTAGTCAGTAAAATGACACTCCCACTATAAGCCTTTAACGAAAAGTTTGGCTAAGCAATCATATTATTAAATACTTCGAGAAACATAGTTTAAAATTATATTATGTTAGAACTCAACATTAATTGTTCCTACGGGATGAAATTAAGTTGATTCATATTAATGTAACACTATGTTCTAATAAGATCGGTTGACGCGTTACTATAAAAGCTAAGAAATGATACGGGTAAAACCTTATCATAAAGTAGCATTAATTTGTGCATTAAACATGTATTTATTAAGAGTACGGACTACTCTTACAAGGTACAAGTTTGAAATTAGCTTGGATTAATGGTAACGTGGTCGAACATGACTCATTTTAGAAATTTGAGGATGGACTTCCAATGCTTTGCGGAACAAAACGAACTAAAGTACTGATCGGATTAAAATGGATAAAGAAGATTCTCAGGTCCACTTACTTCGAGTGGGAGAATAATATAGCATTAGTGAATGCATTAGTGAATGACATGGTAAATGATGATGGAAACGTCCTCATAATAAATCCAGTGGGAGGGCTCACTCCCCCTCACATAATCCTCACTAAATGTTAATGCGAATCAAGTCGGACCTGATAATCATAATGCTGAACCATTGGATGAAAATCCAATAGTTGACGCAACTGCCCATTATTCCTAATGGGAGGGAAACGACTAACTTGGTTCCAGATCCTAGTGATCAAAGAATAAATCTCGGAGGTAAAATCCCGAGATCAAGAGGTCATTCTAAGAAAGTTGTAAGATTAAAGTTCTAGCACCGCCATTGTTCCCAGTGGGAGTAATGCTCTGAAAAGAAACATTATTCCGAGTGGGAGTAACGATCAGACTAAAGATGAGATTATCGAGCCTAGACTTAGTCTAAGGCAACAAACTTCTTTTAAGAAGTATCCCATCAAGTGAGACATTCGTTCACGAACCAGTGACGGTTCGGCAAGCAATGGAAGGACCTCAAACGAAGGAATGGAGGAAAACAATGGATGATGAAATTGTCTAAATGAGAACAAATTCGGTTTTGGTCTTCAGTTGATTTACCTACTAACCACAGAGCTAGAATGTGAAATTTTAGAATTCACTACTGATGGAAAGGTTGAGTGGTGCAAAACTCGAACCTCGAACGATTGCGAAAGGATATACCCAAATTCACGGAATGGACATTGATGAGACAAACTCACCGACTGTGCGTTACACCACAGTCAGGGTATTCCTTGCCCTAGTTGCAAGCCTCGATCACGAGACTGCATCAAATGGATGTTAAGACCGCATTTCTCCACGGAAACCTGGAGGATGAAATCTATATGGAGCAGCCAGAGGGTTTCATTACTCTTGGTAAAGAACGTAAATTTTGCAAACTCCAAAGATCTATTTACGGTCTTAAACAATCGTCTCGGCAATGGTATCGCAGATTCCACGAGGAAATCGTTGGAAACGGATTTGTGAACCTTCAAGAGGATCCCTGCGTTTACACCAAGACCTCCGGGTCTAAGTATGTCATCATAACCTTATACGTAGACGACATACTCATTGCTGCGAACGATGTGAGTTTCATGAACAAATCAAAGTCTTGGTTAGCATCAGCATTTGAGATGAAAGACATGAGAGACCACGTACATCTTAGACATTAAAATTGCCCGAGATCGTGCCGCCCGGAGATTGTGTCTGTCTCAAGAATCATATAACAACAAACTGTTAAAAAGATTCAGAATGCTCGATGCCAAACCCGTGGATACGCCGGTTGTTTTCGGGTGCGCGCTGTCAAAGCGTGATGACCCGAAAAACCAGCATGAGCGTGAACAGATGAAGAATGCAGATTATCTGAGCATGGTAGGAAGTCTAATGTATGCCATGCTTTGTACTCGGCCGGATATCTGTTACGATGTGGGCCTAGTAGCAACATTCCAATCAGATCCTAGTTATCAACATCTAAAGGTCGTGAAACGAATTATAAGATATCTGGAAGGTACTGTCGACTATGTTATGTGCTATGAGGGCAAAAAGATAGAATTGACCGGTTATAGTGACGCTGACCACGGTGGCGATCCGGATGATCGTAAGTCCACCATAGGAGGGGTTTTCCTCCTTGCCAATGTTGTCATATCATGAGTAAGCAAGAAGCAATCATGTGTCGCGCTTTCAACTATGGAATCAGAATCCGTTGCCCTCTCCAAAAACGCACAAGAAGCAGTCTGGCTGAAAAGGCTTATTACTGCATTAATTGGCACTGGCAAGAAGATTAAACCTGTGAAGGTATACTCCGATAGTCATGCAGCCATTGCAGCAGTTAAGAATCCAAAGTACCATAGTAGGACCAAACATATTGATGTGAAATACAATTATGCTAAATCTGTTCTGGAAGACAATATAATCGCTTTAGAATACTTGTCCACAGACAATATGGTCGCGGATCCATTGACTAAGCCATTACGTAGAGAGACTTTCGAAAAGCACGTAAAACTGCTTGGAATACGTAGGGCTTAATATGTGGCATGTATAAGTGATAGCATTTTGACTTTTGAAATAATATTTCGATTGAATAAAATAATTGCAAATTGAGTATATGATTCATCAACGTCATAATGATAAATAACATCGGATTTTACGGTCTATAAACTAAGTCGTAGGAAGATGTAAAATTCTTCCACCAAAATTATGTCGAATGTGAACCATGCCTCGTCACACAGGCACGGTCATCTTGTAGGAGATGGGAACCTCTACCACAACAAGATTGGCTAAGAACCGGGGGGATAAACCTGGTTAAACGAAACGATAACTTTGTCACGCTTACAACATGACTTAATCTTCGTTTTATAAATCGCCGTGTTGGACTCTGTCCATCATTAAAATCACATTCAGGGCCAGATGAAAGATTATGCGATAACATGATTGACATATCTCATCCCTGGCTTGTCCAGGTGTGCCATCGACGCGTGCTTCATAATGCGCGGGCCATGTTCGACCACAGGGTCATGCTCGGTTGTGCTAGCTAGAATCCTTGTGATTCAAATGGCGCATACTTCTTCACCTTGAGCGTGTGATTGATCCCGGGTGTCTTATGAAGAGGCACCCAAAGTATCCTCGCGGACTCATAACTTATACCTAAGGTCTGGCTCAATGTTCGCTTCCCAGCGTACGAGCGTAGAGCCAAAGAAAACAGCCAAGTGACCACGTCTTTGGAAACCGGTTGAGTTAGACTAAGGGTATAAGCGATGGGGATGGTCATGTTCACCTATAATTCACCGACTCTTGTGTTCACTAGGTGGCCACCAATCGGATATTAGTTGAAGGTTGTGAACACTTGTACGGATGCCCTGGAGAAGTATTCCTATGTGGAAAACTGGGCAATTGGAGAATTATCAGTTGACCAAGGATACAATGCGGTACATATTTTGTTTTTAACATGATTGATTTACGACAGGGAATCAACGTTCTGCGGGTGCTACAATACTCCTAACAGATGAGTAGCACGATGCCCGTGTATCCGCCGGTCGCACGGCAAACCTCGTATGAACTATTCGGAGACGGAGACAATGACTGAAGACTGAGACGTTGATGCTATTGGATGACAATACATTAACAGGCACCCTCTCATTCTGGCGAGTGGGAGCTGTTAGCATATGGTGACGTGGCGCCGTAATTGGTAGCCCGTTAATATATGTGGTTACCTAAGACAATTAGGTAAAAGACACATTTGGGCTAATTGGGCTCGACCCAATTTCCATGTGACATGGGAGGCCCGAAATTGGGCCTCCCACCCACATGATAGTCGGCCGAAACCCTAATAGTAGGGAGGATGATTTTCTCCTCATCCCACTATATAAGGAGGTCTTGGGGTCACCCAAAACACACCTTGATCACAATTCCTCCTAAGTTGTGATTTGAGAGAAATCCCTTTCTCTCTATAGCTATTTTGGCCGGCCCCTTAAACACCATTATTGGTGTGCCAAATTGCTTCCGAGCAATCAGTCCGAGGTACTGTCCCCGTTGAAGAATCGATCAGAGGATTTGCTGTGGAGCTTATATTGCGTAGGACTTCTTCTCACGAAGAACTTGTATGGGTTCCGACCGGAGGATCAGAACTCCCTCCACATCGTTCTTGGGAAGGAAAGCTATTAAGGCATGTGTACATTATTCCACTGCGTAGTTAGATTACTTGCATGTACACATTTAGCATTCCGTAGTATTACGTTCCTGTAATCCAACCCCTCGCGATTTTGTTTATCCATTTGAATAAAGGCTCCCAAACAGGAAAGAGAACTAGATACATCAAAATCTGAAACACTAAGCAGGGGAACTCAAAGCAAGGAGTGAGTTAAGCCGCCCTTGCTCAAAGTTCAAAAGCACACCCACCTCCGGTAACACCATTCTCAAGATGTAAGGAAAGATCTAACGGTCACAACCGCCTCCTACGCCAAGCCATGGGGAGACAAATGCATAATGACGCCGGGTGGGTGGACAGTCTCCACTAAAGAGAGAGTGACTCCTCTATTACAGTAATGGTAGAACTCATCAGCAGACAGCAACCCAACTTACAAGCCAATACACACTAATTCCACTCACACACTCAGGATGCAAAGCATGCTCATTATGGGATCAGCCTTATATATGAGCCACCAAGCGTAGCCAATACAATGAGTATACCTTTACATACAACAACGAGCCCACTACGGGGGCACTCACACATTCATCAGCTACCAAGTATAACCAATACAAGGGTAAATTCCTACATGTAAAGATATCAAAATACTCACTACGGGAGTAATGATACATGCATGAGCTACCAAGTGTAGTCACTTCAAGGGCTAACCGCGTCCGAAGCATGCCCACTACGGGGGCAACCATATACATACAACTATATATGCATAGGTCACTGAGCATGGTTAACACAAGGGCCAACCCCCATTTTTGGAGGTGCGAAGTATATCTACAAGGGAAACAACCCCTTAACCTACACAAAGGGAGTAACACTTCAACATTTATGAAGGGAACAACCTTCTACATATATTCATAAAGACTCTTTATACGAAGGGTAGGAGGAGGAATCTTAACTATTCTCACCTCCATTTATATAAAGTAAATTACAGGCCAAAGCTAAAAAACCATACTTGCACTTTCGCAAACATAATGCAACACCGCTCCAAAGCGCCCTATTGGTTCCAAGAACCCAAAAAGGAGATCCCTCCAATAAGGAGATGGATTTAAAGACTAAAAAATAGGACTAAGGCCCATACTTCATACTTGTTATCATTTACATGGTCCATGAACATACTTGTATTAACACCCACATCCGTGTCGATTAACACTCACACATTGTATGAACACCCCTCTAATAGGGGGTGACCTATAGCCTCTCTTATATAGAGATGTGTTAGGTATTTTTTTTCCAAAAACTCCAATAAAATGGAGGCATAAATGAAGGGACACGGTTCAAAGGCTAAGTAAAACGAGACCAAGGCTCGTAATTCTTACTCTCATGCGATATCTACTTAAGAATGCGTAAATTTGCTTAAATTGATAATAGTATTTTGTATATCCGGCTTCTTTAAATAGGGGGCAAGGAAAATTACAGCATTACTCGAGCACTCAATGAAGGTCAGGACCATCACAAAAGTACATTTCATAATTCGCTTGGGCGATATTCCGCGAAAATAGAGTCAATTAAATGTCAAACCATTGCTTGACTCGGGGGGCAAATGTTGAATATACGCCAAAGCTATCGTAAATTGGGTCATAATCGATTATAATTCGAAACTTTGGAAAACGGACACCTAAGGCTCGTTTACTTAGGCCTAAAACCACCCCGAGTGGTAAAAAAAAAAAACCAATCGGGTAACCTGAGTGCTCCACTAGGGGTACCCCCCCCCCCCTCTATCCGGGCGATTTTTACTCGTCCGGACCCTTTACCCCGAACGATTTTTCGCCCGGGGCTCGTCCTTAGAGGCCATTCTCGAGACACTTAAGCTATAAAGCTCACCTACGGTTAAACCAAGATCAAGTACACTATATTTACGGTCAACACCGATTTATATTACTAAAATGCCATAATCGGACCGGAAAAGTACCGGAACCGCAGCGGTTCAATAGAACTCTATAAATAGAGCACTCAATCTCTCATTTTTTCTCTTTAATCTTACTTTCTCTCTCTAAGCCCATACTCATTTAAGCATTGGAGTGGGCTTACTGGGTACCCTGGTGCCATTTGCAGGTATTCGAGGCGAAAGGAGAGCGAAGATTCGAATAGAAGAAGACACTCTAAGAATGCGTGCAAACAATACATGTATGTGTACCGCCCTTATAGGGACTCACTAATTTATACCTTCACAAACTTTTCAGACCAAGTCTCCGCATCTAATACCAGTTGTCGATAAATTAAATTTATAGAGCAAACTCAAACTAATTACATATCTGCAACGATTTTCCCTATGTATGCCATTAGAAACAGTACTTATCAAAGATGGTGACGTATTTAATGGAAAAAAGGACGTGTTACATACATAATAATATTAATTAATATGATGTGTGAAAGCAACTATTCAGCAAATTACATGATACATCACATGAAGAAGCACTAAAGTGCACAATAAATCGACTCAAAACCATTTGTCGGTGCTCTCAATAGCATGGGCTTATGAGTTATGACTTGTTTCCATTTTATTTTTCTAGCTAAAATTTTATTGATTCTCTAAATTGTATTTTTTTAAACAGTGCCTACAAGCTCATAAAAATGTTATCATCTATAATATATACTCTAGGATTATAATATTCACTCTCATAACGAGTCAGCTTATAAATAATAAAATGTTAACTATATTTTTTTTTTAATTCACATGCTTCAATAAGTATGAAGTGTATATGTTTATTTAGATTTTTTTTCCGTTTAATATAAATTTTTTCCTTTGAATTTTTTGTGTTCATCTCCCATCCTAGTCTAATGAAGCTATTTTCAGTTCAAAATGGATGGAATTAAATTTGTAAACTTTTTAAAAAAATTGTTAAAAAAATTTATACAAATATTTAACGAAATTCCGAGTTAGAATATAATAGTCCAACCACAGCTCGATGACCGGGTTCTGGATCCAAACCAAGGGGCCCTTGGCCAGTTAGCTGTGGTTCGAATTATAAAGCCTCACCGAAGAGGCTTAATTTATAATCCGATTCAGATCAAGTCATCACCGGTGAGCCCAGGTTGGAGGCTCCGACTCTTGAGTCTGAACCCTAGTTAAGAATAATCCAATCATTATAACAACACGAAATCCAACATTATGGAGATATTTTGAGGGGGCATCTAGAAGGTACAATGTGAGGATTTTTCTATGAAGCACCATATTTTTTTCTATGTTTCTATGCTAGATATTTGATCAAAGTTGTCTTTTTGTGCATTTTGTTTATAGATTTTTGGTACAATACGTTTGTATTTGTAGACTTTTGGTGCATCCGTTAGTTAATCGTTAATTTTTACCGTATGTACCCATATGCAAATCATGTGACTTCCACATAAATTTAATTTTTGTACAGTTTAGTCTCTTTTATTTTTTCGATCAGCTGCTTTTCTTCTGGCCACCGCCTACCACCAATTGGGGTCGGCAACCACCGATAGGGGCCTTCCGACCCCGATCTGGGCCACAAATGGCCCACATTGAAGCTATGTAGCTCAATCAGAGCCAGAGGGCTCCAAAATCGGCCCCCTGACTCCAATGAGCCACAGAAGGCTCAGTCTCTAGCTCCAGTTGAGCCACATAAGGATCAATCGGAGCCACAAAGCTCCGATCTGGGTTTTATGTTGCCCAAACCGGACCAGACGACTACAATCGGTACTGTTCGGCCCCGATCAGTGGTGTTCGGCCACAATCGGTGGTGGTGGCCGGAAGAAAAATGGCCCACTAGAGAAAATAATATGGACTAATGTGCAAAAATAAAATTTATGGGGGAGTCACGTGATTTGCACACAGATACTTAACGGTCGGTACTAACGGATGCATCCAAAGTCTAAAAAAAAAAGTATTGCCCAAATAAATTACAAATAAAAAGATGCTGAGCCAAAAGTCAACTTTGGTAATACATCTAACACCAAAAACCCTTTAACCACTAATAGGGATGACTTAATTATAATTTAAATAAAACTTTAAGTATTAGTCTTTTTGCTACACCTAGAATTTGCTTCATATCATTCATTATTAATATCAATTTCACCATAGGGTTCACATTTAGATTAATAGGAAAATAAAAATAAAAACATCACAAACATGACACTTGTGAAGCATGATAGAAATATCCTATATATATATATATATATATATATATATATATATATATATATGTAGGGTTAAGGGGATTATTATCCCTCGACTTTGGATGATGTCTATTTTTTACTTTTTAAAGTGCAACTGTTTTTAAATTTACAATTTAAAATCAGACTTTTTTATAATGGTTCACAAGCAGATGCTTCTTGTGGATTTTTTTTAATATTTTTTCGTTGTTATAAATGTGAATTATAGAAAAATCGACATTATTAAGTATGATGCAATTTCTAGATAGTAGGTATAGCTAAAAATATTTATACTTTTAAATTTTATATCAATATTATAATTGAATTCATATGAAGTATAATATAAAACTCCTTTAAAAGCTTTCATTTCATTTGCCTTTCTAAATTTTTTTAGTACCCTATTCCAGTTCGTATCCCTGAACAAAAACTACTATAGTATATTATGTATTGATGATGATATATATATACTCTTCACCTTACAAATTATATATATATATGCTGAGATAAAAATATGTAAATAAATAAAGAACAGACCTCAAGATTTGAGATGGAGAGAGATCGGGGGCAACCACTTGAAGATAAACAAAATATAGAAATTATACATTTTTACAGCCTAAGTTTATACTAGGTGAAGCTAGCCCCCTGTACTTCTACAAACGACCTCCATCTCGTAGAATTTGGTTCAGAGCGAAGAAAGTGAGTACCACAAAGTGGAAGGGGCAATCTTCAATTTCGAAAAAGTGTAGGTGCTGGTTCACTCAAGGTGATTTTACTTTACCTAATTTATCATAAAGCACCGACGGCAGCAGCACGTGGTTGCTGCTGTGGAAGGCGGAATCGGACCTGGGAGGCGGGGGATTTGATGGCGACGCCGTGCCAGCAGATTCCGCCCTTGCACATCTCGTGGACGTGGTCGCTGAGCACAGCGTGCTTGGCTTTGTGGGAGACGTCCCAGGCTAGGGTGGCGATGAGGATGAGGGCGACAATCGCGGTGGAGGTGATGAGAACGAAGGCGCCGCCGAAGGTACGGGCGCAGATCAGGCCGTAGGCCTTGATAGAAGCGATTACAGCAATGAAGATGGTGGTGAGGTTGCCGACCACCGCGTCGGATAAAGCCATAAACGGCGCCTGGAAGGAAGGAAGTGGAGAGACAATAGAGGGTTGGTTGAAACGAGAGACCTCGAATCTAATGAGAGGATCCGTTAAGGGAAGAAGGCTTATGTTTCTTATTGCGGATGGATGTCGAGGATTTTGATTGATGAGATTACAAGTCAAGTCAAACGGCATCGTTCTCATATATGACATGAATCAATCAAGATATATTATTATATATAAAAGTAAAAACAATATGTATGAGTTAACTATCAAATTTCTAGTGGATGGCGTTTGTTAACTTGGATAAATTGTTAATTGTTTTTTCTTTTTTAATAATTTGCTAGCTCGGTTTTGTTTGCGGAAAAATTATTAAAAATATTATATTAAGATAAAATTAATCACGTGATTGACATGTGACTAAAAAAAATCGGAAAATATACATAAAATGAGAGAATTGGCTTCACAAGAAATCCAATTCATATTAGGATATAGTTTTTAAATTTCGGCTATATAGAAACTTATGAATGACTATATAAAGTATGTCAATTTTATAATTTTATGTCAGGTTTTCCATTTTTATTCACGTGCAATCCACGTGACTTTATGTTCAAATTATAAAAGATATTTTACAAAGTCACATGAGTCTTTTTATCAAATTGGACGTAAAAGGAGTATGTTCCGTCCACACGAGTTTTTTATATGTTAATCAAAATGGATTTGGAATAAATTGAAAGTGTTAACAAAATATTTTTAATTAGACATTCAAATGAAAGACACTGTCGGAGGTCCAATTTATTGTTATTATTTTTTTTTTTGCCAGAGTTGGAGGTCCAATTGAAGGTCCAATTAAATTTATTTTGTTGCAATATTTTCAATTTATTGACGAATTTATATTGGGCGCAAATAAAAAGATACTAAGTAGTCGAAACATATTTTTTTGAACAATTCGACTTGTAATAAATGTAAAATTTATATGAAAATTAAAAATTTAGATACCTAAATAAATAAATCAATCAAATAAAAATTTATAATTAGATTAATTTTTACGTAGCGATTTAGTTGTCAGACACGCCCGCTGATATGTACAGGCCACTAGTAATTTGCCGCGTGTACTTGTGCTCGTGAATATATACAGTGGCCGCATATACTTGTGCTAGTGTGATTTATAGGGACAGACGCAGTTTTGCTTTATATCGGGAAAGTTCGCACAGATTTGATAATCCGACACTCTTTGGTATTCTCCATGTTTAGACACTATATTAAGATAATAATAAAAAAAGACACTATATTATCTAGAAGTTTTCTTAGCCAAAAAAAGTTTCTCAAGAATATTCTTATAAGTTGTCAGAGGAAATTTCATTAAAAAATATTCTTGAAATAGAGGGAAGATTGATGGGCCCTGGCGAAGGCCGTCAGGCCCCTTAACGATTGGCTAAACGGCGACTAGGCCTAGTGGGCTAGGAGCTGGGCTGCTGGAAGGCTAAGGGCTCCGACGGAAGGAGGCCCCGATATTGAATGGCCACGAGCAAGTATGGCTCCGACAGGGAAGAGCCCCGAAGATATCGGACCTGGACGTAGTCGGTCCCGATATGGGAGTTGACACCACTCCCCGAAACTGAATCCTTAAACGATGTAACTTGGGAGTCTCCGATAACGATCGAGACTCGCCAGTAAGAGCACAATCCCGGAAATCTCGCCACGATTACAGTGTTGGTATAATGGGCGAGATATGCGGGATACGAATAACTGTACGAGATACAGGGCAGAATATATGGCGAGATACGTGGAATAGCGGATGACAATCCAACCACCTAATCAGGTAACTGGGATAACCTCCCTCTATAAAAGGAGGGAAGTTATTCCAGATTAGGGTTACGTTTTTTACACACACTCAGATTGCTTGCCTATTCTGTTGATCGCCATACTTACGTTAAGCATCGGAGAGGGATTCTGGGCCACTGCCCTCTATCCCCTTCTGCAGGATTACGAGGAGCTAAGGAATCCGTCACCGTAACCGGAGTTCCCGCTGTGATCCAACAAAGATGTGCTCATGAAAGGCTAGAAATCAAGTTGCAAATGTGCATATAATGCCTCAAATATAAGAGGAGATTAATATAATTAGATTTAATGGGTAAACTTTTAATTTTTATAAAATAGATTGTTGGTGGTACTATGTTGATACATGTGTTAATTGTTCATTAATCGGAAAAAAATTTAGATTATGTAGTGTTTAAAAATTATGTAGCGGAATATATTTAGGATCGCCATATTATGCTAATTTTTTTGTTAGCAAAAAAATAGAGATTTTAAATCATCGTGATTTATATTTGGGTTAAAGGTATTTTTGGTGCCACATGTTTGATCTGTGTAGGTTTTTGGTGCCATATGTTTAATTTTGTAGGCTTTTGGTGCCACATGTTTGAGAGGATGTATGCTTTTGGTATTTCCGTTAGTCAACAGTTAGTTTTACCGTTAAATACTTTTATTTTGTTCAATTTAGTCCTCAAATTTATATTTCTAAAATTTAATATTTACAATTTAGTCCCTATTGTTTGCTAAGTCACCGTCCAAGGCCGCCGACCACCACCCACCACCTCCAAGGCCGCCGACCGCCACATAACGGGCCGGCCACCACCCCACGGCACCGGCCACCACCCCACGACACCGGCCACCACCGTTTGGGGCCGAAAACCACCCCAATTGGTGGTGGCTGGCCCCAATTGGTGGTGGCTGCAGCCCCAATCGGGGTCGGCCACCACCAATTGGGAATGCCGACCCCGATTAGATTCCTCTGTGGCTCCAATCGGGACCGGCGGCCCCAATTGGTGGTGGCCGGCCCCGATCGGGGCTGTACCCACCACCAATTGGTGGTGGCCGGCCCCGATTGGGGCTGTACCCACCACCACTGGTGGTGGCCGGCCCCAATTGGGGATGTACCCACCACCAATTGGTGGTGGCCGGCCCCGATTGGGGTCGTACCCATCACCACTGGTGGTGGTCGGCCCCGATTGGGGCCGTAGACACCACCGATTGGGGTGGTTTTCGGCCCCAAGCGGTGGTGGCCGGTGCCGTGGGGTGGTGGCCGGCCCGTTTTGTGGCGGTCGGTGGCCTTGGAGGTGGTGGCCAGCGGCCTTGGAGGTGGTGGCCAGCGGCCTTGGATGGTGACTTGAGCAAACAATAGGGACTAAATTGTAAATATTAAATTTTAGAAATATAAATTTGAGGACTAAATTGAACAAAATAAAAGTAATTAACGGTCAAACTAACTGTTGACTAACGGAAATACCAAAAACATATAAACTTTCAAACATATGGCACCAAAAACCTACAAAATGAAACATATGGCACCAAAAACCTACACATGTTAAACATGTGGCACCAAAAGTACATTTAACCGTTTACATTTTAATTTAAAGTTCATGACTTATTTTAGCCAAAAATCATTGTAATGATTTTTTTTTACTTTTTTTTTGGTAATTTTTTTTTTTTACTTAATCTCACATCTTCACATACAATGATACAAGAGGTTTGGAACTGGCTTTAGGACTTTTGACTGACAGTCGATGGAATAAGCTAAACAGCTGCACAATCTGCACTCCTGTACAGCCTCCAGCTACACTTGGTGCCTGAGTTTCATCCACTGTCGTGGTAATTGCCGCCATTTCAGTCTTCTCTGCGATTATCCGCTTCGAGATCTCTCCGTCTCATTGAGGTAAGATCAGGGGAAGACGCGTTGAGCAGTTGAAAGTAGGAATCTTAGCTAACTAATCATAATTTTCGCATAAACTATAGATCTCGCTTGAAGTAGTCAATCTGTTTTCTTGATTCTTTGCTCTATGAAAGAAGCTAATTGCAAGATCTTACATATTGTGTATGCTGCGATTAGATGCTTCTTCACTGCGTCAATTACCACAAGTAAAACAGATTGAAACCTGTTTGACCTGCCCAAGCCCCGGTTTTTCTGCCAATTGAGGATCTTACTTCGCCTTACATTACTGGTTGTGCTTTGGTTTTACTGAAGGATCAATTTTGCAGACCTTTTGGCTAAGACCTTATAATATCCAAACTCACTGAGTTCCGGAATTGGATTCAAATTGTTACTGTGATCTCGTGCTTTTAGTTTGATTAAACTATGTGCCTCTGTGAAATAATCATTCTCTCTAGTAATCTCTTCGCAGTTAGGTGTTGATCAGTGTCCTCAATGAATATCTGAGTTAAATTGATTAGGTAGGCGTCTTTTTTTGGATACATTAAGTGATTTTTGAAACCATTAAATGTTGGTTTCACTAGACCCATTAATTCTTGCAAATAAGCATTTCCGATTGTTAGGTTTTTCTCATAAGCAAAACGAGAAAAACAGTAATAGTTTTTTTCTTAGTTGTTCTTATTTCCATAGATTCCCTAGCACCACCGCTGACTGATTTCTGCCGAATTTTTAGGAGCATAGTTATCAGCATCAATAAACACTACCCAAAATCAACTTATATAAACTTAATAAAGGTGCCAAATGCTTATTTCACATGGCAAGTGTTGCTTGTCTTAGTACAATGTTCGATATAATATTCATTATTTTTGGTGCCTTTTGCTTTATCAACTTATAACTAGAAATAGAAAAAACGTACTGTATTTCTGGTGACTGAAAAAAAAAAATGTATGTTTCTGGTTGATAAGGTTTTTTGTGGATAGTCACCTACAGTTAGTATAGCTGCTGAGGTAGTTGATGTTTACTTCCATGAAGAGATAAAGTATGTATCAATAGTTTAATTTAAACTGTCAAGCATATTACAAATATATGTTAAAGTGTAGGAGTTTACAATTAAAATTGGTAAATGCAATCAGCCACTTAATCCGATAAGCTATTTGCCTTAGTCAAGTAACTCTAATCCCAAACATCAAGTGATTAAATGGTTTTGTTTGTTTGTTTGTTTCATTTTATATGGTTGTAGATGAAAAGTACTATTCAACAAGCACGGCACGAAGAGAAAATGCTTCAGGAAGAGGTGAATGGAAGATCTTCAGAATTACTGAATATGGAGAAGGAATTGGAATTGCTGCAGGAAGCTGCAGAGATGGCTATGGATGAAAATTATTCTATTGAATTCTACATCGACAAACTCAATGAACAAATAGATACTAAGAAAAGCAACCTTGTTGAGTTGGAGCTTCAATGGTAGGCTACGATGGTCCACCCCCTAAATTACATGAGATTTCTTTGGAAATTTTTGAAACTATTTAGAACACTGAAAATAGTTTTAATAATGAGTAAAATAGTTAACTTCTAGAACTGGAAAAGATTCCAGTTTTTAGACTAAGTTTTACATTTTATAGCATTGTGCTGTTTCTTTTTTATAGATGGCCAATTTTATAAGGCGTAATGTTCTGTTTGCAGCAATGTTTCTATTATGAGCCTCGAGGAGAAGAAGAGAAATCTTGAAGAGTCAATCTACAGAAGCAATCCAGAACTTCATGAGAAGTTCCAAAAGCTGAAAGAGGTCGAGCAAGAAGCAGATTCTATAAAATCTGAAATCAAGAAGAGGTAAGGTGCCAATAATTTACACTTACCTATTTTATTTATAAAGGGTGCGCTACAGATAGTGGGCTCTGATCTTAATTTCCAATTTGCCCCTACAACATATTTAAATTCAACCAAAAATGATAACTTAAACTCAGGATCTCTACATTCACAAGCAAGATATCAATCATCTAGGCTAAGTAAACTTGAATGTTATACAATATTTATGATTACTATTTATGTAAAAGTGTAAGCGCATAGCCCTTGTTGGGCCAACACTGTTGGCTCTCTTTTAGAAGATTAATACTTTACATATGGTGGTTTTGTTTGTCTTGATTCGTCGTGGTTCATAATATTCAGAGAAGAGGAATATTTGGAACTTTCTGCCGAGCTCAAGAAACAGCCTAAACAAGCATCTAGAAGATCCCACCTAGAGAGAATAAAGGAGATTACAAAGAACAGCAGGAAACAGGATGCTGATGTGGAGAAGATCCTGAGAGATACAAGGGACCTCCAGATAGAAAGCAATTCCATTCAGGAGCGTCTTCATCGAACTTATGCTGTTGTAGATGAAACTGTTTTCAGGTAGAAGCAGTTATGTATCTTTGTTCTTTCGTGTTTGAGGAAAATGGAATTCTGTTATATGATCTAAACTTAATTTTGGGTTCAGGAAAGCTAAAAAAGATCAAGTAGGCAGACAAGCTTATAAACTGCTTAGCAGCATCCATGAGACCTTTGAGCACATCTCCGAGAAAATCCTGGCTGCTGATCGGGTACGTCGAGAAGTTGCAGAGCATGAGAAGAAGCTTTCTGTAATGGCTGCTAGAAGTAATAACATGGATAAACTTCAAGGTGATATAGATGCCATTGTTAAGGAAAATCAACAATTAGAGCAGCGCCTTCAGGGCAATGTAAAAAATACTTCAGTGTGAATTGATTATTGATGAAGTGAAAAATGGTGTTTTGCCCCATATGTTTGCTTCAATGTTTGGTTGTCCCCAAATTTCAGTTGGTGATAAACCAGGGCTACTTGGTATGTCAAGAGCAGTAATTGAAACCAGATAATAATTCAGACCAACTGTTGTAAGTGGATTACTTAATCAAAGCATACTCAGAATCCATTGATCTGCATGAAAGTAAAACTAAGTAATCCTAAGTTCTTCCTTCATCATACCAATTACAACTCTATAACTCGGTATCTTGCAATCGAAGAGTGTCATCATAACAGCTATTCTACTCTTTGATCCCACAAGACACACACCTCTAACATAAGCCGATACGATTCCACTGAATGAAAAAAAAAAAAACCTTGCTCACTAAAAAAACGGCCGAAAACAAAGACGAATCCACTCTTCATGCATGATAGAAGCCATCAGCACCTTCTGCAAAGTGATAATCCGAACATTTCTGAGCAGCTTTGCATATTTACACTCACTTCATCATTTCTAGAAAGTAGTGTTCCAGTTCATCTGAGGAAGCTGAAAGTACCACCTGAGTGGAGTCCGACAGTTGCAGCATGCGATTGTTGCGTAAGTGTTTGAGCAGTTGGGACACCAGACTTTGTCTGCTGAGGTTGTTGGACTCCAAAGGCTCCACGACCTGTGATTTCTTGACCCTGAGGGAGGAGGTTGTACACAGAGTTCAACTGCTGCAAGCTGTTCAAATCTTGGCCTTGAGGAGGAATCCACATAGCAGCTGGAGGAGCATCACCCTGCTAATTACAACCATTTTGCACATGTTATTAACCAGGTCCACAAAAATCAACACCATTTATGCTTTCCCCACACTCCTAATTTTACACTTGCAAAAAAAGACTTTGTACACGCAGTAGTTATGAACTAGATCAATGATGGAGATGATTCTGATACCACATCCAGAACTTGAGAAGAAAAAAACGCAAACCCACCAAAAAAATTTGATCTTTATGGAAAATCTCATCCACCAATCACTCACACCTCCATAATTAAATCTTGGACTGCTTTCATATCTGACCAAATAATAGACGAAACCTCTGTTTAGTCAAGGAAAGATAAGATTACTAACCAATGCTGCTGAGGAATCGGAATGTACGTGGTTCTCTTTTAACTGAGAGGCAGCAAGATCCTCCTCATTACTGATAGAGGTAGGAGAGGCACTGTAGCCTACAGAGGTGGGACCATACACACTATATCCAGAAGGTATTCCAACAGGAGTGTTGGTCCCGGGCTTGTACATGGGATACGGGGGAAGCTTGAGGCCTTGCTGAGCAGCAGCAGCCATTGTTGGTGACAGATACATATTTCCTGCTGATGGCTGTTGTTGAGCAAACCCATTGTGGCCCAACATTTGGTGCATATGTGGCATGTAGAAAGGAGTGAGGTAGTGACCGTAGGGCATGTAACCTAAAGGATAAGGAGGCTGCCTGAATACAGGAATTTGCGGCGGAGGAGACAAGGGTGAAGAAGAGCTTTGGGTAGTCGGTGTTGGACTAGGGCTTGAATGAGTTGGTGCCGTACCGCTCTGCAACATAAACAGAGACCAATAAAATCATCATTTTTTTCTTCTTCTTACAGGGGCTGAAAAAGACTTTTTTCTATAAATTATCATGCTAAGTTATAGGGTGGAAGTTTGCTTACAGAAGGGTAAGAAAAGTCCTGCGACTTAAGTTCGGAACTTTCAGTTTGGCCGCTGGACTTGGATGATAAGATATCAAAAGTATGTTGGCCATCTTGAACCACATGGTTTTGAGAGTCCTCAGGAGTTGGCAATAGAGCATTCGACTGTGGCTCATCATGGGTGCAATTACTTTCATCTTGTACAAGAGACCAAGGTTGGCTATCAGCAACGTCTCCTGCTTGGTTGCTGAAATGGATCAAAGAAAAATGTCTGAAAGAAGGCCTAAATATAATTAAATCTACACTCAAATTACTGGTTTTATATGCTTCAATCACCTGGAAAGCAATGGATAGAAGAAACTAATCTGGCACGAGCTGTATATACATAGATAAAAAGAAAATACACATTTTTGCCTACCTAGGAGAAGATTCTTCAGTACTCCCGTTACTTCCCTGAGAAGGTTGAGCAGTTGGCTTAACATCATCGATAGAACTGGCACCAAAGCTTCCAAAAGTCAAGCCATTCGTGAAGGCAGTGACTACAAAGTGGTCCGGAAAGGTGACACTTTGACTATCAACTGATGTAGGTGATGATTGAGAGCATACTTCAACACTCATTGATGCAACACCAGATGTCAACACTGTATCATCAACATTAAGCATTTAATTCAAACAAAAGTTATACGAAAGACTAAGCATATGCAATTTTATAACACCAAAAGCTACCATGATTTACCTTCTATTGGAAAAGAAGCTTCTTTCACCGATCCATTATCTTTTTTGGCATTTTCCTTGACAATTGAAGGTTTTAACAACTGAGGGACTTCAACCTTTTCAACCTGTTTAGACTTGTTAGAGACCTTCTTCTTGTTCACAGAATTTCCAGAAGGCAGAGACGCGATTCCTACAGGAGCAGAACCCACATTTGCTAGAAGTACATCTTTCACAGTAAGAGTCTTAGCAGGACCAGATACAGATACTCCATTGGAAGGTCCATTTTCCATAACAGTTGAAGGCCTAAATGCAACAACCAGGCATTAATACAGAATAGAGACAACAAAACTAGAAACTTTTAAGATGAGTTACTAAAATTAAAAAAAGGGTTTGGTCAATTACATCATCCCATTGGTTACTGTGATATCTTTGCTTATCTGCTTAGACGAAGCAGGCCCAGAAGCTCTGTCTGGGAAGCCATTGCCTCTGTTTTCTCTTTGAGCTGGTAGATTCCTAACAGCACCTGCATAACCAAAGAAATTTAAGTTCTACAAAATAATTTCCTGGATTAAAACAAAGTACAGATATACTATCTTAGAGGTAACACAACTCTAAACTATACGATTAGTACCAGAGTAACCATTTTTCGAAGAAAAGTTCAGATTGCCCCTAGGCCATTGTCCACGATGGTATGATGTCCTCTGGGAAATCTTGCTATATGCCATCTGTTACACATACGAAAAAAGGGAAATCCTTAGTCGTTACATATCCTCAAAGGAACACCAGGCAGGAGCATCAGCCTCAAAAAGGTAGTTGGTGAGCTTTACCTCCCTCTTCTTTTCCCTTTTGCTCTTGAAGACTTGAAATGTGTCTGCAGACAATAGCATACATTATGAACGAAGCCAGTCAGTATCTTGTCAGTGCAAAAGCAGCAGATTTACATATACAAGAATAATCGTGAGGAACCACACAGTTACACTAAGGAAGAGTATTTTAGTTTTGGTTTAAGAAAGTAATCATGAAGAAACTTTTATGCTCGTAACAGAGATTGTAAAAACCGAACAAGAGAACTTGACAGAGTTGGAATGGTAGCAACCAGTCCCCCATTGTTGAGAGAGTAAGATATCTGGATAAATTTGATAAGACAATTAATTTTAGAACAAGTTCATAAATTTATAATATTTATGCTTCATCATCAAGAAATATGAATTTGTGCTGTTGTTTGCATTGACAACAACATTCTCTTCTGAAAAAAAGGCACAAAATTTAGTTTATTCATAGTTTCAAACTAAAAGACGAATATTTAGTGATTTAAGAGTTGGTTCTACAAACATAAGTAGTCCATACCAAAAGTTCAACAGGGTACTGCCCGGAGTAACATAACCACTCATTATGTTAAACCAATACTAAGTGTACCTTGGACAATCAATTTCCTTCTATAACACGCTGTGACAAATATAAACCATTCTCGCAAGCTAAAGACTGAGTGACATTGATGGAGATAGTGAAAAACAACATAAAGATCATTCCTTTAGCATTATGTAAAATTAAATTACAGCAACCATTAGCTAAACCCTAGTAATCCACTTCTTCTGCTGCCCCCACAAAGCAAAACAAACTATATAATAATAATGATAATGATATACACACCAAATAGAGCCAAAAACAGTATGAATATGCAAGCCCTGAAAAGAAATCCGGCGACTAAAGCTTATCGAATACAGATCCTAAAGAAGACGATGCAGCGACAGTACCTAAATACAAGAGCTTTTGAGCAGTTTCGTTGGGATCCATGGCACATTGCTTGAGTAGTGCGTAGACATCCTCGTCGGTGTGCTGCATCCCGGTGGTCGACTTTATATCGCGAATAATAGGCAGTGTATCCTCCGGGATCGGAGCCCCAGAGCCACCGTTATCGCTGCTCATGTTTTCCTGAGAGAGAGCAGAGAGTGCCTCTGTCGAATGTATGTATATGTGTAATAAGAAAGAACAAGAGACTAACAGTAACAAGGGGTGAAGAAAATCTGTGATATGGAAGAGTCCGAGGAGGAAAGTACCGACTGAGAAGGATGCTTTCTCTAGCAGTCTAGCTCTACCGAGCGTGCAGACGGGAAAGGGGAAACTATAAGGGCTGTATTTATATATGTATATTTACAGTAAAATAACATTGTCAAAAAAAAAAAAAGTAAATTAATTAATTGGAGATTTATCTATAATAACTTGGTGAGCAAGTTTTTCATAGTGGGAAACAAACTACCTACCATTAATTAATTATTAGAGTGGCAAAAAAAATAAACATTTAGCTCTATCTAACTATAATAATAATATATTAACTAACTCATGCGTTATACAATAATAATTAATTTGTTTACATGATTTAAAAAAAATGGGTTAATTACCAAATTGCTAGCTGAACTTTCAGTGAAAGTGCAATTTGCTAGCCAAACTTATTTTTGTAGCAAACCGCTACCTGAACTTTTGCTAATGTGCAATTTACTAGCTCCGTCAGTTTTTCGTTAATTATGGACGGAATATACTTTCTAAAATTACTAAAAATACCCTAAAGTTCCACTATTATTGTAAAATAACCTCAAATTTTATATAAAAGAAAATATAAATCTCGAATAAAATTTATAATTATATATAGTATACAAAAATATATATAAGTTAAATATATAATCCCAAAGTTTAAAAAAATTAAAATTAAATATTTTTAAAATTTTATGTTTTTATAGAATTTTTAAAATTATTTTAATAAATTAATTTTTTTTGCATTTTTAAGGTGTGTTTTTTCTTTAATATATTTTTTTAACATTTATTATTTATTATTTTAATTTTATATAAAACATCATGTCTTTATATTATCATACTAAAACTTTAGGGTGTTTTTAGCAATATTTGAAAGTATTTTCCATCCAAAACTAACGGAAAAATTGACAGAGCTAGTTTTTTGCACAATATGGAAAGTCCAGCTAGCAATTTGCTACGAAAAAATTTTTAGCTAGCAAATTGCACATCCATGTAAAGTTTGGCTAGCAATTTGCTAATTAACCCAAAAAAAATCTTATTTGTTAATTTTAATTTTTTAGCCCCATATTTTAGTACATTTTTCTAAATAAAGTTTTTAATAATAAATATATAAATTCAATTTAAAATATTATACAAAAAAGTATAATATGTTTTTGCTTTTATATTTAACATAAATATATATATATATATATGTATTAATAATTATCCAAATTAAAAAAATATATATTAATATAATAATAAAAAATAGTATAAATAGATTTTATTTTATATTTTTAATGGATTATTAATTATTCAACTTAATATATATTAGTAATTATTTAAATTCAATGATAATATTCATTTAAGAGTAAAATGAAGTATAGGTAAATTTATTTTGTTTTAGATTTTTAGTCGACTGTTAATTAATATTGTTATGTAACATACATAAAAATTTAAATCCCTCATGAGATTGAATGTATAGTATTGAAACATTTTCAAGGTGTCCATATATTATGATATTAGCAATAAGTATAGAGTATATATTATTGGATTACGGGGACGTAATACTAGGAAACACTAAATTCAAGTACGTGGTAGTAATCACAATTACGTAGCGGAAGAATTCGCACATACCTTTAGTCGATTCATTTGCCCAAGATGTTGTGGAGGGAGTTCACGATCCACCAGTCGGAACCTCGTGCAAGTTCTTAGAAAGAAGTCCCACGAAGTATAGTTCCACAGCAAATCCTCTGATCAGTTCTTCGGCGGGGACAGATCCTCGGATTGATTGCTCGAAAGCAATTTGGCACACCCTTGGTGTTGAACAAGGTCCGGCCGAATATTGTACTAAGGAGTGAGGGAAATTCACTCAATTTACTCTTAAGGAGAGTTATGAATTGTATTATGAAAATCCAAATACACCTCTATATATAGGAGGAATGAAGTGGACAAAAGTCCACTCTATTCTATGTGGTACTAATATTCGGCCGGCCACCTATTGTATAAGGGAGGCCCAATTTTGGGCCTCTCATGTCATTAGGGAATTGGGTCAGGCCAAATTATCCTAATGTGACATTTACCCAATTGACTTAGGTAACATATACATATATTAACGGGCTACCATTTACGGCGCCCGTACACCTTATGCCAACAGCTCCCACTCGCCGGAATGGGAGGGTGTCTGTTAATGTATCGTTGTCCGAATCGCATCAGCATTTCAGTCTTCCGACCTTGCCCATGCTTCCGAATAGTTCATACGAGGTTTGCCGTGCGACCGATGGATACGACGGGCATCGTGCTACTCATCTGTTAGGAGTGTTGTAGCGCCGTCGGAACGTTGATTCCCTGTCGTCAATCAACCTGTTAATAAAACATAAATCGTATCGCGTTGTATCCTTGGTCAACAATAATTCTTCAATTGCCCAGTTTTCCACATAGGAATACTTCTCCAGGGCATCCGTAAAAGTATTTACAACCTTCAACTAATATCCGGTTGGTGGTCACCTAGTGAATACAAGAGTCGGTGAATTACAGGTGAACTTGACCATCCCCATCCCTCATACCCTTAGTCAAACTCAATCGGTTTCCAAAGACGTGGTCACTTGTCCTTTTTCTTCTGCACTACGCTCGTACGCCGGGAAGCGAACATTGAGCTTGACCTTAGGTATGAGTACCAAGTCCATGAGGATACTTTGGGCGCCTCTTCATAAGGTACCCGGGATCAATCACACGCTCGAGGTGAAGAAGTTTGCGCCCATCAGAATCACAAGGATCCTAGCTAGCACAACCGAGCATGACCCCATGGTCGAACATGGCACGCGCAGTATGAAGCACGCGTCGGTAGCATACCTGAACAAGCCAGGGGTGGGATATGTCAATGATCCTACCGCAGATTATTTCATCTGGCCTTGAATGTGGTAGATGACGGACAGAGTCCTTCACGGCGATTTACAAAACGAGGATTAAGTCGTGTTTTACCGAGACTAGGTGATCGTTTCGTATAACCAGGTTTATCTATAAGCTTGAATCATACTTCATTGATTATTAGGGATTACAAACTAAAGTGTGCACTATATATACTAAGTGAGACTAGGCTCACCAACTAGGACTATGCTAGCTTAACCTAGTGGCCGGGTGTATACAACTAATTGTAAGTGTAGACACTTACTCTATGTATGCAACTAAGAGTGAGTGTAGATAATATGAACCATCAACATATACTACACTCTATATTCCCCCATCCTTTTCTTCTTCTTCTTTTCTTTCTTGAAAGACATCCTTGATCCCATATAGCTTCAACAAAGCCAAGTGTTGGTTCTTCACTAAAGCCTTGGTTAGCAAGTCAGCTAGTTGATCCTTTGAAGGAATGTAATGAACACCAATCCTGCCTTGTCCAATGTGGTGTCTTGTGAAATGACAATCCAATTCAATGTGTTTGGTACGCTCATGAAACGTTGGATTTTTAGCAATCTTCACAGCTGCTTGACTATCTATGTATATTGGGATAGGAAGGTTACTTGCAAACCAAGTTCATTGAGAATTCTGCCTACCCAAACTGCCTCTTGAATAGCAACTCTAAGGCATCTATACTCTGCTTCAACACTTGATAAGGAAATGGTATCTTGCTTCTTGACCTTCCAAGCTACCATGGCTGCACCAAGCTTAACACAATAGGCACTCACTGACTTCCTACTAAAAGGGCAAGCAGCCCAATCAGAATCACAAAACAAGCTCAAATTAAGGTTGTTGTTGGAATGATAGATCAAGCATTGGCCTGGGGTGCCCTTGATGTACTTGATTATTCTTATGGCAGCTTCATAGTGAGACTTCTTTGGCTTGTCAACAAATTGACTTAGTCTTTGGACTGAGATGCTAATGCCTGGTCTTGTCATGGTAAGATATAGCAATTTACCAATAAGTCTCATATATGAAGTAGCATCCTCTAATAGCACATCATCAGTGTTGGAGTTGGATGCTTTGTCATACTCATGTGTGGTGAGCTTGGCATTGAATTTCATAGGAGTTTCAGAAGGCCTTGCAGCCCCTAAGCCAGCCTCCTCAATGAGCTCCATAGCATATTTTCTTTGATTGATCACAAGTCCCTGATTTGATCTTGCAATCTCCAAACCCAAAAAGTACCTCAAGTCCCCCAAATCCTTCAATTTGAAGTGTATTTGAAGTGTGTGTTTCAATTGATTGATCATCTTGGTATTAGAACCAGTGATTAGAAGATCATCAACATAGATTAGTAGAAACACTTTGTCATTACCTTGTATCTTGGTGAACAAGGAATGATCTGAGGCACATTGTGTGTAACCATTCTTCAATAAGGTTTGGGTGAGCTTGATGTTCCATTGCCTTGAAGCTTGTTTAAGGCCATATAGGGAATTCTTAAGCTTTCATACACGTTTGGTAGACCCCTCAAGAGACTTGGAAGGATCAAAACCTTGGGGGATGTCCATGTATACTTCCTCAGTTAAGTCACCTTGAAGAAAAGCATTGTTTACATCCATATGGTACAATCCCCATGATTTGGCAGCTGCCAATGCTAAGATGATCCTCACTGTGTCCATCTTGACCACAAGAGAGAATGTCTCATTGAAATCAGTCCCTTCCACTTGAGTGAATCCCTTGGCAACCAATCTTGCCTTATATCTTTCAACGGATCCATCAGAGTTGTACTTGACCTTGAAGACCCATTTGCAACCAACTGATGATTTGCCTTGAGGAAGCTCCATTAGTTCCCAAGTGTTGTTGGCTTGAAGGGCTTGTATCTCTTCCTTCATGGCCAAAATCCAATTGGGATCCTTGATTGCTTGCTTGTAGGAGCTTGGCTCCTTGATTTTGTCAATGGCAGCCAAGAAGCATTTGTATTGAGGACCCAAAGTGTCATAAGACACATACCTTTCCATGCCAAAAGTGGCATTGGAACTTGACCTTTGTTGAAGCTCAGCAATCCTTGCACTTCTCCTTGGTGGTGGTGGGTTGAGTTGTGCAATTCTAAGACTCATCCTTAGATTAGAGGGTTGGGGTGGATCATCTACAATGGGTGGTTGAGGTGTTGGAATTTGTTGAGGTGGTGGGACTTCATTGATTGGATTATATCTTTGTACATCCTCATCAAAGTAAGTTGGATTCTCTGGTGGGAAGTCTTCAATGGATTGCTTGGCTCCCAAACAAGATGGAATAAGAGTCTTTAAAGCATCCTTGGACATGCTAAATGGGAAGATGTCTTCATGAAAGAAAACATCCCTTGAAACATGAAATATTGAGTTGGAAATGTTCATCACAAGGTACCATTTTTGTGAGGTTGAATACCCCATAAGGATGCATGGTTCAGCCCTTGGACTAAACTTGTCATGGTTGTTTAATTTGGTTGCAAAACATAAGCAACCTATGGTTCTCAAATGATGAAGAGAAGGGGCTTTTCCATATAACCTTTTCATAGGTGACTTGAACTTCAAGATAGAGGTGGGTAGCCTGTTGAGCAAGTAACAAGCATTGAGTATGCAATATCCCCAATGCCTCAAAGGCATAGAAGCTTGAAACCTTATAGCTCTAGCAATGTTGAGGATGTCCCTATGCTTGCGTTCAACCCTGCCATTTTGTTGTGGTGTATGCACACAACTTGTTTGATGAAGAATTCCAAATTGATGAAGCAAGTCTTTGCAAATTGAGTTGATGAACTCAGTCCCATTGTCACTCTTCAAAGTCTTGACCATTGTACCAAACTGATTCTTCACCGTGATCAAGAAATTCTTGATGTGCAAGAAAGTATCACTCTTGTGTCTCATCAAATAGACTCAAGTTGCCCTTGAATGATCATCAACAATAGTCAAGAAATATTGATTGTTCTTGAAGGTAGACACCTTGTATGGACCCCATAGATCCATGTGAATCAAATCAAAAGGCTTTGAAGCAATTGAATCACTGATTGAAAATGAAAATCTAGATTGCTTTGCAAGAGGACAAATAGTGCATTGTTTGATACAACCATAGGTCTTATTCAAGCCTAAAACATCCAAATGGTTCAAATATTGTTCTGAGACGTGACACAAACGCCTATGCCATCTCAATACTTCATCCTTATTCCCCAAGCAAGTAGATGCTATCTTCATTGGGCTTGAAGGCACCACATCCTTCAAGGTGTACAATCCTTTATTCCATTGCCCAATCACCATGGACTTGCCACTCTGGCCCTGAATCAACACATGATCACAAGTAAAGATCACTTTGCAACTTAACTAGCTAGGCAACCTAGAAACTGAGATCAAATTGAACTTGAAATCAGGGACCAAGAGGATGTTAGTCAATGTGAATCCACTTGAGAAAGAGCAAGAACCAACATGGGTCACTTTGCACTTGTGACCATTTGGCAAGTGCGCATATTGGTGATCAGAGTCACTCTTCTTCAAATCATGTAGCCATTCAATTTGATGAGTGATACGGTTAGTTGCACCTGAGTCAACTATCTAAACCATAGGATCACTAGATATACCTGCCATGTTGACATGAGCTTGATCCACATCTTCAAAGCATAGAGGTGTATGATCAAAATGATCATCATGGGCAGCAACATGTTGAATCCTTTTGTCAGCTGTACCATGGAAGATCCTCTTGTCTTTGGCTGCCACATGCTCAATTGCACTTGAGGTTCCACCATCTTCAACAATGTTTGCTGAGTTCCAATTCCTCTTAGGAGCATTTGGATTGTTTTGATGGATTGGATGATCATGGGTAGCCATGCTTGGTGTAGCAAACATCCTCATTGTGACCCCTCTTGCCACAATAGGTGCAAATAGGAAGTGGTTTGCCACTTGAAGCATTGAAGTTGCCTCTGCCTCTTCCAATGCCATTGCCTCTTCCAAAACCTCTACCCCTTTCATATCCTCTTCCATTGCCTCTACCTCCTCCATAAGATGGATTCTTCCCAGTGAACAAGGCAGTTGCCTCACCCACATCACCAATGGAACTAGAGATGGTCCTTTGGCTCTCTTCTTGTACTAACATAGAGAAGGCAATGCTAAGGGTAGGAAGGGGTTGCCTCATAAGCAAGTTGCTCCTAATGTGTCCATAGGAATCATTTAGCCCCAAGAGAAATGCCATCAACTTCTGCTTCTCTTTGTGTTCATTGACAATGGAAATGTCCCCAGCACATTGGAGAACCAAATCATCAATGGAAGCAAGAGCATCCCATAGGTGCTTCATCTTGGCAAAGTATTCAGTGATTGAAAGCACACCTTGAGATGTTTGGTAAATCTCCCTTGTCAATTGAAAGATTTGAGCGACATCCACTTTGTCAAACATCTCCTTTAAGTCATTCCAAATGAAAGAAGCAGTAGGGTTGTAGATCAAGCCATTGACCAAATCCTTGGCCACAGTGTTCCTTAACTACGCCTTGACAATTGCATTTGCCATATTCCATCTCACCCTATCATTGACACCAACATCCAATCTTGTGAATGTGTCATCTATAAAACCAAGCTTATTCTTCACCAACAAGCCTTCCATGATTGAGGTGCTCCAAACATGATAGTTGGATGTTCCTTGAAGCTGAAAAGGAATGAACATATGACCAGTGGTGTCTGAGGGGTAAATGTATAGGGGATCATCAACATTGGTTTCCTGAGCCATCTTGCAAGTAAAGTAACACAAGGAGCTTGAAGATTCAAAGCAGGGGAAATTCATATGCAAATAATTCCAAAGAAAACGCACACAAGGTATGCACTAGCAACAAAACTAGCACACCAAGTTTGTTGAGAGTAAGACAAATTCCAGCTCACTCTTTAGTACAATCCGTACTACTCCGCAACAAATTACCCCAAGTTCAATGTTCACAAATCACTAGGAATGGATTAGGATCAATCCTCCATTGAAGAAAGCTCTGAAATCTTCAAGGTATGTAGTGAAAACTCGAAGAAGACACAATGACTCCTCAGCCGAGCAAGGTGTATGCAAACAATGTAACGTAGTGGAATCACAACTTCCAAGCAGTAGGCGCAGCTTGAACAAGCTCAGAATTCACACCCAAATCCAGGGAAACAAAGCAAACCCCAGGATATAACAAGAACAAACACGCAATCAGCTCAACAAGGCTGAAATCAACAAGAACTAAGCAAACTAGTACTAAGACATGTTGGCTATCCTTAGTCTATGCTCAGCTTTGGCTAGTGGTGTGATTTCTTGAAATTTTACTTACTTGACATCCATTCTTGCACAAGAAATGGAAATTTCAAGCTGAGATGAAGATTCACGAAGCTTATCTTGTAAGGCTATACAAGAACAAGGTGAACTTTGAGGCCGATGTTGAAGAAGATCAAGTTTCTTCGACTAGATGAATACGCCGCCATTAGGGATGGCTCCGATACCATATAAGCTTGAATCATACTTCATTGATGATTAGGGATTACAAACTAAAGTGTGCACTATATATACTAAGTGAGACTAGGCTCACCGACTAGGACTATGCTAGCTTAACCTAGTGGCCGGGTGTATACAACTAATTGTAAGTGTAGACACTTACTCTATGTATGCAACTATGTATGCAACTAAGAGTGAGTGTAGACAATATGAAACATCAACATATACTACACTCTATATTATCCCCTGGTTCTTAGCCGATCTTGTTATGGTAGAGTTCCCTCTCACCTACAAGACGACCGTGCCTGTGTGACGAGGCAATGCCCACATTCGACCTAATTTTAAACAGAGAACTTTACATCCTCCTACGAATTAGTTTATAGACCGTAAAATCTGATGTTAATTATTCAGCATGACGTCGATAAATCATGTACTCAATTTGCAATTCTTTATTCGATCAAAATATAACTTTCAATAATCAAAATGTTATCACTAATACAAGCCACATTCTAAACTCTACGCAATCCCAGCAGTTTTACGTGATTTTCAAATACATCCTTGCGTAAATGCTTAGTTAGTGGATCCGCCACCATATTGTTTGTGGACAAGTATTCTAAAGTGATTATATTTTCTTCCACTACAAATTTAGCATAATTATATTTCACATCAATGTGCTTAGTCCTACTATGGTACTTTGGATTCTTAACTGCCACAATGGCTGCCTGACTGCCGGAGTATACCATCACAGGCTTACTCTCTTTGTCAGTTCCTAGCAATGCAGTAAGAAGTCTTTTCAGCCAGACCGCTTCCTGTGCGTTTTTTAGGGCAACGAATTCTGATTCCATCGTATACAACGCGACACATGATTGCTTCTTGCTCGTCCATGAAATGGCGGCATTAGCCAGAAGGAATACCCCTCATGCGGTGGACTTAAGATCATCTGGATTGCCACCATGGTCGGCGTCACTGAAACGGGTCAATTTTATCTTCCTGCCCTCATAGCACAGAACGTAGTCGGCAGTACCGTTCAGATAACGTATAATTTACGGCTTTTAAATGTTGATAGCTGAGGTCTGATTGGAATCTTGCTACTAGGCACACAGTGTGACAGAAGTCTGGGCGAGTGCAGAGCATGTCGTACATCAGACTTCCGACCATGCTAAAATACTCTGCGCCCTTCATCTGGTCACGCTCCTGCTGGTTTTTCGGTCCATCACGCTTTGACAGCGCGCACCCGAACACAACCGGCGTCTCCACGGGTTTGGCATCTAGCATTCTGAATCTTTTCAACAGTTTGTTGATGTACGATTCTTGAGATAGACACAATCTTCGGGCGGCAAGATCTCTGGCGATTTTAATGCCTAAGATGTACGTGGCCTCTCCCATGTATTTCATCTCGAATACTGACGCTAACCAGGACTTCGATTGTTTCATGAAACTCACGTCGTTTCCAGCAATGAGTATGTCATCCACGTACAAGGTTAAGATGACGTACTTAGATCCGGAGGTCTTAATGTATACGCAGGGATCCTCATGGAGTTTCACGAATCTGTTTCCAAGGATTTCCTCGTGGAACCTGCGATACCATTGCCGAGATGATTGTTTAAGACCGTAGATAGACATATGGAGTTTACAAACTTTTCGTTCGTTGCCAGGAGTAATGAAACCCTGCGGATGTTCCATGTAGATCTCTTCCTCCAGGTTTCCGTGGAGGAATGCGGTCTTAACATCCATTTGGTGCAGCTCGAGATCGAGGCATGCAACGATGGCAAAGATGGCCCTAACCATGGTGTAACGCACAGTTGGTGAGTATGTTTCATCGAAGTCCACTCCGTGCAGCTGGGTATATCCTTTCGCAACAATTCGGGCTTTGTATCGCTCGACTTCTCCATCAGCAGTGAGTTTGAGCTTCAAAACCCACTTAGCCCCTATAGCTCTTTGTTTAGCAGGTAGATCAACTAAAGACCATACTGAATTGGCTTTTATTGAGCCAATGTTTTCCTCCATTGCTTTCCTCCATTCCTTCGCTCTAGGTCCTTCCATTGCTTGCTTAACCGTTACCGGTTCATCAATAGACGTTAGAGTGAGTATTTCACCTATTTCAATGGGATACTTCTTGGGAGAAGTTCGTTGCCTTTGACTTCCTCTAGGCTTGTTTGTCCCATCTTGAGTTTGATCGATACTCCCACTCGGAATAATGCTTCTTATCGGAGCATCACTCCCACTGGGAATAATGGCAGTTCTGGAACCTTGACTGACAACTTTCCTTGGACGTCCTCTCGGTCTCGGGATTCTACCTCCGATGTTAATTCCTTGATCACTAGGACCTGGAACTGAGTTGGTTAATCCACTCCCACTGGGAACAATGGGTAGTTGTGTTGTTATTGGATTTTCATCCGGTGGTTCAGCAACGTGATTCTCATGTTCAACTTGATTCGCATTAGCAGCATTAGTCATTTGAGTGTGGGGGGGAGGGAGCCCTCCCACTGGGTTTACTATGATAATGTCTCCATCATCATTTACCATTTCATTCACTTGTGATGTGTCAAATCTCCCACTCGAAATAAGTGGGACCTGGGAATCGCCGCCAAATCTCCCACTCGATTAAGACTTCGTCTGTTTTATAAGCGTTGGAATTTCGTCAAGCTTTGTAATGTTTCATGTTCGACCACGACACCATAATTTGAAGCTAATTTTAAACATGTATTGACTAAGAGTGTTTTGATACTCTTTATCCAAATACTTGTTTTTAATGCGCAAATTAATGTCGCACTTTGATAAGGAGTAACCCATATAATTTCCTTTAGCTAGTTTATGGTAACGTGTTTCGACCGATTTTCGTGAAGCAAAGAATTACATTTACGCGAGTCAACGATACTTCATCCCGTGATTCGTTGAATTTTAACATTATGTAATTTTAGATTATGTTTCTTGAAGTGTTTTCTGAAATGAATGTCTCGCCAACTTATCGTTCAAAGCTAATAGTGGGAGAGTCATTTTACCGACTACTTCCTTTCGTTTGTCAACTCAATCAGAGACTTATCCACCTCTTGAATTATGCATTGGGCTTACGCTTATGTATGAATTGATATTATACTAGCTCGCGGTACCCTTTAAGGCGTACCTCTTGCTTTTGTACAAATAATCAATGAGTTATTCCATAAACGAAAATTCAACATTCATTTCATTAAAATATTTCAGCTTTAAATTTGTACTTTGTAACGATGTGTTCCGTCTTTCGAGGTACACGCGCGAGTGGCGCCTAAAACTAGTTTATCCCGTGGTTTAAATCGTTTCGTTTCCAAATTTAAATCAATTTAATCTAATCGGTTTCAAACATGTTTAATTATTACAGGAGTTATCATTTAAATGGAGTACTAACAAATAAGAAAGATATAGCAATGCATCGAATGGAAATAACGGTAAAATCAAAATAACGGGAAGAAGATGAATATTCAATACTCAATCCCAGAATTTTTACATGCGTTATTGGAAAGGTAAAATAAATTGAAATTTCAAAAGTTCTTGCAAGTAAAGATAAAGTTTTTCATTTAATCTTTATTAATCTGGGGCATCCTCCTTCAGGTCTACGCTAATTCCGCTTCTCGGTTCTGTAATTCAAATCCAAAGAGAATGTATGATTTTCATCATTATTTCTCAGTACGTACCTTGGGAGGATTGGTACAGGCAGCAGCCAGGTGTCCTTTCACGCCACACCTAAAACACGTTCGAGTTTCCTCTTTACGTGTTTGTTTTGCTTGCCTTTTCTTGCCGCCAGATTGCTTGCGTTTGAACTTCCTTTGGGGTTTGGGAAACACAGACTTCTCATTCTTACTCTGAAGGACTTTGTCTTTTCTCTTGCGCTTACCCTTTTGCTCAGCTGGTGTGGAGGATGCAATATGCATTTCAGCTCTGGGCTTCTCAGCCTTGAGTCGATCCTCCTCCAACTCAAGATGAACTTGCACTTTCTCAAGGATATTGAGATGTGTAGCATGGGTAAGGTTCATTTTCATGATGTTCCAAGAGTCAGGCAAAGATCGGATCAAGTAGTTGATTTTCTGCTCCTCAGACAGGATTCCTCATGCTTCAATGAGTTCGGCAAGCATGTTACACATGTGCATAACGTGCTCCCTCATCGAATACTTAGGTTTCACCTTGAAGGAGTCTAAAGCGATGTTTAACGACTGCTTCTGGGTTGTGGTGTATACACCAAACCCTGCCTTGAGACCGTTCCACAGGTCCTTGACAGACTCCAAATGATCATACATATAGAGGATATTATCCTCTAGCATTGACAACAAAGCGGAGCGTACATCTTGATCCTTAGCATCTCATTCATCATGGAATTCCTTCAGATTGGCCGCGATCTCTCCTTCAGGCCTGGTGTGTTTCGTAGTCAAGTGCTCCAAACCCCTTAATTCAGCAATCGCCATCTTTACTCACTTATTCCAAATTTTATAATTATTCTCATTCAATCTTATCCCATTATTCATTTGGGAGATACATTGCTTGTCGCAGTCATTAATACAAACACATTGATAATCATGCATGATCAGGAAGACAATAACATTTTGAAAAAGAATTGCAAACATCAGATTATCTATTAGGATGGAATACGACAAATAGTGATCCTTTCAGTCATCTAGACCAAACCAACCCCCACTAAACCAAGGGAAGGGGGTCCGTGAAAGAGTTCACACTATCGTCGTCTTCAATCTAATAGACCAGTCTTTTGAAAACGTTTATTCTATCGCAAATTATCGGAACGAGAATATTTTGAAAAATATGCATACCTGATCTTGGCTTTCCCAAGGCCCTTTATATTTTGAAAATTATCCGACAATTTACGCATGCATATATAATTCTACTACACTTAGCAAATTATCACATCATGCCATAAAATCGGCCAAACCAAATATCATGCATACACGTCATGCGTCTAATGTTCCGAGGAACTCATGCTAGCATATATAATTCTACTTTCGAGTAAACTATCACATGCTATTACATCTTCAAAATCCTAGCATACGTGTCACACATGAAACTTCCATAAACATGCATAATTGGCGAATAGATTTTCGTTTTAAACACTTTTAAAATATTAGGGGTTGATTTGCAATTCATGCTTACAATCAATCATGCGAATTTCTAGACATGACTCCTAGACAATTCCTACCATCACAACATGTCTATCCTATTGTGCAAACCATATATTTAAATCCCAGAGCATAGCTCACAATATAATTTCCAGCTAGCTTGACTTAGTCAATTCGACAGTTCTAATTATATCAAAATATATAGCCGAAAGTAAACAATTACAATTCAGCCCACTAATTTAAACCAGTCCCTAAAACATGCATTTCCGAGATCCATCCCCATAATCGTAACCGGGCAATAATGTTTGTTTATACGTTTTGAGCACAGTTTAGGCTAATTTTAAAGTTCAAAACATTTGGATTATAAAAATTTGACATCCTATTTTATTAAATTGACTTAAAAATCTCGGTATAGTCAATTTAAAATCCAGTTCGATTCGGTCCAATAAATCTGGTTCGGTCCGGTTCAATTAAAATCTGGTTCGGTCCAAATCGGTTTAATAAAATAGGTTTTCGGTTCATCACTCAAAACCGGTTCGGTTTAGATTCACTTAGTTACTTAGGTTCAACTCTACCCATCTAGGTCGGTCCGATTAAGAAAACCCAGATTGGTTTAACCCGCTTCGTTAACGCAAATTGGATTGGCCCATAAACACTAGTGGGTTCGGCCAAAATACTTCCTTGGGCTAATTAGGGTTTTAAAATCCACCAAAAACATAACTTAGCTCACAAGAAATATTAATTATGTAAAAAAAATTCCAACATTGCTCATATATATATATATATATAATTCAGCACTTATTATTAATATATAAATATTGTCAAGATTCTATCTTTAAGATGTAAATCAATTAACAATATAAATATATATATATATATATATATATATATAATTATTGTCAAATATATGTTTAGGGATAAAATATATAGACAATATATCTTCTTAATCTTTTTAAGTAACTAAATCCTATCAATATATTTTTATCCCTATCTTTTAGCTAAATATATTGATAGTTTATACATTTTACTACATAATGTGAATTTTTTTCTTATCTTTCCAATTTATAGATATATTGTCATCTTTAATAAAATTAAAATATGGTAACAAATATATCTATACTAGGCCAGCCGAATTTTTATTTTTTGCACCCTAAGAAATTAAAAAATTAACCTAATAATCACTAGGGTTTTCGGCCAAAAACACCAAGAATTGGAAAAATTGTCAAATTTTAAGATCAACAACCATTATGATCATGGATCCAAATATTGTTCTTGATAAAACTTATCTTGTTCTTGAAGATCATGAACATCAAACTTTAAATATGAACATGAAATTTTCGGAACCCCATTAAAAACATGTAAAATCCGAAAAATTTAAAGTTTTTAAAGATTAAAAACACGAATATGTGTTTAAAAATTTCGGCGTTCATAAAAAATTCAAGAACACTAGTTTATCAAAATCATGAACTCCTAAACCTGGCTCTGATACCACTGTTGGATTACGGGGACGTAATACTAGGAAACACTAAATTCAAGTACGTGCTAGTAATCACAATTACGCAGCGGAAGAATTCGCACATACATTTAGTCGATTCCTTTGCCCAAGATGTTGTGGAGGGAGTTCACGATCCACCAGTCGGAACCTCGTGCAAGTTCTTAGAAAGAAGTCCCACGAAGTATAGCTCCAAAGCAAATACTCTGATCAGTTCTTCGGCGGGGACATATCCTCGGATTGATTGCTCGAAAGCAATTTGGCACACCCTTGGTGACGAACAAGGTCCGACCGAATATTGTACTAAGGAGTGAGGGAAATTCACTCCAATTTACTCTTAAGGAGAGTTATGAATTGTATAGTGAAAATCCCAATACACCTCTATATATAGAAGGAATGAAGTGGACAAAAGTCAACTCCGATCCATTCTATGTGGTACTAATATTCGGCCGACCACCTATTGTATAAGGGAGGCCCAATTTTGGGCATCTCATGTCATTAAGGAATTGGGTCAGGCCCAATTACCCTAATGTGACATTTACCCAATTGACTTAGGTAACATATACATATATTAACGGGCTACCATTTACGGCGCCCGTACACCTTATGCCAACATATATATATATATATTATCAATCACACCGATTTCATTGAAAAAACTATTACAAGCTACAAATTAGAAAATGACCGCTCTGGGGGATTGGTAAACATCCAAATCCCAAACAAGTAAAGCAAGTACAAATAGAATAACATAATTACAACCGGAAGTAAATAAACTAGAACACCGGATCGACTTAACGGTAAAGATGAACACATGCAGAGGATAAAAACTTGGTGATGAGGAGTAGGGGTGAAACCGGACCGGTCGGACCGGATTTTTGCTTATTTCGGTCGGGTATTTAAATTTCTGGTCCGGTTTTTCCTTTAAAAAATCCGACCAAAAAACCGTTTGAGTCAAAATAAACCGTCCATTGATAGTACAGTTTTTTCGGTTCGGTTTTCGGTTTAAACCGAAAATCCAATATTAACAATTACTATTTAAAATTCTCATCATTTTCATGGAAAATATCATATCGAAATGATAAATAACTTCCATTAATATATTTAAATATACAAATAGAAAAAATAATATTCATAAGTAACTATTTTACAATTTATATTAACATAATTAATTAATTATATTAATTAATATCAACTAATATAATATATATTATATATATTTAATTAGTATAACGGTCGGTTCGCTCTCCACGGTCCTCAAAGCTCAAAATCCGAACCGGACCGAAAACCCGAATTAGAGTAAAAAAATCCGACCAAAAACCAAACCGCATATTGCGGATTCGGTTTTTTCGGTCCGGACCGGTTCGGTTTTCACCGGTTTTTCGGACCAACCGGATTTTGGTTTCACCCCTAATGAGGAGTCCAACTGATACAGTAACGAGTTCAGCCATTCATAGAAGAAAGAAACCTCCCTCAAGGCAGACAAAGCTAACAGAGGACCTGCACAACAAGCGATACCAGATAGGACCTACAGTAAATCTGAAACACAAACAACTCAATTAACACACAAAGATGACTGCATGACTGGTGTAGAGATTTCTAATTGGTAGGGCCTGGAAGAAACCAGGTTACCAAAGCGCCCCTGACTGTGGAACATCCGCGAAGGACTAGCGCACGAGTGGGGTGTCATAGAAATACTCTGCTTCTCCATTAGAGAAGGGTTTGAGAATGAGATACGACCGCAACCGTAGTTTTATCGTGGGTATCCCGGAGGGTACATATCATGCAGTCGTTTGTGCAATGAACCGAGCATTGGTTCTGACGAACTATGAGTTCAACTGGAAGGGGTAGATGGGGAAGGGTACTAGGATGTACCGCCATAGTATAGTCGAGTTTGAGCTTGACGTGGTGGATAGCATCCACGACGACGCGTGGAGGTGCGAGGACGACCGACGTTGGGGGAGGAATTCGTCCTAGGTGGAGCGTAGCGGAGCGTGACGGCGTGTGGCGGCGTGTGACGACGTGTGGGAGTGTGTGGGAGGGGGGGGCAGTCGTCGGATGGTGCGTGGCTGGCGCGTGGCGGAGCGAATAGGCGTATGAATACGCGTGGATGCGCGTGGAAGCGCGTGTGGTGGCGCGTAGTGGTGCGAGGAGGTGTAGTGGGTTCGCGACCGGTGCGTAGGGAGCGTTTCTGTAAGGGCAGAGGGCATGGATGTCTGCGGGGTGAGTGGAAAAGCTTGACTGGCGTTTGGTGGAGGTGGGTGTTGCTTGTGGTGGTGGTTTAGGGGGTATCAGAGGGTTCTTGTGCGGGCTCGGGGGAGGCGGCCGTGGGGTGAAGGCGGGGTAGATCAAGGCCATCTGTGGTGGGAAGGCTTCTAGCTTTGGCTTAGTCGGTGGCTTAGGCAATGACTGTAGATGGAACTCCACATTTGCTTTGGCTTTTGCCGGAGTTGGTGCTCCGCAGTTGATCCTGAGGAACTGTGCATGTGACTACCTTTCAGCGGGGCCAGTTGAGAGTTTCAAAATAGTCATTCTATTTTGCTCCTTTCCAAATGTGAGTATATATTTATTTTACAAGAAAATAGCTAATACATAATCAATATTTTCCTTTAAAATGGGGAAGAATATAAAATATTAGTGGAAAAAATAAAATATATTTATTATCTAAAGCGTGTAAATATACAAGCTATTAACTTGGTGAGCAAGGCTTTAAAATTAAGAAACGATATTTCTGCAATTGTTTCTCACCAAATTTATAAGTAAATAATGAGCACATAATAAAATAGTAAAATACAATTACGTTGTGATATTCGTAAAATAACTGTTTTTCCAAATGTTTTTTTTGTTGAAAAAAAAAAACTTAAAATGTGCCTAGTTTACAACTTTGTCATATTCTAGTAGTGGGCTTCTTTTTCTGTTGAGGCCTGACTCAAAAAATTGGGCTTTGGGAAAGCAAGGAAACGATACCATTGGACTATCAATTTGTGTTCACGGGTCATTACGCAAATCGGGTTACATACGGATGACGTTGAATATGCTCGAAGTCGAATCCATACATATGTTAATTCAGAGAATTCTATGGATCGTATCTAACACGTGGCGCTGAAATAGTAGACCTTCGATTAATGAAATCGTAACAAGTGTTAAGTGAGAGTTTGAATATTACACATGGCACAAATTTATTGGTTGAGGGTCTACCACATCAGACCCACATGTTAAATCTGATCCATGGAATAATTTTTCGGTTAATTCAAGAATGTAGACCTGTAATTAACAGCCCTTGCTAGATTCTAATATATTTGATCTAGTTTTTCAAGAATGTACTCCTTAAAAAAAATTAACAACCACCAGCAGTGGTGGTCAAGTGCACGTACTCCCATGTGATTTGGCTCTGAGATCTCAAGTTCGAAACCCTCAGGGGCGTCACATCACGATGACCTGTTTAAAAAATATCAGGTCCCGCCTGGCCTACACACCTCTTTAGGCATATGAGTAGGCGAGTAGAACTGGGCACGAGACGGCTTCTTAACTACTAGGCTGCTGGTGGGGCTACGTTGACGAGGTCGGTGTGAGCAGGAGAGTTGAATATTACGTAACGGGATGGGCCTAGGGTCGCCACTACTAGACCATTCCTTGGCAAAAAAAAAAAAAAAAAAGCAAAAAACGCTTATGAAAAACAAACATAATAGGGAAACTATACACCATTACCACACAAACCCTAACATTTTTCTTCCATAAATAAATAAACCATATCTAAATGAACAATACGGGACTACATCATTTTTATTCCATGCAAATAAACTACTTTTAATTACGCACTTATAAAATTAAAAATTCTACGACCGAAACTTAACCCTGATCACTAGCCACGCGCATAGCGCGACATTAATCATCAGAGCACCGGGCAACCCTTGGCTCGAATCCCGGGCGCAGTAGGACACGCAGCCAAGGTGCAGTGATCCCCACCAAGGCCCCACCAATCAATCCCATCAATAGCCCTCTGCAGCGTAACGAAAAGCAGTATCCCCATGAAAGCAACACCAGCATCCAATGCCGCAGATAACACGTAATTGTACCTTGCCCACCAAGTCTTGTACCTCTTATACACAAACCAGTTGAAGAACAGTCCGACCGCAATCCACATGGTGACGTTGACGGTTCTGGTCGGGAATAGGATCGATCCTGCCCCGATTAGGATCGGCATGTTGATGAGACGGAGATACTTCTTCTCAGGGTAGCATTTGACGAGTAACCAAACGGGAACCGGGGCGAGGAAGCCCAGGATGAAGAACCAGTTGAGTTCGGGGTATACCCCCTTGGTTGTGAACATTCTTCCGGGGCCCACAACTCCCCATATGATTGAAGCACTGTAGAAGACATTGTCATTGGGGCATGTCCAGGGGCTGCCCTCTGGGAGGACGCTTGTGTCGCATATGTCTTTCACTGTTGTTAATAGCCACCATGCTGTGCCGAAGTAGACTGATGAGGCCAGAACCGTGCTAACCAACTGAAAATTAACATGTTGCAGGGTCAGCTGGTTGACCTTATTAGATATAAATATATTAGAAAAATATATTTTATTATGACGGGCTAAGATCCCTTATATATTTATTTCAAAATAGACCTATGTCGAAACTTAAGTTCCAATTGCAATATACTGAAATGACGGGTTTGGTAGGTTGGGTCAAAATGACCCGTATATCGAAAAATTAATAGCCCAAAAATAATCCATGTCGGGTTATTCACAGATCACCCGGTTTGTTTGGGTAAGAAAAAATGATAGACCTAATTGAGACCTATGAACCCCGATTGAGCCGCATCAATAGGGATTCGAACCAGTTCAGTTGACAGGGATGGAACTACATTGAGATGAGGAGAGCAAATTTATTTATCAAGTTTTTATGATGTGCAATTTTTATTAAAAGAAATTGTAATCATTGTCAATTTGACCCTTTAAATTCTTACATTTGCTCTTGAATTTTCTCTTTCATTTGTCCTAACTCAATTCTTACTCTGGACAAAAGTTGTAGCTTCGTCCCTCAATTGACTAGCTCTTCTATAGGTCACATCCAAATAATTAGTTTTGCCTCCTGAATTTGGAGATTCATTTTATGGAAGAGGTTGCCAAGTAAGTAAAACTGACCTGTACAAGGAACATTGATATTGGAGGTATCTTCATATACTGCCCTAACTTTAAGTCCACCAAAAAACTGAGAGCTTGGTTCATACTGATGTATGCATACGTCTTGAAAGCTATATTTGCAAGAGGCTTTCCAGGATACAAGTAACCGATCGCCATCTCCGATATCACGTTAAGCCCCGGCCCCTATATACAACCAACAAAATCATAGTTGAGAAACAACTGAATATCAACATTTGGGACCAGTATTAACAACATGACATTTGTGGAGTTACCATATTGGTGGTGGCATTAATAATGCCAATGGGTAAGGTGAAGAAGAAAGCCATGGCACAGGCAGCAAGGACTCCCCACCATGGGAGTTGGAGCTGTCCACCGAAACCTTCGCATGTTACAACGGCCAGTGTCACCATTGAGACCAAGATGAGGTGGAACCACCATTGGGGAACTTCTGCATAGTTCTTCTTCATTAACCACGTATGCACATCTTTAATATAGTTTTTCTTTGCTGCCTCTTTTGTTTCCTTGGTCAGTCTCCAAATCTTCCTGCATCAATCAATATACAACATCAGCAGCGTACGTCCTACTAAATAGTAAATATATATATGGTAAATACTTACTTTCCATGGAAGAGAATGACATGGGAAATAGTTGCGGTGAGCGCAGCAAAACTCATCCCATACGTGATAGCAAACATTCCGCTAATATACAACTTGCTATAACCCTCATACGCCGGTATATCCAAATCGAAGCTCGTCGAGTTGAGTATCCGCGATATATTATACGGCTCCCCGACATAATCAAAAGTTTTTGACGAAAATATCGGAAACCGCCTCGACTCGTAGATATTGAAGTAGTAGAGAATGGGATATGCCACGTAGACGGTCAAGACGAAGCCGGCAAGGTTGTTGAATATGGCGAAAGCGGGTGTAGCCATTGGGCTACCTAAGAAGGCTACCGTTGACCAGTCCAACCCGAATGCCCCGATACCGAACCCGCTGAAACCCGACCCGATTTGTTGGGCTACGATGGAGTCTTTCCATATGTAGCATGCGATTGAGATGTAGGAGATTGTGGGGAATAAGTAGCCGGGTACGGTATAGTATACGAAGCTTGACACGAAAACGATGAGGAAAAATTGTAGTCTTGTTAGGGCTCCCTTTGCTCGGTGGTCTTTCTCGTGTAGTACCCTACATTATATATATATATACATATATATTGTGATTTTTTTTATTAAGTAATAATTATTAAAATTATGATATGTGCCTAATATTGTAAGTACTGAGTTACTGGTGAAAAAGAAATAGAATTGATTAATAACTAAACTACCCCTACATTGTTATGGGTAAGAAGAAGTATCGAATTCATGATATATATGAACTTTTATTTTTATTACCTGAAAAGAGTGACTTGAATAAGGTTGGAAGGCCACCACATATAAGGTGAATCCACAAGGTACTTCCTGAATAAACCAGCCCATCCATATCCAAGCATCTGCTTCCATTTCGACAAGGAAAATGAAACATACATACGTTAGTTATTATTATATATACACGAAATTGTGTAAATAACATTATTAATTATATAGGGGGGTTTTTATCAAAATAAAATAAAATATATGCAAGTGAAATGGGAGAAGCGTACTTGAGTGGTGAGTACGAGTAGATAGGCGGCAACAAAATGGATTTCCCTCCTATAGAAAGCCTTGACAGAGGTGACGATGTGGAGAGCGTAGACCCCGCTGGCACCTGACGTGGCAAATATGGTGATGAGGACATGTTCCTTAACGTTGAAGGGGCCTGGGTTGAGCGAGAAGGACCATTTGGTGAATGGGACTTTGATGGGCTTGGTCCGGAGTGTGGCAGCCATGAATTTCCCAATTGGTAGGACGACTATTTGAGCCGAAATAGTGCCGATGGAGAGAGGGTTGGTTCGGAAGTTAAAGAACTGGTTCAGGAAGGCTAGGAGACAGCAGGAGGTGATTCCTAGGACCCATGTCCTGAAGGTCAGAGCGGGTAGCTCCGGGTTGTCGTTCGGGTCAACCGTCAACCGAACCTCTTCGATCGGGTGGACTGCGTAAATATTATGACAAATTATTACAATTCCAATTTAGGTGTTCTCACTGTGAGGACGAAAATGAATACCATCAGAGTTGCTAATAATTACATCAGAAATGATATAAAGTCCGACACGACAGTTCCGAACTGTTCCGACCGTGAGGACAGTGAATACGCCCTCAAAAGGTGAAATAATTACGAAGACTGTCACAGTGAATAAAGTCGGAATAACTCGAAATGCTGTGTCGGAACCGATATCAATACTCTAATTACATCATGTCATTTATAACTAAAATCAGGGGTTTTGAATTCCGAAATTCGGAATCTGTATCACCGCCTTAAGATTATTAAATAAATCAAGAGCAAATAATTATTAATTTACAAAAGAAGACAGTTTTTTTCGCCGATAAAATGAATGGGCTAGTAGTGGCGATCCTAGACTCATCCCGCTATGTAATGTTCGAGTTTTCTTGCTCACGGTCTGAGTTTTTTCCGACCAGACTTAGTGAGCAACCAACGCACGCACTAACCCCGTCAACATAGCCACACCAGTAGCCTAATATTGTCAAGAGGCCGGTCCTTGTCCAATTCTACTCGTCTTCTCATATGCATGATGCGGTGTGTGGGTCAGGTGGGACCTAAGATTTTTTTAACAGACTCTAGGAATTTCAAACCTGAACCTCTGAGCTAAACCACATATGAGTAAGCGCTCTTAAATACAAGAGAGCCACTAGTAATTAAAAAAAAAAAAAAGACAAATACAAGACTTTAAAGACGAAATAAATTATTAAGGTTTAAATAGCACTATTACTAAAGTTGAGGGACCTTAATGGCTTCGCGCCTAACTACAAGGACACGTGAGTCTGTTTGACGTACAAATAAATATTAGACGGCTTAACTTTATGTAATTTTTTTTGCCGCTTCTGTAATCTATTTTTATTATGTAAAAAATGCACGGTTAGAGAATATATGACCAGATACAGTTTGAGGAAAAAGCTCTATCTTTTTAAGAATGATTCGTAAATATTTATTGAATCTTTGCCTAAAATAGAATAAGACATCCGATAATCACTATCACTATTAATATTATTATTATAGTAAATTGTGGGACTGTTGCCGTACAAAATATAAGAGACAGCTAGCTATTTCCTATAATTTTAAATTGAATGTATTTTTACAGCAAATAGGTGCAGATGCAATATATACAGTTTTTTTTGGCAACCCATGTTTTTACATTTACTGTTTAATAAAAAGATAAAACAGTAATTTTTTTAGAACGATTCATAAACATTCCTTAAAAAAAATAGAAGGTTTAGTTACTAATTTGCTAAACCATGTATATGTTTAACACTCAGACAATTTGTTATCCCATTTTTCAGATAATTCACTAGATTAATGAAATTTTGTATCATCTTTGAACGCAAATTGTACGTACTCAAACACGTTAAAAGGTATATTAGCTAATAAATTGCGCTCCAAAACTTACATAAATTTACAAACTGCACACTGAAACACACTTGTTTAATTTACTCATTGAAACATACATAAGCTAATAAATTACCCAGTTTTTTTGCACATGTTCATTTCCATCTAAAGAATACGGAAAATTTAAGCGAACTAGCGTTTTGTCCACTTACAAAACCTGACTAACAAATTGTACCAATAAAATTTGTACTTGCAAACTGGTAATTAACCCAAATATAATAATGTAGACACACCATTTAGGATAATTCACACATTTTGTTTTGAAAAAAAATCATGTTTTACGTGACACGGTATATCAGTCGTGTGCATTGACAAAACATGATCATGGTTTGTCGGTTTCAAAAACAAAGAAACCGGATCATCGTAAAACATGTAGAAACCGTAAAAATAACTAGGATTCACAGATGAGGAGATGACTGTAATTAAAAATTACTCACGATCAGGTAAATTGGGTTGATCGACGTCGAGGGGCTCCATTGCCACTTGCTCTTCTTCTCTCTTTTGCTTTTTTATTTACAGAAGAAGAGTGTATTATATGAGATGCATAGACAAAGTGAAGGAGATTGATCACACAAACTGAATGCACAGAGACACCTTTTTAAAACAGAGAAAGCGGCAGTTAATAATTGGGACCCTCCCATATTTAGAAGGTTTGGTTGGAATCTCACAACCTTGACCTGCATTGGTAGCTATTATTATTATTATTAAAAAACAGGGAAATTAATAAATATACTTGTCATTTAGACCTTTACCGTACAGATTATGCACGCTTCCATGAATGTATATATATAATTTCATTAACCTAACACATTATTAGAGTTTTGAGATTTTTTTTTTAAAAAATTTTTAAAAAAAAAATTTATCGTCATCACTTTAGTCCTTACTGGTAGACGTCAGTGCAAGTTAAACATACTACGAATATTGCAATCGTCCCAAAACACCCTGAGGAAAAAATAATAATACATGAACTGATCTTTACACATTTGTTTGTGACTGTAATACATATTTGTTCTTAATCTAATAATTAATTTTGTCGGTTAAAATATGTCTAATTAATGATCCGTAAATTTTACCTAATTACATCTTTAGGGGTTTTATTTTAATCCTAAAAACATGGTATTTACTATTTAATTATTGAAGATTCAGTGGGATCTATTATAATAATTAGAGGAATGTAACCAGGTTTACATTATTCAAATGCATCTGTTGCTTTTTTTTGAACAAAATGCATCCGCACAATTAATTCGCAGTTTAAATAGGGAAAGGTATCTTTTATTTTCTTCATTTATTCTGAATAAACAACTCATAATTTACTTTTTGTTTGTTATATCATTATATATTATTTTTTAGTCACATTACCAAATTATAAGCTGAACTTTACTATAATATGCAGTTTGCTAGCTAATTTTTTTTAAAAAAAAAATTAGTCGAACTTTTTCTAATATATGTAATTTGTTATCTCCAACAATTTTTCTATTAACTATGAATTGAATAAACTTTTTAAAATTGTTAAAAATACCTTAAAATTGCATTCTTGACTCTTAAATAACCCCATCATTTATATAAAGCAAATAAAATTGTGAACAAAATTTTAGAATAATACATATTATACAAATGTTTTTCATTGCATATAACCCTAGAGTTTGATTCTATTTTTAAAAATAACCCATAGTTAACTTTTATTATTTATAGCCCTAAAATTATAGTTGTTATATCACAATTAACCATCTATTACTAACCTCGTTGGTTTTAAACTAAATTTCCAATTAAAAAAAATGATAAAACTACATCTCTTTAAATAAAACCTAAAAAATAAAAACAAAAAAATTGAAAAACTTAAAAAGCGAAGTTATGCCACAAATGTTAGAATTTACATAGGTATGCCAGAATTATCATTTCCTACATAAATTTTATTCTGGAAATGAAAATTATAATATGGGTATTTAAAAAAAAAAAAAAGGTTTATAGGTCTTTTGGTACCCTATGTTTGTCCACTTTTGGCTTGTGGTACCACATGTTTGATTTTGCCTATTTTTGGTACCATACGTTTGCCAATTGTATACATTTGGTCCGACCGTTAGTTGACCGTCAGTTTGACCGTTAAATAGTCACATGACTTGCACATGCCTAGCCCCAAATTTTTATTTTGTTCAATTTAGTTCTCAAATTTTTTGTCGTAACTTTTTATTTTCACAATTTAGCCCTTAAACATTTTCAACCGCACCCTAGGACTAAATTGACATAGCCATGGTTAGACCCATGGCTAGGTCGGACCATGGCTAGGGTCGCCGGACCCGGACAACCCTAATCATGGTCTGACCTGACCATGGGTCGAACCATGGCTAGGTCAATTGGCCCCAATTGCTAAATTGACCTAGCCATGGTCCGACCTAGCCATGAGTCGAACCATTGCTAGGTCAATTTAGTCCAAGGGTGTGGTTGAAAATGTTTAAGGGCTAAATTGCAAAAATAAAAAGTTATGATTAAAGATTTGAGGACTAAATTGAATAAAATCAAAATTTGGGGCTATGCATGTGCAAGTCACGTGACTATTTAACGGTCAAACTGACGGTCAACTAACGTTCGGACCAAAAGTATACAATTGGCAAACATATGGTACCAAAAATAGGCAAAATCAAACATGTGGTACCAAAAGCCAAAAGTGGTCAAACATAGGGTACCAAATGACCTATAAACCCAAAAAAAAATTGTTTTTAATTTGAGGGTCAACGGTACATTTTTTTACGAAGAAGACGTAAATCATAAATTCTTCATTAAAAAAATGGAAATTATTCCACTGACGCGTGTTTAAACATTCTCCTCTTATGTGTGTTGTTTGTAGGTGCAACAAATGTAAATTGCCAATTCGCTAGAGACGATGGTGAATTGTTTGAAGAACACATGCATTGTTAAGATATACGAGACATAGATTGGTACAGAGGACCGAGACATGAGATGTTCATCCTAGTAACGTAGGGTTAATTATGGTATATTGTTTACAATTTTAAGTTTATAAATGATAAAAGTTATCTATAAGGTTATTTTTAAAAATAGAATGAAACTTTAGAGTTATATATGATAAACACCGTTATACAATATATATATATATATATATATATATATATATATATATATATATATAAACTAACAGAATAAATTTAATTTTGATATTTTTGGGTTATATATTTTTTTCTTTTATTATATACTAGGTGTTAAACCCGCGCGTATTTGTATTATAAAATTATAAAAGAAAAAAATTGTAAAAAAAGTGACACTATAGAAGAAATTTGTTTTTTTTACTTCATAAGTATATATTTGTTTAGATACCATAGAAATATTGAAAAAATTATAGCGATCAATTTTCTATTTATATAGTAAGACATAATTATACTATAAAAATCAGTATACTTAAACTTATGTATTTTTTTATAAAATAAATGAAAGATCGTAACGTAATATATATGGTACCGTCTCTGTGCATAGTAACATCTCGTGTTCTGCGCGAGGTCGTTGAATAGTTTAATAATATAAATTTGATAAAAAAAAAAAAAAAAAATAACATGTCTTTTGGTCTATGTGTTTGACGACTTTTGAATTTGGTCCATGATGTTTTTTTTTCCTAGTTTTGGTCTCATATGTTTGCATATCTTTCTAGTTTTGGTCTTTCCGTTCTTTCCGTCCATATTTTCCGTTAAGTAACATGTGCAAGTCATGTGATCCACCCTAAAATTTTAATTTTATTCAATTTAGTCCCTCTAATACTCCCCTAACTTTTTTTGTTCAATTTAGTCCAAAGTTTTAAAATTGACCTCAAATTGGACAATTAGGTGCAATTGACCTAGCCCTAGAAAAATATGCAAACATATGAAACCAAAACTAGGGGAAAAAAATCATGGATCAAAACCCAAAAGTCGTCAAACATCATGGACCAAAAGACATGTTAACTCAAAAATAAAGGTTATGAATTAGTTGTTTATATAGTATTGAGAACATAAAAAAAAAAAAAAAAAAAAAAGATTCTTCTTCTCAAACTTGTGCAGTTTTTTTTAAAAGACCGGCAATAATCATTTAATCTAACCCGTATATGTGTTCTCGGTATCCACATGAGTATAAATGCATTTGTGTAAATAGATATAATAATATTTTGATCAAATTACAGTGATCAAACTGATAAATATAATATACTTCATATAATTCTTACAACTAAATAAGATCAACCAACTATTAATAATAAATTAAAAAAAAAAAAAACTTTTTAGCACAATCCAGCATTATAAACAAAATTGTGAGCCCAACTCATACCCATCAAAAACTGTGAGCTTAACTCATACCTATTATTATTGACGTGACACACCCACATTTCACTATTCTCTTTCCTCTTCCTTTATAATATATATATAGATAGATTTATTAACATGTATTATTGAATTTTTTTACTTTTTGTAAAACATTATGTCATTATATTATTATAGTAAAACTTTAGACTATTTTTAGCAAATAAAATTAAAGTATTTTTGTCTAGAGTGCTCCACGGAGAATAATCTCCACTTGCATTGGAAAATAACGGGCATGTGCATTAAACATAAAACATAAAGTTTATATAATTTTAAATGTTATTATATTAAAATATAATCCACAGCTAAAATAGATTATTATTATTATAATTAGTCACATACAATGTTTATTACAAAATATATAAAATGTTACAATTCAAAATCACATACAACATCACAATACAATTAAATACTGCAATTTAACATATATTAATTATATACTACGATTCTACAAATCTAAATAGTTAATCCGCACAATACTTGTACTTTCACATTACAGCCAGCCAAATACTCCTTAAGTAGATTTTCCGTAAAGTAATACTACAAATTGTGAAAGTGAGAGTGAAGGTAAAAAAAAAAATCTTCATTCTAACATTGTTATGCTTATTTGTCCAACAGGAGGATCTCACTGCCATTGAATAAATATTTTCCCCGGTATTTCACATAGTTTTCATTTAGGATTAATAACCAAATTTTGACAAATTTATAAATCACTACCTCAACTTTATTTTTTTAAAATTGGCTATCTGAACTTTCAATTTCAGAGCAAATTGCTACATCTGTTTCAATTTCTGTCAAATTGGATTTAAAATGACCATATTTCCGCTATGTGGGTTCCTTTCCTGTGTATCTAAGACGAATTCAAACATAAATTGAAAGTATTGCAACATAATACCTTCAATTAGATGCTGATGTGGGTGAAGTCTCGGATTTGGGTGTGCGAGTACAATTTTTCATGCGGAAACAGAAATCTGAGCAAGATACATAGTAAACTATGGGGTTTGATGTTTTTTGGCCAAATTCCTTCGTCTAGATGGTCAAATTTGCAGTTTTATGTTTCTTTCGGTCTTTTTTATAATTTGTCTGTTTTGTTTGGTGCTTTATTGTTAATTTCGGATTTTGTCCTAGGGTTAGGGTTTTAGATATTTCTATTTAAACTTTGTTAGCCGTCATTTACATTCAGTTTATTGATATATGAAAAAAAAATGAGGTTTTCTCCAACCCTGCGTCAATTCTTCGGAATTCTTCGGTATTCTTCTGAATCAACGAATTATTATGCCTCTATCCATCATATTATCGGTATTCCCCTTGAATCAACGAGTTTTTTTTGTCACATCTATCCCCATCACGCTGCATCAGATGCTCAGTTGAATTTCGCTTAGTTCAATTGATTATCGAATTGAAGATATTTCGTTGCAATACTTTCAATTTATGTTTGAATTCATCTCGGTTACACATGAAAAGATCCTACATGGTGAATATATGCTTATTTTTTTTGTCCAATTCATCCCTAATTAATATAGAGGTAGCGATTAAAAGTTCAAATAACCAATTTTAAAAATTTAAAATTAAAGTAGTGATTTGTAAACTAATCAAAGTACGAGTAGCAGTTATTTCATTTAACCAACAACATTCAATAAGGGGAAATCAAAGTCAAACCCCTAAAACATGCAAGCTACTCCCCAACGTCACACTACCATGAATTCTCATATTTTCGGAGAAACAGAAAGATTCTTTTCATTGATCAGCAACGTCAAATTATTACCATTAATATTTTGGTTATGACTAAAATGCACTTGAATTTATTACGACGAAACAGAAAGATTCTTTCATTGATTAGCAACGTCAAGTTATTATCATCAATATTGTGGTCAATGCTAAAATAAACTTGATTTATAACTATTGAATCAAAAAAGAGAATATATCAATCAGATTTATAAAAGAGATCTGATCAGCCGTAACATTAATCTTAATGAGTCTGATTTAACAGCTATAAATTCAACTAGGGTGAGCTCGGGCCGGGACGGGCGGGCTTTTACCTAAGCCCGAATCCGAGCCAGAAATTTTCGGGACACTAATTTTTAGCCCGAGTCCGAGCCCGAAAATGAGGAAAATGGCCCGTCCGAGCCGGGACTTCGGGACTCAGGCTCGGGCTCGGGCTAGCCCGAATTTTAATAAAAAAATCTGAAAAAAAAAAATAAAAAAAATTCAAACATGGAGAAAGATGGAGTGCTGGAATTTGGAGAGGGAGGCGCATCGTCATTTTAGGAGCTTGAGAGGAAATCAAATCGTGAGGAAACGAAGAAACCGAGAAATTGAGGCGTAGAAACCAAATAATGGAGATGAGTACGACTTATGAGAACAGTAACAACAGTTGTACTTTTCTGCTTTTTCCTAGGTTCTGTATACTGTATAGTAACTAGTACCCACTAGATAGTTAGATAAAATAGCAACTAACTAGATAGTTAGATACTAACTATAGTTAGTAGGGAATATATATAATTATATATATTTATATAGTAATAAAAAAAAATTCGGAACGGGCTCGGGCTTTTCGGGATTTTGGCATAAAAGTCCGAGCCCTAGCCCGAATTGAAAATAGCAAGATGATGTACAACTACAACCTCTGTCTGACTGATGACTACTTCTCCTTCATTAATCTTGTGTTGTTTGTGTGCACATACATCATCAATCTACTTCTGCTTTGCACCCTCTTTTGTTTCTCTATTTACCAAATCACCCTACAACATGTAGTTCCTCCCCACCTTAGGACCACCGCGGGAAACCAATATATATATATATATATATTTTAGGGATTTATTTTCGGACTCTACCATATATATATATATATCTGAACATGTGAGCATCCATAATGGTATTACGTAAAGATTACGTAAACGTGGGTCCTACATGTTTATTTAAGTAAAGCAACAAAAACTATCTATAGTGGTTTTACATAGCATTCCTTAAAGATGGGACCCACACGTAAATTTATGTTTTTACATAAAGCATTCCTTAAATTTAAGTAATGCACTGTGTATTACGTAACCAATTTTTTATTATAAATTAATTCATTTTATAATTAATGCTAATATCTTATTGGTGGTTGTTGAAAAATCTAATAATAAAATATATTTAAGGAATATGTTTAAGTAATACGATTGCAGAGAAAATATTTTTTACTACGTGGCAACTTTAAAAAATACAATTTATGTAAAACCATTGAGGATGCTCTTGATACCTTAAAATGGCTAACCCAAACACCATCCATAAGCGGGTCCAAAATTGACAGAAGACTATTTATTTATCACGATCAGGCAGGACCTTCTTTCATTCAATGAATAACCACACTCTTACTTGTATATATACAAAACCACTTCATATAGTTATTTTCAACCATTCAGTAGTATTACTATTACATTACATCAAATCAAATAATAATAAGATAAAACAACCATTAAAGCTTTCATTCCATGGCATTCTCCACCTTCCCTAGCTAATACATATCATCACATCCAAAGTGATGAGTGCATCAAAAAGTAATCTAGCTAAAAAGTGGAACACCAAACTGACTCATTCAATCAAGTTTTTTGTAGAGGTTATATGACACCCCAACAGAAGCTGCAGCCAAAACAACAGCTAGTGCAGCATAAGTGTCGCCTCGCTCCCAAGTTTCCAACCACGTTGGCATATTACACACTTTCCTAACCTCATCATACCCCCCACCTTTGTTCCTTCTTGACACTACCTTCTTCTTCCCACTCTTTGATTTCACCTCCTTCAAATCCGACTTCTCCAAACTGTTTTGACAGCATGATTCTCCATTCCCGCAAAAACGCACTACTGTATCCTCACATGAATTACTACGAAATGAAGTGTTTTGTTGCTTAGAAGGTAACTCCTCATCGTAAACTCCGTTTCCTTTAGTGGACGATGACCCCATCAATCTCTCTTCTTGTGATTTCGTCTGCTCTTCTTCTGACAGACCCATCTGACCCCTACAGTCGGATCATATATATATATGCCGTCTTTTTCAAGTGAATATATAATTACTAGAAAAATTAGATGCAAAAGATACACAGAAAAATGTTACGACACTTCAAAAAAAAAAACTTTAGTGTCCATGAATATAAGAAATACTTAACAGAATTCTCCACTATGTAAAAATTGAACCATGGCATCAAGTTTCAGCATCGACTATCATTATTATGAACGATAGCAATTAACAATCTTACCTCCATAGTCTGTCCACAATTTCTCCTTTCAGAATATGTTGCTCAATCAATTCAGGAACATCTTCAGGGGCGACATAACCATACCTAGAAAGAAACAAAAAATGACAAATTAGTCTAGTTTTGCAATCTGAATATATAATAGATATTTTTTCCAAGTGAATATATAACATGTCTAAATAATAGAACAGGGTAAATATATATACCAGTGGCCTGTGAATACTCCAGTAGCATCACGCCCAAATATGATCACATTTCCAGCATATTTATGGCCACCAATGTGAGAACAGGGGCTTGCAGACACATTTCCATGAAGAGATCGTGATTCAATCTCTTCCCTAAACCTAGCTACAAGTGCTGGACCACAGACCCCACAACGACGGTCTCGAGATCCATGTGAACATATGAAGACATACGATCCGTGAAGTGTTTCAGGGTTTCCAGGAAGCCATTCCCCATCTTTCACAAGTACTTCTTCAACGAATGTCTCAACATCAAAATGAGTCAATCTCCTGCATTTTGTTTTGTATATTATATGACCCTTTTGTTTTGTACAATTTAAGAGCAATTGAAAAATGTTATAAGACCCTAATTACCTGTATCTTATCATGTCTGGAAAGATCAATACGTCACCATTTGATGTCTCTGTACCATCATGCCCTTCGCATATAGTTAAGCGTGTCTGTTGTTTTTTGGAAGATTGAGATGAAGAAACTTATGTCAGCCAAATAATAGATATACAAAAATAGTTAGAAAGATATACTTTTAGGAGAAAAAATAAAATAAAAATTGAACTAGAAACTATTTAATATACTTTCCCAAAATTTAAATAATGATCCAGTCACTTATTATCGTTCAATTGTTGATTTCTCATATCAGAACCAAACTCAACCATATCTTTACTTTCTGATATTAAAGAAATACTAATGCCGGCTCCAGCTGATATGTCTCGGTGCAGGAGTATTACTTCAAATCATAATACATACTACCTAAAAAAGTCAAAATATGTGATATTTACCCATTCATTCTAATTTTAACATTTATCACTGGTTATATCAAAGCTGCAAATTCTAATTTGACCACCAAAGAAGCAAAGAAATAGCATGAGAAGACTAATACCAGCCAGAAAGAATTCTTATTTTGAACTAAACCAACAAATGAAACATCAAGGAGACATTGATACCATGAAAACAATGGTCACAGGCAGGGACATCAGATGGTTTTAATCTGGGTCAACGTTATAAAGGCAGCAGTGTGACTACATGTATATCTTTTAAGCAAGAATGCTTGAAAATTAGGAAATTAACAAAATTCAGTACACTGGCTCCCTTGGTTTGACCTAAACAGCAAGACAGAGCATAGGTTCTCAATATCCACCAAAAGTGAACTACATCTTAACATGTCAATTTCATACCTAATATGGAAGAGTGCATACAATATCCACCACAAGCCTCTAAATGATGTTGGCAAGACATTTTGGTAAAAGCCATAAATTTGAGCAAAGGTTACCCCAAACTCATACTACAAAATCTTTACAGTACCCTTTCAAGATCAGAACCTATCTTTACCCTGTTCCTCCAATATCAGAACCTTGAAATGGAAGATTTCAAAGCTCCATACTTACTACCAAGAACCCATTTATGTATTGAGAGCAACATGTTCTGAGAATAGTAGTTATTAAATTAGTTAGTTACTACTTGAACTTCTCTTTTGGTCAAGGCTTATTCCAGAGAATCAGGTTTGTGTTGCACCAGCAGACTACATAATTTCATCTTGGGTGACTTCGATAATGAATTGTATGCCATTTGAATTAAAGCTTATCATGAAAATTCGTTGCTTGTGACCTAGTTGAGAAGATGAACAGAATTTCAGCTCCCTCAGTGTGGCATTAAGACTGATCCAAGATAGTACAGTTCACTACAGACATGTGATTCAGCAGGTACCTCTCTCCCCATTTCAGCCTTCTTGGCTCCTACAGCAGCAGAAAGAAGCCTCGGTAGGCGATCGAACTCGGTAGTCTCGATCCTCGGGGGCCAGACCTTAGGGTTCTTGTAACATAGAAACAAGTGGCGCTCGTAGAACTGTACGGTCCCAACCAACGGGCTCTGACGGAAGTCGTACCGAGAGAATCCGTGGTCAGCGTCGGTGGCGCCGAAGCCATCGCCGGAGAGCAGCCCTTCTCCCTGGAAACTGCCAGAGGCGCTACCAGAAGCTTCCAAATACGTGTCAAAGGAATCGGCGACGGTTATTGGGGATGAAGACAGAGAATGGTTGTTGATTGTGAAGGAGGATAGCAGGTCTTCTCGGTTATTGCTGCTTGACATTGCAGATTCCACAATCGAGGAGTAGGATTCTTGAAATAAGTTGAGAAGTTAGAGATGGTGATCTCTAGAGAGAGAATTTTGTGCCGATACTGAAGGGGACGGCAAAGATGGAGTCCGGTGCATTTATCAAAGATCCATTAAATAATATTTTACTGCAAAATAAATATGGATATAAATATATTATATACGGAAAATTAGACTAAATTAATTGTATTCTTTAAAGTTGTCACGTAGACATTTATGTACACTTTAAGTAATACGTAAAGTTAAGACGCACGTAAAAAATATTTTCTCTGCAATCGTATTACTTAAACATATTCCTTAAATATATTTTATTATTAAATTTTCCAACAACCACCAATAAGATATTAACATTAATTATAAAATGAATTAATTTATAATAAAAAATTAGTTACGTAATACATAGTGCATTACTTAAATTTAAGGAATGCTTTATGTAAAAACATAAATTTACGTGTGGGTCCCATATTTAAGGAATGCTATGTAAAACCACTGTAGATAGTTTTTGTTACTTTACTTAAATAAACATGTAGGACCCACGCTTACGTAATTTTTACGTAATACCACTGTGGATGCTCTTACATAAACTGTATTCTTTAAAATTGTCACGTAGACATTTATGTACATTCTAAGTAATACGTAAATTTAAGACACACGTAAAAAATATTTTCTCTGCAATCGTATTACTTAAACATATTCCTTAAATATATTTTATTATTAAATTTTCCAACAACCACCAATAAGATATTAGCATTAATTATAAAATGAATTAATTTATAATAAAAAACTGATTACGTAATACATAGTGCATTACTTATATTTAAGGAATGTTTTATGTAAAAACATAAATTTACGTGTGGGTCCCATCTTTAAGGAATGCTATGTAAAACCACTGTAGATAGTTTTTGTTGCTTTACTTAAATAAACATATAGAACCCACGTTTACGTAATCTTTACGTAATACCACTGTGGATGCTCTAACACTTCTATATTTGGGTCATAAATAATAATATAGATTATTATTAAAATATATACATTAACATTATATTTTTTTAATGCACCACTAATTATTTTATTATAGGTATTAGTATTACCTAATATTCCTTTTAGCTGCTAAAAAAGAGTCAATATATACCATTATATATTAAAATTTAGGAAAAACAACGTATTTAGTGTCTCAGCTTTATCCCATATTTCAGTTTGGTGTTTATGATTAAATTGTTACTTTCGACTATCTCAGGTTTCAACTTTGTTACTATTTGGCGTCTCTGTCAAATTTTGGGGTTAAATTTAATAGAAAATGGTCATGTGCTGGTCAAATAACCAAATAAATTTGAAAATTCCAAGATTACCCCAAAATGCTCGGAATCGCCGGAATCATGTCTGACCGGAATCAGAGGTGGGTGGCCGGAATCAGACGAGTGGCTTTGAAAAAAAGTATAAGGGGTGAAATTGTCTTTTCATCTCAATCTGTCAAAGTTAACCCCAAAATTGGACGGAAAACTAAATCGTAACAAAATTGAAACCTGGTACACCAAATATTAACAGTTTAGTCCTGAGACACCCGACTGACACATGGGGTAAACCTAAGACGCTAAATATGTTTTTTTCCCTAAAATTTATTAATTTTTTTTATAATAATTGAACGGTTACATAACCAATTAATGGAAAATGCAGCTTAATTGGGAACTTTGGAAGAATCCAAATGTATGTACAAACAAAGTAGTTGCTAACATCGAAAGCTGAGTGAGGCATAAGCTTACACACAGTAATAATTAAAGTAAATAAAAAGACCAGCTTAAAACAGTAAACACTTGTATAAATGATATCGCTTTGGTGAAGAGTGTTAAGACGTCTGTATTGGGTCGATGGGTCTTCGGTCCGAATGACACTTCTCTCAGGTAGATTGCTTTCTTCGATGATCCGTTAGCTCGTAAATGTAATCCGTCGGCTCAACGTGGTCCGTCTTCTAGCTCATTGCCGACCTGCACAAGGGGCAATATCGAGCACGGAGAGGGGGGGTGGTGCTCGATGAGCCCTCTCTGATGCCTAAGTCAGGCCGAGATTCTAGAGAGATAAAGTAGAGAGAAGGCAGAGCTAAAAATGTGTAAAGAGGCAACATTGTCTGAATGAATAGAACTTGATCAATATATATAGGCTTCGGGAGGATTAAGGTGGCTTAATGACACTGATAATCCCTAAACATGCTTAATTAACACATAGCGATAGAATTAAACCCTTAATGGCATGGAGAGGTGAGCGAAATTGGTTAAGTGTTGGACATGTAAAAGGGTGTCGGGATGCCGCGGGGGCGGTCCGTGTGACAATGTTTGGGACGTCGAGCACACCCCTGAGGGGGGGTACGATGTCCCGAAAGGGTCTCGAGACCTCCGGGGTCGGATAGAAAATTCGACCCCCAAAGCCTGGGGTTGGTCCAGACTGGACCTATCCTTGGTGCGGGAATACTAGGTGTCGGAACCTTCGGGGTCGGATTGAAAATCCGACCCCAAAGACTTGGGGTTGGGCAAACAGACCCGACCAAACTAAGGTTTGACCGGGACACCCGATCTCTGTATAAAGAGATCGGGTGTGCACACCTGGTCAAACTATAGTTTGACCGGGACACCTCATCTCTTTATACAGAGATCGGGTGTGCACACCCGGTCAAACTATGGTTTGACCGGGTTAGAATATCCGGTCAAACCTTAGTTTGACCGGACGGGCAGCATGCTCAAACGGGCGCTTTTTCGTATGGACCGTTTTTTTCGCGGGTAACGTGTTTGGGTCAAAGTTTCAAATTAATACGGGTTCAAATTGGGCGTATATCCATCACATGCCCCCGAGTCAACCAATGGCTTAACCCTTGATTGACTCTATTTTATGATGGGATGACACGCACAATTTGAAACCGTGACTTTACCTCTTGACGAATCCTTTGCTTATCCATAGGCGCATTTTCCGGGCCTTGTCCTCAGTTTCTCAAAATAGAGGAAATATATACGTTAGAGTAAACGTGCACGCGCCTAGACACGTGTCTGTAAAATGTGGATACAAAAATCCAATCTTATCATATGTGCATTTTAAAAATACGTACATGCTGGGGATGCAATGCAATCATGAATATGGATTAATGTGATCTAATTTCATGTAATCGTAATCAATACTTGCACATGCAGAGTAAGCCTTGTCAGTGAAAAAAATGCTTAGACTGGGTCCAAAAAATTTCTAAGTATGGAAATGTAGGATATATGCAAATGAAAAATGCTAATTTGAGTGAACATGGATATACCATGAACATGAAGGTACGTACTAGCATACATGCAAGTAGTAGAAACACAAGTATGGAAGTGGGCGTGGACATGCTGTAATCGTGGACATGAATGTATGCAGGAATATATGGCAACCATGTACATGGATGTCTAAGTGTTTCAACACATATGAGTGTGTATGTGGGCATGCACGTGACCGTAAGCATAAACATATATGTATGCATGGACGAGTTGTGAGCATAAGCGTGAGTGATGGCATTGGTGCACTTGTAGATGTAAATCATAAATATTAACATAAGTGCAAGGGTGAGAGTATAGACCCTAATTTATCCGAGAGTGCGAGCTCTATTCCTCGATGGGACATAACGTTCTGCCTTCCTTGTACTAGCGCGAGCATTGTCTTTTAACCTCGGCTTTTGACCGATGTGACATTTTCCTTCATTTGTAAGAGCGTGTATATAGCTCTTGAAATTTGCCCTGCAATTCATTCTACATAGAAGTGGGGGTGAAAATGCTTACAAGCTTTGTTCTTACCGGCTGCGCGAAAATGTGTGTATTGACATATGTTAAGTGTTGCCCTCTCCCTTCGGATGTGTCAGAGCGTCGTTTCTTTTGGGGGAAGCTAAAAGTTCGCCCTATTTGTAGTGCTTTGGGGTTTGTTCCCTTTGACGGTGTACCTCACCCTTTGATGGTCGGATCTCTTGGGTGTCGGTTGAGGTTGAGGTTGCCCCCGTAATAGGCGTATCCCGCCCTTCCACGCTCGGATGACAAAGAGACCATGCAGATCATTTATCCAAGCAATCAGACTAAATCTCATTGCCCTGTGCCTTGGGTGTCCGAGGTGAACTTGTATGAGGCGGGGATTCGCTTGACCCCTCCTTCCGTGAGCTTGGTGTGTCATTAAACCTCTTGTTTTCACTCATCTTTTGTTTTCTCCTTGTAGGTTGGTTTCATGGAAAAACGTATAGTGTGCAGGCAGAGCGTTCCGAATGCACCATTGTCGTGAACAAGAAGAAGGCATCCTCCAGCTCCGTTCTTAAAGCCAAGAAATCTTCTAAGTCAGGGAAAGCCGCAGAGACTTCCAGTATGTTCTTTTTCCATTCTCTTTTCTTTATGATATACTTATGACTGTTCTCATGTTTCTTTCTTCTTGTTGTTAGAGCGTTCGCCCCTGGTTATCGAGCGGGTTCTTGCGGTGAGCGAGAGTTCAAGTCAATCCAAGTCCAAGGCACAGTAGCCTGATTCTGAGGTCGGGCCCTCGACTGCCAAGAAGAAGAAAACCGCGAGAGACTCTTCTTCAAGTGCCCGCTTGCCGACTTCTTCTCGTGATAATGAGATAGTGGTCGAAGAGGCGCCCTCTTTGTTTGACAAATGGAAGCATCATATGGATGACGATGGGATGACCATAGATCTTGATGTCTCTCCTCCATCTTCTGCCCCCAGTCGAGGGGCCGAGTCTCAGATCTGTTTCTATTATTTGATTTGTAAATGTTTTGTTATATGCCCCCGATAGTGCTTGTCGTGTTTCTCCGCTTTATGGTTGATTTCGTGAAATATAGAGGTTGCCTTCATAATGAGGACGTCTCCTACCTGGTATCATTCAGGGAGGTTGAAATATAAGTGCAGACCTTTAATGAGCGTATGAAGGGTATTGTTTTTCCCTTTTTCTTGGATATCCTCTTAAGGTTAGATGTAGGCTTTTCAGGTTTGTGGTTGTATTAGCGTCTTCGTAATGTGTATACTTGATGGTTGTTTTGTTATGTGTGGACATGATAGCCACCTCTTGGTGTGTGGACATGATAGCCATCTCTTGGTGTGTGGACATGATAGCCACTTTGCAGTGTGTGGGCATGATAGCCACTTCGCAGTGTGTGGACATGATAACCACCCATTGGTGTGTGGACATGATAGCCACTTCGCAGTGTGTGGACATGATAGCCACCCATTGGTGTGTGGACATGATAGCCACTTCGCAATGTGTGGACATGATAGCTACTTTGCAGTGTATGGAGTTTTGCCTTTGCATTCCGTACTTGTTGGAAAACCTGTCATGAATGTTTCAACATTATGTTTTTATATCATGAATAGTATTTCATACCTTCGTTGCTATAGTTTCCTTTTGTTTAGGCTATGTTTGTTGGGTTTTGTCCCCGCGTCTCGTCTTGTCGGATGTTGTATCCTTTATGCTTTTGGGATGTCCCCTTCATGAGGTGTGCTTCACAATATGCAAGGGTGATGCTTTGTCGAAAGTCGTGCTTGACGATGTTCAAGTCGAATGTAAGCAGAGGTCATGTGATGGTGATATGCAAGACATTAAAGTTTGCCAGAGGTTGTCTTGGGCGAGTTGTAAGCGATTCTTCTTCATAGATCGTTTTGAATGACTTGTGATTTGCTTGCCTATTGTTGTGTTTATTATCTTTTGTCGGAGTGTTCTTTCGTTACTCCACTTTACTTTTGTCATGCCTGCATTGTCATCATAAAAAAACTTGGATGTTTCTCATATCATATAACCTTACTTTGTAAAAAGAAAGGCTTTTCAAGATACGTTATTGGGGACGTTGTAAAAATTATTCACGAGACTGGCTCTCGGAGGGCACAGAGTGTGTCCGAGAGATAGGCTCTCGGAGGGCACAAAATATATTCGCGAGATAGGCTCTCGGAGGGCACAGAATGTTATCACGAGATAGGCTCTCGGAGGGCACATAACATGTTCGCGAGATAGGCTCTCGGAGGGCACAAAATATGTTCGCGAGATAGGCTCTCGGAGAGCACAGAATGTTATCACGAGATAGGCTCTCAGAGGGCACAGAGTGTTATCACGAGATAGGCTCTCGGAGGGCGCGGAATATTTTCACAAGATAGACTCTCGAAGGGCACATAATTAGTTCGCGAGATAGGCTCTCGGAGGGCACATAATTTTTTCACGAAATTTCGTAGTTTAAACTACTCTCAAGATGCGGTCTTGGGGGCGTCGAAATTTTTCACGGGATAGGCTCCCGGAGGGCACAAAACTATTCACGGGACAGACTCCCGAAGGGCACATAATTATTCACGGGACAGGCTCCTGGAGGGCGCAGAATTTCGTAGTTTAGAACTACTCTCAAGATACGCTCTTGGGGGCGTAGAAACTGTTCGCATGATAGGCTCCTGGAGGGCGCATAATGTGACTTTCACATGATGGTATTTTCTAGGTAGGATGTGTCTTTGGTAAGTCGTCTGAATCTTTGATCTCAGGATAGATTGTCTTATACCTCTTACTGTCTTTCTTTCTACTATGAGGATACACATGACATCGATTAAGATTATGTTTTAGCCCACTAGTCCCTGAAGTGGAAACCACAGAAAATATAACACAACAATAATGAGAGATAACCTTATCCTCATCACCCTTGAGTCTTGTAAAGTGGCGCCACATTTCAGACTAAATTTTTCTCTTATTAGTCTTTTTGGACAGAGGAGGTTTTGACGCTCCATCTCCATCTCCATCTCCTACAAATGTTGGATCAACATCGGCTCCTACATAAGGATTATCAAATGTTGGAGTTGGATCAACATCGGCTGTTACATTAGGATCATCAAATGTTGGAGTTGGATTTGGGTGAGCATTATTTGAAGACATCTGCATATAAAAGATTAACATAAAAATATTGTAAGAGAAATACCATTAGATGACTCAGAACATGACACATTTCTCTTGAACAACTAACTGTAACAAAATTTTCCAATATTGATGATACTCCCTTGTTCTTAGCTCCACCCAGACAAAAGACAACCTAAATGGCACAAACAAACCCTAATAACAAGAGAAAGAAAGACAACCTAGATAACCACCTTATGTATATTTAAAATAAATATCTTATGAAATAGTTATAAATCAGTTGAGTTTATACTTGCAGTTGACTTGTGCATATCACTTATCAACGGAGAGTATCAAGAGGAAACTAACTTTAATAATACTTCATTGAATCAACTTAAAATTACAGAATACAAGACATTTACTATTTATAGTAAAGTGAATTAGTTACAATAATTAACTAGATGTAAATTGTAAACACAGCTAACTAATATGAATACATAGCTAACTAGGTGTAGACACAACTAATTAATATGCATAGACAGCTAACTAGGTGTAGACACAGCTAATTAATATGTATACACCAATATCACTAACCCCCAGATAACACAAGTATCACATAAAACACCATAATTGAAATACAAGCATAACATGAAACTAATTCAAAGAAGACAATCGATATCTCAATTGAGGATAAGTCAACTTCTGTTTCTCTTAATCCACAAATCCCCGAGAATAGAAAAGTGGGTTTGTTGCATCAAGATGATAGAGAAGTGGATATATCATCAAAGCGCCACCATGAAAAAAAGAATGGCTCGTTATCATTGGAAGATGAAAAGAGTAGAAAAAGAAGGGGGTGTAGAAATGATGGTGATTATAGCAGTGATTATAAAAGTGATTCGTCAGAGTATTCTCGAGATGAACACCATTCTAGTTCGAAGAAGAGGAAGAGAGAATCATCTTCTCGTGAAAAAAGTAGCAGCAGAAGGAAGCATTATAAATCCAAGCACCACAAGCATCGAAGTAGAGATTCAGTAGAGAGATCATCTCACTAATAGTGATAGTCAACACCAGGCATAAATTAAATGCAAATTTGAGAGATTTAAAGTTAAATTGAAAGATTAATGCATGGAATGGTTTCAATTAGAAGATCCAATAAAGAGATAAGAGGAACCCTAAATTGAGGATGAGAACTAACATTGTCTGTTACTGGTGGCCGGCGGAGGCGAGCGACGAAGGCGAGTGTCGGAGACGGCAACAGAGGCGGACGACAAAGACGGGCAGAGCAGACTTGGTTCTCTTCCAGTTCAGCTTCTTCAGTTGCGCGCGGGTTAGAGTTTGAGACGTTCAAAATTTCTTTTATTATTATTATTTACAGTTTTTTTTAATAATATAATTAGATTTGGTCCTAAATGATCTCAAAATGGTCTTAATAGTCTTTTCGGTCTTGGACCAAAATTAAAACCAGGACCAAATAAGACTAAAATAGAAGGACCAATGGTCTTGGTCTAAAATGGACTTTGTCTTTTGGACTCGATCTTGGGCGGTCTTGGTCTTGGTCTTAATGGGCCGTTGCTCACCCCTACCGGCTACTTATCTCGAAACCGGAACCGAAAATACCAGTTTTTGAAATTGTATCACGGAATTGTTCCAGGACCTGCTACATCTACTCGGAACCTACACAAATGATCGGTTTCGGTTCCAGACGGGTAGTTTACTCATCCACACACACACACACATATATATATACAATTTTTTTTTATGTAATACCGATTTTATTGGAATAAGAACTATTACAAACTATAAATAAGAAAATAACCGCTCTGGAGGGATTGGTTAACATCCAGATCCCGAACAAGTAGAGAAAGTGCTAACATAACAACAAAGACAAGGACAATAGAGCAGGAAACAGAAATACAACCGGTAGTAAATAAACTAGAACACCAGATCGACTTATCGATGGAGATGACCCCAGGCAAAGGATAGTAGCTTGGATAGGAGGGATCCAACTGATACAGCAACAAACGTAGCCCTTTGGAGGGTAAAAGAACCTCACTCAAAGCCGACATAGCTAACAGAGGACCTGCACAACAAGCGATACCAGACAGGACCCACAATAAATCTGAAACACAAACAACTTCATAAAAAAAAAAAAAGATGACCGCATGACTGGTGTAGAGATTTCTAAGTGGTAGGGGCTGGATGATACCAATCTACCTAAACGCCCATGTCTGTGGAACATCCGCGAAGGACTAGAGCACGTAGGGGGTGCCAAAGAAATACTATGTTTCTCCGTTAGGAGAAGGGAATGTGAAACGACCGCAGTCGTATCGCGGGTACCCCGAAGGGTAAATATCATGCAGTGGTTTGTTCTGTGAACGGAGCGTTGGTTCTGACAAACTATGGGTTCAACTGGAAGGGGTAGATGGGGAGGGTAGTGGGCTGTACCACCATATTATAATCGAGTTTGAGTTTAACACGGTGGACAGCATCCACGACGACACGTGGAGGGGTAAGGATGACCGGCGTTGGGGGAGGAAGTTGTCTTAGGCAGAGCGTGACGGCGCGTGGCGGTGCGTGACGCTACGTGGGAATGGATAGGTAGTAGTAGAATGACGTGTGGCGGTGCGTGTAGGCGTACGAATAGCGTGGATGCGCGTGGAATTACGTGTGGTGGCGCGTGGTGTGGCACGCGGTGGGGCTTATGGGCACGTGGGGAGGTGCGCGGAAGCGCGTGATGACTCGTGATGGTGCGATGAGGCATGTAGTGGGCTCGCGACTGGTGCGTAGGGGGCGCGTGTGTAAGAGCAGAGGGCGTGGATGTTCGCGGAGTGGGTGGAGAGGTCCGGCTGGGGTTTGCTGAGGGTGGGTGTGTTTCTTGTTGTGGTGGTTGAGGGGGTATCGGGGGATTCTTGTGCGGGCTCGTGGGAGATGGTGGTGTGAACACTTCCGATGGCTTGCCCTCGTCTCGGAGGCGTGGCTGTGTCGATGTTGGGACGGTAGGGAGGAGGAGGGGGTAGCGGGCTCCCCGATTTGGGGAGGCGGCGGCGGAAGGTGGGGTGAAGGCGAGGTAAAACAAGGCCATCTACGGTGCGAAGGCTTCTGGCTTTGGCTTAGTCGGTGGCTAGAGATGGAACTCCACTTTTGCTTTGATTTGCCCGGAGTTGGTGCTCCGCAGATGACCCTGGAGAAGTGTGCCGAGGCAGTGACTTCCTTACAGGGGGCCAGTTGAGAGCTTTCAAAAAGTGTCATTCTATTTTTGCTTGGCATATTAATGTTTAATTTATGGTGATTAAAACTTAATCACCAAGTTTACCTATAAGGGTCAGCTGAAATACACATTAGTGGTCCACTTAATAGATATTAATCATTATATTTAATAAGCAAGCCCGATAAGGCCCTAACTCACAAATAATCCGGCACTAGCCTTAATTATTAGGTTTAGTTGCTTCTAATTAACTTACTTTCAATTGGGTTTGTTAATGAGTCACCACGTAGGGCGGCCCATTTGCCAATAGTTGCTAGCTTGAAGTTAGTGGGAGGTCACCGGCTGGAGGCTTAGGCAGAGTAGCTGGAAGTGGCGGAGTTGAGCGGCAGAACGCGGTCACAATAATAGTGGGTGAGATGAGGGGAGTGACGTATGGTTGCGTCTGAATGGGTGAAATTTAGCATACTTTTCAACTAATTATATATGATATAATAATAATATTTTTCGATTTTTTTAGGTAATGAGTAAATATTAAATCTGAAAAAAGTTACACATACAATGATTACTTATAACTTTTTTTTGTTTTAAATTTAGGGACACAATGGACTTTAAATATTATTCATTCGAAATAATACAAGAATCACAATAGACCGATAACATGAACATTAATTTTAATAGAATTTTATATTATTTTTACAGAATATGTTTAAGTTTATACTTTTTTAACAAAAAAAAAATACAATAAAAGATACATAATATATTTTAACTTAATAATATCTCATTTCAAATATTATATCAATACATAGTAAAAGCAACAATTTTTTATTAAATAAAACTTTATGTTTAATTTCGTACTCCGCGCGAAAACATCATCTAATTTAAATAATTTTGAGTTCAGTTTAAAGAAACTCCATCTCTTTTAATTGTATGTCCATCATGTTTGTCAGTAATAAATTTGCATTTTTTTTATTGCCAAAATAAATTTGCATTGATTGGAAGTACAATTTCCAAACATTATCATTAAAATATGATGTGCTCGGTCAATATAAGTAGACAAAAAGCTAAAAGAGTCCCACCTACCTACAATGATGAAAAATATTAATTGAAAATATAAAGAGAGAAGAATAATGAATATATTTTTAGTTTGAATAATGGAGTGAACAACCATAGTATAGTATATATATGATAGACAAATATTCAGATGTTAGAGAAAGAGAGATGAAGAAAGAAGAAGGTAGTAGTGGTCTGTTTGAGACAATTAGGAGAGGAAAGGGAATTAGATTACTATTGTACCGAGGGTTTGCAGCTACTGTCTTCCTTGCCATATCTCTCATCTGCTTTTATCGACTCACCCATCTTCCGACCACCTGCGGGTTCAAGAGATGGGCTTGGATTGGTCTTCTTGCAGCTGATCTGTGGTTCGGGATGTATTGGATTCTAACCCAGGCCTCTCGCTGGAACCTTACCTACCGCCGCACCTTTAGGGATCGCCTTTCTCAAAGGTAAGGTAACGTAGTAGTAATTAAGCTAAGTAGTAGTAATTAACTCAATTATTTTTCAAGTCTCAATTATCCGCATAGCTTTTTGGAGAATCGATTATTTTATTATCATTTATTTATTTATTTGGCCAAATTTATTTTTACTTTTTTTGGACAATTAATTCATGTGATATACTGAAAACACAGATACGAGGATGATTTGCCTGGGGTGGACGTGTTCGTCTGCACAGCTGACCCCACGGTGGAGCCGCCGCTGATGGTGGTGAACACGGTGCTATCGGTGATGGGTTACGACTATCCACCGGAAAAGCTAAGTGTTTATCTCTCCGACGACGCCGCCTCTGAGCTAACCTACTTTGCCTTGTTGGAGGCTTCACGCTTTGCAAAGCGTTGGATACCATTTTGCAATGAATTTAATATCGAGCCGAGGTCTCCTGCCACTTATTTCGCTTCCCTTTCTCCAACTCACTCTCTATCCACTTCAAACTCTACTCACTTCTTTGCCACTAAGGTACTATACCTTTAATTTAATGTATACACAATTTTGTATCACTTAAATATTTAATTCAGATCACTCGTCTAACATCGTGCTTCACCATTAAGATCTTGATATATAGCTTTAAATTTGATATTTTTCTTGGGTTCGCCAATCACAATAGGATTTTAAAAAAATCACAAAAATAATTACACTTAGAACACATGCCAAGATCTTAGCAGTGATGTACGATCTAAGATATAAAAAGTGGAACATGTGATCTGAACCCTTAAATTTGTGTTATGTTGGAAGTCTAGTATATATATGTATATAAGTCTTTGTTAATTTTCATAGAAATTATACGAGGACATGAAGCATCGAATAGAAAGTGCATGCAAGCTTGGCAGGGTCCCTGATGAAATTCGGTCGAACCATGAAGGCTTCGCTCAATGGGATTCATATTCTTCGTCACGTGATCATAATGCCATTGTTCAGGTAATTTCCTATTATCACCCTCCTTTAAATTACTTAATTAATTAATTCCATGATTCGAATATTAAATATTAGAGTTAATTAGGGGTGGCAACGGGTCACGGGTAATCCGTGACCCGCGGGGCCCCGCCCCGATTTTGACCCGTTGATCCGTGATCCGTGACCCGTGGGGCGGGTACGGTTTTGGGGTCGCCCCGCCCCGTTGACCCGCCCCGCCCCGTATGAGGATAATTTATATATATATTACATGTATTTATATAAAATTATATAAGTAATATAATACACAGTTAAAATAATTAGGATTTGTGACTTGTATTTGGATTTGAAGTTAAAATTTTCATTTGTGATTTAAATTTTAAATTGAATTTGTATATGGTAAATATAGAATAATTTAGGGTTTAAATTGCTAATAATATATTATGTACAACTAATAGGTGATCCGCGGGTCGACCCGCCCCGCGAACTGTGTGGGGCGGGTACGGATCGGCCATCTCGACCCGCGGGGCGGGTACGGGGCAAGCGATACCCGCCCCGACCCGCCCCGTTGACAACCCTAGAGTTAATACTTAACAGCTCTCTTTGTTTGTCTATTTTTTTGTCGTATCTATTTTTTTTTATTTTATTTATATTTTTGATATAATACGTTTGGAACTTGTACATTTTTTATGTATCCGTTAGTTAACTATTAATGTTGACCAATAGATAGTCACGTGACTCGTACGTGACTATCCCATAAATTTTACTTCATTCATTTTAGTCCTTCAATCTATATCAGTATTTTTTTTTTATAATTTAGTCCCTAAACTTGTTTCAATCAAATTCTTAGCTCGGGTCGAGCCTAAGGCAATGCCCGACCATCGTTAGGGTCACCTGACCTAGCCGACCCTAACTATCGTCAGGTCTAGCTCTAGGATCGACTCGGGCTAGGTCAATTAGAACCTAGACCCCAATCGGACCTAGGTCCCAATTGATCTAGTCCGGGTCGAGCCCATGATTAGGTCTGCCTATGGTTAGGGTCGGTAGGTCAGGTGACCCTAACCATGGGTATACCTAGCCATAGGCTCGACCCGGGCAAGATCAATCGAGCCAATGGTTCGATTAAAACAAGTTTAGGGACTAAATTCTACCCAAAAAAGTTAGTAATATAAATTGGAAAACTAAATTGAATAAAAAATTGGGACTAGTCAGTCACAGTCAACATTAATAGTTTAATAACATATGCACAAAAAATGTAAAAAAAAAAAAATTACTCCGAAAGTTAAAAGTTGTCATAACAACGTATTAACCCTAAATATAATTAAAAATAAAATAAAATGGGTAAAGTTATAAAAACTTGAACGCAAGGAGTTTTGCGCCATTTTTAGTTGAGTCATTACTTTTTAGCATCTTAACTTTTTACGGCTAATGATGATTTCACGTCTTAGATACTTGTCGATCGGGAGGAATTGAAGGCAACCGACATAAAGGGTAATCCTATGCCAACTTTAGTGTACATGGCACGTGAAAAACGACCCGACTATTTCCATAATTTCAAAGCCGGAGCAATGAATGCATTGGTACTTGAACTTAATTAGTTACTTATGTCTCACATATAAATATTACAAAAATGTAGTCACGTAGTGCAAAATAACTGATGCCTTGCCCTTTACGTGAAGATAAGGGTATCGTCGATAATCAGTGACGGAGATATCATCCTCAATGTTGACTGCGATATGTACTCGAACAACTCCGAAGCAATACGAGACGCTCTTTGCTTCTTCATGGATGAGCGTCGAGGCCATGAGATCGCGTTTGTGCAGTTCCCTCAAAACTTCGATAACGTTACGAAGAACGAATTATATAGCAGCAGCTTACGTGTAATTAGCGAAGTGAGTTAAGATTATTTATTAAAAAAAAAAAAAAAAATTGTTTTGGTTAATTATTGTATCTAATTTAGGGTTTTTTTTGCCACGATTTCAATTAAATTTGGGTGTTGTAATTTCACAGGTTGAATTCCATGGTTTGGATGGGTGTGGAGGTCCATTGTACATTGGAACCGGGTGCTTCCATAGAAGAGACGTGTTGTGCGGCAAGGAGTTCAATGGAGAGACGAATGATTCGTTGTTGACAACATGCAGAAAAAGAGAAGATTATGAAATAATAAAACATCATGATACCAACGAACTAAACAGTCTAGTAAGTTGTGCGTTCGAGAAGAACACGCCATGGGGAATTGAGGTTTGTCTTATTTACCAACAACTTTTACGACAATTTCACTTTATATCTACTTCTAGTGGCGGATTTAGTTAGAATAAAATAACAAGGGAAACTTCTTTTAAGAAAAATATTATTTTGCTGAAAAAAAAATGATATTCGCAAATTTTATAAAATCATAATATATATAATGCATTGCACAGTTTGAAAGATCAACGCACATTTTAGCTAACTTTTTTCATAATCTTAAACTAGCAAATGAAGATTTTCGGCATTGCTCTTATACATAGCATTGTCGAATTTCGTCCTCCCAACTGTTTTCTTTCTGTACATATATATAATTTGCAGAAAGGGTTGAGGTATGGAGTTGCAGTAGAAGACGTGATCACGGGGCTAATGATCCAATGCAAAGGATGGAAATCGGTGTATTACAACCCCGAAAGGAAAGCATTCTTAGGAATCGGGGCGACAACGCTGCTTCAGGCCCTTGTGATGCACAAGAGGTGGTCTGAAGGCGACCTCCAGATCTTCTTCTCTAACTTCAGCCCTGTAACGTACGGATTCGGTCGACTTAGCCCGGGTCTGCTAATGGGCTATCTCACCTATTGCTTATGGGCTCCCAACTGCTTTGCCACACTGTACTACGTCGCTGTTCCCTCCATTTCTCTTTGGAAAGGCATTTCTTTATTTCCTGAGGTAACTATCTTTCTCATAAGCTCGAATTTATAAGCGAAGACATTCAGTATAATATTCTTGAATTTGTATGTATGATCAGGTCTCAAGTTTGTGGTTCCTCCCATTTGCGTACGTGATACTCGCTACGTACAGTTACAGCCTAGCGGAGTTTCTCATGTCCGGTGGCACAGTCCGGGGTTGGTGGAACGACCAAAGAATGTGGGTCTACAAAAGGACATCCTCCTATGTATTCGCCTTCATAGACACCGTTGTCAAGCTGCTCGGTTTCTCTGACACTGCATTCGTCATCAGTCCAAAAGTTACAGACGATGATGTCTCCGTTCGCTACGAGAAGGAGCTGATGGAGTTTGGTGCTGAATCACCTATGCTCACAATGATCACAACTATCGCTTTCCTCAACCTCGCATGCTTTATCGGATTCGGGATCAAGACAACAACTGTTGAGATTTCGAGTGTTGAAGCTCGTTCCGGGTCGATGTTTCTTCAAGGGATGTTGTGTTTGGTTTTGGTTTTGATTAACTTGCCGATTTACCAGGGTGTTTTCTTCAGGAAGGATGGAGGGAAGATGCAGGCCTCTACTGGTGTTACAGCCATTGTCATTGTTGCTTCTATCTGTTCTTGCTTTTTCTTCTTGTAATATAACAATGAAATGTTGAGTACTATTTTAATAAGGGTAAGCGGTTTCTTTAACCCACCAATTTTATGCAACTCTTGACTCGATTGATATAGTTCAGTTAGGTTCAACCATGACTAGGGTCGGCTAAGTAAGGTGACATGACATTAGCCAAATCTAACCCTAAACTTGATCAGGACTAAGTCAATCGTGTCAACTGTACAATTGGAATAAGTTTAGGGATTAAATTATACACACAAAAAAGTAGGAATATAAATTGAGGGGCTAAAATGAATAAAATAAAAGTTCAGAATTAATCACGTGAAAGTTACATGGGTTTTAAAGCTGTCAAAATTAGCAGTTCACTAGCGAATACACTAAAAGACAACAAGTTTCAAACGTTATGCACAAAAAACACAAAAAGGACATGTTGAACCAAAATACAATATTTGTCAAACATGTTTTATAAAAAGATATTAATCTCTAGGTTGGAACCCGAATTGATTGGATCCAAACTAGACACCAGCCAAAGTGTTCTTGGCTATTTCCCAACCTCCTATGTTTCGCCAAACCGATTATATGAATATGAAGAGCAGATGAAAGAAATCAAAGTTCATAAGTAAAGAGGTCCATGAATGTAAACAAACACAAAGCCCTGTAATAATAATAGACCACAACAACAACAGCAACTTACCATACAACAAGAACAACAACTTATGTCTTAATTTAACAACTTACTCCATCCCCCACAACTTGGGGGATTTCAAAGAACACGAAAGGACTCCGACATCCCGCATATCATGCTCTAGTCTGTAATTTCAAGAGGATACTGTGGGAGCCACTTAAGAATAAACATGCAGAGACTTAGAGAACTTTACAGAGGATGACCGTCGTTCAATCTTCTACAGATGATCAGCCTTGGAAGCAGCAAAGCCATTTCTTCTGGATGCACCAAAATCATTCACAATCAAAACCAAACACCAAATGAATAATTGCATAAAGAAAATAAAAATGAGAAGACACATGGTCACAAGGCTAAAATTGATCCTAAGCTTTACGATGGCAACCACTAAATAGTTCAACTTAAAGAACAGCCCAGAATTTTCTCATTTGTACAACAACTTACGGATGGAGGTTTAGCAGGTTCTGCTGAATGCCTCACTGGAGCGTTATCCGTATTCCCAGGGGACTCAGAATTCCCACCAGTCTTTTTCTCATCCCTTGCCTTGTTGAAAATCACAGTGAATCCCTCTGCTGAAGCAGGGTCATTTACATCCCATTCACCAAATTTCGGCAACGGTTGACCCTTTTCCTGTGAAAACATAGCAAAGTGTTTCATATAGGTTATACAGCTACTGTTCAAGTAGTTAGTTACAGCATTGGTTAAATCACCAATTAAGGCAATAACTATGTCATTTCGGTTGAAGACAATCTTTTGGGCTAAAAATGAAAAGAAAAAAAAGGATTAGACCCCAAATACTAGAATAAACAAGTAATGTGAACTACTATATGTTCCAAGACAATATCAGTAAAACTGCATACTCACCAAAGATAATGGACACAAAGTAATGGTCTATTTAGTAAAGAAACTATACTGGCAAAAGAGTTATCAGAAAGCAAAACGCCAGATGATATTTAATTTCAACAATTGCAAGAGCAAACAAATATGATATGAGACAACTTCATGTTGCAGATTGATACAATCATCTGAGATTCTATCCTATGCATCAAAGTTTCGGCAAGAAAATATAAGAATCAAGGAGAGGTCTTAGTATTTATGTAACCTGGTTTGCTGGGCTAAATTATGTACTGATATCAGTTGTATGGTTCAGACCATTATTTAGATCAAAACAGCTTAGTATTGAGTAACAAAAGTAGAAAATATAACTCTTAATGAACATTCTCTTTCAGAATGACGCTGTTCATAATCACTTTCTACATAAACCTTGTTCATTACCTGATTAAGAATGTCTATAACATATTTTCAAACATAATTGGTCAAAGCTAAAAACTATTCAAGAACCCCCGCTTCCAAATGCAGGAAGCAGCTTTCCATCATCCCTGGAGTCAAGTTAATCAATCAAAACGTAAAAGGTGTGTAAGATGGGGGAAGCCACACCCAACCTCCATTCAGAGTTTGTTAGTATGTATATATTTTAGCACCAGGTACCACTATTTAGTTTCAATATATTATTTTTCCTCCAACAACAGCCCCTATTAATTGAATAGAATAGAACCTGCCAAAGGTCCATAGAACAATGATTTTCTCAGTTTCACATCTGAAACGAATGGATAAGCACTTGATTTGGGGGGGAAATGCTTCTATTTACAAAATATATGATCAATCAAATTCTTGTAAGGATGCTTATGCCTGTGAACCGAGGTCAAGGAGAGAAATTCACTAAAGGCATTTTGTACTTGTATCTATTTTAATTCTACCCCAAAATTTGCTGCTTTAGCAAGAAAGCGGCGGTCACATCACAAGCTAATGCTTATCTAGTTTTGGCTTGATGTTCCCTTAGCCTCAAATTGTCGAGATGAATCTCCCTGACAGTCACATCATACAACACTGAGATGCAGCCAATTTACATGATAGATTGAAAATATAAAAGAACATATGTGCTAGCCTGATTTTGTATTAGAATTGACCCTTTGCACATTGAAAACCAAACAAATTAGAATTTTCTGTAGTAGGGTACACAAAGCAGAGACTTGGACAGCAGTAACGTATTCTCAACATTCAAATCATAGCCACAGAATGATCCAAGCATGGAAAAAAGCAAAGCGCCAAGCACCAAGTTTAGAGGACGCAGAATCTAGTCAAGATTCAAGTTAATCATAGAAAAGCCATCGGCTTCAATCCAGCTGAGAAATTCTACATACACCTTTACATCAGATCACGATTTCAACGATGCCCAGAAGAAATTAAGTAAATTAGTCAGCACAGATGAACAGTACATCCCCAAAGAGCTTAATACAGATCAAAATTAAGCTAAAAAATGAAAGAAATCTGGACCAAGTTGAGCTGAATATGAACTGAATCAATCAATACGAAAGTAGAACAGAATCAGAAGACCAATACTTACCGCCATGAAGAACACTAGACGAGGAAGAAGGAGAGAGAGAAAATTCTTGAAGAGGAGAAAATGACTTGCAGAGAGAAAAGAGAAGAATGGGCGAATGGGCCAAGACGAGTGGTCTTCTCAGAGCATGTAGAGCAGAAGTGGAACGGAGAATTTTCTCTCTCCACATTCACCAGATAAACGGCGCCGTTGAGCTGTTGTCATCGCTGACCTGGCGCTAGCTTGTCGTAACCTGATATTTATTTATATTTATAAATAAAAATAATAATAAATAATAAAACGCCGAAAAATAAAAAGATGATTAAATAATAATAATACGGGAAAAATAAGCTGCACCGCTGCACCCTCATCTTTAACCTATGGGTAACTTGCACCGTAAACTTTGTTTCGAAGATACAATCAAGCCAAACTTTCCAGGTATTGCACCTACTAAGTTAACTAGTCCAGCAGAATAGTCTAAAGTTAAGATATTTAGCTGTATTTTTCTTTTTCGAATTGAAAAAAAAAAAAAAAAAAAAAAAAAAGAGAGATGGATCATGAAAGGTCGAACCCACTAATTAGGGCCACCCTTTGATCTGGCTAGGCAGGCTAGCACAAACAAAACAATGGACAGACAGAACAGAGAGGGAAGACAAGTAAAGATTCCACAAGGACAGAGCACAGACACTATGTCACTATGTATAATGAGCTAGCTTTACAGCTGTTCCAGAATATATATATATATATATATAGAAGAAACAGTAAAATCCTGCTCAATTACACTTTAAAGCAATCAACACCATGGCAATTTCACATTTTCTTTTCTCATCTCTCCTGATTACAAAATAATATAACTACTTTACAAGGGTAGTTCAGTAGGGTAATCCTGGTGTTCCATGTCATCATCCATGTAGTCTCACCAGTACCCTTGTTTCCTGGGAATTTTGGCAGATGTTCATTGTATCTGACATAATATATGATACATAGGCAGCAGCAGCAGCAATTCAAGAAATGGTTCAGTCCTCAATCAATGTAAATTAGATGAACATCTCAAGATTGTATAAATTTATATGATACGCTCAAATATTTCAGATTACAAGGTAAAGAGGTGTATACTTGGGAAATGAGTCGGTTTTGCAACGCTTGATCTTGTTCGCAGTTTTCTACAAAAAGGAAGCAAGCCACATTAGATTGAGCTTCAAAACATTTACACAGTAAAAATGTTTGGACTTTTGGGCTCTTCCTACTTAAATACAACGATCATCAGTCTGATAAACTAACGTCACTCAGTAACTAAATGATTACTGAAGTTACTGGAATTGTATATGTTGTGATTAAGCATTTCGTATGATAACAATCCAGCAGTGGAATGTGAAGAAACTTTATATAATTGTATTAATGAGTTCTATTCCATTCCATAATGCAGCAAACTTGATTTTAGGGCATATGTTACGCTTAGACCTAAAGAGCATATCTATTTCTAGATTTGTACTTTGTTTGCCAGTCTTATACATTCTCGGAAAAACTACTTACATCTTTGAGAAGGGAAGAAATGATTCCTTGCCCACCAAGCTTGCAATTCAAAGAAGTGGGTTCCTTGCATTGCATCTGATTCAGACTTTCTTTATCATCTGATCCAAAGTCTTTGTGACTTCTTGAAGTCAATCAGCTGAAAATTGTAAACACAAATAAACAAGGAAATGTCACAAATAAACAAGGAAATGCCATTGTCATTCATGAGAAGCTAATTAACAGATGAAAGTCGAAGTAAAATAACAAAATCGCCTAAAAAATCTAATCTAAGAGAATAATCTTTTAGACATCATAACTTAAATGACTCACTTTCTGAAGCACTATTTCCCTTTTCTGTTCTTGATCATTTTGATTTGCCGTGCTGCCAAAATCAATACCGATTCCGAGCACTCCTCGGTGCTTTTAGGTAACACACCCCTCTCTCTTAAATCCATCAATATCATTTCCCCTTCAGCAACATGAGACTTATAAACAGTAATCGCCTCAATGAGGAGACTATAAGTTGTTAAGTTAGCCCAAAGACCTTTGGCTTTCATTTCATCATATAAGGCAACAGCAGCACTAACATCACCATCCTCACAATGTTTTGCAATGAGAACATTGTATGTAACTACGTCGGGTTCAACTCCACAGAGCTCCATGATGCTTTTTAGCTTGAAAGCCTCTTCAATGTCTGATTCTTTACAAAACATGTGGATTACCGTGGTAAAAGTAGCAAGAGTTGGAACAAGACCTGCTTTTAGCATGCGGTTAAGAACTAGCACTGCTTTCTCAGACTTGCGACATAGTGCAAGTCCTCTAACCATTGCACTCTCTACAACCATAGGAGACACCCCAAGAGCCACCATCTCTTCCTTTAGATTGAACGCTGCTTTGAGATTTTCTGCTCTGCACATTCCATTCATCAAAGTGATGTACTGTTGCAGTTCAGGAGAATATCCCTGCTTCAGCATTTTATGCATAACCTTTTGGGAATCAGAAAAGAGCGACCTTTTGTTAAGCCCACCAACCATTATCTTATAGCTTGCCTCAGTATCACATCCAAGAAGAATCATCGTATTGAACAAATCAAGTGCCAACTTCGTCTTTCCCCGTTCACAGCAGTTCTTCAAGAGCATATCCAGTGTATATTGATTCGGCAACATGCCTAGAGATAACATCTTTGACATGACGTTGATCCCAATATTCAACAATCCAGATTCACAAAGTACATGAATCAAGGAATGACATGAATATCTATCAGGCTTAAAACCATTCTTGATCATATCTTTGTATGTACTGAAATAACTACAAACATCCCCTTTTTTTGAGTACCAATGCAAGAGGATATTATAAGTGACCAAATTAGGATTGAAATTGTTACTCATCAAATAAAGACAGTTCCTTGAATCTCGTAGCATTCCCCTTCTAGAATATCCATCAAGCATTGCATTAACCAGATGAATATCAGGTTGTCCACCACTTTTTACCCATTCTGAATAAAAAAAGGAAGCAACTTTTGGGTAGCCTGCCTTGAACAGACCGTCAATGAGACATGTGTATAAAAAGTTGTTAACATATTTTACTTTTTCAAAAATAAAAATTGCAGGCACTATCCTATCCTTCTTACATAAACCATGAATCAGGCTTCCGTAGGAATAGCTATTTGGCTGCATTCCATTATCCACCATCTCATCAACAAGATCCAGTGCTTCTACAAACTTTCCAGCTTTACACATTGCATCCAACAATATATTGTACAGAACAGTATCTACAGCAAATATTGACCTTAGGTGACTGAAGAATTTCTTAGCTTCCACAATGTTCCGCCCTTGGCACAGCCCTTTCAGTAGACTTGCATAGGTGAATAAGGTTGGAGAATGACCCGATCTGATCATTTCCTCAAACATAGAAAACACCTTTAACCCATGTCCTGTACTTGCATAGCCGTTTATCAAACAATCAAAAGTAATGGCATCAGGGTCTACACCTATTCTTCTCATGTGGTGCATGAACAGCTCTGCATCTTCTACATTTCCGTCCCTACATAAAGAATTGACCAAAGTGTTGCATGAGATACTGTCCGCTGCATAACCACTGGCTTCCATGACTGTGTAAACTCTAAGTGCCTCCATGACTTTCCCTTGCTTGCAGAAATTGTGGATTAGTGTCGAGTAAATGATACCATTTGGTACAAGACCTGATTTATACATCTTACATATAACTTCCTTTGCATTGTTTATTTTACTACCTGTACAAAACCCATTTACAAGAACCGAGTATGTAACTATGTCAGGATTTACACCATCTCGGGTCATCTTGCTGAATAAGTCTATAGCTTCATCGAGCAACCCTTTTCTGCAATACCCATCAATCAACATTGTATAAGCAATATGACCAACATACAAACCACCATTCCTCATCCTCTCAAAGCATCGCCTCGCCATGCTTAACTTTCCATGCTTTGACAAGCCATTCAGGAGACTGCCATAGCAGATTTCATTGGGTTTCAACCCTTGTTCTTCCATTTGGTCCAACATAGTCATAGATTCTTCATAACTCCCTTCTTGACAAAGCCCGTCAATCAAAGCACTATAAGTGATGCAATTAGGTTGAAGCTTCAAACTGACCATCTCATCAAAAACCCGCTTTGCAATGCCAACCTTCCCTTCCCTGACAAACCCATGGATTACGGTATTATAGGTTACTTCATTAGGGGCAGCCCTCATCTTTCTCAACAGTAAATACCCCTTCGAACTCATATTATTTCTACACAAATCATCAACAAGCATATTATATGTATGTACATCCGCTTTAAGACCCTTAGAATACATATCGTCAACAAGCTGCAAAGCCAATTTATACCTGCCCATTTTGCAGTACCAATTGAGCAGCGTATTATAAGTAACAACTGTAGGAACATAACCACTTTGTTCCATTTTTTTCAAAAGATGACCCGCTTTCGTAAGATTCCCTTCTGCACAGAGAAAGTTGATCAGTACGTTGAAAGTCGCAACATCTGGGCAAATTTTCTTCTCAAGCATATCACCAAAGAAAGACCAAAGAGGCACATCTCTCCGTTCCTTTGCCAATGCAGCAAGTATGCCATTACAAGTACAAACTGATGGCTTAAACCCCCGGAAATCCATCATATAAAAGGTATCAACTGCATCTGCCATCATCCCTTCTCTCAAATAAACCCTAATAAGAATGTCAAAAACTGCAGGGTTCGAACCACAGAGACGGTATGTCTCCATAAGGGCATCAAAAACCGATTTTGACTCGGTATTGGTTACTAACAACTGTCTCAAAATCGATCTAGCTGAACTGTACATTCTAGCTCTCACAAGTATGTGAGTTGTAATAGACATTATGTGCATGAGATGATTCAATTCCAAACCAGGCTGTTTCTTGACCCAATTGAAGAACTTTAGAGCTAACCTTCCATGGACTGGTCTTAACTTGGCCAACTTGTATCTCATGAGATTCAGTGACTCCCAACGGTCTATAGTTAGAATTGCGTATATGCTTTTCTCCAAGCCCGTCCCTGTGTAGCAGAAATTCAAACACTTTACCAAACTATACAATACATGCACACGGCAAAGACACAAGATACTGACTTTTTTACATAAAATTCGAACTTTCAAGAAGAATATGAAAATACAAAGAGAAGCTGAAGTACCAGAAGTTGAGGGGTCGAACGTTCCGTTTCTGTTTGAGCCTTTTCCCCATTTCCCCGTGGTTACTCTGTAGGGGCCGAAAGAAGAGGAGAACGCTCTAAACGATGTCACGGAACGGGCCAAGACGGTGATTCTCTTCGCAGTGAAGTGGCTAGGAGACATGGAAGTTTGAGTTGCTGACGCTTCAAAAGGAGCTTTTCCGGCGAAGCTCAATGGAGAGGAATGAAACTATTGCTGTTTGACGGACGTTTTGTTGCGATGCTTTAAAGTTGGGCCTGGGGTCCATTTGGATTCATCCAGAAGAGGGTTTTTTTTTTTTTGTTAAATATCCAGAACCAGAAGAGGCGTATTGCAAATATTGTTGCCATTTTTATGCATAAATGATGAATAATATATATCTTTTTCTAAAAGAAAAGAAAAAGACTAATGATTAAAGTGGAAAGAATTACTGAAAACTGGCTAAATGAGCCTAACGCTGAGATATTCACATGATTGTATCAAATGTTAAGCATATTAAATCTGATAAGCCTTAATTGAAGAAGAAAGAAACGAAGAAATCAAATCAAATGCGGAAAAAGGAAGGAGAGGGAATTTACTGATAGTGCAGCTGTGCAGGTGATGAGGAAGCCCATGTAGTGCTGAAGATGGGACAGTGTAGTCGAAGCGAGGTATGATTATCACAGCGGAAGGCTGCTCCCATCGTCTTCTTCGCTTCTGCTGCTTCTTCGCTTCCAACTGCACTGAAAAGTGAAAACTACTCTTCCGTGGAGCTGTACTTACTGCAACTCCAATGGTAAGTTACTACTTCCTCACGTCACTGCCAACTCATCAAAGATTCAATTCAAAGTGTGAATTGTTACGGTAAAATAGGAACTCTCTCTGGTGGTGAAGACATAGTTACACTTTCAAATTGGGACCCATATAATTCTATACTCACAATATAATTTTTTTGTTCAAAAAACTCTCTAGATAAATTAAATATTTATAAATACAAAATTGTTTTGGTATTTAAATAATTATATAAAAAGTTACAAACATAATATATAAATAAGCACGTAATTTTGTTAAATATGATTGTCCTAATTTAAAAATCATATTACAGAAAATATGTTAAATTTGTCAACTAAAAAATAAACATATTTTATATATATTTGAGACAACATCGAATTAGCACATGCATATTAAAATTCAACAGACGTTCAACCAATTTTTTTAAGCATTATATATAAATTAAATATTCATATTTTTTAAAATACAGAAATGAACAAACCAATGAATGAGATTCAAGTGTTAGACCGAAATAATTAAAATAAACTTGGAAAAAAATATGTACAAAATCATAAAAATGTAATTGATTGTTTAATGAAATTTCACATTTTTTTTATGAATTCGTCAAAGTTTCAATTTTAGATCAAATATTTGGGTTACAAGTTTGACCGCCGTGTGTTGTTAATTATCCAAAAATTTAAAAGTCGGCGTCGTTAGGTTAGTTCAATTATTTACGTACTATATGTTTAAAAGTAATTACGATTCTTTTGAAATTTAAAAATTGTATTAAAACAAATATAATATATAAATGAGCATATAATTTTTTAAAACTAATGATTGCAATAATTTAAAATTACATTACAAACAAAATTTAAAAACAATACATTAAAGTTGCCAATTAAATAAAAGTTAACATATATATATATGAGACTACATAGAATTGTCACACACATTACTAAATTGCCAGAGATGTTTGACCAAATCGTCTTAAATCTTTTTTTGCCAGTTTGATTGATAATTCACTATGCAAGAATCAAATATAACTTTAAAAGTGTTGAATCTTTTCAATAATTATACGCTACTTTACTATAGTAATATTACTAATAGGTGCAATCTTTACTCAGCGGGCATGATGATTGATAAATATATTTATTGATATAATAATAGTGATTAATTAAATTAATTGAATCGGTATTATTTTATCATATCGGTGTATATCTGTTATTCATCGATTGACATGTCTTGATTCATCGTCGTTAGCAGAATCACGTTTATGAACATTAATTAGATACATATTAGTAAATCGGTTAAATGTAAAGCCCTCATGTGTTTTTAGTAATGATTTTAATATACAAAAAAAAAAATTGTACATCATCCTACAAATATTATTTTTATATAATGTATCATAATAAAAATATATATTCCTTTTGTAGAATCATAATATAATAAGTAGATTATATAAAGATATATGTATGCATTAAAATAATATAATATTTTTAAATAAAAAAATTATTTCACGTTTAATAATATGGAATTTTATAAAAAAAATTCAAAATTTAGAACTGACGGTTGTGTTACATGTTAAAATATAAACAAACTAAGTCTGGAAACTCTGAAATTGATTCAAAGTTAAAAAGTAGTAATTTTGGTTCGTGTCATTATTTAACTTATTTAATATTAAAAACGACCTATTACGGCTCGTGTCATTGTCTGACTTAGCGTAGCATAATATATATATATCTACTATATCTACTATACCAATATATAATATGCATTGGGTCCTCACCCCCAAAAGACATGATTACCCTCCAAAGGGTACCACATTAAAACCGGCCGGCCAACAATCCTATCAAACCAGACTGGCCAAAACCGCCAAAGCCAACACTGAACCACAAAGCAATGTGTCTCTTCAACAAACTACACACACAAAAAACTGTGCGCCCTTTTTGAAGCAGATACGATCTGCCGCTGCCTCCACGCACACAATATGTCTCTCAGATACGATCCGTCGTTACCTCGTCACCCACAATCTATCTCTCCCCTGTTGAACGTCGTTCACCCACAGAACGCCGCACGGTGCTGCACCCACGCCAGTTGATGAACCGACATCCACTCCTCCAACGCATATTATGTCGTTGGTCACCCAAGTCAGTCCTCCCAAATTCTACAACGCCGCTGCTGCTGTACACCCCACCAGTCCGCAAGGCAATAGTTCAACTGAGAACATGACTCTCCTAACTTGTACGGGTTTGTACAAATTTTCCTTAATTATCATTTGAGACTGATATGGTGATTTTAACTGGTTATCGTGTCTGATTGTTCGGTTATATGTAAACATCTTCAAACAAAAAAGAAGTCAAAAACCAATTTGCATAACATATATATGGTAACTGATGTGCGCTAAATAGTTACTACAGTGTTGTGGAGACTTCTTTGTGTGGTTGTCTTCTTCAACGCTTCCAACCAGATAACAAAGCACTAACCCTCCAAGTTTCAGTCTCCCGGTGCAGCTTGGAGTGGCTTTTTGGTTCCCGTTATTATAAGAAAGAACATCTTCACCGTACAGGTTCGAGTCTCTTGCTCTTCCTCTGATAAATCTGATGGTATTCAGTTCCTACCGTTCTTACATTTACACTCTTAAATTCTGAAAACTGAGATTCTTCTTCTAATATTTTTCCACCTAGGCTATTAGCATTCTAATTGGGTAGTGTATCTCATATATCTATATATTATATAATTTGGATACTTTTAGACTATTAGGTTGTTAATTAGCCGCCATATCAGCAGATTGAATTTTAATTGGACGGTGGTTTTTTTCAAATCGAAACCCTAACCCTAATTTTAGAGTGAGAAAAGAGAACACAGAGAATTGCGGATCATGGAGCTGGGTCCTTCATCTGACAGCTCTACCCTAAAATAGGTGGAGAGTCCCCGATAATTAAACCGGGGTCCCTGTAGTAATGGAAGTTGAAAATAGAGTAGGACCAGGTCTTTACAATGTTACAAATAAGCCTTAAAAACAAACCAGGCCAAACTTAAATAATGATAACAAAACTGGGCCTAAACAAAACAAATAACAAAATCAAATAAACGAACAGAACAGAAGAAACTGAAGTTCAGAGCCTAGGAATCCAGCTTGCTGAGCCCACAGATGTCTACACTCCCCCTCAAGCTGGATTGCTCCCCCTCGACTGAAAACTCCCCCTTAGCCCTTGGTAAACTCCCATTTCGTGTATGTCGTTAAGATAAACTTGAGTAACACTATGATGGTGGCTCATTTGGTGCTCATTTACGGTTGGAGCTTACCCATAGATGTACCTGTTTTAGAGAGATGTATATGGAGCAACTTAAAAAAATTTATAATTGTCAATAAAGCAAACGTAATTGCACATGTTTTAAAGTAAATATCCTACAAACAGTACCTGAGATTTTCAATACGGTTTTCATTATAGTTGTCACATCTTTTAACTCTGAAAATCTCATTAGGAAAATAGATATTACTAAGTCAATGGGAGTTTCCCGTAGGTAAGTGGGAGTTTATGATATACAAAATTACCAAGGATTAATGTTTGACTATTTGAGGGTGGTCACATACATAAGGTGGAATTCGTCTAACACAAATAGATATCAAGAATACCACACCCATAGGGTTACACCTTTTAGGAGTATCAAGTCCCATCGTGGTTTATCTATCTCGTAAGATTAATTCTTTGTATGACAGTAACGACACAAACTCTAGAATAATCATATAGTGGTCTTCGTGTGTCGATATTAAGATTAGACCAGTAAGGATCTCTGAAATAATACAAGTATAAAGACGTCTGTTATGACAATAATAGCTAGCTTTAAGAGGCATGTTTATTGACAATTATCTCTTGACGAGGGAAATAATTTAGAGAGAACTTGGTGCTCAAACACCAATACAATGGTGGCTACATTTGATCCACTATGACCGAAAGTTTACTAGTAATTAGGTTTTATGGTCAATTTTGGATATAGGTCTATCTACGGTATGTTTCTCTCATGTGCCTAACTTGTACAGAGAATATTGACGAACTATCCCATCAAGCTATGCGTATATAAAGTAAAAGGAGTTCGTCGGGATATAAAGTTGGACCGGAGTGACTTTTGCAAGTCATTCATAAAGTTTTTCCCTAAAATGCTTATTTCTGTATAATTATGTATCGTGGCTCATGGAAGGGAAATACATGACATATAGTAATGGGTATCACCGCCATGGCTCGTATGTGATATTTCAGGAATTAGTGAGAGGTCTCCACAATTCAGAGAATATTATTTTGGCCAATTCAGAACACCGATATATATGAAATAAAATATGTGTCATGGGACCAAGTGGGAGAATGTAAGAATATATTACGCGACACAAGTTGATATATAAAAGTTTTATTCTCTCTGTTAAATGGTCCACATGTCACATATATTTATTAGGGTATCCGGTGTAATATTCTAATTTTGTGGGACTAAAAGTTTAAGTCTTGTGGATGTGATGACTTATAAATAAAGTTATTAATAATTATTTAGCGGTCCTTGACTTCGCCTATAAATAAAGGGTTAGTGTCATTCATCCAGACGTCCCATACGGTTAGGCAGAAGCCGGAAGACTGCTTAACTAACAAACTCTCTCTACAGGTTATCGTCGATTGATCGTTCATGTTCATCCAATCATACCCGGAGGTACGATTCTATTTCCGCTGTATATTGATATGATATTGTATTTTCTTACAGTGTGTTGTGTTGTGATATATAAACATGAACACGACACGAATATTATATCGTGTTCGTGCTATCGTATTATCGTTCTATCATACCCTTGCACAAACTAGATTTTTTCGTGTGTTATTGTCGTACTATCGTGACGTGTCACAAATTTCCAACCCTACATCCAAACACCCCCTTAAGAGTATAAAACTAACGTTTTCTCTACCGATATTACAAATAATATATATATCCATCATTTCTCATAATAATAACAATAATGCTATTATTATTTACACATAAACATTATTATATTTTACATATTACTTGATTAATTTATATGGATCGCAATTGTAATTATGTATATAGTGTCAGACCCTAAAATCCGATCTAAGGCGATTACGTTTTGAAAACGTGCAATTTTGGAAGAGTCGCCATTAGTTAATTATAAGGTTAACTAAAATCCTAAATTACCTAAGCGGATAACGAATTAAGCACCTAGGTATAAAATCGGTCCACGATCAAAAATTCGAGTTCAGGGTTCTATTACGAATTAAAAATATAAATTTTTAACTACGCCCACTCAATTCACAATTTGCCACTTATTTATTAATATATAAAACTTTATAAAATTTGAAAAAAGTCAAATAAAATTTTAAATTCCAAGTAATTATCAACTATGAACCTATATAAAACTTAAAAAAAAAAAAAAACATCCAACATTATCAAGTACTTAAATCATGACATATTATATATACATATATCATCTTATATATATATATATATATATATATATATATATATATTACATAATACATATTATATAAAATATAATAATAATAATAATAATATAATATATAATATATAATGAATACCCACCACTTACCTGAGGGGTGAAGAAGACGAAGATATGGGCTTCACAGAGAGCAGACCAACGACTTGATCAGAATGGAGCGGACAGAATGTTGAGACTAACGGAAGGCAAAAACGGAGGTCGGGGCGAAGTTGTGGTAGAGCGGGCTACTTCGGGGTGGCTGGGCAATCAAAAGAGAACGGACGTGGGCTAGCACTGAAGGTTGTTGAGCACTTATTCGGATCTGTCGGAGGGTCGAATTGGGCGGCCGGATCGGAACCTACAGGAACCCGCGAACCGTTGCTGGGGACGATGAGTGCTGAATCGGTGGTGGAAGGCAAAGTGGATACCTGAGGCATCAGGAGCGGACACCGGTGTGGAGGAGAGACTCGTCGGGTCGGAAAAGGAGATGGCGGTGGAACCCTTCGACTCCGCTGTGGAATTGGACGATGTTGGAGAGATGGTATCGTCTGGATCAAGTCCCGATTGGACGGTGCAGGTCAAGGATGGAGGAGCGCAGGGAATCGAGCGTCGGAGAGAGGCAGCTCTGATGAAGACGATGGACACGATCAAAAGCTGTCATATTTCTATAGCGGTAAGCAAGGCCGATGCAAACAAGATCAAGCAATTAGAAACATCGGTAGGAAAGCTCGGGCAAAGGAAACCGTGGCTAGGGCGGCAGTCGGATCCGATGTGGAACGGCAAAGTGACCAGAGTTAGACTATTATGGGCCGGTTTGCTTAGATGATGGACGGGCAAGATGATGAAGGTGGTGGTTTGCTCGGGTGACGTTGTAGTGGTTGGTCGTGAATGTTTATCCTCAACCTCCTGAGAAAATGAATTGCCAATGCCAACTGAGTATAATTTTATAAGAATAAAATTAATGAAACAACAATTAACCTAAAGCAACAAAGTAATTGATGATATAGAAGAACAATGTCTCAGAGTCAATTTCTCTTCATTCATGTCGATAGTTTTTTTTTTTCCTCCACTTTACATGAAAACATAAATTCCTATATATAGTGCCTAAACCTAGTCTAAGTAAGCAGTAAATTATACTGATTTATTCTCTTAATATACTCTAAATATTCTGAATACTTAATACAAATATTAAGAAAATATACACAGCAATAAATATATAAACTATCCTAATTTTGCGCCGGAGCATTCTTGGAAACTTCGCGACTTGCCAAATTTAGACATTTCCTCATTTAGGTACGCCACACGTCACGCGAGTCGCGCGTGGTCCAAAATTAGGTGTTTACATATAGTAAATAAATATTAATATTTCTGTGATAGTTAATGTTGCGTCCGGGTGAACAAGGTCGTGGGGACGCGTCTGTTTGCGTAGCTGTGCGGGTCGTAACCCTTCTGTCGGGAGGAGGTTGGGCCACTGACGAGTGTTCAGGTTTGCTCCCGTGCGAGGTCTGTGTCTCGGTACGGCTGTGACTCGGTAAGGCTGTGACTCGGTAAGGATGTGACCCGGCAAGGTTGTGTCTCAAACGTCGGAACCTGCACTAAGGACCAATGCTAGCACGGAGAGGGGGGGGGGGGGGTGGTGCTAGCGGAGCCCTCTCCGATGCTTAAGTCACTATAGTGGCAAAAATGTAATTTCTAGAGAGAGAATTTCTAGAGAGAAGTCAGAGATCAAAATACCAAAGTTGGGCAAATGAGAGACTGTGTGAAAATGGGTGGCCAAGGCCTCCTATTTATAGGCTTCCTTGGGACCGGACCCGGTTTTAAAGCGGTTTGACAACGGTTCAAGAAAACAAGCGGTAACCGTCATCCATGTTGGTAATGTGCGAACTTGACTTCTCTACGCGTAACGGTAATCGCGGATACGGTAATCGCGGATACGGTAATCGCGCGATACCCGTAGGGCAATCCGGACCTCGTCGAAATTGGGCGATTCGGCGAGGTCCGGGCTGCACATGCAATCCGGACCTCCGGTCCGGACGCGCGTAACGCACTTCCGGACCGTTTTTGACCCGTTAGGAGATGTTTTTAAACCGAGATGTAATTTTCGACACGTTTACGAGGCCCGAAATGTAAATACGAACCCGAATTGGACATTTATCCATCACTTGCCCCCGAGTCAAGTAACGGTTTAGAACCTTTCTTGACTCTATTTTAAGTTAGGATATTTGTCCAATTTGAGTTTGACGCTAACCTTTCGGTTTTGATCGTTGGTTGGACGCAAGCATCTTGGTTTTCCGACCGAATGACTTTGTTTCCTATCATCATGGTTAGTGTAATAGGAAATGTATATGCGCAAGTACGATTATCGTCGGAGACATGAGCAATCGGTAACACGCTATGCGAACATGTCTCTATCCACATGCATACATAAGTAATAGTCATGGCAAGATTGTAATTACGCAATGCAAGAAATAGAAATCGTACGTTTCTAAAATGACTAAGTGATTACCGAATCATGAATCATGTGATTGCAACATACGTGTATAGTAATGGATTTGATATTTAATGTCAAGACATGTATAGGAGTAGATATTTTAAGAGGAGAGGGTAGAGTATACCGTAGGGGTTTAGTCTTGAGTGTAGGTAAACTAATCCTTTGATCCTTATCCACAAAGCATCTCTTTGGGATTAGTAAATACACACATCCCCATTTATCCTTCCAGCATCCTAGGAGTTCACAATTCCACTCCCTTTGCAGGTAATTCATTCACCCTTTCCCGAAATTACTTTTGTGTGCAAAATTTCTTTGCCGTCGTGGAGCCTAGATACGTTTTGACAGTTTCGAGTCTGATTTTTTGCTTGTTTTTGGAAGTTGACACCATCATTCGACTCGGTTCGTCACAAGGATTCCAGCGCCACCTTCGGAGCCGCCAGAAGACCTCGCACGCGCCCTCACGCGCCGCCGTGAGTGGAGTCCCTTCGCCGGAGCGTGTGGCCCACGCGCCGCCTTCCCGACCTCGCCTTGTTGCGGTCCTTACCTTTCCGGAATCGTCTCGACGAGGGGAGTCCATTGGAATGCTTTTCGTCACGTTTTGAGGTAGTTTGGAAACTCGAATTCTTAGAACAGCTTCGACTTGAATGCCGATGTCACCGTGTTGTTGTTTGTTTAAGTCATTTTTCGTTGTCGACATGTGGGACTGCTTGTTGATGTTTATACGCCGAGTAATTGTTGATTGATTGCCATCATTATCGTCGTTTGTCCATAATTTAGGCGATTTTCCATTTCCATGGGTATTTGATGTAGAATTTCCCGTATCTTCGCGTAGAAGCTTTATTGGTTGATATGCATGATTTTCCTTCTTGGCGGGTTTTTTGGTTGACGGGGATTGCCCAATAACTTTAGGCATAGTCACTAGTCGTCTTGACGCCTTAGAGAAAAATTTCCCTTAAGCGTTGCCACGTTCGATCCTTACGGTTTGTCGCGTTAATTCCATCGTTTGCATGATAGCTCCTTAAGACGTTAGTCCCTTCTATGGTACATACCAACTTTACTATGTGCGTGGAACTTGGCTACGTGCGTTGACTTTTTGATACGTGCGTTGACTTTTGATACGCGCGTTGACTTTGATACGCGCATTGATGTTGATACGCGCGTTGATGTTGATACGCGCGTTGATGTTGATACGCGCGTTGATGTTGATACGCGCGTTGATGTTGATACGCGCGTTGATGTTGATACGCGCGTTGACGTTGATACGCGCGTTGATGTTGATACGCGCGTTGATGTTGAGCGTCAGGTATAAACTGTTGGTTATTACCTGCAAGTATGCTAAAACACTTAGAAAATATTTAAACGATATCTAATGCTTGTTACCATAGATGTCGTTGTATGAGCTTTGTCGATGAGCGTCGTAGGTGTGCTTAAGGGACATAGCTACTCGTTGTATGCAATCCATCTTTGTTGACATGTATGTGCGTACATGGAAATACTTAGAAAATATTCTCCCCTTGTCGACATGCATCCTCGTCGACATGTATGTACGTACATGGAAACACTTAGAAAATATTTTTTCCTTGTTGACATGCAACCTTGTCGACATGTATGTACGTACATGGAAACACTTAGAAAATATTTTCCCCTTGTCGACACGCAACTTTGTCGACATGTATGTACGTACATGGAAACACTTAGAAAATATTTTCTCCTTGTCGACGTGCAACTTTGTCGACATGTATGTACGTACATGGAAACACTTAGAAAATATTTTCTCCTTGTCGACATGTATGTACGTACATGGAAACATGATACGCGCGTTAACTTTGATACACGCATTGATGTTGATATGCGCGCTAACCTTGATACGCGCGTTGATGTTGATATGCGTGTTAACCTTGATACGCGCATTGATGTTGATACGCGTGTTAACCTTGATACGCGCATTGATGTTGATATGCGCATTAACCTTGATACGCGCATTGATGTTGATATGCGCGTTAAACTTGATACGCGCATTGATGTTGATATGCGCGTTAACCTTGATACGCACATTGATGTGTTGAAGAGGTTGCCCCCCTTGCGCGATGCTTGTTACTTGCTGCACGAAGACTAATAAGTCTTGTACGTACGTGGTTGTCTCACATGGAGCGTCTGTTGCACAAGTGCTTGAATAAGTGTTGGTGCGTGTTTGCGCACTGACTGTATTGTTGATAGCACTTTCCAAGATATTAGATCTTGTTGATTTTCCAAGTTATCGCTGGCTGCAGTTTCTGTTTTTAGCATAATTTTCGAAAGATCCGACGCAGGGGCGTGTTCCTCGAGCGATTCTTGGTTCTTTATGTTGAGCATGACCATGCTAACTTTTTCTTGTGATAAGAGAAATAAAGTTGAGGGTTGTGCGGTGGTGTCTTCTGCCCCCCGGTCGAGGGACCGGCCCAAGGAGGAGCGTTACTCCTACTGAGGTAAGTGTTTGTTGATTGCTGATTTGTCGCCCTTATGTTGAAGAGCTATGTTGTGTTGAATGTTGAAACAATCATTCTTGCATTTGTTGTTGACATTATGAACTCTTTGCCATAAGTCCTTAGAGATGATGTAGACTCTTGGTTGCTGTTGGGCTATCTGCTTCCAGCATGTTGAACCCTTTGTGAATGGGTTGATGTTGACAATTCTTTGTTCATGCTTTTGCTTGCATGATATTTCGTCATCTGGACCTGTTTTCAATAATTATGTGATAACTTGTTAGTAATATGTCATACCTTGGGTTATCTATGTCGTCCATATGCTTTGGACTTGAGAGATAGGATATATATCCTTAGATGATGAACATGATGTCCGTAGTTGCGACTGTACGTCGTGCATTGTTAAGTGTTGTGATCGCCCCTCTTGGCTAGACTCCAAGGCATGGCGAGATGGGTAGAGCATAGGATGTTGCGACTTGCGCACTATAGGTTTTGTTTGGAGATGACGGTGGCAACTTCTGCTTGTTCCACCGAGTCTGTGTTTATTGAATGTGGATGACTAGTATCGTAGACATAGTCCCTGCAGTCGTGACCGATAGCCACTTCCTGATTGATAAGTGAGAAGTTCTCCTGATTGTTTGCATGATGCATTATGCATATTTCCCTTCTTTCCTGAATAGCTTGCCGCTATATGTGTTGCAACCTGCCAGCGTGTATCAACCCGCGTTGGGGAAGCATACGTAAAAGTATTATTTGAGAGATGTTACCTTGACTAAGCAAGATACTAGTTTATACCGTCTCTTAGTTCCACTCTAAGGCGACGTTGTACAAGACTCGACTTGTAAATTTTATGAGTTTTAAACAGGGTGCGCACCTGCCAGCGTGTATCAACCCGCGTTGGGGAAGCATACGTAAAAGTATTATTTGAGAGATGTTACCTTGACTAAGCAAGATACTAGTTTATACCGTCTCTTAGTTCCACTTTAAGGCGACGTTGTACAAGACTCGACTTGTAAATTTTATGAGTTTTAAACAGGGTGCGCACCTGCCAGCGTGTATCAACCCGCGTTGGGGAAGCATACGTAAAAGCATTTTTGTTTTTGAAGAAGCATTTTGTGAACCCTAAAAAGCTTGTTGGTAAAATATTTTGACATTGAATGTGATACATCCAAAAAACCGTGTTGATAAAATTTTTTGGAAAGGTGTTTGATACATAAAATATTTGGCAAAATTTTTGGTAAAATGTTTGAAAAAATATTTGTGATACATGATTCCTGCGTCCAGGGACCATGTAACATTTTTTTGAGAATATGAATTGTGATGCATGCTTTCTGCGTCCAGGAACCATGCAACACGGTTTGAAAATCTGTAGTACGGAATTGTCATCTTAACCAGAGGACTTTTGCCGTATAAAACGAACCCTGATGGCGTTCGTAATATGGGAATGCCGTCTAGACAGAGGACATTCGCCATAAAGAGTGCACCCTGAACCGGATATACGCACTTGTTATAGAGTGGGGTCGTTGTCTAAATAGAGAACTTCCGTCACTTAAGGGGTGATCAGCCCCGTATGCCCCTCCTGTTCTGAATCCAGGGAATGGCTATGAACATGAGGATTTGCCTCTAACCAGAGATGTCACAGCATGTCCTTTTTAGAAGTGAACATGGGGCCTGTCTTTAAAAAAGAGGATACCACAACATGCTATTTTGATAGTAGGCCTTGGTGTTAATCCAAGGTATTTAGTAGTAGGTCTTGGTGTTAATCCAAGATATTGCTTGTAGCTGACGTCCTGAATAGTCGTTGTTTTGATAATAGGTCTTGGTGTTAATCCGAGACATTGTTTGTAGCTGACGTCCTGAATAGTCGTCGTTTTGATAATAGTCCGCAGGTTTTCATTGCGGTATAAGTTTATTGTACATAGCTTGATGGCTTTGTGTTGCCGGCCTCTTCTAGAGATAGACGCCTATGTTATGAATGGAGAAATAAACTCCTTGTTGGTGTAGATAACAGATATGTTGGTGTTGTATACCATAGATCCCTCCTTGCACACAATGCGTAGCTTGTATTGTTGAAGTAGATTTTTGTGCATAGGTTACTACTTGGTGTAATTCCTGAGTAGTAATCGTAGTGTAGCATGTACCTACGAGTAGAGTTACTTTTGTCAGATGATCGCAATTTTTATAAGTTTGCAAAAGTATGAAGTTATGAAATTTTCTTTTTAGTCATGCATATAATAAATGAAGTAAAGGAATTTGATACGAGGATTCCTTGTTTGTGTAGGAAACTTCCCTGAGGGCGGATACGATAGGTGTAGATTATGATAGGCATGTATATATGCTAGGTAGGATTGCCGAGCACTTGTCAGCTTGGTGCCCCCCAAGTTATTTGGCAGTTGTATCGCTGTTTCCTGATTGTTTATATTGGTTCTACTTCTAATAGTGCATGATATGTCCTTGTGTAACGTCCCCGCCTTGTTTATTATTACGACATGATTTTTAGTCTTGCGCGTATAAAATGCTTGAGACTTTGTGTTGTTGACGCGAGGAATATGTGTGTAGTTGTTACTTGGCGTTATTCCAAGGTAATATGCGTCATAATAATGTACCTACGAAAGTAGATTTATCATTTATTAGATATTTAGAGTTCACACGACGGATTACAAGAAAGCGTCTAGTGATTACTTCTTTTGAAAATTACTGAGGCTAATAAGCATGAGTTGTACTTAATCTTTAAAAGATTTAACATAGATATGCGAAAAGGAGATAAGGAAGATAAAGGGATAGGTGATGTGTTTGACGTCCCCATGGGTGATTTGTTGGCTAGTTGATTCTGCCACGTGCCACATAGTTTCTCAATGCATCTAGCGTGTTGAGTTCTTCAATCTCCCCTTTTGGGGATGGACAAAAGTTGATGTCATGCCCCCGAGTTTTACTTTGCTTGTGTTGTTCTTCAACATCTTTGTCAAGGAAGGCAGTTGTTGACTCAAGTAGGCGATGAGGTTTACTTCCTGGGAGTTTGAGGTTTGCTTCTTCTGCAGTCATACTCCAAAGATTGTACAACTTGTCCCAGATGGTTTCGTAAGTGACGTTGTTTTTCTGGCGTTTGGCGATAGGTGGGTTATCATCCGCCTTTTCTTTTCCCTTGCTTTTTTCTGAAGACTTCGCACGAGGCTTCTTTTGATGCTTATTGCCATGGTCGATATACTTCCTCATTTTTCCTTCTAAGATCAAGTTGTTTATGTGAAATCTTAGTCCAACACAGCTTTCGGTTTCGTGGCCGTATGCTTCATGATTTTCACACCATTTGCTTTCATCTTCTCCCAGTGGTCCCTTGTGGAATTTGGAGGGTTTTTTCCACAGCTTGGTTTCTTTTATTTCCTTCAGGATGACAGATAATGGTGTGTTCAAAGGAACACATTTGGCGAGATTGGATTCTTTGATCCTTTGGGCATTTGACTGGAATAGCCTCTTTTGTTGCGGTTGTCTCTTTTTCCAGGAGACGTGTATCTCCTTTTTAATTATTGCCTTCAAGGTTCTTGTTGTCAATCTCGTGATTGGGATGTCGTCGTCACTAGCAGGTTTTTCCCGTCCCTCCTTGTGATAGAAGTCAGCATCGTCTTGACTTGTTCTTGTAGAAGGATCTTCTTTGTGTATTTTGGATGACTCTGCTTGAGTCTTCTTTGGAGGGCTGTCGCCTTGATCAATGAATTGTTTTAATTTGCCTTTGAGGATGAAGCTGTTAATGCGGTTACGTAGGCTGACGCAGCGGTCCGTTTCGTGGCCGAAGACCTCGTGGTTTTCACACCACTTGTCTTTGTCTTTCCCCAACATACTTTTTCCGAAATTGTTCAGCTTTTTCCACATGTTCGCATCTTTCATTTCTCTTAATATCACGGATAGCGGGGCATTCAAAGGGATGTAGTCGGCGATGTTTACTTCATTTGGCTTCTCGAAACCTCCTTGAAAAGGTCGTTTTGGCTGCGGCTGCCAATTTCTTCATTTCTGACCGCTTGAGGGCGGTTTTGCTTGATTTTGCTTTGTGGGTTGTTTCCATGCCTCTTTTTGGTGTTGTGCTATCACATACCGGTTGCATGAGCGTGCGGCTTCGTGCCTTGGCTGTTGGTACTGGAAGGTACCTTTCGTGCACTGCCCCTCTATTCTTTGGTGCAGTGTGTGTTGATGACTTGTGACTCGAGACTTTGTCCCTATCGTCTCAACTTGTTCGCTGATTGGAGGCAAAGGAGGTAACGGGTTGACACCTTTGTACTGGAAGGCTCCTTGGTTGGATGGAGGTGGCTGAGCCGCATATCCTTGGTTCTTTAGAGACTCGCGGAATGCGAGTAACTCTTCCAGCGCCGCCATCATTGCTGGAGTAATGGTGGGCATCGGGTTTGTCCTCGTTCTTTGTTCGCCCTGCAGCATTTTTGCCTGGGATTCATCTTCATGTACCTCTGGTTCGAAACCAGGTGGAGGTGCGTGATGTTTGTCTTTTGGCTCTTTATGCTGTGCGCCGGGCACATTGTCAATTAGTATGGATGAAGCTACGGAAGAAGCACTTGGGATGTGGGAGGGTCCCGACTGGCTTCCAGCTGGAGCTTGGCCTCCTGTTCTTTTGCTTGCCGGGGACTTCTTTGGATGTCCAGGCCTTTTCCTTGTGTTTTTGACCTCTTCGGGAGGGTTGTAATCACTCGTCATGATTTCTACGGTACGGTAGCTTTTTGTTCGAATCACGTAGACGGCGCCAATGTTGCGTCCGGGTGAACAAGGTCGTGGGGACGCGTCTGTTTGCGTAGCTGTGTGGGCCGTAACCTTTCTGTCGGGAGGAGGTTGGGCCACTGACGAGTGTTCAGGTTTGCTCCCGTGCGAGGTCTGTGTCTCGGTACGGCTGTGACTCGGTAAGGCTGTGACTCGGTAAGGATGCACTACAAGAATTAAGGATTATTGCGACGACCAAAATCGTCGTAATAACCCCTGAAATCGTCGCTACATGTATGTTGCGACGATAAATCGCCACAATAGCTTCGTCACAATAGACCCCTAGCAATAGGTCCCTATTGCGACAAAATGAGTTGCCATCGCAATAGAGTGTACTCTTTTGCGATGACGATTGTCAACACATCTGCGAGATTATTTGTCGCATTTGATTTATATATTGCGAGAATTAGATAACTCTGTTGCGATGAAAAAATTAAAATTATTATCGTAGTAGGTACATGTATTGTGATGATTCATCAATTCTGTTACGACGAAGAATTTAAAGTTATTGTCGTAATTGGTATCCATATTGCGAGGATCTGATAGCTTTATTGCGTCGATACACTTAAAAATATTATCGCAAAACGTACGTACTGTTAGGATTTATAATTCTATTATGACGCAAAATTTGAGATTATTGTCACAAATGGTATCCTATGGCAAGGAGTTAGTAACTCAAATGCGACGAAGCATCTAAAAAATATTGTCCATTATGTGGATCTTTTAATTGACGATAAAAATATAAAATTATTTTTCTTATTTTTATTCACTTTTTTGCGACGAGTGCTAGTTTTATTGCGGCGTTAAATTTTAGCAAACCGTCACAACAAATAAAGTTAGAAATCTCTTGCTAGAATATGTCATCGCAATATAAGTTTGTAATTTTTTAATGTTATTGCGATGAAATTGTCATCATAATATAAATGTTAATTTATTTATTCATATAATTGAAAATAAATATAAATATAATTAAATGATTATGACTAATATTATAAAAAAAATCATCCACAATTTAAGGCTGGACGGAACAACGAGTTTAAGGGCAGCACTCATCGGCAGGAAGACGGCGACTGGGCTGCCGTCGGAAGCACATGACGTTTAGAGGAGTAGGGGAGGTGACACGAGGACGATGGTGGCTTCAATTGAGGAGGATCCGGGCGTTTGGTTGAGGGAGATGACCTGAATTGGAACGGCTTCAACAGAGTCAAAGTGATTGCTGGGATATAGATGGACCGTGGCAGGAGGCAGATGATGCAGCGTCTAAACAAGAAGGAGAAAGGTGGAGCGGCTCTGGGCGTGGCATCAAGAGCGATGGATGCGTAGAACAGGGGTCGTCGACCGGTGGACTGTAGTGGGTGCGGTGGAAGGCTGGGAAAGGACAACCGAATACGGGAATAGGCGAATGACCGATAGCGGGCTGGGTGTTGGTCGGTGGTCAAAGTTCTCTGATTGAGTGATGTAGCAATATACTGAAGCTACAGAGCTTATGAAGAAGACGCCATATTTTTGTATCTATATAATACTAGCTACTAACCCCGCGCACCGCGCGGGAAAGATATATAAATATATAAGTTAAATACATTTTTTCTATTATGGTTGTTTAAATAAAAAATAAATCAGCAAATATATTGTAACTGTTAATATATTTTTTATAAACTAATTATATGATTTTAATTTACACCAGCATGATATGTATATTTAAATCATCATTTATAAATCGAATAACACTACCTTGAGCTGAGTTTTCCCTACATAAATCACGTTGAAGCCACATAAATGATAGTAGTAAAGAAGCACCACATCTATATATTCATATAGAAAAATAATAATGAATAATAATGGATCTTTCTTTATTTCTTTTATTTTATAAATAATAATAAAACAAACATAACAAAATAGCCATTGATATTGTAGATGGTAAAACTATTAACAAAAGCAAATTAAATCAATACAATTTATACATACAAATCCAACTAATTGAATTAAGGAACATTTACACCTACATGATTAATTACGTTTTTAAATTTCAAAATATTTATTTTATCATTACCAAATCAATATTTTTTTAACTTACATAATCTTTTTATTTCTTTGTATTGCATATGTGTAACACAACTCATAATATTCATCTTCTTTAGGACCTCAACCTTTTGTAAAGGAGAAGAAGACCAATGCATCATGTTCGGGTGTATCTTCCGCTTCTTAATACACTATTACGAACTAACTTATTGTAGGTAATTCACATTTTTGTGTGCACTTATGTTGTTGGAAGCTAGAAGTTCTCTATACTGCTATCTAGGTTATTTCCTGGGTGCAATATAAACATGAAAAAAATAAGTATCAGTATACAAAATAATAATAATAATTATTATTATATCTATCAACATAAATAAAGAGACAAAAAAATTTAAAGTTTATATTTCATTGATAAATCTATACAATTCGACAACAAAATTTCTGATGCCGCCACCTTAGAGAAACTACACTTCATGACTACTGATACAATTCTAATATAACAAAAAAACAACATTTAAGAAAAAAACGTAAGAGAATCGAACGATAATAGTGGATGAACATCATAGTATGTGATTCATGATATCACTAAATAAGAATAAGAGTATTATTAAGTCGATAAGAAATAAAATTGTGATAATCAAAGATGGGAAAATTAAGCATGCAGTTAAAATTGTACAAAAAAACATCAATATCCTAATTATTATTTTGTTAAAATCATTTAGAATTAAAAAAAATCATTTTCATACACCAAACTTAAAGAGAAAACAATTAGTACCAAAAAAAAAAAAAGATTCATACCCGAGTAGCGAAGAATTTGTACCTGAAAAAGAATCAAACGTTTAGGATAATTAAACAAATTAAAGAACATTAAAATATGTGAAAATAAGCATGCAACTAAAATTTTACGAAAAAATCAATATCCTAATTAATTATTTCTTAAAAAAAATCATTTAGAATTAAAAAAAAATGTAGAAAAAAAACTAAGAGAATCAGTACCATGAGTAGAGAAGAATATATACCTGAAAGAGAACCATATGTTTCGAATCATTAAACAAATTAAAGAACAGTCAAAGATGGGAAAATTAAGCATGCAACTAAAATCTTACAAAAAAAGCATCAATATCCTAATTAATTTTCACACGAAAATAAACCATTTAGAATTAAAAAATAATTTTCATACACAAAAAAAAGGAGAAGAATAAGTACTTTAAGAGAAACAATTAGTACATTAAAAAAATTCATACCTGAGTAGGGAAGAATGTGTACCTGACAGAGATAAATGTTTTGAATCATTAAACAAATTGAACACAAATCAAAGATGAGAAAGCTAAGAATGTAACCAAAATTTCACAAAAATAAATAAAAATAAAGATCCTAATTATTTTGCAAATAAAAAGAGTAAATATTCTAATTATATTTCACAAAAAATCTCATTTAGAATTAACAAATAATTTTCACACAAAAAAATGAGAAGAATACGTACTTAAAGAGAAAACAATTGGTACAAAAAAAAAAATCAGACGTTATATTTTTGATGGAAAGAAAAAACAAAATAATTAGTATCAGACTTTTTATTTTCGATGGAAATAAAAAATAAAATAATTAGTACCTGATTAGAGAAGAGTCTTGGCAAAAAAAAAAAAAATGTACTAAAAAAGCAGTCTCTAGACTACGATAATACACGCATATTCGCATATGGAATTTTCTTGGTTGTGTATTATTGTAAGGTACGAAATTTAGGTCTATATATATTGTCCTTATTTAGTAAATCTCATCACTTTATTTAGCTTTACATATGTGTTGGTAGACATAAATTATACATACCCGAGACCAGTTGGATTGAGCGTGACGCTGCTACTCATAGTTGTTGAGCCTGTTTTCTTCGCTACGGGATCCGGGGACATTATCGGTACACTGCTGATCATTCTCGGTGCATGCGGTTAATTGTAACTTTCAATTAAATTTTCTTGGAAGCTAGGTGATCTCTATCAAGCAGACTATTGATCATGTAGACCTTCATATAGGCTTAATTTTCCAATCGAGGTGCAGAGCGAGAGTACTTTCTCGGAACACATATTATAATATATTTAATATCATCTATTATCTATATATATATATATACTTATTAATAACATATATATTTTCTATAATTTGATTGATGTAATATGAAAAATTAATTACCGAGGAAACTTCAAGATGATCAAATAAGTTATATAATTCAAGTTCCGATTTTTGTTTTGTATATGGCTTATTATGCTTTTATTGCATAATATTATTTATTATTATCTATATATATACTGTGCTTACGTGGCGGCCTATGGTCTTCCGGAACCAAACTGTATAGATTTACTATTTAAAAGGAAACTTTTAATTAATTTGTTTCTTTAAATTGCGTAGAGACAAAAAAAGGAGATAAAAATACTTCTTAAGTTTCAATCAATCAATATTATGTATCTAAATTTAGAGAACTCCGATTAAATTAGGAAATTGTGACTGCGTGGACTGTCCACTTGTCATTCAGAGGGCTTCCGGTGCCGAATTAATATAATATAGTAGATATTTTACTCATAGTTATTTTTTTTCGTTCTACTCTCTTTCCATTTACATATTTACTAACATTGTTAGCTAGGTTCAATGTATTTAGGAATATAGTATGCTGGTTTAATTTATTATAGTATTTAATACTAAATATTTGAAAATATATCATAAATATTTACAATAAATATTTCAGAATATTTTACATATAAATATGAAAACTATCCTAAATGCAGAAGTATTATTGAAAGTTTCGTTACTTGCTATATTCAGACACTTCCTCATTTAACGCGGCATATGTCACCTTTTGAACGCGCTACGCGCGAATCAAAATTAAGTGTTTACAATGTTATATGAAAAGATTCGATTACACATTTTAGATTATTGTCATGCTATGAACACTTCTAATTAGTACAACTGAATTTTTGCCAAAAAAAAATATCCTGACAATGTGATTAAAAATGTTCATGTTTTTAATTTATCAAAAAAAAAAAGTTTAAGCTTTTAATGCAATTTGAAGAATTTTTAAGGTTATATGTTTTTGTATTTAATATTTTGGGTTTAGAATTCAAGGTATTTGGTATTAATATTTTAAGTCTTAGAGTTTAAGTTTAGGGCACGTTTGATTGCCGGTATTGCGATATCCTAATACCGGTATTAGCTAATACATGCTTAGCTAATACATGCTTAACTAATACAATGTTTGATTGAGCCATGTATTAGGATATCCTAAATCCTAATACAATGACTAAAAGATCTAAATACTCTTACTTGCATTTTCAATGAAGATATATTTTACATATGATTAATTTAACAAAGATAAAATTTAACAAAAAAAGTAACTTCAATTGTTTAAAATAATATTTTTCATTAAAAAAAAAAATCAAATTTATGTATAAATAGTAAAAACTATTTTTGCTAATGTATAAATATGTATATATATAAAGAAAATAGTACAAAACAATTGAAAAAAGTGATTAGCCCGACCGGCCCGTTCTAGCCGGGCCTAGCCCGAACTAACCAAAGCAACATAAAGCAACCCGACCCGAACAGCCCGAATTGCTCAGCCCGGCCCGAACCGCACAGTCCGACCCGAATTGACCTGCCTGGCCCGAACCACCCAGCCCGGCCCGAATTGACCAGCTCGAATCACCCAGCCCGGCCCGAACTGACCAGCCCAACCCGAACCACCCAACTCGGCCCGAACCGCCCAGCCCGACCCGAACAGCCCAACCCGAACCACCCAACCCGGCCCGAACCGCCCAGCCCTACCCGAACAGCCCGAATTGCCCAGACCGGCCCGAACCGCCCAGCCCGGCCCGAACATGACTCGGCCCGATCGGTGTCCGAAGTTTCGATGTAAACGGGGTCCGGCCCGAAGCTACGATGTAAACAGTGAGAGTTTGACATATATTACAAGGGTAAATTTGTAATTAGGAGATTGGTATTAGCTAATGCTTTACTTTTAGATGGTATTAATTAATACCAAATTCCTTCTATAATTGAGTATTAGCTAATACCAAGTATTAGCTAATACCAATACCAAGTTGACACAAACACGGTATTAGCTAATATCGGTATTAGGATATCGCAATACCGGCAATCAAACGTGCCCTTAGTGTATTAAGTTTTAATGTTACTAGAGTTTAAGGTTTAGAGATTTCATGGGTTAGATTTTAGAATTTAAGGTTTTGATTTTAAGATTTACGGTTTCAAGATTTTGAGTTTAAGATTTAAGGTATTAACATTTTAAGGTTTTAAGTATTAAGGTTTTAATGTTTAGAGTTTAAAGTTTTAAAGGTTTATGGGTAAAGATTTAAGGTTTCAATTTTAGGGTTTAGAGTTTAAGACTTAAAGTTTATTACACAAGTTTATAAATAGAAATATCTAGAGGCATTAGAAATATCTTGTAATATAATTATTTGTGACAAACGGTCATCACAATTGAAAATTCTACATCCTTACAATAAATTCATAATATACTTAGAGGATATATAGTCACCATAATAGAGTGTGTATTGTCGTAATTAGTTTCACATAAATTTGATGCCAAACTTTTTGTGCAAAATTTATTATTGGGAGAGGCAGTCGTCACAATTGAATATTACAAATCATCGCAATGCACTCATTCTTTTACGATAGTATGTGACTCTAGCAATATGTTTTGTGTCGACATAATTGTTTTCCAATAAAATCATTAGCGTTAACATTTTGATGGAAAAATTGTTAATGCGAGAACTCGTGTCTCAATAGAATATTATAGATTCTCACAATAAATTCAATCTATTGTGAGGATAAACGGTCATCGTAATATACTGTGTGTTGTACCAATTAGTATCCTTGAAAAGTTGCCGTCAATTTTTTTTGTGAGAATTTTGTTATTGCGAGAAGGAGTCGTCGCAACTGGATATTACACTTCGTCGCAACTGGATATTACACTTCCTCGCAATAAACTCATTATCTTGAAACAATATGCGGTCCTAGCAATAGATTTGGCTTCGTCAAAATTTGATATTACACATCATCGCAATAAATTCATTCAATTGCGACGACATACGGTTATAGGTATAGATTTATCATTGTCACGATTGTTTTCCAATAGATAATTGGTGCCAAATTTTTATGGATAATTGTTATTGCGAGAATCGGTCGTCGCAATTGGATATTCTACATCATAGTAGTAAACTCAATCTATTACGATGATATACATTCATCGTAATAGATTAAATTTCGTCGCAACATATTTTACGAAAAATTTTGCGACAAATTTATGTGGGAAATTTATATTGCGAGAAGTATTCGCCGCAATTGGATATTACACATCCTCGCAATTAACGCATTCTTTTGCGATGATACGCAGTCCTCACAACAGATTTGTCATCGTTACAACACTTTTTTTATTGCGATGACCCATCGTCGCGATTGAATATTGCGATGATGTTCTCGTTATTTCTACACAGTATGCGACGAAATGTGTAAGTCGTCGCAGTAGACACAATCTATAGTGAGGACACAATGTCATCGCAATAGTAATCGTAGCTATAGACCAAATTTCTTGTAGTGATGTGACCCGGCAAGGTTGTGTCTCAAACGTCGGAACCTGCACTAAGGACCAATGCTAGCACGGAGAGGGGGGTGGTGCTAGCGGAGCCCTCTCCGATGCTTAAGTCACTATAGTGGCAAAAAGGTAATTTCTAGAGAGAGAGAATTTCTAGAGAGAAGTCAGAGCTCAAAATACCAAAGTTGGGCAAATGAGAGAATGTGTGAAAATGGGTGGCCAAGGCCTCCTATTTATAGGCTTCCTTGGGACCGGACCCGGTTTTAAAGCGGTTTGACGACGGTTCAAGAAAACAAGCGGTAACCGTCATCCATGTTGGTAATGTGCGAACTTGACTTCTCTACACGTAACGGTAATCGCGGATACGGTAATCGCGGATACGGTAATGGCGCGATACCCGTAGGGCAATCCGGACCTCGTCGAAATTGGGCGATTCGGCGAGGTCCGGGTTGCCGCGCAATCCGGACGTCCGGATTGCATGCAACCCGTACCTCCGGATTGCATTGCAATCCGGCGGTCTGGTCCGGACGCGCGTAACGCACTTCCGGACCGTTTTTGACCCGTTAGGAGATGTTTTTAAACCGAGATGTAATTTTCGACACGTTTACGAGGCCCGAAATGTAAATACGAACCCGAATTGGACATTTATCCATCAGTTAATTTTGTACAATGCATTCAAAGTATCACGGTTATCTTAGTTTGATTAGGACAAATTTTACATCTAAATACTTATTTCTTATGACTGTCACTTATTAAGTTATTATATTCTATTAGTTACTTAGTTTTTTAACATTACTTATACTAGGTGTTGACCCCGCGCTACGCGCGGGGGCACGTTAAAAAGTGAATATTTGTATTTGTTAAACCCTAATCCCTAAACTGTATTTCGTAAAGTTGAAGCGTAAATTTTAAAGCTGATTTCTTTAGGATGTAATTTATTTTAGATTTTGAATATTTATATTTGTATATTGATTGTGTATTTTTAGAGTAATTTTGTTTGAAATAAATTTGTCTGTTTATTTATATTTTTGAGTTTTTAAGAGAGGATATTTAATTAAATTATTTTGTTATGTGTGTTGGGAAGTTTTATTTTATTATTGATTTATTTTGTTGTCATATTTGTTATCAGGTAAATTAATCGGAGTTGTTTAATATAATGTGGTTGCATGAATATTATAATGTAAATGATATAGTATATATTATTTAAAATTATTATTATTTATTGTTATATAAAACCAATACAATTAACTAAGGCAAATCATATTTAAGTTTATATATTTCTATATGTACAGAGAATGGCAGTGAACGAGTGCGTATTATTTTTTCTAGATATGCATGGGTACGTCCGTATATATGTAATTGTTCTTCACGATCTTCTGGTGAGACCATTAATTTGAATAGCTCCCTGCAACTCATCACTATTTGGTAGTCATCTTCTACTCCCCAAAATTGGTCAAAAAATTTGTTTGCTGCATATTTGTTTGTCGTATACATTGCGATGATGTAGTTGTAGATAGCCTGATAGGTACCATGTGTTTCCACAGTTTTCTGTAAATACATTTGTCCTTCATATGTATTTTTTTGTATGAAGAAAAGATATGTCCCTATCATTAGATGGACATGTATGTTACCAGCTTGTTCAATTTTTTTTAAAAATAACAAACCAGTATGAGTTAAACTTGAAATTTGGGGATACAGGGTGGGAAGATACAATTGTTTCAAAAAAATTTGATTTTTTTGAAATGCGATTGAATGAAGAAATCTGCAGCTGAACACAATAATATTATTAGTGTATTTGATTAATATAATAATTGTATAAAAACTTACTGGAATGAATAAATAGTATCATTGTATGAAGATAACTGTACCTATTAGCGAGTGCCAGGAAGCCGATTGCATTTTGTTGATCTAACAGGGAAAACATTAACTGTAGAAGTTCATTTGGAATGTGTAGAAATGTTGTTCGGTTCATTGTGTATAATATTTTGGAGTAGTTGATAACTTTGAATTGTGATGGTATTGATTTTCTTATGAAAGAAAGCTCTTTTTATAGGATAATGAAATTGATTTTTGAAATATATTAATAGTATTAATTAGGGTGGTATTAATTTTTTGTATTTATTATAATATTATGTTTTTCTAAAAATGTATTAAGAATTAAGATGATAGATTTGAAGGGAGTGTATTTATTTAAAATTAGTGATTGTAGTTTTTGTTATAATGGTAAGTTTTAATTATGGTAAGAAAATATTAATTAAGTTAGAATTTTGCATGTAACATTAGTTTAAATAAACGGTTATAGAAAGTCTAAACGGCAAAGTTTATTTTTTGTTATTTGGCCATCAAAGTTAATTTTTTTTGTTAAATGTTATTAATATATAACATTCATTATATTTTTGTTTTTTAATAAACCGTAGTTAGTGTGCATAATTTTGAGTTTGTTGATGTATTTACATAATAATTGTTTTATATCAGATAGTTGAGTTAGTGATATAATATAAAATATTATAATTGCATTATAATTGTAATTTATATGATAAAGTATATATTATTTGATATTTTTATTTATTGTTTTAAATATAAAACTGATACAATAATATAAAAACTAAGGCAAATCATATTTAAGTGTATACATTTCTTTTTTAATAGAACATTGAACGCAGCAATGGAAGTATTGTAAATCATTGTTTATTATTATATCAAGTAAATATATATGGATATATGCAGATATAAACAGTTCTGCACGATCTTCTGGCGAGACCATCAGTTTGAATATGTCCCTGCAAGACAACACCATTTTGTAGCCGTCATCGATTTGCCAGAATTTGAGAAATTCGTTCTCTCCTGTATGGATGTCTATCGTAGATAATGCAATGCAATAGTTGTAGATATCTTGGTAGGTACTATTTGTGTCTACAGCTTTATGTAAAAAATGTAGTCCTTCATAGGTATTTTTTTGTATGAATAAAATGTATGTGCCAATCCAAAATGACTACAAATCTTTGAAAGCATCGGTGCTTGTAGTAATGGACCCCACATATTAAGAGAGAGATAGACACATACCCGATAATTTCGGAGGGACCAAATTGCAATTTCAAATTTTTTCCTACTAGAACCAATTTTAATGTGCGGATATAATTAGTTACCGATTTTTTTTCCCGAAATCGCTGTGAAGCCTTAACACCGTTAACTATTGCTGTCAGTTGAATTTAAGTAAAATTAATATCCGTCAGATTGGAGGTTGAGATGATGAGATCTGTGCACGGCTAACGTTTTTCGGTCCCTGTTTAGCCTTTTTTTTTCGGTCCCACGTTTTTCGGTCCCTGTTCCGACGTCGGAACTCCTTCTTATTCCGATAATTAACTGTTGTCTGACATGTGTCAGTTGATATTATCTCTCTTTCCTTTATTCACGTTTGGACTATACTACCCTCTAGCCTAGTAATGTGTGTCTGACATTATGACTGTCTGTCATATATTTGCTTGATTTCTCTTTCATCTTCATTATTTTTTTTCCTGATTAAATACAAAAACATTATTTATGAAAATGAAGAAAAAAAAAAAAAAGACAATACTGCTAATCTTTTTGTTGAACAATTGACTATTTATCATTTATCGATAGTTAATTTAATATAGAATTTTAGTTTTTTAAAAATCTATTGTTTTAAAATTCTACATTAAATTAATTATCAATAAGGGCTATTAGGTCTTTTGGTGCAACATCTTTGGTCACTTTTGGCTTTTGGTGCAATATCTTTATTTTTGTATATTTTTTTTGCAATATATTTGCAACTTTTACACTTTTGATGCATCTGTTAGTTGACCGTTAAATAGTCACGTGACTTGCACATGACCAACCCTAAATTTTTATTTTGTTCAGTTTAGTCCTCAAATTTATTGCCCTTACTTTTAATTTTTACAATTTAGTCCCTAAACATTTTCAAACACACCCTATGGCTAAATTAACCTAGCCATGGTCCGAATCATGGCTAGGTCGGATCATGGGGTCCCTGGACCTGATCAACCCTAATCATGGTCCAACCCAACCATGGTTCGAACCATGTCTAGGTTAATTTAGCTCTAAGGTGCAATTAGGGTAAATGGACCCTATGGCTAAATTGGCCTAGCTAGGTCCGCCCTATGGCTGGTTCGGATCCTAGCTGGGGTCGCTGGACATGGCCGACCCTTGACAAGGTCCGACTTAGCCATGAGTCGGACCGTTGCTAGGTTAATTTATCCATAGGGCGTGTTTGGAAATGTTTAGGGACTATATTGTAAAAATTAAAAGTCAAGACAATAAATTTGAGGACTAAAATGAACAAAATAAAAATTTGGGGCTGGTCATGTGCAAGTCACGTGACTATTTAACGGCAAACACTAACGGTCAACTAAGATGCATCAAAAGTGTAAAAGTTGCAAATATATTACACAAAAAATATATAAAAATAAAGATGTTGAACCAAAAGTCAAGAGTGATCAAAGATTTTGTTGCACCAACATATTTACCCCCAATATATTAACCCTATCGACAAATGATAAATAGTTTGTTCAACAAAAATATTAGCAGTATTGTTTTTTTTTTTTCTTCATTTTCATAAATAATGTTTTTGTTTTTTTAGCTTACATGAAAAGAATTAAATAATAAGAAAAAAAAGAAAATAATGAAGCATGAAAGAGAAATCGAAGCAGTTTACCAAAAAAATAAATCGAAGCAAATATATGACAGAGAGTCAGTGTCAAACACACATTACTAGGCTAGAGGGTAGTATAGTCCAGACGTGAATAAAGAAAAGAGAGATAAAATCAACTGACACATGTCAGACAACAGTTAATTATCGGAACAAGAAGGAGTTCCGACGTCGGAACATGTATCATTACTCTTATTATTATTGTACCTCTCTTCATTTTTCATCATTACATTATTTATTATTATTATTGCATATATATAATATATATCTTCTATATTCTTTGATTCCTATATTTGTTCTTTTCGTATGTATACATATGTATTCTAGAATTCTATTTACAAATATAATAGCGAATAGCAGTTTTCATATTTCTAGTTCGCTTTTTTTTTTTTTTTTTTTTTTTTTTTTTTTTTTTTTGCAAAAAAATGTTTCCCATATGAGAAGTAGAACCAAGAGGTCTTCATTAATTACTTATAGTATTTATTTTAGAAGAAAAAAATTAATAGGGTCCAGTTAGAAAGTTGCAAAAAAGAATCAAATATTAATTAAATTAAATTATAACTAATTGTAAAAATAGGGATAAATATTGTTAACTTGAGATGTATAATATATATTTATTTTATATGTATTTTGTTTTTGTTGTTGGTAATCCAATAGAAAACGTATATAAATTAATTTAATTGTAATAAATTAAAAAAAATCAATTTTAATAACTAAATATATGCATTATAATTGTTACTTGAAGCTTATAAAATAATTAGTACTAATTTTAAAAATAGTGATCAATATTGTTAAATAAAACTTACCGAAAACAAATGAAACAATTTTTAAGGTTGAATGAGAGGTTTTAAAGCAGTTTTAAGTCACTATAAGTGTACACATGACAATGTCACTTCATTAGTGAGAAGTATATAGATGATGACCAATATGATGTTTTGATTTTGACATGTAAGTGCGTCGTTTTATTACTTGTCAAAATTCTATACAATCTATCCAAATTAGATTTTATGAAAATAACCGTGTCTGGGATGTTACATTTATATATAAATACTTATAATTATAAAAATTAAGATGACGATGGCCTTTTTCATATATTGGATAAGACTCTCATGAAAGAACATATATTATCAAGTATTTTTATTTATCCAATTATAAGAGTGAGATTTAGCATTATTTTTTTATAAATATGAGAAAGAAATGAATAAAAATCAAAACGACTCATTCAATAGAAAGTTAACTTCCCCAAGCTATCTATAAATTCATAAATCAAAAACCCCTCTTTTTTTTTTTTTTTGCTATAAAAAAACCCATCATTCAATCTTAAAAATAGTTATATTTTTCTTTGATTCTTTCATTTAAAAATTAACACTAATTTCACCTATTTATTATGATTAAATTAATTTATATACTTTTTTCGATTGTGTAACCTACAATATTATTATATTGATGTATCGTTTGTGCTTTTATAGTTAATGTTTTCAACAAATATTATAAAATTAAATAAAACATAAGAATTGATATCTATACGATTTAATTTAGGCTATAATATAATTATTAATCATGCATAATTATATTTCTACTAAGATCTATTTTGTGACGAAAAAATTAACATATATATATATATATATATATATATATATATATATATATATATATATATATATATATATATATTATATCATACGTCTCAATTCAATCAAATTGATGCCTACTTTTACAATAATTTATAATTTAATTTATTTATTTATTACTATGAAATTACTTATAATATTATAATAAAATTAAATAAACATAGAAATTGATATATAAACGATTTAATTTTAGGCTATGGTATATTAATCAATTATGCATTATTATTTTCTGTTAAGATATATTTTGTGTCGGAAAAATTAACACACACATATATATATATGTATATACCATACGTCTCAATTTAATCAAATCGATCCCGATTTTAAATTTTAGATTTATAATTTAGTTTAATTAATTATTACTATGAAATTACTTATAATATTTCTTATATAATTGTACTAGTATATTTAATTTTTTATTGATCTATTCGATTTGGTAAATGGTTAATGAAATGTAAAATGAAGGATACAAATTTATATCCAAGTAATCTGCTTTACGCTACTATAAAAATTAATTATATTATATGTGATAAATAAATTATATTCTATATTTTTATTTACATAAACTAGAAAAATATTGTAAAAATTTGGCGTTGGTGAGAAATAAAATATAACAAAAATAAAATAAATATATCTTGATATGTTATTATATTCGATAGTTAAAATATACATATCCTAATTTTGCCCAAAATAAAATTTAATAGCGAACTCGATAGTTATAATATTAAAATAAAATTAGAAAAAAAAGTTAGCAAAAACACAACTTTTTATTGGAAAAAAACCATCAACATTTTTAATATTAATTCATGGTGGATTGTCATTAGTAATTTATATTAATTAAAAAAAAAAAAAAAACTGACAAAATATAAAACGGCTTTCAACATGCAATTAGAAAGCTTGGAGGAAATCTAAGTGCTTAAATTAGTCCACATGGAATTGCCACGTCATGGGAGAGATATGTTAGTTGACATGGACCAGTAAAATGACTTTATTTTGACATGTAACCGACTCATTTTATTATTTGTCATAAATCTACGTAACTTTTCAGAATTATATTATATATATATATATGATTTTTCTAGAATATTCTTGTAATCATAAGCAAGTACACATAAATTAATTTATTCTTTTATCATGATACACAAATTAATTAATTTTGCACGTCTTTAAGAGAATCATTGCCCAAAATAAATGACTCTTTAAAATAAATCAACGATCTATGTAAATAATTGAAAGAATATTAATTGTGATAATAATTTTTAATATTAATTTTCCTAATATTTTATTCATCATATCGTCTTAATTAGATAATACTCACTTTCTTCTATGATACATACATAATTTTTTTTTTCATGTATGTATAGTTTGTTGCAATTAAAAAATAATTATACATTTTATGGAAATCAATATAGTATTTTTCTTATTGGCAAAAAAAAGTATTTTTCTTGTTAGTAAACAATCAAGATCATATTAATTTATGAGTGATGCTAGTTATATTTGTACTCTGACTACTTACATAAATTGACTTAATTCCGAAAGTAAGAAAAAAAATTGCTAAATAAAAGTAATAGATAGAATTTGTTAAAAGGGTTAACAGGTCTTTTGTCCATGATGTTAGACGACTTTTGAGTTTTGGTTCATGATGTTTTTTTTGTTTAGTTTTAGTCTCATATATTTGCATATTTTTCTAGTTTTGGTATTTCTGTTACATTCCGTCCATATTTTCCGTTAAGTAACAGGTGCAAGCACGTGATCCACCCTAAACTTTTAGTTTTGTTCAATTTTTAGTCCTCTAATACTTCCCTAACTCTTTTTTTGTTCAATTTAGTCACAACTCTTTAAAATTGACCTTAAATTGGACAACTAGGTCCAATTGAACTAGCCCTGGGCTAGTCCAGGGCTGTATCCGACCACGGTCGTGGTCGCCGGACCCAGGCGACCCCAACTGGGATCGACCCAGCCTTGAGCAAGCCCAGGACTGATCCAATTGGACCTACTCCAATTGGAGGTGAGTTGACACTAAAACTAGAAAAAATATGCAAACACATGAGACCAAAACTAAGCAAAAAAAACATTATGGACTAAAATCAAAAAATCGTCAAACATCGTTGACCAAAAGACGTTAAATTCAATTGTCTACGGTCTACACACTTGCTCGAGTTGCATCGGTAACGGTAATCACCCCCCTTCTAAATGAGAGAGAAAATTAAAAGTTGAACATCATAATACCACGTGTTAAGCTTTATTGGATAGCGGGTATGAAATGAACTATGATGCATCAGAAGAAGTAAAGTAGTAAACAAAGGAAGCTAACAGCGTTAATGAAATCTTCTTTTCGGTTTACCGAGCCGGTATTATACCGATCCGTTCTTTAAATAATATAAAATGTTAAAATTTGCAAAAGTATGAATGCTTTTAAAGCATGGTAGCAAGTCCCGTGCCAATCATTAGATTGGCATATACGTTTCCAATTTCCACAATTTGTTTTAAAAAGTTAAAACCAGTTTGTGTCAAATTTGGAAGATGTTGATACAGACTGGGAAGATATAGGTTTTGTAAATAATTTGATTCTTCCTCGAATGCGATTTCTTGAAGAAAACTGCAACTGAAGATAAAAAAATTATTAGTAGAATTGATAAATATAATAATTATAGTGAGAATTAGTTGAATTTTATCAATGTAATAACCGTGTTAATAGAATTTTACCTATTACTTAGAGTCAAGAAGGCCATACCATCTTCTTGAGATAAAATGAAAAAAATAAACCGGAGAATATCCATCGGAAGTTGTATTAGTGTTTTGTTGTTCATTATCTATAATTTGTTTGAGTAAACGATATTCGTAATGTTGAGAGAATAATATATTTCTTATGAAGAATACTTATTTTTATAGGCTAATTGTATTTAATGTTGAAATTAATTCATTCTATTTATTAGGTTTCTATTTAATATTTTTGTTTTTAAAATTTACAAAATTGTAGGGTGTGTAAAAAGTATATTTTTTTTATGGTAAGTAAAAACTGATTTATGGTGTGTTTGAATTTTTCGTTGATTTTATACTATATTGGAAAAGGCCATATAGTTGTAATTAGGGGTGAGCGGTTCCGGGTACCCAGTACTTTTAGGGTATCCCAAAACCAGACCAATACTAAACGGTTCCTAACTTTATTACCCAGAACCGTACCAGAACATTTAGGAACCGGAACCGTACCAGAACCGTTAAGAGCCAATCGGTTCCGGGTACCCGTTAAGGAACCGGTTACAAATTTTCAAACTAAATAATATAATTTTAGGTACTAGTTGGAACCGAGTTCTGGATACCCAGTTGGAACCGGGTTCTCGGTAGCCAATTGAAACTGAAATTTATGTTATACCAAGTGAATCACAAAAATAATTATAACATTTTCCACAAACCAATTTTAAATTTGTTAAATGTTTAGTGTTTTTTTAATTTATATATATATAACGGTTCCGGTTCCGGGTATTTGGGTACCCGAAAACTTATCCCGGAACCGGAACCGAAAATACCGGTTCTTGAATTTTAATCCCAGAACCGTACCAGAACCATTTACATCTACCCGGAACCTACCAAATGACCGGTTCCGGTCCGGTTCCGGTTCCAACTGGGTAATTTGCTCACCCCTAGTTGTAATGTTTAGAGGAGAATATATTTCTTATTAAAAAATACTTATTTTTATAGTTTCTTGCAGATGAAGGTTTTGCATGTATAAACGCTGTTGCAATGATATTTTTGAAACTTTTCCATAGAATTGATACAACTTTGCGTTGTTCATGAATTCCTTTTTGTCTACAATTTGTTGTAGTTTTTTACAGCTACATGTAGACATTTATAATTCAGTAAACCCTTGTCAAATAAATTAGTACATTTGTTAATTATATAGTAAAGATGAATAATTTTGTATACAATTATGGAGTATTGTGTTTTTTTTTCCGGCAAAGAAGATGTTCAGGTAGTATTATTATCTCAACAATTAATTGGGATAATAAATGTTAAAATTAAAGCTAATAATAATAGATGAAATAATTTTAGTAGAATTAAATATGGGTAGTGTAACTCCCTAATTCAACTCTGAATATTTTAAAAATAATCAATTCCCCTAATAATATTAATAATAATTAAAATGATGATAATATTTTATTATTAATTACTTAGTTTGTTGATTTTTTTAATTTAAAGTTGTTTATTTAACTTTTGTGAAAGTTGTGAATGGTGGTTTTATTAATTTGGTTAAAAAATGTGGCATAGGATATTATTTTTTTCGGTTACATTTGTCATTTTAATGTTTTTTTTCTTAAAAATCATTTTTTATTGTTATTTATTATTTTTAATTGGAGTATCTTATATATTTGTTTGTACGTATTTGTTTATTAATTTGATTTTTTTTGTTGATGATTGAAACTTTAATTAGTATTTTTTAATAATAATAAGTATAATTGTTTAAGTTTTGAAATAGTAGTTATTTAATCTCTAAGTTTAAATAGTACGGAACTATTAGCATGTGTTCGAGTTATACTAATGGATTAGTATAAATTAGACTAACTTATATATTGGTTGGTACGTGTGTTTTTATCGCTGTATTTATATGTTATGCATCTTTTATAATGGCCAATGTGAATTTCGTACAATGTCTCGTGTAATAGCTTAGTATGATATATATTTTTCAAATTGATATCGAATATTATTTAAATATCAATTATAAATGAAAAGACAATGTGTTGGTTTTATTTAAGGTAAATAACGAAACTGTAATACATATTTAAAATATGTAATATTTTAATTTATACATTTCTATTTTTATTGCAGATCGTACGCAACGCGAATATACTCGATGATGGTTTGTTGTTTGTAGTGATTGTGGTGATACGTTGAGACGACATTCTTCTGGAACATATATTCTTGCGAGATCAACTGGGCCCACCATTTTCTTGAAGTGTCGTCTGCAGGTTTGTAGTTTTTTCTGCCAATCCTTATTTTTCATTAACTCCTTGAATAGTTTTTCTCCTATGCGATCGGGATCGTCCATTGATATTGATGCAATGGAATAATTATAAACTGCTTGACGATTTCTCAATTTCTTTATTGCGCGTTCCAACTAGTATAGTCCATAATACTTATCTCCAACTATGAAAAATTGATGAGTACCTATCATTATATCAGCATGCATATTTCCATTTGCGACCAATTTATTTAAAATATTCGTCCATCCGGTGTTAGCATTGGTAAACGTGGATATAGATTTGAAAGATATATTTGTCGCAACACGTATGGATCATTTGCCAACTGGAGAAGGTACTTGCAACTGCAATAACATACTAATGTATTGTTATTTCTTAATTTTATTTGTAAGTCGTACTATGAAATAGAGTTAGTAATTTACCAGCAGGCGAAAGCGCCGAACGCTCTATTGTTCACGAACACTGGTGTTCATCCCTTTCGCTTCTATCTTTCTTGTAGGACTTAGTGATTCAAGCTTACCAATAACATCTATCATTTAAACATTATAAGTTAATAATTTTGGATAATAATTAATTTATGAACATGTATATAGAGATGAATAACTTACCTGTTAGGACAGAATGGTTTGATTGTCTTGATTCAATTAAGTCCAAATCTGCAAATGAAAAATACGTTGAAGCTAAAGGAGGTAGCTGTGCATCCTCAGGTAGAGAATGAACATAAGTGTTCAGAAGGAATTCAATCTTCTTTTCAGTTGACACTGGACGATGCGATCCAATTGCAGGTCGAACATTGAAATTCTGTATCTTCACGATATCACCATCAACTATCCAACTGTCAGATTTCCGTTTCTCCATTTTTTGAAGAATACGCTATTGAATTTGAGCATGCATGCAGAGACCCTACAAAAAATGGTTTTTTTTTTTACATTTCACAATGAGGAAAATCGCAAGTATAGAAAAATTAAGAATTAACATTCACAGAGATGACATTAGTTCAGAAAAAGGTAGTAAACAATGCTTTCAATGATTTAAATTGATCAATAGAAACATTTAGAAAAAAAAATAGGCCAAATTTTTTTTTAAACACCTCTTCATCTATCAGCAACATGTCCTTTCAGTAAATAACACCAGTCTTAATGTTCATAGCTATCCAAGATCTGATTATTCATACCCGAATAACGCATTTGTTTAACTCCTGAGTTAGGTCTCCTAGTTTTGTATATTGCTTAGCCATTTTGTATGCCTTTAAAATGATCAAACGAAATCAGCATCATCATATTCAAAATCAGTCAACAGACGAAATCAGTATCATCAGATGTAAATGTGTAAATTAATAAAATTTTGGTCAAAGGACAACAAAAACTTGCAGAACAACAAAAAAAAAATGCAGAAAAATTACATTAGAAAGTAAACGAAGGTTCACAAAGTTGCAGAACTAAAAATAAAATGCAGAAAAGAAACTTAGAGAAATAATATAACAAAAACTTGCAGAACAACAACCAAAAATCCAGAAAAATAACTTGCAGAACCCAAAAAAATGCAGGAAAAAAATTTGGATGTAAATTTGTATTATTTTTTTTATTTTTATTTTTTGCAACGGTAAAAAACGCAGAACAAACGATTGCAGGAACAATCGATTACTGAGAAATTTTTTTAGTAAAAAGGTTCAATACATCAGAACAAAAACTTGCAAAACAACAAAAAAAAAATGCAGAAAAATTACTTGCAGAAACAAAAGATTGCTGGGGAAAATTAATCAGTTCACTTTTTTTTTTGGACAAAGGACTTCCGTTAAAAAGTAAACGAAGGTTCACAAAGTTGCAGAACTAAAAATAAAATGCAGAAAAGAAACTTAGAGAAATAATATAACAAAAACTTGCAGAACAACAACCAAAAATCCAGAAAAATAACTTGCATAACCCAAAAAAATGCAGGAAAAAAATTTGGATGTAAATTCGTATTTTTTTTTTTTTTTTTGCAACGGTAAAAAACGCATAACAAACGATTGCAGGAACAATCGATTACTGAGAAATTTTTTTAGTAAAAAAGATTCAATACATCAGAACAAAAACTTGCAGAACAAAAAAAAAATGCAGAACCAAATCTTGCAGAAACAAAAGATTACTGAGGAAACTTACTTGAGAATGGAATGATGAAGCATAGACGAGTTGAAGAAGATGTAGAAGCAAACACCCATTCAAATAGACGTCTTCGAGCAATGATAATGACTATATTGCAATTAATTGTCAATCAATGAAATTGAGAAGAAGGAGAGACTTCTGTTGGAGAAGATGGAGAGACGGCGCTTGGAGAAGAAGGAGAGACGGCGCTCAATGAAGAAGCCAGGGAAGAAGAAAACTGGGCTGCTATTATTTAGCTGGGCTGTTATGCAAAATCGGCCCAATATTTTAATTTAATTACTTGATATTTTAATTTAATTACTTGATGATGATGTGGCTTAACCACAATGAATCTCTTAAAATTGTGAGAATTAAGTTGTTAATTGCTGACGTGGAAGAGTATTAGAAAGTTTTTTTTTTATTATCTTTCTTATCGTTCATATATATATTTAGATTTAGATTAGATTTTATTAATCAAATTATTTTAAATTTAAATTTTTAATGTATTTTAAACACTCATGTTTAACTATTATTTTTGAATCATGAAAATAAATTATAATTATGTACAACTAACTTGACTAAAATATATATTAGCTACAATTTATATACCTTATTTTTACTTTTTTTTCATTGTTTCTTTAGTTAATATTCCATCAAACAATTTCTAGTATTACTATGATTTATTTTCCTATTTTCTTAAGTTCTCATCTTTTTTTAATTTTTGCACCCCAAATTTTAATAGAATTTCCTTATTAATAATTTGATGAGTGCAAAATTTAAATTTTTATATTGTTAGGGTGCAACTTAAATGAAACGAAAGTTGGAAGTGCATAAGGATCTTTTGAAAAATTCTAAAGTTCTATATGGATAAAATAAAATATTAACTTACAAAGAAATGGATATAACCCAATAAAATGAAAAAACACTTAAACACAACATATCAGAGATAAAATATGATAAAACAAAACTTAATATAAAAACAACAAAGGATAAACATATGGTTAATAACATAATTACAGTTTCAAGTTTGCACGTGTTGCTTTTTGGTGTCTCATGTTTAAATTGTTACCAACAAGTGTCTTGGGTTTCGATTTTATTGATTTTTTTTTATTTGACGGATTTTGGTCAAATTGTTCTATAAATCATTAGCAAGAGTATTTAAAGAAGAGCAAAGAACAAAATAGCGCTTATACTTCCCTTTAACTTATGTCAATTAGTGTATACATACGGTGAAATTGAATAATTTATACCAAATTAAAGTTCAATTTTAACTTAATTGACATAAATATACATGAATTGAAAAAAAAACTCATACTCAAATCCCCGTGAAATTTAATAGAAAAAAACGGATGAAAACCAAAAAGTAATGAAAATAAAACTTGAACACCTAATAGCAACCAAAATGAAACATGAAATGCTTATTAGCAACAGTTTAAATCTAAGACATACATCTAAAAGTAACATGGTGCAAATTTATGATGTGATTAGATTTTTAACCCTAAAATATATAGATTTGAGAAATGGTTTGAAAATGCTTAAAAAGTTGGTAATAATCAAATACCATTCTTTTGGAATTTCTTTTTAGGTAGATGGTTTGATTCAAGAGACTGGTGGTGCAAAACCAGTGAAAGAACATGTTAGGGACTGATAAGTTCAAGGGTGGAAGGAAATGAAATTGAATAAATAAATAACATGAACTTAAGGATGGAATCAAATCCAACCCTATCTCTGTTATTTTACATGTAAACATGAAGAATCCTTGTCAAGGACAGGGGAGCTACATATGTTACAACAAGGGAACATTATAAGACAAAGGAGCACCAACTACAAAGCCACAAACCAGAGATGAGAATCAACTTGAATATCAGGCGCCTTCGCCCTTGTAAGGGCCAGAACCAGAAGATTCGATATGGTGATTGGCCCCGGGTAACAAAACAAGCTGCCCTTTGGGAACAAAAGATCTCTCTAGGGAAATAAGGGTCAGCTCAAAAGTGCAAGAATGAAGCTCCTTTGGCATTGAAATGAATAGCAGCATCTACTTCAATCAATCATCACTGTCACCACTGATCTCAAACACTGGACATCTAATCGGTGAAGAGTCACTCCTCAACCCTTTAAATTTACCACTTTTGGATTGCCGAAGGGAACTTACAGTTTCCTGACCTGGCGAAATCCCAAGACTGTATGATGCCATGACGATCCGTTTTCCAACTTTGCTCTTTTCATTGAACGATCTTGGAGGTGTCTTCACTGTAAAATCTGCTGAATTTGCTAATTTTGGCTTCCTGCGAGGATTACTACATTTTTGTTTTACTTTGGCCCGACTTTGAACAGCTCCAGATTTAACAGCGTGGCTAGAATGATTACTAGTCTCAGTGAAACTCGTGAAGTATTTCTTGATAAGGCCTCCAACCGATACGTCTGAAGAAGTAGTAGCACTGGAGGCCTCATAAACCATTTTGTTGGGAATCGTCCCATCTTGATTGTCATTTGCAGCAACACACTCAACTGAAGGCATCAGATCAGCGTGAAGAAACCATGCTCCTCTTGTGCCAAGAAAAGCATATTGTATAGGCATTGAATCAGGTAGGTGATAAAAGCGTGATCTGATGTTTACCTGCAGCCAGTTTTAACCAACATTTACATGTCATGTTTACACTTAAAAGAAGAGACTTTAGAAGTCATTAACCAAACACTTACCATTACTCCATGGACCCTGATTGCTCCAGCTTCTGGAAAACAGCCAAAGTGCTCTGTCTCTAGTGTCCCTACACAACATGGCAATCCAATCAACACAAAATCAAGAAAAAAGCATATGCATAATAAAGCAAAGCAGTCATAACTATGAGCAAGCCCTTCAACACAATGTAGAAACGTGCATTAAGATTCAAAAGAAATTAGTTAAAAAGTTCAGACACGTTGCTAGGGCAGTTCGGTCAATCCCACAAAGTACCACTTAGGACCAAGAGGAAATATATATGATAAAAATAGAGGCTTGGAGATGATAATCTATTGTAAAGCATACAGTGAAGACCAATTCAAGAAATTATATATTTGCTACAAGAAAAGTATTGAAGGATCTGCACTACAAAATTCACTCACGCAAAGTAATCAGCAAATGTGGCTCATCCTCTGCTGAAACTGATCGATGATCCAATAATGTTATGATGACAATGGGGTTAATGGCTGTGGTGGAAAAGAAAGTAACTATGTATAGTTTAGATATTCACTTGTGTTGGTTTAGCATTGTGCTTCATCCAGAAACCAACTCAATGATTAAAAACTCCTTTACATTGTGTAAAAATGACTGTTCACCATTGCATTTACCACTTTGTATACAATAGTTCTACTTATACTGATTATCAGCTTCAAGATCAATTCTTGTTACTTATTTTAACATTAATAATTGGGTCCTGCAACTTCTCTAACCAACAATCGATCAATCAGTCAGTTAACGATAGACGATAGGCCCTCAGCAGAAATACAGAAAAAGGACAGTCCCAGCCATCGAGAAGGAATTGAATCAATGTGGTTCAAGATTGAAACTTTTGAGCAGCAATGGAGGCTACACCAAAATTAAACAGAGTGCATCAATAGCAACCAAACATCGACAAGTTCAACGTAATTAAATCTAAATAAATAAATATGAAACGCCTATAGAATCACGAACACCCAAAGCAACAGAAACGGCCGAATGTGGATATCAATCTGGAGTCGGAAGGGAAAGAGATGACAAGAAACAGAAGGGCGATTACTCTTGAAGTCCGCAGCCGTGATAATAGGAGGAACCGTTAGAGCTAAGCGAGTTCCAATATTGGTTTCCGTGAAGACGGCTACTTCCGCCGCCGCCAGCGCCATTTGATTTTGCGGAAGCTACGTGAGTGAGACAGTATCTGTTGCAAGTGGCAACCCAAGTTACCTACCCAACCATGTTGCCGCGCCTTTCTTTGATTTCCTCCTCGTACAGTTCGATTTAGGGGTGCAACTAAGTCGAGCCGCTCAGTAGAAATTCGAATTTGAATTCCTAAATTTTGAGTTTAGTCAATTTTTTGTTTTAAAGAATTTGATGCAGGATCATGGTGGGATAGAAGTATAGTAATTTGTTGAACTCATTATCAATAACTGAATGTAAAATTCGGTCAACAATGTTTTAAATAGAAAACCCTAATTTATGAAATAATAAAAAATAACGAACAAGTCCCGACTAAATTGAAAACTATAAAAAAAAAGACCAAAATAACATAAAAAACGCGATTTTGATTCCTCATATGATGAAATTTGGCCAAAAAGCAGCGCAGTTCACGGCGTAGCTGTGATTTTGGACCGGAATTTCCACCCGAAAAGCACTATTCACGTGCTAAAATCCGAACGTTCGCCAGAAAAACACTATTCACGACCAAAATCTTCAAAACTACTCGATTCCGTCTGCATCAGAATTAAGTACGAGTTTATTTATATTTGACTCGAGAGACTTGTGAGCATATTCAATTTTTTTTGTCAAAAGAACATTCAAGAAGAGTTTGAACTTGAATTTATTCGAATTTTACATATGTTATGTACACATCCAACTCAAAGAGTTTAAGCTCAAATAGAATCTGTCAAGTTAATTCAAATTTATCAGATATGCGACTTAATTAAATTCCAAGTTCGGTTAAGGTACCACCAGCAGTTGTTGTCTAGTGGTTGAGAGTACTGACTCCCATGTGGTTTGGCTCCGAGGTCACGAGTTCGAAATTATTGGTGGGTTACGTTGACGGGGCGGCTGTGTATGAGTATGATATGCTCGCAAATGAACACGAAAGTCCAAACATTACGTAACGGGATGAGTCTCTACATTGTCTGTCCATTCTTTTTCTTTAGAAAAAAAAAGTTCAGTTAAGATGTTATTCTGTTGATGGCCTTATTGGGCTACGGGTCCATATCTTTATTTTAGACAGCTAGGGCCCGGTCCTCAAAGGAAAATCACCAACCGGTTTATGGCCAGTCGAGAAAGTGTAGACCGTCTAATCTACAAAAAAGGAGCGAACTCCACTTCATTTACAGACACTGCGTATGCTTACTGCTCTGATTATCAATGGCGAACACTCTTCCTCTCGGTGTCACAATCTCCGCACAGGCACACAGAAATTCCTCTACGTCGGTGAATTCTGACAGGCCATCCCGCCACTCTCCCGCGTCACTTCATCCTCGCAGAAAAGGTAAAAAGTTCCTCAGTCGTGAAAGTTTTGCTACTTGGCTTAATTGAGACCAATTATGAGTTTGTTCTTGAGGAATTGGAGATTCCCTGAACTAAAGAAATATTCTATTGGTGGATGATGGACTGATTTTAAGCTCGTATGCACAGGAAATTTTGCGTTCTTAGTTAGTAGTTGATTATTATACTAAAAGAATCTGTGTTGAAATTAAATTTTGTTAGAGAAATGCTTTACACTAAACTTTATTTCACGGAATTTAACTCATAGGTGCAGATTCTGCAGCGGGGAATCTCCAGAAGCTGAACGTGGAGGTTTCTCCTCACAGAGCTGGTAACTTCGCTCTCGAAAAGCATTGCTCTATTTAAAATAGCATGTCCCCCTTACTACATGCTTATTTATTTTGTGGGAAATAGTAATGATTATAACTGGATTCTCCTGGTGATATAGCCGTGGTGCTGTAAGATATGCCTCTTCAATAGATTACTTGTCCTTTTATCTGGAAAATGTAGTAAGCTGAAGCCTAAATATATTTTTCCTATGAATGCTTGGTTCTTATTCTTAAATCTTACAGTTTCGGCTGTGCGGTTGATGAGAATAGAGTTTGGTGGTGCCTTTGCTGATCTTTTAAATGAGAGAGGAAAAGGTTCTGGGGATAATGAGATGGGTTATGTAGAAAGGACTCTTGGATTTCGCACACGGGATTTGGATGCTCGTGATCTTCGACTGGTATCTCATTTCCTATTTATTTACTTTCATCTTACAAGTTATAGGGCCACAAATTCTAAAGACTACTAAAACACAGTAAAAACTTATATTATATGTACTTTACAAAGTGAATTATAGAGTTCAAATCATCTGAAAGGTTCAGGAAATATTGTTATTGCACGTTCTATTGTTACAGTTTTGTTATAGCAGATTCTGTATTCTCTAGGTTACTGATGTTGTTGGAGGAACCATCCGTTGGAGAAGGTTTCTCGATCACTTGATTATGTCAGTATGCCATGACAAGAATGCATTTGCAAGCATGGAACCTCTTCTATTGCAGGTTATTCTCTCTGCTGATTGTTGCTTTGTATTTTGTTGCATTTGAAACTTGTCGAGAGTTTTAATCAACAAATGAATATATTATATAAATCTTTGGTACTAAAAATTAGTATAAACTATCAAGTATCAACATTTACTTAACGACAACACTTATCGTAATAATGCTGGCCATTTTCTGTAAGAATGGATGAAATATCCCTGCTATGTTTCATGCCACATCTAAAATTAGGAAACAAACAGGTTTATGAATCTGGAGAATGAATATGTCATGACGTTTTGTGTCATCCAATAATGCTTCAGTTCGTTCTGTTCACATTTTGTGCAGAAATAGTTAAAAAAATCCTTAATTTTCTTGTAGATTCTACGCATTGGGGTATATGAGATTGTCAAGCTAAATATGCCTTCGTATGCTGTTGTAGATGAGGTAAGTTTACAATTCTGTGTTGCCCATCACTTGACAGTAGTAGTCATACACTCAAAACGCAGTAGTGGTCTAATGGCTTTGCCTGAAGATATTATGTTGCAACTGTGACAAGATGGATCTCATTTTCCTTTTATCGTTCAATTGACTGATGATGGCGGTTGGTAGGGGATGGATCTGAGTTTTGGTAGCTCCACAATCGAAATCTCTTCCATGGAAATTAAGACCATATATGAAAGAACAATATATATTTGCATGCCAAGCTTGGCTGGTGCAATGGGAGTTATGTGTTAAAAAGACCTTCAGTTTCTTGTCACCACTGATGATCAAATGTTGATTTCATTTTTTGATTGATTTTCTTCCTTTATTTAAGTTGGTTAAATGTTAGACACTAAAATAAGTGGCAGAATGTCAGGCTAGCTAAGGTTGCTCTCAGACCTGGTGCTGGTAACTTGGTCAATGCTGTGCTCCGGAAGCTTATTTTGCTGAAGGTAGGTTATTTTCCGTTTATTATGACATAATAAACTTGGACAGATTATGATCATTTAAGCATTTTAATTTTAGGAGAGTAATTCGCTTCCACTGCCCAAACTAGAAGGTGATCACCGTGCGCAGGCACGTGCTCTTGCGACTCTCTACTCTCATCCAGTGGTAAGTTTATGACTTCTTTATCTCTATGACAGTAATACCTATTGGTCATATGGGTCAACTTGGTGAACAGATAACCATAACTCTTCATTTTCATGATTGTCAAATAACTTGCTCACCAATCCAGATTTTTAATTTGGGGTGTATTAGTAAGGGACGCTTGAAATGAATAAGTGATCCGTTTTCCTGTTGTACTAAGAAAAAGGAAGGTTGACTTTCAAATCAATAGACATATGATTATATTAGCATGTCGTGCGAGTAGAATATTCTCTGCATAAAACATTATTCAGATTTCAGATTAATGTTTTCTTCTTAATATAACTTCCCCTTGCAACATTCTGTCAAATTGTCAATAGTGGGTTTTTGCTTCTATAGTTGGGGTAGCAGCTTATACCTGTTAAAACTTAAAAAAGAGAGCAGATCGAATTTACTGAGTTAATCATGCCGATGTTAAATTCCCTAGTGGATGGTAAGGCGCTGGACAAAGTATCTTGGGCAAGAAGAAGCAATAGAGCTGATGACATGGAATAACACTGAGCCCAGTTATAGCTTAAGGTATCTTTCTTCATTTACTTACTTTTTCTTGTTTACTTAGTTATTGACAGTGACATGCTTGACGTTTAACTCTACATACTAATTCAGGGCAAACATTGGGAAAGGCATAACACGGTCCGAACTTGTCAGACAGCTAAGTCTGTTGGAGGTGATTAAATTCTTCAGTTTATGACAAATTCATAATGACACTCCCTGCATGAACGTACTTGAATTTCTACATTCAGGTTCAGTAATGATCTTTTCCTAACCAAAAAAAGAAAAATTAGATCTGCTATTGTTGAGCTCAAATATTATTCAATGACTTCTTTTGGCAGTATGCTGGTTTTAGCATTTAAAATGATAAAACAAGGGATGCTCATGTAAAGAAGCCCCTTTTAAGTTTTACCTCTTAGTAAGTGATTGATGCAGAAGTTTCATATGAAATATCCTGAGAAAAACATGTAAATAAACGGTGATGGCCTTGGGGTTGTACAATTTCAATGGTGGGATAGACACTAGAAAGAGGAGTAGACGTGTAAGGTTATTGAGGAACAGGAGACATCCCTTTACTGAAATTCTATGGTGATTATAGTTACTCTCTTCTTTGGTTTATCTTTTGCTTCTTTCCCCCATATTGATCTTCTTGCACTTTCTAGGTGCCTTGTTAGTGATATAACAACTTTACAATTCAAAAAGATCATTCTCTCTTCGTGACCAGACTTATTGTTATTGTATTCGATACCACCCTATTGGAAATGGAAGAGCTTATGAAATTCCTTTTCAGTTGATCTTGCCTCTCATTGGATGCATTGAACTGTTCCTCTAGGTACCATATGAGTTGTCCTTGCATCTGCATGATTTCATCCGAATCAAAACAGGGCTGCAGGTATTGCTACTATAAAATTTATGGTAACGTTGTTCTTTACTACGCTGATGGCATTGTTTCTTGAATGGGGGTGTCCTTCGACTACTTCTATGGTTATAAGAACTACTAGAATTGCATACATCAGTGGAAGCTTCAGCTTAATAGAGTAGCTGGAGACATCATAAGTACATTCTCAAAAGGGACTGAAACTACATACACAACCTAGTCTAACTGAAACGAACCAGACGGTTCTCTTCATACCAGTTGACAACTTTGGACCTGTTGGTTAATAAAAGCCAATCAAAATTACTTTTGATGATAAAATGTGAAGAATTGACCCTGCTTTATTTACTTTTGGAGGCAAAATTGTGAAGAGTTGACCCTGCCAATTTTAATAGACAATAGTTTAGGCAGCAGTTATTTGTATGGCTATTGTGCTTGATGATCAATAAGAAAATTGTAGTAGAAGAAAGTTGAAGGCTGTTTGATCTTCAAGGGGATTACACAGCTTAAAGATAATTAATTTAAAATAACTTATTTTTCTGCTCTTTTGTTCTTTAAAGGTAATCATACAAGCTGGATTGCTTAAAGAGGGTATTTGTGCTGTTCAAGATGAGAGTGCAGGTAAAATTTGTAATACACATGGAATACCATCTCCATTTAGTAATAGGCTTCCTTAGCATTCTAAGGTTTCATTCAACTAGAGAGCTCCTTTCTTCCTTATTAATCAATAACGACGCTTAGAAGTTGATTTTGATTGATTTTTAGGGATGGTAGTGTCTGTTTTGGATCCTCAACCTGGTGAAAACATAGTTGATTGTTGTGCTGCCCCTGGAGGAAAGACTCTTTACATTGCATCCCAACTGAGTGGCCAAGGTAAATATTTTTACCTAAATAACCACCTACATTCAGATGTATTTTTCCGGTAAGTTATGTTCTTTTTTAGCTCCCTTTTATTATTATAAGTAATAATGTGCTCATCTAGAAAGAACATCCTCTTATTTTCAGATGTAAGTATAAGGTTTTGTGCTTGCCTAGCTGTGTTAGGGTTTTGTTGATCCAGAAAGAACAGTGTAATCTCTTTAGAATGATTATGTATAAGTGCTTATTTAGTGTTCATGTGGGAGGCGATCTTGTTTATCCCACATTATCCTCATATTCCAATGTTTTTTGGAAAATAAACATGAAACAATCCTAGAGATTAATCATCAGGGCAAACTCGTTGAGTAAATGTGATATTCTTGGGAATGTGAGATTCCGGAAGTGTTCCCCACTCAAGTAAGCCGATAATGTGAAGGTTAATCATATATCTTAGATTGATATGCTTAGAATTTAAGATGATTCATGGGAATAAAGAGTAATATTTTAATAAAAGAATATACAAAGTTCAAGAAGATCAATCAAGAAAGATGTACTCTTCTATCGTGATTTGTGAACATAGTTTCTAGTATGTTCTCAGTATTACGGCAACCAAAACCTTGTTACAGGTAAAGTGTGTGCAATTGACATAAATGAAGGGCGGGTAAGAATTCTTCAAGAGGCAGCAAAATCGCACCAAGTTGATGGTGTCATCACAACTGTCAACATGGATCTTCGTAATTTTGCAGTAAGTCAATTTCCCTTCTTGAGGTATTTGTATTTGCATGTTCATAATTCTGTGAAACTTCAGCTGACTGCATACCTCACTTTGTTTCAGGATAACAACCCAGCAGAGTCTGATAAGGTTTTACTGGATGCTCCTTGTTCTGGACTTGGTGTCCTGTCCAAGGTAATTACATCTCTTCATTGAACTCAAGTAACCAAAAATAACAAGTAAGTTTAATTGTTCTGTGCTTCTTCTTTTTTTCTTTCTTTGAAGAGGGCGGATTTGCGTTGGAATAAAACATTGGAGGATTTGGAGGAGCTCAAGAGTTTACAGGATGAGCTCCTTGACGCAGCTGCCAGGTCAGATCAGCATCAAATTACTCCCTCTCCCTCTCTTTACTTGCTTTATATTTATGAACTAAACAGTGGATTTTTTTAGTATAGTTCCATATCTGCGGTTACTGTTAAAGAAATTCACATAAATTGCTAGATAGCATTAGTATGCTATTTTTGAGAGCGATGCGGATGCGGTCTTGAAAAGACAAGATCTTACATCGATAAACTCTGATGCTTTCTTATGTTCACATCAGGTTGGTTAAGCCTGGTGGTGTTTTAGTATATAGTACTTGCTCCGTCGACCCTGAAGAGAATGAAGACAGAGTTACAGCATTTCTTCAAAGGCATCCGGTATGTTACTGTCTATGGTTGCACTGTCCAAATTAGTTCTGGTGTTTTAGTCTGCTGGGTTTCGGAAGTTACACTCTTTCCAAAATCATATGAAACTTGATATACATTACCAAAGCGCATATCGGGATGGACTGTTATTCTTTTATCAAGAAATATTGTTTTTTTTTTTCTAGAAATTTTTAAGATTGTATTTTTTGTGTCAGGAGTTCACTATGGATTCTGTTGACAAGTACGTCCCGCATGAGTTTGTAACAGAACAGGGCTTCTACTTCTCCAACCCGGTTAAACATTCACTCGATGGGGCCTTTGCAGCTCGTCTCATTCGATCTTCATAGTTAGTACAAAACCTATCTACCCTTATCTTAATTTTGTTGCAATTAGACCTTTAACTAACCTACTACAATTGACAGGTGCGTGCGTGAATGGTCATCGTGTTATTATCTGTAAAGATATGCTCGAGGGTGACAATAGAAAGGGTTTTCCCCTGATTGAGTGAGCTGAATAGCTAGCTGATCATAGAGACTGCTTGGTCTTGGATGCAGCATATCTCAATGAGCAGCTTAAGACAATGGTGATCCATGCTCAAACAAATGCACTGCTGACTGGAACTGCCACATGTCAAATGGTGATTGGTTCGCCCTCTTGTTCTTCAATGTGTAGAGCTCTCTATGACGTATTGCAGAAATGGATGGTATGCTGCTCCTTATTTTGGTCGTGGTGAAGGAAGAGCAGCGACTGGTTTTGTACTGAAATTTGATACTTATTTATAGCAAAAAAATATTTTGAGGGCAGATCCATCAACACTTCATTTTCTCCATTCCTTCTAAAGATGCTATTTAAAAAAAAAAAAAATCTAATAAGTGTGAGATAGTTGTTATAATAATAATATTAGTTTGGTTAAACACGAAACCTATACAAGAATTACACGTCTGGTGGTAATTCGTAGTTGGGTCCATAATAATTTAGGAGCAGCTTGCGGGTTGTATCAAATATGCCTACACATGTAGTCATGTTCAACCCACAAGTTTTAATGGGTCAAATTTTCAAGATTATAACTCAATTAAGTATACCGAGTCAACCCGGATATTTGTTTTTGGATCCGCTTCATTTAATTTTGGGGAGTGATACAACCTCCGAATCCCAAGTCCCAACATCCGAGGGACTCCGAATGTGAGACAGGGGCATTTATCGTAATAATTGTCAAGTGTAGTGGCATATTTAAAGACAAAAACAGCTTGAGGTTGGTCAGAGTCTAACTGTCGGACTCTTTATCATTTCTCTTTAATTTTAGAGCGGTGATAGGGAGTCCAATTTTAGAAATTCCTATTATATCTGATCGTGTTAGAGTGGTAATAAGTGTAATTATTGTCCAACTATATTTTCTCTCATAATTGGAATGCATCTGTCGGAATTTATATCATTTTTGTCAAGTATTTATAAATTATATATATATAATTACAATTAAACCAAAATAGTCTTATATAATAAGTGAATATATTTTGAAAATATTAAGTATTGATTTTTGTTATATATAGGAAACCAAACTTCTAGGTATTTGTGAATTTTTATGAGTCTTAAGATTTATTCTTTTATTATTTTAAACATCTACTACTTAAAGTTAAAGTGTGACTTTCAGTCCAGGATCAATTCAGTTAGTTAGGGAGTTTACTTTGGCATGAACATGTGTCATTGTCAGGCATAGTCACCTAGTTTAGAAGATTATGTCTAACATGAGTCTAGGTCAGGGCGATCCATTGGATTGACCAATTGAGATATGACTTATTTATCGTTTTGATTGGCTATTAAGAGCCATTGGACTCGCCTAGATCCAAACTCGTTCCAAACATGGTCTCATAGACTAGGTGACCAGATCTGACACATGATTAAGTCAAGACGAATCGAGATATAACTAACTAATAAGCAATACTTTAGAAAGTAGTAACTCCAAATAATAATAATAATAAAAACGATTATAAAGCTTCTATAAATCACTACGTAATAGTTTTTTTTTTTGTAGCAAAAAGAAAATAATATTAGAACAGAAAAGTTGCACCGATTCAAAACGAATCGGTTCAACTGAAGTCCAAAACAATCTAGTCGCTACTTCTAATTAAACGAGGCTCGCAGGCACCCACAATATCTTTCAAAGTACACAATGTATGACAAAATTGGATTTTTGCTGGACACCAATCCTAGCAATCGCGTCCGCAACCGAATTTGCTTCCCGGTAGATGTGTCGTATTTTGTATCTTCTAAACCAAAGTAAAAAATTCCTGCAATCCAAAACAATGGGCATAAGTTTCAAATTGGAGTAGGAACTATCCGAGATAAGTTGTTGCGCAATCAAACCATTTGTTTCAACATGCAACGACTCAATGCTCAAGTTAAGAACAAGGGAGATCTCATCTCGAATAGTTCAAAGTTCCGCAGCAAGGCTATTAGCAATCCCAAGTTTCTAGAAAATCCGGAGATCCAGTTTCCATTAGAGTCACGAATGACCCCTCCCGCTCCAACTTTCCCTGAATTTCAGTTGAAAAACCTAAAATATATATTTTTTGACCTATTGGTCAAAATGACCAATAGGTCAAAAATTCATAACTCAAACCCGACCCATTGAAGGGTCGTCAAGGGTCACATATGGGTTGCATCGAAAATTGAGATGCCTATAATATATGATTAATTATCAAATTTTCAGGTAGTCAAACAAATTGTTAATAAAAGTTTATTTTTTATATTTTGGTAGCTTAACAATCTTATGTATATAGTTTGGACCTTTCTACAATGCTCTTGGAGCACCATACTTTTGCCACTAATTTTTTATTTTTCTATTGCCCTAAAGGTGAACCCCATAGGGAAATTGATATTATTAATAGTATGATACACATCTTAGGTGTAGTTAAAAAAATTCATACTTTTTCATACTTTTTAAAGTTTTAGTTATGTTACAATTAAGTCCACCATAATATTAAAAAAACCAAAAGCATGGTGCTCCCAAAGCATAGTAGAAAAATCCAGTTAGTTTAATAGTCTCATTAGGTTTTTGTCTTCAAGAAAGTTATCCAAATTTATTTGGGTTGTAGAAGAAATACTAACTAAAATTTATTTTTGAACTTAATAGTTGTCTTTATCACGCGTACAACATAAAGGTTCTACGCTGATTAAATGGGACAAATTGTCCCCATTTATTGCTGATTTTTTTTAACAAAATATTTATGTACTAGTTTTGCGCTTTACGCAGTATATCAAATATTTACGAGTTGAATTGTTTTGAAAGATGATTGATCGACAACTCTAAGAGCTCAACCATCAATTTAAAGTAAATATAGAGTTACGTCTTTATAGATATGTTTGAGTACTAAAAATTCATTTAATAAATTTTATTCTGATGAGTTTAGTAGTAGTCTTGATGTATTAGTGAAATGAGAAAAGATGAGAGATTTAACATATTAAATGAGTTATGATAACTTTTGGTGAAACTTTTTCAGACATGGAACCGTATCACATTTGATCAAATTTATCTGCTTTTGAAGCTAATAGATGTCGTTTTCAGCAATAAATAACATCAAAAATAACCTGCGAAACAGTATGGGTAATCAACTTCTGAATGATTTTTTTGTGACTTTTATTGACGCGGATATATCTTGAGATTAATAATGATATTATACCGAATCATTTAAAAAAAATGTTGTTTTTTATACATAGTAGTAATTAGTTTTGTTGTCAAAATATTACAATTTAATATAATATATTATAATATGACTTTATGTATTTTTTTAATCATTTTTACTTTTATAACTACAAGAAAACTTGCGATTTTTTTTCTATTCAAATTGTCATCCATTGTTAAATTCCTGCGGCATACACTACATTGTTTAAGGTAATTTGTTCTAGTAGTTTGTGTTGGATCACGGCAGGAGCTCCGGTTACGGTGACGGATTCCTTAGCTCCTCGCAATCCTGCAGAAGGGGAATAGAGGGCAGTGACCCAGAATCCCTCTCCGATGCTTAACGTAAGTACGGCGGCCACAGAGCAAGCAAGCAATATTTGTGTATGTATAAAAACGTAACCCTAATCTGGGATAACTTCCCTCCTTTTATAGAGGAAAGGCTATCCCAGTTACCTGATTGGGCGGTTGGATTGTGATCCACTATCCCACATATCTCGCCGTATATCTTGCCACGTATCTTGCACAGTTATTCGTATCCCACATATCTCGCCCATTATACCACTACTGTAATCGTGGCGAGATTTCCGGGATTGTGCTCTTACTGGCGAGTCTCGATCATTATCGGAGACTCCCAAGTTACATCGTTGAGGATTCGGTGTCGGGGAGTGGTGTCAACTCCCACATCGGGACCGACTACGTCCAGGTCCGATATCTTCGGGGCTCTCCCCTATCGGAGCCATACTTGCTCGGGGCCATTCAATGTCGGGGCCTCCTTCAGTCGGAGCCCTTAGCCTTCCAGCAGCCCAGCTCCTGGCCCACCAGGCCTAGTCGCCGTTTGCCAATCGTTAGGGGGCCTAACGGCCTTCGCCATGGCCCATCATTTGCCCCCAAGACGTGAGGGACTTATAGTACGTCGCGTCTTTCAGTATCGGACCCCTCCACATCTCAGTCGGGGGTCTTTATCTGAAACGCTGGAGGCCATTGCCCTACTTCTGTCGGAGGCCTTTGCCTTGGATCTCTTCAAGATCCTTTGGGATCCTGCTTGAATTCGAGGGGTTTTCTTGATCAGACCAGCATTAAATGCTGATAGGAGGTGAAGGAACGTTTCGGGTTTCGCATGCCTGCTTTCTGAAAAAGCGCTTTTCAACCACCCGGTACGTCATTACTCTTGTCTTATCTGCCCCATGCGTCCTGACGGTTCAAATTGAAACCGTTTCGCCTTCGTCGAATTGGCACGTTTCCCCCTTGGACGCTCATGATCGAATCGTTTTGAATTCTGTGGCTCAGATTGCCCACCTCTTCAGTTTCCTTTTCCTTCTCTTATAAAACCCTAAATCCAGACCTTGTTTTACTTTTCCCTTACTTCTTCTTCTCTGCGATCCCAAGAACCCTAATTCTTCTCACTCCAAGGTTTCATCGGCGTTTTCAGCATCCAGATTTTCCGATCACGATCACTCCAAGGTTTCACCGGCGTTTCCAGCTTCCAAATTTTCCGATCACGATCACTTCAAGGTTTCACCGGCGTTTCCAGCTTCCAAATTTTCCGATCACGATCACTTCAACCATCATGTCTGGTAAGGTTCTTTACCTCATTACTCTTTTCCCTTTCATCTTTGGTTTTCTTAGGCTTCAATTTTCCCCTCCTTCCTTCCCTCGACGATTTTCAGCCGAGGGATCTGCTACTGTTGGCCAACCTTTCGTCTTCAAGTATCTCAAGAACACGCTTGCACCTATTAGCTACGATAGGGCCTGTATAGAGTGCGGCATCTTTGAATCCTCCTTCGGAGCCCGCTATCCCTATGAGCAATTCAATTCTCGCGAGGCCCGGATTACGCTCCCTAAAGGGGACGAGGTGTTCATCTCCCCAGGGCAGATTCGTGCGGGAATTCGACTTCCTTTCTGTCCGAGTTGGGTGGAGCTGTGCAACCACTATAAGACGTACCCCACGACCTTCTCTCCACACGCAATCCGTACATGGATTGCCTTCCAAGTGTGGTGTGATATCAATAAGGAGGACTGGAGCTATTCCCTGGAGCTCTGGCGGGTTCTCTACAAGATGACCTGCAACAAGGACGGAATCTGCTCCTTTTCCCCCCGCCAACCCGAAGGGACTGATGAACAGTATAAGGAGATGGGCTGGGACAGGAAGGTGTCCTGGAAGATTTGCAAGGAACGGGCCGTCATCTCCGATAAGGGGAACGATAATGCTAACTGGAAGGAGCAATACTTCTTCATCCAGCCTGGTCCCATCGAGTGGCCGAGGACCACCGTGGAAGCTGATCCCCCCGTGCCTTTCCGTTCATGGTCGGAGCAGACCAAGAGGGCCCTGATGCTTATCCAGGCCCGTCGTTGGGAGGAGGGTTACCAGCCCTTCGAGGCCACTTCTGTCACTGATCAGCAGCGGATTGAAATTGGGATTATGCTGATTGATCCCAAGGCTGGGGGAAAAGTTCATGATGGTGTTTCCAATGTAATTCTCTGGGTAATCTTCTAATTATTTCTTGTTTCCATTGTTTACAGCCCCTCGAACATCGCTGACCATCCGTCTGTTTCAGGAGGATACCGATGCCTCCCACTCGCTGAAGCGCAAGAAGAAGCCCTCCCATCGGAAGGCTTCTGCCCAATCGGGACCCTCTCGGAAGAAGGCGAAGACCTCCGAGGCCCCCGGGTCTGCCCCCACCTCCGAGGGGCGGACTAATGTGGATGTGGTCAAGACCGCCTTCAACGTCCGCTCCGAAAAGGAAGGTAAGGAAGTTTTTCGTGCTATAAAAAGATATAGGGAGTTGGTACCTCAAGACCTTCAAGCCTCCGACATGAAAGGACGGGTCAGGGATGTCAAAAATATCCTTCGAGGGGAAACTCCACACGTCCTCGAAGCGGGTTGTTACGACTTTTTCGGCAAAGAGAAATATATGGAGCGTTGTTTAATTTGGCACACCGATATCAAATTAATTCCTCGACTTATTCGCCCCGCTGCAGGTCCCGCGGACGTCGCCCCTGCTGCACCTGCCTCGGACTCCGCGCCTGCTGTGGAGCCGGTGGTGGAAGATGCCCCAACAGGGGCCCAGGAAGGTGCCCCAACGGAGGCCCGTGGTGAATTTGGTCGGGTGACCAGCTTGGAGGACTCCCCCTCCGATGATCGTGCTGAGGAGGAAGGCCTGACCCTCCGAGGAAAATCGAGGTCGACTCCTGCCAAGTCACCTGGTAGGAAGACGTCTCCACTTCCCGTCACGTCACCATCGTCATCCGCTCCGCCATCTTCGCCAGTTAGAGGTGGGACCCCCGAAGCCCAAGTAAGTGAAGGAGATGGAGGGGCTCGCCTGGTAGTACCTCCATTCCCCTTGGATGGAGACTACTACCAGGCCTTTTCTTCGGACCAGGGCGCCGAGCCTTGGAGACCGGTGGAGTCCCTTCGGGGGATTCCTCTATATCGGGGGTGTCAGGAGAGGAACCTGGCCTTGCACTTGGTGTCGGGCTCGATCCCGCCCTCACTGAGGCGCCCGCTTTCTCTGGAAGGGGAGGACATCGAGGCGGATATCCGGGCGATGGCCGTCCGTCGGATAGAGGTAAGTACACTTTGTTTTTATTCTCCTGGGAGTACTCCGACTTTTTAAATATTAAGCTATACCTTGCCCTCAGGAAATGGCGGACCAGGATCGCTGTTTTGGCTACATCTTGTCTCTTCGGGAGGCTTTGGAGCAAGAACGGGCCAACTCCAACCTCGAGAGCTTAACCAAGCTCCAGGAGGACTTAGCTGCCTCCGAGGCGTCAAGGCTTCGAGCGGAGGAGGGTAAAAAGCGAGCCGAAGAGCGGGTCGAAGAGGTTAGGCAACAGGCTGAGGAGGAAAGGCAGCGAGCCGAGGAAGTCAGGGCCAAGCTTGCTCAAGAGGCTCAATCCCAACACAGGCAGATTCTAAGTCTCGAGAGCTCGCTTAGGCGGGAGCAACAGGCTGCCCTGGCGGATCGGAGCCAGGCTGCCTTTGATAAGGCAGCGTTGCAAGAAACTGCAGAGCGGCTGGAGCTTGAGAAGCGGAGGGCCATCGCGGAGCTAGAGGAGGCGAGGGCGGATTATCCCGCCCAAATAACAAACGCGAAGGTCCAGGCCCTCGAAGAATATCGGAGCTCGGAGGACTTCAAAGCAGACGCGGCAAGACATTGTCAGGAGGATTTGCAGAATGCCATCCTTGATATTGTCGAAGAGCTCAATGAAACCTACGGGGACTCCATCGACTTGAGGAAGTCCAAGACTCTCGGCCTAGCCGCAGAGACGTACCTTAGCCTCCCGTCGGAGAGCTCCTCCGAAGACGCCGACGAGCCTCCTACCGATCCCTCCGAGCCTGCCCCTCCAAAGCCTTCTGAAGATTCAGCGCCCGAGGACCGAGTTTAATTTGTTAAATCTTAAGTCCTCGTACTCCTTCCTCATTTATCTCCCTTGTATCGAACCTCTTAGGCTTTCGAGCCTTTTATTACTATCTTTTTCGATTATGTTCTTCATAGCGCTTCTATCGGGTCCTGAGGACCTTAAGGCTTTCGGACGTCCAACGACGCTTTTTAATCGAACCTTAAAAACTTAAGGATTTTCGGACGTCCAATGACGCTTTTTAATCGGACCTTAAAAACTTAAGGATTTTCGGACGTCCAATGACGCTTTTTAATCGGACCTTAAAAACTTAAGGATTTTCGGACGTCCAATGACGCTTTTTAATCGGACCTTAAAAACTTAAGGATTTTCGGACGTCCAATGACGCTTTTTAATCGGACCTTAAAAACTTAAGGATTTTCGGACGTCCAATGACGCTTTTTAATCGGACCTTAAAAACTTAAGGATTTTCGGACGTCCAATGCCGCTTTTTAATCGGACCTTAAAAACTTAAGGATTTTCGGACGTCCAATGACGCTTTTTAATCGGACCTTAAAAACTTAAGGATTTTCGGACGTCCAATGACGCTTTTTAAATGTATCGAGAACAACTCAGGAATACTTTGATCAGAAGTAACTTCTTTATTGATTGATGTCTTTAACATAGCATGCACCACTCAGGGCGACTTAATTACATCTTCGCGCCTCCACGGGCGACTTATTTGTCAAACATGGCACTTCTTCAGATGTTCGCCACTAAAGGTGTTTCTTAAAACCTTGCCGTCGGGATCCTCTAACTTGTAAGCGTTCGGGGCCGGCATGCCTACGATCTTGTAAGGCCCTTCCCATTTCGGGGACATCTTGTTGATCCGATCTTGTAGGGTGAATTCGTTCCGTCGTAGGACCAGTTCTCCTGGGTAGAACTGTCGCGACTTGACCTTCCGATTGTAGTACCTGGCCGTCGCCAAACGCATCCGAGCTTGCGCTATGTCGGCCTCCAGCCGTTTTTCCTCTAGCAAGGATAACTCCAGGCGCCTTGTTTCGTCATTCGTCAAAGGTCCTATCCTGGCTCTTCCTGGACTCGTCGAGGGCTCATAGCTGCTGGTTCGATGGGATGCCACCGCGATTTCCACGGGAGCGACCGCCTCTGTTCCATAAACAAGTGCAAACGGGGTTTCACCTGTTAACCGCTTGGGTGTCGTTCGGACCGCCCACAACACGTTCTCCAGTTCGTCCAGCCATTTTCCGTCCAAAGCGTAGACCCTTTTCTTCAAGCCCTCCATCACGATTTTGTTGGCCGCCTCTACCTGCCCATTGGTCTGAGCGTGGTGGACGGATGCTGTTCGATGCTCGATACCGAACTCGTCTAGGAACCTCTCCAACTGGGCCCCATTAAACGGAGGACCATTGTCACTGATGATCACCTTCGGCACCCCATATCTCGACAAAATTCGGGTCTGAAGAAACTTAATGATATGTCCTGCTGTTGTTTTGGCTAGCGGCTTAGCCTCGATCCACTTCGAGAAGTAGTCGATCGCGACCAGCAGATGTGTGCACTGGCTCTTTGCTTTCGGAAGGGGTCCCACCAGGTCGATGCCCCACTGTGCGAAGGGCCAAGCACCCCCGATGGGCATCAAATCAGCGGCGGGAGCTGTGATATTCGAGGCATATCTCTGACACGCGTCACAGGATCGAACAAGCGCCGTTGCTTCCTTATTCATCGTAGGCCAATAATATCCCAAGTTCAACGCCTTCCTCAGGATAGATCGAGCGCCTTCGTGACAGGCTGCGACTCCTTCATGCAATTCTCTCAGAATCCGAGTCGTGTCGGGTTCGGCCACGCATTTCAAGAAGGGCGTCGAAAGCAGACCCTTCTTGTATAACTGGTTGTCCACCATCGCGTAATTAATTGACATTCGTCGTAATCGCTCCGCTGCCACTTTATCTTCAGGAAGTGCCCCCGTCGTTAAGTACACAATTATCGGGGTCATCCAAGTGGATTCCTTCTCTGCCCCTGTCCCGATAGCGCACACCTCCGACGGATCGGTGGTCGATAGAATCACCTTCTCCAGGAAGTGTACCTTCCGACTCTCTTCCAAAGGTGCCCCCAAGGCATATTTGCTCAAGGCATCAGCTTCCACATTCTCTTCCCTGGGAATCGCCTCGATATCAAAGCTTTTGAAGCTTTCCTTCAAGGTTCTAGCCTCTTGAAGATACTTCTTCATGACCGGATTCTTTGCTCCATACTGCCCCCGAACCTGATTTACAATCAGGCTAGCATCACACTTCACCTTCAAATGTTTAATTCCGGTGCCCTTTGCGATTTTCAGCCCCGTTATGAGAGCCTCATATTCCGCCTCGTTATTGGTGGCTCTAAATGTTAGGGCCAATGCATATCGAAGTGGCTCCGCCCCGCCTGGCGGAATCAATACGAACCCCGCACCCGATCCGTCCGAGCTTGAGGAGCCATCCGTGTACAACTCCCAGGTGTTCTCTTTATTTGGCTGTTCCGACTGCCCTGCCGTCGGGGCCTCTTCAGTATTCCCGGTTGCCCCCTCTACTGTTTCCGTTGCTTCAGGATCGGGAATAGTAGATTCAACTATAAAGTCGGCCAATGCCTGCCCTTTGATAGCTGTTCTCGGAGCGAAATGAATTCGAAACTCGCTAAGTTCCACGGCCCACTTTACTAGTCTCCCCGACGCATCGGGCCGGTTCAAGAAGTGTTTCAATGGCTGATCAGTCAGCACCGTAATTTCATGCGCATGGAAGTAGGGTCGTAACTTTCGAGCAGTAATAATCAACGCAAAGAGGTACTTCTCAATCGGAGGGTAATTCATTTCACTCTTGGCAAACGCCTTGCTTACATAATAGACAGGAATTTGATTGCCCTCGACAGCTTTAACTAGAACAGAGCTTATTGCAAACGAAGAAATAGCCAAATAAAGATAGAGCGGCTCGCCTGGAGTTGGCTTCGCAAGTGGCGGGAGGTCGCGGAGATGTTGTTTGAGCGCTTGGAACGCCTCCTCACATTCAGCAGTCCATTTGAATTGTCGGTTGGCCCTTAACACACCGAAAAATGGCATCGACCGGTCGCTGGCCTTGGATAAGAAGCGATTCATCGAAGCCAGCCGACCGTTCAGCACCTGCACCTCCCTATGATTGGTCGGGGACTGCATCTCCTCTATCGCCCTCAGTTTTTCGGGATTCACCTCGATCCCCCTCTGGCTCACCATGAAGCCTAAGAACTTCCCGGAATGGACTCCGAAAGCACATTTGGCTGGATTCAGGCGGACCTGGTGGAGCTTCATCCTCTCGAAGGCCATTGCCAAGTTGCCAACGTGGTCTGATGCTCGTCGGGACTTCACCAGCATGTCATCTACGTAGGCCTCCATGGTACTCCCGATCATGTCCCCGAACAGCTTGTTCACCATTCTCTGGTATGTCGCCCCCGCATTCACCAGGCCGAAAGGCATGACGTCGTACTGGAAGACTTCACTGTCAGCGTAAAAGGCGGTATGTGGGGCATCCTTTTTCGCCATCTTTATCTGGTTATAACCAGAGTAAGCATCCATAAAGCTTAGCAGCTCATGCCCCGATGTAGCATCCACCAGTTGGTCGATCCGAGGGAGTGGATAACAGTCCTTCGGGCAAGCCTTGTTTAAGTCGCGGAAGTCGACGCACATCCGCCACTTCCCGTTGCTTTTCCTCACCAGTACTGGGTTGGCCACCCAAGTCTGGAATCGAATCTCCCTAATGAACCCAGCGTCGAGCAATCTACCAACCTCCTGCTGGATTGCAATCCTCTTGTCTGTTCCCATCGGACGTCTCTTCTGTGCGATCGGCTTGATTGTGGGGTCGATATTCAATTCATGCTCGATCACATCCCGACTGATTCCTGGCATATCGCTCGGAGACCAGGCAAATAACTCCTTGAATTCCTTCAGTAGGGCGATCAACTCCTGAGCTCTTTCCTCGGATAGGGCGGATCCGATCTTTACCCTCCTCTCGGGTCCATCTATCTCGACTTCTTTCAGGTCCTCCATGGGGGCGGGACGCCCAAACTCCTCTCGAGGGTCAGCGTCTGTTTGGAGAACCGACATAGCCTCCTTCCTTGATCTTCTCGTGGCGTTGACATAGCATCGTCTCGACGCCACCTGGTCGCCTTTCACTTCGCCGACCCCATTCTCAGTCGGGAACTTCAGTTTCTGATGGACCGTCGAGGCTACTGCCATCAGTGGGTTGATAGTGGTTCTTCCAATGATCGCATTGTACGTCCCTATGGATTCGACCACCACGAACTCCACATCTCTCTTCTCCATCTTCCAGCCACTGCCGAACCATACAGGCAGCGTAATAACTCCCAACGGATAAGAGGTTGTGCCGCAAAATCCTACCATCGGGAAGTTGACCTCCCGCAAATCTTTCTTCTTCTTCCCCATCTGCTCCAGGGCGTCGGAGAAGAGGATGTCGGAGGAGCTTCCTCCATCAATGAGGATCCTCTTCACTTCGAATCCTCCTACATCCAGTGTTACTACTAGGGCATCCTCGTGGGGGGTCTCTACTCCCTCCAGATCCTTCGCCGAGAAGGTGATCTCCATCTCCTCCTTCGGGGTCCACGACCGTGACCTTTTTCCCAAAACCACTGCGACTGGCACTTGGTTGGCATAACGCTCCCGAGAAGACGATGTGTCTCTTCCTGCAGCGAACCCTCCATGGATCACATTAATAATCCTCTTCTGTCTGGACCCAGATGGGCCCTCCGAAGGCTCTGCGTCGGACCTCCTTTTCCTGGGGGACCTCGATCGAGATTTGGACCTTGACCGAGATCGTGAGCGGGGCTTGCAGCGCGAGTCTCCCACGAACTCCTTCAGCTTACCCCTCTGGATAAGCTTCTCTATTTCCTTCTTCAGCTCCCGACACTGGTCAGTGTCATGACCGGAGGCCCGATGGAATCGGCAGTAACGGTCGGTGCGGGAGCCCAACTTTTCTCCTTCCTTCTTCTTGGGGAAACGAGCGAGGCCTTGCTTCTCCATTACCGCCAAGACCTCTTTCAAAGGCCTATTGAGGGGGGTAAACTCCTCCCTCTGATTGTCCCTCTTGGTCGGACGCCTATCCTCCCTCCGATCGGAGCGTCCACGATTCCGACAACCCTCGGAGCTATCCTTCCGGTGTCGGTTGTCCAATGGTTTGAACAACTGCTTTCGTTCGTGCCCCTTAGGAGGGGCCAATTCTCCGGCAGCAATCTTCGACTCCTGGACGTCGATTTGCTGTTTTACTCTCGCCTGGAGCGCCTCCATGTTCCAGACTTTTTTGGCCGCGACACTGTGAAGTAAGTCGGAGCCGTAGGGGGGATTGAGGTTTTTTATGAAGGTGCGGATGGCCTCGCCCTCCGATATTTCCTCATCTAGCTCGGTCATACAAGCAGTGTAACGCTGGTAGTATTGGGCCAGCGACTCGTCAGGCCTCTGGACCACCTCATGTAGGGTCCGAACACTCTTCAGCAGTCGTCGACGTCCTTGGTACTGGGCGATGAACCGCTGATGCATATCCTTCCAGCAGGTTATACATCCAGTGGGCAGACTGTAGAACCACGTCATCGCCTTCTCTCCCAATGTGCTCGGGAACAACGCACAGATAACATCCTCATCAGGGGTCCTGCCCATGCACGCTGTCAGGTGCTTCTGCACATGGCGAACCGGGTCCGCGACCCCGTCGTACTCGTCTATCTTCGGGATACCCAAGCCTGGAGGGGCCAAGGTATGGATCAACCTGGGAACGAAAGGATGGGTCTCCTGACTCCCCAATTCCGACATCATGGGCTTCTGATCTCCCATGCAGATACCCACAATCTTTACTACCTGGTCGGCAGTGAGGGGACCATTCAAGGGAATAGTCCTTTGTTGTACTGGCCCTGGTCCATCGACCACAAAATTCTCCGCCGGTGCTGGATGAGGGGGAATAGGTTGTTCCCTCAACGGAGGGGGTGGCGGCAGGTTGTCGTCCACCTGCCTTCTGGGGGCATCTCGCCGCGGAGGGAGCGGCGGGAGATCGGCCTGCCTTCTAGCAGCTTCTCTTCGGTCTAGGAGGGCCTCCATGAATAGGGGCATGGCCTCTGCCACTACCCTGGCCAGCTCCGGATTCTGGGAAGGTGCTTCGTTCCGGCGAGTGCTGTCACCCTCATCTCTCAGATCCTGATGCTGGGCAGCATCCTCCGGGGGATTGCTGGTGGCCGGCACTTGCTTGCCTGAGCGTTGCGATCTGTTGCCAGCCATGGAATGAAATCAGAGGGAAGCAAACTTACTTTTTGGCTTTTTGTTTCGTTCCCACAGACGGCGCCAATGTTGGATCACGGCAGGAGCTCCGGTTACGGTGACGGATTCCTTAGCTCCTCGCAATCCTGCAGAAGGGGAATAGAGGGCAGTGGCCCAGAATCCCTCTCCGATGCTTAACGTAAGTACGGCGGCCACAGAGCAAGCAAGCAATATTTGTGTATGTATAAAAACGTAACCCTAATCTGGGATAACTTCCCTCCTTTTATAGAGGAAAGGCTATCCCAGTTACCTGATTGGGCGGTTGGATTGTGATCCACTATCCCACATATCTCGCCGTATATCTTGCCACGTATCTTGCACAGTTATTCGTATCCCACATATCTCGCCCATTATACCACTACTGTAATCGTGGCGAGATTTCCGGGATTGTGCTCTTACTGGCGAGTCTCGATCATTATCGGAGACTCCCAAGTTACATCGTTGAGGATTCGGTGTCGGGGAGTGGTGTCAACTCCCACATCGGGACCGACTACGTCCAGGTCCGATATCTTCGGGGCTCTCCCCTATCGGAGCCATACTTGCTCGGGGCCATTCAATGTCGGGGCCTCCTTCAGTCGGAGCCCTTAGCCTTCCAGCAGCCCAGCTCCTGGCCCACCAGGCCTAGTCGCCGTTTGCCAATCGTTAGGGGGCCTAACGGCCTTCGCCATGGCCCATCAGTTTGTTCGATGCTTACACAAATGTTAACAATTTGATAATATATATTCGGATGATTTTTAGTAGAGCATTTTTTTAATTCGATTCCGGTACTTCTATTTTCTCAATCTCAACCCGACTTGTATTCAAGATCGTCTTCTTCTCCCTCGTTGAGCTGTAAGCAGAATTCAACATTCACAGTAAAACGTGAAGCACGTTGCAATTTGCATGAAGGTGTTTCCGCAGACGCATGTTTAGTATCGCCAGGCAATACTTGTACGGAATGTGTTCGACGAAATTCCTGAACACCACCCTCGATGATTTAGTCTTTGATTGGTTTTGGCTTGTGCTTATTCTGCTAATATTTTGACTCTGAGTCATCGCAGATAATAATGCCAATGCTCCTTAACTGACTGGCGGAATTTGGCGCGTGCAATTGAGGAAGAAGATACGAGGAACAAGCTCCATAGCTAATTAGTACAACAGTACAATTAACTCTTCTTTCTGATCGGGCAGTCGCATTTAGAACCCTAGTCTCTCCCTTCCTGATCGAGGTTGGACCTGGTGATGCTCAGAACAGTCGCCTCCTCAATTCCCTTCTCTTGTGTTTCCTTTTGCCTCTGGAATTGGAATCCTTGGTTTGTGCTTTCTACAAAGTTTGATGACTGTCAAATTTCTTTTGAAATAGGTGGTGAGATGGATGCTCTTCTGCCCACAGACAAGTTATCCTTAGGATCCACGCCCGCTAAGTGAGTTAACATATGAATGATTGTTTTTGTTTCTTCGCTGGATCATGGGTGTTTTGTGCATTATCACCAGAGAAGGCGGGGTTTTGTGTTGATGCAATTTACTTAGCCTGTTGCTGTATTTGAAATTCTTCTGAATTTAATGCTTCTAAAACAGGGGAAAGGCGTATGTAGTTCTTGTAGCAACTGGCAGTTTCAACCCTCCAACTTACATGCATTTACGCATGTTTGGTATGTTTAATTCTCCTGATAGTTCATATAACTTGGGAACTGAAATTGATATTTTTTTAACATATATAGTATTTTTTTCATTTTCCTTTTCTTCTTCTATGATATGATAATAAAAGTAAATCTCCCAGATTTTTATATCTTTTCTCGTCGTGGTTGTATAATTTGTTTCATTTCAAAGAACTATAAAAATAACATTGTTTTTCCTTTCACTAGGACATGATGCCCGTCTCTTTTTGGCTAAGCAGCTAATATTTATGTTATGAGAAAAGGAAGGAATTGTCTATATGAACTACGGTGACTGGTCATGTGATATTTCATCTTACTATCTTCTGCTCTAGGAAATAGTCTTTAACATCAAGTCTTATTAGGCAATTTAGCATGTTTCCTCTTTTATTGTACAGTATAAATTAATTTGAGTGTAAAATTGCTGTTAACTAGTACTCTAGTAGTAGTGAGTATAAACAGTTACTATTAGAATTTGATATTTATTTTCTTTGATGTTTACTTGTAACTAGAGCTGGCAAGAGATGCCCTGAGTGCTGAAGGATTTTCTGTCATTGGAGGTTATATGTCACCTGTCAATGACGAATACAAGAAAAAGGTATGTAGTGTTAACATTTTGAACACTTACAAAAGATAACATCTAATACTGAGGATTCAGTCAGAAAAGCATGTACTAATTGCACGAATACTTGAATCTTTACATTTCAAGTCCTCAAAAGACTCTTGTGGGTGAAATTCAGATTTTTCCAGATGTAGGGCAGTTCCCATTTTTATGTTTTCTCTTGGCAATCAATTAGTAAATAATGATTGTATTATTCGTTTCTAGGGTCTCATATCTGCAGAACATCGCATACCATTATGCCAGCTGTCCTGCAAAAGTTCTGATTTTATAATGGTCGATTCGTGGGAGGTCTGTCTCTGATCACTACTGATACTATTATATCGAAAAAATAATTATCCCTTTTACTTTACATCAACTGGCTAATCTAAATGTTCTGCAGGCAAATCAAATTACATCCCAACGCACTCTAACTGTACTGTCAAAAATCAAAAGCTTCTTTTGTCAGCAAAGGCTGGTTAGAGAAGGTGAATGCAACACCTCTTTATCATTAGTTTTAATCCATCAGATTAGCTGGGCCATGCTCTAATCCTTTTACTGGATCCAAGTCAAAGCTTTATCTCAAGCTGTCCGCTAGCACAAGAAACTTAAGATGCCAATTACTGCACTGTAGTGGAAAGCTTTTTCCTTCAGCCAGCAGTAGATTAATTTCATCCTTATGTTTACAGATGATACATTTTGTAGTAGACCACGACTATCCTGTTCAACATATTTTATGTGTAGAAATCCTTGGAACTCCAATGACATTTAGACCGAACACATATTAGTTTCCTGGAAGCTAAGGAGCTTCACATATCTTAGTTTTTTATGTAGCAGATCTGAATTTGGCATTTAAATAAACCTTCTAATTCTTTGGCCAGTTTGAATTTTCACATTATTCTGTCTTTATAGACCAAGATGAAGAAAATCTAGTTCAAGTGATCTTTGTTTTGGTAAAGTATATGTAAGTACCAATAAAAAAGCTGTACTTCACACCTGACTCCCCAGTTTTATTTTATTTTACTGTAGATTCCCTTAAAGTCATGCTTGTTTGCGGTTCTGATCTGCTTCAGTCTTTTGTTACACCTGGAGTTTGGATCCCTGAGCAAGTAAGCATTATTCCGATAACTCCCTGTGCTGGTGTATTTTTCTTGAGGTTCAAAATATACTTTGCAGTTTTACAAGCAATTACTTCTAGACAATATGTTTTTTCCAAAATATACTTTGCACTTCAGATGGCAAGCAACTATGCTGAATTTCTTTTGTTTTTAACGAAATTTTGGATTATATCAATGCCCTGCAATCTGCATAGTAGAGGACCAGAAGGTATTCACACATAATAACTGTGCAAGGTAGCAGAATCAATATTTACCGGTAGTTGAACTGTGAAAGTGATAATTAACTTCTGTTTCTCCAGGTGAGAACAATATGTGCCGATTATGGAGTCGTGTGTATTCGTAGAGAAGGACAGGATATTGAGAGGATAATATCAGATGATGAGATTTTGAAGGAACATAAGGTAACTCTATTTCTAGGATTCCCAATTCAGTCCTACTTCTATATGTATAGTCCATTCTTCCAGACTAAGGAAACCAATTATACCTGCAATTATTGCAAAATCATGTCAGATACATATTTTAATGACCAATGGGGCTTAAGGGTAAAAAATTTGGCAACTCGATTTGCAAAAGATTAGATATCCAAGTTCTTTTTCTTTTAATAAAGAAAAGCATAAATAAATAAATGCGTGCAGCGATGAAGGAAGACTTTATGCCTCTACCTAATCCAGGCTATTTTCCTGCAGGGGAACATCAAAGTTGTGGATGAACTCATTCCTAATCAGATTAGTTCAACAAGAGTCAGGTATATCTATTTCATGAATAACCTACTGCAGATATTGTCTCCACCCGATATCTTAAAATCTTAGATTGTTCGGTTATTGTTTGCTTATTAGTATGCTGCAATCTACAGTCTCCAGTAATTTAATACTCACGTGCCAAGTCTAGATGTCTCATTAACAGCGGAAGATAAGTAATTCTGCAAGGTTAGCATCAAGAAAGAATGCCTTGTTCATTTCTCTTGTGTGTGTGTATATCAGGCAATGCATCTCAAGAGGATTATCTATAAAGTATCTGACTGCTGATGAAGTGATTGAATATATCAACCATCACCAGTTATATATATCCAATGACCACTAGTGCTACTTCTTATGTAAGTAATAAGTATACTCAAATTTGATCAAACAGTTTTCTTGTTTAATTTCATTATTTACTAACCAAAGAAAATTCCATCTTTTGTTTTTTCTTATTGTTACGGAAGGGTATTGCATTATTCGGATGCACGGATCACCGGGTTACACTTGAGAGATCTCTGCCAAACTGATGAACATTATATTACCCTTCAGTGTTATTAAACGATTGCTGCTACACTATGGCTTCAGTGACATTTTCATACAAATTCTCTGAATAAAATACTTGGAGTCTTGAGTTGTGTTAGTATGCATATTATATATTCTCATTTCATTGGAGTAAGTTAAGAGCCAGGCAGGAATGAACTTCCTTTCCTTGCTCATCAAATGGGTCAAATTGCTGACGTAATATGCAGATTTTGGGGACACTTATCATCACCACCCAGAAATAACATGTTTGGTTGTCTGTTCTGAAACTGGATCTCCCATGCAGATGAAGTTAAGGCTCCTTGACAGATGGACTGCCATGTGGCAAGCAAACCTTATGAGCAGGATTCTTCTTTTATATATCTGCAGGTAACTCCAAATTATTATATTCTTTAAACCCTCTACACTCTTCATCTTGATCTTCTGATTCTGCGAAATCTAAAATCATGATGTCTCCAGCGAAATCTGTTTTTGGTCTCTTACTTGTGTTTATAAACAATGTAGTCTCAGATGTCGATGTCTCACCGAAACCACCTGACAGCCCTATTTATGGAGTTCCGCCGCCACAAGGCTACCCTATCTATGGAGCGCCGCCACCTCCACTGCCGCCAAGTGGAACCTGCCCACCCGGTGAGGTTGGTTCTTGTTGTAGGGTAGCACCGCCTCCACCTTCTCAGTTTCCGTTTGGTTACGGCCCGCCTAACCCCCCGTACGGATACGTGCCTGTTGATAGTCGCTCATCGTCTTCTTTCTCTCATCTCTTCGTTTCCTTCTCTTTTCCTCTGCGTCATCATGATTTTGCTTATTTTGTTGGTTTGATTGATGTTAAATAAATAGACTTGGTGTGATTCCGGCAAGGTTGAGATTATTTGTCAAAACAGTTTCCTTTTATTGAAAAAAAATAAAAATAATTTTGGAAAATAAATGTTGTATTTAGGGTAGTTTTGGAAAAATAATTGACTTTTTTTTCCACAAAAATAAATGTACTAGACTAGACGTTTCGTTACATACATATTGTTCGAGTTCTCCAACCCGTAACAACCAATATAAACATTGAATCTATTAACGTAGCTCCACAATATTTGTCCCAATTTTACTCACCTTTGAGTATGTGAATCAGTTGAATCTATTATTTAAATTAAATCACTGCAGGATAAAGAGTTCATGACGAGTGACTTTTGAATCAAACTAATTAACAGTAAACGTTATTGACTACTATTAACTTAGTAAGTTTCGTGTATGAAGATGCTATTTATAGTATAAAACCAAATCAAGAAAGAAAAGCTCTTACATAAATATGATCAATAAATGATTAGACACACATAATCATTTTCACATCACTCTCTCAAACCTTAAACTGACGGGGACCAATAAATACATGATCATAATAAATGATCAGCACCACCTTCCAACTCATCTAAACAACCTTAATCCAAACAAAAATAATTTCTTCTCTTTTTTCTTTAATAATACTAACCACAAAAATATCACCTCAACTCATACGAACAGAGACCCGAACCAGAACGCCACCACCACGACCGCCCCAACTCTCCCACTTCCGAATCTCACACTGCCGTTACCATCTGCTGTGTCATCAGCCACGTCACCGTCTGGGGCGTCAGCAGGTGAATCAACCGGCGAGTCAGCTGCAGTGTCAGGAGAAGCCTTCTTCTTCTTCTTAGAAGCCTTGGGCGACTCAGCGGCCGGGGCCGGCGCCGGTGCCGGAGTTGGGGCGGCGGCGGAGGCCTTGAAGAGCTCCTTGGGGAGGAGGACCTTGTCGGTGGAGTAAATGGCAAGGGGCTGCTTGTCCAGTAAGGTTCCGGTGATTTTGACGGTGTTGATTTTGGTCTTGAGGGTGATCTGTTGGCCGTCGTTCTGGACAGTGAAGTCAAATTTGCTGGCGCCGTCGGTGGCGAGGGTGTTCATGAGGCCGTTGTTGGTCTTGAGCATGGCCATGGAGAGGTACATTGGAACGGCGTAGAATTCGAGGAGGGAGACTTTTCCGGCGGCGGTTAGGTTTTTGAATTTGGGGAGGAAGGCCTTGAGGGCGTCGTCTAGGGGGCAGAACACCGTCAATCCTCCTACGACGTTGTCCTGATTAATTATCAAATATAATAGTTAGTTAAATAACACAATATGTTGTGAATTCTAGTGTAAAATTATGTAGATAGGTTTTGTTTTACTATTTATTGTAAGCCATACTTTGGATCTTAATTTTTTTTTTCCTTAAGTGTCCATCTAATAGTTGTCAAATACGAAAATGTTAACAAATATAACATAATTATTCATAACTATTAGTGCACTTTGAAAAAGTGGCGTGCTAACGTGGCTTGCATGGAATAATCGTTACATACTTACACATTCCTAGTCAGCATGCCACAATTTCAAAATGTTCCAATGGTATATGCGTAATTATGTTACATTTGTTAACATTTTCGTATTTGACAACTATCAGACAGGATATGACTCGATCATGTCTTAGTCAGAGTCTGGTTAGGATCCCGGACTTAAGTGAATCTGACTCAGCTATGGGATGGACCTTAGCTAGATCAAATGAACTTAAAGTTCGATTGAAATTATTTAGAGATTAATTTGTAAATTAGAAATATAAAGTGAGGAACTAAGCTAAAAAAAATGTTAGTCATATATAAGACATGTGCTACTTAAATAACAGTCCTAACGATCAACTGCACCAAAATTATAAACTTATATTCAACTGAAAGTCCAAAAAAATGTTAAATCAAAAGTAAACAATTTCAACCATAATAAAAATATGGAAAAGTAATTATAAGATGAGAAATAGTAAACCAATGAATAGTGGGGGTGAGACACAAAAGAGTAGACACCTACCTCCCTTCCCACTACATGAATATAAGGCATGAGAGTATGAGAGAGTTGTAACTTGTAAAACTACACGTGTTAATTATGGTTTAGATAATTACTATTAATGGAAAAACCACAGACGCACAGTCCACTTGATTAGCACATGATATTAATAGCAATATTAAAGAATAAAAAATATATTATATTAAATAAACACCTGATAAGTCTTCATTGCATCAGCATTAGCCAGAAGTGTGTCGGCGAACGCCTTGCACCCATGTGCCGACATCAGCCCCGTTAGATTCATCTGGCTAGGCTCCGGCGTCGGCGCCGCCGCCTCTTCTGACGGCAGCACCTTACTGATCTGTATCACCGATATGTTGTACGGCAGCTCCTCGACGGACTTGACGAAGTAAGTGTTGAGGCTCCCCTCATTGTCCTCCGGCCCGAACCCAACTTTCCCGCCCTTCAGATCTGTGATATTGACGAAGCCGGATGAGCCTTCCGCCGCGCCGGTGGCCTGGTACATGGTGGCGGCCAAGGCGGTGCCGTTGGTGATCTGGTGTAGCTTCTTGGCGCCGAAGTAGTCCAGGAGGACGTGGAGGGAGAGGATGTTCTTGATGGTGTAGATGGAGGGGTGGGTGGAGAGGAGGTCGTCCATGGCGGCGTTGTCGACGGCGCAGACGGTGATGGTCTCCCGGCTGTTGATCTCGGCGGCTAAGTGAGTGGTGGTGAGGTAGTGGTTGAAGGTGGAGAACTCCGGGTGCTTGGCGAGGATACGCGTGATGTTGTGGGCCGTGGAAGGACCGGCGGCCGACAATAGGAGGAGGAAGAATGCGCCTGCGATGGCGACCGGCCCGAGGAGCTGCATTTCGGCGGCGGAGGGAGAAAGGGAAAGTGGATTGAAGAATGGAAGAAGAAAGGTATGGTGATTTGAAGAAGGAAGAGCAGCAGAGTAAGGGACTCATCATATTGAGTGAGAAACAAGGGGCTCCACTTTAATTAGACACGGTTTTACACTTAATTACACAGGGAACCACTGGTCCCCCTATATCGTTAAAAAAAAAAAAATTGAAAATATAACCACCGCAACAATATCTATTCTATATAAATCATAAATCGACTATGATTTCAGATCCCAATAGACTCATACACTGCGTCAGGCATATAAGGAGACAAGTAGAACTAGGTACGGATCGCCTCTTGAATATAATAGACTACTGGTGGGCTATGTTGACGAGATAAATGCTTGCGCAGATTGCTTACTAAGTCTGATCGGAAAAAACTCAGATCGTAAGCAGGAGAGCTCGAATATCGCGTAGCGGGATGGATATCCTATTCTTTTTTTCTAGCAAATATATATATCGGCTATGAGCCTATGACAATATGATCATGGTAAATTGGTAATCATTTAATAATAATTAAGACATTTTATACTCCACGCTCTAGATAGATAAGCCATGTATATCATTATTTAACTTAATCATAGATGAAGTCAGAAATTTTGTTTATGAATCAATAATTGAATCAATTAAGAACAAATGACTAGCAAAAAAATCATAAGGATAAATTAATTGATAATAATTTAAAAAAAATCAATTTATAATTTAAAAAAAAAAAAGAGTAATTATCCCTTTTCGCATACGTCCCTGTCCGTTTTGATATACAAATTGGAAATGATTTTCATATGGGCTTTGATAGAAAGTGTGAAACAAAGTGTGAAAAAACCATAGAAAGCTGCCACATGCCACATGGCAATGCATTGCATGATTCTCTTTCCAATTTATGTCAAATTGTTAACTGACATGTGGCAGTTGTTAACTTTCTATGGTTTTTTCACTCTTTTTTTCACACTTTAAGGAATTACTCTTTTCATATAGAAAATGGTGAATTAAGTAGATAAATGTATTTGTAGCAAAAATAAAATTTGGAAAAAGTAAAATAGATTTATTCAGAAAAAAAAAACTAGATAAAATAAATCATTATTATATTTATGAAAAACTTTTTTTTAAAAGTATAACCACTTCAAGTCTTCAACTGTATGTAGGCCAGTTATTAGAGTGAATTCCAAAATAGGTTTTTTTTTTTAATTATTTTTATTTTCTACTTTACATCTTAAAGATTGTATTTTGTTACATTTGATCCTAAACTGAAATATAATACAAGAAATATATGAAATTATTTAAAAAATTAGGGTAATAATATATAAAAGTTATAAACTGAAAAAAATTATAAAATAGTAATTGTGAAAAAAAAAAATCTAAAAATAAAAGTATGCTAAAGATATAAATTATAAAAAAAATAGTGATATAAAATGTAAAGAAACTAAATACTTGTGATTTTTTTAAGTATGGAAATATAAAAATAAAAATAAACCCTAAATAAAAATATGTTGAATTTATAAAACTATATAAATTTAGTGACTAAAAATTAACAGATAAACTAATTTAAATTTGAAAAATCAATATAATAAATCTAAGAATGAATTTTAGTTAGTGTATTTTTTTCATACTCTTAATGTATAATTTTTATATCATTAATTATATATTTCAAATTTTATTTATTTTTAAATTTTATCTTTTAATTTATAAAAATCTACAAAAATTGAGTGTTTGTTTATTTTTTAATGTGCATTTTCACTATTTAATTAATCAATTATTTTTTATTTTAATTTTTATTATTTTCATATATTTAATCTTCTTAATTTTTTTTAAAAAAATTATATGTATTATATCCGTTTTAGAGTATATTTGTAACATAAAGTAAGTTTTAAGATGTAATGTAAATAATATATACTATTAAGAATATAAAAAAAAATATATTTTAGGAATTAATTTCTAAGTAAGCTAATTTGGGAAATAGTTTGATCTTGTACGGGCATTCACTCTAGTTATCACTCCTATACTATTATAAGAGCACTTCCAATAGAAAGTGCCTAGTGCCTCCACATCAGCAGCCACGTCACTGCCAACTCATCAAAGTGGCACTGCTACAGTATTTGCTACAGTAAATGGCACTGTAAAATTAGCACTTTCTCCAGTAGTGGATGCCAAGTTCCACTTCTACATTGGGACCCACATAATTTCATAATTCAAATATAATTTTTGCATTATATATAAATTATATATCATTATATATAAATTATATATTCATATTTTTTTACAAATACAGACAAGAATAAATAATGAGATTCAAGTATTATATGTTTTAATTAAAAAAAAAATAGGAAAAATATATACAAAATTATAAAAATGTAATTGAATTTTTTAATAAAAATTTACATTCTATAGGGATAAGAAAATAACCGGTCCGGTCGGTTCGGAACTGGTATAGACTGGACCGGTTCCAAACAGACCAATTATGCGAGAGGAGAACCAGACCAAAAACCAGTAATATACTTCTCAAAAAATTGATTTTTGACTTGACCAGACTGTTTTGAACTGGTTTTTAACTAAATCAGTTTTGTCAGAGGATCAATTTTTCGTTTTTTTTTTAATTAGGGTAAATTTGTATAGGAAAATGGGTCGGACCAGTTTTGAACCGAACCGGACTTTTTTTACAATTCCAGTCCAAAATCGGTCCAGAATTTTTAGTGCTAATTTCAAATTCAGTCCAGACCGGACCATACTGTTTTAATTAGTACAAATCCAGTTCGGAACATATTCGGGCCCGACCGGTTCGTGCATATCCATAGTTCTCTATTGTCAATTCATTGCAATAATTATACGTTACTTGACCAAGGTAAAATTACTATTAGGTGCAGTCCCCATGCGGCATGCAGAATGATTGATAAGTATAATTGTTGATATAATAACATTGATCAATCAAATTCATTGAATCTATTATTTCACCATAATCATTGTATTGTTATACGTTGATTGACATATCTTAATTCAACATCATCAACATATTCACGTTTATGTACATCCATGATCATATTAGTAAATTGATATTGCATTAATCATGTGTTTTTATATATGATTTCCAATATATGTAAATTAGAAATATATTGTATATACATCATTCTAAAAGTATAATTTTTATAATAATTTATCGTAAAAGATATATTTCTTTCATATAATAAATATAATATAATATAATACGTAAAATATATAAAAATATATATGCATTAAAATAATATAATATTTTGTAGTAATTATTTTCCATATTTAATAATTTGAAATGTTATACTATTTCAAAATTTAGAATTAACGGTTATTCAACATGGTAACATATAAACAAATTAGATATGGAAATTTTGAAATTGATTCAAAGTTAAAAAGTAGTAATTTTGGTTCGTGTCGTTATTTATGTTACGTAATATTCAAAATGACTGATTACGGCTCTTGTCTATCTGACTTAGCGTAACCGAATATATATACAATCAAAGAGATGAGCAACACAATCGAATAAAATAATATTAAAAAGTTGGCACCGACATGAACAGTAACTTGGGAGTTCCTACTAGCAGGCACTGTCCCACTTCACTATTCACTCAATAATCGCAAAACAGTAATATTAGTAATCCTAGTCACGCCTAGTGGCGCTAGTCAGCGTCCAGTGGCAAAAATTGGAACTAGGCACTCCCATTTTGGAACAAGGCACTCCTATTGAAAATGCAAGTGCCTATTTAATCATTACCAGTAGGGACCAACAGTAAATGGCACTAGGCACTAGGCACTCTCTACAATAATAAATTTACAACATGGAACTAGGAACTAGGCACTAGGCACTACTATTGGAAGTGCTCTAACTGACATGTCCCTAGAGGCTGGAACTGTGGCATGTATAGGGACCTGTCAGTTATAAATGGGGACCTGTCACAATATGCCACAGTTCCAGCCTCTAGGGACCGAAAAAAAAAGGCTAATTTGTAGGCCACAGTTCCCATAACTTAAATGGGGGTTAGCTAAATACAAGATAAGCCTTCTAATTTATAGGCCGGCCTCTTCTAAACCATGGGCTGGATTTCTGTAACGTAATTGAGATGTAACTGAATGGGCTCAATACAAGATAATTCCGTATGTTATATATATTTTCACGTGTTGTTTGTGGCTCTAAAGTAGAAGGGACCTCGTTAGGAGAGGCATGAGTCGTATTAAGTCAGTCTGTAAGGGTAACATGCTGTTCATGGATATTTTTTTCACTTCCAATGCCATAGCGGAGTTTAAACCACATATTAAAGGGCGATATGCTGAACGTAAACCATTACATAATATTGAATGATTTTATCTTGTGTGTTATATTATATAATTGCTCAATGAATGGCTCTACGAGAAAGATGCTCCATGAAAAAAAAAACTTTCTCTTTGGATGATGTAATGTGGGATGTAATCTCACATTACGTCCCACATTATATTACCATTACGTTGTTTGGTTTGCCACAAACTAATATTCGATGAAATTTATACTGACTATTTGCAATATGTTGAAACACTATTTTTAAACAAAATATCAGTCTAAAATTTGAAAAAGTAAACGAAAAAATGAAAATTTTGAACCATAAAATACAATTGCACAAATTCACAAATAAATTTTAGATGCTCGTACCGCGTGCTACCTTTGGTCGTCGGATCCGTGTCACGTCTGTTCTTCAACAGATATGGCTTCGATGACCGCCGACGATATCTCGCGGATATAGAGATGGCTCTGCCCCTGAGACTGTCCGCCGCCTGTAACACCTAGTATCTTTGTTCGCCGGCTCCGGGTCAAGCGTCTGTTATAAATCAGTGAAATTTTAATTTTGATTAATTACATACATTGAATCTTGAATGGTCCAAAATTTTAATTGCGATTAATTGCATACATTGAATCTAGAACAATTCGACATCAGGGAAATTTAATTGCGATTAATTGCATACATTGGATCTTGAATGATCCGAAATTTTAATTGCGATTAATTGTATACATTGAATTTTGAACGGTTCGAAATCAGTGAAATTTTAATTGCAATTAATTGCAACTTAAAAACCTTCAGCTCCCTGGTGCAATCAATGTTATGAAGTTAATGACTACAAAACCCTTAGCTCAATTGTCATAAATGCATCAATTAATGTAAAAAACAAAATCCTTAGCTCCACATTCACTCTATTATTATCTTTATTTCAGAATTTATAATATATATAGATATATAGATAATAAAGTCACATTACAATACATACCAAACACTGTAATCTAACATTACACTCCACATTACATTACAACCAAACACTGTAATCTAACATTTCAAGTAATCTCACATTACAGCTCACATTACTTGTAATCTCACATTTCAAGTAATCTCACATTTCAAGTAATCTCTCCGTCCAACATTGCTAGGTATACATAAAAGTGGGTTTACCATATTTTTTTTAGTTAAAAATCTAATCATTGTCCCGAGTTTATATTATGTTACTTTTAGGTATTTTAGGTTTAAATTATTGTTAATATGTGTTTCAGATTTTTTTTTTCCTGTCTGTTTTTCCGTTAAATATGACGATTTTGCCAATGGCTCCATAAAATTCAACAAGATCATTTGAAAAAGAATAAGGAATAAAATGGCACTTTTGCTTCTTTTTAACTTATATATATATCAATTAGTGTGTACATAGTGAAATTGAAGAATTTTAGGAAAATTGATGTACAATGTGAATTCCCTTAATGAATTAGCTCGTAATCGAAGTTCGGAGATTATGATGCTTTGGTCAAAACTTGCAAAAATTGTTGACATAGCCTAGTATTGAAATATGTAATGTTTTTTTTTTTGGTAAAAAAATATGTAATGTTAGATTACAGCCGATATTACATAGTATTAGTTATTTATTTATTAAATAATAATTAAAATACATCTTTTTCCCGAGTGTTAAATAATATTATTGTAAATATTTCTTAAATGGATTTATTTGTCACATTTCTTATCTTAGATAGATAAAGTTAGTGACAAAAAAAGTTCTTCATTTAATTTTTTTAAAGGGATATTATTTATTATTATAATTATTACTAGTATTATTTCTAAAACATATAAAATATTTCTTTTGATTTTTTATGCAAGTGTTATTAATAGTATATAATTGTTTTTTGTTTTTTATTCTTAATTTTAATATTTTATTATTTTTAAACTGATAAAGTAATGCTATTGATTTTTTCTGCAATTATTTTATTATTAATATTAAGATATTACCAACTCTTGAATATATCATATTGTAGTGTATATTACAAAAATTACAAAACATTGTATCTAATATTACACTTTGCATTGCAGCACAGTAAACACTGCAATATAACATTACATTTTATATTGCATTATAGATTACAAACCAGCTCGTTGGGTTGACATTACTTGTAATATCATATTTCAAGTAATCTCATGTTATGACGTCTCCTTAAGTTTTACTAGATTGCATTGTTAGTTGTGTTGTCATATGAAACGTGATGTTAGATTACAATGTTTTACGTGTTTTTGTAATGTACATTGTAATTTAACTTTATTACTACTATTATCTAATTTATATGATAGTATACTATATCTTAATATGATAAGATGTAAACGAATATTTATTTTGAGAACAACTATTTTCTTAAATTATATATTTTGAGTTTAATATGTATAGTCTATTATGAACTATAAAAACCAAATATTAATTATAAATTCGCGTAACTATTAAAATTTTATTAATTAAAATATTTTGTATAATTGTATAAGATAATTGTCGTAAAAAATGTTACAAAAAAGACTCTACTCATATTGTATGAACACCATGTACATAATTAGTTATTATAATGATGAGTTATGAATTAGATAAAAAAATAAAATATAATAATGATGATATTAGTAGAATAAACCATAAATATCGTACAAAATACTTTATATTTAATAAATAATTAATAATAATAAACACTCTGTAATCTTTGATGTTATCTCACATTATATTTATCTCAGTGTTTGATTTCACATTACAATGAATTGAGTTTGAACGTAATCTTATATTACAATACACTTCACATTACATTATTTGTTTTGCCAAACGACGTAATGTGAGATGTAATATAAGTTGTAAAATTACATCTCACATTGCTTCTATCCAAACACACCCCCTAATGAATTACTTTTTGGCCGTTAATACCATTAACAAACTGGAAAATAAACAATTCCTCCATTAAGAAAGAAACGATGCCGTAAGCAGCACTTTGTTTGGCTTTTGTGAAGCGTGAGTTTTATCCCACATCGGCTTCAAACCTAAAAACGGAGCTCTAAACTCAGATAAGAAGCAAAACATCTCTGCTTACAGATCATACCTTTCTCGGCCTTTTGGCTAAGATCAAGTGTAGTATCTGTTCTTATCAGTTTAATGTCTGATACGTGAACCATTGGTTCACACGATATTAAATTAATTTTTTAAAGGGGAGAACTCACCACAATAGCTTGCTATTGGACTTCTCAAGTGTCGCCATGGTGTTGCACTTCTGCCTTGGCCCGGCGCACCCCTCCAAACCTTAGTGCATGTTATATAAGTTAAGATTAATGGTAAGACGAGCTAGAGTTGTTTCCTTGGTTAGGAATTTAGGGTTATCTAAACCCTAAATTCCTTCTCAACCCGAAAGGGAATCATATTCCCCCTCAAGTTCAAGTTTTACAGGTCCAAACAAGAACTTTTCCGAATTCAAACCCAGCTTCCAATCATGAAGTTACTGAACTTATGAAAGTCATTTTGTATAGAAGCTGAGCAATTTGGTCATCATATCATATTGCATGTACACTGATAGAAAATGAAAAATAAGAGCTCACAAGGAACAAGAACACATGTTTGATTCTATCTGTTCAATAAAAATGATTCATAAGATCTTCAGCTTCTTTGACAGATTGACGCTTAAACTAGATTTGAATCAAACAATTCAACTAGATTACAATAAAATTGATGCTATAGAGGAAGAAAGATAGCTATAGTTTATGTTCATAGAACTTGCCTATCAGCAGCATCGGCTACGAGAGGCAATCTGGGCAACTGACCGAGCAAGCACGAAGAAGATCCGTAAATCAAGCAAACAAGGAGGAACAAGAAGACAGTGCTATCCACACTCATCAGCACATCCAATCCGAGACCATCTCGAGGATTGAAGCTTCTCTCCAACAAATCCGGGAATATCAGAAGAACATCCAGAACTATGGCTTGCATTGTATTGAACCTCACATACCTGCATATAATTATATCAGCATCTTCAGCTCAATACTGTTCAATTGAATTGCCAATCTCCAATTATGTAGTTATGATCCATAATTAGGTAAATAGGTACCACATTAAAGACGATGATGCCAATAAATTGAATTGAAATCTAATTGCTCAAATTGCAAATCAATACCTGCTGAAGTTTTGATTCCTGACGACGACAAAGTAGAGCGTCAAAAACACCAGGAATCCATTGAACGGAAAGCTCTTGAAGACCTTAATGGCAGGTACAAGTGGCTGGATTAGGGTTCCGATGGGGGAGAACTGGGTGATGACGTACTTACCGTACTGGATGCCATCAAAGAAAGGGTAGAAGTAACAGATAGCGGAGATTAACCTGTCTGGGGCATCAGCAGAATCGGTTCCCTTGGATTGAACTGTGAATGGTTTGGAGGATTTAGTGGTTCCAGGTTTGTTGAGCGATTGAGTGGAGAGCGTGAGGGGCGAGAAGATGAAGTTGGAGTTGGAGAGTCCGACGTTGTGTTTGAATCTGTGAGGCGAAAGTGCAGAAGAGGAGAGCAGACTGGACATGGCCATTCTGCTTCTACTGGTTTGAAAAGTTGAGAGAGAGCAGGAAATGGAATTGCAGAATCAAAATGGAAAGGAAAGGATCTGGTAGGGAAGAGATTGGTTGGGACTTGGGTTGGGTAGGAAGAAGACAACCAACGGTGGACGTGGACGAACAACATTCATGGGCTTCAAAACAACGTGCAGACCAATTGAAAGCCCATTCATTCAGTAATACTATAACCGATGATTGATTGATTATTCATAGTGACCATTTTTTTCCATTCTAAAAGAAAGATCGCTGCTGCGTATAATATTATACCATTAAAGAAACGCAACATTCATCTAAACAAATTAAGTCATTTATTATTTTGTTTCTTATCATCAAACATACTACAAGCGATGTTTAACGATAAAAAACTATTAGGTCAACACATGGCTGCCACGTGTCCCCGCGTCGTCTTTTTCAGACAAAACGCAACTTCACCGTAATGCAGCAGCACAGAGACCGGAAAACGCTTCATGCTCAGAGTATCCTTAAACCCGATCGACCCTACTCTTATTGCGAATCCCACTATGCTCTCTACATAACCAGAGCAGCACCAATAACGGCTAACCCACCTACGATCACCGCAGCCGAGAGAGCAGTAGCGCTCGATGAAGGCGCAGGTGCCGTATCCGCTGATGGCTCAGCCGTTGTGGGCACAGGAGGGCTATTTGGTTGTGGGGATTGGACTGGCCCTGCAGTTGGCGCCAAGGATGGTTCCCCTGTAGCCGCCACCGGAGACGCAGCAGGAGTCTGTCCTTCCTTAGGAGATTGCACCGGAGAAGATCCTACTTTCGGGCTAGCGGCAGGGACCACAGCAGATATGGCCGGGGACGATACCGACGGCTGAGCTTTAGGCGCAGATGTCACCGGCGCGATTATCGGAGCTATCAATGGTGTCAAGGGGAGCTTTGGAGCGGCCGCCGACGGTGTTGGAAAGGTCGCCGGAGTAGTTGAAGGCGTAGGAGAGGCCTTAGGGGCCGCCGACGGAGTGATGGTAGAGGAAGTTGCCGGTGCCGGCGACGGTTGTTCGTGAGAGTTTACCGCCGGTGCTAGAGAAGGCGCGTCTCGGGCAAAACAAAAGGCCAACGACAAGAACAGAGTCAGAACAACGGCGGCTGTGAACCTGCTCATGGTGATCGACGTCGAAAACTGCAGAATTGTCGTCGAGGGAAAGGAGAAAGCCTCTGATGGTTAAATGATGGATCAGATAATGTTGTGGGTGGATGATTCTCAGTTACGTATAGAGGAAGAAGAATGAAGTGAGAGTTAGAGAGACAGATGAGACTTTATATAGGGAAGTTAAGGGGAGGAGACCGTTGCGTTGGGTGAGGAAGCGGCGGCATAATAGCGGTTTTGCATGGAACGACAAGATATATACGAAAGAATAGTTAGTGTCTACGTACTTTTTTTAGTACAAGTGTCATTTCTTGACTCTACCAAAATTACCTAATTCTTAGCTTAACTGTAGAGGTGTTTCATTAACTAATTTAACCGATTTTTTCATGTATTTTATATTTGAACAGTACATACATCAAAGTGTCCTTTATTTTATTACATTTTAATTTTACCTTACGACTTCCATCTTACACGGGTTATTTAAAAAAACACAGACACACAAACCCAAGAAATTATTCTATGGCACCGCCCCAACACATGACAAGAGGTTGTGCCACTCGAAGCAATAAATTGGTGACATGTGTTAAAGTATTTATCTCTTTCTGCATGTGTCACCGTTTTATTCGTTTGAGTGGCACCACCTCCTTGCCATGTGTTGGGGCGGTGCGACTGAATAATTTATCCACAAACCCGAACCACTAGCGGATCTACACTATATTTGTGGGTCCGGCGATCCCGATCTAGGGTCGGATCTAGCCCATGACTATGTCAATTTGGGTAAGGGTTCGGTTTTAAAATTTTAGAACTAAATTGAATAAAATAAAAGTTAAGGATGTATTCAAGGGACTAAATAAAAAAAAAAGTTTTTTGTTATTCACGTGCATGGCACATGGCCATTTAACGACATTTTTGACGGAGTACTAACAGATGTTATGAAAACGATAAAAAATGAAAACCCTTGGTAACAAATTGGTACAAAAAAAGATTTGGTATGAATAGTGAATTTCCTGCAAACAAGTGGTATGAAGTGTACCATTGACCCTTTATTTTATTACTATTAAAATAATAAGGGTTATTTTGTTCAATCTGGAATCTTGAGGATTGATTGTTAGTTCTGCTTGTACTTTTGTTCAGGGGTCTTATTGTTGTTATAGGGTTTTGTTAGGGTCTTCTTATTAGGTCTTGTTTGTGTCTTTGTATTTTCTGTTAGGGGTCTTTGACTGTTCCTTCAGTTGTTCGGTGTGTTATTTGTAATTTGGAGTTTTGCCATGTGTATTTAAAGGCGAGGGTGACCAGATGAAGGAACTCACATGATGACCCGAAATGCGTGCCTCCTTTACTCTTTTGCTAGGGTTTGAAACCAAAAATCGATCATGGTATCAGAGCAACACGATTCTTCGGGAATATGATCCTTCTATTCATCTCTCGTCTGCGTTGCGATCTTTTGTCCTTTAATCTTGGATCATTCCTTCGCCTTATGATCTGAGGTTCTTCCTCCGGAGTGACCTGTTGAATCACGAGTTCTGTTCTTCTTGCGATTGATTGTTCATGTCCGTGGTTGACGTAATCATGAGTCGTTTCCCTCTGTGATTGGAGTGTTTCGTTCATTGGAGCGTTCGCCGGTTTTCATTGCGACTGTTCGCCTTCTTCTTGAAGCCGTTTTTGATTATTCAGTATTTCTCATCACTCTTCTCTATTTTCACGATGACTAATGAGAAGAATGTTGAGGATTCCACATCTGACAAGAAGGTAATCAGATTAGATTCATATCCATAGGTACATTCACAACATCCTTTGTATTTGCATGCGTCTGATAACCCAAGCATGACTATTGTTTCTGATCATTTGATTGGATCTGAGAAGTATCCGATGTGGAGTAGAGCGCTTTTCACTATTTTGCATGGAAAAAACAAGTTAGGGTTTGTGAATGGATCATGTTCTCGTGATAGTTTCGATCCTCCTTTGCATGATATGTGGGAGAAGTGTAACACCGTAGTGTTTGGAAGGATCCTCAATTCTGTTAGTCGGGATACAGGAAACAGTATCATGTACATAACTAGTGCTTTCAAGGATTGGTCTGAGCTGAAAGAAATGTTTGATAAGAGGAATGGGTCGAGAACTTACCAGTTGTATCGAGATATTACTCTTACGAAACATGGATTGGATGATGTCTCGTCCTTTTTCACAAAATTGAAATTCCTTTGGGCGGAATTTGATTCAACCTGTGCTTTGCTTTATATTGAGGGTGGAAATTTTAAGAAGCGCCTAGAGCAAAATGACAATCTTCGTCTGTTTCAGTTCTTGACGGGACTCAATGAGACCTATTCTGCAGTTAGAAGCCATATATTGTTGTTGGATCCTCTTCCATCCGTGAATCGGGCATATAATATGCTAACTCATGAAAAAAGTCACAAGACTGTCATCTCCGATGTATCTTCTGGTGCAAAATTTTGGGTGCTAATGCTGGTAACAATATTGGTGGTGTCAAGAAAAAATCTTTTGCCAATGTTATCTGTGATTTTTGCAAGAAAAAGGGGCACTGGAGGGCATAACTTTGTTATCTTTAGCAAGGAGCCTTTTGACAAGCTGATGGAGTCTATTGGACAAAACGACAACTCCCTTTCTCAGACAACAACAGTTTGCACCTCTAATGCCAACGTTGCAGGTATATCCCTTTAATCTTTTTTATTGATATCGAGAACTCTTGGTTAATTGACACTGGAGCTACATACTATATGACTAACAAATATGATTGGTTAAACAATATTAGAATGGTTAAGGGCTCCAGAGTCCAATTACCTAATGGTTCTTTCACTAAAGTTTCTAGCGTTGGAGAGCACACTATTTTTTATTATCAAAAGTTGCAGGATGTTTTGTACTTGTCTAAATTTAAATATAATATTTTATATGTTTCTAAAATCACAAGAGATCTTATCTGCTCTGCAACTTTCTTTCCAAAACTTGCTATATTGCAGGACCTCTCAAACGTGAAGGTCTTGGGAACTTTTAAAGAGGATTCATGTCTTTATTTTTCAGTTATGCCTTCAAATAAAAATGAGCTTGTTGCTCTCAAGTCTTCTGTTGATAAAACAATGTTATGGCATAAGAGGTTTGGGCATGCCTCTATTCAAACCTTGAAAAATGTATCCTCTTTAGATGTTTTTCAGAATAAGCAAGTGAATATTGAACATTGTGCTATTTGTCCCAAGGCTAAAATCATCAGACCTTCTTTTCCTTTATTTGATTCCAAGGTCGATGCCTTATTTGAGTTGATACACGCTGATGTGTGGGGGCCATACCATACTCGTACTTATGATAACAAGAGATTTTTCTAAACCTTGGTGGATGATTTTTCTAGACTTATTTGGATTTTCTTAATGCAGTTCAAGTTTGATGTTCCCATTATTTTACAGAATTTTGTGGCTATGATTAGAACTCAAATTGAAATATGTGTTAAAATCTTTATAACAAATAATGGAACTGAGTTTTTTAATGAGCAATTGAATATGTTTTTTTTCAAAATAATAGGATCATCCATCAGAGTAGTTGCTCCTACACTCTAAAGCAAAATGGCCGCGTAGAAAGGAAACACAGACACCTTTTGGAAGTAGCTAGGGCACTTAAGTTGCAAAACTGTCTTCCGAACATATTTTGGGGTGATTGTGTGTTGACTTCTTGTTATTTGATCAATTTTTTGCCTTCTGATCTTTTAGATGAAAAATGTCCGTTGTAAATTTTGAAAGGTAAGACAATTAGTATTGATCACTTAAAGGTTTTTGGGTGTTTGACCTATGCAAAGAATTTGACTGTTTCAGACAAGCTTGCTTCTCGTGCTATTGTTTTTGTTTTTATTGGATATTCTTCAACTCAAAATGGATATAAACCTTTTGATTTGGATAAGGGAACTTTTATGTAAGTCGAGATGTGATTTTTATGAGAATATTTTCCCTTTTGAGAAAAGCAAGTTTGATCTGTTGCCAATTTTTGGCAACCACACACCCAGAACCCAACTCAATGATGAGAATATCTCTGAGAATCACCTATTGGAAGATGATGGTGAAGCTAATGCTAATGAACCAGATTCTACTGAAGATGCTTCCTCAGATGATGAACATATTGATTCTGATGAGATTGTTGTTGATCCAAATGATGAGGATGGTGATGTAGGAGCCCCTGATTTGCGTAGATCTACAAAGATTTCTGCAAGATTAAAATATTATGTTGTTGGCCAATCCTCTGCTACTCTATAGTGATTATGTTTTTTATGCCGGTATCTCCTCTCATTATAAGTGTTATCTTACTAACACTGCTGCATTAGTTGAGCCTACAAGTTTTCATGATGCTTATAAGGATCCAGCTTGGGTCAAGACTATGCATGAAAAGATAGAAGCTCTAGAGTCCAACAAGACTTGGGAGCTAGTCCCCTTGCCCCTAGGTAAAACTGCAATATGATGTAAGTTGGTTTACAAATTAAAATATAAATCTGATGGAAGTTTAGAAAGACATAAGGCAAGGTTGGTAGCCAAAGGCTATAAACAACAGTTTGGTATTGATTATTATGAAACATTTTCTCATGACGCCAAAATGAATACTGTGAGATCTGTTTTGTCTTTGGCTTGCCTCCATTTCTGGCCTCTTTTTCAGATGGATGTCTATAATGTTTTTTACAAGGGGATTTATTTGAGGAAGTCTATATGCATTTACCTCAAGGATTTAGTAATTGAGGGGGGGGGGTGTTATTTGTAGATTACTTAAATCATTGTATGGATTAAAACTAGGGATGGCAACGGGGCGGGTCGGGGCGGGTTTTGGCAGCCCCGGACCCGCCTCGCGGGTCGGCCTGGCTGACCCGGCCCCGACCAATTGGACCTTTCGGGTCGGGTCGGGTCAGCAATCCCGCGGGTCGACCCGCGGGGCCCCGACCCGCCCCGTCATGTGAACAATTTTTTTTTTTTTTTTTTTCACTTTTCAATATTAAATACAATTTTTTTTTTGTCAAAATATTACATTATATATAAATTCAAAACATAAATCTAACACCAATCAAATATAAACAACAAACGCATCAAATTCATTACAAATACAAATTCAAATCCAAACACCAAATTAACAAATCCTAATAATCTAAATATACATATATTTGTAATTTGGTACATGTTATTTATATAGGTATATTAACCATATTATTTAGTAAATGTTAGATCATATTAACATATAAAAAATAAAAAAAATAAAATTATATATATATGCATTTCGGGGCGGGTCTACGGGGCCCCGGGTCTCTAGACCCGGACCCGCCCCGACCCGAGCCCGACCCGACCCGGACCCGTGACCCGCGGGTCAAAACCGGGTCGGGGCCCCGCGGGTCAGCGGGGCCCCGAGACCCGTTGCCATCCCTAATTAAAACAGGCTTCTAGACAGTGGAATTTGAAACTCTGTGAAACTTTGATTGACTCTGGTTATTCTCAATCTCGGCTTGATTATTCAATGTTTACCAAATTTATTGGTTTTGAAATGGTTGTTATGTTGGTGTATGTTGATGACTTGCTTATCACAGACAATAGTAGTAGGCTGGTTAATGAATTTAAATGAGTCATGATACCTAGTTTTAAAATGAAGGATTTAAGGGATTTGAGATACTTCCTAGGCACTGAGGTAGCTAGGTTTGATTCATAAATAGTGCTCTGTCAGAGGAAGTATGCTCTAGATCTTATTTCTGAGTGTGGTTTGATTGATGGAGAAGTTGCTAGGACTCCTATGAAATTTGGTTTGAAATTGACTACTAGAGCCTATGATAATCATCTCAAGTTGAATCAGGATGATCTTCCCCTAGATGATGTCAGTGTTTATAGAAGACTGATAGGGAAATTATTATATTTAACCATGACTCGTCTTGATATTAGCTTTCATGTTCAAAATCTGAGTCAGTTTATGCAGGACCCTAAACAATCTCATATGCAAGCTGCATTGAGGGTTGTTAGGTATGTGAAATCCGAACCAGGTAAATGTGCGTTTTTGGATTTTTCTTCAGCTGTTAATTTGACTGCTTATTCTGACTCAGATTGGGGTGGTTGTGTTGTTAAAAGAATGTCAGTTACATGTTATTGTGTTAAGTTAGGTAACTCCTTGGTTTCTTGGAAGGTTAAGAAGCAGGAAACTGTTTCTTTATCTTCTGCAGAAGCTGAGTAATCAGCTTGGGAAAGGCCCTTTCTGAGTTGGTTTGGTTAAGGAATTTGCTTGGAGAACTGGGTTTTGAGCAGAATGGGGCTTATGTCCTTTACTGTGATAGCACTGCAACAATGCAAATTGCTAGAAACCCAGTTTTTTCATGAGCGTACAAAAAACATAGAGATTGGGTGTCATTTTGTTAGGGAAAGATTGCTTGCTAATATTGTTGATTTGAGATATGTTAGAGTGAGGATCAACTTACAGATATTTTCACCAATGCTTTGGCAAGGAAAGAGTATGAGCATATAGGTGGGCTGCTTGGATTGAAGAACATTTTCAGAAATGGGGAGTCTTATGGAGAAGAAGATGCTGTTGTTGCTGATAGAAGGATTCCAGGTTGTGAGGGAGTATTAAAATAATAAGGGTTGTTTTGTTCAATCTGGAATCTTGAGGATTGATTGTTAGTTTTGCTTGTACTTTTGTTTAAGGGGTCTTATTGTTGTTATAGGTTTTGTTAGGGTCTTCTTGTTAGGTATTGTTTGTGTCTTGTTATTCTGTTAGGGACTTGCTACCATCATATAAAAGTAGCCATGCTTTTGAAAAAAAAAACAAAAATTAAATAATTAAAGTCGGTTCGGATTAAAATCAAACCGATAACCACCATGAGACAACCGATATTTTATTCTTTAACAGAGCTTAACTCCGGCGAGGCTCTTTAACACAAGTAAACCACCGTAATCTTTTTGTAAAACCCTAAATAGATTTGACCATGTGAGACACCGCAGTCTTTTTTTTCTCTGTTGCGGCTCCCTGCTTCCAGCTGATTCCCGTTGGCCTGGTTGCAGTTTCTTTGTTTCCGTTGTGCCTCCCTGCTTTCAGCTTCTGGCATCTCCATTGCGACTTCCTGCTTGCAACTTTCGGTGGTCGGGCATTGTTTGTGGTTCGGATGGTCGTCCTTTCTGTTGCTGTTTTTCAAGCGATTACGCGGCGGTTACTCGGTTGTCTATTGCGATTGTGGCCTCTCTCCTTCATAGTAAGTTTCACTCATTTTTTTCATTCATCCACATATTCTCGCAACTTCATACTATTGTAGTTTCAACTTTTAGGATGATTTGTTGGTAAATTTTGCTTATCTGTTATTTAAATTTTTGTTAATTCTGCAAGTAAAATTAGGGATTATGCAACCTCCAATTCATCTTAAGTCTTAACGACTGACTTTAAATGGTTTACTTCTCCAGCCTTAATCCTCAAGGTTTGCTTTTCTTAGTGCTATTTCTACTGGCTATTTCAAGGTTTTATCCCTAATGAAACTGCAGTCCATTGTTTGAACGGAGCTTGCAGAGGAGATTTTTTTTACATAAGTTTGTTTATCTTCAACTATGCAACCTCTAATTCAACTTATGAACATTTGCAGTACAGTTTGCAATTGTTAAAGAGTTTATCTCCAAGCTTGGACATCCTCTTTTTATCTGTTATAGACAGCTGTTTAGGTTTGGTTTCTGGAGTACTATTTCTACAGGCTGCTGCTTCCACGCGTTTTTCTATATCTATTGGTCTGTTTAAGGTTTGTTATTTTTGTCAAGCTAAATCCATTGTTTGAACGTAGCTTCCAAAATCTGTCTATAATAGTAAATTTGTTGATAATAGATTTTGACTAAGAGGAAGGTCTGTTCAACTTGATTTCGACTCTTTTATTAGTTAGAGTCATGTTTTCTTTAACACAGTCATTTTGCACTTTCGGTGGCGTTTCTTCAAGCTTTGTTCTTTCCGTCAATATTTATTTTTAATCCTTCAAAATTCTGCAATCCATTGTTTGAACAAAGCTTCCACTGTTTATTCTACTCGATTTCTACAGTTATCATTGCTACAAAAAGAGTCTGCATTGCCCACTGTGGTATCAGTAAAACTTAAACCCTTTGTTGTTCAACAATTTATTAAATGAATGCTTGAAGTATTTGCTCCATGGTGAGAATGGTGATATTTAATTGATCGTGTTTTCCTCTGGTCGACGAATTCCTGGAGCTTAGATTTGCTGTTCTTGTGTCCACTCTTTCTATGTCATAGTGTATGTGCTCTCTAGAATAATGTTAGGTTAAGAGGATCAAACTGACCATGGTAGGATTGTCTAAGTTTTGTTTGAATTCCTTTCTTTCTTCATTGCATAACATGGCGTTAGGTAACAAACCATTCCATGTGTGTAATGCAGATGTATCTGATGGTGAGGATGTAAGTGATGTCGAACAAAACCATATGGAATTAGACACAGACTCATTGGATACCTATGAGGACGAATTGCTAACGTTCTTTATGAACAAAAATGTTGTTTTATATTCTGTTGAAGTTGACAAATATATAAAACCCTATGTGTAGGTTATGTTTATATGGAACCTTATGATTGAATTACTAATGGTTTGCTTACTAGTTAGGCGTAGAAGAAATTATACAATTTAATGTCCAGTATGGGTGTTTTTTAACTAATGACATTGTTTAACACAAGTACAAATTTGCAGTTATATGTAATTGTATTACAATGGGCTTTGTTTGTATTATGCAGAACATCCCGAAAGAGTTCATCGTGAAGGCAAGCTTACGACTTAATGACATGCTTGGGCTTAAAACTTTGTGTATATTGTTGACTACCTGATTTACGTGAATGTAGTATGAGCTCGACGTAATTAAATGCATTAGATTAAACAAATGTTTGTGTGCTTTTGTTTTTAAGAGTTATTTGTTAACGAGTGTATATTTCTCCTTTTGTGAATGCGAATCTGGTTAAGCAGCTATTCTGTGTAAGGCCCTTTTGCTTTAATCCTTTCCATGTAGTGGAACCACCACAAGTATTAGATATGGCATATTTTTAGTTTAAATTTGTCAATCATTGGCATGTATGTATGAAGTATATTTTATTATATATTAGGTGTCAAAATTGAGTTATATTATCCATTCGGTAAAAAAAAAATATTAGGCATGTATTAGGAACTGAAGTCCACCCACCACATATTGAAATTGAAAGCCACTGCCAAGTACGAATTTAAATTGAAATCGACCCACCATGGAGCCGCATCCAAGTACGAATGCCTCTCGATTTAGAGTCGGAATCGTGCCTCCACGCCGTCTTGCCTTTGCTCGGATTTCATGGAATGAAAGGGAACCCGATAGGCAAGAAGGAAGGAAGAAATGAGAGAGGAGGTAAAGAAGGGACGAGAGGTAAGAATCCACTCACCTAATGCTCAGATTATTCTGTAGCTTTGGCTATTTGATCTAACTGTTGAGTTACAGATTGAAAGTAAGTACCGACAATATCTTATCTAATTCATCCATAAGATGATACAACTCCAACATTCACCTGCAAAAGGGAGTGGGTAAAGGTGCTGACAGTGGAAGCGCACTCTAAACTGATGAGCTACTAAATTGAGCCCAACTTGAAATAAAACCTACATCTACCCAACTTTTGTTAAGTAAATAAAAGCTGCGCAACTGAGCTTCACCAAGATCAACAAGATGACCAAGAATGAATACTGTGTTGTCGACTAAAGGAAAATCACTCAATTAATGTCTCAGTTTCAGATAATGTCATAGAAGAACATAGCATGTATGCTTAACAAAAAGTTGCAACAAACTGATAATTCTTAATATTAAGGATGCACAATTCAGGCAGCAATCGTTCCGTGTCAGACCGGCAATGCAACCGAAACAGGATATGACGAATAGGACTCCTCCAACAGCATTGAACAAGAATATACACCTACAACAAGATAAGAACATGACATTGAGGAAAAATTTTTAGATTTTTTACTTTCGTAATGGAATAATATGCTAGAAATGCTGTAGTAAATAACCCATTTGAAGAAAAAGTGATCGGGTCAGTCAATCAAACGTTTCTTGAAACAGTAAAGTATCATACTTAGCTGAGTTTTGCTAATTTTGAAGTAAATAAAAATGTCTGGAAATCATGTCATTTTAAGAGCTTCCAATGTTTACAGTTTAGCTTAAGCTTTCTATTTAAATTGAAGGTCTAGAAACGCTAGAAATAAGTGTGTCGTCTTATAACAGCTTTTGAGTTGGATCTTTCTAGCTCAAGGATTTTTTTTTGGTCAATAGCAAAACTATCATCTATGATCCAAAGGTAGATAAGAACTACTGGCAACTAGATGGAGCTTAAATAAAGAGCAATTACTAAAAACTAAACATTTGTCAAAAAAAAAAAAAAAAAAAAAAGAATTCAACTGCATAAAGCAAAGGTTTTGAAGCAAATGGAAGTAACAAGCTTTGGGTAGATCATCGAAAATACTTGTCGATAGAGAGATCGCCACAAACATTGGTCGGCCGAGCTGTATCAAATTCCCTCACCAGAGGCAGGCGAGATCGAGGTGTCATCGCTAGTTTCTCTTTTGAACTCAACAAACAAGTATATCTCATATCCCACCATAGCCAACCCCATAATTGTCAACAAGAAGTTCAACAACTTCAGTATACATTTCAAGAACCCTTTGCATGCCATTGTCAACAATCCTTCTTTCTTTTCACAAGTTTAATTGGCCTTAATATTTCATTAAGCCCCCAGATATGATAAAGATAAATGAGCTCCATCAATCCCTTGAAAATTAAAAAAGCTCAAATTGAGGCACCTTCAACTTTTAGTTATGAGCCGAATTAATATGCTGTCACCTCTGTGGGAATACTTCAAGCAATGTTGCAAATTCACGAAGGGGGCCTCTTGTGCATTCGTAGAGCTTATCAGCGACCTCAGTGGTGGCATTCTTGCGCCTCTCATAGAGCTTATCGGCCAAATTGCGTAGGACGGGGGTGGGAATTCCGGATTCCTTGGACACCGATGTTCCATCGCTACTGGAGCCACCATAGTTGCTGGAATCAATCTATGTCTTCTTCTTGACGTAACACATCTTACTTCCGTTTAAAATAAACATAACACCGTTACTTTTCCAGATTGTACCGGTTTTTTACTGAATCAAATATCTACCCGATCCATCAAATCCGAAATGAATGAGAACTCTATTTACAAGCAGGTCCCTCCGAAAAATCAGCTATTGTATCTGTCTCTCTTTTCTGTAGCGGGTCCCACCTGTGAAAGCACAGCTGCTTTCATATGATTGTAGGGATTTCGATTCTGTTATGGGTCTTTGACTGTTCCTTCAGTTGTTCGGGGTGTTATTTGTAATTTGGAGTTTTGCCATGTGTATTTAAAGGCGAGGGTGACCAGATGAAGGAACTCACCTGATGACCCGAAGTGCCTGTCTCATTTACTCTTTTGCTAGGGTTTGAAACCCAAAATTGATCAATTATATATGTTTTTACATCTATTGAAATAATGTATTTCTCATTTTTTTTTATCAACTTGTTAACCAAACAATAACATAGTTATCTGTATTAAATTTGTCAGCTTGTTAACCAAACTATAAAATATTCATATGTATTCCTCATTTCTATTTCTAATTCATCATTCTTTGTTCATTCTCAATTTCTATCATGTGAATCAAACATATCGTTAATCTTGATATGAGCGGAAAACCTCTAGTTAGGTTCATGAGACCAAAGGATCAAAACTTAAGTTTGCAATTTTTATAATATATATGGTTAACAACCTAAAAACAAGTTTTCCTCATATTTCAGTTTGGTTAAGGATCAATTTGTTAATGTCGAACATATGAAACCAAAAGAAAACTTTGATCAAACATATGAGACCAAAAGACCTTTAACCCTATATAAATGAAAGTTATACTTCATTTATGTTTATTTTATTACATATGTGTTTACATCTATTGAAATAGTACTGGCTAAAATGTTGTCGTGTTTATTTCAACTCGATTTCTCAGCCGTTAGATCATGAGAGAGAATCAATCAGAATTCAGGAGAGATAAAAAATGTGTCTTACACATGCATAATATGATGGCTAAGAAATCGAGTTGAAATATATTTTAGCCGAACCCATTGAAATAATGTATTTCTGATTCATATATTTTTTTCAACTTGTTAACCAAAATTGTAAAACAAAATTGTAAAACTTGGTTTTCCGTAAGATTTAGGGGTAGTATTAAAATAATAAGGGTTGTTTTTTTCAATCTGGAATCTTGAGAATTGATTGTTAGTTCTGCTTGTACTTTTGTTCGGGGCTCTTACTGTTGTTATAAGTTTTGTTAGGGTCTTCTTGTTAGGTCTTGTTTGTGTCTTTGTTATTCTGTTAGGGGTTTTTTACTGTTCCTTCAGTTGTTCGGGGTGTTATTTGTTATTTGGAGATTTGCCATGTGTATTTAAAGGCGAGGGTGACCAGATGAAGGAACTCACCCGATGACTCGAAGTACCTGCCTCCTTTACTCTTTTGCTAGGGTTTGAAACCAAAAATCGATCAGTTACATATGTTTTTACATCTATTGAAATAATGTATTTCTCATTTATATTTTTTTTTATCAACTTGTTAACCAAACAATAAAATATTCATAGGTATTCCTCATTTATATTTTTAATTCATCATTATTTATTTATTCTCAATTTCTATCATGTGAACCAAACATGTCGTTAATTTTGATATGAACTAAAAACATCTAGTTAGGTTCTGAGATCAAATGATCAAAACTTAAGTTTGCAATTTTTATAATATATAGGGTTAAGAACCTAAAAACTGTCTCAAGTTTGACTCATGTGTCAGTTTAGTGTTTTAAGATCAAATTGTTAATGTTGTCTGTCCAAGTTTCATTTTTGTTGCTTTTTGGTATCTTCGTCAAATTTTGTAGTTAAATTTGACAGAAGTTGGTCACGTGCTTGTCACGTGACCCAATTAAATTTTAAATTTCAAAATTACCCCTGAAATGAAAGTGTGCTTGTCACGTGCCATTTTTTTTTGCCCAAATCATGTTCCAACTTAAAATGACGGAAATATCCCTATGCCTAATACGAGTTTCAGACACCAAATAGAAACAACATTTATAGTTCATACATTCTTAAACAACAAGTTACGAATCTCAGACACCAAAAAGCAACAACAGTAATACTTCATACTTTATCTTTTAACAACTTACAAAGGACAGGTGTCAGACCTAACTCTAACCTACGACGAATTACGTTTTGAAAACGTGGATTTTGAAAGAGTCGCCACTAGTTAATTAAAGCTAACTAGAAACCTAAATTACCTAGGAGAATAACGAATTAAACACCTAAATCTATGGTCTACGGTCATAGATTTAGATTCAGGGGTTCTGTTATGAATTAAAACACATGATAATAATATCGTCATTTCGATACTCTATTCACAAATTGCCAGTTTTTTTTTGAAATATATATTTATGATTTTGGATTAGTTTTAAAAAAAAGTTAATTGAAGACTAAATTATATCGGTAAGAGATTATCAACTATGAACCGATTTTACATAAATAAAGCTATAATTCGTCATCGAAGTAAAACCTTGGCCAAAAAAAAAGTAAAACCTATGAACACTTGCAGTTATTAGACACAATTAAATAAAAACACAACATGTAATATACATAATCAATTAGTTACACCTAGGTTGTATTACCTGACTAAAGATATACCCTACAAACACATATAATAATGTAATTAATTAATAAGTAAAAGGAGAAGTTTTACCTAAAGAGTGGACATTGATAAAGTGTACGTAGAATAAAAGATAAAGGGTCAATCGGAGGAAGTAGTGGCGTTGCTGTAGACCGAGTGTGGGATGGCAGCTCTAGTTGTGAGGAAGAAGACAATGGACACTGTTGATTAGAAACAATGATACTAAAATATTAATAATAACATCAAGTATACTGGAAACTGTGAACAATATTTGTTTGTTTTATTTTTCTCCGATCTTTACAATGCAATACTGACAACCCTGGTAAGATCTCCTAAATATTAAAATGATAAAATAACGAACAGATAAATTCTATATATATAAATAATTATCCCTAAATAATAAGAGATAAATACCTATAGATAGTTATTTTACAGATAAATAACTACGGATAAATATCTTACAGATAAATAACTATTACATATAAATATATATTTCTAAATATTTTGAATATATATCCGATAAATATAAATATATATATATATTTCGAATATATATCAGAGATATTTTAAAAATATATATCTATTTATTTATTATGATATGCACATGTGCATTTTGGACACTTCGTAACTTGAAACATCTTAAAATGACGCGTCATGTGGAACGACGTTACGTCCGGGTCAAAATCGAATGTTTACAACAGGCATTACATAAATTGAACATACATTTCCTACAAAGAACGGGGTCGGGCAAAGGAAAACGACCGGAGCTAATTGGAGGCGGCTGGTGCGACCTAACTGGGCGGTGACGGATTGAGAAACGAGAACGGAACCTGCGGGCGTCCGCAAAGAGCATGGAGTGACCGGAATCGGAGGTGGGGAATGATGAATAAATCTTGGATAAAGATGGAGGTAGGGGAAAGGGGAAGTAGGGAGAGGTGAGTAGGAGGTGGATGACTCAGAATCAGAGGTGGTGGCTCAGATTCGGAGATGGGTGGCCGGAATCAGAGGTGGGAAACGAGGAAGAAATCTTGGACGGGGAGGTAGGGGAAATGGGAAGTAGGGAGGGGAGTGGAAGGAGAGGTGAATGAGAGGGGTAAAATTGTCTTTTCATCTCAATCAGTCAAAATTAACCTCAAAATCGTACGGAAAATCAAATTGTAACAAAAATGAAACTTGAGACTGTCGATATTAACAATTTGATTCTGAGATAGCAAATTAATACGTGAGGCAAACTTGAGACAGTTTTTAGGTACTTAACCTTAGTATATATAATCAAAACTTATCTTTATACCAATATAAAAAGTGAAGGTTGTCCTCACCCCCAATAGGTACCTTTTGGTTATTTTTCATTTTTTTTTTTTACATTTAGTTTCTATAATTTTATAGAATCGAAAATTTAATTTTTATTATTTTTGAGACACGTTTATTTATGTTTCTTACTATCATTAAAATATTATTTAGTTAAATTTCGTTATTTTTAAAAAGTTGCTTAATTGGGATGTAACAAAATGTATTGTTAACTTTTAAATCCAATATAGAGTCAGCCTTAACATATGATATGTAATCAATATGAGCAAATTCTGGGTACATGTATTTTTCATTCACCTAATCATAGAGATCGGAGAATGTTCTGCATGTTGATATAACATAAATCTATTACTTACCAACACATATTACATATCAAAATATGGATCAAACATGGTTCTTGAAGTTTGACCTTATATATAACCTATTACTCGCAATTTAATATTTATGGACTCGAATTATTGATTTTTTTTTCTTTTGTTTGTCAATTCAATCACATTGGGTATATCCTAATTAGTAGTTGAATAAATAATTAAGGTAAACTCAAGTATAAACTTTAGACTTTAGTGATTTAAAAAAAAAAAGGATGATTTAGTTCCTACTAAAATATTAATTTAGTTAAATTATATTAAGTGTTTTTGCTAAAGTCACTAGATCTTTCTATCATGCTCCAAGAGCACCATGCTTTTGGTACTTTTTTTTTTTTTTTTTGTATTTTTCTATTTCCCTAAAGGTGAACCCTAGAGGGAAATTGATATTATTAATAGTATGATGCAAATATTAGATGTGGTTAAAAAATTTCATATTTTTTCATACTTTTAAAGTTTTACATATGTTACAATTAAGTCCACCACAGTAATAAAAAAACCAAAAATGGTGCTCTTGGAGCATGGTAGAAAAATCCTTAACTGACATGTAACATTAATTATTATCAACTTTTCAATCCGCCAAATTACCTATCAAATTGAGTCACCCCCAAATATGATTTGTACTCAATCCATGCAAATTTCGGGTACATGTTGATATATTTTTTTTTTTTTAATCACATAGATCAACCACTTGCCAAATCATAAAACATCTCAAAATGTGGGTCAAACATGGTTCTTGAAGTTTGACATATTATTAATAGTATGATGCAAATATTATGTGTGATTAAAAAATTTCATATTTTTTCATACTTTTAAAGTTTTACATATGTTACAATTAAGTCCACCATAGTAATAAAAAAAATCAAAAGGATGGTGCTCTTGGAGCATGGTAGAAAAATCATTAACTGACATGTAACATTAATTATTATCTACTTTTCAATCCTCCAAATTACCTATCAAATTGGGTCACCCCCAAATATGATTTGTACTCAATCCATGCACATTTCAGGTACATGTTGATATTTTTTTTATCATATAGATCAACCACTTGCCAAATCATAAAACATCTCAAAATGTGGGTCAAACATGGTTCTTGAAGTTTGACATCTTATAGATAACATGTTACTCATCTTCCAACATTTATGGTCTCGAACTATAAATTTAGTTATTTTGTTTGACAATTCAATTACATTGTGTAAATCCTAATTAGTAGTTAAATAAATAACTACGGTAAAGTCATGTATAAACTTTATATTTTAGTGAATTAAATTTTTCTTTAGATATAAATCAATTTGTGTTGGTATTATGCTATAAAATTACGTGAAAAATGTATAATTACGTTTGTACAAATCAAACTGGTCCACCGATGACTCTAAGTGGTTAAGTGCGATTTTACATTATTGACTCCTTAAATTGATGAGTTAGATACAACTGAGTCGTCAATAACCCGCGTCATGCTCGACCCTGCTTATTGACAGATTTAGTACCAAAATTGAAAACGGTAGTTAATTTTGTATTAATCATCATCTTCTATTTCTCATGTTTTGAATAACGTTGTGTCGTTCTTCTCTATCACATGAATTCCTTTCTAGCAACGCCTTAACTTGCCAAAGTATTATGATTAATTATAGATATTATCATATTATAAAATTTAAAATAAATTATGTATTTTAAAAGTTAGATGATCAATACGCGTGCAACGCACGCGTTAATAACTGGTATATATAAATCTATTAAGTCTTGATTAAAAAATAGTAAAGGGAGAAAATTGAAAATGACCAAAAGGATCAAAACTTAAAAAGTAAACATTGCAGGCATTTCTTAGAAACGCCCAAACAGCAATGGAAAAAGTGGCAATTTTTACCCTACAAATAAAGTTTTCTACAATCAGATTGACGTAATATACTCCGTATAGATATTCTGACGAGATTACGATGATACTAGTTTAGTCCTCAGTAACTTTACAGTATACATTATGTAAGTTAAATGTAAAAAAAGAAATGACGGATACAAATATTATGTAAGAAGGCCTTATACAAATATACAGCATACAAACACGCAGCTGTGAAGTGTGATGAGTAAGGTAGTTTTAGACCTAAAGCGGCGAAGCCGGGTGCGTTACGACTGAGCAAGCGTTATGTCAGACAGGGACAAGGTCCCGGATTGATCCACATCGAGCTCTTCGAACTCCTTCATCACAAGGTATATATCTTCTTGACTAATCTTCCCCATCTCCTTCAGCTTATATATTATGAATTCTGCAGATCTGCAATAAATAAAACATCCTAATTCATCACTCATCATCCACTATCATGCAACAACAATAAACATAAAAAAAGTTTCTTGGAGATCAAGAAACCAAAGTTCTTCCTTACCCGACAACCCCATCGTCATCGAGATCAGCAGCTTCGAGGTCAAGATTCGTCGTTCTCCTATGCAGGACCCAATCAACTAATGCCCTTTGCCGTCTCTCAGTGTTCATCTCAGCAACATAGAGAAAAAACTGGGCCAAGCATATCGTACTCGTAAGTATCCAAACCACAGCAAACAAGCGGCCGCCTGTTGTGGAGAAGCTCTCATCTCCATAACCGAGTGTGGTGATAGTAGCACAGACACAATAGAATGCATTAACAGTGCTCAAGTTCTCAACTTTGGCTAAAAACACGGTTCCAGTAATCATGAGCACAACCAAGAGAATGAAGATAGTGATACACTTGTAAAGAACCCGATTGATTAAGATCTCATTATTGATTTCACTTGGACTGACTCTTTCATTGAGGTGAATAGCCTTAACTAGCAACGTTTCCTGCTTTTCGAGCAAATAGTCTGCTGCTTTGCTCAGGATTAGACAGACAATAGCCATTCCAGAGAACACAAAGCCACATGCGAGCAGTTTTGTGAGGACTGTGTCAGGGACAAGATCTCCATACCCGACTGTTGTCATTGTGACGACACAGAAGTAGAGAGCATCGAGGATTCCGTTTGTTTTTTTACCCACCATTTGGTCCTTCACAGTGTAGAAGCAGATTGTGCCGAATCCTAGATAGGCTGCTAATAAAATCGCGACTATTTTGAAGCTCGGGTGGATATCCAAATAGTTGGAAGAAGTTTTCTCAACTGGACCCGTGTTTAATCGAAGAGGAACAGTATCTTCAAGAGGCGCGCTTCTACAATGTCGGAGTCTCCTCGCCTTGAAATTGTTCGTTTTTGTTTGTGGTGAAGACAGGAGCGGCTGTTTGGCATCTGTACTGGCCATGAAGAACTCAGTAGCAAAACAAACTACTCAATTCCTATGAAATCATGAGGAAATTGTTTGTCCTCCTGCATAAATCAAGAACATAAACTGTAAAGAAAAACCTTTTATCAAACACCTAAGTCTTACTCTTAACTATGATTAATTCAGCAAATTGAATCAATAAAAACCGATAGATCCAACAATAATGTAGATGTGAACAAAAGTCAGATGGCAGTTTAAGAAACTTTCTTCATTTGGTAAGAGAAATCTCGAGAATCCCAATTCCCAGTACATGAACGCTATAAAGCAAAAAGTCCAGATGAGGTTGAATTGAGAAGCAAAACACAATTCAGTATGGCGATTACATGAATTTCATCAAATCCTATCCTCTGCCTGCTTTAATTGGATCCACAGTTGATGAAACAAGCAAAGATTCAAGACTAAACTAGGTAAGGATGCCTACCAGTGAGCTTCGATCGTCCTGTGCTTCTTCAAATCCGTGGAGAGAGAGAGAAACTGGAAGATTCCATGGGTGGTCTAGAAAAATCCAATCTGATACAGCTGCCTGCCGACTGCCTAACCCCGTGACGGTGGGGGAGGAGAAGAACGAGCACCTCATATACTCCATTATAGCATGAGACGTCTGCATGACCGATGAGCATATCAGCTCAGGTCTAACTAATATAAAATTGATTGATGATCAGATCTTGAGAGAATTAACAAGATTTTCTCTTCGTTGATCAGTCAACTCTCCATAGACGTGGGAAAATGATAAATAATCTCATTTGTTAAAAAAAATCATTTGTTTCAATCACAAATTGAACTAATATAAGGCGATGGTAAAAATTATCTATATACCCAAACCCAACATTGTAAACTAATTATTAAGGAAAACAAATATACTTACTATTTGGTTGGAAACTCAACTGAAATATTTTCATTCTTAATTGACACATGAGAATCAAAATATCACCAAATGATTTTTTCTTTAAAAGCAAAAGGAAGAGGAGGAAGATGAAAATGTACTTATAAGGTGAACTCAAATCACACACCTTAATGATTTTAAGCTAAAAGTGGATGGTTAAATAGGGATTACCTCATATTCTAGGTTTGTTGATGTTCCAAAAACTAATGTAAACAATTGTCGGAAAACAACTTTGATCTTTTAATTGCGCGGTGTGTAACTGTACTTAAGATTATGGTGTGTAACTGTACTTAAAATTATAATCGGCATGAACAAAACACCACTTATTAAAGTGTGGTAACAAAGACAAAAAGTTCATGAGGAGCATACTTACATTTTGTGTTGCTACCACCACAAGAAAGTTCATTCTTCAAGTTGACCACTTTCCAGCAATACACCAATATGTATGTACATGTATACAAAATTTCAAAGTGAGAGCTTATCATACCGCATCTAAGAAAACCCTTGTTTTAATTGCATTACCTTAAAAACATAAAATTGACTTCTGACGGATATAAAACGAAGGCACGATAAATAAATAAATTGCACTTTCAAGATTTCATGTCCAATTGTTATTCTAAATTGTGAAATTTTAACTCAGCCATCATTCCTAAATTGAGATGTCATTGCCTAAAATATCGTTATTTTAAGTGGAAAAATATATTTTTTTAATCATACCATATATTATTTGCATGTAATCACGAAAAATTGATTGCTTGCGATCCCCTCATAAATTGAAGAAGATCGGGAGCAAACCAACATCCAGTTAACAACATCATGCGCTAAGCGGACACATGCTCTAGGTACAGTTTTAATTGAAACAACAACGATGTTTAAAAGAAATCTAATATCCTGGATGACCCCAAAGAAGAACGGATTGCAGCCTGAGGAGGAGGTGGTTATCTGTTTAAGCAAGTTTGTCGAATAAGTGAACATAGTGTGAGGACCCCGCCGTGATGACCTTGATAACAATAGTCCTGCTCGACATGCCAGTCGTTCTGCCAGTAGCGGGTTATCACCTATAGCCGAGATAATGGAAACCACTGAAATAGCCTCGCTCTCGTCTAGTAAAATCGCGGCTTTGTTGGTCAGGTGGTCCGCTGATCACGGGTCTCCTGAGTGAGGAAACTTGGGTGCCTAAAGCATGATCAAGATCAAATGCGTTAAAGTTATCTATCCCTGTCAAACAGATAAAACAAAAAATTGAGGACGCTCTAGGGGTTATTCCCTTGAAAACGACCGCATTCGTTTCTAGCCAGATGCCCCAGATAATCAAACACTTGTGAGGGAACAGTTCGCTAGCGGGAGTCGAAGATATGGGCATAGCCACACTCTCAAATAACCACTCAAACACCGTATAGAATGAAGTTCTGGGGGGGATTGACTCCTAAACTCGAACCAAACCACACTCCCCTAGCGAATGGACAGTTCCACATGACATGATCCCAAGTTTCGTTTGTTTCTGAACAAAGATGACACTTGGATTGAAAGAAGGGATTCGTCTGTAGATTCTGCCTGAAAGGCAGTCCGTTGTTGCAGCCATTCCAGATGAACATTCGTATTGTTTGTGTTAGATTAGAATTCCAAAGCGTTTTCCAGGCAAACAAATTATCAGTCGTGGAGGCTGAAGACGAGGAACCCTGCTTCTCCGAGTTGAGAAGCGTGTAAATGAAGTGGTACCCAGACTTGACCGTGTAGAGTCCATTGTCACTGTGGAGCCAGAGGAACATGTCACATGTGTCGTAGATGGGAAGTTCGATGAGGGAGATCACATTAACTACTAACGGGGGAAGTATGTCGGCTAATGTGTCAAGGTGCTAGCGCCCGTTAATGATGAACTGGTGTACTTAGACGTTCTGAAAGCTTCTGTTAGGGGGGACCCAGTCCATGAGGAGACCCATATTTGAGACCCAGTGATCCGTCCAGAAATTGATGGAGTGTCAATTTCCTACATGCCAGCGAGTGCCAAGAAGAAAGAAACGTTGCAGTTTGACCATACTTTTTCACACCGGCGAGTGATACGGTTGTGCTTTGGTATGAAATAAGGTGGATTTTGTCAGATATTTATCTCTCATGCATCTTATCGGGTTTCAAAACATTGGATTATGGAACCGAAATAAATTTACCAACATGAGAATATCCTTATTCTTTCGGGCGTCAGCATCTCCTAACAACTCGCTCTTAGAAAAATTACCATGAACTGAATATGCAACGAGATGATCGCCCTATTTAAATAAGACAAACGTTTAATTTGTTTCTTGCAAAGTTAAAGAGAATTATTGTTTGTCCATCATAATAGAAGTTTATCAGAAATACATATGCAACAACCGTCGAATGATGTCTTGCAACACAAACTAGAACTTAATACAGATATGCAAAAAAATACATAATCAAAGTGCTCCAAGATTCTGATCATCTGCCTTTGGCAATCTCCATTGTGGTGAAAGTGGGTCTCGAGACTCCATTCCTTGAAAATCTGCTAAAAAGAAAGTAACATTAAACTTAAAAATATGCAAAATTGAAAAACATTTAGTTAGCAACTTCCAGATTAGTAATACATTTTGTACCATATTTTGATGTCGATTGGCCTTAAAGAGCATTTTGAATGCATACAGATGAGCGTCGGGTAAAAGCATCAACCTCGCAAAGTCAGTAATTTTCTTCGTCTCGAATATGGATGAACACACGAAGACAGTGGTGGCCAATGTACTAGGCATCCGTGTGGTACAAGTATCAGGGAAGTATTTAGGTTTGCTGACAGTATGGGGAAGATCGAAGCGAGAGGCCCTTGGATTTCTCAAAGATCGGGTAGCTAACAAAATACACGGGTGGAATAGTCTATTTCTTAACAATGTCGGGAAAGAGGTTCTCATCAAAGCGGTCATTACGACAATCCCAACCTATTCCATGTCATTTTTTTCGTTCTCGAAAGTATGGTGTGATGATATCAACAGAATTATTGCTCGATTTTGGTGGGGACAGAAAAGAGACGAAATAACATTGGAAGAGGTGGGTTCAGATGACGCGGCCAAAGAAGGAAGGAGGTATGGGCTTCCGGGACATGAAGACGTTCAACCGGGCTATGCTCACAAAAACGGCAGGGCGTGTCCAAAATAACCCGGATGCGCATTGGGTGAAATTCTTGAAAGGGATCTACTTCCCCCAAACGAAATTTATGGAGGAAACGAAATGGGGGAGGTCATCTTGGGCGTGGTCGAGCATAGCTTAGTCCGAATTTTTCATGATGCTTGGGTCCCTAACCTTCCTGGGTATCTTCTAGGCCATGCACGTGTTGTAGTGAATCAAGAATTGAGGGTGTCTGAGTTGCTTCGTCATCCGGATCCGACTTTGAAGTTGGAACCTATCGCCCAATCCATCACAGATGAGGAAGCTCGCGCTATCTTGAGCATCCACATAAGGAGAGCTGAAGCCGTCCCAGACAAGCTCATGTGGCGCACTTCAAAGAATGGTGATGCTGCCCCTAAGTATGTTTACTTTCGTCTTCGCGAGAAAGAACAAATGGCCGTTCCTTTGAACCCTACAACGTCTCGATGTGTTTTCGTCAGTGTATGGAAGGGCATATGGAGAGGGAAGGCACCACCTAAGGTTAAGCATTTTCTATGGAAGAGTTGAGTGCGTGCTTTGCCAACTTTTGACGAACTAACGCGAGGCGTTGAGCTTGAACCAAAATTTCATTTTTGCAATTGTACGGAATCCATTGATCATGCTTTATTATATTGCGAATGAACTATTCCGGTTAGGTTTGGTTGTTCTGGAGTTAGGTGGAGTCAAGAACAAAATTCGACGTGGGTGGATTGGTTAGAAAAGATGATAGATGGCGCGTCCAATGGAGACGAGGCTGCATAATGTATGTGCTTAAAGGTGAAAATCACGTCATGAGAATTATGGAAAGAGATGTGTCGTACGACATACCAAAAAGATCAGCCTCACCCAAGGTACATAGTTGATCGTCTCATGAACTATTATAATAAAGTTTGGGCATCAGCTGAAAGGAGACTGATGGATATCTGCCCAATTTGGGTTCGTATTTACATTCCGGACTTTGTAAACACGTCGAAAATCACATAACGGATCCAAACGCGTCACCCGAGGTTCAAAACGGTCCGGAAGCGCGGAATGCGCGTCCGGACCGGACCTCCGGATTGCCCCGCAATCCGGACGACCCGGATTGTCCACAGGCAATCCAAACCCCGTCGAATTGCCTAAGTCCGACGGGGTTCGGACTGCTGTCTAGGTACCGCGTGCTACCCTGCTTATGTACACCGAGCAAGGAGTCTCAAAAGCTAGACTTAATCAAACTCGACGACGGTTCCTATCTTCCTTTAAGACCGGCGTCGAACCGCACAAAAACCGGGTTCGGTTCTAAGGTTGCCTATAAATAGGGGACCTTGGCCACCCATTTCAACTCATATTCTCAAGAGATTGGCTTTGGAGCTCTAGCCTCTCTCTAGAAACTTTCTCTCTAGACTCTTATTTAAGCATCGGAGAGGGCTCAACCAGCACACCCCCCTATCCGTGCTGGTTATTGTCATTTCGCAGGTAAAGACTACGTGAAGCCGGCGAAGTGCACATTGCCGACAACCCGCTACCGTCAGCCGACAGCCTGTAGTCATCATCCGACAACTCGTCACGAACACAACCCGAAGTGCCGAAGAGTCCGACCCCCCGGTTGGATTTGGACGCAACACTTGGCGCCGTCCGCGAGATTCGAACAAAAAGCTATATCACACCCCGAGCTATGACAAGCAATCAACCTCCTCCGGATGATGTCAACCTTCAGGAGAACAAGAGAGGCCCTGGCCGCCCAAAGAAAGCTGCAACCACAAGCAAGAAGCCGATGAGAAGTCAGCCTGGACCTTCGCACATCCCTGAAGCCACATCCATTGCTTCCTCCGTGCCAACCAAAAGCTTACCCGCCGCACAGCACGGTCCTGAAGTCCAGAATGTAGCGCGCGGAACACCCCCGCCCGGGTTCGAGCCCAGGATGCACGTCAATGAAGAGTTCCCCTACGGGTAGGGCTGAAACCAAAATCCGGTCAAACCGAAAAACCGGTCAAAACCGAACCATTCCGAACCGAAAAAACCGAACCATAAATGTATGGTTCGGTATATGGTCGGTTTTTAATTATGTATTTCGGATTTTCGGTTCGATTTGTTTCTCACACATAAAAAACTGTGGAAACCGAACCGACCGAAATATATAATTAATATATTATATATATGCTTATTAGTTAATAGGATAATTAATTATCATCAAGGCTATCTCAACTTTGGAGATAATTAATGAAGACACCCCATTGCCAGTCTCCACCGGTAATTGTCCAAAGTCTGCAAGTGCACATTCTCCATAAAATTAATTGATCTGCACGCTTCGTAAAATTAATTTCTTTGCACGCTTTTTTTATAATTGCCTTTTCAAATTCCAATTTTCAAATTCTAAATGTCGATTTACGACGTTTTATTTATTCAATGATATATAAATTCCAATTTCCATTAATTTAAAGCTTCTCCAACTATTTTTGGATCTTTCGTTTAAACCAAAAATCCAGACCGAAAATCCGTATTAATTTTGGATGGTTTATTTTTTTATAAACGGTTTTTTGGTTGTTTTTTTATTAAAAAAATCCGGATCGAATTTATCGGTCTCTGATCGAATGAAGCTAAAATCAGGGCCAACTGGTCCAATTTCACCCCTACCTATGGGATGCCAGCTGAAGGAGCTCAGCGACAAGAAAGGGGTGCAAACCCAGCACCATCAGTCACACCCGCCATGATGGCTGTACTCGAAGAGCTGTTAGCATTCAGAGAAACTCTAAGGAACCAAGGATTTGCTCCACCACCTCCACCTCCGCCACCAGTCTACGGAACAAGCCGCTCCGACAAGGGTAGTGTCACACGACACTAACCGACAACAGACACAACACCAAGGAGGAGGAGGCCATTACTGTGAAGGTACATACTAGTACCAACAGCCGAGACATGAAGCAGCGCGCTCATAAACTATGTATGCAAGTGCGCAACATCAAGAAGAGACAATGAGACAACCTCCACCTACCCGCTCGCAGCAGCATCATAAGTAGAATTCCTACCAAGAAACCAGCCAAGAACATGCTGGGATATATCGCAGCACTGGATGGAGAAAACCAGTGGGCAATGATGACGTCCCAATCATAGGACTCACTGCAAAAGACCTGGAAGCAATAGTGGAGAAAAAGATGAAGGAAGCCAAGATGAAGGGCATGCACGCATTAGCTGAGAATGCATATCATCCATTCGCTGACGAACTGGTATACAGTCGTGTACCAGACGCGCTCTATGGAATAAAAATAGACAAATACCGGGGAAAAGGCGACCCAATAGAACATGTACAACAACATGAAGCCTCTCTGCTGAAAGGAACCAATAACCCGCATCATGTAGCCATGACGTTTTCCCAAACTCTGGCAGGGACTGCAACGTATTGGTTCTTCTCACTTCCATGCGGGAGTGTGACTTCTTGGCCCTATCTAAAGGCTAAATTCATTCAGCGTTATATAGGAGAGCGCACGCTCCTAAAAGGGGCAAACACATTGAATAGCGTGCAGCAGCAGAACGACAAATCCTTAGCAGATTACTATGTCCGCTTCAACCATAACGTCGCAGACATCCAAGGAAACTTAACCGAAGGGGGAGATAGTGCGCGCTTTTATAAACAACCTGGGTTGAAAGGGATACTCGCTCGCTGAAAAGATGTCTAGGCGTCCAGCCGAGACATTGGAAGAACTTGCTACAAGAGTCAAAGAGTTTGTAGACTTGGAGAGATTTAGAGAGCAAAACAAAGCTAAAGTAAGCGCCGCCCGAGCAAAAGAAAACAACAAGCAGACAAAGCCTCAGCAAGGCAGTCATCAAAACAGGCAGTGGCAACCACAACCTAAGCGACCATTTCAATCAGATTTCCAGAGGCCCAAGGAAGTCAATCTTGCTGAATGCGTTCCTCTGAATACGCCACTATCCGTTATTTTGAAGGAATGAAGGAAACGAAGACGTGGAGAGAACCCAGCAACTTTCGTAATGGTCCGCTAGGAAAAGAACAAGACAAGTGGTGTGAAAAACCATGATGTCTATGGGCATGAAACATATAGTTGTGTAAGCCTAAGGTTTCGCGTGAACAATTTCATCCTGAAAGGTGAATTGAAGCAGTATGTGGACCAAGGTGATAAGCGTCCGAAGAAGGCCCAGGCAGAACCATCAGGAAAAGGAGGCAAAGGAAAAGACAAGAGGAATGACAACCCACCTCCTGCAAAGCGCGGTGTAATCAATGTCATACATGGATGACCAGCCGCAGGAGGTAGCATATCCAATGCTAGGGATGTCTACGCATCTCAACTGCAGACACTCCCCGAATTCGGAAAGAGACGCCAAACCGAAAAAGACGATGTTGTCATCGAATTCTCGAATGCAGACAAAAAGCACATTGTCTACCCTCATGATGACGCGCTGGTCATCACAATGGAGATCAACAGGTATGACGTTCAAAGAATCCTGGCAGATGGAGGAAGTGCTGCAGACATTTTACACATTCAGGTGCTTGAAAAGATGGGGAAGACTGTGGTTGATCTCTCTCCAGGAACATTCCCACTAGTAAGCTTTGCGGGTGCGACAACTTACCCCCTCGGGATGATAACGGTTCCCGTGATCCTAGGAGAATGATGGAAGGCGCTGCATATTGACGTCACCTTCGTGGTTGTAAACGCCTTGGGGGCATACAACGGGATATTGGGATGAACAACGATCAACTCATATGAGATTGTTCCATCTACCGTCCACCAAAAGATGAAGTTCCCAACGCCACATGGCATTGGAGAAGTGCTTGGAGATCAGTCAGCCGCACGCAAGTTCTATGTAAATTCTTTGAGGAGAATGCAACAAGTCTCTATTGCCATGGTTGAGTTCGGCAAAAAGAGAAAGATGTCCAACCTGAGTGGTGACGATGAAGGAAAGAAGCAGGAAACAACACCGGCTGTTTGGCTCGACAAGATGATTTTCCCGACAAGACGGAGTGTTTGGGATGTCAGACAGGGCCAAGGTGAGCCTATAATGACTTACTTCAGAAGGTTCGCCCACAATGCCGTTGCGCTCAGGGCAACCAAAAAAGATGTCATCAATGCATTCTTCGTGAACATGAATGCACCATCCTTTCTACTGTTCGGAAGAACAGATGGATGGCGAACAACCACCGCGATACAAGCCTGAAGGACAAGCTAGAGACGGCAGTCTCATGTGAACATGAGCTGGGATGGGGTACACCTCTCAGTTCAAATCAGGAAGCTCAAACTACAATGGAATCAGGAGGGACAAACACCAACTATGACAGCTTCTTCACTCCCTTGAACACGGAGGTTGAAGAAATATATGTTAAACTCCTGGAAAACAAGCTTCCCAATCCACTTGAGCCAATGACTGCCTTCCTAGGCCAGAACGTCGAAGAATGGTTCAAATACCATAAGACTTGGGGGCACAGAACCAACAGCTGCCTGTCCCTAAGAGTGGAGATTCAAGAGCTCATTGCTCTAGGCGCATTGAGGAGCTATGTGGCACGTAGCAGAACTAGCTCGCCGACAAGCCAACCATGAAAGCGGCGAACACCCTATCAATCCTCCTATCTTCTTTATGCTTTGCTACTTTAAGTTTTCTTAGATTAAATGCAACTAGCACTCTAAGTGTAGTTTTATGCTTACTAGTCTTGCTACGTTTCGGAAGGAGCGATCGGTTGACGCCTTCCCGCAACCCACTGTACATACTCCAAGTATCTAATGAAGTTAATCTACTTTCGTAGGTACATATTACATTATGCTTACTACCTTGGAATCATGCGAAATAACAACTATGCGCATATTACTCGCATCAACAATATAAGCTATCACGCTATGTAAAACAAACGGCTTATGTCATACAACGCCGACATGTCTACTATCAACATCAACAATGAATATATAAACGCTCTCTATCTATAACGACGACTACCCCGAATAGCGTCGACAACATACTACATCTTGAGTTCAAACCAAGATTTATCAACATCCGACAACATACTACATCTTGAGGCTCAGTAACAGCGTCAACATCCGACTCATCGCTGTCATCAAAATATAAAGTAGCATGCGGGGTGGGAAGAAGAGACTTACTCATGATGGTGACTCCAACGAAGGGACTAATGCGAGCAAAAACCACCTCGACCCTGCAACCTGAAAATACGACCAACAGTCAAATCAATGCTCATTAGTCTACAAACGGCAAACGATGAACACTCTGCATATATCAACCACTATGACAACATCCGCCCTATGACTACATCAGGCCTATGGATACAACATGCATGACAATGGATAAAGAAAAAATAGTAAGTGTTGGAGCAAGCGCGCGCATACAAGCGCGCACATAAGCGCGCGCATACTCAACTAGCACGCGTATGTATGGTAGTATGGTCATGAAACAAAGAGCCAATCAAGGAATATTTTCTAAGTGTTACATCTTGTCAGCAGTCGACATATGACAAGGTGTCGACTATCAAGAAATATTTTCTAAGTATTCCACCATGACAGCAGTTGACATATGACGAGGTGTCGACTATCAAGGAATATTTTCTAAGTGTTCCACTATGGCAGCAATCGACATATGACAAAGTGTCGACCATCAAGAAATACTTTCTAAGTATTTTCCTATGTCGGCAATCAACGACAGTCGACAAAGATCAAATAACGACAATCATGTGAACAATGAGCAATATGTAACAACCAACATACAACGGCCAACAACTATGTCCGGACATCGATTAACAAACAACATTAAGCATGCCAAAACATCATTCGTGGTGCAACATGTTGACAATGATCACTATGCATAAGGGAAGTTTAACAACTTATTTCCATTTTTCTAAAAATTTCAGCACTTAGCAAATTTTTGGCCGATTTGAGAAGCTAACTACTATTGGGAATTTTATCAAACAGCTTATGTGCATGTTAAGGTAATCAAATTCATGTAGGTTTCAAGAGTAAATCAATACTAAGCAAGGTCATAAAAGGCTAGCCATACACGAAATTGGACTCACCTCGTCGAGATGATCGAACCACCGTGCAAACCATCACGAACCACCGCCCGAAGCCTCACGCGCCGCCGTCGAGGAAGTGACGCACTGCCGCCGGTGTTGAAGTCGCTGCCATCGTTCCGTCCGAGATCACCGCCACACCGCCGGAGTCCGCCTTGCTCGGTCTCACCGTGATCGGGTGGATTAATGGTGGCCGACCTAAGTTTCTTGGTGGCCAAGTCTTTTACTCCAAAGTGTCTTCTTCTTCAAGAAATGAGAGGATTCTAAAAACTACTAAGGGTGGAGGATTAACTAATGGATATTCTCTCTCCTATATCTATCCACAATTATCTATGGGTACTTCCTAAAACTTTCACTATTTCTTGTTAAGTCCCTAAAATGGCATGACTACGTGTTGTTATCTCCTTTTTACAACACTTAGGATTTTCTAGACTCATTTTAGCAATCACGACTACATGCTATGCGCACATAATCTAGTGCGCGCTACGTCATCTCATAATGCATGATGCATATTTACATGATCATTTTCATGATTCAATCGTTGATTACATGTCCATGTCATTTATATCATGTCATCACATTCATGTTAGCATCATAGACCATGGTTGCACATATCCATAAGAATTATTGCTTAAGTCCATTATCATGTGCGCATTGTCCGCTGTTCACTGCTATATGTGCAATGTCTATTGTTCATTGTTATACGCATACTGCTTGTTGCACTAACCATGTCATCAGTTAATAAGTCTCCCGACAAGATTTCAAGTGGAGCAAAATCAAGGCCTTCGCGCCCAATTGTCAAACAAGCCACCCCTGAGGTCAGCACCGAACCTAAATTGGGCTTATATCCTATCTTAAAATAGAGTCAAGTATGGTCTGAACCGTTACTTGACTCGGGGGCAAGTGATGGATATATGCCCAATTCGGGTTCGTATTTACATTCCGGACTTCGTAAACACGTCAAAAATCACATAACGGATCCAAACGTGTCACCCGAGGTTCAAAACGGTCCGAAAGCGCGGCATGCGCGTCCGGATTGCCCCGCAATCCGGACCGTCCGGGTTGACCTTTGGCAATCCGGACCGTCCGGGTTGACCTTTGGCAATCCGGACGGCCCGGATTGTCCACGGGCAATCCGAACCCCGTCGAATTGCCTAAGTCCGATGGAGTTCGAACTGCTGTCTAGGTACCGCGCGCTACCCTGCTTACGTACACCGAGCAAGGAGTCTCCCAAAGCCAAACTTAATCAAACCAGACGACAGTTCCTATCTTCCTTTAAGACCGGCGTCGAACCGCACAAAAGTCGGGTTTGGTTCTAAGGTTGCCTATAAATAGGGGACCTTGGCCACCTATTTCAACTCATATTCTCAAGAGATTGGCTTTAGAGCTATGACCTCTCTCTAGAAACTTTCTCTCTATAGACTCTTATTTAAGCATCGGAGAGGGCTCAACCAGCACCACCCCCCTCTCCGTGCTGGTTATTGTCCTTTTCGCAGGTAAGGACTACGTGAAGCCGACGAAGTGCACATTTCCGACAACCCGCTACCGTCAGCCGACAACCTGCAGTCATCATCCGACAACCCGTCACGAACACAACCCGAAGTGCCGAAGAGTCCGACCCCACGATTGGATTTGGACGCAACAGAGACGAGCCTCTCAGCTTCCTCTAAGAAGTGGTGATGTGGCAATTACGTCTTGGGTTGCACCCCAACCATGTTCAATTTCCATATGTTGTGACGGTTCATGGAAAAAGAGCACTGGCCTGAGCGGGACGGGTGTCGTGGTGCGAAATTAGACCGGTAGCCTGATCGATGGTAGGAACTCAAGGAGGAGAGATTCTGACGCGACCATGGTGGAAGCTCGAGCTATATTACAAAGCGTTGAATTAGCGACCATTAACGGATGTAATGATATTGTGATTGAATCGGACGCGGAATACATCGTAAACCAAATCCGAAACACAACAACCAACCCAGATTGGAGGTTCGACAATACCTTGAGTTCCATACGCTACATAGCTAGCCAAATCGAGAGGTTCGTGGGAATTCATAAGAAGAGGCGCTAACATAAGTGCAAACTAGGTTGCTATTAAATTTCAGAAATAAGATGTGTCCGGCCAATTGGGTTTTTTTTACAACCATCTTCTATTTTTTTATTATGTTACTAGATTGTAATCCGGGTTGAACTATTTTTGTTTTGCAATAAAAAGAATTTCTTTGGTAAAAAAAAGGTTAATTATTATGAATATATTATGTGGATGTTCAATATTATCTGTATATATCTTCCTTATTTAGACCTTTCATATATTGATTTTACTTCCTCTCCAAGTCTATGTAATCCCTATATAAGGGCCCCTATGTGTGATAATATGATCATCCTCAAGTTCTCTCTTCTATTACCTCTCTACTTTCGTAACACGTTATCAACACGGTATCTCTCGATTATATATATTTTTAGCTACACCGATTTCAAGATTCCACGACCACAGTGCAGTGCTGGGCGGAAACCATACTCATCTTAGAGTTGCATCCATGGAGCAATATATGAATATAACATCAACGGAAAAAAAGGAGATTTATTATTATTATTATAAAATTATATTGATTGATTATTTTATATTCTAATCACTATTATTATCATGTGTAAAAAATGTCGAACTATGTAGAGGAAACTGACTTAATTAATCGATTGGTTTCTCCGAGAGAGGATGAACATCACGCCGATCTAGATGCCCGAGACTGCTCCATGCAGATCCACTTCACCATCACGGATCATTGCTAGAACGGAAGACGAATACGATTACCTCTTCACGTAAGAGATGAGTATACCTATTATGATGTTATTAAATTGATATATGTGTTAAAATGAATAATATGTTTCGGTCCTTTAAAAAAACAAAAACAAAAAAACAAAATAATTTGTCTCGAATGATTAATTGAACATATAACTATTATAATCGATTTGTGAATTATTAGTTGCAATTGATATAAAAAAAATTGTTATATGCATCAATATATTATGCTCCCAGAAGTGAGTATAATAACACATGAATTATCATAAAAAAATGGTGTGGCCTAGCACATAGGTGCTTGATGCTTTGATATCTCTATCGGTAATTGATGAAAATATATATATATATATATATATATATATATATATATATATATATATATGCATCGCCCACTAGATGTGCTTCGCTGCCTAAAGTGAGTGTTCGACATATGATTATATTGAGGATGATATACTCCACTCCCTGAAGTGAGTTTTGAAATTTGTGATTATATCATCTCAACTCCATGTAGTGAGCATTACATTGTTTGATTAATGATTTCAATTAGAATATATTCCACTCCTTGAAGCGAGTGATACCGTTTATGGTTATAATGACTCTGGAAAAGTACAAATACAAATATGATATCATCATTCTATTCATGGACATGTTTATTTTTAAAGAGATGAATTATTTAGCGTCATCGTGATATCGATAAAGAACGAAGATGCATTTTACAAATAAAGAATGCAAGAAGAGAATGCAAGTTTTTGAAGAATGATAATTTTGAGAAGCGCAATGACGTTAACAGAAATTTAATTATATAATGAAGCGAGAAATTTATTCATATGAAGTGCGATGACACTAGGCAAAGATTAACATCAAACGAAAAAAAAAAGTCATTGCATATATTATTATTAAATATGAGATATTAAAATTAAGAAAAATGCATTCTTTATGAATGACGGATCCTGAAGATCCGATATTACGATCTGAAGATCAATAATTATGAATTATATTTCTCTTCTTTATATATATATATATATATATCTACGTTTCTGGCACTATATTGAAATATACAGTTATATTTATATTTCTTGCATTACATTTAAAGTTCTTTTTATTTATTGCACTGCATTATATTTATTATATACATATATCTTATGTTCATTGCATTTCATTATAAAATTATCCCGAAGATCAAGAGTTATTCGAAAGCTCAAAATTGATAATTTTAGGATCCGGAAGATCCTAGGATGTTTGAAAAAGGGATTTGACACATTGTATTTATGAATTAAAGATCTTCATGTATAACAAGAAATCATGTATAACATGAATATAAATAAATGATTTTAAATATCCTAACAGAACATGAGTAACGAATAAAATATCTCGAAGATACTAGAAGATCTGGAAATAAATAAAGGGTCGCGAAGATCCTAAAAATCTCGGATTATGAATTAACGAGATTGAAGATCTTTTGAATAAACGATGTGGAATAATGAAAACAGGATCCTGAAGATCCTAGTAGATTTTGAGATATGAACAAAAGATATTGAGCTATCAATAAGGATCCTGGAGATCCTAAAATATTTTGAGCAATAAATTATCCTGAAGATCATGAATTACGAGCATTTATATAAAATTATATTATTATTTTTTTACGCTTTATGAATTATTTTTATTAATGTTATTTATATGCTTTATAAATTTTATTTATTGTTATAAATTATGCAAGTACTCCGCAATATGACGATGAATAAAATAAAATATGCGGATTATGTTACAAAAGATACATGAATATCTCTTACGGAAATATGAAAAATATACATATCAGTTAAACCAGAAGTTTACAGATTCATATAGAGGTAAACCAGAAGTTTTACCCATATAATACATTATTTGGCGTGACCGGTTACAGACCATTCCGGATCACTGACGATGTGCAAGATATTATTTGGAAGAACCTGAAGATTCTCCATAAATCATTACAATGTTTGCTCTCAAGGAAAATTAATTATGTGATCATCATCAACTGAGTTTGGGATAAAATCCATTTATTTATGGAAAATATAAAAGGTGAATATGTGCACGTTCACCTGCCATGTGGACCGATATATTATTTTGAAAGATGCATTTACAGTATCGTCACATGTGCGTTGATTATGAATTTGCAAATTTTCAGATTATGCAATAAAGAATGATGATGTTATTGAAAATTGATAATTATTATAAGAATTAGACAATCCATTGTCAATATTTGCAGTTTAGCATGAAAGTTACAAAGAACCTCCAGTTAAATAGCTAAACTACTACCAATGAGAGCAACTTATGTATAAATGCATGCTTTTGGAAGCATTATTATAATTGTGCATCAAGCCAATGTTAAATCACAGTTCTCTCAATTACAACCGTTTTTTTGGTGAAGAGACAAATTTCCCATATATAAATTTTATGATGTGCGATATATGTTTGAATTGCTCCAACGCAACACACAAATTTGGGTCTGGAATGTTGGGAAAATATGTTGTCTATAAATCAATTATTTGAGAACAATGACTGATATATTTATTTAAAGCAAGAGTGTTGATTGTCAATTTTGAACAACTTTTCTCAACATTAGGGGGAGTAAAGAAGCAGCTGTCAGAAAAGAAATTGACTAAAAAAAGTTGTTTTTATCTCATTTAGATCCTCGCACAATGATAATATGAACCCGAAGTCAAAGAGATAAACATTTTCAGATACTGCCAATTAAGTGACTTTGTGACCCATAAAGTCATAAGTCAAGTACCAGCTGTAAATGCTCCAAATTTTAATGTCCCGGTAGGAAAAATTATAATGAAAAATAACTCACGCCTGAAGCGTGTGATATCGGTTCCAAATAAATTTGTGAAAGAAAAATGGAGCATGAAAAGAAAAGAAATAAAAATGGTCTTATTATGGAGGTGATTTCCCAAAAAAAGTAAAGACATAACTAACTACGAAACCCCAGAAGTGGTTCAGGTACCTGAAAGTAATTACAATAAAGAGATCTCAATGAGTTATGTCATTAATGAGAAGTAATGGAACCGTAATATATAAAGTTGTCGGCAACAGTTTTGAATATATTATTCTTGAGTGAAAAAAAACAAGGCGAGGATGTTGAGCTCAATATGTCAAAGAATCATTATGATTGACCAAATTTTGAAAAGACGCAAGTATTAGCATGAAAAATGCAGAGGTGGAAGCCAGTGGATACAAATTATTCCGCTTAAATAAATCGTGTCCTAAGATATATACGCACAACCTGCGGTACAAATGTCATATGCAGAATACTGACAATTATTATATGGATCATTTAGTGGAGCAATCACCTTCAAATATATTATGCTGGCAGTACATAAATTTTTTTAAATGTGTCTCACATATGAATTATTTATAGCTTATTTGAATACCTAATTTGATAGTGAAATCACAGAAGGATTTAAAATGCGAGCATGGAAAATTTTCCAAGAATGTTGGATATTAATGATATTGTACCATTTGAAATAATACAGACTGATTCTGTTATATTCTCCACAATGTATAGCTCATTTGAACTAAGTTTCATCATAGGCTAATATGTGAATCAAGGAAACTCATATTTTGATAAGTTGAATTGATCACGCTATAGCCGAAAGGGGCATCGCGTGAGGGGGAGAAATTGAAGATATAGAAACTCCCGCAGAGTTTTTAAATACAATCAACTTATTGATGATGATATATTCAGAAAAATATACTGAAATGACAAAAGTTTGGCTCGGCCTGAAGATCGAGTACTTAAGGTATTGATTGATAATATTATTGTCCGAGGGAAAAATGTCTTAAAGCTATTTTGCATAGCTACACATCTATTGAGTACGTTAATGGTTGTAATAATGATATATTTGAATAAATATATTTTCCGTCCTCGTGAGATTGATGAAGAACATAATGGTCCAGAAGTACCTTAAATAGTGCTACATTAACGCTAATATATCTTACTAATTACAAGGAACATGATGTATTATTGGTTATATCAAGATTTAGTTCTTCTCCAATACAGTGAAATTTGAACAAAGTGAAGAAAATATTTATGTATCTCCGAGGGACGAATTACATGAGTTTATTATCAGATTGAATAAAGTCCTAAATCAGTTGGCTATGCAAAATGCAAGTTATATCATGAAATGTACTATTATTTTGTATATATAAGGACAATGCAGGTTATATAGCTCCAATTGAAGAATACTGTTACATCAAAGGAGACATGACGAAAAACATTTCTCTCAAGTTATTCTTCACCCATGATCTTAAGAAGAAACGTAACGTTACCATCCGAAAAATTTGTTCCAGTGATTATTTAGCAGATATTTTCACGGAGGCTTTACCGATTGCGACATTTGGAATATTGGTGAACAAGATTATATAGCACCGACTTAAATATTATGTGATGTCAACATCATAGGGAGAATCTACACCGCTGCACTCTTTTTCCCTTAACCAAGGTTTTGTCCCACTGAGTTTTCCTGGCAAGGTTTTTAACGAGGCAGCTTACAAAATTGATCCATAATTGTGTACTATTTTTCCTTCACTAGATTTTTATCCTAATGGATTTTTTCTAGTAAGGTTTTAACGAGGCACAATTCCCTTATGAACATCCAATGGGGAGTGTTATGAATATATTATGTGGATGTTCAATATTATGTGTATATATCATCTTCCTTATTTAGACCTTCCATATATTGATTTTACTTTCTCTCCAAGTCTATGTAATCCCTATGTAAGGGCCCATATGTATGATAATAAGATCATCCTCAAATTCTCTCTTCTATTACTCTCTACTTTCGTAACATTAATAAAATATTGACTGGTCTATATAAAAACTAGGTGCTAACCCCGCGCTACGCGCGGGGCGACATGTTAAATAAAATATATTTACCTGTATATAAAATAATTTTTTTTGCCACAAATATGTATAATAAATTATATTTTGAAATTAATTAAAATTTATGAAATAAACTAATATTAAAGTGTAGATTATCGATGGTGATCTTTTTATAGAGGTTGTATGATTTTACCTTAGAATTATTATTATTATTATGAGTAATTTATGTTATATACATGAAACTTTCTGGTCATCATGCGCACCACGTAGGGTCATTACCTATGTGCTATTCTCGCGCTCCACGCGGGATAGAAAATAAAAGTAGTGCAAGATTGGACATAAAAATAGTCTTTTAAAAAAAATTAAAATGTTTATTGCTTTTAATACATAGTAATATATTTGAATAAAATATTAAGCCGATATATATTATGCGTATATTATTGTAATTTATATTTTTTTACTAAACAGTATAAACATGAAAATGTAGTGTACAAATTTTATATTTCAAATATACACACATATATATATATATATATATATTGTTGAGTAATAAATTGTTAAATATTTAATGATGATTTGGACTTTGGAGGAAGTTGATTGGAGGAGAGGGTTGATGTGGCTGATGACGTGGCATCGTGAGATCACTCCTCTTACTCTCTCACTTCTTGATTCTTGATTGTATATATATATTACCTAGGTGCTATTCTCGCGCTTCACGTGGGATAAAAAGTAAAAGTAGTGCAAGATTGGACATAAAAATAGTCTTTTTAAAAAAAAATTCAAATGTTTATTGCTTTTAATACATAGCAATATATTTGAAGAAAATATTAAGCCGATATATATTACGCATATATTATTGTAATTTATATTTTTTTTACTAAACAGTATAAACATGAAAATGTTGTGTACAAATTTTATATTTTAAATATATATATATATATATATATATATATATTGTTGAGTTATAAATTGTTAAATATTAATGATGATTTGGACTTTGGAGGAAGTTGATTGGAGGATAGGGTTGATGTGGTTGATGACGTGGCAACGTGAGATTACTCCTTTTACTTAAGGCTGGCGATGATGAGAGTATGGTGCGAATACTACTAATACCATAACCATATCACATTTTTTTCGCTCAAACCATAACCATAACCATTGCGGTTATGATTCTTCATACCATAACCATAATTATGGTTTTTAACAACGGTTAAATCATTTAACCACAATCATTCAAACTAATACAACATCATTGTTCCATACAAAAAAATCCAAATAAAACATACATCCAAATTAAACATAATCACGTTCATTTAATTAAAAAAACACTTTTTTAATCATTTTAAGGTTAGCGCAACTAATTGCAAAGAATGAAATGTCGTCTGAATGAGAGTCTGAGTGATTGAGAGTAAGTTCTATATTAGGTTTCAAATAAAATAAATGCACTATATTGAATGGATGAAAAATAAATGGTCTAAATTGAATGCATATTATAAGATTTGATTAATATTTATATAAATATTAGTAATGTTACTAATGTATATATATATATAGCGGTGATGGTTATAACCGTGGTTATAAATTCAATACCATAACCATTATGGGTACAAACTCATCACCATAACCGCACCTCACCACAATGGTGCGGTTAAACTATTGCGGTAAATGGTGCGAATAACCATAATTATTTGATTTTCACCGCATAATTGCCGGCCCTCTTACTCTCTCACTTCTTGATTATATATAGCGTTAAGAACCTATAAACGGTCTGAAGTTTGCTCCATGTGAGATTTTGGTGTTTGAAGTTTAAAATGTTAAAATGGACAGTCTCAGGTTTTATTTTTGTTGAAATTTGGTGTGATTACTTTAGAGAAGTCAATCCCTGCGAAACTAGATGTCAAATAGGAGCTCTCATGCACGCTCCCTTCTCGCCACCTTGCCGGGACCGTCACCTAAGAAGGTGGCCACATCCGTACAAGTAAATATCGCTCTATTGTCGCTGAAAATAACTCGATACCACTCTGCTGAAAACCTTATCTTTCGGATGTTCAAGTTTTGGAAGAAATTTGACGATTTTATAAAAAGTAAAGAGTGATGGATTATGAGTTGGTTAAATTGTCGATGAAAATGTTGAAGGGTGAGGAAAAGACGTGCGAAGACACCAAATTTTAACTAAAGTTAAACATGGGAGTGTCCATTTCAACATTTTAAACTTCAAACACCAAAATTTCACATGGAGCAAACTTCACACATTTTATAGGTTTTTAATCCAGAGAGTGGTACTCCTGTAATTAACAATTTGTAAAAAGAAAAATCAGTCTTATTTTGTGCAAAACAAGAAAAAGAAATCAGTTTGTTTCTCAGTGCCTGCGATTTTCCTTCTCTTCTTCTTCTCCATTTCACCCGCTCTCTTTTTCTCTCTCCCTTCCCTTCTCCATTAGCTCCGCCGCTGGGTCTCTTTGATGAGTTCTCTGCAACCTATTCCTCATCTGTTTTCTTCACACCTCTCTGAAGCGCCGCTCTTTAGTCCATCCTCTCCAGCTAACCTTCATGTTTGACCTTGCTGTGTAAAACCTCCATAACAGCCGGCGCCGCCTTTCTTCAGTTCTCAAAACCTCTCCCACAGTACCTTCTGCGGCGCGGCGTGTCTGATCTGTGGAAATATCGTCTCTATAACAGGTTTTCGATTAGTTTTCGGCTCATAATGTTCGGTTCTGCCTCTTGTTGGCTGGTGTTGTTCATCCTCTGAGTCATGGATCAGGCGGCGGTCCTTGGGATTCTTCGGTTTCAGAGCTTTTTAAGGAGCTTTTGCTTTTCAAGTTTTGGGAAGTCTGGAGTTTGATATGTAGAGCCGTATTCTATGCTATTTAGGGCGCTTAGTCTTTCGTCTCTGCATCATACCGCTGAATCTGGGAACATTCATCTATTAGGGTAACCAGCTGCTGTCTTATTTTTTCGATTTTTCCGTGTCAAATTGGATAATCGTTGATTTATGGCCCCTGGTTTGCAGCGGTTGTTTCTTCTTCGTAAACAATTTCAGTTCTGTAGTTATGTCTGAAGATCTGTAAGAGATTCTTCCGATTCTTAAGACTCTCACGGTATTTTGGTCAATAATATGGGGGATGTTCCCTGCTTTGTGGAGTGGAAGGAGCAATTTCTTTCCCAAGAGCGGGGAAACCGAGTGGTTCACTATATATTAAAGGATTCTTGTGGGGAATCCGTTATTGCTATTGTGGGAACTGAAAGGAGTGTTAGGCATATGTTCTATGTGGTTGCTGATGAGTTTGTGCAAGCTTATGGCGCCGATTTCGGCATCGACGCTGGTTTCAAGTGGAGATCAAGAAGAGAGGTTGTGGACTGGCTTACATCTATGATATCAACACACTCTGGTAAGCTCTGCACGGTTTTAACCGTTTTTTGTTTTTTTTTTGTGTGGATTTTCTACTGTAATTGAGGACTGAAACCTTCAAGTGCAAATAGTTTTTAGCTCCTTAGATTGTTTGTTAAGGAGTTTGTTGCTCGGTATGTTGTTTTGCCTGATTTCGGATTTACAGTAGTTGTATTTTTCATAATTTATTTATGATTATGAAAAGTTACATGCCTTCATAAGGATGGATTGTATAAGGAATAAAGATGTTATTAAGGCACACCAGCCATCCCAAGAGCAAACATATTGACCAGGAAGAGATGTTTCTGGCCAGTTCCTGTTATAAAGCATCAATGAGTTTGCAAATTACCATAGGATGATAATTTATTTTCCACTGCATGATATTACATTATTTCATTGAGACATTAAACAAATTGTTTTAGTTGTTATATAGAAACCTTTTCTTTTTAAATTTGTTTTAGTTGTGTTATATAGAAACCTTTTCTTTTTAAATCTTTAACATTCATCAATAATCTATTCTCTTAGATAAGGAAGAAGTTAAACGTGGTTGTTGGTGTATAGCCGAGTTAAAACACAAGCATGTTTTCGGGAGCATCTGTTAAACATTGATAGCTATTACTCACAATCACAGCCCATGAATTTGGTCTCATTTCATCTCTATATCATGATATACACCTCATATTGTCAAGCTTGTATTATCAAGACATTAATTTGGCTAAGTGAAGCTTGAGCTGCCCATTTTGGTCTGTTTTATGAATAATACTTTCTTAGGGATGAAAATCATTAGCCAAATCTTTGAGTGTGCAATTTTTTTTCCTTCCCGAGTAGAGTAGATTTACTTTTTTCATGAAGATTGCGTGGAGTTGATTATTTAATATTTATTATTGTTGAAATGACAGATTCATTAAGAGCTGATGCAATTCAGGCTTTAAGTTCCTTTGAGTTTCCCGTCACTGAATTGCTGGCTCAGGTACTATGTCATGGATTTCTTTTAGCCATGTCTATATTGTCGCTCATTTTCCTTATCGTTTCTAATGCCAGAGCTACTTCTCAGGGTTTTCCAGCTAGCACAAGAAATGGAAGCAAATCAGATATTGTTTGGTCGGGTTGTGCATGGTTGTGCGCTAAGCAGTTGAAGCATTACCCATCGTTTCGCAGGAATGGGATCACAATAGCTGTAAGAGTTCAGAAACTAGCTCCTTATGGCGAATTATAAAAATTATTTTCCTCAAAGGCCTCCATGCATTCTGGCTCTGACATCCTGAAAGCTGATAAATATTAAGGGTTAAGAACCTATAAACTGTCCAAGGTTTGTCCAATGTTAAAGTTTGGTGTCTGAAGTTTAAAATGTTAAAATGGAGTGTCCCAGATTTCATTTTTGTTGAAATTTGGTGTCTCTACGCGTTTTTTTCTCCCCCTTAAATCATTTTCATCAATCTACTTACCCACTCATAATCCATCAATCTTTACTTTTTAGAAAATCGCCAAATTTCCCTAAAAACTTGAACTTTCAAAAGAAAACGTTTACAGCAAAGTGGTGTGAAGCACTTTCCAACGACAACGGAGTTGGATTTACCTGCGCGGATGTGGCCAACTTCTTAGTTGACGGTCCCGGCAAGGTGGGGAGAATGGAGCGTGCATGGGTGCTCGAATTTGACAACCAGTTTCGTCGGGATTGGGTTCTCTAAAGTAATCACACCGAGACACCAAATTTCAACAAAAATGAAACCTGGGACACTCCATTTTAACATTTTAAATTTCAGACACCAAATTTTAACATTGGGCAAACCTTAGACAGTTTATAGGGTTCTTAACCCAAATATTAATTGACACGAGCGTTAGATTAGTATTATTTACCAGTTAGTTGGTACAGTCACCTGCTTTATTTCAGTAGACCAATAAAAAGCCATTATATGCATGGTTCTCATGCCTAGCTGCAGAATGAAAGTAGTATATCCTACCATTGGTGGAGCTAGCTGAACTGATAGAGAAGAAACTAATCTGATAAATAATGGTTATCTGCATGATAATAAGTTTGTCGGTCTCAATAAATACATGTATTGTCATGCAAAACGTGATTAAAAAAAATCCGGAGTAAGCACGTTAAAGAACTACAAGATTTGATTGATAAGCTTGCCTTATAGCTTATTTTATTCTATTTTATTTTATTTAGAATTATATGTACTATATTTGCAGTTCTTTTGTGTTCTTCCGCTTCATAATCTTTTCTAAGACCCTTTCTAATGCTCAGGTAAACTCATTCGTCTTTGTCATGGGCAAAGGAGAAACTCGTCATGTTGCTCATTTGGAAGATATGTATGAAGACAAAAGAGGGCAGAAGAAGGTCAAAGTTAGGTGGTTTCATCGCAGCGAGGAAGTTAAAGGTGTGACTCCTTTAAGAAATACTCATACAAAAGAAGTCTTCATGACACCATACACACAGGTCATCAGTCCAGAATGTGTTGATGGTCCTGCTACTGTTCTGTCCAGGGAACATTATGATCAATGTGTAGCTGCCTTTCCTCATGCCTCATCATCCAAAATGCACATATGCTTTAGACAGTTCAAAGGCCAAAAAGTTAAACCCTTTGACTTGAGTAAAATTCGTGGGTATTTTGACCAACCATTTCTTGCTTGTTTGCTCTCAAGTCCAGCGTTGAAGCCTGAGCCTGCCAAAACTGGGTTGGTTGGGGGCGACGATGAAGACTTCAGTCTTGGAGATGATGTGAAGGGGGGAAGCAAGAGGGCAAGAAGTGGCAGAGGGTATCTGAGGTCTGCATTTCATTCTGGCAAGAAACGCTCCTCTGAAGATCTTAAAACTCTTACTTATAGAAAGAGAATGAAGTATGGTGTATCAGGCAAGAGATTGCTTCCTCCCAAGCACGTCGAGTCTCAACCATGTTATGCCCCATCTTTTAGGGTTGATGATAAAATTGAGCTCCTTTGCCAAGATAGTGGCATCAGAGGATGCTGGTTTAGGTGTACCGTACTTGAGGTAACAAGAAAACAGATTAAAGTCCGGTATGACGACTTGTATGATGAAGATGGAGAAAACAATCTTGAGGTATTGAATTAATTTCAAGCAAAATACTTTAACTTGATTAAAGTAAAATCCATTTTGCAATATATTGTTGTCTAATTTATTGGAGACTCAACTGAAGTACATGTTAAAAAAATTGTAATAGGAATGGATCCCAGCTGTCAAATTTGCCAAGCCAGATAAGCTTGGAATGAGGTGCTCAGGCCGCCTTACTACTCGTCCAGTTCCTCCTGATGTGAGTGATGAAATCAGCCATGCCTTTCATCCTGGAGTGGCAGTTGATGCGTGGTGGAGTGATGGTTGGTGGGAAGGGGTTATAATGGACGGGGAGGATGAAAATGTTGAGCATTTGCAAATTTATTTTCCTGGTTGGTACCTTTTATTGGGTCTATGTCCTCTTTGCATTTCTTAATATATATATATATTATATATATATGATTGTTGGGTTTGTGCAGGTGAGAACTTGTTCTTGAGTGTGGACAAAAAGGTTTTACGGAAGTCAAGAGATTGGGTTCGAGGCAGCTGGATTGATATTGAGGCCAAACCAGAGATATGTGCATTCATAACTGCAGCAGTTACATTGGAGTCGAAGCTCTCTACCATCCCTAATAATATCAAACCAGATGCTGCTGAGGCTGGAATCAAGCGTGTTGACTTAGCTGCCGGTGCTGAAGAGAAACCCACACTGGTAACTGCTTCTAACAGCCTTTCTGATGGTAAGGAAGATGGAAAAGATGTGCCGCTTTTAGAAGAGGAAGGTAATGAGGTTGCTAACAACAAAAGCATCAATGATGATGATAAAGTAGAAGAGACCCAGATTAGAATTAATGGTGAGAATGAACCTGATGCTAAAGCAGACAGTGTCCTGGGTAATGAGGAGAATAGTAGTATTATAGAGTCGACCGAACCCTTAGTAGAAAACTGCAAAAACATGCAAGTGGCAGAAGCTGCAGCATAAAATAAATATTTGGTAGTAGGTGTTGTGGGTTTCTTTCCAACATTCCTGAGGTGTTCAAGCAGCAATCTTATATGATGGATGCCTTCTAAAGTAGAAGCATTGAAAGAGGTATATATATATAGGAATGATGTTACTTGGGGGGTTCAGCTAGTTGCTGATGATTTGTAAATACTAACTAACACGGGAGGGGATTGTGTGGTTGTGTCTCAGTGAGTTTGTTTTTTCTGGTCTAGTTGTAGTAATAAGTGGTAGATTTATATATGATTTATAACTTGGTTGTATTGTTCGGGTCAAGGGTGGCTTTTCCGAGCCCTTTCTGTTAGAGGAGGCGGTTTGAAAACATTTGGTAGGGCGCAAAGCAGAGATACGATACTCTTAGTATTATGCATCTATGTGTACTTTAAGTTTGAGCTGCAAATATATGATTACACACCTATATTTTGCAATGGAATTTCTGCCCTTTTGGATTTCACTCTGTTGAGCGTACTAGCTTCTACTTTGCACGTTGTTCTGCAAGATTGGTGTTTTACTTGCTCTGTCCCATTTGGTTTGTCAAGTGACAGGTGAATGAGTGGGATGGTGGTAAACTCAGGGCTACCGCTGATTGAGTTGTATTTAGGAATGTGTATATATTGATTTACTTGTGCTTAAGTTTTGATGGGAGGGTTGCTGAAGTGATATAGTTAGTGTGGTTGGTTCATCTCATAACTAGAAAACATACGATGTAGGGTCGCTTCGTCTTTTTCTTTTAATTAGATGTTTCAAATTTAAAATTTGCAAGAAGTTCTGAAAACTGAAAAAATATTTATATTTATAGATAGCACTTTACCTTTTACAGTTTTACCAAGTGTAGTGAAGATTATTTTAAGTGGAAATAGTAAATTACCGGTGCTGGTCTTTTATTGTGGCTCCTGTTACCCCTTTGAAAAAATTAAAAATATGTACCAATAGCTGCATAGTTTTTTGCGAGTTTTTTCCGACTCTTTTGTGGGTTTTTTTCTGACTTGGTTTGACGAGTACAAGTGTAAACAAAAAGAAGAGATCTCTTCTACACAATCTTGAGATCCGCTCAATTAACAGAAAAAATCTAAAATAAATATGAGTTACACTTTGTAAAGTTGCTATTCGGTATTAAAAAAAAATCATATATTTTAGCTTGCATCACTTGAGCCCAAAAAAACCCGAGTAGTAACTTACTACTAGTAAGTAGTACCAAAAAAAAAAGTAGTACCAACTAGTAACTACCATGTTCAGATCGATGACGTCACCCTCGTATATCACAGAGTGAAAAAGGCTGGGCTTTTGATCGAAAACCCACACTCGGCCATTTGTATCAGACCAAGCCCAATAACGATTTTCGTTTTCTTTTGGAGTATTTTTCCGACTACGGATATAGTTTGGATAACTCAACTCTGGAAGAGGGAGAGGAGGCAACAGAGAACTTGCTTCAGCATTGTTGACGAGAATCCAGGGAATTTCAATGGCGACGTCGTCAATTTCTTCGACACTTTTCGCCTCCCTTCCAGTCCCAGGCTCTTCAACGTCCCCCGCTAAAACTAAGTCTTGTTTTGTTACTTTGCCTTCTGCTTCAAAGCTCAAACCACTGAAGCACTCTCAGTCACACAAGGTTTCTGCTGCTCCCGAAGCTCTGGATTCTCAGGAGACGCTCGATGGACCCGAATCTGCTCCTGTTGAGGTTTGCTGACTTTTCTCCCATATCTCTGTTTAAATGCTGCCTCATATGCTGATAATGATATAGTAAATTGGATTGTAATCGAGTTCGTTGAAGAATAAGGTTATGCGTAGGGTAGATTTCATCACTTCATAACGTTGCGACTTTTTTGCATTGCAATTTCATCATTTTCTCTGAGATTCCGAATGTGTGGCCTATTTAGATTTTAGGACAGTACTGATTCTGGTAATTCGAAAGAGCTTATTTATTACTGTGTTCTTATCGGTTCATTCATCTTCAATATGTGCTGGCTCATTTCTAGTTAACTGGCCAAAAAAATTTCTAGTTAAATGTTGCAGAAAGGAGGCTAGAAGCCTGTTTTCTGAATTATTAAGAATGATGTCTCCTAACAGTTTGATGATTCTTTTGTTCCTTTGTTGAGATAAAGATAAATTTCCTTTCCACTGAGAATATAGAGTTTGACATCGCCCCAGCTTGGTTAGGGCTCGATTGGGTCCCCTGTCAAACTAATATGAGCTCTTAGTAAAAACAGATTTCTAAATCCAAAGTAACCACAGAATAGCTTATTTGTAACCTTATAGGTTTCTTTCTGTGCTTTGGCAAGATTGACAAAGCTACTTCTGTTTTTTTAAGGAACTACCTTTAGTTTTGACATAACTAAGACACTACACTTAACACCCCGAGTCAGGTCCCTGCAAAGTTGAAGGGAATTCAATAAGTCGTAAGAAAATTCACAGATTGATTACATTGGACTATTTCTGTTCTTGTTGATGAATATGGTTGTCCAGGCTCTAGTGTTTTTACCATCAAGCACTCATATGCATAATCATTATTATGATTCCGAAAGGTTGACATGTGGAAATTTTGGTTTGAATAGATGGCTCCAAAGCAGAAGATTCGGATCAAGCTGAGATCATACTGGGTGCCTTTAATAGAGGACTCGTGCAAACAGATAATGGATGCAGCAAGGACAACCAATGCAAAAACAATGGGTCCAGTGCCATTGCCGACCAAGAGGAGAATCTACTGTGTGCTCAAATCTCCTCATGTGCACAAGGATGCTAGGTTCCACTTTGAAATCAGAACCCACCAGCGTCTTATCGATATTCTCTACCCAACTGCCCAGACAATTGACTCTCTCATGCAACTCGATCTTCCTGCTGGGGTTGACATTGAGGTCAAGCTCTGAAACTCACATATCACACCGGAAGGAAGGATAAGGTGAGGGAGTGATGATCCGTCATAAGTCACATTTTTAGTATGGGTTTTGATTCATACAACCAAACAATGACCCAGTGAATATAGCTCCGGCTGAAAGTTAGGCCAACCTGAATGCTGATACCAGCTCTTATGGAACTAAAAAAATATATCTGCTTGAGAAAAGTGAAAAAGGGGAAATCACATGCTGGATTTGGTCAAATCTATTTTATGTTGCCAAATTTTCTGAATTTGAGGGTAATAGTAATAGCAGAAAAGCTTATATTTCTTAAATGCAATATCTCTCAAGTTGGTCAACACTTTATGGTTGGTTCTGGGTTGCATGATGTGTCCTTGGTAGTTACTAACAGCATGCTACTTCTGTAATGGTCTGTTCCTTGCAGGTGTGCTGAAGAAACTCAACCTTTTGAGGTGTTTTGGTAGGACACTTTATGTATTTTTAAGCTTTGTTTAGTTCTAAGTGTTCATCGGTCAATTACTTTTGGAACCTGTAAGAAGATGTTTGTTCTTGATATTGCAAATGTAGATAGATTTGAGATAGCTCACCAAAAATGCTTCATATCTGGCTGTTATTGTGTTATGGCCGTTAATAGTGGCTAGGATACAATTATATCTATAACTTATATATTTTATATTAGGAATAGTATTATTAGGATAAACAATATCTTTAGTTATAATTATATCTTTTAGTATCTTAGTATATCCTTAGGAGTCGTGTAATCCCTAAATATCTATATCTTATATCTTAGTATATCTTTTAGGATTCTTGTAATCCCTATATATAGGTTATTCTTATTAATGAAATAAAAAACTTCCAACAATTAATCTTAGTCTCCTAAAGAGATTAGGGTTGATTAGGAAGTAAGCTTTCCTATTTCCATACATTCTTGTGTACTTATTTCTATCGATATTCGGGCACGTATCATATTTGGTATCAGAGCAGACGATCCAATGGACCCATCGTTGGAGACAGCTATGAAAGAATTCTTCAAGAAACAAGCAGAATTCTTCAAGAAACAAGAGATGTTCTTCAAAGAACAAAACCTGTCCCAAGACCGGATAGAGAAGATGATACTAGGAGGGCTAGGGATATCACTGGAAGCAGCTGCGGTTGAAGAGGTGGCCGAGAAGGTGGCTGAAGTGATTGAGAAGGTAACTGAGGTGGATGAAGATGACGCTAAGACCGGGAAGGCGATCAAGGAGACCATCATTGAGGTCTCCGCTCCTTCCGCCGAACCCGAGGAGCCGACCTCAGGAGAGGAGCTGACCCAAGTCTAATCGCAGCAAGCGGTGGATGACCGGAAGGAGGAATTGAAGGTTGAACAATCTGTGCTGAAGACAGAAGTGAAGATTGAACCATCGATGTTGAAGACGGGCCTTGTAGAGCTTGGGATGCTGACAAGTTCGTTGATGTTCAGTTTAGGTACTCATGTGGTTCTTACACGTGACGGAAAAGTTTGGACGTGCTGTCAGCCACGGCCGTCCGGAAATACCCAGCCTAGATCCCAACCAATCCTTGTTCAAGAGCTTGTTGGTGTTACTTTGGTCGACATTGCTGGAGGATGGCATTCTACAACAGTTATATACAATGGAGAGGTGTATGGATGGGGAAGAGGTGAACATGGAAGGCTTGGGTATGGAAGAAATGTGACATGGCAGCTAATGGAAGTCCCTTTCAACCTCCCTGCTCCAGCTAGGGCAGAATCTGAAGAGTGCTGGATTTCCAATGGAAGTCCCGATCTGAGGGACAATTACGTGGACCTCCGTATCAAGATGAAATATGACAAATGGATAGAAGAAGTTGAAGACATGCATACATGGGATGATACAAGCAAGGCATACCCTGAACACGAGCTTGAGGGCAAGCTCGTAGTCGAAGGGGAGAGTAATGTTATGGCCGTTAATAGTTGCTAGGATACAATTATATCTATAACTTATATATTTTATATTAGGAATAGTATTATTAGGATAAACAATATCTTTAGTTATAATTATATCTTTTAGTATCTTAGTATATCCTTAGGAGTCGTGTAATCCCTAAATATCTATATCTTATATCTTAGTATATCTTTTAGGATTCTTGTAATCCCTATATATAGGTTATTCTTATTAATGAAATAAAAAACTTCCAACAATTAATCTTAGTCTCCTAAAGAGATTAGGGTTGATTAGGAAGTAAGCTTTCCTATTTCCATACATTCTTGTGTACTTATTTCTATCGATATTCGGGCACGTATCATATTGTTATTGTCTACACCATAGTACACGACACTTATGCAAATTTACCGAAACCCATAATGGTCCTTATCAGACCGAAATCCCAAATGGTTCTAATGTCCTTATCGGTCTCAACCGAAATTAGAACCGAAAATATCGAGACCATTTCAAACTGCTTAATGGTCTAGACAGATCCCAAGACTGAATTGAGGAGGTATGTTTCAAATGGACTTTAACGGTTCTTTCAATACCAGATTTTAACGGTCCTGGACCGGTCCGGAGACCGGAAGATTCGCCGTCACGATGCCAGAAGGGTCAAAGTCAAACCTCAAATTGAAATTCTTCTATGGCTCTGAGCTAACAGGTGGAGTATAAGTGGTATCACTTCAACCAATGATCATGCTACACGTGGCCATGTGTCAGTGATTTTTCTCCACATGTCCTATTATTGTTGGCTGAAGAGCCACCAGCACCGAGCCACCTGTTGACTCGGTGCCAAGCAAGAAATTCTCGTAATTCAGCTGCCACGAAATCACAAACTTCACGATCATCATCCACATTTTCTTGATTCATTCTTGAGGAAATAGCCCACTCAACTCGTTAGGAGTTCTTTCTGTTTATGCTTAGTTGAGTCCACAATTTCATTCACCAAATTTGGGCTATGTTTAATTTTGAGCCTAATGTCAACACTAGTCCAAAATTATATCCAATTTTCTCAACAGGAATGAAAATTGTGAAACCCTTTGAACGGTATCTATAAACACGAAGTTTGAATTCAACGGTCAATACATGCATATGATATGTATGTTATACCCTTTGAACTTTCACTTGTTAAATTACATCGACTTTATTGGTTGGTCAGTAGACACTAAGTTCTTGAACTAACTACCGTTGATGTAAATGACGAGAACTCACACAAGTATCTTCCTAGTATGGTCAGTTCACACCCTAATGTATGTTATGACCATAAACATTTCCTAGTTCTGCAAGCGTTTTTAAGAATTGCGTCATCAACATTCCTTTTGAAGCGGTCAATCTTTTCACTTGCGTATGTGATTTTTATCTTAAGATATTCAACGTGACTCTGAGTTTTCTCTAGAGTTTCTATCATGACTCAGAGATTTCTGACGAATCAACAAAAAGTTACGATTAACCTCAACTCACTATATTATTATTACACATCATAAATGAGCTCAGGAGTTCCACAATGATCCCACTCACTCTTGTAACTAGGCTGTCCTGTTGAATCTAATTATTGGGATCTCCAATCAATTAAGTTGGATTTTCGTTATTTCACGAGTTTAACTCCCTTTCCTTTCTATGATTAGTCAAATAGCTTTATTTTTAACTCCAAGTTCAGCGAATCCGCAATATCATCATTCCATCTTATGTAACCGAAGCACAATAATTCTAATTAAGAATATTTCTCTAATGGATTTATTATATTTATGATGTATAAGTCTAGATTTTTCGTTATATATGTTATATTGTTTTCAGCTAAATGCAAATTAGTGTTGCATAAAGATCCTTAGTCTGTCATAGTTATTGAACTATCTTCCCTACATGTTTTTTTTTTTTTTCAGTCCATCATTTTTGTTTCAAACAAGTGACTCCTGCTATTTTAGTATTTGGTGAAATTTATTTTAGTATTTGGATTTTGTTTTAGGTTATTATTAAAAACGCATCATAGTTTTCATTTTCACAGATGTCCTTTTCCTTTGAGCATTATTTATGCAACAATAATATTCACTAATGCAAGTTGCCAATACTTTATTTTATGTATGGATAAGGGAAGGAGATAGAGTGGGGGCAAAGATCGTTGATTATGTACTACATGTTGTATAAATTTCGTGTGGTTATTTTATATTGCTTATTCCCTCACTGTTATATATTCTCCTGATTAAACGTTAGAGTTTTTAATTAAAAAAATTCTAAATTTTATACATATATTCTTACGATTATATTCTTTCAATAGGAAAATAACTAATTTTGATAGCAATGGAACCAGTGTTATCAGAACCGGACCGGACACTGAACCGGTGACAATGCCGGTTCCCGGTTCGAACCCGGTTTTGTTGCACAACCAATATATTATATTAGAGGGTTCCCAGAAAAAAAAAATTTATTAGAGTGGGTTAAACCCAGCCCAGCCCAACATAAAACCTAAAATAAAACCTACACTTCCCACTCACTCATCAGCCTCCACCCTCCCATTTCCTCATCACTTGCCCGCCCCCTCCACTTTCCAGTTCCCATTCACGCTCACGCTCACGCTCACCTCCCTCCCTCCACCCTCCCCTCATCACTAATCACTTGTCACCCACCTCGCCGCATTGCTGGACCTCGTCTTTTTAGTTCGTCGTCTCCGATCTGGACCACCTGGACCTCGTCCTCTTCGTTCGTCATCTCCGGTCTGGACCACTTCGCTCACCTCGCCGCACTGCCGGACCACAGTCGAATTAAACTGTTTAATTAATTCATTTCATAATCTGTTCCTCGAATCTGTCCGCGGTGGACCTCTACAACGACAGATTCTTCCTCTTCTCCAGATGTATGTCTGCTGCGGCGATCCCGACAAAAAAAACCCTATTTTTTTTATAAAGAAGTCCGAACCGGCGAACCGTCCGGTCCGCTAAGAACCGGCCGGTTCGCAGAAAATCGGCCTTCCGAACCGGGTTCGCTTACATCCTCCGGAATTCTTCGAACCGGACCGTGGAGGGGTCCGGTTCCGGCTCTAACCCGGTCGGACCGCCGTTCCTGTCCGGTTCTGATAACATTGAATGGTACCACTGTAAGCATATGGTGATGGACGCCGTAATTGGTGGCCCATAATATGTATAGTTTACCTAATGAACTTGAGTAAATGTCACTTTAAAGTAATTGGGCTAGACCCAAATCCCATTGACATGGGGAGCCCAAAATTGGGCCTCCCCAAATACATAGGCCAGCCGAAACATATAGTGAAGGTAAAGTGGACTTTTGTTCACTTTACTCCTCCTATAAATAAAATGTGTTTAGGAATATTTTAGGGTTAATCATAATTCTCTCATAAGAGTGTTTTAGAGAGAAAACCCTCCTCCCACACATCAAGTTTCGGCCGCACCAAGCTTTACACCAAGGGTGTGCCAAATTGCTTTCGAGCAACTCTCCTAAGATCTGTCCCCGTGCCATGAATTGATCTGAGGCTTTGCTGTGGAGCTAACACCACGTAGGGCTTCTTTCACAAGAACCTCTACGGGTTCCGTCCGGTGGATCGAGAACTCCCTCGTACAAAGGATCTTGGACTACGGTAAATTGTTGATGTATGTGTAACTCTTCCGCTGCGTAATTTCGATTACATGCACGTACCTTGTTTTGTGTTACCTTAGTGATTACTCCCTGTAATCTAACAGTGGTATCAGAGCCTGTGTTAGGAGTTCATGATTTTGAAGAATTGGTGTTCTTGAAAATTTAAAACTTTGGACCGATTTTTTTTTTTAAAAAAAGAAAATTTTAAAAAGTTTCAAATTTTAGGGCTTATGTGATAGGTCCGGAATTTTTATGTTCATGGTTAAAGTTGATGTTCATGATCTTCAAGAAAAAAAATGATATTTATCAAAATCAAACATTGGATTGTAGTAGATCTTATTAAAATTTGATTTTAAAAATTGACCACTTGTTCCTAATTCATGTTTGTGCTGAATTTTTTTATTAAAATTACAAGGTAAAATTTTCTAATTTCTTGATCACCAAGCTAGTAAAATTCGGCACAGAATATAAAATTATATTGTTTACCATTAATTTTTAATTAAGGTAACAATATATTTATAATTAGGAACATTAGGATAGATTCACATTAAAATATATAGAAATATATAACTATCAATATATCTAAATATTTAAACAGGGTTAAAGATATTATTGATAGATTTAGTTACCTAAAAGATTGAGAAAACATATTGTCGGTTATTTGTTTCCCTATTAAAGATATTGACAATAAATAAAATATATATACATTATATTATGGCCGAAAATTTACATATATATATATATATATATATATATATATATATATATATATTGTTGATTGATTTAATCTTAAAGATAGAATCTTAGCAATATATATATATATATATATATATATTTATTTAGTATTGGAAATTATTTATATAATTAATGTTACTTGGTGGCTAAGTTTAATATTTTTAATGGATTTAAAACCCTACTTGGGCCACAAGTAAACATTTCGGCCCAGCCTTTTAAATTTTAATTATTGGGCCGGTCCAATATGTTAAACCGGGACGAAATAAAAATGAACCATATTTTCTCAATCGGTTCTACCTATTCGGGTCGGGTCGGACTAGGGTAATTAAGTGAATCTAACCGAACCGGTTTTGAGTGTTGAACCGAACCCTATTTTCTTGGACTGCTTCGGACCGAACCAAATTTTAAAAGTTAAAACCGGACCGAACCGAACCGCATTTTTACTGAACCGGACCGAACCAGACCAAAACGGACTGAAATTGACTAAACCGGACAATGTTTTCTAAACCGAATTCAAGTCAATTAAAATAGGGAGGTCAAGTTTTAAAATCCAAATGTTTTTTAACCTCGAAATGGACAACACAGTGCTCATAGGGTTGCTAACTTTTATGCTTTGTTTCGATTATGGGGATGGACCTCGGAGATACACGTTTTTTGGACTGGTTAAATTAGTGGGATGAATTGCAATTGTTTATTATTCAATATATATTTATGCATTATTAGAACTGTTGTCTTGACTGAGTCAAGCTAGCTGGATATTACATGTTGTGGGCGGAGCCCTAGTTAAATATATGGTATGCGCACTAGAATAGACATGCTGTGATGGTTGAAAATTGCCTAAGATTCATGTCTAGAAGCTTGTGTGATTGAATATAAGCATGAATTGCAAATCAGCCCCTAATGTTTAAAATTAGGGTTAATAGGTCTTTTAGTACAACATGTTTGACAATTTTTGGCTTTTGGTGCAACATCTTTTATTTTGTATACTTTTGGTGCAATACGTTTGCAATTTGTACCACTTTTGGTGCATCCGTTAGTTGACCGTTAGTTTGACCGTTAAATAGTCATGTGATGCCTAGCCCCAGATTTCTATTTTTTTTCCGTTAAGTTCTCAAATTTATTGTCTAAAGTTTTTATTTTTGCAATTTAGCCCCTAAACATTTTCAACCGCACTCAAGGGCTAAATTGACCTAGCCATGGTCCGACCCATGGCTAGGTCGAACCATGGCTAGACACCGGACCTTGGCGACCTTAACCATTGTCCGACCTAGCCATGAGTCGGACCATGGCTAGGTCAATTTAGGCTTAGGGTCCAATTGGGTCAATTTTACCATAAGGCTAAATTGACCTAGTCATGTTTCGACCCATGGCTAGGTCGGACCATGGCTAGAGTCACTGGCCCTAGCCATGGTTCGACCTAGGCATGGGTCGGACCATGTCTATGTCAATTTAGCCCTAGGGTGCAGTTGAAAATATTTAGGGGCTAAATTGCAAAAATTAAAAGCTAGAACAATAAATTTGAGGACTAAACTGAAAAAATAGAAATTTGGGGCTAGGCATGTGCAAGTCACGTGACTATTTAACGGTCAAACTAACAGTCAACTAACGGATGCACCAAAAGTGGTACAAATTGCAACGTATTGCACCAAAAGTATACAAAAGAAAAGATGTTGCACCAAAAGCCAAAAATCGTCAAACATGTTGTACCAAAAGACCTATTAACCCTTAAAATTATTTTAAAACCGAAAACCAGTCACCAAATATGTATGATTGATGTGGATATTACATGTTTGACACGCATGCTAGAATGTTAAAGATTCAGTTGCGTTTTATAATTTACTTAAAAGTAGAATTATAAATGCAAGCATGAGTTCCTCGGAACATTAGACGCATGACGCGAAAGCATGTATGTGGTATGTATGATGAATGTTACTAGCATATGATAATTTGCATGATTTGTAGAATTGTGTATGCATGAGTGAATTCATCAGAATGATTTTTCCAAAACAAAAAGGGTCTTGGGAAAGCCAAGATCGGGTATGCTTATTTTAAAATTCCCGTTCCGGTAGTTTGCGATTAAAACTGTTTTAAGAGACTGATCTATTGGATAGAAGACGACGATAGTGTGAACTCTTTCACAGCCGTCTTCCATTTGTTTACTGGTGGTCGGTTGGTTTAGATGACTGAGGAATCACTATCAGCCGGATTCTATTTCAATGGATATTTGATGTATGCAATTCTTTCTCAAAATGTTGTTGTCTCCCTGATTTTTGCATAATCTTCGATGTGTTAGTATGAATGTGTTGATTTAAGTGCGATTCGATATTCCTCGCAATCTTGATGGTGTGAATCATGATGAATGAAAGGAGTACGTGTTGAACTCTCTACTAAGATTCCGAAAAGTGGAGATGACAAATACAGATGAATACAGTAGTCTGTATGGTTTCAATGAGGGATGGATGTAATAATTTGTTTTACCAAGCATGGGAGTAGGTTCTTTGATGATCTGAGCGCATAAGTGGTGATACATTCAACCTTGATAGAAATGAGTTGAAGAAGGCTTCAATTGCAACCAGGCAATGTTGCAGCTTAGTATCCATTTGCATCCGCCTCGGTGAGAGCAAGGATGCAAAAGTTAAACGTTTCGGTTGAACGTGATGGTCTTCTCACTTTCCATGGACGCTGGTGTAAAAGCCGCTCGAGACCCACGCAATGAAAGGTCAACATGGAAAAGATGTATATGGTTATCTGATGTTGACGGGACTCAATAACCTTGAGCCTAATCAAGTACAATGACCACAATAGTGAAAGGGAAACCTTATTTGCTCACCATACTAAACTCAAAAGAAGTCAACCATGAACGACATAGCATGAAGAGAACATGACCGAGTAGGTCCTATACGATGATACGGAGGGTTAAACCTCGTTGATAAAGTGCGTCCCTAATACGCCTCGTATATCATGAGTATAAAGTTGGGAAATGTTTTATAAGGAAGCAAATCATTTGACGTGATTCACTTGTGAATCTACTCAGATGTAGTGTCCAACTCAAGGTTCTCGACTATATGCACGACGACCATGGATTAAATATGCGACTTTCAGATCAAGAACTATACCATTGTCATATATCAATCATTGTTCGTTTCAATTACTAAATTTTGGTTATTTCGAGATTCGGAGTTATTGAATAAAGTAATTGTTGCTAGGTTCGTGGCACAATTTTCTTATCAATTTAACGGCCCGATAAAGAGGGAACGATCCGAAACGAAAATACAAACCCACAGGTTTGGAACCAAATTTTTGGCCAGGTAAAAGAGGCTAAATGAAACGAAATGAAATACATGCTCCGTCATCTCAGTCAGGATAACTGAACTGAATAAACTCATCGATTGTGTAGCTAGATCGAATGATATAACTCTTTCTTTATTATTATTACTCTGTGTAATGAAATAAACTGTAATGATGATCATGTTTGACACTGATTGGATTAAATTAAATTAAATTCAGAAATGAAACAATTATACCAAGGAGTGGAACCTCGGTAAAATTGCGCTATGCACAAGTGGACCTTGAAAGACGGAACACATCTTTTCAAAGTAAGAGTTTAATATTGAAGTGTTTGAATAATGGTTGTGCTGAATTTTCGTTTGCATTCCTATGGAAACAACTTATTGATAACATTTACATCGGTAAGAAGTAGGTTTCGAAAGCTACTACGACCCTGTAAAAGGTATCAACTGACGCATAAGGTGAAAACCTAAAATGCTCAGTTCGGAGATTGGATAAAATCTCTGAGATAAGTCGACAAACGAAGAAGGAAGAAGTCGGTAAATGTGCTTCTTGAAGTGTTTTATTTAACTTGAATGCCTAGCCTGACTTATCGTTCAAGGCGTTTGGAAGGAAAATCGTTTAGGGTTTAGGGTTCTAGCACTACTGTTGTTCCCAAGAGAGACGATGCTCCGATAAGAAGCATTGTTCCGAGTGGGAGGATTATTCCCAATAGAAATGATGCTACAATAAGAAGCGTTATTCCGAGTGGGAGAAAAGATCAGACAAATTAGTGGGACTCATAATGCCTAGACGAGAGTCAAAGGCAAGTATCCCATTGAGCAAGGTGAAAGCCACGCTCAAACTGTTGGCAAGCACATGAAAGACCTCAAGTGGAGAAATGGAAAGAAATAATAAATGAGAGAGATCGCCTAAATGAAAGTCATTATAGTCTATAGTTGATTTATCTGTTAACCACAAGGGCATAAGGATAAGGTGAGCCCTGAAAGAAGGCTCACCACTGATAGAACAAGTCGGAGAACCCGACTCATTGCAAAGATCTTATCCTATGCTTCATGGAGAGGACTTTGATAAGAGAAACTCAATGAATGTGCGTAAAACCACGGTTAGGGCCATTCATAGTCCTGGTCACAAGTCTCGATCACGAGCTGCACCGAAGGAATGTTAAGACTGCATTCCTCCACGGAAACCTGGATGAAGAGATCTACATGGAGCAACCAGAGGGTTTAATTACTCCTTTTAACGAACGTAAAGTTTGTAAACTCCAAAAGGTCCTTCTACGGTCTTATACAGTCGTCACGGCAATGATACCGCAGATTTCACGAGGAAATCGTAGGAAACGGATTAGTGAGTTTTCACAAGAATCCGTGAATTTATTATAAGACCTCCGAGTCTAAGTATGTCATCTTAACCTAGTACGTGGACGACATACTCATTGCCGCAAATGACATGAGTTTTATGAACAAATCAAAGTCATGGTTGACATCTTTATTTGGGATGAAAGACATGGGAGAAGCCACGTACATCTTAGGCATTAAAATTGCCAGGGATCGGGCTACCCATGATTTATGTCTATCTCAAGAAGCCTATATCAACGAGCAGTTGAAAGTTGGTTCAGATTACAGGATGCCAAACCTGTGGATACGCCGGTGGTATTTGGGTGTGCACTGTTGAAACGTGACAGCCCCAAGAACCCGACAGAGCGTGAACAGATGAAGGGTGCAGAGATTTTAAGCATGGTTGGTATTTCGATATACACCGAGCAATACACCCATCCGAATATCTGTCACGCCGTGGGACTAGTATCACGTTTCCAACAAGATCCTAGCTATCAACATTTAAAAGACTCTAAAACGAATTATTAGTTATACCTAATTCGTTATCCGAAAGGTACTGCCGACTATGCTCCGTGCTATGAGGGCGGGAAGTTAGAATTGACCAGTTACAGTGACGCCCACCATGGTGGCCATCCGGATGATCGTAATTCCAACACAGGATGAATATTTCTCCTTGCTAATGCCGCCATTTCATGGACAAGCAAGAAGCAAACCTGTGTCGCGCAGTTAACAATGGAATCAGAATTCGTCGCTATCTCTAAGAATGCACATGAAGCAGTCTGGCTGGAAAGGCTCTTACTGCGTTGCTTGGTGGTGACATCCAAAGTAAACCTGTAAAGGTGTTCTCCGACAGTCAGACAGCTATTGCGGCAATTAAGAATCCGAAGTACCATAGTAGGACCAAACACATTGATGTGAAATATTTCTATGCTAAATCGATGGTAGAAGACAATATAATCACTATGGAATACTTGTCCATTGATAATATGATTGCGGACCCATTAACTAAACCACTACGCAGGGAGATATTCGAAAAGCATGTAAAACTGCTTGGATTGCGTAGGGTTTAGAAATGACATGCATCTGTGATAACATTTTGATATTAGAAAGTTATATTTTGTAAGCTAAAGAATTGCAACTGAGTTTATGATCAATCGACGTCATAATGTTTTGATTACATCAAATTTACGGTCTATAAACTGAGTCGTAGGAGGACGTAATCCTCTGCCAAAACTATGTCGAATGTGGGCCTTACCTAGTCACGCAGGTACGGTCGTCTTGCGGTGGAGGGAGGCCTCTACTATGCAAGACTGGATAAGAATCAGGAGGATAAACCTGATTACGCAGAACGATTATCTATTGTCGAAGTAACTCGACATGATCTTCGTCCTGCAGATCGTCGTGATGAACTCCGTTCGTCATAAATCCACATTCTGGGCCAGATGAAAATCTGTGATAGCATGATTGACATATCTCATTCTTGTTGACCCAAAAGTTTCAGGTATGCTATCAACGCATGCTTCATATTACGCGTGCCATGTACGACCACGGGATCATAACTCGATTGTGCTAGGAAAAGAATCCTCGTTATTATGGCGGGCGTAAACTTCTTCACCTCGAGCGTGTGATTGATCCCAGGAGCCTTATGAAGAGGCACTCAAAGTATCCTCATGGACTCAGAACTCATACCTAAGGTCAGGCCCAATGCTCACTTCCCGGCGTACGTGCGTAGTGCTGAACAAAAAGGCTCAGTGACCACGTCTTTGGAAACCGGTTGGGTTTGACTAAGGGTATGAGTGATGGGGATGGTCAAGTTCACCTATAATTCACTGACTCTTGTATTCACTAAGGTGGCCACCAACCGGATATTAGTTGAAGGTTGTGAATACTTGTACGGATGCCTTTGAGAAGTGGTCCTTTGTGGAAACTAGGCAAATGGAGAATTATCAGTTGACCTAGGATACAGCGCGGTACAATATGAAATGTTTTTTTTATAACAGGTTGATTGGACAAAAGAGAATCAACGTTCCGCGGGCGCTACAATACTCCTAACAGATGAGTAGCACGATGCCCGTCGTATCCGCCGGTCGCACAGAAAACCTCGTATGAACTATTCGGAATCATTGAGCAGATCAAAGGGGAGAAATGTTGATGCGGATTTGGACAACAATACATTAACAGGCACCCTCCCATTCCGGCGAGTGGGAGTTGTAAGCATATGGTGATGGACGTCGTAATTGGTAGCCCATAATATGTATAGCTTACCTAATGAACTTGGGTAAATGTCACATTAGGGTAATTGGGCTAGACCCAAATCCCAATTGACATGGGAAGCCCAAAATTGGGCCTCCCCAAATACATAGGCCGACTGAAACATATAGAAAGGGTAAAGTGGACTTTTGTCCACTTTACTCCTCCTATAAATAAGAGGTGTTAGGGAATATTTTAGGGTTAATCATAATTCCCTCATAAGAGTGTTTTAGAGAGAAAACCCTCCTCCCACACATCAAGCTTCGGCCGCACCAAGCTTTACACCAAGGGTGTGCCAAATTGCTTTCGAGCAACTTTCCGAAGATTTGTCCCCGTGCCAAGAATTGATCTGAGGCTTTGTTGTGGAGCTAACACCACGTAGGGCTTCTTTCACAAGAACATCTACGGGTTCCGTCCGGTGGATCGAGAACTCCCTCGTACAAAGGATCTTGGACTACGCTAAACTGTTGAGGTATGTATAACTCTTCCGCTGCGTAATTTCGATTACATGCACGTACCATGTTTTGTGTTTCCGTAGTGATTACTCCCCGTAATCTAACAACCTCAGCTACCTTCTACTCTATATTGTTTAAATTATATATTCAAATATAAACGAATAAATAATAACCATCATACACATAATTAATATATATATATATATATATATATATTTCCCTTCGGAATGAGTGAGGTCGTGTTATCTTTAAAACCATTTAATTGTTTGGTACGGCTCTGTATTATTTTCATTGTCTCATCAATTGACAATGATATGCGTCCCTCGTCACTGCTATTTATTTTATTTATTTATATATATAGAGAAATAAACATATCGAGGTTTTTGATTTCTGAGTATGCTTGTTTGTTGTATATATATATATATATAAGAAAAATAAAGGAATTTTTTTGCAATACCTAAAACCAGTGTAATCAGAACCAGATCACACCGGAAGTCCGACTGAATTGAACTGGGAACCGGTGCTTTAGTCGATCTGGTTCGTCCAAAAGACTGAGAAGAAAGCGAATCCGGTTCGACAGTTGTTTTTTGGCGAAACGGTCGGTTCTGAACGGACCGAGTGGTCCACCGGTTCGGTATAAAAAAAATGAAATCTGTATAAAAAAAAAAAACTAAAACAACCCTAGCAGCCTAGCCAAGCAGAGAAGACAGAATAGAAGTTTGAAACTTAAAATCTGTGTCGCTGCTCTCTGTCCCACTCCTGCACTTCCTTCAGCCTCTCCCTGCCAGCCTCTCCGCCAACCTCTCTGTCGCGCATGCCTGCCAACTTCTCCGCCACGCTTGCCCACCATTCTCGCCTCCACTCGCTCCAAATCGCAGATTTTCTGGTACGGAAAATTAGAACATGTGTAGTGTTCTCTTTTTTGTTCTCTGTATAACACTGTGAAGTTATATAATTCCGCTGAGTAATTAGTCCTGCAAAGATTTCATTTCAAGATTTAGTATAAAATATAAATTGTAAAAGATTTAGTGATCCATTGATGTTCTTTTTTATTTGAACTTGTAACATTCTTCGTAGTTAGCACCACAAGAAGTTTCTTAGAATCTTTTTAATTGTTTAGCTAGCATCTTACATTCATTCATTAGAACCCTAAATTCAGTGGTATGGTGAGTTTCGGGTACTAATATACCTAAAGGCGGACTTGCCAAGTGCGCAATTTTACGTTAGTTAATGCAGTTAGCATTAATTACAATTTTTTGTATAATTAAGGTTGCGCACTTGGCAAGTGCGCGGTTTGTTAACCGTTAATTTTTTTTTTTACTGTTAACAGTCCGTGTCTGACAACACGTGTGCCAAAAACGAACAAGTCTTTATGACGTCATAGTAGCACACTTGGCAAGTGTGCTGCGATTATTAAATTTGTAGCGCACTTACCAGGTGCGCTACTAAGTCTTATACAATCATAAAAATTAAAATATTACTATCATTAGGTCATACACTCTACAATTTAGGCAAAAATAAGTTGCACCACCACATCCATACTAAGGTAATGTATCTTAATTGTGTATATAATTGACATAGTTATTTAAATGTTGACATATAATGGTATTGCTGTATACAATGTATTTTCTAGGTATATAGATTTGAATACTAGAAAATATATAAAGTGTAAGTATGTATGTAATCATTGACATATAATGGTAGTGCTGTTTATAATATATTTTTTGTGTATAGATTTGAATGCTAGAAAATATATAAAGTGTAAGTGTGTAATCAATGACATGGAATGATAATGCTGTTTACAATATATTTTATATGTATATAGATTTGAATGTTAGAAAACATATAAAAAGTTAGTATGTATGTGTTAATACATTTTGTAATAATTATGTAGAAAAATGGTGACCATATGGTTTCAATACAACTGATCTTTTAATGTTATCGCAGTGAACCTTAGGTATGAATGGGGTAAATAATTTTTCTGGAAACTCATAAAGGCATTACTTTAGAGGTGACAAAGACGGCTAAGAATATGACTCGTTGTCGAGCCCCATGTTTGGAATTGTTTTGGATGTACAATCAAGACATTGTTGAAGTCACCGATCAATATTATTGGAGTAGATTTTGGAGAGATGTTCTAAACAAGTTGATTTGATTCTCCTGCTGAAATGGGATGGGGTGACGAAGGATTTCGACGAAGAGGATTATGAACTAGAAGAAAAAGTACAGTACTTGGACAACTAGTGGCATGACCCCGCATATCATATGTAGGGATGTCAATGGGGCGGGTCGGGGCGGGTATCGCCGGACCCGGACCCGCCCCGCGGGTCAATATGGTCGACCCGGACCCGTCCCATGCACTTTCGGGTCGGGTCGGGTCGACCCGCGGGTCGACCCGTGTGAGGTATACTTTATCATTTTAAATCTAAAATTCTAAATTCTATGTTACCGTATCCAAATTTAAATCATAAATTATTAAATTAACTCATAATCCAAATATAAATCACCACATTCATTAGAATAATTGTTATTTTGACTATGTGTTATATTACCCTTATATTTTTATATAATATACATATATTAAATATATATGTAAAATAAAAGCTCGGGTCGGGTCGGGTCGGCGGGTCGCCGTGAACCCAAACCCGAACCCGCCCCGCGGGTCGCGGGTCGGCGGGTCCTCGGGTCAAAATCGGGTCGGGTACCCGCGGGTCGGCGGGTACCCGTGACCCGTTGCCATCCCTAATCATATGTCCTGTTTAGGGCTATGTGGAGGAAATCCTAAAGGTGAATGCAGCAATGTCGGGGCAGCTGAAGGTGAATTCAGCAATGTCGGCAACTGAAGGTGAATGCAGCAATGCTGGTGCGGCTGAAGGTGAATGCAGCAACGCCGATCCGCATGGGGAATACAACGACGTAAGAACACCGGTTGTTGGAGAGAGGGACGAGATGTATTCATTGGACTTTGGAGCATAGTCTTTCAGCGAGTTGGAGAACCGGATGAACCGGGAGGGAGACTATCAGTTCTCGAAAAACTGGATATCAGGTGAATGAGAAGAAGGGTTTAAGTGCAATGATTTGGTAAAATTAGAGGCCACCTGAATACGACTATTGATGAATTGAATCTATGTAGAGCTAATATGTATGCGCTTGGCGTACAAATTTATGTTTCTGCTCCGGGGGATAATGATAATGTTGTCAACCTACCTGAGAGGGAATGTGAATGCGGTCAATGGAGATTGTTTGGTCGACCATGTTGTCACGCCGTATGCGCCATTCGGCATGTTAATGGGCGTGTTAGAGACTTCATAAGTGAACGGTTCAGCATAAAAAAGTGCATTAATACTTACAGTCTTCCATTCAAAGCACTGCGTCAGAGGCATGCATGACAAGTATGGGATGAGCCAAATGTACTTGCTGATCCAAGGTTGCTCATTTCTTCAAGGGGACGAAAAAAATAGAGAATTCGCAACGAGATGGACACAAGAAAAACACCCAAGAGGAGTAGATGCTGTAAATGTCGGCAAGAAGGTCACAACATTAGAAGTTGTAACTTTACCGGTTGACGTTATGTGTTTCGTTGTTTGATTGTAATAGTTGTGACTTTACTACTTGACGTTGTGTGTTTCTTGTGGTTGATTGTAATAGGTGTATCTGTAATAGTTGTAGTTGAATTGTTTCGTTAATACATTGTAACAGATTCGACCTTAACTTTGTAAGAAATCCTAACACCTCCTAATTATAAGAGGATGTGAGCAAAACCCTTGGTGGGTTATTGCTTAGTTCGGCCGCACCTATTGCTTAATTTGGCCGGCCCTCATGGGCGCGTATGGGGATTTCGGCTTGACCCGAAATCCCTTATGGGGATTCCATACCCCAATTATGCTCAGCATGTCAGACTTATATTAATGAGGCCTTATTACGACGACCCATTTACTCTAAATGCCAACACATGGGCCGCGTATGGCACATGAGGATTTCGGCCTGACCTGAAATCTCCCATGTGTCATACCCCAATTGTGCTTAGCATGTTAGGCTTATATTTATGGGCTCCTACTACGACGGCTCATTTACTCTAAATGCCAACATATAAAATGAAGAAAGAGTTAATTAGCTAAATGCACCACTATGTTTTCACCATTTTATTATATGCACCATATTTTTTTCTTATTATAAATGCACCCCTATATTTTGAAATGTGGCTAGATACACTATTATGTTAGCCTACAGTTAAATTTATATAAAAAATAATGACGTTGTCCATGTTAATGACGTGAAAGTATATTGGTTTTTGTTAATATTGTCGTATTAAAATATTTTCGATATTAGTAGAATTTTCTTATTTTTGCAAAATTGTTTTGACTTTTTCCCGTTATTTTTTTATAAATTGTCATAATTTTATTATTTTCAGCGTGTCAAGTATTACCATTGCTTAGTTGGCGAGTTCAGTGGAAATATATGCATCGACAATATTTTTAAGATAAATTTACCGAAAAACTAATAAAGTGGTGTATCTGGCAAAATTTCAAATCATAATGGTGCATTTGACAACATATGTGATGAATTTGGAAATTAAACATAACATAGTTGTGCATTTTAAGGGACAATTCTACTATGTTCCATAAGCATCATGCTTGTGGTATTAATTTTTATATTTTTCTATTGGCCCATAGGTGAACCCTAGATGGAAATTGATATTATTAATGTTATGATACACATATTAAGTATAGCTAAACAAAATCATACTTTTAATTTTTTTTAAATGTTACAATTATGTCCATCTAGTAATAAAACTAGCACAAGCATGGTGATTGTGAAGCATGGTAGAAAAATCTAATTTTAAGCAGTGACGTATATATGTGCATTAATGGGGTGACAAACGCCACCCTACTATAGAGTATTTTTATTGAGACTCTATGTTTATTCTTGAAAGAAAATACACACTGATCCCCATTATTTTTCGTGTAAGATCCTCATTATTTGGGTGTTGCCCCTAAGACCCCTATTATTATTTTATAAGACCTAATTATTATTTTGTAATACCCAATTCAATCCATTATCTTTTGAATTAAAGAATATAGTTGTAAATTTTGATATTTAACTCTTTAAAAGACTATGAATTGTAGTTAATCTAATGCCTAACAGGAAGTCCAATTAATAGGAAATGATGTAAATTATACAATATGTTTGAAAAATATGGATTTTAGTGCTATCATTGTTTAAAATGTATAGGTTTAAAAAATGGATTTTAGTGCTATCATTCATAAATCTAAAATACATTTTAAATTTAAAAAATAAATCAAATATTTTTTTAAATATCAAAATAAATACCTAATAATTTATACTGTCCGGTCTCGACTGAGACTCATATGATCCTCATTCAGTTCTTGTCCGATTTGAATCAATTGTAACATTTGTATACGTTATTAATGCTTTACTTGTGATACTTAAAAAATTACTCATTTAATTAGTATATTTTAAATATATTTAACGATAACTTTTTGGAGAGATGGTTGAAGAAAATAACAATTATTATCATTTTTAAACATTATGTACATTTTGAAATATTTTAGTGTCAATTTTTTTTCCAAATATGTTGTATGATTTATATGATTTTTTAGAAGAAAAAAAAAATACAATTACATTAAATCTTCGCAAAAAAAAAATATATATTGTTATGAGTATATTTAGTGGATGTTCAATATTACGTGTATATACCATCTTCCTTGTTTAGACTTTCCTAGTATTAAATTTACTCCCTCTTCAAGTATATGTAATCCCTATATAAGGGCTCCTTATGTGTGATAATAAGACATCCTCAAGTTACCTCTTCTATTACCTCTCTACTTTCGTAACACGTTATCAGCACGAAATCGCTCAAATTAAATACACTATTTTATTTATACGTATTCTTCTACGTAAACCAAACCCGACCCAAAACTCCACCGCCTCTTTCCTCACCACAATTCCAATCTCAAGCCTAATCCAAAATTGATTCGTATCCTTCACCCTTACATTCTTCATCCAAGCCTAATATGAAGTTCTTCTTCTGCTTTCCCACGTGATTGATGATTCAGCCCATCTTCAACATTTGGAATGCTATTTTGACCTTCTTCAATTGTCCATACATATTTATATATAATTATTTTGGCTACTCATACTAGTAGTAATTATTTTGCTTTGTTTTTGGTGCAAGTTGGGATATCTACAAGGAGAAGGATATCTACAGCAGCAAATACAAAGAATACGTGGAGAAGGGAGTTCGTATGGCGGGCGGTTCCGATATCACGGTGAAAAATAAAAAGGGAAGATAATCTCCAATTAAAGATGACGATTTAATCCATCATCAATACGGTCATTATTCATTGAAGTTGAATAATTACGTGCTTTTTTTATTTTTTTGTGATCAAATCTCTGCTTTCACAAAAGTGGGACTATTTTTTTTTCTTTTAATTGTTTCAGATTATATTATTAACTATATAATATCTTATATTCTGATCGATGTTATTGATACATGCCAGTGATAGGTCGGATCTTGACAGACGTGGAGTTTACTGCACATGAAATCACCTAATATGTCAGATTATGTGAACTCGATTATAAAGTACATCATATCACGTTGGTGGAAGATTAATTTTTTTTAGTGGAAGTTTAACATTGAATACATATACATGATGTTTTTTCATACATAAAGTTATATGTATTAATATGCTATACTCCCTGAAGCGAGTGAGTAGCACGTGAATTATTAAGAAAAAGAATAGTAAGGCTTAGCACATGAGTGCTCGATGTTGATATACATTCAAATATAAATCAAAATTATATGCATCGCCTACTAGATATATGTCGCTCCCTAAAGTGAGCGTCGAAGTTTCTGATTATAACAATGATATACTCCACTCCCTGAAGCGAGTGTTGTAGATTGCGATTATAGCAATGGAATCCTCCACTCCCTGAAGCGAGTGTTGCAGATTACGATTATAGCAATGAAATCCTCCACTCTAGAAGCGAGTTTATGATTACAATATATTCCACTTCCTGAAGTGAGTGATAAAATTTATAATGACCTTTTAGAGTACAAATACAAATATGTTATAATCATCATGGTCATGGAAACACTTGATTTTGATTTTGAAATAGATAAAATTAGCATTATCATGATATCTATAAAGAACGATGATGCATCTTACAAATAAAGAATGCAAATTCCAATTGATTTGGAAGAAAGATAATTCTGATAAGCGTGGTGACGCTAGCAAAAAGAAAAGTAATGATATTATGCAGCACGTTCATATGAAGTGCGATGACACTAGGCAAAGATTAGCCTCAAATGAAAAAAAAAAAGTCATTGCATATATTATTATTAAATATGGGATATTACGATTAAGAAAAATGCATTCTTTATAAATGACGGATCCTGAAGATCCGATATTACGATCTTGAAGATCAATAATTATAAATTTATAGTTCCCTTAATTTTTATATTTATATTTACATTTCTTGCACTTTATTTACATATACTGTTATTTTTTTTTATTGCATTACCTTTACATTTATATTTTTATTTCTTGCACTGCATTATATTTATTATATACATATATTATTACATTTATTGCATTTTATATAAACTGATCCAGAAGATCATGAGTTATTCAAAAGCTCAAAAATTGATAATTTTAGGATCCGGAAGATCCTAAAATGTATGAAAAATAGGATCTGAAACATTGTATTTGTGAATTAAAGATCGTCTTGTATAAGAATGAATCATGTATATCATGAATTATTATAAATAAGGGATCATGAAGATCCTAAGAGATCATGAGTCTTGAATAAATGATCATGAAGATCCTAGAAGAAATATGTCTCTTGCAGATAATGAAAAAAAAAAATTCAGGTAAACCAGAAGTTTACCGCCAATATTGGCATGATTGATTATATATTCGGTAAACCAGAAGTTTACTGATTCATATAGAGGTAAACCCGAAGTTTTACCCATATAATATGATATTTGGCGTGACCGGTTACAGATCATTCCGGATCACTTAAGATGCGCAGTACATTATTTGGAAGAACCTGAAGATTCTCCATAAATCATTATGATAATTGCTCTCAAAGAGAAATTCATCATGTGATCATCATCAACTAAGTTCGGGATAAAATTCCATTATTTATGGAAATAATAAAAGGTGAATATGGGCCCGTTCACCTGCCATGTGGACCACGATATTATTTTAAAAGATGCATCTACAATGTGGTCGCATGTGCATTTAATTATCACGAATTTGCAATAGTAAAATTTTCAGATTATGCAATAAATAATGATGATGATATTGGAAATTGATAATTATTATAAGAATTAGACAATTCATTGTCAATATTTGCAGTTTAGCATGAATGTTACAACGAACCTCCGGTTATATAGTTAACATGCTATCAATGAGAGCAAATTATGTACAAATGCATGCTATTATGAAAGCGGCAATTTAATTGCGCATCAAACAAATGTTAAATCACAGTTCTCCCATTACAACCAACTTTTGGTCAATAGACAAATTTCCCATATATGAATTTTATGATGTGCGATATATATTTGAACTGCTCCACCGCAACGCACAAATATGGGTCTAGAATGTTGGGAAAAATATGTTTTCTAAATCAATTATTTGGGAATAATGACTGATATATATTAAAGCAAGAGTTGCTGATTATTATTGATGAACAAATTTCCCCAACATTAGGGGGAGAAAAGAAGCAGCTGGCAGAAAATAGATTGACTGAACAAAAATTGTTATTATCTCATTTAGATCCTCGCACAATGATAATATGAACCTGAAGTTCAAAGAGATAATCATTTTCAGATACTGCCTATTAAGTGACTTTATGAGACCCAGAAAGTCATAAGTCAATTACCGGCTGCAAATGCTCCAATTTAAATGTCCCGGTTGGACAAATTATAATGAAAAATAAGTCACGCCTGAAGCGTGCGATAATGGTTCCAGGGAAATTTTTGAAAGAAGAATGGAGCATGGAAAGAAAATAAATATAAATATGGTCTTATTACGGAGGCGATTTCCCAAAAGGGAAAAGAGACATAACTAAATATGAAACCCCATAAGTGGTTCAGGTACCTGAAAATAATTACAATAAAGAAATATCAATGAGTTATGTCATTAACGGGAAGTGATGGAACCGTAAAATATAAAGTTGTCGACAACAGTTTTGAATATTATTCATGAGTGAAATCATAAAACAAGACGAGGAGTCGAGGATATTGAGCTCAATATGTTGAACAAGTATTATGATTGGCCAAAGTTTGAAAAGACGCAAGTATTAACATGAAAAATGCATAAGGTGGAAGCCAGTGGATACAAATTATTTCCCGCATAAATAAATTGTGTCGTAAGATATATACGCACAACCTGTGGTACAGATGTTATATGCAAAATCCTGGCATTTATTATATGGATCATTTAGTGGAAAAATCACATTCAAATATATTATTACGTTGGCAGTACATAAAAAGTTTTGAATGCGTCCCACATATGAATTATTTATAGCCGATAGCAAAATTAAAGTGAAAATGCTAGCATGAAATTTTTCCAAGAAAGTTGGATAATAAAGATATTGTACCATTTAAAATAATACAGGCAAATTATGTTATATTCTCCACAATGTATAGCTCATTTGAGTTAAGATATATCAGATGATATTATGCGAATTAAGAAAACTGATATTTTGATAAGTTGAATTGATCACGCTATAGCCGAAAGGGGCATCGCGTGAGGGGGAGAATTTAAAGATATTGAAACTCCTGAAGAGTTTGTAAATACAATCAATTTATTGATGATGTTAAATTCAGACAAAAATATTGAAAGGACAAAGGTTTGGCTCGGCCTGAAGATCGAGTACTTAAGAGATTGAAAATAATCTTGTCCTATATATATAAAAAAAATGTCTTGAAGTTATTTTGCATAGATAAACACATCTATTGAGTACCTTTATGATTGTAAGAATGCCATGAGTTTAATATCATGATGAATATGAAGACCTAAATTAATTTTCTACACAAATGTAAGTTATAACATGGAAGTGCAAAATTTTCAAATGTAGCATTATATTGTATATATATATATGAAGATAATGCAGGTTATATAGCTCGAGTTGAAGATTGCTATATCAAAGGAGACATACAAAACACACAAGTTATTCTTCATCCAACGAATTTATTCATATGACTATCTAGCGGATCTTTTCAAGGAGGCTTTATCGACTGCGACATCTGGAATATTGGCGAACATGATTGGATTGCGTTGACTTAATGAAATTAAGCGATGTCAACATCAGGGGGAGAATCTACACCGCTGCACTCTTTTTCCCTTAACCAAGGTTTTATCCCATCGGGTTTTCCTGGTAAGGTTTTTAACGAGGCAGCTTACAAAAAGGGATCCATAATTGTGTACTCTTTTTCCTTCACTAGATTTTTATCCCAATGGGTTTTTTTCTAGTAAGGTTTTAACGAGGCACAATTCCCTTATGAACGTCCAAGGGGGAGTGTTATGAGTATATTTAGTGGATGTTCAATATTACGTGTATATACCATCTTCCTTGTTTAGACTTTCCTAGTATTAAATTTACTCCCTCTTCAAGTATATGTAATCCCTATATAAGGGCTCCTTATGTGTGATAATAAGACATCCTCAAGTTACCTCTTCTACCTCTCTACTTTCGTAACATATATATATATATATATATATATATATATTACAAAGCATTTCCCCATTATAAATATCATAGATACGCCACTGATTTTAAGGGTGTCAACGGATCACGGGGCCTGTAGATTCGCAGGCCAGCCCCCCGCGAACTCCCACCCCTATTTATGTTTTACGATCGGTGATAATAGATTATGTCCATCGCAGGATGATTATGCATCATACTTTTAATAATATTAATTTTTTTTTTTATAAGGTTTACATTTAAGATAATATAAATATGTAAAAAAAAGTTAATACAAGCATAGAGTACTTTTGGAGCATAATATAAAGATTTAGAAATTATAGACTTTTCTTTATATATATATATTTATATATATATAAAAGTTCTATCTGTAACGAACTTATTGCGGTCTGACATATTGGGATGATATAAATAAGTAATATAATTTCGAGGATGTATCTGGCTTAATTAATTACCCCTTCTCCGTATGTGTACGTTATTATGGTTATGGGCGTCCATAAATATTGACACTAGTGACATTAAATTAATTATATCTAGTCATATTTTTTCCCCCCAACATATATCTAGTCATATACCATTATCAAACTAATCTAAAAAAATATAATTATATATATATATATATTATATAAATTCTGAATGAGATAGAATATGATGAGCAATCCTGAGTCGTCACGTCAACATATTGAGCAGATCAGAAGCCGAAACACCAATCTTTAGTATTGTTGTCAAAATTGGTACACGGTTCGACCTGTCTGATTTCCGGTTCATCCAATTCAAAAAGTAAGCAGATTTCAGATCGTTCAAGATTCAATGTATGCAATTAATCGCAATTAAAATTTTGGACTGTTCAAAATTCAATATATGCAATTAGTCGCAATTAAAATTTCGCTGATTTCGGACCGTTCAAGATTCAATGTATGCAATTAATCGTAATTAAAATTTCAGTTCATCCAATCCAAAAAACGAGCAAATTTCGGACCGTTCAAGATTCAATGTATGCAATTAATCCCAATTAACATTTCGCCGATTTCAGACCGTTCAAAATTCAGTGAATGCAATTAATCACAACTAAAATTTCGGATCGTTCAAGATTCAATGTATGCAATTAATCACAACTAAAATTTCGTTGATTTCAGACCATTCAAGATTCAATGTATACAATCAATCGCAATTAAAATTTCGCTTCAATTCAATATTGGATGAGAGAAATGAGGTGACTTCAATTCAATGTAGATAGATAATCGAGGTGACTTCAGTTCAATGTAGAAGGGATAATCGAGACATCTCCTTAAAATTTCTCCACACATCTTTTATATAAATATATTAAAGAACAAACGCTTGACGCGGAGCCGACGAATGTAGGTACCAGGCGGTTGACAATCTTAGCGACGGAGCCCTCTCTATCTCCGACGAGATATCGTTGGTGGTCATCGAAGCCATTTATGTTGAAGAACAGACGCTTGATGCGGATCCGGTGACCGAAGGTAGCAGACGATACGAGCATCTAAAATTTTATTTATGAATTTGCGCAATTGTACTTTATAGTTCAAAATTTCCAGTCTTTCGTTTCATTTTTCAAATTCTAGACTGATATTTTATTTAATAAAATTAGTATTTCAACATATTACAAATAGTCATTATAAATTTATCTAATATTAGTTAGTTAATTATACATATTTGGTAAGTCACATCGCGCGATGTGCGGGAAATGCACCCTAGTGATATTAAAGTTAACAAGACATCACGTCAGTTTCTATGTTATTAAATAGTATTTTATTATCTAAAAAATATTTGTTTCATTTAATTTACTATGATATTATTTGATTTTGAATATCATACCTAAAGAGTCATAGCTTAATTTACGGAATTCGAATTTCTGAATGCATTTTTCATGCGAAATTAGAAATAATAACATTCTGAAAGACATACGACTGTATATATTTCTAACTTACGTGCATCATTCTAACAAATTAATCGTTAATAAGATGGGACACAAATCGAGCTTGTTACAAGTCTGCAAATGCGGTTCAAATGTCGAATCGAAGTAGGAGAGTGGAGTTCCCGAGTCAAGTTACTGTTAGACTCGCATAATTTTAGGTAAATATATAATAACTATATATATATATACTTATTTCATTCTAGAAAATAAAATAAAATAATTATTTGTCATAATTTTTTAGAGCTTGTTGCGTATGTAATAATCAATGTTATTTTATTTCACGTTTCTTTATAATTTTATTTTTATGGAATCATTGTGATTTTATTAAATCTTAAGGGACAATACATATATTCATTAAAGTATTCACAATGGTAATACATATAACTTAAATGTGGACCCAACATGTTTTTTTGTGTGTGTAAACTGTATAAAAATATACTTCAATAGTTTTACATAGTATTTCTTAAAAAATTAGTCATGTTTTTTTTTTTTTTTCAAAACATATTCTTTAAATATAAAGAATGCATTATGTTGCTACATCATTACATAATTAAATATTTTTAATCCATTTTATAATTAATGCTAATATATTATTAGTGGTTGTTGAAAAATTTAAGATTATATATTTAAAGAATACCATTAAATAAAATTATTGGAGAACAAATATTATTTATGTGTATATTAATTTAAGTATTAATACACATAAATATTATATGTGATAACTTTAAAAAATACAAAAATTTTGTAGAACCATATTAAGATGCTCACATGCCCGAGATTAACATAATAATAAGTCGCTAGATAAACAAAGTAAATTTGCATTAAATAACTGATGATTCAACAACCTCCTAAAGAAAAATTTCATTATATTTCTATATATAAACCCACTTCGTTATGAAATAAATATTTTCAGTCAACAGAATTCTCGCCATCTATCTAACTAACTACCAAGAATAATCTTCCTCGATCTTTTCGACTGATTTTCTTCTCTCCACGCATCGACATCTCGATTAGCAGCACCAAAACAAAACCCTTCCCTTCCCATTCAATTTCCAATGGTGACCTGCATCGACACATGCAGAGGCGACGGTCCCCAGTTTTCGCGGGGAACAAACCGTGCCAGGTCCGATGATTACGATTACCAATGCAAACTCGCCAGGCTATGCCGACCGAGCTTCTCCGATCACGCCCTAGGGTTACCCCTCTGCAACAACAACCTCCCCAAGATCATTTGCAAGTCCGCGACAACTGAAGGTCTCAATCTCGACGGCGAGGTAAACGATGATCTGTGGCACAAAATTGTTGACGAGGCTAGGTCTTACGTTTCCGAAGAGCCGATTCTGTCCGCATATTATCAAAATTTGATCTTATCTCACGATTCACTAGAATACGCTCTTGCAAATCACTTGTCCACGAAATTGAGCAGCTCGAGCCTCTTTAATTCAACCCTGTATGATCTCTTCAAAGATGTTTTTGCTGATGATCCAGATATTATGTCTAGTATCAGAGCTGATTTGAGAGCAGTAAGACAGAGGGACCCTGCTTGTTTAGGGTATGTCCACTGCCTTTTGAATTTCAAGGGGTTTTTAGCTTGCCAGGCTCATAGAGTGGCTCACAAGTTATGGTCTTCAGGTAGGAAAACCCTAGCTTTAGTGTTGCAAAACAGAGTTTCTGAGGTTTTTGCAGTGGATATCCACCCTGGTGCTAGAATTGGAAAGGGCGTCTTATTTGATCATGGAACTGGAGTTGTTATTGGTGAAACTGCAGTAATTGGGGACAATGTGTCGATTTTGCACAATGTTACATTAGGTGGGACTGGAAAAGAGTCTGGCGATAGACACCCGAAGATCGGTGATGGTGTCTTGATTGGGGCAGGGGCTTGCATATTGGGGAACATTAGGGTTGGTGATGGAGCCAAGATCGGTGCAGGGTCGGTCGTGCTCAAGGATGTTCCTCCAAGAACCACCTCTGTTGGGAACCCAGCTAGGTTGGTTGGTGGGAAAGAGAACCCGGTTAATAAGCTCGATCGGATTATGAGCTTCACTGTAGATTCAAATCTATGTGAATGGTCTGATTATGTGATATAAAAATCTTCATAAGGAGAGGTTCAATTTCTGGTTGAATGGTGAGTTTGTATATATAAGTCTGGAATCAACTCCTCAGCTTGAAACTTTTGAATCTTACTGCAGATACACAATTTGAGCTTTGTGGCGATGATATATTGTTGCGTATTGTGTTCTGCCATTGTTGATATTCATAGATTATGTATTTTTTTTGTTTTTTAGTTCAAATAAGTTGATGTTGACATGGGGTAAGTGGTGTTTCGATTTCAGTTGGCTTGTGAGATCATAAGTTGCTGGATTTCATTGAATCTATCAGATTTTTGTTGTTGATAATATGACTATATCAATTATACCGTTCAACTTCCCCATTTTTCCCTATGTTTGTGCTTAGTTCATTAAAATATAGTATTACTTTTCAGTGGGGTCGCACGATCTGTAGTGTCATTGTTGCGGATTCCCTTCCCCTTCGAAGACTAAAGGGACGCTTGCTTGGGTGTTATCTAATCAGATTCAGGAATACACGTTCAATTGTTTTATTAATAAGGAATACAATATTCAATTGTTCGATTGCATTTTGTATAGCTTACTTTATTGGACTCTATTACATCAGAGTTTTGACGTAGTCAACCCCAAGCCCAAGTGACTATCTCATCTATCTATTGGATATGAGTAGTATCTCTTTTGTTCACTTAGACTTTATGTCTTATTTCCGATCAATGTGGTACACCAACATATGAGTATTACAAGCTAAGGTGTACGATTTATAATTTAATTGAATAATTTTAAAATTGTCGTGCCGAGTTCAAACTCGTCGATTATGAAACAGAGCTTTTAGGCCCGGTCGAGCTCGTGTAAAATAAATCGAGTTGAGTTTGCCAGATACTCGGTTCAACTCGATTACACTCCTTACCAGTTGTAGACACACACTATGTAGAGGGGACAAAATGTCTCCCATTTATTTAGGGACTTGCTAGTGTCACGAGCTTGGAGAAAGAATATCGTTTCCTCCTTACTCGTGCGGCCTTAGGTTGCCCTAAGTTCAGCATTTCCCTCAACTCACGCGGAAATATGAAGAACACTCGAATATATGAGGATTTGCTCTTGTATTCTATTGAAATGTAATTGAGTTGATGAATTACAAATGAGAGGAGAGCCCCTATATATACGTGAGGATAGCCCTCTAAGGCAACTATATAATTAATGAGAAAGCTAATATGGTAAGTGGCATCTTCTCAATTATCCCCTAATACAACGAATGTAGACGAATACATTGAACCGGGACAGTAAGAAGCTACTCCCTCCTTTACTGCCATATATGTCAGGATCCCTTCCATATGGAGCTGATTCTTGGGTGTATGCTCCAGGTCCGTGACATTCTCCCCCACCCAATTCCGACGACGTCCTCGTCGTGTCATCGACATAGAACTTGTCGATCAGCTCTTGGAATTTCCATAAGGCTTTCGCGGACTCCCAGCTTGCCATGCAAACAGGTTGTCATTTCCATTTGACAAAGTAATCTTGCCTCGGTTCCTTGTTCCTTTCCTCGATGATGCGTTCGTCAATGATGGAATCCACTGACTGCTGCTCCACTCGAGTAATGGACGCCGATTCCGCCATTCGACTCAACGCGTCTTCTACGAAGTTCGTCTTCCCCGGCTTGTACTCAAGTACGAAGTCGAACTCCGCGAGAAATTCTTGCCATCGAGCCTGCTTCTGGGAGAGCTTCTTCTGTGTTTGGAAGTAGCTTGTGGAAATATTGTCCGTCTTCACAACGAACCGCGCTCCGAGTAGGTAATGTCTCCATGTACGAAGGCAATGCACCACCGCGGTCCTCTCCTTCTCGTGGACACTATACCTCTGCTCGGTGTCGTTTAGCTTCCGGCTTTCGAACACCACTGGGTGTCCATCCTGCATGAGAACTCCACCTATGGCATAGTCTGATGCATCTGTTTGCACCTCGAGCTGTTAGCAAAATCGGGCAGTGCGAGCACGGGCTCTTCTGACATGGCTCGCTTCAGCTGCTCGAACGCCTTCTGACACACCACGGTCCAGCCCCAAGTTTTGTTCTTCTTGAGGAGCTCCGTGACTGGCATTGCAATCTTCGAGTAACCCATTACAAACTTGCGGTAATAATTCGTAAGGCCCAAGAATGATCTCAACTCCGGCACCCTGGTTGGTGGCTCCCAAAGGTCAATGCACCGCACCTTCCCTGGATCCATCCGCACTCGTCCTTCTCCTACGATGTGGCCAAGGAATGGAACCTCCGTTTGGGCGAATGAGCACTTCTCCCTCTTCACATAGAGTTCGTTATCCCGAAGGATTCCAAAAACTTGTCTCAAGTGATCTACGTGCTCGGCCAACGACCGACTATATATAACAATGTCATCAAGGTATACAACCACAAATCGATCAGTATATAGCTGCAATACCTTTTGCATCAAGGTACAGAATGTCGCTGGCGCATTAGTCAATCCGAACGGCATCACCAAGAACTCGTAGCTCTCATAACGCGTCACACACGCTATCTTCGGGACATCCTCCTTAGCAATCCGAACTTGATAATAGACCGAACGTAGATCCAACTTTGTGAACCATCGCGCCTCGCCCAACTGATCAAACAAGTCTGCAATGAGTGGGATGGGGTGCTTGTTCTTCACCGTCAGCTTGTTTAAGGCTCGATAATCGATGCACATGCGGAGAAAACCATCGTGCTTCTTTTGGAACAAGATGGGCGCACCATACGGGGACTTCGATGGCTGAATGTGCCTCGCATCAAGCAGATCCTTGAGCTGCTTCCTCAATTCCTCCAACTCCGGAGACGCCATGCGATAGGGCGCCATTGAAGGGGGGTCGAGCGTCTGGGACTAGCTCGATCTGATGGTCCACCTCTCTCTTTGGTGGCAGCTTCTAGGGAAGCTTGTTGGGCATGGTATCAGCAAATGTGTCAAGGACTTCTTGAACCACTCGGCACATCTCATTCTCCACGTGGTTCCTCCTCCTTCAAGGCAGCAATGAATGTCATTTCGCCCTTCTTAACTCCCCGATTCAGCTGCATGGCTGAAAGCATCTTCGAGCCACGACCTCTCATGCGCTTCACCGGCACCACGCATTGGAAATTCGAATCCAATACACATATGACATTTTGGAATGGAACCAATAGTGCATTAATCAGATCAAGGAACTCCATTCCAATAACGAAATCATAGTCATCAAGTGAAATTACCTCAATGTTTTGCTTTCCAGACCAAGGCCCGATATTCATCTCGACATCCCTCGCCATGCCACCGGTTAGGATTTCCTTGGAGTTCACCTTCTTTAACCAAGTTGGCTGCTTGTCCACTTTAAGTCCCACCTTCTTAGCGGCTTCTATGGAGATAATGAGATCTGTCGCACCCGTATCCACTAGTGCGTTCATGGGAGCGCCGACGATCTTGACGTCCACGAACATCAACCCCTTGTTGTCGGACTTTTTGATTGAGCCCAACAACTTGATTGCCCCAAGTCTTGTCTCGTTCACCACCGTCTGTTCCTTACGAGCTATGGCGGCGAGCTTTTGCTTCTCGGGATAGAATTTGGCCGTGAGATTATACAACACCGGAAGCACTTAAAAATGCGCTTCTCTTGGCCCGAGTTATCCGTTTGAACGGACTTCCTTTTGTCTTGTTGCTGTGGCTTCTTAGGGACGTCTCCCCCACCAGTGGCCTTGTTTGTCACCTTGGTCTCGGTACTGCTTTCCCGCGTATACTCGACCATGGCTTCGCACAATCGTAAGGCTTCCTTCAACTCCCTAATTCCCCGTCGCTGCAACTCTAGTTTGGCCCACGGCTTGAGCCCATCCGCAAATTGGCGGAAACCTTCCTTCGCGTCCAGCTTTGGGATTGAAATCCTGATCCTTTGGAACTCACGAATGTGGTCCCTCGGGCTGTTCTTCTGCGCGAGATGTCGCAACTTGCTCCACGCCTCATCCACGACATACTCGGGGTAGAACGTCTTGCGAAATTCAGCCATGAACTCCTCAAAGGTCGTGATGGATTCGTCTTCTTCATCATAAGACCTATTCCTCCACCACATCAAGGCCTCATCAACAAGATACGATGCAGTAGTGCTTACCTTAATCGCTTCATCCTTGATTTGAATCAAGCGCAAGTAATGCTCCATCAAGTAGATGAAGTTTTCCACCTCCTTCGCCGAATGTTCGCCCTTGAACGTTGGCGGCTTCACAGCATCCAGGTGGGGATAGTGTTGCATCTTGATGAGTCCTCTTTCCATCGCCGTGTGGCATTTGGACAGCTCTCCATGCACCTCCTCAAGTTTCTTCCGTAACTCATTGATCTGCCCCTGTAACAAGTTGTCACGAGCACTTACCGCTTCCATCCCCCACCCTGGTTTCTTCATTGGACTTGACCAGGAGTTCCACCTGATCCAAGCGGTTAAAAGACTTCTCCAGCTGCTCTCGATCCTCGTCTAAAGCATCCTCAATCTTCGTCACACGCTTCTCCAATCTAACAACCAGGTCCTTCGAACGTATCTTCGCACGTTCCTCAGTGACGAACACCTCAACAGACTTGTCGGCATTCTTGCTCGTGTTGGTCTTGCTACATCCGGCCATGATCTTCGCTGGTTACAAGAAGTTTGGCTCTGATACCACTTGTCACGGGCTTGGAGAAATAATATCGTTTCCTTCTTACTCGTGCGGCCTTAGGTTGCCCTAAGTTCAGCCTTTCCCTCAACTCACGCGAAAATATGAAGAACACTCGAATATATGAGGATTTACTCTTGTATTCTATTGAAATGTAATTGAGTTGATGAATAACAAATGAGAGGAGAACCCTATATATATATACAAGTGAGGATAACCCTCTAAGGCAACTATATAATTAAGGAGAAAGCTAATATGGTAGGTGGCATATTCTCAATTATCCCCTAATACAACGAATGTAGACGAATACATTGAACCGGGACAGTTAGAAGCTACTCCCTCCTTTACTGTCATATATGTCAGGATCCCTTCCATATGGAGCTGATTCTTGGGTGTATGCTCCAGGTCCGTGACACTAGGATTCTTTCAAAGTATCCATGCTTTAGACTTATTTGTGCAAATATTTTATTTACAATTTTACCCAACACTTTGTATATGAAACACTTCATTATTTGAAAAATTCTGAAAATCAATATAAAAAATAGTGTAAAATATAAAAATAAAAGTAAAAATAAAAGAGTAATTTGAATTAACTTTAAAAAGAGATATATATATACATATAAGAAACAATGATATTTTTAGAAAAATATAAAAAAATTAGATATAAAAATTAAACTGAATAATCACAATTATTATAAAAGTGGATTTTAAGATTTTATTTTTGAATTTAAAAGTTCAAGTTTATATCGTAGAAAATAAAAATAAGAGTTTAAAAAAACACAAAAAGGCAAAAATGAAAATAAAATAATTACTACTAAAAGACAAAGTATAATGCTTTGAAGGATTAAACAATAAATAAAATAATTGCTAAAGAAAATAATGCTTGGAAGCACCAATACTTTAAAATGATGTTAGACAAACCGGTTTATTTTCTGTTTTTTTTTTTTTTTTATAAATTATATATAGGGTAATTGACAAATTGCTAGCCAAACTATATATGAATGTGCAAATTGATAGCCAGACTTTTATTTGTAGCAAATTGCTAGCTGAACTTTCTATATTGTGCAAAAAGTTAGCTCTGTCTATTTTTCTATTAGTTTTGGACTGAAAATACTTTAAAAAATTGCTAAAAACACCCTAAAGTTTTACTATAATGACATGACATTTTATATAAAATCAAATTTTCAAATAATACGTGTTAAGTAATATATTAAAGAAAAAATGTCGCTTAAAGATACAAAAAAATAATAATTTATTATAATATTTTAAAAAAAATTATAAGACTTAAACTTTTAAAAATTATTTAATTTAAATTTGTGAACTTTGGGATTCTATATTTAACTTATATATATATTTTGTTTGTATAATATATATCATTCTAAAATTTTATTCAAGATTTATATTTACTTTTATATAAAAGTTAGGTTTTTTAGAATCATAGTAGAACTTTAGGATATTATTGGTAATTTTAGAAAGAGTGGTCAAAGGGAAGGGAATATGAATGCCGAAAGTACTCACGGTGACACACATGTAATTTACATCAACTTTAAGGGCATTAAAAACTCCCCTAACATTCGGAGGTTGTCGGAATCCCACGTTTCAGATTCCCAATCATTTTCCTTTTAGGAAATATATTTAATCCATAATCAACAGGAAAAAATGACGGAGTTAGAAAATTGCACATTTGCAAAAATTCGGCTATTAATTTGCTACAAAAAGAAGTTCGGTTAGCAATTTACACATTCACGTAAATCCAGCTAGCAATTTGGTAATTAACCCTTATTTATATACTTAATTACATATTAATTAAATAGTCCCCATTTGACAAAAAAAAAGTCCCCATTTTATTAGACGTAAGGCAAGCAATGTATTAAGTTATTTATACCAAGTAATTATCTTGTAAATTTCTAGCTCACGTTTGGGCTTAAGACAAATTGCTAGTCGAAGCATCTTTCGGACAAATTGCTTTCGCTTTGTGAACATTTTGCTATTTAATTTTTTTTTTGGATAATTTGCTAGCTTGGTTCAATTTGTGTAGAATTTAATAACTCATGTTTCACTCTGTCAACAATTTGGTAGTTAGCAAATTTACATAAAGTAAAACCTAAACTAGCAAATTGCCCACAAAAGGAAACTGGAGTTTGTAATTTGTCCACAAATCAAAATCTGAGCTACCGAATTATAAATAAAAAAAAATACAGATCAATTTATCCAAAGTGAAACATAAGTTAACAAATTGACATATTGCTTCAATATGAGCTAGAAATTGGATAATTAACCAATTCATTAATTGTCAAACTGTATAATGCAGTACAATTTAACGTATAGTGTGCTTTTATAAAATTTTCATTGCCAATAATTTTTTTAGTAATTTTTTATTATTTATAAATAGGGTTAACATGTCTTTTGGTCCAACATCTTTATCAACTTTTGGGTTTTTGTCCAAATTTTTTTTCCCTAGTTTTGGTACTATATGTTTGACAGCTTTTTACTTTTGGTCCATCCGTTAGTTGACCGTCAGTTTGACCGTTGAATAGCCACGTGACTTGCACATGCCTAACCCCAAATTTTCATTTTGTTCAGTTTAGTCATCAAACTTATTGTCTTTTTTATTTTTACAATTTACCCCTTAAACATTATCAACCGCACCCTAAGACTAAATAAACCTAATCATGGTCCGACCCATGGCTAGGTCGGACCATGGTTAGGGTCGCTCAGGTCCGGCGACCTAGCCATTGTCCGACCTATGCATGGATCGGACCATGGCTAGGTCAATTTAGTCCTAGCGTGCGGTTGATAATGTTTAAGGGTTAAATTGTAAAAATAAAAAGTTAGAACAATAAGTTTAAGGACTAAACTGAACAAAATGAAAATTTGGTGTTATGCATGTGCAGGTCACGTGGCTATTTAACGGTAAAACTGACGGGTTAACTAACAGATGGACCAAAAGTAAAACACTGTCAAACATATGGTAGATAAAAAAAAAAAAAAAAAACCAAAGGTTATCAAAGATGTTGGAACAAAAAGCTTATTAACCTTAAAATATAGGGTTAAGGGTCATTTTGGTACCACATGTTTGCACAAATTACACTGTTCATACCATTAGTATTTTTTTATACCGAATTGGTACCATATGTTTCCAAACCTTACTGTTTTGGTACTTCCGTTACCATTCCGTCAAAAACGGCCGTTAAATAGCATGTGCCATGCACGTGAGCAGCCCAAAACTTTCAATTTTGTTACAATTTAGTCCATCTAATACATCCCTAACTTTTATTTTGTTTAATTAGTCCTAAAATTTCAAAACCAAACCATTTTCCCAAATTGACCTAGCCCCAATTTAACTCAATTGGGGCTAGGTCCCAATTGACCTAGCCGGACCTAGCCTAGGGCTAGGTCCGACCTTGGGTCAGGGTCACCTGGGTCCGGTGACCCCGACCCAGGGTCGGACCTAGCCCATGGCTAGGTCCGGCTAGGTCAATTTGGGAAAATTGTTTGGTTTTGAAATTTTAGGACTAAATTGAACAAAATAAAAGTTAGGGATGTATTAGATGGACTAAATTGTAACAAAATCGAAAGTTTTGGGCTGCTCACGTGCATGACACATGCCATTTAACGGCCGTTTTTGACGGAATGGTAACGGAAGTACCAAAACAGTAATGTTTGGAAACATATGGTACCAATTCGGTACAAAAAAATACTAATGGTATGAATAGTGTAATTTTTGCAAACATGTGGTACAAAAGGACCCTTAACCAGTGTTATCAGAACCGGACCGGGGCCTGAACCGGCAGGGCCACCGGTTCCCGGTTCGGCCGGTCGGACCCGGTCCGAACCGGGTCCGACCGATTTTAGTAAAAAAAAATGCAAATTTGCATATCCTCTTTGTAAGTTAACCCTTATGTAGGTTTTAGTCCGGATCGGGGCCTGTCTCTCTATAAGTTTACCCTAAAAATTTTTTAATTTTTTTTTAATTTTTTTTAATGAAAAGAGTCCGAACCGGCGAACCGGTGAACCGCCCGGTTCGCCCAAAACCGGCCGGTTCGGTGAAAACCGGACTTCAGAACCGGGTTCGCTTACATCCTCCGGAAATAAGCAAACCGGACCGGTGAGGGGTCCGGTTCCGGTCCGGTCCGATTCTGATAACACTGCCCTTAACCCTAAAATATATTCCTTATTAATCTAATTCTTAGATCCGCGGGTACCCCCAACTATAATCCGTTATTTCTTTCATCGCCACCACCAACCCGTCGGGTCGGGTGATGTTGCAGAGAGAGATTTTAAGACGTCAAAGGGTAATCTGGTAATTTGCAGCCCAAGACATGGCACGCAGCCACGCAGTGCAACTGCAAACTTGCAAAGCAGCCCAAGCCTCTCTCAATCAATCCACCCTCTCCATCAAGGGAGCAAAAATCTTGCCCACGGCGGCGACTGACTGACTGAGGCAGAGCTTCCCTCTTCTGATTCTAACCACTTCCGCCCTCTCCCTATCATCCCTCTTTTTCGCTTCAAACTCTCTTCCAGGTGCACATTCCATCATCTTCCAGTCTGGTCCGACCCAGCGGATGAAGGCGAGGGATGGTCACAGAAACTGTGTGCCAATCCTTCATCGCGTATAAATTTTCTCTTCTCTCAGCTCCAGTTACATGAAATCTGTCCTAGCTCGAATTCTCATCGGTGTTCCTTTTTGATAATCGAGCGCTTCTGATTTGGTGTTGGTGGTTTGACGTGAAACCATGGATTTTGTGCTAGAGTCCTTAGTTCTTAGCCGCCCCAAGTTTATCTATGGCGATGAGTGTTCATCATCAATATTACGGAACCGGCATTTGATAATGCCAATCAGAAATTCGAGGATGACCTCTCCAATTGTGATGCATTTTCCTGCTGCGCGTCAATCTACAGGCTGTTTCTATCCCAGACTGCTCAAGAATGGAACATTGTTCAAGCAGGTTCAGCTGAGATCCGTAGTAGTCAGGAGCTCTGAGGATTCCAAGGCCGCAGATGACAATTTAGGCTTCGTTAATGTCTTGGTGAGGCGAGGTGTCGTCTTGGCAGCTTTGGTTTGTGGTATTATGGTTGTACAGTGTAGGAGAGCGTTAGCAGCGGAGACTGTAACAAATGCAGCTTATGGGATATTCGAGCAATCTATGGTATCACTGAAGAATGCATGGCCCAAGATTTCGCAAGTTCTTGTTGTGTTAAAAGAACAAGGTTTGATTCTTGCAATTCTTTTGGGGCTTTCAGCTTTTTTCTCCATGGCAGAGACTTCAATTACGACGCTTTGGCCTTGGAAGGTAAAATATTTGTGCCACCAGATTTAGGTGCTTTATACCTATAAATGCACAATCAATTAGAGAAATGCTGGTTAATTTTTTTTTTTTTAATATATTTACATTGCTTTCGCAAGTTCGGATTTCGCAAGCATTAAGGTTAAAGTCCTCCCAAGGCGGCGTCTCCGGCGGTTTCGACCTCGGGTCGCCCACGGGGAACACAACTCGCTTTACCAGTTGGTCCAACCAACCTTGGTTATATAAAATAGCGATTGGCTATAGAGCATAACTACTCTACTCTGTAGAAGATCGCTTTTCCTTTCGCATATGCAAACTCTGCATGTTCACATTGCCTTGTTGCTCTTTGGAATTGTTTCTGTAATGTTAGAAATGGTAGATGCATGCTGCTGGCTTGGTTGTATCCCGTTTGTTTATGTGATGGTAGAAATGGTGGACTTTTTTCTACACCTGTTCCTGGCTTCCTGTCATGGAATCACAAGAATATTTTAAATATTTGGTGGGTCTCAACTAAGGCGAAACTTTATAGTTTGGATCTGAAAAGAGACCTGCTAGAGACATACATTTTTTTTTTTAACTATCTACAACCGCCCCGTGTTTCCTTCTATTTTAATTTGCTATGTCGTATGCAATGAAAATCTTTCAATTTTTACCATGTAGAGTCTAAGCTAGGGTGATATGATCTTTCTTTATTGTGTCCTTATTAACCAGGTCCGGGAATTGGCTGATAAAGAGTCTGAAAATGGTGTCTTCAAAATGCTTCGCAATGATGTGACGCGATTCCTGACAACAATACTTATTGGCACGACGTACTGCCTTTACATCTCCCATTCTATGCTACGATTTCATTCCTCTCATTTAAGATTGAAATGTTTGCCTAATATATGATTTTTTCTATAAGTTCAGGGTTGTCAATATTGGAGCAACTGCATTAGTAACAGATGCAGCAACAGCAATATTTGGTGAAGCTGGTGTCACTGCGGCAACTGGAGTGATGACAGTAAGTTTCTGACACTTCTTTTTAATCTAATCAATGGGACAGAGTAGATGATGAAGCTATATATTCATTTGACAACAGTTGTATTGAACTTTCTTAAAAAAATCTAAAATCTCATTGATCAAGAAAATCAGCGTTGCCTTTTCCCTTTTACTTGTTTGAATATGAACAGCTTAGATGTTTTTTAGACTGAACCATGCAAGGTTTTGTTCAGTATTTAGTTCGATTGTTTATGGATAAAACAAATTCGACAACAGATGCCTAATATTTTGTTTCCCTTCAACTTAGGTTCTTATTTTGCTTCTCACAGAAATCACTCCCAAAAGTATAGCAGTCCACAATGCTACTGAGGTTGCTAGAGTTGTGGTAAGTGTGGAGGTCATGCATTCTGTTTTCAATTGGGTCAAGATCTCAATACAAATCTTGTTGCCTTGATTTATTTTCTGCTTTATTTTATCGGGCTTAGATTTCAGTCATTTAATTTACACCTTTTATTTTGGTCATCAGTGTTATTGACACCTCAAGAAATGACCTTATGAGTTCCATTTATGGTGTATCTAGGTCAGGCCAGTGGCATGGCTCTCATTAGTATTATATCCAGTGGGAAGAGTAGTAACCTACTTGTCGATGGGGATGCTAAAAATACTTGGTCTGAAAGGCAGAAGGTATTTTGTACCGAGTTATTTGCAATATTAATTTATATTTATGACTGTTAGGAGAAGAGTTCACTTAAACTTCAGAAACATGTTTTGCCTGTACAACATGCAGATGACATTAACTAACTTCTTTCACAGATTTTCAGATTTGCCGATATGCAAATGCATTCTTGTGTGCAAGAATGCTGTAAATTAATCCTCATTATAAACTGCCAAATCCAAGTAGTCTCATAAGTGTCACGGGTTTGTAGATAGTAAAATTAACTGACATATGTCAACTTGGTCATGCAAAAAAAGAAACAAAGAATGACATACTGGCATATTTACACATTTTTGTTTGGCTTGACGGGTTCCTCATTAAATGATTGCACAACAATGCACTGAAGCGTATGTGAGCTTGTTTTTAATAATTGATGTGGTGTTTTCCTTGTATCCGCAGTGAGCCTTATGTCACTGAAGATGAGCTAAAACTGATGCTGCGAGGAGCAATAATTAGTGGGGCAATAGAGGAGGAAGAACAGGTAAATTGGTTGCTTCTTACTGTGCATCTTTAATCTGAATTATTTGGCTTAAAACCTTTTAATGAACATATGACAATTGAATTGCTTGGACATGGTTGGGATAACAGTGTTTCAGTCAATCTATACGTCTAAGATAAGTTATTTTGGAGCAATCTTTGCAGTCATACTGCCGCTGTATCCTGAAACAGCTTGCATTGCTAAACTGCTAATCATATGTTTTTATGCGCTTTGTTGCTGTGCTGCAATTAACTTTTTAATCATTAAAGACTTTACTAGTCTCCTTTTTGTTTCTCTTAATTCTTGAAACAGCATGGAAGTTCAGTAATTTTCTTTTACGTTTTAATTATATGCTTTAAAGCTCTTTCTCTTCTCTGTATTGGGTTAGCGGTTTGGCCAGATGCTGCACTTAACACTTCTGTTGCTGATGAGTCAATAAATGGCTAGTTTATTAGGAGCTTCTGGACTCACAAATAAGCTTTCTAGAGAGTAAAACATTATTGTTTTCATAATTAAGTTCTGACAGAAGTGTATGTTTATGACTTTATGTACGGTATTTGGAAATTATACTTCACTGGCAAAATTCTAACGCAGGATATGATTGAAAACGTTTTGGAGATCAAAGACACGTACGTCCGTGAGGTCATGACACCTCTTGTGGATGTAGTTGCAATTGACTCTAGTGCATCACTTATAGATTTCCACAACATGTGGGTGACCCATCAATATTCAAGGCAAGTTTCATTCTGTTACTTATACTACATCAAAGTTTATGAGCACTGCAATCTGGACGAGTTGGAATAATTTGGAAAGTTCATTGTTCATTCAGGGTGCCTGTTTTTGAGGAGCGGGTTGACAATATAGTTGGGATTGCATATGCAATGGATCTGTTAGACTATGTGCAGAAGGTTGGGAAGCTCCTTTATCTTTTCTCCTCTAGTGGATCTGCTTGATTTGTTTAGTGATTGCAGTTGCACTCGACCTGTCCTGATAGCATGCAGAATTCATATATCTTTGATTTTGAAGGGTGAGCTGTTAGAAACTTCCACGGTGGGGGTCATGGCTCACAAACCCGCATACTTTGTTCCTGGTAATGCTGTTAGAAACTTCACTTTTAATCTTTTATAGTACTACCTAAGCTTATGATAGACAGACTATCAACTTATGCAAAAATTATATTGCGTTGTTGACTTGGCAGATTCAATGTCAGTGTGGAATCTCCTCAGAGAATTCCGCATAAGAAAGGTTCACATGGCTGTTGTTCTGAACGAATATGGTGGAACAGTTGGAGTACGTAACTTATTACTTTCTCTCGTTAACTGATAATGTCATGTTAAGGATTTTTTTTTGGGTGAAAATGTTAGTGGGATGTTGCTTCATTCCTTCCTACTTTTCTGACAATGAACACTGGACAGTTATTTTAGATCCATAGAATTAAATTGAAAGATTTGGTTAATCCGTACTTTCTTTTTCAATTTTTAAACAGATAGTGACCCTGGAAGATGTGGTTGAGGAAATTGTTGGTGAAATCTTTGACGAGAATGATTCAAAAGTACGTGTGCTATATACTCTCCCTATACACTCAGCAATTGCTATATTGACTTCCGTTTTGCCAATTTTGTCATTGTTGGGGTTATATATTATTTTTTTTATTTTTTTTCTAACGGATCAAGCAAGTGTTTTTTTGTTAATCATCAAATAGACATTATAGACTATTTAAACTGAAATTAGCATCCAGCCCTGTCCTTTTTCTATATGCAATTACACTATATCAGAACTATCATCATTATATTAGTTTTAACAATCATCAATGAAAGGAACCCATGATGGAACATACTGATAATGGAAGTCAATTACAGCAGGCCACTAAGATGACATCCATGTATTTGAGTTGATAGATACTTCTACTTATATCTTTAATTCTGTTTGCATTTAACAGGAAGAGATTCAGAAGAAAACAGGCTACATAGTAATGCGAGCAGAGGGTATATATGACGTTGATGCAAACACATCAATCGACCAATTATCTGAAGACCTTAATATAAAAATGGCGGAGGTATATGATTCTTGTTTCTTGAAAGAAAAAGTAAACAGTAATGCTTTGCTTTCTGGTAGTTTCAGTGAATTCTACATGTTTCTGTTTGGCCTAACAAATACATAATATTCTGTTCTGACAGGGACATCAATATGAAACTGTATCTGGGTTTATATGTGAAGCTTTTGGATATATACCAAGAACTGGGGAGAGCATCAAGGTGGTTCTCGAGAAGGAAAATGTGGAAGAGGAAAACGAGTATACAGAAGGAGAAACTGAGCGTAAGGATCAGAAAGACAAGGAAAAACACCTGGTTTTCAAACTCGAGGTATATCACTTCTCTCAATTACGCTGGTTTTATCTGGAATGAAGTCGAATGGTTTGGTAAAACTTCGATTCAGTTGGTAAAGATCAAATCAAGACTTAGCTTTCCGCAGTTTATGTCAATATGTATCGAGATCATAGTCTCTGTTTGATTCCGGTTTGCAGATTCTAGCAGGAAATGCCAGAAAGGTAAGTGCAGTTCGATTTGAAAGAATCAACGCAGAGGATGCTGTTTCAGTGGCAAAAGAAGTGACACGAGTGGTCCCGAAAATAATGAAGAGGAAATGGAACACCGACGATGAAGACCAATTGCTGCATAGAAGACCGGAGAGCTATTTGTCCGATGATGAATATTCCACCCATCACAGTGAAGATGAAGAATTAGAAGAAGAAACCGTGTCGTAGTGATTGGGATTGAAGTTGCAAAGGTTTGATTTCTCCTTTGTTGTTCATTTTTGTTGCTTAGCCAAACAGGTCAAATCCTGAAAAAGGGCAGAGAAAAACGAATTGCTGCTTCTCTTTGCTTCTGTCTGTAAATTTTGTTTCTTTTTCAAGAACTTGAATAAATGTGAACAATTTTTCGTCTGAGTACGAGGAATGTGCTGTCTGATGATTCTTGTACAATACAAACTTTTGCTATTTGAGTTTTTTCTGTCAAGAAACACTATGAAGAACCACCGGAATTACAATTATAACGAGAGAAATTTCCAAAACCTGCATTGTTTGCAGAATATAAGGCACTGATATTTTTTTACCAAACCATCAGAGATTGAATCAACAATTAACCTCCGACTCTCTTCTTGTAGTAGTACAGTACAGATAAGGCGACACTAAGACTAGGTTAAAGCATCCCATAATTGTTTCATCTTATAAAAAAAAAAAAAGTGATAGAAAGAGTACTTTGAAATTTGCAATAAAATCTTAGTTCCGAAAACCACTAACCTGATTCTTAGCAACTGTATCTATGATGTTTCCATTCTTATTATACTATCAACAAATTATGTTTTATCCTAAAGTTCATATTAACCGTATCAATAAATATTAATGTATAATATTTTTGGCCATATTAATATATATATATATATTTATGATTAAAATTGACAAACCAAGCTCCAATTTCAACCTCGGATCCACTGGTATAACATTTCAACCAAAGCTACTATTTTTTTTGTCTGCTATAACAGATTCATTTGCTTCTACTAAAAACAGAACATCTTACTTGTTCTCCAAGTTAACCCATCTCACTCTTCTTCCACTACAGGCTTTTGCTAGAACCCATCCATAATTACCAACCATGGTTTTTAAAATTCTCTCCACTTTATTGTTTAATTAACAAGGAGATTTGAACCCCATATACTTCCCCGAGACATAATCTTGAAACACATGGACAGCCCCGAACCCCGTCATCAGGACACCATCACGATGCTAACTGACAAAACAATCAGTGAGTGAGGCTCTCCCATACTCCTTTATTGCTTTCTGCACAATCACAAGCCTTAGAAGCGAAGCAAAGAAGCAAACCAGGGAAAGTATGTTCCATCCCAAGCAGCAGATACTGAAGTGATGACATTGTTGATGAAAAGAAACATCATGTTGCTGCTGTCACCTGACCAAAAAATAACCATCATGCTGCATAAAATGGCTAACAGGCTAAGAAATAATTTTTTTACATAAGAAACTTGCTAGCTGAAACTTTTTTTTAGTTGAACTTATGCAAAGTTGCTATTAAATGGGAACGAAAGTGTGCACTTGTAATTCACGCGCCATAGAAAATCGTAAAGCTTCCCAAAATTTAGCTAGCACATTGCAAATTTTCCCGAATGTAACAATTTGCACGATGAATGACAAGAAAATGAATTTAGGTTCATCAAGACAACAAACAACATCCAAGCTTCAGTCACTACCAACAAATTAGATGGAGCTAGCATATTGTAACTTTGTACAGGTTCAACTAAGAATTTGACCAAAAAAAAGTTCAAAACTTTTGGGATGATAAATCGGGCTGGACATGAATTTCAAGCATATGATATAGTTTAATTACCTCAGGTGCGATCCCGACATGGAGAAGAAGGGGGCTTAAAAGCACACCACCGCCAATACCAAACAATCCCCCTAAGCCATTATCGGGAAAATAAGCTTGTTGATTGGTTGCGTAATAATCACATTCAAAGCTGTGTCCTGCACAATTTGAAATATGAGTAAGTAGTAATCATATACGCATTGGCCTAAAGATTCAAGGTTCTTATTTTTGTAAACATACCTCTGGATTTGGTGTTGCTTGATACTGAAGGCTTTCTTTTAAAAGAATCCATAAAGTGAAGGCTACTGAAAGAGGGATCTGGAAAGCTGATAGGATCTAGTCAGTATTCTGGTTCACAAGGCTCTATTGGGATGACACTCTTTAAGGTAAGATAACATCCACCCAACCCAAACAAAGTTAATTAGCACGAGGATGAGGCAGGCCGTTAAAGGCAACAATATAGTGTTAACAACCTAAAAACAATCACAATTATAAGCCAGATTTAAAATGTTTATATTCGATGTCTCAATTATTAGATTTGTTGCTTTTCACTTTTTTTCTGACTGATTTTGGCGTTAAAATTGACGTTTTAAGCAACAAAAACATGTTGTTTTCCACGTTTCAGCATTTCATCCTTAATCAAAGATTTAGGGTTCAAATCCCACCTGAACCTTGAAAATGAAAATATACTCATAACAAGCACTTTAAAGTTTAACCCTTACAGGGTGCTGATCTCTATCCTAATTTTAACAGCAAAAATTATATGATTTCCGACCAAATATGATCCTAGCCTGAATTAAAGTGCTAAACTACTTCTTAATAAATACCATGGATTTTCTTGATAAAAATAAAAATACCATGGATTTAAAAAAGAAAAGAAAAGCAGAATACACAATAATCTGCATTCTGGCTTAAAACATATACAAATGAACAAATAGCAGCGATAATAGAATAGAACAATACCTCTCCATATCGATTGCCACGAACAAGATAATGGCGAAGAACGAAAACCAGATCAGAACCAAGATCCCAACTTTGTTCCATGGAAAACAGAGTCCACTACTTGTTTGGTTAGCAACCATGAGGGGTTCTTTGATGCTTCCATTCTCCAACTCCTCAAACCCATTCATTTCTTGTGTCTCAAGTTTCCAATACAAAACCCCATTTGTGCAAGTCTTGAATGTAGACCAAACAAGGAAAGTAGCAAATAGGAGAGTGATAAGCCATTCGGGGAATGATAAGTTGCAGATTACTCCGATACCAACTCCTAGTAACATGCAGGGCTCAGATAATAGTGCAATATCGTAATCGATGAGGCATTTACCGCCGTGTTTTGAGTTCTTGATGAACAAGTTGCAGAGTATGTTTGCCAGTGACCCTCCTGTGACCATGAAGGCAGAGAAGCCTGATGCTGTCCTGAGGACAAGGCCTGCAACTATGGTCAGAATTAGGATGAATAGCCCACCTCCTCTAGTTCCACCTGAAAATTCCCCCCCAAAATTGAGTGAGATGTTCATATTGATAAGGGTTAAGAACCTAAAAACAGTCACAATTATAGCCCATATTGTTAATAGCTGTCTTAGATTTAAAATGTTGATATTCGGTGTCCCAAACTATTATACTGGCTGATTTCCACTTTGTTTTAATAAAATGACGAAACAAAAACATGTTTTTAAGGCATCACATAAGCCTAAAAAAAACATGTTTTTAAGGCATCAAATAAGCCTAAACCATGAACAACAAATCTGATACTTCGAGAAAGTGCAAAACAACATGTTTTTGTTGTTTAAAAAGCCAATTTTAACACCAAAATCAGTCGGAAAAGTGGAAAGTAACAATATGATAGTTGGGACATGGATTATCATCATTTTAAATTGTGAACAGTGATTAACAACATGACCTATAATTGAGACTGTATTTAAATTGTTAATCCTGCTGATAATTAGACTAACTGACTGTGCCATGCAAGTATATTTCTTGATGAATACGTTTACAAACCCGCGCTTAAAATAGAAGAAGCTATGAAACAGAGGATTCCAGCCATCAGCATTGGAGGTGAAAACTTCATGTGGGTTTGCTGCAAGTTTTTGCCATGGTTGCTCCATTGTTAGGGTTTGTTCCAAAATTCGTGAAATTTAAGTACACTGAGTGTTGGGTCTCCTTGTTCTGCAGCAGAACAGCAAAGGAAAAAGAATAGGATGAATATTTGGAGGAAAGGTGAAGGCTTCATCATGTATACTAGTAGATAAAAAGTATTCTTGATTAGTTAGTGGTTGTGTACAAAGATCTGGTCCTTTATAGTGAGGAGGTAGAAGAAAGAGGGTTTTTTTTTTTTTGTAAAATGAATGAACTAGTAGTGGCGTAGCGGTAAGCATATGCACTTTCTAACGTATTCCTAATATAGTTGAGAAGTAGACTCGTTAATCTTAGATCACCGCAAGATTTTTTGAGAGGTTTCAATCCTGATACTTCAAAACAAAATCACATGAAGTAAGCGCTCTTAACAACTAGATCACCACTGTCGACTGGTGGTACGAAGGGCACTTACCCTGTCAAATTTTATTTTATTTTTTAAAATAGAAATTGCCACACGTGTTTGAAAGCTATTAATTCAGTTAGCAAATATGGACCAAGATTCATGCACAAGATAAATTACCAAATCAAGTTAGGTAACTAGGTCAATTTTTTAAAAGTCACAGGGTGCTATCTTGATGTTTAGTAGGGTAGGTAGTGTGCAGTGGCGGATCCAGAAGGTTCATAATGGGTTACGTTATGCAAATTTTTTTTTTGAAAATTAACAACTTCTTTAATTTTTTTTTTTTTTGGTAAAAATGCATGTTTTAAAACGATGAAAATTAGTACTTTCTTCAACTACTTATTCAAAATTGTCGTTAAATACTTTTCAAATGAACAATATTAACTAAGCACAAATAAATCGTACTTGCTTGTGCAAATGTTACAATTTAGTCAAATTAGACTAGAACCATTTGTGGGTCAATTGACTCTCAATCGAGTCAATACACTATTATAACACTTATACAAGTTATTAGATCTTGATTTAGATATTTAGAAAAGTATTTGGCTAATTTTGTAAGTTTAAAACGTATTTGACGACAAATTTGGATGAGTGATTGAAAAGAGTATCAATTACCATTGTTTTGAAACATGTTGTATATTTTAAAACATATTGGTACTAAAAACCATTTTTTCAAACATATTTTATGGTTTATATATTTGTTCTTATTGAACCTCATATTGTAATACATTAAGGTTAGATTAAAATTTATAGTTATAACAAAAGAGTGATAAATAATAAAACGTACAAACATAGTATTTAAGTGAAAAGCCCCAAATTTAAAATTGATGAACTTTTTTCCGAATGGATTGAATAATAGTGTTACAAAATATTAATTACAAAACATATTTGACGATAAATTTGGACGAGTGATTGAAAAGAGTATCAATTATAATTGTTTTGAAACATGTGCATTTTAAAACATATTGATACTAAAAATCATCTTTTTCAAACATATTTAACAGTTTATATATTTGTTCTTATTGAACCTCATATTATAATACATTAGGCTAGAGTAACTAAAATTTATAGTTTAACAAAAGAGTGATGATTAATAAAACGTACAAACATACTATATAAGTGAAAAGACCCAAATTTAAAATTGATGAACTTTTTTTCCGAATGGATTGAATAATAATATTACAAAATAATAAAGAAGTCTTACAAAATATTAATGAGGGCTCATTTTCTCACACTAAAATAATGTGGATCTTACAACAAAATAATGAGGTTTGTACGTTCGTAACCACATTATCATTAAAGCATCCGCCACTGGTAGTGTGTGGTGCGATCTGACACGATATAAGTTCCAATAGAATCCATTCATGAAGTATATATTTTGTTTTTTCAAAAATCATGAAGTAAATTCGAATCTTGATTGCATTAGGAAAAATCAAAATCCTTTATACTCCCAAAAAAAAAAAAAATCCTTAAGCTTTTTACTGCAGAAGTTCTAGAGAAGGTGGTAGAGTAGAGTGGAGTAAATTGAAGTGAAGTGGAGTGCATGAGAGTGGACCCTCCAGGAATAATATAGCATATGCTGATACGTGCAAAACTGGAGAATCAGGGTGAGAATCAGAGAAGAAGAAGAATACCATAAGAAGAAGAAGAAACTTCACATATTTTCATCGATGATCTGATTACAAACTATGGATTCCTATTTATTAAATCTATAACTCCCCTTATTAACTCTAATACCCAATACTTCTGCAACTGCCCAGTTAGGTCCCTATACTAAAATAGTACATATCAATACCCAGCCCTTAAAGGAACCTTGACCTCAAGGTTGTTGAAAAAAAAATAAGCATCACTACTAACAAGTATACTACTAATCTACCATACACTATACCCAACCATTAAAAAAATCTTGACCTCAAGGTTTCCGGGACCGTTAAACCGTCGTAATCTCGGACCAAAGCAAATGAACCTTGAGAGCAACCGGGCCCGTTGAATCCATCACAATCTCTAACAATTTGCTCCATGAAGACACATCCACCCATGAGCATAAACATTAAATGTAGTTCATGCTTCCAATTAAAGAACAACTTCTTAATCCTTACAGATTTTGAATCAAACTTTGAATAAGGAAGTTTGTTCAAGGCATGACTTCAAAGTAAGTTGCACTAACATCAACCAAGTCCTTTCTAGCATCGAGCTTCAAGTCTGACCTCACAGGACTCAATATCAACCCATCAATAGTTCTATCTTTGTATACTCCAGAGCCAACTTCAAAATAAAATAAAATCCAGCTCTATTGCTAGATAGAAGATGCTTGTAGTGCCCCTGACCAACACAGATGAGTGTATCAATATGTGGGCATAATAAACTCAGTGAAGCTTCGTAGTTGTCATTTATTTTTACAATCTCTGTCATAGTGCCATCCTCTTCTATGTATCTATACTTTTTTTTGTATTTTTTTTTAAGGTGAATGGAAATTGATATTATTAATAGTATGATGCAAATATTAGGTGTGATCAAAAAATTGATATTATTAATAGTATGATGCAAATATAAGGTGTGGTTAAAAAATTTCATATTTTTTTATACTTTTAAAGTTTTACATATGTTACAATTAAATCCACCCTAATAATAAAAAAACCAAAAACATGGTACTCTTGAGCATGATAAAAAAATCCATGATCTGATTAAAAACTATGGATCCCTATTTATTACATCCATAACTCCCTTTATTAACCCTAATACCCAATACTTCTGCAATTGCCCAATTAGGTCCCTATACTAAAATAGTACATATCATATGCCACCTCACCTGGGATTCTTTCTCTGAATTTCTAAAGGCGTAATGAAATGTTTTTTGTCGTTCTCAATGGTTGATAACGGCATGCAACTTTTTCTAGATGACAGACAGTCACAGGTAGGTAGGTACGCACTTTTTATATGCAGATATATTAGTCCGAGGCTCCAAATAACCGAAACGACGAAGATGGTTGGATTTTTTTGGATTACTACTTGTCTGTGAGATTTTGTCTTAGCCAGGCCGAACCTAACCTGAGTGTAGTGGCGATCTGGTATCTAGCCAGATTCGGACCGAGTTCAATTAAACGTAGGTCAATTCGACAAATACTATATCTCTCTCTTTTTTTTAGAATTTAATTATAATAATTTTTAACAAAATGTTTTTACATACTAGAAAGAGTATGTTTAGATTATTATTTTTTATTTAAATCACAAATTTGTCCAAAAGCCATTATAAATTTATCCGTACTTATTATTTATGAAGTATAGGTAAGAACGGCTATCATTTATGATATATATATATATATGTAATAATGACTATTACAAATAAATGTGTAATATAGTGGTCAGGTGGAAAAAGTAATACGAATTCAAAGTGTAATCAAACAAAAAAAATCCGTATTCCTTATTAGTCATTACTCATTCATTTATAATGCATTACGCCGAATCAGTAGTTTCTTGGTATTATCTATAGTTATTTGGAGGCTCCCTAGCTTAGTTACTTAGAATTTGATAGTCAATTTTAGAGTTGTCATCTAGGATATGTTGGATCACGGCAGGAACTCTGGTTACGGTGACGGATTCCTTAGCTTCTCGCAATCCTGCAGAAGGGGAATAGAGGGCGGTGGCCCAGGATCCCTCTCCGATGCTTAACGTAAGTACGGTGATCAACAGGGCAAGCAAGCAGTATGTGTATGTGTGTAAAAACGTAACCTTAACCTGGGATAACTTCCTTCCTTTTATAGGGGGAAGGCTATCCCAGTTACCTGATTAGGCGGTTGGATTGTGATCCACTATCCCACATATCTCGCCGTATATCTTGCCACGTATCTGTACAGTTATACGTATCCCACATATCTCGCCCATTATATCACTACTGTAATCATAGCGAGATTTCCGGGATTGTGCTCTTACTGGCGAGTCTCGATCATTGTCGGAGACTCCCAAGTTGCATCATTGAGGATTCTCTGTCGGGGAGTGGTGTCAACTCCCATATCGGGACCGACCACGTCCAGGTCCGATATCTTCGGGGCTTTCCCCTATCGAGGCTATACTCACTCGGGGCTATTCCATGTCGGGGCCTCCGTCCGTCGGAGCCCTTAGCCTTCCAGCAACCCAGCTCCTAGCCCAACGGGCCTAGTCGCCGTTTGACAATCGTTAAGGGGCCTAACGGCCTTAGCCGGGGCCCATCATTTGCCCCCAAGACGTGAGGGACTTATAGTGCGTCGCGTCTTCCAATATCGGACCCTTCAACATCCCTGTCGGGGGTCTTTATTTAAAACATCGGAGGCCTTTGCCCTACTTTCGTCGGAGGCCCTTGCCTCGGATCTCTTCAAGATCTTTTGGGATCCTGCTTGGATTCGAGAGGATTTCTCGATCAGACCAGCATTAAATGCTGATAGAAGGTGAAGGAACGCCTCGGGTTCTGCACGCCTGCTTTCTGAAAAAGCACTTTTCAACCCCCACGGTACGTCATTATTCCTGTCTTATCTGTCTTCCATGCGTCCCGACGGTTCAAATCAAAATCGTTTCGCCTTCTTCAGATTAGCACGTTTCACTTTGGACGATTCCGATTGAATCGTTTTGAATTCTATGGCTCAGATTGCCCGCCCCTTCAGTTCTCTCTTCCTTCTCTTATAAAACCCTAAACCCAGACATTGTTTCACTTTTCCTCTACTCCTTCTTCTCTGCGATCCCAAGAGCCTTGATCCTCCATACTTCAAGTTTTCACCGGCGCTTCAAGCACTCAAGCTTTTCCGATCAAGACTTCAGTCACCATGTCTGGTAAGATTTTTCACCTTATTACCATTTTTTCCTCCATTTTTGATCTTCTTAGGTTTCAATTTCCCCTCCTTCCTTCCATCGACGATTTTCAGCCGAGGGATCTGCCACCAACAGCGGGTCTTCCCATGATGGACCACCTTTTGTCTTCAAGTATCTCAAGAACTCGCTTGCACCTATTAACTACGATAGGGCTTGCCGAGAAGGTGGTATCCTCGAATCCTCCTTCGGGGCTCGCTATCCCTATGAGCAATTCAAATTCAATCCTCGCGAAACCCGGGTTACACTCCCTAATGAAGGCGAGGTGTTCATCTCCCCAGGGCAGATCCGTGCGGGAATCCGACTCCCGTTTTGTCCGAGTTGGGTGGAGCTATGTAACCACTACAAGACTTACCCCACGACCTTCTCTCCACACGCAATCCGCACATGGATTGCCTTTCAAGTGTGGTGTGATCTTAACAAAGAGGACTGGAGCTATACTCTGGAGCTCTGGCGGGTCCTCTATAAGATGACCTGCAACAAAGATGGGATCTGCTCCTTTACCCCCGCCAACCCGAGGGGACCGACGAGCAATATAAGGAGATGGGTTGGGATAGGAAGGTGTCCTGGAGGATTTGCAAGGAACGGGCCATCATCCACGACAAGGGGCATGACAATGCCAACTGGAAAGAACAGTACTTTTTCATCAAGCCTGGTCCCATCGAATGGCCGAAGACCGCCGTAGAAGCTGATCCTCCTGTGCCCTTCCGTAAATGGTCGGAACAGACTAAGAGGGCTTTGATGCTCATCCAAGCCCGTCGCTGGGAGGAGGGTTATCAGCCCTTCGAGGCCACTTCTGTTACTGACCAACAACGGATAAAAATTTCCATCATGTTGATTGATCCCCGAGCCGGGGGAAAAATTCGTGATGGCTGTTCCAATGTAATTCTCTGGGTAATCTTCTAATTATTTCTTGTTTTCATTGCTTACAGCCCATCGATCATCGCTGACCGCCCATCTGTTTCAGGAGGATACCGATGCCTCCCACTCGCTGAAACGTAAGAAGAAGTCATCGTCCAGGAGAAAGTCCTCCGACGCGTCGGAGCCGTCTCAGAAGAAGAAGAAAACCTCCGAGGCATCGAGGTCTGCCCCCACACCCGAGGAGCAGACTAATGCGGACGTGGTTAGGGCCGCCTTCGGCGTTCGCTCCGAAAAGGAAGGTGATGAAGTTTTTCGTGCTATAAAAAGATATAGACAGTTGGTTCCTCAGGACCTTCAGGCCCCCGACATGGAAGGGCGGATCAGGGACGTCAAGCTCGTCCTTCGAGGGGAAACTCCACACGTCCTCGAAGCGGGTTATTACAACTTTTTCGGCTGCGAGGAATGTGGAGCGTTGTCTATTTTGGTATACCGATATCAATAATCTTCCTCACCCCGTTCGTCCCGCTGCAGGTCATACGGACGTCGCACCTACTGCATCTGCCTCAGACCCCGTGCCTGCAGCGGAGCCGGGGGTAGATGATGCCCCGACAGAAGTCCGTGGCCAATTCAGTCGGGTGGTCAACTTGGAGGACTCCCTCTCCGAGGACCAAGCTGAGGAGGAAGGCCTAGTCCTCCGACGAAAACCGAGGCCGACTCCTGCTGAGTCGCCTGTTAAGGAGACGTCCCCACTCCCCCTCGCGCTAACATCGGCGCCTGTTAGGAGCGCGACCCCCGAAGCTCGGACAAGTGAAGATGGGGGAGCCCGTCTGGTAGTACCTCCATTCCCCTTGGATGGAGACTATTATCAGGCTTTCTCCTCGGACCAGAGTGCGGAGCCTTGGAAACCGGTGGAGTCTCTGCAGGAGATTTCTCTACATCGGGGGTGCCAGGAGGAGAACTTGGCCTTGCACTTGATGTCAGGCTCGATCCCGCCATCACTGAGGCGTCCCCTTTCACTGGAAGAGGAGGACATCAAGGCGGACATCCGTCAAATGGCCGTCCGTCGGATAGAGGTAGGTTATACTTTGCTTTTACTCATCTGAAAGTATTCCGACTATCAAATACTAAGCTATATTTGTCCTCAGGAAATGGCGGACCAGGATCGCTGCTTCGGCTACATCCTGTCCCTGCGGGAGGCTTTGGAGCAAGAACGGGCCAACTCCAACATCGAGAGCTTGACTAAGCTCCAGGAGGACCTGGCCACCTCCGAGGCGTCAAGACTCCGAGCGGAAGAGGGCAGAAGGCAAGCCGAAGAAGGTAGGCAGTAGGCTGAGGAGGGTAAGGCCAAGCTTGTTCAAGAGGCTCAATCCCAGCAAAGGCGGATTCAAAGCCTTGAGAGCTCGCTTAGGCGGGAGCAGCAAACGGCCCTAGCCGATCGGAATCAGGCCGCCTTTGATAAAGCGGAATTGAAGGAAACTGCTGATCGGCTGAAGCTTGAGAAGCAAAGGGCTACCGTGGAGCTGGAGGAGGAAAAGGCGGACCGTTCCGCCCAAATAGCAAACGCGAAGGTCCAGGGCCGCGAAGAATATCGGAGCTCGGAGGACTTCAAAGCGGATGCGGCGAAGCATTGTCAGGAAGACTTGCAGAATGCCTTCCTTGACATTGTCGAAGAGCTTAACGAAACTTACGGGGACTCCATCGACCTGAGGAAGTCCAAGATTCTCGGCCGAGCCGCAGAAAGGTACTTTAGCCTCCCGTCGGAGAGTTCCTCCGAAGATGCCGACGACCCCCCTGCAGATCCCTCCGATCCTACCTCTCCGAAGCCCTCTGAAAATCCAGCATCCGACCCTAAGGCACCCGAGGACCGAGCTTAATATTTTATAACTTAAGTCCTTGTAGTCCTTCATCATTATCTCTCTTGTATTGAACCTCTTAGGCCTTCGAGCCTTTTATTAATATCATTTCCGATTACATTATGTTCTTCATAACGCTTTTATCGGACCCTAAGAACCTTAAGGCTTTCCGTCGTCCTAAGACGCTTTTTAATCGAACCTTAAAAACTCAAGGATTTTTCGGACGTCCTATGACGCTTTTTAATCGAACCTTAAAAACTTAAGGATTTTTCGGACGTCCAATGACGCTTTTTAACCGAACCTTAAAAACTTAAGGATTTTTCGGACGTCCTATGACGCTTTTTAATCGAACCTTAAAAACTTAAGGATTTTTCGGACGTCCAATGACGCTTTTTAACCGAACCTTAAAAACTTAAGGATTTTTCGGACGTCCTATGACGCTTTTTAATCGAACCTTAAAAACTTAAGGATTTTTCGGACGCCCAATGACGCTTTTAAATCGAACCTTAAAAACTTAAGGATTTTTCGGACGTCCAATGACACTTTTAATCGGACCTTAAGAACTTAAGGATTTTTCGGGCGTCCAATGACGCTTTTATGTATCGAGAACAACTTAGGAATACTTTGATCAGAAGTAACCTCTTTATTGATCGATGTCTTTTACATAGCATGCACCACTCAGGGCGACTTAATTACACCTTTGCGCCTCTACGGACGACTTATTTGTCAAACATGACATTTCTTCAGATGTTCTCCACTAAAGGTGTTTCTTAATACATTGCCATCGAGGTCTTCTAACTTATAAGCATTCGAGGCCGGCATGCCTACGATCTTGTAAGGCCCTTCCCATTTCGGGGACATCTTGTTGATCCGATCTTGTAGGGCGAACTCATTCCGACGCAGGACCAGTTCTCCCGCGTAGAACTGTCGCGACTTGACCTTCCGATTATAGTACCCGGCCGTCGCCAAGCGCATCCGAGCTTGCACTATGTCGGCCTCCAGCCGTTTTTCCTCTAGCAAGGATAACTCCAGGCGCCTTGTTTCGTCATTCGTCAAAGGTCCTATCCTGGCTCTTTCTGGACTTGTCGAGGGCTCATAGCTTCTGGTCCGATGGGACGCCACAGCGATTTCCACGGGAGCGACCGCCTCCGTCCCATAAACAAGTGCAAACGGGGTTTCACCTGTTGACCGCTTGGGTGTCGTTCGGACCGCCCACAACACGTTCTCCAGTTCGTCCAGCCATTTTCCGTCCAAAGCATAGACCCTCTTCTTCAAACCCTCCATCACGATTTTGTTGGCAGCCTCCACCTGCCCATTGGTCTGAGCGTGATGGACGGATGTTGTCCGATGCTCGATACCAAACTCGTCCAGGAACTTCTCCACCTGGGCCCCATTAAACGGAGGACCATTGTCGCTGATTATCACCTTCGGCACCCCATATCTCGACAAAATTCGGGTCTGAAGGAACTTGATAATATGTCCCGCTGTTGTCTTGGCTAACGGCTTAGCCTCGATCCACTTCGAGAAGTAGTCAATCGCGACAAGCAAATGTGTGCACTGGCCTTTTGCTTTCGGAAGGGGTCCCACCAGGTCAATGCCCCACTGCGCGAAGGGCCAAGCACTCCCAATGGGCATCAAATCGGCAGCGGGGGCTGTGATATTCGGAGCATATCTCTGACACGCGTCACAGGATCGGACAAGCGCCGTTGCTTCCTTATTCATCGTGGGCCAATAATATCCCAAGTTCAGCGCCTTCCTCAGGATAGACCGAGCGCCTTCGTGACATGCTGCGACTCCTTCATGCAACTCCTTCAGAATCCGAGTCGTATCGGGTTCGGCCACGCATTTCAAGAAAGGAGTCGAAAGCAGACCCTTCTTGTACAACTGGTTATCCACCATCGCGTAATTAATTGACATTCGTCGCAGTCGCTCCGCTGCCACTTTATCTTCAGGGAGTGCCCCCGTAGTTAAGTACGCGATTATCGGGGTCATCCAAGTGGGTTCTTCCTTCGATCCCGTTCCGATGGCGCACACCTCCGACGAATCGGTGGTCGATAGAATCACCTTCTCCAAGAAGTGTACCTTCCGACTCTCTTCCAAAGGTGCCCCCAAGGCAAATTTGCTCAAGGCATCAGCCTCTACATTCTCTCCCCTCGGAATTGCCTCGATATCAAAGCTTTTGAAGCTCTCCTTCAAGGTCCGAGCCTCCTGAAGGTACTTCTTCATGATCGGGTTCTTTGCTCCATACTGCCCCCGGACCTGATTTACAATCAGGCTAGCATCACACTTCACCTTCAAATGTTCAATTCCAGTGCCCTTTGCGATTTTCAGCCCCGTTATAAGAGCCTCATACTCCGCCTCGTTATTGGTGGCTCTAAATGTTAGGGCCAATGCATATCGAAGTGGCTCCGCCCCGCCTGGCGGAATCAATACGAACCCCGCACCGGATCCATCCGAGCTTGAGGAGCCATCTGTGTACAACTCCCAGGTGTTCTCCTTATTTGGCTGTTCCGACTGCTCCGCCGTCGGGACCTCTTCAGTATTCCCGGTTGCCCCCTCAACTGTTTCCGTTGCTTCAGGATCGGGAACAGTAGATTCAACTATAAAGTCGGCCAATGCCTGCCCTTTGATAGCTGTTCTCGGAGCGAAATGAATCCGAAACTTGCTAAGTTCCACGGCCCACTTTACTAGTCTCCCCGACGCATCAGGCCGGTTCAAGAAGTGTTTCAATGGCTGATCAGTCAACACCGTAATTTCATGCGCATGGAAGTAAGGCCGTAACTTTCTAGCGGTAATAATCAACGCAAAGAGGTACTTCTCAATCGGAGGGTAATTCATTTCACTCTTGGCAAACGCCTTGCTTACATAATAGACGGGGATTTGATTGCCCTCGACCGCTTTAACTAAAACAGAGCTTATTGCAAACGAAGAAACAGCCAAGTAAAGATAGAGTGGCTCGCCTGGAGCTGGCTTTGCTAGGGGTGGGAGGGTGCGGAGATGTTGTTTGAGCGCTTGGAACGCCTCCTCACATTCGGCGGTCCATTCGAACTGTCGGTTAGCCCTCAGCACATTGAAAAATGGCATCGCCCGGTCGCTTGCCTTGGATAAGAAGCGATTCATCGAAGCCAGTCGACCGTTCAGCACTTGCACTTCCCTATGGTTTGTCGGGGACTGCATCTCCTCTATCGCCCTTAGTTTTTCGGGATTCACCTCGATCCCCCTCTGGCTCACCATGAAGCCTAAGAACTTCCCTGAATGTACTCCGAAGGCACATTTGGCTGGATTCAGGCGGACTTGGTGGAGCCTAATCCTCTCGAAGGCCATTGCCAAGTTACCAACGTGGTCCGATGCTCGTCGGGACTTCACCAGCATGTCATCTACATAGGCTTCCATGGTACTTCCAAGCATATCCCCGAACAGTTTGTTCACCATTCTCTGATAGGTCGCCCCCGCATTCACCAGGCCGAAAGGCATGACATCGTACTGGAAGACTTCACTGTCAGCGTAGAAGGCGGTGTGTGAGGCATCCTTTTTCGCCATCTTTATCTGGTTATAACCAGAATAAGCATCCATAAAGCTTAGCAGCTCATGCCCCGATGTAGCATCCACCAATTGGTCGATCCGCAGGAGCGGATAACAGTCCTTCGGGCAAGCCTTGTTCAGGTCGCGGAAGTCGACACACATCCGCCACTTCCCGTTGCTTTTCCTCACCAGCACTGGGTTGGCTACCCAAGTCTGGAATCGGATCTCCCTAATGAACCCAGCGTCGAGCAACCTGCCAACCTCCTGCTGGATTGCGATCCTCTTGTCTGTCCCCATCGGACGTCTCTTCTGCGCGATCGGCTTGATCGTAGGGTCGATATTCAGTTCATGCTCGATCACGTCACGGCTGATTCCTGGCATATCGCTCGGGGACCAGGCAAACAACTCCTTGAATTCTTTCAAGAGCGTGATCAACTCCTGAGCCCTTTCCTCGGTTAGGGCGGATCCGATCTTTACCCTCCTCTCGGGCCCATCTATCTCGACTTCTTTTAGGTCCTCCATGGGGGCGGGGCGCCCAAACTCCTCTCGAGGATCAGTGTCTGTCTGGAGAACCGACATAGCCTCCCTCCTCGATCTCCTTGTGGCGTTGACATAAAACCGTCTCGACGCCACCTGGTCGCCTTTTACTTCACTGACCCCATTCTCAGTCGGGAACTTCATTTTCTGATGGACAGTCGAGGCCACTGCCATCAGCGGGTTGATGGTGGTTCTCCCAATAATCGCATTGTACGTCCCTGTGGATTCGACCACCACGAATTCCACATCTCTCTTCTCCATTTTTCAGCCACTGCCGAACCACACAGGCAGCGTAATAACCCCTAACGGATAAGAGGTTGTGCCGCAAAATCCTACCATTGGGAAGTTAACCTCCCGTAGGTCTTTCTTCTTCTTCCCCATCTGCTCCAGGGCGTCGGAGAAGAGGATGTCGGAGGAGCTTCCTCTATCAATGAGGATCCTCTTCATTTCGAATCCACCTACATCCAGTGTCACGACTAGGGCATCCTCGTGGGGGGTCTCTACTCCCTCCAGATCCTTCGCCGAGAAGGTAATCTCCATTTCCTCCTTCGAGGTCCACGACCGGGACCTTTTTCCCAAGGCCACTGCTACGGGCACCTGGTTGGCGTAACGCTCCCGAGAAGACGATGTGTCTCCTCCCGCAGCGAACCCTCCATGGATCACATTAATGACCCTCTTCTGTCGGGACCCTGATGGGCCCTCCGAAGGCTCCGCTTCGGACCTTCTCTTCCTTGGGGACCTCGATCGAGATTTGGATCTCGACCGAGATCGGGAATGGGGCTTGCAGCGCGAATCCCCTACGAACTCCTTCAGCTTACCCCTCTGGATAAGCTTCTCTACTTCCTTCTTCAGCTCCCGACACTGGTCAGTGTCGTGACCAGTGGCCCGATGGAATCGGCAGTAACGGTCGGTGCGGGAGCCCAACTTTTCGCCTTCCTTCTTTTTGGGGAAACGAGCGAGGCCTTGCCTCTCCATTACGGCCAAGACCTCTCTCAAAGGCCTGTTGAGGGGGGTAAACTCCTCCCTCTGACTGTCTTTCTTTGTCGGACGCCTATCCTCCCTTCGATCAGGGCGTCCACGACTCCGACTACTCTCGGAGCTATCCTTCTTGTTTTGGTTGTCCAATGGTTTGAACAACTGCTTTCCTCCGCGCCCCTTGGGAGGAGCCAACTCTCCGGCAGCGATCTTCGACTCTTGGACGTCGATTTGCTGTTTCACCCTCGCCTGAAGCGCCTCCATGCTCCAGACGTTTTTGGCCGCGACGCTGTGCAGTAAGTCGGAGCCGTAGGGGGGATTGAGGTTTTTCAAGAAGGTACGAACGGCCTCGCCCTCCGATATCTCCTCATCCAGCTCGGTCATGCCAGCCGTGTAACGCTGGTAGTATTGGGCCAGCGATTCGTCGGGCCTCTGGACCACCTCATGCAGGGTCCGAACACTCTTCAGCAGCCGTCGACGCCCTTGGTACTGGGCGATGAATCGCTGATGCATATCCTCCCAACAGGTTATGCATCCGGTGGGCAGACTGTAGAACCATGTCAAAGCCTTCTCTCCCAAGGTACTCGGGAACAACGCGCAGATAACATCCTCATCTGGGGTCCTGCCCATGCACGCTGTCAGGTGCTTCTGTACGTGGCGGACCGGGTCCGCGTCCCCGTCGTACTCCTCTATCTTCGGGATACCCAAGCCTGGAGGGGCCAGGGTATTGATCAGCCTGGGAACGAAGGGATGGGTCTCCCGACTCCTCAACTCCGACATCATGGGCTTCTGATCTCCCATGCAAATACCCACAATCTTCACCACCTGATCAGCAGTGAGGGGACCATTCAGGGGAATAGTCCTTTGCTGTACTGGCCCTGGTCCATCGACCACAAAATTCTCCGCCGGTGCTGGATTCGGATGCCTGGGGGGAACGGGCTGTTCCCTCAACGGGGGAGGTGGCGGCAGATTGTCGTCCACCTGCCTTCTGGAAGCATCTCGCCGCGGAGGGAGCGGCGGTAGATCTACGGCCTGCCTTCTGGCAGCCTCTCTTCGGTCTAAGAGGGCCTCCATGGCCTCCATGAATAGGGGCATGGCCTCTGCCACTACCCTGGCCAGCTCTGGGCTCTGGGAAGGCGCCTCGTTCCTGGATCCACCAGGGAGCTCGTTCCTGGTCATCGACCTGGTTTCTCTTCGCGGAGGAACAACCTCCCTAGTGGTGTCATCTCGGTGAGTGCTGTCACCATCGTCTCTCAGATCTTGATGCTGTGTATCATCCTCAGGGGGATTGCTGGTGGTCTGCACCTGCTTGCCTGATCGCTGCGGCCTGTGCCAGCCATGGTATGGAGTCAAAGGGAAGCAAACTTACTTTGGCTTTTTGTTGCGTTCCCACAGACGGCGCCAATGTTGGATCACGGCAGGAACTCTGGTTACGGTGACGGATTCCTTAGCTCCTCGCAATCCTGCAGAAGGGGAATAGAGGGCGGTGGCCCAGGATCCCTCTCCGATGCTTAACGTAAGTACGGTGATCAACAGGGCAAGCAAGCAGTATGTGTATGTGTGTAAAAACGTAACCTTAACCTGGGATAACTTCCTTCCTTTTATAGGGGGAAGGCTATCCCAGTTACCTGATTAGGCGGTTGGATTGTGATCCACTATCCCACATATCTCGCCGTATATCTTGCCACGTATCTGTACAGTTATACGTATCCCACATATCTCGCCCATTATATCACTACTGTAATCATAGCGAGATTTCCGGGATTGTGCTCTTACTGGCGAGTCTCGATCATTGTCGGAGACTCCCAAGTTGCATCATTGAGGATTCTCTGTCGGGGAGTGGTGTCAACTCCCATATCGGGACCGACCACGTCCAGGTCCGATATCTTCGGGGCTTTCCCCTATCGAGGCTATACTCACTCGGGGCTATTCCATGTCGGGGCCTCCGTCCGTCGGAGCCCTTAGCCTTCCAGCAACCCAGCTCCTAGCCCAACGGGCCTAGTCGCCGTTTGTCAATCGTTAAGGGGCCTAACGGCCTTAGCCGGGGCCCATCAGGATACAAATTTTTATATTCCTAATTTTCTTTTGTTAAGGTAATGACTAAATTAGCATTTTCGGACTAAGATGGATGTCGTGACCTTCTAAATACTGAATATTTCGTAATGTAATATTGTTTGAAAAAACATACTAAATTTATCAATTCTATAATCGTATTAGAGCCTTAATTTTCTCTTGTTGCCTCTGTTACTCACGCTTCTTCCCGTATTTGTGGCTTGCCCGCCAACAACCGCCCATACGGCCGCCGTTCGCCATCGGTCATTCTGTCCGACGCCGGCCACTGCCTTTCAGTTCGGTGACCACATGCCCAGTTCTGACACCTTACCTACTTCTTGATCACTAAATCTGACAATCCCGCTACCAGTCTATTGCCCGATTGCGCCTGCTCCTGTCTATTCGCCTGCTCTTACGAATTCAATTATGAACCACCTGTCACCGGAAACACTGCTCGTCTGCCCCTTGTCTGCCACCGATTATGCAATGTCGTCGATTGTGAGTTTTTATTTTGCTGCTCTGCCGTTAATTGACGATCTGTCCGGTTCAATGATTACTGGTTCGGTCTGATTGTTGATGTTGGAAAAATGTGTTAATGACATTACATTTTTCTGATCGGGTGAATGAGAAATTGTTGTTCTTAGTACTCTCAGCCAGAGTAGTCCCGACTTCGTTCAGATTCGTTGAATCTGGAAAATTAATGATCCGTAATGGCTTCATTAATAGGGATCTTTCAGTTTTATTTATTATTGTGTCATTAATACACGACTTCCACCTCCATATAAATAGAGAGACTTCTCTATGGTTTTTTTTAGATTTAGGAGAATATAAGAATAGTCATTTCCCCCTTCTTAATAGTCGAGATGATTGTCATCTTTCTAGATCGTATTCGACCGCAAGTCCTGTTCTGGTGGAGTTCAGGCAATGTTCTGTTCGACTGGTGGGGCTTCGTGCTAGTTTGCCACTGGAATGCCGTTTTATCCTGGAGACAATCGCTCATTAACATCCTCTAGCACAACTGACGTGCCGGTGAGGGGGCGAAATTGTCTTAAGGAGATCGTGATCTACACGGATCTTAGTTAAAAAATCTCTGTTCATTTAATCCACAAAATTCTAGTTTAGAATTCCCCTTATATGTGCTATTTTCCAACAGTTGATTCTCTAGTCCGGTCTGATTGTTGCTTCTCTGGTCCTGTCGGATCACTTAGTGCTAGTTCAGTGGTTGTTCGTTTATGAGTTGCTCCTGTTGTTTCCGATTGATTTCCGAGTTTCCGTTCATTTTTTTTTTTTTTTTTTTTCGTTTTTGGATTGTTACTGCTTAATTTATTATTACTATTTTTTTTATTTTACAATTTTCAGGGAAAAGAACCTATCTAGTGTCTCATGTTTAACTCATGTGTCAATTTGGTGTCTCAGGATTAAATTGTTACTTTCGAATGTCTCATATTTTAACTTTGTTGCTATTTGGTGTCTCCATCAAATTTTGGGGTTAAATTTAACAGAAAATGGTCATGTGCTGGTCACATGACCGGATAAATTTGAAAATTCCTAAATTACCCCTAAAATGCTCGGAATCGCCGGAATCTGGTCAGCCCGAAATCCGATGTGGGTGGCCGGAATCGGAGGTGGGTGACCGGAATCGGACGTGTGGCTTTGAAAAAAAAACATAAGGGGCAAATTTGTCTTTTCGTCTCAATATGTCAAAGTTAAACCCAAACTTGGATAGAAAACCAAATCGCAAAAAAATTGAAACCTGAGATACCAAATATTAACAATTTAATCCTAAGACACCAAAGTGACACATGGGGTAAACCTGAGACACTAAATAGATTATTATCTCTAATTTTCAAGTATTTGTTCCATTTTGTCTTGATGAATTTCTCAATATAACTGGCAAAATCTTGTATGGGAAGAGCAATTATCAGTCAACTGTCTATCATCGGTAAACGACCACACTAATTCAAATTAAATTACTATAATTTTCAGCGACTTGCAAAATTAGGCTTCTCTCATGTCAATATGACATCTCAGCCACAGAATCGTATGACTACTATCATCTCCCAAAGTATGACTTCCAACCGTTTATTATCATGAATTGTTGATTACGACGCTACTGATTGCAAGGTTTGGAACAAAAGTTTACTCCCAGGATTTGCTACTATTACACAACCACCTAGTATGTCCATTTTAAGACTAGCTGCACTGTGATGACTCTTTAATTAAGACACATGCTGATTAATTCAGGATGACTTGAGACTAAATTTAACAAATTTGATCCAACATCGTCAATCAAAACCAGACTCTAATACCATGTTAGGATCGAACTTGCATAAATAATTACCCTCGACTTTACTCGGAAAAATGTGGAAATGAATAAGTAAAGAAACTTTGTTTCACTCATCATTTCACCAACTTTTGTTCAATGTTGTGTCTGGGATTTAACTTGTACACAGGAAACACATTGTCTCAACATTCCAATCGCCTAATTTCTGAAACATCTCTAAAACATGTATGCTTTAGATCATTATTCTTATTGTTCTCGGATTCATTAGTAACACTAATTACCTCGGGTAAAGATCAGCAGTCATCCTATGCGCCTCGACAGAAAAACCTTGAGCATACTTGATTCTAGATTCATCAGCCTCTCTTGAGCTTTGAAACCATGACGATGAAGTTTCGGAGCTTTCTGCACGAATGTGCTTATGATAGTCAACAATAGCAGGTTGGGAAGGTGTTGGAATGGTGATGGAATAACTACTTAGCATCGTCACAACTGCAGTCATGGGTGGTCTCTCAGCTATATCTTCTTGCACGCATAGCAGTCCGATCTGAAGGCATCTTAGAATGTCTGCTTTTGAACTTCCACCCAGAATTGGGTCCATAAGATTCAACATTGCTCCTTCCCTCCAGTATTTCCATGCCTATGTATCAGTTTCAAAATTCACATTTATCAGCTTCAAAAGAGAATTAGCTGTTTACAAACTTTCGATTTTCATTATAATAAGGGTTAAGAACCTATAAAAGGTCTGAACTATCACCCATGTTAACGGGAGAGGTCTGAAATTTAAAAAAGTTAATAACAGAGGTCTGAAATTTCAATTTTGTTGGTTTGAGGTTTTCCGTCCATTTTTAGAGTTAAATTTAACAGAATTGTGTGAAATGACATTTTTGCCCCTTTAATATTTTGTTTTATTTAATATCTTATTTAAGGAAATGTGAAATGTCAATTTTACCCCTAAAGTCAAACTAAAGCCAGCCAACTCCGGCCACCGCCACCTGACTCCGGCCACCACCACCCGACTCCGGCCACCACCACCCGACTCCGGCGACCACCACCTCGACTCCGATGACCACCACCTCGGCTCCGGCGACCCGACTCCGGCCACCACCTAAGCAAAAAAGCTCCGATCGGAGCCAAAAAGCTCCGATCCGGGCCAAAAAGCTCCGATCGGGGCCAAAAAGCTCCGATCGGGGCCAAAAAGCTCCGATCGGGGCCAAAAAAGCTCCGATCGGAGCCACAGAGCTCCGATCTGGAGCTCTGTGGCTCAAAGCTCCGATCGGAGCTTTTTTTGGCTCCGATCGGAGTCCAATCGGGGCCGGTGGCTCCGATCGGAGCTCAATCGGGGCCGGTGGCTCCGATCGGAGCCCAATCGGGGCCGGTGGCTCTGATTTTGGCCCAATTGGAGCCTTGGTGGTGGTCGCCGGAGTACAGTGGTGGTCGCTGGAGTACGGTGGTGGTCGCCGGAGTACGATTGGTGGTCGCCGGAGTACCGTGGTGGCTTCAAGGGCATTTTGGTCTTTTCACTCCAAGCATGTGAGGGGCACACTTGATAGAAGGGCATTTTTGGAAATTTATTTTATTTCCGGTCACATGCCAAACATGTGACCAACTTCCGTTAGTTTTAACGGAAAAAACTAACGAAGACCGCTGTTATCAACAAAACAGAAATTTCAGACCTCTGTTATTAACTTTTTAAATTTCAGACCTCTCCCGTTAACATGGATGATAGTTCAGACCTTTCATAGGTTCTTAACCCTTATAATAATCGATGGAAGATTATTGCATGAAACTAAGATGCTCAGTGTGCGTGAAATATATACTTGTTGGTTCTATAGATTTGTATCTAATTCATTATAAAAGTTAGCTTGAAAGGTTACGATTTATATAGGGTTAAGAATCTTAAAACAGATATAGGCCATGTTTTCTAATCGTTCTTCCAAATTTATACTATTTTTTCCGACTGACTATGACCTTAAAATTGACATTTTAGGTAACAAAAATATAGTGTTTTCCACTTTTTCGAAGTATTAGATTTGTTGCTCATGGCTTATGATTATTTGATACTTAAAAAAATATATTTTTATTTTGTCAATTAAGAGAAAAAAGTGGAAATCAACCAATCTAATAGTATGTACACTAAAAATTAATATTTTTAAATCTGAGACAACGATTAGCAACATGATATATACTTGAGACTATTTTTAAGTCTTTAACCCATTTATATATGCCTCTGAACCATATTTATCTAAAAACTTAATAAGTGAGCATATAAATATGAAAGTCTATATCCAACCCAAATACCTAAGCTAAAGGGTTATAAACCTTTCCTTATTATTTAATATACACCAATTCACGATTTCTATATGTAGAACAAGAAATCACAAACAAACAAAAAAAAAACTATCTATTTTATGCTTTAACAATCAAACAACTTTCTGAGTTTGTGTTTCATTTAACCTAGTCCTCAGATGACTACTTTTTATTTGGGCTTGAGCTCATCAAACCAAATCAAAAGTAAATGTTTGTTTTTTTGTCAATTTAATTGTTTGGGTCTATGATATATTATTTAAAAGTTTAAAGTATAAGTAAACCCAAAAAGCATAAAGGGGTGAGTTATAAGTGTTTTCTTTCTCATATCCCGAATCGGAGCTTTTTGGGTCGCCGGAGGGGGTGGTGGTCGTCGGAGCCGGGTGGTGGTGGTCGCCGGAGCCAGGTGGTGGTGGTCGCCGGAGCTGTGGTGGCTTAAAGGGTATTTTCGTCTATTTAGGTCAAACATGTGAGAGACACACTCTGGTCAAAGGGCATTTTCGGTTTTTCAAATTATTTTCGGTCACATGCCAAGCATGTGACCACTTTCCGTCACTTTTAACAGAAAAAATAGACGTAGACCTCACTTATACACCAAACTCAAAATTCAGGCCCTTGGTAATACGTTATTTTCAATTCAGACCCTTTTTGGCAACATGGGCAAACATTCAGGCCCCTATTGTGTTCTTAACCCTTCATTTAACCCAGTTATGACTACTTTTTATTTGGGCTTGAGCTCATCAAACCGAATCAAAAGTAAATGTCTGTTTTTTTGTCCATTTAATTGTTTGGGTCTATGATATATATTATTTAAAAGTTTAAAGTATAAGTAAACCCAAAAAGCATAAAGTGGTGAGTAGTAAGTGTTTTCTTTCTCATATGCTAGCCAAGCCATCATTTCTAGTCAATGTGAATCGAATACTTACAAGGCTCAGAAGGTCCTTTGTTTTCTCGCCAATAAGAAAAGAGGTGTTTCTACGTCCGCTGATAATCTCCAGCATTAACACACCAAAACTGTAAACATCCGACTTGGCAGAGAAGTGTCCATGCATTGCATACTCTGGAGCCATGTAACCACTGCAATTGCAATTAGCTATCATCATCATTTCATACCAGGAATGTACGTACGGGTAGTTATGTCTATATATAATGTTACTTACTAAGTTCCCATTATCTTGGTGGTAGCTGCCTGAGTTTGATCAACTGAAAACAACCTAGCCAATCCAAAATCCGCAATCTTTGGATTTAACTCCCCATCCAGCAGAATATTGCTTGCTTTGAGATCCCGATGTATAATCCGCAGTCGAGAATCTTCGTGCAGGTAAACAAGTCCACGAGCAACACCTACTATTATTCTATACCTTGTTCCCCAATCCAACAGTGCCCTTTTACTTGAATCTGTTACACAAAACAGTATTAATTACTTTAGTTATCAATTTGCTTGGAACAATGATATATATTTGTAGTGATGTATGTACACATACCAAATAGGAAGTGATCTAAGCTCTTGTTAGACACATACTCATAGATGAGAAGCTTCTCTACCAAGCAGAAACCTAAAAGTTTAACTAAGTTCCTGTGTTGAAGTTTGGCAACTAACACGACCTCGGTCCTAAATTGTGCATCTCCGTGTCCCGAATCTATCGACAGTTTTTTTACAGCTATATCTTGTCCATTCACAAGCCTTCCCTGAAAAATATAAAGATTTGTTAGGTGAATATATCAGTTATAATGTCAAATTCGTACCAAATATATAAGATTATTGTTATTCTTACACCAACCATGATTTAATAAACTAAAAATCAATACAATACCTTGTATACCACGCCAAATCCTCCCTGTCCAAGCTTATTTTCTTCTGAAAAATTATCGGTCGCTGTTTTGATAGTTCCGAGATCAAACTGCAAGGACTCTGCTGAGGCTGTGATGTCGTCTGCATGTTCTTCCACTACAATAAAATTAGCAATTTATGAAGAAGCTTTTGAAGGAAAAAAAATCACCTTGAATTTATAAGAGTTTTCATTTGCACTAAGTTTTAAGGGAAATCTCTTATAAATATCAAAATATTGAACTGAATTTTCTTCATAATTTTGAACATTTCTAGTCCGTCTTTTTTGTTGATAAAATTGGTCCATTGAAATTTTTTTGAAATACAAAGCAATCTTAATTTACCTTGAGCAATATGATCTTGTCGTGATCTTTTTCTCCATTTGGAACACAGCATGTAAAGTACAGCAACTAGTATCAAGAGTGCAGTAACCCCAACCCCAGCTATGATGAATATACGAGGGGTCTTCCCTTTTGCATGATAAAAGACTGAACCATGCATATATTGTTTCTTCTTATTATAAGTAGCATGTATTTCCTATATTAACATAACAAATAAGTAAAAGAGTATTTGTGTCAATTTTAAAGTCTCGAAAAGTACCACCGTCATCCGGAGACTGAGGAGGTGATATTGAGGTGTTCGACATTGGTGGCGGTGGAGACGGTGGTGGCGGTGGCGCCACATCGGCAGAAGCACCGTAGAAGTGATAAATCTCATACCTAACGAAACAACTACGAGCAACCACCGTCCCTCCATCCCAACCAATCAACAGTCGTGGTATACTCCCGATTACAAAATCAAGACAATATGTGCAATTTGCTTGAATCTGATCAGGAGTGCACTGCGCAACACCGTAAATCGTATGAAAATTTGAATCCATTGTTTTCCCGAATGCGAATTTCCTCATCGAGTCACCCGATGCAGCTCGGGTCTTTAGCTCATTGAGCAACGGCTCGAGTGCCTTACTGAACTGATCAATACTAGCGTTTGATGTTAAACTGCTCCCAGTTGGCCAAATGAACCCATCGAGTTCTGTGAGACCGAAGATCGGGCGGTTCGAGTAACGAACCATGCATTCCTCGTACCTGTTGAAATATAGAGATTAAACAACCCTGTTAAGATACAGTTGACCAACTACTCTAATACATCATATAATATATATGCTTGTGTACCACATTTTTTGTATGAAATAAGAAATTTAGAGTGGTACTACTCAAGTCTAACATGGATTTTTCATTTTCAGTGAGCTTGGGTCGTAACAAATACTTTGTCTAAAATTTCACATGGTATCAGAGCACATATATTTGAATCTAGTTAAAAAAATAATTACGTGATAGACCTTCAAAAAGTTTCAAAGATGTTAGTAGGTACCAATTTACGGCCTCCTTCTGTAGAGGACATAGATGTGTGAGGTTGTGTCCTGCTTCGGCGATGCAAACCCGACAAGCCGCTGGGTCTATATCTCCTCTGCAGAGAGCCATTTCGTAAATCTTGTCAGGAATCTCGCCGGAAGAGAAGTTGTAGAAGCCATAATCGACGATACTGTTGGAGGAGGTGGAGGCGAGTAGGGTTTCGAGGTTGCTTTGGTAGGTGTCTCCATCGGTGAAGTTGCCGGTCGATCCGCATGTATGGTAGATACTATCATCGGCATCAGCTGAGCATATTATGATCAAAATTACAAGGAAACTGCAGGGAAATCTTGGTAAATAATGTGAAGCCATATACTTTAATTGTGGTTGCTTTGGCTTGGCTCCTAGCTAATATTGAAATAATGTATATAGAGAGGGGCTTGGAGATTTATTATTTGTCCTGTTGTTGGGAATTATTATATTAATAACACATGTTGTGGTCACTGACATTCTCCGATAACGACCGGCATTATTCAATGTAAACTTTTTTGTATATAGGGAAGCATGACATGAAGGGGAAGGAGACTTTGATACGGTAAAATAGTTTTCAATATCAAGTCTTTCGGAAGCTTTTGCTACTTGCTAACACGTCATGCTTAGCTAGCTAGCTAGAGAACTCGGTCTTCTCTAGCGCCAAACAATAAAAGTATACTTGTGGAGAAATTATTATCTAACTCGTACCAATATGTAATGTACAGCTGGTAACCCACGATCTAATGAGAAAGTGACACATGTTGCTTTTGGACAGAAGTGAGTGGCATATAGTAACACGTGTCACTTTCTTAATGGATTGAGAGTCATCAGCTCAGCTGTACTCCACATGTTGACACCGAGTCAAGTAATAACTTCATATATTTGTGCATATTATTGTTTTCAACCTTGTGACCTGTAAGTACATAGTTTTAAGATTTTTAATCTTCCACTCCAACTCTTTACAAATTTAACGGAAATACTCATTAGCCCCAGCGGAAGTATCTTGAGCATCAAGTAATTGCAATTGAGAGCTAGGCACTATATTGAACATCAAGAAATAGAACGACGGTATTTTGGAGTATCTAGTATTTTCAACATCGAACAATAAATTGTGGAGCCTGACAATTTTTGGAATCACGGAATCTTAGCAGATAGCAATTATATTGGGGATCATATATATCCATGGATGTTCCTTCATCTGCATCATTCTCACCTTTAACCATATCAACTAAGTGATATTTACAAATCACCCCCAAATGTCTGAAGGAACAGTAAAGAGACCCTAAAAGAAAACAGTCATAACAATGAAGGACACAAACAGATGATTATGAAAATCTCAAACCATATAGGCCGACCAAATTTCTCGAAGATAGCAAAAGTTTTTAGGGTTAAAGAACCTATAAACTGTCTGTGGTTTTTCCTATGTGAGATTTTGGTGTCAGAAGTTTAAATTGTAGATATTGGTTGTTTGAAGTTTCAACTTTGTAGAAATTTGGTTTTCCGTCCATTTTTGCTGTCAAATTTGACAGAATAGTGTGAAAAGTCAAAATTGCCCCTGATACTTTTATGTTTCGGCCACACCTAACTCTGGCCGGCCACCACCCACCTCCGGTCGGCCACCATCCTACTCCGGCCGGCCTCCACCTAACTAGGGGTAATTTTGGGGTTAATTTTTTTTTTTGGGTCATGTGCCAAGCACATGATCAAGTTCTTTTAATTTTAACAACAAATTTAGACGGAGACAGCAAATTTCAACAAAGTTGAAACTTCAGACAGTCAATATCAACAATTTAAACTTGAGACACCAAAGTCTCACATAGGGCAAACTTCAGACAGTTTATAGGTTCTTGTTTTAATATTTAGCAACTTATTATTTTGAGGCTTCAAGTAGACCAACTAATAATCACGGTGCATGTAAATAGAAAATTTCAAATCCATTACATTAACATAGGATATATAGAGCTTTCAACTTCATTACGAGAATTGCAAAAAAAAAAAAAAAAGGAGATGAACATGAATTGAATCAATCATGAATACAAGGTGAGATTATACAAGAATTATATTATTTACAAGATAAAATGAATCAAGAGAAATAGACGCGGCATCTCTTCTCCTTAGAAGTTGGCAATATGGTGCCATCAGCACTCACTGATACAGGGCAGTCAGCGTGCAACCGATGATGCTTACTGCTCCACGTCGACACCTTAAACCTGATGTTCGCCGTTATCTCCAACCGAAACGGCACCGTCCCTTGAGACCGATCGCTCATGAACTCTGCCCAGCGTGAGCTTGTCACCAACAACGTAGCCCCACTAAGAACATCATTAATAATGGTTGTGTTCTTCGGCTGCTGTAAAAAAGGGAACAAGATCGGCTTCGAACCAATCTTCTGGTCCTTGTAGTAAACCACACTCTCCATCGTATCATAGTAAATCCCGATGTGTTGGTTCGAGTTCCTAGCGGTCACGTTGAAGAATATCTGAGCATTTTCGAACCCGTCAGCCTGAGCCAGGCTCGGGATGGAGAAATCGTGGATGTGAAACCTAGGACGGTGCGGTCTTAGGCTGAGCCATAGGATGAAGCTAATGATGCCTATGAATAGTAGAAGGGTCAAGAAAATGGCGCATATTAGTTTCGAGATTCGAGTAGTGAGGCTTTCTTTGACGCGGTGTGCGTAGTAACGGACCGTATGTTGGCGGTGGATTTGTGGCTTTTCGGGTTCGTTTTGGATCGGCAAGGGGCGAATGTTGGAATACATGTTGTGTTGTGTCTCTTTGGATGAATAGTTGGGATACTTAATTAGGGTTAGTTTATAGGAAATAATGTTTAAGATTGAGGGGTTTTGAAGGTGGTGGTATTGCATGGGAAGGAAGAAAAGAATTAATGGTAGTAAACTTGTTCAATTCGATCGCTTTTTGCCCTTCATGTGTAAGATCGACAGCAAGTAAGGTACATATACTTTTTGGCTGTCATGCACCCATTTGCTAGAAACTCTGCATCTTCTTAATTAGTCCAGTCCACATAAGGTATCTAATTTACTTGTGTTTTGAACACTTTCGTCCTCAATGTTACAGTTACCAAAGTCCAAAAGTGAAAACGGAGACCTAATTTTTCAATTGTGGGTTTCATTGTAAATATATGTATGGGATGTTCTATTTGTTAACCATAAATTGTTTTCCATACACTATATTTTTTTTTGTCAAAAGACGTGACAATACCAAAATCTCTCATTATTGTCTTTCCTCTTGTTTTATATAATATATAAGTAGTATTTTCTTTTACTAATGTTTGATACATATATAATACGAATGACGTGAGGCTTTGAAAGTAACTAATAATATTTGAAATGATTGCGTGATATAATAATAGAATGAATAATAATAGGGTTAGTGTAGAATGGTATTTTACTACATATTAGATTAGAACAAGTTTTCTCTTGTGTTAAGAATATTCTATCTTTATATCAATTTGACATCGTACATAAGTATTAGATGAAAGACGAACTCGATCAATATGAGACACAGTATAATAATAAAACATTGTACCCTTCATAATATAAACACATTATTCACAAACAGACAGAGACACAAACATATTACGTATCTCCTACACTGAGATGATTCCTTCAATATATATATATATTAAAACCCTAGCTAGCTAGAATAACCAAAAAAGAATATATATATATATCTAGCTAGAGGCTAGAGCTAGACGCTAACAAACCGATTTGGATACAGTCTAGCTAGCTATCAACAGTTACAAAGAAAGAAACCTAGGAAGACCAATCTTGTGCCCAAGATTTTGTACATCAACTTGGACTTGCTGTCTGTATTCGCGGAAGGTGAAGTTTCGATATACGGAAGGCTCTCCGCAACTCTTAATCTCCGTATCGTACGACGGGCACAAGAAATACGCCGTAGAAAACCTCTCCTCTGTCGGATTCGTTACCACTCGATGCTCCACGCTCTTATACACATCATTACTCCATGCCTGAAAGAGGTCACCAATGTTTATGATGAGGGCTTCAGGATTAGGTTTGACTGCAATCCATTGACCATCTTTGACCAACTGAAGGCCACCAACCTGGTCCTGGTGGAGAATGGTGAGGAAGTCGCTGTCAGTGTGAGGCATCAACCCGAACATGGAAGAGGTCGGGCAAGGAGGGTATCGATTCATTCGGAGGTAGCAACTGCTCGGGACGCAGCTCTCGGTAATGAAGTCCGACTTGTGACCGAGATTCTCGGCTAGGATCTCGGTTAGTGTCTTAGCTAGCTTCGATACAGTTGCAGAGAACTGTTCCATTGTCCAACTGCATGCATGCATGCAACCATTAACTAACTTAGTATAATACATGTACCCAAAACAACAATCACTACCACAAATCAAAACAGGATATCTAGTTGTGACAAATTCACCATCATACTAAAAAAAAAACTTACCCGAGTAAAATCAAATCAAGAATTCATTTTAGGTCATACTAACAAATATTTTTAACAATTTTGAAAGGATAATTTGGCATGCAATATATATTTAATCAAGGAATTAAGCTATTTATTTACCTAAGTCGAGTGTCGCTGGGACCGAGACAACTAGAGGCCAAAATATCGGCCAACGGAACGTGAAACGCCTCCGACCAGGAGAACTGGCTCGGGCACGTGGCGGTGGGTGTGCCCCAACGGTAACTCCCCGATGAGAAATTCATGAACTTGTCTTCTCTAACCTTACGTTCGAATGGCTTCTTGAACACCTTGACTTGTTCTCTCCTCATGCTCTCTAACACCTCCTTGGATATTCCATGGTTAAACACCTGAAAGAAACCCCATTCTCTGGATGCCCTAGCAATCTCCAACTTGCATCTTCCTCTTGTTTCGGCGTTGCATGAATTCAGGTGGCTCAAATCGATCAATGGAAGCTCGTGTTCCTTGACCGAGGCACTAACCGCGATCTCTTCGTTTTCAGAACCGTAATCTTCGAGCGCTATGGAGAAAAGGGTCTTGAATGTCTCATGAAATGGCGGGTCGGACTCCATTATCGGTGACTGATCGATGATCATAACATTAATTACTTCATAAGGTATTAGTTTAGGGTTTATAAAAGTAAATATATACAAATTAAATATTAGATGAAGAGATGACAAGTGATTCACTTAAGCTTAAAGACACACTTTATGTGGGTAGTAAGTTATTTAAGTTGCAAGTAGCTAGATAGCTAGGGTTCCATTCCTTTTTAGGGTTTTAAGTTTTGCAGTTGATAAAAATTGTACCAGTAATAATTATGGTATATACAAAATTGATGTGGATATGGTATTTATCATATGCAAGTTGCAACATTACCCTAAATTGTTTTGCGGAACCATTGCCTCACATCCAAACTTAATGGGAATAAATTATATATTTATATTAATTACCAAAATCATGTCGACACATTTAATAGAAAGAAAATCATTTGAGGGGACTACTGCAATATTTATTCTGGATATGACCCCAAATAGCGACCAACTAAATGATGTTTTATGTCGTTTCACAAAGAAAAAAAAAATTAATATTATCATTTGTCAATATAGAAATTGATATGTACATTCCATATTGATTAGTGTCCATCGTCAATCATTACACCGACATCGCGTTTTGATATAAAAATCCAATAATGAAGGAAAAATAGACATGCCACTTGGTTTTATATGCTATCCTAATATATATATATATATGCTATCCTACTATACTTGATAGTCCTCATCATGCTGATATTTCCATTTATAGAATTGTGCCTAAAGATTTCATTATCCAACCATTTTTAAAGTGTAATAATCAAAATAACTGAAATGAAAAACAATTAAAAAAAAATCCAAAAAAAGACCTATAAGAGAGGGTTTGAAAATGTCCAAAAAAAGGAAAAGGTTAATACATTTACATGTCACGCCACTGAATAGAGTTTTCGGACATTTTTTCTTTCAACTCGGTGGAGAAAATTCTCCAAAATACCCATCTTATTATATAAATTAATAATACGATTGGACACGTTTAAAAAATTTAAAAAATAAATCAACTGAGGTTAATTTTTTATGTGACCTTACGTGGGTATCAATCGCGTAAAAAAAGACTCAACTCGATTAAGAACAGAGTGAATGGGCGTTCTTGTTAAAAATATTGGAACGAGAATACTCTTGTTATTAGTTTATATGATTAGGGCATTTTGTAAAAAAAATCCACCATAAACTTATATATCCGTTAGTCTATTCGAAATCATTGTTATATATATATTGTATACTTGTGTTACACTTACACGTGTACTAACCATCTTAATTTCAAAACACTTTATTTTTTTTTATAAGGATGATTTTAGTATCTATGATTTTACAAGTTGAGACGGTGTGAAAATGATTGTAGGTGATAGATAAGAACGGCGTAATTAACGTAATTGAAAATGGTAGTCAATAAATGAACGAGGGTAGTTTAGTATCAAATTAACCATTTCTCAATTACTACTCTTTTAAATTACGGTGCTAAATTGATCATACAAATTACTTATATATAAATACTTAGATCTCTAAATATGAGCCAATAAAAGTTGGACTGTATCCTGAATATATATATATATATATATAGGGTCGAGCTTGACTTGGTCATTGTGACTCAACTTGTAGATAACTCATAAATTTTAGGAGTAAAAAAATGTCAAACACGTATTTTAAAAAAGATTTACCATTAAAAGATAAGTCTAAATTAAAAAAATTATATTTGACTTTTCTGAATTATTTATTTAACTATTAATTAGACTATACAAAATGTAGTTCACTCCATAAATATTGTAACAATGAGTGTACGAGTTAATCGTAGGTTCAAATGACCCGTTCTCAATCTATCATTTGGACATGTTATACACGTGAGTCGATCTGTAACTGATATATGGATACTTCGCAAAAAAATAAATTTATAGATACAAAAATCTCATGTTGTACTTGCATGACAGTTGAGTAGAAGTCAGTAAGTTGAGTAGAAGTCAGTAATTGTTGATATATAATGACTCAAAATGATATGTATATATATTGAAATGAGAAGTTAATAATAGCTTGTAACATATCAATTAAGCTACCTTAACCTAAAATTAACAGATTTTAAATCTTTTATTTTTTTTGTCGAATAGAACTAATAGATTTAACTAATAACTAATTTAATTATAGTAGTAAGACATTAGATGTGTCTCAAATATAGTAGTGACAAAATTTTTCATTATATAAAAGTATAAGAATTAATTGTAATTTTTAAAATAAAAAATTGAAAGGTGTAAGTATGAGGTATCCATTGAGGGTGATGATGATTTGCACATTTATGGGGATGCAGATCTCCTGCTCTACACTTCATGTCTCAGATCGTGCCTCACCGTTAAGATCTTGACACGTGCCATGAGCGTAATTAATATTTTTTTTTAAACCCCATTGGGATTGGTGAACCTTAGAAGGAAAATATTAAATCTAAATAAACTTGTTAAATTTTTAACGGTGAGACACGATCTGTAGTAAGAATTAAGACTGGTGGAAGAGATCATCTGAATCCTTTATATGGGTACGTATGTGTAGTGTTTAAGAGTGTCTAATAATTTTATGTAGTTTTGTTTAAGAGTAACTCCAATAGTTTTATTAAAATTATATATATTTCTTAAAAGGGTCGTCTAGGATTAAGGCATGATAGTGCTATGTACGTATATGGAAATTAAAGCATTAAACGAAGAATGTATATGTTTTTCTTTGCCTTACTTGGTTGATCAGAAGAGTGGAGGTGGAGCAAGATGATGATGATCTCACTATATGTTCCCCAGCTTGTATTAATTAAATCACTGCATATATATATATGGAAGGAAAACATTAAATCAAATACGTATATATTATATATATGTCAGCCACTCGAGAACTTGCTTATACATTACAGGAAAGTTGTCAATTTTGGTTAGATTTCAGGGGTCCATATATAGATATATATATAACTTATATATTATATTCGCAGTTATATACATATACATACATACATACAGAATGTCTAATTACAAAATCATTCCGTTACATTTATAATTTAGAGAGAGACAGATAGATTAATCTGCATGGAGTAATGCAAAAGAGACGTACCTCAAAGCTTCTGGGACTAATTCTTAGCAAGAGCAAGCTAGATATTGGAAGAAAGAACTTAGAGAGTGCGTATAGTTCGCTTAGATTTCCAGCTCGCTCGTTACTTAAATAGAAGAAACTAAAGTAGCTACCAACTTATTTATTTTTTATATTTTTTAATTTCTCGCGGGTGTCCTATATATGGGTCCACATCGGGAGAGCAATACTCGTAAAATCTTTTCTCCACGTTTAGAATAATTATCACTCGCACCGAGTTAGCTCGTAAAAAGTAAAGTGTTAGTTATGAATATTTTTTCATTTTCAGAGCTCCAACGTTTATTGTTTATTTAAGAGATGAAGTTACACCATATGGTTAACCTACAAGCTTATATTGATATGATTACAGAGTACCATATGAACTATAGTATTTACACCAAGTAAATAAAATATGTCAAATATCACACTATTTTGTGAGTTTTCTCTAAAACCCTAATTAAAGGTGAACCTTAAAAATGAAAGTTAAAAAACACTTGTTCGGCAATTACCACTCTCACTCCTTTCCACTATAGTGTGTAACAGGTAGCCATTATAAGAAGAGAAACCTCGCTATATATATATATTTGTACCCTTTGAAGTAAGGGTAGGTGTCCATTAGGGTGAGGACCCATCACAATTTATATATTGGTATAATAGATATACACTAATGTTTTAAAAACCAGTTTAGATGGTGAATCGGTGAGATGGCCGGTTTACAGTTTGATCGGATCCAGTCCGGTTCAACTGGGTTCAGACTGCTGGGATGGTTTTTATAAAACATTAGCCCAGATCAGTTTTCAGCACTAAACCTTCAAATTCAGTTCAATTAAGGGTATATTTTTTTTTGTTATTCGAATCGGCAAATCGACACCGATTTTCACAAGCTAATCCTGTGCAACTGTCGGTCCCGGTAATACTTTAGTGGACCCCGTATCCTCTGACTTTGCTGTCGGAAAATACATTACAGCTGCCATAAACATAATACACTACTGTTTCATCAAGTTAGCGGTTTAACGCTTTATTCATTAACTAAATGTTAGAGATTCAATTTCCGCTAGTGACATGAGATTTAAAAAGTATTTATCGCCATCACTTTAGCCCTTAAGGACTAACCAAATTCAAGTAGGAATTAGTTTAAATATGAAATAAGCATTCTACGAATGCTACCCTCCATATGAGGTCCCTTCTTAAAACCACTCCGCGAAAAGAAAAAAAAGTCACCATCTAACATGTTAAAAATTCAAATTTCGTTGAAAACCTCCCTACGACACTTTACTTTTATTTATAAGTTGATTCTATAGGAGGGAATTAATTTAGATATAAAGTAAGCATACTTAATACTACAGGTGCAAATGCTGCTAAATTAAAAATACGTGATAAAAATAAAATAGTTGCTTTACGTACTTAGCTACCTAGTCTAGCTATGTCTTCACAACACTACAAGAAAAAGTGTTTCTCCTAGAGTCGAAATCGGTCGGAAAGCTGACGGAGATGGCATGTTACGTCCGTTTTCCGTCGGATATGGCATGTGGGAGAATCGATAGCCGGAACATGGTCGAAAACGTTCCTGACAATCAAAACCGATCATGGACCTTTGCCTACGGGAAATATCCGCAGGGAAGAGGAAGGTACATTAAGTCCGTAGTTAAATTTCCCGACCGATATCCTACCGATATATGGATGACCGCAGATGTCTGGGAGGCTGCGTTGCCGCTCTCTCGAATCCAACTAACCGGTGCTAAAACTTTCATAGGGAGCTGCAAACAGGTGGTACTAAATATGCGTGTTTAGCAGCTAAGTTTTGGTTTCCGATAAAGTCTTTATAATACCATTAGGCAAACATTTAATTACGCATCTTTAGTCACCCATTGCGTTAGTACTGAAACATTACATTGCAGTTACATAAGCTCATTTCAGTATGTCGTATTTAGTTGTTCGAACTTCGACCCGAAATACAACTACGAGAGACATGTACGAATATTAGTTGTCGACATTTACCAACCCTGCAGCTGATACCAAGTGTATTCTGTTGACTCAATGTTAGGTGAATTCATATTGTTTTGTTTAGCACCACCGTATGTGATTCCAATGTTAGACTTTGGTCTTGGGTACTCGAACACAGAATGATAGTTTCAGGATGTGAAGACATATTGCCATATACTGTCTTCAACATAGTGTTTGTGCATGTTAAATGTTCAATTTACCACTACACATACCCATTACTAATGCCGAGTTTTTGACACGATAAATACTGTATCGACATACCACAATTAGACTCGGCCAATTAAAATCCAACCGATGGAAATAGTGTTTGAAGACAAGTTGTTGTATCTTCCTTTCATGATTATATTAATCCTTCTTGTATGGTCTCTTTAGCATTGAAAACATCCGGACTAACTAAGATGTTTTGCTTCATTAGTACTACGTTTTATATATAATGTTTAGACTTGGCACAGTAAAGGTCTAGTAGTCAGAATTACATTTCAAATGGAATTGTGATTATTATGTTGACATACATTGTCGGATTGAACTTGAAAATTTAGATTTCATTTTTATTCTATCTGAGTTGAACGATTGTTTACACATTTGGAAAATGTACAAAATTAGTAACAATGCAACATTACAAGGAAAAAAAAATTCATCTCCACTTCCCGTCAACTGAATTAACTGGGGTGAAACCATACAGCTGTGCTTACACAGTCATGGCCTTCGTGAACCAACGAACTGGAAAACCATTGAACATGCATAATGGTTAGACCTTCATGGGGAAGAAAATATACTGTAACTATGTATGAATTGAACGGAAGTACCTATATGCATTCACATAAGTTCATTACCTTGAAGAGACGAAGATTTTTGTACAATACGAAGAAGGATGTTCGAAATTACTGTATTTAAGCGCGGATCTGTGTAACGTCGTTCGTGTCGTTGAAAAATGTATTGCTCCGAAGTGGTTACTCCAACCTAAGATGGTTAGGCGTAAAGAAGAGACAACAAATCAATATACATACGCACTAGCGAAGTAGGGAAAATAACATGATAGGTTGTGAGGAAGGTCGCGATATACCCAGAGGTTTCACAACAGGTGATTGTGGACCTCGATGCACCTTCAATGCATGATTGGCGCAGTAGATTTTACCTAAAGAGTGAGTTAGAAGGTAATATAGCTTGGCAACGTCGGAGCTGGAAAATGGTGCAAATCAGAGGTTAAAATTCAAAAACCCTAAAAGTTACCCTAAATTATTTCAAATTCTGCCCCCCCCCCCCCCCCCCCCAAAATTTTGCCTAGCTCCTTTTAATTAATTTCTTTTAATTGCAACTAGACCGTTGGGCCATGTACTTGGCATAATAAGTAAATTGACCATTTTTATACATACATGGGCCGTTATGCAACGACAAAACCTAAGATTTAACAGGTCAACAGAGCAGCCCAAATAGTCGTCGTAAACATTGCAGACGAATTTTACTGCGAGACTTGGCGGTTAAAACTCAAACGTCACAGTGGTCGTTCTAACTTCATTAGCAACATAATCCGAAAAGCCATTTCCCATCTTATTCCCAAGCTCGCAGACAAAACTTCAGGACGGAACTGTCCTTCTCATTTCCCCTCCCCCCACCCCCGGCTCTAAGCAACTCGACCGTCATTTTCTTCACCGTCGTGTGTACTTCCTGATGGATTTAGGGGATTCAATTACGGATCAATACACTATATATGCATGGTAAACTAATTACGCAGAGGAATAAAGAGCACATACCAGTTTTGCTTTCCGCAGCCCAGGATCGTCACGAGGGAGTTCACAATTTGCCGGACGGTGTCCTGCGGGAATCCTTGTTGAAGAGCAATTCACATGCAATGGTCTCCACAGCAAATCGTCTTCAATCCGGTAGTTGTGATGTATCTCTAGGGTAAATTGCCTTAGCAATTTCGGCACCTCCAATGGTGGAGCAAGGTACGACCGAACTATGTTGATATGAGGAAGATAAATTTGTTTTGTCTCAACTAAAAGGGAGAATAGTAATTAACCCTAAGAAATCCTGTAACACCTCTTATTTATAAGAGGAGGTGAGCAAAGCCCACCTAGGGCTTACCTCACTATTTCGGCCGAACTATGCAGTGATTGGGCTTGGCCCATTTTGGGCCAAATGTTGCTCATAGGGATTTTGGCCTGACCCAAAATCTCTTATGTGCCTAACCCCAATTCTGCTTATCATGTTGGACTTATATTAATGGGCTCCCTATTACGACGACCCATATACACCAAATGCCAACAGCTCCTATTCGTCGGAATGGGAGGGTGTCTGTTAATATGTTGTCGGCCAACACATCAATTTTTTTTTTCAATGATCCAGTCCAATTTCGGTATTGTTCATACGAGGTTTGCCATTCGACCGGTAGACATAACATACATCATGCTACTCATCGGTTAAGAGTGTTGTAGCGTCCGCGGAACGTTGATTCCCTAATCTGTTATCAACCTGTTACTTCTCTGTTCTGCGATGTACCCCTGGTCAACTGTTATTCTCCAATTGCCTAGTTTCCCCAAAATGAATACTTCTCCAAGGCATCCGTACAAGTACTCACAACATTTAAGTAATATCCGGTTGGTGTCCACCTAGTGAATATAAGAGTCGGAGAATGACAGATGTGCATGACCATCCCCATCATTCACGTCCTTAGTCAAACTCAAACTGGTGTCCAAAACGTGGTCACTTGGCCTTTTTGTTCGTCCAAAACGTGGTCACTTACGCTTGTACGCCAGGGAGCGACATTGAGCCCAACCTTGGATATGAGCTCCGAGTGATAAGGGTACTTTAGGTACTACTTCATTCAGCACCCGGGATCAGTCAACGCTCAAGGTGAAGAAGTTTGTGTCCTTCAAAATCTCGGAAGATTCCGTCTAACACAACCGAGCTTGACCACGTGGTCGAACATGGCACGCACAATTTGAAGTGCGCGTCGATAACATAACCTAAATTTATTTTATATCAGGAATGGGAATTTCATATGCTATTGTAGATTCTCATCTAGCCCGAAATGTGTTAGTAGACGGACAGAGTTCGTCACGCCGATTTACAAAACTTTGATCATGTCGTGTTACCCCGAAACCAAATGATCGTTTTGCACAACCAGGTTTCTCTTTCGAAAAACCATGGTTCTTAGACGGTCTTGATATGGATGCGGAATTATTTCCATCAAGACGACAGCGCTAGTGTGACATGGTAGGGTCAACATTCGACATATTTTATTAAGAGGTTTTACGCTTCAATGACTAGTTTATAGACCGTCCATCCGATGTAATAATGCCATTATGACGTCGTAAATACCATAAAATCAAATAGCAATTCAATTATTTAAATATTACTTCAAATTCAAAAATGTATCACAATTCAAGCCTTCTAAATCCTACGCAATCCAAGCAGTTTTATGTGCTTTTTGAAAAAAAATCCTTGCGTAAAGGTTTAGTTAATGGATCCGCAATCATATCCTCTGAAGGTATGAATTCAAATGTGATCAACTTGTCCTCTACCATACTCTTCGCATAGTTATATTTTATATCAATGTGTCTTGTCCGACTATGGTACTTAGGATTCTTGACTGCCCCTATCGCTGCTTGACTGTCAAAGTAAATGCACAAAGGCTTACTCCCGTCCCCGACGTAAAACTGGGCAGTCATCAGTCTCCTTAGCCCGACAGCCTCATGTGCATTCTTAGAGAGAGCTACGAATTCGGATTCCATAGTGGACAACGCAACACATGATTGCTTCTTGCTCATCTAAGAGATGGCATCATTAGCAAGGAGAAACACTCCTCCTGAGGTGGACTTACGATCATCTAGATCACCACCGTGGTCGGCGTAACTATATCCTATCAATTCTAGCTTACTTCGTTCAACGTTTCCATCAGTAGTGAATTTCAATTTCAGAACCCACTTAGCCCTTGCTCTGCGGCCAGCAAGCAAATCAACTAACGTTCAAACATAATTGGATTTCATAGAGACGATCTCTTCTTCCATTGCATTCCTCCATTCCTCTTCTTGGGGACTTTCCAAAGCTTGTTTAACTGTTATTGGTTCATCAACCGAAGTCAAGGTGAATAATTCACATTTCTCGATGGGATACTTCTTAGGAGAAGTTCTCTTCCTTTGACTACGTCTAGGCTCATTATTCCCATCATGAACTACGCTCCCACTAGGAACAATGCTCCCACTAGGAACCAGGGCGTTGGTTGAACCTTCTCCTACAACTTTTCTTGGACGACCTCTTGGTCTCGTATTTCTATCTCCGAGATGAATTCCACGATCACTTGGACCAGGAACCAAGTTCGTTGTCCCACTCCCACTTTTACCAGCCGGTAGTTGAGGAATTATAGGATTCTCATCCAACGGTTCAGCAACTACATGATCAGGTTCTACATGATTCGCACCAGGAGCAACTATGATTTTTGTGGTTGGATTGACTCCTCCCACTAGATTTATTATGAAAATTCCCCCATTCCCATTTACCATATCATTTACAGTTGTTGCTCCCCCAAATTTCCCACTCGGAGTAAGTGGGACCTAATCATGCTCATCAAGTTCAAGTTCTATTAAGACTTCATTCGTTTTGATGTCACCAAGCTTAGGAAATTCATTCTCAAGTAAGGTAACATCTCTGGACTCATGTTCGACCATACCACCATTTTCTTGAGCTGCCACACATATCCCTTAGAGTTTTCGTAGTATCTTATAAAGACACTTTTCAATCCTCTAAGTCACAACTTGCCGAGTCGGCTGTCGTTTTTATGCGTGTGTTCTGCACAACCCCAAGGTCGCAGCCTGGTATGATCCATCTATTTACTAGTCCACAACTTATATGGCGTCGTGTCTACCAATTTTGTAGGAACACAGTTACTACATGAATAACAGTCAACAACACATCGCCCCAAAAGGAGATTGAAAGTTGAGCTTGCGACATCATGGTTCTAACCATGTCCAAGAGTATACGATTACCCCGCTCCGCCACACTATTCTGTTGTGGTGTATAAGGGATCGTCGTTTGACGGACAATGCCCCTTTAATTGCATAACTTATCAAACTCTTTCGAGATGTATTCTCCACCTCTGTCAGTGCGCAAGGTTTTCACCTTATGCTCCAGTTGATTCTCTACGAGATTGAGATAGATTTTAAAGAATTCAATAGCCTCGGATTTACGAGTAATCAGGTGAGTAACCCCATATCGGGTAAAGTCATCAATGAAAGTTACGAAGTAACGTTTACCAACCCTAGCGGTGAAATTCATGGGTCCAAATAAGTCAAAATGTATTAAATGCAATGGATATTCGGCTCGAAGTGCGTCCCCGAATGGTTTGCGGGTGGACTTTCCGGCTAGACAGTCCTCACAGGGGGTTTTCACCACATGAGTTGTACCAGTCAAGAGCCCTCTCTGAGCTAGTGCCTGAACTCTGTCATAACCTATATGTCACAACCGTGCATGCCATCTGGCCGCTTCAGTTTATGCTTCCTTAGATGATATTGAAAACGTTCTATTTGAATTCTCGATACCATTCAAATCCACAACAATGAGACCATGGGAAGAATTTGTTTGACCATAAAAGACATTGCCTTTATTGATTTTAACCAATAAGTTCTAAAATGATAAAGTGAAACCAATATTCATAAGAGAGGTAACATAAACAACATTTCTACGAATCTTAGGTGCAAAAAGGACACTTTCAAGAAGTAAGGTCCTGACGTTGCGCATTGGCAACTTGCAGTTCCATATTCCCTCGACTTCAAATTAGTAGTTGTTGCCTATATATATATATATATATATATATATATATATATATATATATATATATATATATATATATATATATCCTTTTAGAACCCTTTGGCAAACGTATGAACATGGCATATAACGCTCTTTCATTGGTTATGTGGTATGTTGCACCTGAATCAAGAATCCATGAAGGATTTGAGTCAGCCAACATGACACTAGAGGAAACAAAAGTTTCAATATCATATCCACTGTTGCGTACTTTGGTACACGAGTTGCTAGAACTTCCACCTTCACCTATGTGGCGAGGAATAGAGTTCCTCCCAAATATATCCGACTTTACCCGGAAATTGCCTTGTTCAGACTTGGTTGATGTTTTACAATTAACAACCCGATGTTTCTTACTCATGTTTTTCCATTTCCTTTTCTGTCCATCAGGTGGTCCTGGAAATTTAGCCATAGGTTTGGAAATTGCTAACCGAGCTTCTTCCAGCTCAATTATTTTCAGAACAGATGCAAGGTACAACAGAGAAACACTGACGGTCAATAAAGTCTTGGCGGCTCTCCAAGACTTCGGGAGGATCCCGATTATGGCCAGAATTTTGTCCTATTCTGCCATTTGACCTTCAGCCTCAAAGGGTTTAACCATATTGAGGAATTGGTATAATTTCTCAAGTACACCAATGGTATCACTTTCAGACTTTCATCTAAGGAGGCCATCAGTTGGTGCAGGTGAGATGCAATGCAGTTTCCGTATTTCAGGAATAAAGCATCCCAAATATCCTTTGTAACCAGAATATCCATGTACTGATTTTCAATGTCCGAAGACATTCATGATAGCAAAATTTCTCTTGCTCTCTTGCCATCCTGCTCACACTTGAAGTGAGTGTATGCAAGCCCTCTGGTCAGGCCTACAACTGGACAACTCATTGTTTTTTGAATGTGTTCAATCAAACCTTTATCATCTAGCAGATCATTGATGCGTTTGCACCACGAGTCATAGTTCGTCTCATTCAAAATATCTTTGGCATTGGAAGAATCCATTGATGCCAATTCAAGACTAACACATTGATAAACCATGCGATAATCAGGGAGACAATTTAAAACATTTTGAAAAGAATTGCTTACATCAGATATCAATGAGATAGGAGGCAACAAAAAATGATTCCCCAGTCATCTAACTAACCCGACCACCAGTAAACCAATGGAAGGAGGCCATGTAAAGAGTTCACACCGTCGTAGTCTTCTTTCTAATAGATCAGTCTCTTTGAAAACGGTTTAATCGCTACTTTAATCGGAACGGGGAGCTTTTACATAAACCCGATATTGGCTTTCTGAATGCCCTTTTAAAAAGTTTCGAGGATTTCTCATTCAAGCGTACATAATTCAACTACACAAGAAAATTATCGCATGCGATCACATCCTGAAACTATCATGCATACACATCATGCGTAATCACTCTACATCAATCATGCATTTTGGCGACTGAATATCGTTTTAAAATATTTGGGTCTGACTTGCAATTCATGTCATAACAGTCATTCGAACTTCTAGACATGGATCATAATCAAGATCACTCAGCACAACAAGTCTATTCTAGTACGCAACTCATTAGTTGAAAGTAGGGCTCCGCAACATGTAATATCCAGCTAGCTTGACCTAGTCAAGACGCAATTCTAACATGCATTCATATCAATATCAAATAATTGCAATTCAGCCCACAAAATGATTTAGTCATAAAATCATGCATTTTTCGAGATCCATCCCCATAGCCGAAACTAGGCATCAAGTTTAATTAAAACGTGAAACTATCATACCAGTTCGCACTGTGTAGGTAATTTTAAAATTAAAAAACATTTAGATTTTAAATTTGATTTGTCCTATTTTTAGTTGACACGAACCCGGTCTGGTTCGGTCAACCCGGTCCGATTGACCCGGTCTTACAGGTCCGGTTTGGTGATTTTGGTTTGGTTTTATCGAACCGGGTTGGGTTTGACCCGACCCATTTGCATACCTGGTCCGACCTACCAGCTCCCGACCGGTCAACAATTTGTGTCTATAATTTACCCCAGAGATCATCATTTCACCGGATTGAAAGAGGCTTTGATGTGGAGATAATTGCCTGCAGATTGCTTCTTAATCAAAGTTCCTGCTGGACCCGTCCGACAGATCGAGAACTCCCTTTCTGACGATTTTGGGCTACAAAATATAAAATTTTATGTGCTCCTTTCCGCTGCGTAATTATTTTACCTGGTATGTACACGTGTTTAATCCGTAGTACATATCCCCTAAATCCTTCATTAACCCTATAAATGCTTATAACCAGATGTTATGTTTATGATTGCCAAACCCTTGCTTTTGTGTGTGTCTGTTGTATTGACCAAAATGGACTTCAAAATGTTGTTCATGCCATTTTGGCTTTTGGCTATCAAAACTGGCCACCATAGTAGAAGGCCTTACCAATTCAATTGGTGTGCGCATGGATATATACAATCAATATGTCTGATCAGAGGATACATGTTTTCACGTTTGTAAATTCGTATAACGTACTTAGTAAAATTGCAATTGGACGTTGGGTCGTGCATTTGGCAGACCAAGCAAGTCTGACGGTTTGAACACATATGAGTCGTTATGCAATGCATAGGTTAAGGTCTAATGGGAGTCAAAGCACCCCAACAGGACTTGTAACGATGCCAGACAAAATTTAGTGCGACAGTTGGAAAATAAAACCCAAACGTCACACTTGCCGCTCCAACATCAGTCGGATTACATTCCGAATAGCCATTTCCCCCTCCTTCCCAAACATTCATACCAAATTCCTGGACATAATTTTCTTCATCTCCCCCCCCCTTGGGCTCCAAACGACTCGACCGTAGTTGTCTTCCCTGTCTTCTGTACTTCCGCTCAAGTTAGCAACATCCCTGATCGCTGTGACAGTCCTATCGCGCCATCTGCATATCTAACAGGTATGGTGTTGACATAATTTTACTTACTCCTAACAACGATCACTTTCTGTGGCCTTGTAATTAGGGAAATGTAGACTCTGTTATCGATGATTCAATTTAACTGCATCTTGTGGTAACTGTTACAGTTGGTACAAAATTTATGATTTTTCATTAAATTGGGTGCTGATTTATCATGGATGGAAGAGGTCTTAGTTTTTTTTTTTTGGCCAAAGGAAGAGGTCTTAGTTAGGAATACGGTTTTTGTTGTGGTAACAGAACATCAAAGCCATTGTCGACACATCTGGCCTTCTTTGCGAGCATTCTGTCTGCATGTGCTTGGTTTATGTTGTCAATTGTGGAACACATTTCTAGCCTTAAATTACACTGCTTGACGGGTTGCAAAAAAAAAAATGGTTGTCCTGCATAGAAACCTAAGGTTTACCGAAATTGCATGATTTTTTATTTGTACTGTATGGTTACCGATTCAGTTATGAGTTATCATATATATGATTGATTATGTTTACAAGAGTTTAATCTCCTGTCTGCTTAATTATCAGATTTGTGTTTTATTAAATCTAGTACCAGTTACCTTTGTGACTACGATAAGCAGGGAAAACAATCCCGAAACGAGCAATTGTCCTCATATGTAGTACGCTTGTCTGAAGCAGGAACAATTCACACTAGGATTGGTGCAAAATCGAATGACCCAATAGTAGTTAAGCTGCGGCCCAAACGGTATAAAACGCTTTCCGTATCGAAGAACAAAGTATATGAGACTGGAGTTGGACTAGAACTACATAGATGATATGATGAAGTTAACCCCGATGTTCATGAAACCGCAACCCGTATAGAAATGCCCCGGGTTGAACCGGAATCTGGTGGTGACCATGACCAGCCAAGGGAAAGCGTTGACACTTTCGTTCCCCGGCAGGAAGTGAACAAGGAACCAGAGCATGCAACTGGAACTCGAATGCAAGACATCCTGCCGAGCCGTGATGCGTTTGTACATATGAAGTTGGTTAGGAAGATAACCATCTCCCCCTGTCGGGTGGTGGTTGAATCTCTGTTCACTGATAAGGTGATCAGTTGGTCAACAAGAAAGATGCAGCCTCCCATATGGGAATTCTTTAGTCTTAACGAGCCGGTATATCAAACTTACGTCCGTGAATTTTAAAGGCTGCTGATAGAGAGAACAACCGCACCTACGTTTGTAATGTTCCCATAGCGCTTAATGCTGAAACACTTGGCAGCATTCTTCGTATCCCTGCAACGGGAGTCGATCTATATGAACTAGGCTAAAAAGCCATGGACATGGTTACTGACTTCTTGCATCGCGGAGTACGGGGTAACAAAAAGCTGAACCATATAGGTTGTTATCTGCAGAGAACCGTTTTCTTCACCAGATAACAACCTACATGCTTTTGCCTCGTTCGGGTTTCGACGCCACGATGTATCAATTTAACCTTCTGGCCATTAAAATCCCATAAAAGGGGAACAAATGAATATACCACGTATACTATTGACGAAGATGAGGAGGTCAATCACATGGAGACGTGCGTATTCTCCGTACGGATAGGTGTGGACGCGTGTTTTCAACCACTTCCAAGTCCCTTCTCCGACAGACGTAGATGCGGTACATATTACTCAGTATGATGGGAAGGGTTTTCGGCTAATGAGAATAGAAATGGATCTAGCCACCAAGAAACTAGTGTGGTCAAAGGGGAAAAAGATGTTGAAGAACCCAATTTCGGGTTCGACCTCGGCGACTGTGTGGGACAATCTTCAGACCATGTCCAAGACTTTGGACATGATGGAAAAACGTTTGGGTGCACTGGATAGAGCGGTCAAGGCGATTAAAACGAAGACATATCAACTGTCTCTGGCTTCTACAAACATACTGGATGAACAACCTGATGGCGAAGATGATGAGGTAGAAAACAGAGATGACGAAGATGTTGGATTATGATGACTAATCCTACAGAAACGAAACCCTAGATACGTGCATGGTAACTAACTACGCAGCGAAAGAAAGTGCACATACCTTTAACAATTTCTGTAGCCCAAGATCTTCGAGGGGAGTTCTCGATCTACCGACCGGTACCCCTTAGAGGATCCTGTTAGAGAAGCCCTACGCGGTTTGATCTTCACAGCAAAGCCTCATTCGATTCTCGCGGGATGGATCTTACTTGGAGTAAATTTCTTGTCGCAATTTAGGCATCTCCTATGGGTGTGTTTCGACCGAACTAGAGAGAGACTAGGGGAGGGTTTTAATCTCAACACTTGGGAAGAGAGAATGAGCACTTAATAAGTCACCCCTAGTCCTCTATATATAGGAGTGGAGGTGGGAAAATCTCACCTCCTTACTCCTTATGTTCGGCGCCGACCTAGTGTGGGTGGGAGGCCCAATTTTGGGCCTCCCATGTTACATGGGATTTAGGCCTAGCCAAAATACCCTAATGTGACCCATACCTAATTACTTAGGTTAATGGTCCCTAATTAATGGGCTACCAATTACGGCGGCCCATAACCCTAAATGCTAACAGCTCACACTCGCCGGAATGAGAGGGTGTCTATTAATATGTTGTCGTCCAACACATCCGCATTTGGTCTTCGATCCAATCCCTGCTTCGAATAGTTCATACGAGGTTTGCCGTGCAGCCGGCGGACACGACAGGCATCGTGCTACTCATCTGTTAGAGTATTGTAGTGCCCGCAGAACGTTCATTCTCATGTCTAATCAACCAATTAAAAAATAAAGTGTCGCGTTGTATCCTAGGTCAACTGCAAATTTTCCAATTGCCGAGCTCCCACTTTAGGATACTTCTCTATAGCATCCGTACAAGTATGCACAACCTTTCAACTAATGTCAGGTTGGTGGCCACCTAGTGAATACAAGAGTCGAAAAATTTCAGGTGTACTTGACCATCCCCATCGCTCATACCCTTAATCAAACCCAACCGGTTTTCAAGACGTGGTCACTAGGCCTTTTTGTTCGGAACTGCGCTTACACGCCAGGAAGCGAACATTGAGCCTGGCCTTAGGTATGAGTTATGAGTCCATGAGGATACTTTGGATGCTCCTTCATATAGCATCCGGGATCAATCACACGCTCTAGGTGAAGAAGGTTGTGCCCGTACGAAACTCGTGGATTCTATCTAGTACAACCGAGCATAACCCCGTGGTCGAACATGGCACGCGTAGTATGAAGCACGCGTCGATAGCATAACCTGAGTTTAGTTAGGAAGTTTAGAAAATGTCTTATGCTATCGAAGATTCGTCATCTGGCCCAGAATGTGATTTTATTACGAACGTGGTTCGTAACGGCGATCTGCAGGACTTTGATCATTGTCGTGTTACTCCAAAACCAAATGATCGTTCTGCTTAACCCGGTTTGCCACCGTGGTTCTTAGCCAGTCTCGACTTAATAGAGAATCCCTTCTCCGTCAAGACGACCGAGCCTGTGTGACGAGACTTGGTTCACATTCGACATTATTTTATTGTGGAGGTTGGGCCTCCTATGACTAGTTTATAGACCGTGAAATTCCTGTGAATATTTAAACATTATGACGTCGTAATAATCATAAACTCAAACTGCAATTTATTTTCATTATATTTCAAAAAGTGTCATCACGATACTGTCTACTTAAACCCTACGCAGTCCCAGCATTTTAACATGCTTTTCGAAGACGTCCCTGCATAGTGGTTTAGTCAATTGTCCTCAACCATATTCTTAGCAAAATTATTAAATTTTATGTCAATGTGTTTTGTCATGTTATGGTACTTTGGGTTCTTAACTGCTGCAATTCGTGTCGTGTCGTGTGAATTCATGTCGTGTTGCCACTGACATGCGTGTTTATTCGTGTCGTGTCAAAACGTGTTCAACCTATTTTCGTGTCGTATTGTACTCGTGTCATCAAATTATCGTGTCGTGTTCGTGTAACATCGTGTTAGAAAAATCAATGGTAGAAATATTTCTTAATTTGCCCAAACTTTTACAAAAGTTATGAAATGGTCCAAATTCAACTAACATGGTATTTGACAAATAAATTCAATTTAATTAAAAACATATCTAGTTGAAAACATATCTACATCTTGATATAGCTATTTATATATATATTTTTATCGATTTTTTTTCTAAATATAATATATATATATATATATACATAGAGAAATAATAAATTTATATACATAATGACTCTTATTTTTTTATTAGAATATAATTCATATATTTTTAATTTTAAGGACTTAGTTGTAATATAGATAAAATGATTGGGTTTATACGTAAATATTAAATTTCAATAACCGTGTCTATTCGTGCCTATCTGTGCACATGCAGCTCGAGCTACACAGACATGCTTAATAGTCGTGTTTATTCGTGTTATAGAGTTGTTTAGACACGAGAAATTTCGTTTCGTGTCTGGATGTGAGAAAAACACCTATGTTACAGCTCGTATTTTTCGTGTCGTGTCAGAAATTGCCACCCCTAAGAGTATACCTTCACATGTTACTCCTGTCCTCGACGCCAAGCAATGCATTTATGAGCCTTTTAAGCCAGACCGCTTCTTGTGCGTTCTTAGAGAGGGCCACGAATTCGGATTCCATAGTAGACAGTGCGACACATGTTTGCTTCCTTCTCATCCATGAAATGACGACATTAGCAAGGATGACTACTCCTCTTGAAGTGGACTTACGATCATCCAGATCGCCACAATGGTCGGCGTCACTATATCCTAACAATTCGAGTCTTTCACCCTCATAGCACAGAGCGTATTCGGCCGTACCTTTCAGGTATCGAATTATCCGTTTCTCAGCTTTTAGGTGTTGAGTGCCAGGATCTGATTGGAATCGTGCTACTAGGCCAACAGTGTAACAGATGTCTGGTCGAGTGCATTGCATGGCATACATTAAGCTGCCAACCATACTTAAGTATTCTGCACTCTCCATCTGTTTACGCTCCACCAGGTTTTTCGGGCTATCACGCTTCGAAAGCGCGCACCCGAGCGCAACCTGTGTATTCACGAGCTTGGCATCCTGTAGTCGGAACCTTTTCAACAATTTGTTGACATAGGCTTCCTGAGATAGACATAGTTTACGAGCAGCCCTATTTCTAGAAATCTTAACGCATAGGATGTACGTGGCTTCTTCCATGTCTTTCATCTCAAAGACAGATGCTAGCCAGGACTTTGATTTATTCATAAAACTTACGTCATTTGCGGCAATCAGTATGTCATCAACATATAATGTCAAGATGACGTACTTAGACTTGGAAGTCTTCGTGTACACGCACGGATCCTCGTGAAGATTCACGAATCTGTTTCCAATGATTTTCTCATGGAATCTGCGGTACAATTGTCGGGATAATTGTTTAAGACCGAAAATAGATTTTTGGAGTTTACAAACTTTACGTTCGTTTCCAGGGGTAATGAAACCCTCCGGCTGTTCCATATAGATGTCTTCCTCCAGGTTGCCATGGAGGAATGCAGTCTTAACATCCATTTGGTGCAGCTCCAGATCGAGGATTGCAACCAAAGCCAATATGGCCGGTACTGTGGTGTAACGCACAGTAGGTGAGTAAGTCTCGTCAAAGTCTACTCTATGGAGTTGGGTATATCCTCTCGCGACAAGTCGAGCTTTGTACCGCTCGACAGCTCCATCAGTAGTGAGTTCAAATTTAAGAACCCACTTGGCACCTATCGCTATGCGGTTAGCAGGAAAATCAATTAAAGACCAAACAGAATTAGCTTTCATAGAGGCGATTTCATCTTCCATTGCTTTCCTCCATTCTTTCGCTTGAGGTCCTTCAATAGCTTGTTTAACCGTTACCGGCTCATCAACTGAAGTAAGAGTGAATAACTCGCCTCTTTCGATGGGATACTTCTTGGGAGAAGTTCGTTGCCTTAGACTTCGTCTAGACTTGTTTGTCCCATCTTGAGATTGAACTTCACTCCCACTGGGAATAATGCTCGTTATCGGTGCAGTACTCCCACTGGGAACAAGGGCGCTGCTTGAACTTTCACCAACAACTTTTCTTGGACAACTTCTCCGTCTCGGAATTCCACCTCTGAGATTAATTCCACGGTTATTATGACCGGAAATCAGGTTAGTCGTACCAGTCGTACTTGTTACAGTAGGTAGTTGTGGTAAAATCGGATTTTCATCTATGGGTTCGGTAGCATGATCAGGTCCGACTTGATTCGCATCTGCAGCAACAGTGATCATTGAGGTTGGATTGACTACTCCCACTGGATTTACTATAAAATGTCTCCATCTTCATTTACCATATCGTTCACTTGTGTTGCTGCCTCAATTCTCCCACTCGAATTGAGTGGGACCTGATCGTCATCTAGTTCAATCAAAACATCGTTCGTTGATTTCAAAGAAACTTTGGAAAGTCAACTCAATAATGTAATTTCTCATGTTCGACCCCGTCACCAATCTCCCTAAGCTATTACACACATGTATGTTTTAGAGATACTTTTTAGTAGCACATTTGGTATTATGTGTGTCTTAGTAACAATAATGTCACTATTTTGGTAAGATTCAACTCATTACCAATAGCTTGTTTTGTGTCGTGTAACCAATTGTAAATTAATTAGGTTCACCACATGACTTGTAAATAATCCAATAACTCACCTTATGTAAGGGATGATATGTCAGATTATGGGGAGTAATCACTACGGAAACTTCAACAGGGTATGTGCTAGTAATATCAATTACGCAGCGGAAAGTTTACACATACCTCAAGAGTAACCTAGTCCAAGATCATTGCTCGAGGGAGTTCGCGATCCTCCGGTCGGAACCCGTAGAAGTCCTTGTGAAAGAAACCCTACGTGGTATAAGCTCCACAACAAAGCCTCAGATCAATTCTTGGCATAGGGACAGATCTCTGGAGAGTTTGCTCGAAAGAAATTTGGCACACCTTCGGTGAGGTACTTGGTGCGGCCGAACCTAAAGTGTGGGGATGAGGGTTTTTGTCTCTAAAACTCTCTTGTGAGGGAATTATGATTAACCCTAAAATTTCCCTAACACCTCTTATTTATAGGAGGAGTAAAGTGGACAAAAGTCCACTTTACCCCAACACAAATATTCGGCCGGCCTATGTATTTGGGGAGGCCCAATTTTGGGCCTCCCATGTCAATTGGGATTTGGGTATAGTCCAATTACCCTAATTTGACATTTACACAAGTTCATTAGGTAAACTATACATATTATGAGCTACCAATTACGGCGCCCATCACCATATGCTTATAGCTCCCAATCGCCGGAATGGGAGGGTGCCTGTTAATGTATTGTTGTCCAAATCCGCATCAACATTTCTCCCATTTGATCTGCTCCATGCTTCCGAATAGTTCATACGAGGTTCGCCGTGCGACCGGCGGATACGACGGGCATCGTGCTACTCATCTGTTAGGAGTATTGTATCGCCCGCGGAACGTTGATTCGCTTTTCTCTAATCAACCTGTTGTAAACAACATTTATATATTGTACCGTGTTGTATCCTAGGTCAACTGATAATTCTCCATTTGCCTAGTTTCCACATAGGAACACTTCTCCAAGGCATCTGTACAAGTATTCACAACCTTCAACTAATATCCGGCTAGTGGCCACCCTAGTGAATACAAGAATCGGTGAATTACAAGACCTAACCGGTTTCCAAGACGTGGTCACTGGGCCTTTTTGTTCAGCACTACGCTCGTACGCCGGGAAGCGAGCATTGAGCCTGACCTTAGGTATGAGTTCTGAGTCCATGAGGATACTTCGGGTGCCTCTTAATAAGGATCCCGGGATCAATCACACTCTCGAGGGGAAGAAGTTTGCGCCCGCCAGAATCACGAGGATTCCTTCCTAGCAAAACCGAGTTGTGACCCCGTGGTCGGACGTGGCACACGTAGTATGAAGCACGCGTTGATAGCATACCTGAACCTTTTAGGTTGACATGAAAGGGATATATCTAGCTATCACAGATTCTCATATGGCCCAAAATGTGGTTAAATAACGAACTAAGTTCATCACGGCGATATGCGAATCGAAGATCACGTCGAGTTACTTCGAAACTAGATAATCGTCTCGCTTAATCAGGTTTATCCCCTGACTCTTAGCCAGTCTTGTTTGGTGGAGGCCTCCCTCCACTACAAGACGACCGTACCTGTGTGACTAGTTAAGGCTCACATTCGACATAGTTTGGCAGAGGATTGCGTCCTCCTACGACTTAGTTTATAGACCGTAAATCTTATGTAATCAAAACATTATGACGTCGATTGATTATAAACTCGGTTGCAATTCTTTCGGTTACAAAATGTAACTTTATAATATCAAAATGTTATCACATATACATGCCATTTCTAAACCCTACGCAATCCAAGCAGTTTTATATGCTTTTCGAATATCTCCCTGCGTGGTGTCTTAGTTAATGGGTCCGCAATCATACTATCAGTGGACAAGTATTCCATAGTGATTATATTGTCTTCTACCATAGAGTTAGCATAAAAATATTTCACATCAATGTGTTTGGTCCTACTATGGTACTTCGGATTCTTAACTGCCGCAATGGATGCCTGACTGTCAGAGAACACCTTCACAGGTTTACTCTCGACGTCACCATTAAGCAGCGCAGTAAGAAGCCTTTTCAGCCAGACTGCTTCCTGTGCATTCTTAGAGAGAGCTACGAATTCTGATTCCATCGTTGACAGCGCGACGCAGGTTTACTTCTTGCTCGTCCATGAAATGGCGGCTTTAGCAAGGAGGAACACTCCCCCTGTGGTGGACTTACGATCATCCGGATCGCCACCATGGTCGGCGTCACTGTAACCGGTCAATTCTAACTTCCCGCCCTCATAGCACAGAGCATAGTCAGCAGTACCTTTCAGATAACGAATTATTCGTTTTACAGCCTTTAAATGTTGATAGCCAGGATCTGATTGGAAACGTGCTACTAGGCCCACGGCATAACAGATATCCGGAATGGTGCATTACATGGCGTACATCAAACTACCAACCATGCTTAAATATTCTGCACCCTTCATCTGTTCGTGCTCTGCCAGGTTCTTGGGGCCGTCACGTTTTGACAGTGCGCACCCAAATACCACCGGCGTATCCATGGATTTGGCATCCTGTAATTTGAACCTTTTCAACAGCTTGTTGATATAGGCTTCTTGAGACAGGCACGATTTCCGGGTAGCCCGATCTCTAGCAATTTTAATGCCTAAGATATACGTGGCATCTCCCATGTCTTTCATCTCAAATACAGATGCTAACCAGTACTTTGACTTATTGATGAAACTCATGTCGTTTGCAGCAATGAGTATGTCGTCCACGTATAAGGTTAAGATGACATACTTGGACCTGGAGGTCTTATAATACACGCATGGATCATCGTGAAGATTCACGAATCCGTTTCCTACGATTTCCTCGTGGAATCTGCGGTACCATTGTCGAGACGACTGTTTAAGACCGTAAATGGACCTTTGGATTTTACAAACTTTACGTTCGTTACCAGGAGTAATGAAACCCTCTGGTTGCTCCATGTAGATCTCTTCCTCCAGGTTTCCGTGGAGGAATGCGGTCTTAACATCCATTTGGTGCAGCTCGAGATCGAGACTTGCGACCAAGGCCAGAATGGCCCGTACTGTGGTGTAACACACAGTTGGTGAGTATGTTTCGTCAAAATCCACTCTGTGATGTTGGGTATATCCTTTCGCAACAAGTCGAGCTTTGTAGCGCTCGACCTTTCCATCGGCGGTGGGTTTCAATTTGAGAACCCACTTGACTCCTATGGCCCTGCGTCCATCAGGTAAATCAACTAAAGAGCATACTGAATTGGCTTTCAATGACGAGATCTCCTCCTCCATTGCATTCCTCCATTCATTTGCTTGAGGTCCTTCCAACGCTTCTTGAACCATTACAGGTTTGTCAATAGATGTTAGAGTGAAGATTTCTCATCTCTCGATGGGAAACTTCTTAGGAGAAGTTTTATGCCTTTGACTATATCTAGGCTCATTGTTCCCATCTTGAGTCTGAACAATACTCCCACTTGGAAAAATGCTTCTGATCGGAGCATCACTCCCACTAGGAATAAGTGCAGTGCTCGAACCTTCTCCTACAACCTTCCTTGGTCGACCTCTTGGTCTCGGGATTCTATCTCCGAGATTAATTCCTTGATCACTAGGACTTGGAACCAAGTTGGTCAGTATACTCCCACTGGAAACAATGGCAGTATCGGCGGTTGTGGTATTGGTCCGGTAACATGATTATCAGGTTCAACTTGATTCGTCCCTGCAGCAACAGTGATTGTGGTAGGGTTTATTCCTCCCACTGGATTTACTATGAAAATTTTCCCATTCTCATTTACCATGTCATTCACTTGAGTTGCTGGTTCAAATCTCCCACTCGAAGTAAGTGGGACCTGATCATCAATGTTATCCTGCTCCAGTTCAGTCAATACTTCATCTGTTTTAATCTCTCCAAGCGTTGGAAATTCGTCCTCAAGAAAAGTTACGTCTCTAGTTTCATGTTCGACCACGCCACCATTATCTTGAGCTGACACGAATACGTAATCCTTAGAGTTCTCTTAATACCTAATAAAGATACTATTTAGTCCTCTGGGTCACAACTTTCCGAAACGGCTATCAGTCGTATGTGTATAGGCGCTGCAACCCTAATGTCGCAGTCTAGTGAGATCTAATTCTCTTTCATGCCACAGCTAATAAGGCTTTGTGTCTACCGCTTTGGTTGGTACAAGATTTACTATATGAGTGGCAGTCAATAACGCATCACTCCAATAGGAGATAGGTAACTGTGCCTGCGACATCATGGTTCTGACCATGTCCAGGAGAGTTCGATTACGACGTTCAGCCACACCATTCTGTTGTGGTGTGTTGGGGATTGTTGTTTGACGGGATATCCCTCTTTCTTTGCAAAACTTATCTCATTAGAGAGATATTCTCCACCTATATCAGTACGTAGGCTTTTCACCTTACGCTCTTGTTGATTCTCTACGAGGTTTAGAAAGTTTTTAAAGCAATCTATTGCATCGGATTTACGAGTAATCAAATGAGTAAACCCATAACGGGTAAAGTCGTCAATGAAAGTTACCAAGTATCGTTTTCCATTCCTAGCGGTTACACTCATTGGTCCACAGACGTCGGAGTGAATCAACTGCAACGGATACTCGGCTCGTTGAGCTTCTCCAAATGGTTTGCAGGTGGACTTTCCAGCTAGACAATCATGGCAAGTGAGTTTAGTCACTTTGCTGATACCAGGCAAAAGCTCTCTTCGGGCTGATGAATGGACCCTGTCGTAGCTTATCTGTCCTAGCCTTGCATGCCATCCAGTTGCGTCAATCTCTGCTTCCCTGGAGGACAATGCATACATTCTATTCGTGTATATGCTACCATTCAGATCCATGATAAAGAGGCCATAAGAGGAATAGGCATGACCGAATAAGAGATTTCCTTTATTAATACGAACAAAGTTCTTCTCAAATGATAAAATGTAATTATTATTCAAGAGAGCGGAAACATAAACAACATTTCTACGGATTCTATGAGCAAAAAGGACATTTTCAAGTAGTATTGTCCTGCCTTTGTTCATAGACAATTTGCAGTTCCCTACTCTTATGACTTCAACTTGTGAGTTATCGCCAATGTACATCCTCTTAGAATCCTTTGGCAATCGTCTAAACTTGTCGAACAGTCCATTGTCATTAGCTATGCGGTCCGTCGCACCTGAGTCAAGAATCCAAGAAGGATTTGAGTCAGTTAACATGACTGTAGAGAAAACAAGAGCTTCTTTTACATAACCAACGTCGCATACCTTTTCAGGTTGCGATTTGCTGGACCCTGTACCTTCTCCTATTCGGCGTAGACTAGAGTTCCCGCGGACTATCTCCGATTTTAGGCGGAGATTGCCAGGTTTAGGCTTTGTCAACATTTTACCGTCGACTGCTTGTTGTTTCTTTCCTTTGTTCATCCTTTTCCTCTTCCCTTGTCAGCTTGTCCCGGTGCTGGTTTCATTCAAGCCTGTTCCGTCTCGATGAATTTCAGTACCGATGCAAAATCCAATACATAACCACTAGCGGTCAATAAAGCATTGGCTGCTCTCCAAGACTTCGGGAGGGCCCGATGATGGCCTAAATTTTATCTCTTTCACCCACCTGACCTTCTTCCTCCAGTGGTTTCAAAGCGCTAAGGATATCATATACCTTTTCCAGTACACTCTTGTTGTAGCTATTAAAGATTTCTTCCAAGGCAGGTATGAGTGGGTGCAGGATTGTTGCCATGCCGTTTCCGTATCTCAGGAAGATGGCATCGCAAATGTCATTTGTAATCGGAACATTCTCATACTCATCATGGAATTCCTGAGACATCTCAGACAGCAGAATCTCCTTTGCTCTTTTGTCATCTTGCTCCCATTTAAAATGGGCATATTCTAGATCCTTGGTTAGACCAACTTATGGGTAGCTCATGGATTTATGAATGTGACCAAGCATGTCATTATCCTCCAATAGTGCACTGACACGCTTGCTCCACGAGTCATAGTTTGTCTCAGTCAAAAGCTCATTAGCACAAGATGTTGTCATCTATGCTGTAATTCGTTACTAAACACGATGACAATCATGCACAATCAGGGAGACAAGAACATTTTGAGAAAGAATTGCATACATCAAATACCTATTAAGATGGAATCTGACAAATAATGATTCCTCAGTCATCTAAACCAACCAACCACTAGTAAACCAATGAAAGATGGCTGTGAAAGAGTTCACACTATCGACGTCTTCTATTTAATAGATCAGTCTCTTAACACGATCTTGACTTTCCCAATGCCCTTTTTGTTTTGGAAAATCATTCCGATGAATTCACTCACGCATACAAATTCTAGTATCCATGTAAATTATCATATGCCAGTAACATTCATCATACCACACACACATGCTTACGCGTCATGCGTCTAATGTTCCGAGGAACTCATGCTTGCATTCATAATTCTACTTAGAAGTAAATCGTCAAATGCAACTACATCCTCAACATTCTAGCATACATGTCAAACATGAAACATTCACATCAATCATACATATTTGGCGACTGGTTTTCGGTTTTAAAATAATTTTAAACATTAGGGGCTGATTTGCAATTCATACTTATACTCAATCACGCAAGCTTCTAGACACGAATCCTAGGCATTTACAACCATCACAGCATGTCTATCCTAGTGCGCATTCCATATATTTAACTAGGGCTCCGCCCACAACATGCAATATCCAACTAGCTTGACTTAGTCAAGACAACAGTTCTAATCATGCATAAATATATATATTGAATAATAAACAATTGCAATTCAGCCCTCTAATTAATCCAGTCCCAAAAACATGTATCTGCGAGATCTATCCCCATAATCGAAACAAGGCATAAATGTTAGCAACCCTATGAGCACTGTGTAGTCCATTTCGAGGTTAAAAATATTTGGATTTTAAAACTTGAACTCCCTATTTTAATTGACTTGAATTCGGTTTGGAAAACATTGTTCGGTTCAGCCAATTTCAGTCTGTTTTGGTCCGGTTTGGTTTAGAAAATCCTATTCGGACCGGAAAAATCCAGTTCGGTTCGGTCCTATTTTTAATTTTAAAATCTGGTTCGGTCCGAATCGGTCCAAGAAAATAGGGTTCGGTTCAGTTCTACACTCAAAACTGGTTTGGTTAGATCCACTTAATTACCCCGGTCCGACCTGACCCGAATAGGTCGAATCGATTGAGAAAATCCAGTTCGGTTTTATTTCGTCCCGGTTTAACATATTGGACTGGCCCAATAATTAAAATTTAAAAGGTTGGGCCGAAATGCTTACTTGTGGCCCAAGTAGGGTTTTAAAGTCCAAAAATATTTAAGTTGACCACCAAGTAACATTAATTATATAAAATAATTTTCAATATTATAATATATATATATATATATATATATATATATATTTCGGACCAAAAACAAACATATATATATTTATTGCTAAGATTCTATCTATAATTAAATCAATCAACAATATATATGCAAAATTCGGTTCAATATATAATAAATATATATTTATTTATTTATTTTCAATATCTTAAATAGGGTAACAAATATACTGACAATATATTTTCTCAATCTTTTAGGTAACTAAATCTATCAATAATATCTATAACCCTATTTAAACATTTAGATATATTGATAGTGATATATATTTCTATATATTAATGTGAATCTATCTTAATGTTCTCAATTATAGATATATTGTTACCTATTTTAAAAATTAAAATATGGTAAAAAATATAATTTCAAATCTGGCCGAAATTTTATCCTTGGTGACTGTTGCGTCCGGGACGACTGAGGTCACGAGGACGCGTCTGAGGTTGTGCGGGTGTGACCCTTCCGACGGAGGTTGTGACCCGGCAAGGTGGTGACCCGGCAAGGCTGTGACCCGGTGAGGTTGTGACCCGGCAAGGTTGTGACCCGGCAAGGCTGTGACCCGGTGATTCTGCGTCTCGAGCGTCGGATCCTGCGCAAAGGACCAATGCTAGCACGGAGAGGGGGGGTGGTGCTAGCGGAGCCCTCTCCGATGCCTAAGTTACTATAGTGGCAAAAGGGTAATTTCTAGAGAGAGAGAATTCTAGAGAGAAGTCAGAGCTCAAAATACCAAAGTTGGGCAAAATGAGAGAGTGAGTGAAAATGGGTGGCCAAGGCCTCCTATTTATAGGCTTCCTTGAGACCGGACCCGGTTTTAGAGCGGTTCGACGACGGTTCAAGGAGACAAACGGGAACCGTCGTCCACATTGGTAATGCATGAACTTGACTTCTCTACACGTAACGGCGATCGCGGACACGGTAATCGCGGATACGACAATCGCGCAATACCCGTGGCGGAACCCGGACCTCGTCGAAATTGGGCAATTCGGCGAGGTCCGGATTGCCGTGCGATCCGGACCTCCGGATTGCGCAACCTGGAGGTCCGGATTGCATGCAATCCGGAGGTCCGGATTGCACCGCAATCCGGATGTCCGGTCCGGTCACGCGTAAATGCGTTTCCGGACCGTTTTTGTCCCTTGGGAGACGTTTTCCGGGACGAGATGTAATTTTTTACGTGTTTGCGAGGCCCGAAGCGTAAATACGAACCCGAATTGGACATTTATCCATCACTTGCCCCCGAGTCAAGAAACGGTTTAGAACCTTTCTTGACTCTATTTTAAGTTAGGATACTTGTCCAATTTGAGCCTGATGCTAACCTTTTGATTTTGATCGTTAGTCGGGTGCAGACATCTCGATTCCGTCCGTCGCTTGATTTTTCGGCCGAACGATTTTATTTCCTGTCACTATGGTTAGTGCGATGGGAAATATATATGTGCGAATATGATTACTGTCGGGGACATGAGCAAATGGTAATGCACTTATGCAAGAATGTGTCTATCAACATGTATGCATGAATAAAGAACGTGGCAAGATCGTAATTACGTAGTACAAGAAAATAGAAATCATATGTTTCTAAAATGACTAAGTGATTACCGAATCTTGGATTATGTGATTGCAACATATGTACATAATGATTGGCTTGACACGTGCGATGATGTTGATGCGCGTGTTGACGTTGATACTCGCGTTGATGTTGATGGTTGGGCGTCAGGAAGAGATTATTGGTTATTTCCTGCAAGCATGTTAAAACACTTAGGAAATATTTGTGCGATATCTAATGTTTGTTACCATAGATGTCGTCGTATGAGCTTTGACGATGTGCGTCGTTGGTATGCTTAGGGGGCATAGCCACTCGTTGTATGCAATACATCTTTGTTGACGTGCATGTGCGTATGTGAAAATACTTAGAGAATATTCTCCCCTTGTTGACATGCCCCCTCGTTGACGTGCACGTACGTACATGGGAATACTTAGAAAAATATTTTTTCTTCGTCGACATGCAACCTTGTCGACATGTATGTACGTACATGGAAACACTTAGAAAATATTTTCCTCTCGTCGACGTGCACCCTCGTCGACATGTATGTACGTACATGGAAATACTTAGAAAATATTTTCCTCTCGTCGACGTGCACCCTCGTCGACATGTATGTACGTACATGGAAATACTTAGAAAATATTTTCCTCTCGTCGACGTGCACCCTCGTCGACATGTATGTACGTACATGGAAACACTTAGAAAATATTTTCTTCTCGTCGACATGCAACTTTGTCGACATGTATGTACGTACATGGAAATACTTAGAAAATATTTTCCTCTCGTCGACGTGCACCCTCGTCGACATGTATGTACGTACATGGAAATACTTAGAAAATATTTTCCTCTCGTCGACGTGCACCCTCGTCGACATGTATGTACGTACATGGAAACACTTAGAAAATATTTTCTTCTCGTCGACATGCAACTTTGTCGACATGTATGTACGTACATGGAAATACTTAGAAAATATTTTCCTCTCGTCGACGTGCACCCTCGTCGACATGTATGTACGTACATGGAAATACTTAGAAAATATTTTCCTCTCGTCGACGTGCACCCTCGTCGACATGTATGTACGTACATGGAAACACTTAGAAAATATTTTCTTCTCGTCGACGTGCAACTTTGTCGACATGTATGTACGTACATGGAAATACTTAGAAAATATTTTCCTCTCGTCGACGTGCACCCTCGTCGACATGTATGTACGTACATGGAAATACTTAGAAAATATTTTCTTCTCGTCGACGTGCACCCTCGTCGACATGTATGTACGAGTGTTGGTGCGTGCTTGTGCACTGACTGTATTGTTGATAGCACTTTCCAAGATATTAGATCTTGTTGATTTTCCCCGTTATTGCCAGCTGCAGTTTTTGTACTTAGCACAATTCTTGAAAGATCCGACGCAGGGGCGTGTTCCTCGAGCGATTCTTGGTTCTTTATGCTGAGCATGACCGTGTTAACTCTTTCTTGTGATAAGAGAAATAGAGCTGAGGGTTGTGAAGTGGTGTCTTCTGCCCCCCGGTCGAGGGACCGGCCCAAGGAGGAGCGTTACTCCTACTGGGGTAAGTGTTTGTTGATAATTCTTTGTTCATGCTTTTGCTTGCATGACATTTCGTCACCTGGACATTGTTAAGTGCTGTGGTCGCCCCTCTTGGCTAGACTCCAAGGCATGGCAGGATGGGTAGAGCATAGGATGTTGTGACTTGCACATTATAGATTTTGTTTGGAGAAGACGGTGGCAACTTCTGCTTGTCCCGCCGAGTCTTGTTAGAGATGATGGCATTTTCCATTTGTGCCATTTTTTGGATATGTTGAACTCATCTCTGAGTCTGTTTGCCCCCCGGCTTCCTCACTTCCTGATTAATAATTTGAGATGTTCCCCTGATTGTCTGCCTGATGCATTGTGCATATTATCCTTCTTTCCTGACAGTGTGTATCAACCCGCGTTGGGGAAGCATACATAAAAACATCATTTGAGAGATGTTATCTTGGCAAAGCAAGATACTAGTTTATACCGTCTCTTAGTTCCACTCTAAGGCGACGTTGTACAAGACTCGACTTGTAAGTTTTATGAGTTTTATACAGGGTACGCACCTGACAGCGTGTATCAACCCGCGTTGGGGAAGCATACATAAAAACATCATTTGAGAGATGTTATCTTGGCAAAGCAAGATACTAGTTTATACCGTCTCTTAGTTCCACTCTAAGGCGACGTTGTACAAGACTCGACTTGTAAGTTTTATGAGTTTTATACAGGGTACGCACCTGACAGCGTGTATCAACCCGCGTTGGGGAAGCATACATAAAAACATTTAAGTTTTTTGAAGAAGCATTTTGTGAAACTTTAAAAGGCTTGTTGATAAAATATTTGAGAAAATATTTTGGCATTGAATGTGATACATCCAAAAGACCATGTTGATGAAACATTTAATACACAAAATTTTTGATAAAATTTTTGGCAAAATTTTTGGTAAAATGTTTGAAAAAATATTTGTGATACATGATTCCTGCGTCCAGGAACCATGTAACACTTTTTTGAGAGTATGAATTGTGATGCATGCTTTCTGCGTCCAGGAACCATGCAACACGGTTTGAAAACCTATAGTACGGAATTGTCGTCTTTGCCAGAGGACTTTTGCCGTATAAATCGAATTCTGGCCAGGAATTCGTAGTGTCGTCTAGATAGAGGACACTGAAGAATGAACCCTTGGAGTCCGGAGTGTCGTCTTGGCAGAGGACACCCATTTCAAATAATGAACCCTTGGAGTCCAGAGTGCCGTCTAAACAGAGGACGCCCATTTCGAAGAATGAACCCTTGGAGTCCGGAGTGCCGTCTAAACAGAGGACGCCCATTTCGAAGAATGAACCCTTGGAGTCCGGAGTGCCGTCTAAACAGAGGACGCCCATTTCAAAGAATGAACCCTTGGAGTCCGGAGTGTCGTCTAAACAGAGGATACCCATTTCAAAGAATGAACCCTTGGAGTCCGGAGTGCCGTCTAAACAGAGGACGCCCATAGCTTAAAGGGTGATCAGCCCAGTATGCCCATCCTGTTCTGGATCCAGGGAATGGCTTATGAACATGAGGATTTGCCCCTTAACATGTTATTTTGATAATAGGCCTTGGCGTTATTCCAAGATATTGCATGTAGTTGACGCCTTGAATAGTCGTCGTTTTAATAATAGGTCTTGGTGTTAATCCGAGACATTGCTTGTAGTTGACGTCCTGAATAGTCGTCGTTTTAATAATAGGTCCGCAAGTTGTTATTGCGGTGCATAAGTTGGTTGTACACATAGCTTGATGGCTTTGTGTTGTCGGCACCATAAACCCCTCCTTGCACACAATGCTTAGCTTGTATCGTTGGAGTAGATTTTTGTGCATAGGTTACTACTTGGCATCATTCCTGAGTAATAATCGTAGTGTAATATGTACCTACGAGTAGAGTTGCTTTTGTTAGATAGACGCGATTTTTATAAGTTCGCCAAAGTATCATGAAATTTTCTTTTTAGTCATGTATATAATAAATGAAGTAAAGGAATTTGATACGAGGATTCCTTGTTTGTGTAAGAAACTTCCCTGTTTTTGGTTCCATGATGACGTCTTGATGTAGTTGTCAATATGAATATGTTGTTGTTGATAAGCGTTGTCACAACGCGTAATAGATTTTGCTTGCACATGGCATAGTTTCTTGGATTATTGAAGTAGATAATATGCGCGTAGTTTTGTTGCTTCGCGTTTAATCCAAAAGACAGCGTGCAAGAGATAAGTATGTACCTACAAACGTAGATTGACTTTATTAGATACTTGCGTGTATTTACATTGATTATACTAGAGGTAGTAGGAATGCGCAAAGTAATCTAGAAAAGAGTTGTTTCTCCCATTTCGTCATGGCTGGCTTGATGATGATGTCGCGTAGTTGGTTGCACCAAATCGCCTTAGTACACCCAGCCTGATGCACTCTTCGATTTCCCAGTTTAATGGTGGACACTTGTTTGTGTTGTGCCCCCAAGTTTTATGGTACTTGCACCATTCTTTGATGTCGTTGCCCAAGAAAGCTGTCTCCGAGGCAAGCGGACTTGGGAGCTTGTTCTCTAGTAGGTTGACGTAAATGTCTTCTGCCACCGTGTTTAGCGGTGTGAAGATGTTGTTGATACCAAAGCTTGCGCCTTCCTGATTGTTCGTTTCTGCTCGAACACCTTTGTCCCAACTGAGGGGTGTACCCCTCCTCAGTTCTTGCTCACAAGAGATTGCTGTCTCAAGCTTTTCCTTTAAATCCGCCATGGTCCTTGTTGTTTGCCATCCGTGAGTTCGTCCAAAGAAAAGGAAAGATCTGGCGTTCATATTTGCATAGAACACGCTTATCACATCTTCTCTTGATGCTTTCGCGTTTGAGGCATTGGAAGCGAACTTGGTGAAGTACTCTGAGATTGGCTCGTTTTCCCCCTGCTGAACGAGCCAAATCTGTTGCCATGGTGATAACTGGATGTTTTCTTGCGGTTTCCAGATTGTAATGGCTTGTTCTACTGGCTGCTTCTTTCTTTCATCAACTACCTTCTGCCTTTTGAAGGAATTTACCATGGCCACATGGTACTGGTTCTTTGCTCTCAAGGCATTGACGTAACAACGCCTTGCGGTTATCTGATCACCCAGCACTTCTCCAATCCCATGCTCTGTCGGGAACTTCATCTTTTGGTGGACGGTGGAGGGCACGATTACATAAGGATTGATCGTTGTTCGTCCCAAGATTCCGTTGTAGGCTCCAAGGGATTCTACAACGACAAAAGTGACGTTGATATGCAATGCTTTCCACCCCTGGCCAAGGATGACCGGAAGTGTGATTGTGCCCAAGGGTTGTGTAGCTGCTCCTGCGAAGCTAACCAATGAGAAGGTTCCTGGGGACAAGTCCTTGACAGACTTTCCTAGTTGCTCCAAGACTTTGATGTGTAGAATGTCAGCGGAACTTCCACCATCCACAAGAATTCTCTTCACATCGTACCCGTCAATGTCCATGGTAATGACTAGAGCATCGTCGTGGGGATAAACGATATGCTTCAAGTCTTCCCTGGAGAATTGGATGACTGCGTCTTCTTGTTCGGGTTGCTTGCGCTTTCCATACTTCGGCAGTGTTGCTGCTTGGGATGCATAAATGTCCCGAGCATTGGATATGTGTCCCCCGGCGGCAGGCCCTCCATGTATGACATTGATCACCCCTCGCTTGGCTGGTGGAGGGTTGTCATGGACTTTTTCTTTTCCCTTGCTTGTCCTTTTTGACGACTCTGGCTGAGTTTTTCTTGAGGGGCTGTTGCCTTGGTCCACAAATTGCTTTAACTCACCCTTGAGGATGAAGTTGTTGATTCGGAAACGTAGACTGATGCAGCTATCAGTCTCGTGACCGAAAACTTCGTGGTTTTCACACCACTTGTCTTTGTCGCTTCCCATCTGGCCTTTCCTAAAGTTGTTTGGCTCTTTCCACATATTTGCGCTTTTCATTTCTCTCAAAATCACCGACAGCGGGGCGTTCAGAGGGATGCAGTCGGCGAGATTTACTTCTTTAGGCCTCTGAAAATCCCCTTGGAAAGGTCTTTTTGGCTGAGGTTGCCAATGCTTTCCTTGTTGGCTGCCTGGGTGTGGCTTTGGATTGTCTTTCGCCTTAGCTGCAGCAACTTTAGCCCTGTTCTGGCTTCTGAATCTCTCAAGGTCTATATACTCCTTGACTCTCGCGGCCAATTCTTCCATTGATTCTGCTGGGCGTTTCGCCATTTTCTCCGCTAAGGCAGTGCCTCTTCGGCCGAGGTTTCGGATAAAAGCTCGAACAATTTCTCCTTCGGTCAGGTTTCCCTGAATGTCAGAAATGTTCTGGTTGAAGCGGACGTAATAGTCGGCAAGGGACTCTTCGTTCTGCTGTTGGACGTCGTCCAGAGCGTTTGCCCCTTTTAACAGTGTACGCTCACCCATGTATCGCCTGATGAATTTGGCTTTTAGATCCGCCCATGAAGTAATGCTCCCGCAAGGCAGTGAGAAGAACCAGTGTGCTGCGGTCCCGGCAAGAGTTTGTGAAAACGTCATTGCGAAGTGATGCGGGTTCTTTGTTCTGCCTAGCAGAGAGGCCTCGTGCTTTTGCACGTGTTCAATTGGGTCTCCTTTACCCCGGTAGGGATCTCCTCCAATTCGGTACAGTGCGTCTGGGACGTGACTGTTTACCAAGTGCTCAGCGAATGGATGTGACGCCCTTTCTTCAAGAGCGTGCATACCCTTCATTTTTGCCTCCCTCATTTTCTTCTCCACCAGCTCCTCTAACATCTCGGCGGTGAATCCCTTTGCCTGTTCGGCGTAACCTGTTGAAGGTTTTGGCTGATCATTGTTTCGGTAGATGTCAGATTGATCCCTACTTGTGGCTTGATAAGGATCGTCTCTTATTGGTTGCTGCGGGTGGTAGAATGGGGGCTGCCTTTCGTTCCTCCATTGTTGAGCTCCTTGGAAAGGAGTGTATGACCGTGCAGGTTCATATCTTGCGTGTTGATTCCCACCCTGGAAGGGATTGCCATAGCGAGTGGTGTCTTGCGACGTCTCCCTTGCTGGTGCAGTATACTGTTGGTTGTTCGGAGGTGGCTGAGCTTCGTATCCTTGGTTTTTGAGATACTCGCGGAGTGCGAGTAACTCTTCCAGCGCAGCCATCATTGCTGGAGTGATGGTGGGCATCGGGTTTGCCCCCGCTCTCTGCTCGCCCTGAGGCATTTCTGTCTGAGACTCCTCTCCATGTGTTTGTGGCTCGAAACCAGGCGGATGCGCGTGGTGTTTGTCCTTTGGCTCTCTGTACTGTGCGTTGGGCACAGTGTCGGTTGGTATGGATGAAGCTACGGAAGTAGCTCTTGGGATGTGGGAGGGTCCCGACTGGCTCCCAGCTGGAGCTTGGCATCCTGCTCTTTTGTTCGCCGGTGACTTCCTGGGGCGCCCGGGCCTTTTCCTTGGGTTTTTGACCTCCTCGGGAGGGTTGTGATCACTTGCCATTGTTTCTGTGGTACTATAGCTTTTTGTTCGAATCGTGCAGACGGCGCCAATGTTGCGTCCGGGACGACTGAGGTCACGAGGACGCGTCTGAGGTTGTGCGGGTGTGACCCTTCCGACGGAGGTTGTGACCCGGCAAGGTGGTGACCCGGCAAGGCTGTGACCCGGTGAGGTTGTGACCCGGCAAGGTTGTGACCCGGCAAGGCTGTGACCCGGTGATTCTGCGTCTCGAGCGTCGGATCCTGCGCAAAGGACCAATGCTAGCACGGAGAGGGGGGGGGGTGGTGCTAGCGGAGCCCTCTCCGATGCCTAAGTTACTATAGTGGCAAAAGGGTAATTTCTAGAGAGAGAGAATTCTAGAGAGAAGTCAGAGCTCAAAATACCAAAGTTGGGCAAAATGAGAGAGTGAGTGAAAATGGGTGGCCAAGGCCTCCTATTTATAGGCTTCCTTGAGACCGGACCCGGTTTTAGAGCGGTTCGACGACGGTTCAAGGAGACAAACGGGAACCGTCGTCCACATTGGTAATGCATGAACTTGACTTCTCTACACGTAACGGCGATCGCGGACACGGTAATCGCGGATACGACAATCGCGCAATACCCGTGGCGGAACCCGGACCTCGTCGAAATTGGGCAATTCGGCGAGGTCCGGATTGCCGTGCGATCCGGACCTCCGGATTGCATGCAATCCGGACCTCCGGATTGCACCGCAATCCGGATGTCCGGTCCGGTCACGCGTAAATGCGTTTCCGGACCGTTTTTGTCCCTTGGGAGACGTTTTCCGGGACGAGATGTAATTTTTTACGTGTTTGCGAGGTCCGAAGCGTAAATACGAACCCGAATTGGACATTTATCCATCAGTGACTAAGAAATTAAAAAAAAATTACCTTGTAAATTCACTAGGGTTTTCGGCCATAAACATGAAATTGGGAACTAGTGGTCAAATTTTAAGATCAAATTTTAATAAGATCTACAATCCAATGTTTAATTTTTGATAAATATTACCCTTTTCTTTAAGATCATGAACATCAAATTAACCAAGAACATGAAAATTTCGGACCCATCATAAAACCCTTAAAAAAATAAAATTTAAAAAAATAAAATTTAAAAAAATAAAATTGTTTTAAAATTTTCGGTCCAAAATTAAAAATTTCAAGAATACCAATTTATCAAAATCATGAACTCCTAACACAGGCTCTAATACCACTGTTAGATTACGGGGATTAATCACTACGGAAACTTAAACATGGTATGTGCTAGTAATATCAATTACGCATCAGAAAGTTTACACATATCTCAAGAGTAACCGTAGTCCAAGATCCTTGCTCGAGGGAGTTCGCGGTCCTCCGGTCTGAACCCGTAGAAGTCCTTGTGAAAGAAACTCTACGTGGTATAAGCTCCACAGCAAAGCCTCTGATCGATTCTTGGCACAGGGACAGATCTCTGGAGAGTTTGCTCGAAAGCAATTTGGCACACCTTCGGTGAGTTTCTTAGTGCGGCCGAACCTATACTGTGGGGAGGAGGGTTTTCCTCTCTAAAACTCTCTTGTGAGAGAATTATGATTAACCCTAAAATTTCTCTAAAACCTCTTATTTATAGGAGTAAAGTTGACCAAAGTCCACTTTACCCCACCACAAATATTCGGCCGGCCTATGTATTTGGGGAGGCCCAATTTTGGGCCTCCCATGTCAATTGAGATTTAGGTCTAGCCCAATTACCCTAATGTGACATTTACCCAAGTTCATAAGATAAACTATACATATTATGGGCTACCAATTACGGCGTCCATCACCATATGCTTACATGATATAGGTTAGAATTTACTGTTCATGTTACTGACCTTATTAATGGAGTGTGTATATCGTTTTAATGCCTTAGCCAATCCCTTGTCGTTAGAGGCTAATAGTGGGAGACGTCGTTCAACGGACGTTCCTTTTCATTACTCGCTCATACTCCAAGGTTTTAACCACCATGGAACGTGCATTTGGATTTTCACCTAATGCTCGTTTAAAATTCTCTACGAGAATGTTGTATGAGTAGAACCCTTTGATGAGTATTCGTGCAAATGATAATTTATTTCTTGCATTAAATCAAGAACACACTTAATGTTGAATTTTGTATTTCGAATCATTGTATTCCATCTCTCGAGGAATACACGCGCCGCACGCGTATTTTACCCGGTGTAACCCGAGATAAATCGTTTCGATTTTCAAAATTTCAGCTTTAATCGGTTTCATACATGTCATAATTACAAATTTAAAAATTTAGTACTAACAAATAAAGATAAATCTTAATATCGCACTCAAGTTAGCAATGCAATGGAACGTAACCATAAGATTAAGCGGCACTAGGTAAAATAATTCATCCTCACTGTAAGCATCAGACTTAAATGCTTAAATAAAGATTCATCGTTTTACACGAATAAACACTTAAGAGTATATTACTAAACGATATAGAAAAAGACTAAGCAAGTAAGGATGGTCATAACTTCCAATCCTTTATATATATATGGGGTAATCACTCAAGCTTTATGTTCATTCCTCTTCTCGGTCTTGTAATTCAAAAGAAAATTAGAATTACTTTTCGAGAATTTGGTGAGAATTTATGATTTTCGTCATTCTTTCTCTGAACGTACCTTAGAAGGACTAGTACAGGCAGCAGCCAGGTGGCCTTTTACACCACACCTGAAGCACGTACGAGTTTCCTCTCGTCGTGCGCGCTTTCTTTGCCTGTTCTTACCACCATTTTGCTTAGGTTTGGTCTTTTTTTGTTGGTTTGGACTACCCTGTTTGCTAGCCTTCTTCTGAACGTCTTTACTTTTTCTCTTACGCTTACCCTTTTGCACAGCCGGAGAGGATGATGCAACATGCATCTCAGCTCTAGGCTTTTCAGCCTTAAGTCGATCCTCTTCCAGCTCGAGATGAGCTCGCACCTTCTCGAGAGTATCGAGATGGTTTGCATGGGTAAGGTGCATTTTCATGCTCTCCCAAGAGTCTGGTAAAGATCGGATGACAAATTGTACTTTCTGTTCCTCAGGCAAGATTTCTCCTGCTTCCTTGAGTTCAACAAACATGTTAGACATTTTTCTAATGTGCTCTTGCATTTTATGCTTGGGGTTCATTTTGTAAGAGTCAAAAGCGATGTTTAACGATCGTTTTTGGGTTGTGGTGTAAACACCAAACCCCGTCTTGAGACCATCTCATAGGCCTTTCGCGGACACATTTTGATCATACTTGTAAAGTATGTCATCCTCAAGCATAGACATCAAGGCGGAACGAATTTCCAAATATTTAGCATTCCATTCGTCATAGAATGCTTTCTGTTCCTCCGAGAGTTCTCCTTCCGGCCAACATGCTTTTTGTGGTCAAGTGGTCCAAACCTTTCAGTTCAGTAATTACCATCTTTGCACGCTTGTTCCAGATCTTATAGTTCTTACCATTTAATCTCACCCCCTTATTCAGTTGGGAGGTAACATTGATAATTGCAGCCATTCACGCTAATACATTGAAAATTTTGCATAAGAGGGAAGACAAAAATATTTTTGAAAAATAAATTGCATTCATCGAACATCTATGAGATATAATGTATCAAATAATGATCTCTCAGACACTAAATCCAACCGACCAACAGTAAGCCCAAAGGAAGGGGGGTCGTGAAAGAGTTCACATTACCGCTATCTTCTTTCTAATATATCAGTCTTTTAAAACGGTTTAATCGCTTAACCGGAACGGGAGGTTTTAAAACACCCAATCTTGACTTTCCCAAGGCCATTTTGAAAATGTTTCTAGGAACTATAGTTTCCACATATAATTCTATTATCCCAGTAAATTATCATGGCATGTCACATCCAAGAAACCAAACACACCTCATGCATACGCGTCATGCGTCTATTGTTCTGAGGAACTCATACTTAGCATATATAATTATACTTCCTGTAAATTATCACATGCTAATACATCCTGAACATTCATGCATACGTATCATGCGTGATCAAACCATACGAACATGTATATTTGGCGACTGATTTCCGCTTTAAAAACATTTGAGGCTGATTTGCAATTCATGCTATAAATTAATCATGCGTACTTCTAGACATGAATCCTAGGCAAGTGCAACCGTCACAGCATATCTATCCTAGTGCGCAACTCATTAATTGAAAACCAGGGCTCAGCCCACAACATGCATAATCCAGCTAGCTTGACATAGTCAAGACGACAGTTCTAATCATGCAATAATATCAATTAAATAACAATTGCAATTCAGTTCACTAAATGATTCAGTCCAAAAATCATGCATTCCGAGATCCATCCCCATAATCGAAACTAGGCATCAGGTTTAATTAAAGCGCGAATAACTTAAACCTGTGAGCACTGTGTAGGTAATTTAAATTAAAAAAAAAAAATGGATTTAAAAATTTGACCATCATATTTTAATTAATTAACTCAGCTCGGATTAATTCCGGTTCGGTTCAAACCGGTCTGGTTCGGTACTAAGGTTCGGCCAGACCGGTTTGGTTTTAAAATAGGATTCGGTTCGACACTCAAACCGGGTCGGTTTGACCTATATTAGTTGCCCCGGTCCAACCCGACCCGAATGGGTCGGACCAATTGAAAAAACCCGGTGTTTGACCCGCTCCGGTCTAACCGCGTAACCCGAACCGGTTCGGTCTGGTTTGACCCGTTCGGTCCTGTTCATGTGGTGTTCCGGGTTTGGTTGACTCAACCCGGATGTGCTAAAATTGGACGGGTCCGTAACCTATAGGGTTCGGTCCGAATAATTACTTGTGGGCCAAGTAGAGTTTTAAAGTGCACTAAAAACTTAACTTGGCCTCTAAGTAACTGTCAATAAATAAATATTGTCCAATTTTATGCACATATATATAAATTCGGCACAACCATATATATATATTTATTGCCAAGATTCTATATTTATGAATATATAATCAATCAACAATATATATATTCTAGAATATATTATTGTCAATATTATATATTTAGGAATATATATATATTTCATCAATAATATATATATATTTTCTCAATCTTTAGGAACTAATATATATATATATATATATATATATATATATATATATATATATATATATATATATATATATCAATATTATATATATTCCTAAAAATATGCTAGATATATTGATAGTAAATATACTCACAATTATCTTGTGAATATTGTTCTCATATTGGTATCTATAATTTCGGCCGATATATATAAAAATATTTTATTAATATTTTCGATATCTCTAGGTTACTTGTGGACTAAGAAATAAAAAATTTCACCTTGAACTCCTATAGTAGGTTCGGGCGAAACTAACACCACATTAGGTTCAGTGGTCAAATTTCAAGATCAAATCTTGTCACGATCAAGAATCCAAAGTTCAAATTTGATAAAACTCTTTCTTTTCTTTAAGATCATGAACATCAAATTTTACTAAGAACATCATGAAAATTTCGGCCAACATGGTGTTACCCATAAAATCAAAAATTTTAAAACTTTGAACCCTAGATTAAAAATTTCGGTCGAAAGCTTGAACTCCTGGGCTCCGCGTAATCCTGCAAAAGGGGATGACCTGGGTGGTGACCCAGAATCCCTCTCCGATGCTTAAATGAGAGTATGAACGATGGGGTGATAAGCAATAAGCTAAGCTCGTATCAGAATGTGTGTTTTCTGAGGTAACTTCCTCCTTTATATAGGAGGGGAAGTTACTCAGTTACCTGTAACCGCGCCTGGCAGTTTTACCCACGTTCCGTATATCTCGTTCGGGATTCCGTGTATCTCGCCCCACGCTCCGGGTATCTTGCCCACGCTCCGCGTATCTCGAGCACGCCCTGCGTATCTCGAGGGAGTTTATCCGTATCTCAACCGTCTCCCCACTACCCTATTTAGTAGGCGGGTTTCTTGGTCTTATCCTCTGATCACAAGTCCCAATTCATATCGGGGACTCCAGAGTTATCTCATTCTAGGTCACCACCCAGGACCCCTCGTCTCACGAGACAGGGCCAGCTTTCTCGGGGCTTTATTATCGGGGTCTTCTAAAAGGCATATCGGGGCCTACCCAGAGGCTTCTCGTCGGGAGCATTCAGCTCGTATATCGGGACCGATCTCGTCGGAACCCTTCATACTGGGCTTCTGGACCTTCCAGGTCTTTTACAAGGCCCACTGGGCTTACTCGCCGTTTGTTGGCTGTAAACGGGGCTAACGATTATATCGGAACCCATCAGGGACCAAAGTCTCACTTAATTGTTAGCTATCACTTACATTATTATTATCGCTTACCATGTATGTTTGTAACTTTGTATCGTAGCAGTTTTTGTCGAACATTAACCTTATCGGCCAAAAAAATCGAACTAACCTTGTTAAATATAAGTTATTGCATGATCGTTATATATTGTTAAGATTGAATATTCCTTAAATTAGAGCGCTACAAGAAATCTAATAGTTTATGACGAATTTATTTGTGAGAGACATATAACCTTATTTTTAAGAGTATTGAAAAAATTACTTATAAATACAACATTAAAAAAAAAATTAAGTTGAATGATTTTTTTTAAAAAAAACTTGGCTAGAAACTTTCGTAGAAAATCCATTATAAAATTTTTTTCCACAAAACATAGAAAATCCCTTAAAAATTCTTATAGTTTGTGAGAGATTGTTTCTTTTAAAAAAAATTCGTCATAAATTACCGGTTTTCTTGTAATGGATAAATTATTACACCATCTCATCTCAGTCTACCGGATCATCCTATGAACTACCAATTATATGATTTAACCAACACATAATTAAATCTCAACTAAATCAAGTCTGACTGATTGCAAAATCACCTATTTCGACTTTAAAACCAATTAATCCAAAATATGTGAAGAGGCGCATATGCTTCTATAGACGCAGATATGCATGTGCATGTGCAGTGTTGAATTGACGAAGGACACAACTTCCTTGTATTTTCTTCTTTGTCTTCCCTTCCCCAACAAAAGTGCAAGTACCATGGTAGCATTGTCTCAAACATTTATAATAGGTTTTATAATTTATTAGACCAATTAACATCAGTTATAACTCTGGTTGTGGTTAGTAAAAACCAATTAGCTCAATTTTTTATGAAATCAAAGGACAATGAGATTATTATATCAATATAAAGACATATATTGTATATTTATTGGGTTAATTTCCTCTTTAGTTACTCATATTTTTCAATATTATTTTTTGTTCAGGTATATGCTATTTAGTTATTTAGATTTAAAAAATAATGTTACTTTTTGGTTATATTTACTAACGGTGCGTGGTAGATGGAAAAGAAACATAACATATGTTTGTGGTGTTCTTGAGTCACCATAAATATTACATTTTAGTATATCAACTAACTATCGGTCATTGTAAGGCCAAAGAAAAAAAAATATCGGTCATTAACTTTTTAGTACCTTAACTATCGACATTGACATTTTAGTACCTTAATGTTTTTTTTTTATATTTAAGTGTCTCAACTATCAGAGGTGTGATTATTCAATAACACGTGACTTAATTTGCCTGGTTATAAGGGGCTCGCCTAGACATGTACCTATGGTAGACCTGATCACCTAGTCTGCGAAACTATGTATAGCACGAACTGGTCAAGATATGCCCTTCACATATGTCAACTGACCCATAAACGATCTAGAGTTTTGACGAGTCAAGGTGAGATAGGGGTTCAACCTGACCCAAGCTCGTGCTATGCATAGTCTCCCATATTAGCTAGGTAATTAGCTTAAGCATGAGCTCGGGCCAATCCGAGGTCCCTAACTAGCTGAATCAAGTCATGCATCATTGAATAATCACATTTTGGATAGTTGACTTACATAAAAGTTTAAAAAAAATTGAGGTACTAAAAGAGAAATGATCGATAGTTGAGGTAAAAATGTAATAATATTCTCATTCTATATAAAAAGTTTTAACAAACAGATGTTAAAATATGAATAAGAACATGTCCAATGTCTTTACTCACAAGTTCAACCTTATGAGACAGTTGGTTAAAGCGCGAGTCTTATTCTTGACATGGTATCAGAGCGCCCAGGTTCAACTCATAGTGTTTACATTCAAATGTCAACATTTCCCGTCCAATTAGATATATATTGATCTCCGAAGAAACATAATTGTCGTCAATGGCTAAATTGTTGTTCATAAACATCAGTTTAAGGAGGGGGTGTCTTATTCTTGACATTTAGTTTTTATAGTTATGCGTATTGAGTTTACATATTTAAATTTTTAGAGTTCATAAATAACTATAGTATTAACCACAAAACATAAAGTTTAAAAATTAAGTTGTCAAAATATATTTTCTTTAAAATCTTATCATATTAAGGTATAATATACTTACATATATATTAATATAATATTAATAAAGTCACATTACAATGCATATAATAATATATACCAAACATAACATTACATTACATAGCTCACATTATTTATAATCTCACATTTTTTAAAAAAAAATCTCAGATTACCTATATCCAAACGCCCCCTAAAATAATAGCAGTTTATCTTCTTTCTTTTTATAGGTACACAATTAATTTCTTGTATGTATGAAAAGCTTTTTAGCAGTGAGAACTTTACATTGATAGCGATGGTTCAGAATTTCTAAGTTAGTACATATTCACGGTTTCAGTCGACTGGCTAGGGTTCACACTATATATATATGACCTCAATGTTCCACGTTAATGTTTTAATGTTCTTGAGTTCCATATATCTTTAATATTATCGAGTACCATCTTTATATTCATGGAGAAACCATCAAAATTTCAGTTCCTTGAAAGTTGAGAAAACTTAAAAAGTTGTGGCCGTCCTGTCCTGACTTGGCCAGAGCGAGTTTACAAATATAATTATTTGAAATTAATTCACAAGCTAGATTTATTCCTAAACTAATTCGTCAATTAGATTTTTTTTATAATAATTTTTTTAATTATATCTATTTTTATTTTACATTATATTTTAAATGAATCTAAAGCGAAATAAAATACAATATAGATATAGGCTTTAAAAAAAATTAGGAGTTTAAATTCAAAATATATAATGGTAAAAATAACTTAAACGTAGGTTTTGCTAGTGGAACAAGGTTATTAATATAACACGTAACAACATTTATTATTTTCAAAAAAAAAAATATACAGTTAATACTGAAAATAATCAATAAATAAGTTTATCATAACAATGTTAATATAAATTAACTAACATTTGTACATACTAATTTTTGAAATATATAATACTAGCCACTAAATCCGTGCACTATGTGGGTGAAAATTGCAAATAAAATTAAAATATTTTTTTGTTTTACCAACTGATAATGTTATTCATAATCAAAATACGAGGTTCACGACGGATTACAAAGACTATCCTTCTGAATTAAAGAAAACAAAGAGGGAGGGGGTTCAAGAACCCAATTATCTAAACTCGACCTCTTTCTAGCTTGAATAGCAATCCAATTAGCAACATTATTTAGAAATTTTAATATATGGGACTAATTAACAGAAATATATTATTTTATTTAAAGTATTTAATACTAATTATTATTAAAAATATTTTATACTAGCGAAATAATAAACATTATATATCTTTTTTATAATACTATAACATATATAATAAAAAAACTAAGTAAGAAAATTGTGTTTAGCGTTAAAAAGAGTTTAAAAATAATATTATTGAAATTTGATTTGAGAAATAAAAATATTTTGAGGATTTTCAATAGATATGATATTTAAAATTTAACTATTTAAACCATTAACCTCACACGATAAAATTTTCAAATAAAATTAAAAGTAATAAAAAAAATTAAGGTTTCTTAATTCGTTTATTGAATATATTTTTTTGTAGAAATTAATTAATTGTAATGCATAATATTCTTATCTTATTATAATGTCTATTATATATATATACAATATTAGTTATTTGTATTATTATATAAATATCTCTTTATATATAATGGGACATATCTATTATTTTTATTTATATGATAACTTAATTTTCAGTTTATTATTTTATTTCGTTCGATGTGCAGTTTGCTGTTATACTTATTCAAAAATTAATAAATATGATAACTTATTTTTTCACGTTGTCTCTTGCGTGAGATTCGTACAATTAAATAATTTGTTTATTTAAATTAAATATATATATATACATTTTGATAAAATGTTTTATAGGTCGCTTTAAATATATCTATATAAACACATATTTATGCAACAAAAAAAAATTACAGCATAATATTTATATATGTAATATAGTATAAGATACTATAATATATATATAACATTCATGTGATTTTATATTTTATAATTCTAGCCAACTCTAACATCAATAATAAAATTAGTCTAAAACTATTTGATTGTTAGTGTATCATTATTATATTTTCTCTTTGCAATTAAGTTTTTAAATATTATATCTATGACAATCCTCAAATTATTTTGAATATAAAAGTGAAAATAAATTGAAACATCACAAATTTTCAATATAATAATAATTAAAACATCAACTTTGGGGAAAAGAAACACTAAAACTAAAATATCAACTAAAGCGCAAGTATGAGCATGAATGTAGTTTTTTTTTTTTTTTTGGTAACGGGGCGCATGTATATTATAGATAAACCAAACCGCAAACATTACAAAATAGAGAAGCATTACAATCTAGAGAAGGGGTTCAAGCAAGGTAATCGGGATGTTAGGGTGTAGACAAGCCCTTAAAGTCCTAAGACGGCCGCACGTTTGCCTAAACAGTGTGCAAAGGTGACACCCAATCTACCCACAAACCTAGCTATTACATCCGAATCCGATAAAAGTTTAGTAATATCCGATAAAATACCAAACAAGGAACTAGGTGCAGAGTCTGGTGATACAATATAAGACAGCAAAAGTTGGGAATCTGTATGGAGGAAATGTAGCCCGGGAAAATGGATTTGAAGGAGCAATCCTGCCCGATTCGCCAAAGCTTCTGCCACCAAAGGGTCTTCCCCAAAAGAAGAGTGTATCACCGCTCCTCGGATGCGCCCGGCATGATCTGTGCACATTTCTGCTCCAAAAAGTCATCTGGAAGTCTTGTCCACCACACCATCAGATATGATACATGCGAAATTCTGGTGAGGGGGACCAGGTGGGGGGGGGGGGGGGCTCAGTGATCTTCTGGAGGTGGAGGTCCCGGTGAGGATCTCCAAGAGGTTCCTGCGGTAGGGATTATATCAAGTACCACGTCAATACAAAGTTGTTCAAAACGATAAATAACAGACTCAACCGACGGGGTAAGGCCCTGAAAAATAGCTAAATTGCGTTCCAACCACATCGACCACATCAACAAGCATTTGAGTCTAAACAAAGTCGTAATAAGCGTCCTATCCAAGGTATCATGTTCAAAGGCAAGCTATTCAATGGCTCCCTTGACGGGAAGGAGAGCTGGGCGGACCATGAGGGGACCAGCAAACCAGACCCGTTGTGCAAAAGGGCAATTCCACATAAGATGATTCCAAGTTTCGAAGACATGATTACAAAGGCAGCAGAAAGGATTAGCATTCCGAAAGCGCTAGGCAAGTGGTGCATTGAGGGGGAGGCCGTTAACACATCCCTTCCAGATGAACATCTTAATTTTTGGAGCAATTCTGAGGTTCCAGAGTTTGTGCCAAAAAGAAGGATTAGCAATCCTAGGGAATGTAGAGGTTAAATGCGAGGTCTCATCTCGTGCGAGCGAGACAAGAAAGTGATACCTATATTTGACGGAATACTGTCCTTGCCGCGAGTGATTCCAAACAAGCCTATCCGAAACAGGAAATAGAGGGAGTGGGATATCTTGAATCAGATTGACCATGAACGGGAGCAGAAGAGTGCGTAATAAAGGTAGGTTCCAAGTGTTCGTGGATGGAGTAATGACTTGATCCACTGTGAGGGCAGAGGGGGTGGAGTCCGTCTGTGCCCATGTAAGGAGTGAAGAGTGGTTCGGGACCTAGGGGTCAGTCCAGAAATTAACAGAGGCACCCCTGCCTATTCGCCATCTACTTCCTTCAACTAAGAATGGTCTCAGAGCCAAAAGAGTGCGCCAAAGAAGTGAGTTGGATGAAGAAACGGAAACGGTAGGAAAGGAATCCTGGGTAAGGTACTTTGCTCGCATACAGGCGGCCCAGATGGAGTCATTAGACGTAAGGAGGCGTCAAAGTTGCTTGAGAATAGTGTTTTTAGTTTAATGAGGATCTTAATTTTTTTTAATTGGGGTTTAGGATATTTTTTTTTTTCAAATAATAGATACCTTTTATAAACATTCAAAAATCGGGACCAAAGTCTCACTTAATTGTTAGTATATATCCACTATCGCTTACATTATTATTATCGCTTACCATGTATGTTTGTAACTTTGTATCGTAGCGGTTTTTATCGAACATTAACCTTATCGGCCAAAAAAATCGAACTAACCTTGTTAAATATAAGTTATTGCATGATCGTTATATATTGTTAAGATTGAATATTCCTTAAATTAGAGCACTACAAGAAATCTAATAGTTTATGACGAATTTATTTGTGAGGGACATATAACCTTATTTTTAAGAGTATTGAAAAAATTACTTATAAATACAACATTAAAAAAAAAAATTAAGTTGAATGATTTTTAAAAAAAAACTTGGCTAGAAACTTTTGTAGAAAATCCATTATAAAGTTTTTCCACAAAACATAGAAAATCCCTTAAAAATTCTTATAGTTTGTGAGAGATTGTTTCTTTTGAAAAAAATTCGTCATAAATTACCAGTTTTCTTGTAATGGATAAATTATTACACCATCTCATCTCAGTCTACCGGATCATCCTATGAACTACCAATTATATGATTTAACCAACACATAATTAAATCTCAACTAAATCAAGTCTGACTGATTGCAAAATCACCTATTTCGACTTTAAAACCAATTAATCCAAAATATGTGAAGAGGCGCATATGCTTCTATAGACGCAGATATGCATGTGCATGTGCAGTGTTGAATTGACGAAGGACACAACTTCCTTGTATTTTCTTCTTTGTCTTCCCTTCCCCAACAAAAGTGCAAGTACCATGGTAGCATTGTCTCAAACATTTATAATAGGTTTTATAATTTATTAGACCAATTAACATCAGTTATAACTCTTTTTTGGTTGTGGTTAGTAAAAACCAATTAGCTCAATTTTTTATGAAATCAAAGGACAATGAGATTATTATATCAATATAAAGACATATATTGTATATTTATTGGGTTAATTTCCTCTTTAGTTACTCATATTTTTCAATATTATTTTTTGTTCAGGTATATGCTATTTAGTTATTTAGATTTAAAAAATAATGTTACTTTTTGGTTATATTTACTAACGGTGCGTGGTAGATGGAAAAGAAACATAACATATGTTTGTGGTGTTCTTGAGTCACCATAAATATTACATTTTAGTATATCAACTAACTATCGGTCATTGTAAGGCCAAAGAAAAAAAAAATATCGGTCATTAACTTTTTAGTACCTTAACTATCGACATTGACATTTTAGTACCTTAATGTTTTTTTTTATATTTAAGTGTCTCAATTATCAGAGGTGTGATTATTCAATAACACGTGACTTAATTTGCCTGGTTATAAGGGGCTCGCCTAGACATGTACCTATGGTAGACCTGATCACCTAGTCTGCGAAACTATGTATAGCACGAACTGGTCAAGATATGCCCTTCACATATGTCAACTGACCCATAAACGATCTAGAGTTTTGACGAGTCAAGGTGAGATAGGGGTTCAACCTGACCCAAGCTCGTGCTATGCATAGTCTCCCATATTAGCTAGGTAATTAGCTTAAGCATGAGCTCGGGCCAATCTGAGGTCCCTAACTAGCTGAATCAAGTCATGCATCATTGAATAATCACATTTTGGATAGTTGACTTACATAAAAGTTTAAAAAAAATTGAGGTACTAAAAGAGAAATGATCGATAGTTGAGGTAAAAATGTAATAATATTCTCATTCTATATAAAAAGTTTTAACAAACAGATGTTAAAATATGAATAAGAACATGTCCAATGTCTTTACTCACAAGTTCAACCTTATGAAACAGTTGGTTAAAGCGCGAGTCTTATTCTTGACATGGTATCAGAGTGCCCAGGTTCAACTCATAGTGTTTACATTTAAATGTCAACATTTCCCGTCCAATTAGATATATATTGATCTCCGAAGAAACATAATTGTCGTCAGTGGCTAAATTGTTGTTCATAAACATCAGTTTAAGGAGGGGGTGTCTTTATGAATAAGAACGTGTCCAACGCCTTCACTCACAAGTTCAAGCTTATGGAACAATTGGTTAAGGCGTGAGTCTTATTCTTGACATTTAATTTTTATAGTTATGCGTATTGAGTTTACATATTTAAATTTTTAGAGTTCATAAATAACTACAGTATTAACCACAAAACATAAAGTTTAAAAATTAAGTTGTCAAAATATATATTCTTTAAAATCTTATCATATTAAGGTATAATATACTTACATATATATTAATATAATATTAATAAAGTCACATTACAATGCATGTAACAACACATACATAACACTGCAATCTAACATTGCATTGCATAGCTCACATTATTTATAATCTCACAATTTAAAAAATATCAGATTACCTACATCCAAACGCCCCCTAAAATAATAGCAGTTTATCTTCTTTCTTTTTATAGGTACACAATTAATTTCTTGTATGTATGAAAAGTTTTTTAGCAGTGACAACTTTATAGCGATGGTTCAGAATTTCTAAGTTAGTACATATTCACGGTTTCAGTCGACTGGCTAGGGTTCACAGTTCACACTATATATATGGCCTCAATGTTCCACATTAATGTTTTAATATTCTTGAGTTCCATATATCTTTAATATTATCGAGTACCATCTTTATATTCATGGAGGAACCATCAAAATTTCAGTTCCTTGAAAGTTGAGAAAACTTAAAAAGTTGTGTACGTCCTGTCCTGACTTGGCCAGAGTGAGTTTACAAATATAATTATTTAAAATTAATTCACAAACTAGATTTATTTCTAAACTAATTCGTCCATTAGATTTTTTTATAATAATTTTTTAATTATATCTATTTTTATTTTACATTATATTTTAAATGAATCTAAAGCAAAATAAAATACAATATAGATATAGGCTTTAAAAAAAAAATTAAGGAGTTTAAATTTAAAATATATAAAGGTAAAAATAACTTAAACGTAGTTTTTTTTTTTGCTAGTGGAACATGGTTATTAATATAACACGTAACAACATTTATCATAACTAACATTTGCACATACTAATTTTTGAAATATATAAAACTAGCCGCTAAATCCGTGCACTGCACGGTTGAAAATTGCAAATAAAATTAAAAAAAATTAAAAAAAAAAAAAATTGGCCAACTGACAGTATTATTCATAATCAAAATACGAGGTTCACGGCGGATTACAAATACGATCCTTCTTAATTAAAGAAAACAGAGAGGGTGGGGGTTCAAAAAGACCCAATTATCTAAACTCGACCTCTTTCTAGTTTGGATAGCAATCCAATTAGCAACATTATTTTGAACTTTTAATATATATTTTTTGGGATATAAACTAAATAACAGAAATTCATTATTTTAATTAAAGTATTTAATACTAATTATTATTTAAAATATTTTATACTAGTGAAATAATAAACATTATATATCTTTTTTATAATACTATAACATATATAATAAAAAAAACTAACTAAGAAAATTGTGTTTAGAGTTAAAAAGAGTTTAAAAAATAATATTATTGAAATTTGATTTGAGAAATAAAAATATTTTGAGGATTTTCAATAGATATTGTTAAGACGTGTGTATCAGGTCGATGGGTCTTCGGTCCGAATGACACTTCTCTCGGGTAGATTGCTTTCTTCGATGATCCGTTAGCTCGTAAATGTAATCCATCGGCTCAACGTGGTCCGTCGTCTCGCTCCTTGCGGACCTGCACAAGGGGCAATATCGAGCACGGAGAGGGGGGGTGGTGCTCGATGAGCCCTCTCCGATGCCTAAGTCAGCCCGAGATTCTAGAGAGATAAAGTAGAGAGAAAGCAGAGCTAAAAATGTGTAAAGAGGCAACATGAACCAAATGAATTGAACTTGAGCAATATATATAGGTTTCGGTTGGGATTAAGGTGGCTTAATGACACCGTTAATCCCTAAGCGTATTTAATTAACACATAACGATAGGATTAAACCCTTAACGGCACGGAGAGGTGGGTGAAAAAGTATAAGTGTCGGATGGGGAAAATGAGGTCGGGTCACCACGAGGGACGGTTTTGGTGGCAAGGTTTGGGACGTCGAGTATACCCCTGAGAGGGGGGTATGACGTCTGGGAAGGGTCCCGAGACCTTCGGGGTCGGGCGAAAAATCCGACCCCCAAGGCCTAGGATCTGTCCAGGCTGGACCAATCCCTCCTAGGAGAGATTGGGCCAGCTCACCCGATCTCTCCTAGGAGAGATCGGGCCAGCTGGCCCGGTCTCACCTAGATGGGATTGGGCCAGCGGACGGGTCCTGGCGAGTATTTTTGCTTGTCCGGGCCGTTCGCGCTGTGGGTCAAGTGCTCGGGTCCAAGTTTCAAATTATAATCGTAAGTGGGGTGATCAAAATAAGACAATCCGAATGGAGACGGGTTCAAATTAGGCGTATATCCATCACGTGCCCCCGAGTCAACCAATGGCTTAACCCTTGATTTGACTCCATTTTACGATGGGATGACACGCACAATTTGAAACCGTGATTTTACCTCTTGATGAATCATTTGCTTGTCCGTAGGCGCCTTTTCCGGGCCTTGTCCTCAGTTTCTAAAAATAGAGGAAATATAAACGTTAGAGCAAACGTGCACGCGCCTAGGCCTGTGTCCGAAAAATGTGGATATAAAAATATGATCTTCTCATGTATGTATTTTAAAAAAACGTACATGCATGGAGATGCAATGAAATCATGAATATGGAGTAAGGTAACTCCATTTTACACTATCATAGTCAATGGGTGTCCGTACGAAGTGGTTCCACGTGTAAAAAATATTTGAATCATGTCTAAAAAATTTCTAAGTATGGGAATGTGAAAAATATGCATATGGAAAATGTTAACTTGAGTGAACATGGATACATCATGAACATGAGGGTGTGTACTAGCATACATGCAAGTAAAAACACAAGTATGGGAGTGGGTGTAGTCATGAATGTATGAATGTCGAGTGTACACGCATGCGAGCGTGCAAGCGTCGGGGTTACCAATGTAATGCAATCATGTACATGTGCGTAAGTGTACTGAGTATGCGTAGGGACGTGAACATGAAAATGCATGCATGAATACATGATAACCATATACATAGAGGTCTAAGTGTTGAAAACATATGAGTGTGTATGTTGGCATGCATGTGAGCATAGACATAAACATGGACGTATGCATGAACATGTTGTGAGCATAAGTGTGAGTGAGGGCATTGGTGCATTTGTGGATGTAAATCGTAAATATGAATATAAGTGTAAGTAAGAGTGAGAGTATAGACCCCCTTTTATCCGAGAGTGCTAGCTCTGTCACTTGATGGGGCGCAGTGTTTTTCCTTTCAAGCTTTCTTTTTACCCTTTGTGCGAAAGGGATTCATCGACATATGTTAAGGGTTGCTCCTTCCTTCGGATGTGTCGGAGCATCACTTCTTTTGGGGAAGCTAAAAGTTCGCCCTCTTTGTAGCACTTTGGGGTTTGTTCCCTTTGTTGGTATACCTCGTACTTTGATGGTCGGATCTCTTGGGTGACGGATTTGCTCCTGTAACTTGATGTTGAGGTTGCCCCCGTAATAGGCGTATCTCTTCCTTCCATGAGCAAGGGTCGCGTCGGTCGCTCAGATGGCTGGCCCACTTTTGAGGAGTTTTTTCCTTCGGACAAGGAGACCATGAAGATCATTTATCAAAGAAATTGGACCAAACCTCATCGTCCTGTGTCTTGGGTGTCCGAGGTGGACTTGTATGAGACGGGGATTCGCTTGGCCCTTCCTTCCGTGAGCTTGGTATGTCATTTACCCTCTCGTTTTCATTCATCTTTTGTTTTCTCCTTGTAGGTCGGTTTCATGGAAAAACGTATAATGTGCAGGCGGAGCGTTCCGAATGCACCGTTGTTGAACAAGAAAAAGGCATCATCCTGCTCGGCTCCTAAGTCCAAGAAATCTTCTAAGTCAGGGAAAGCTGCAGAGACTTCCAGTATGTTCTTTTTCCATTCTCTTTTCTTTATGATATACTTATGATTGTTCTCATGTTGCTTTCTTCTTGTTGCTAGAGCATTCGCCCCTGGTTACCGAGCGGGTTCTTGCGGTGGGCAGGAGTTCAAGTCAATCCAAGTCCAAGGTACTGAAGCCTAATTCTGGGGTCGGACCCTCGACTGCCAAGAAGAAGAAAGCCGCGAGAGACTCTCCTTCAAGTGCCTGCTTGTCGACTCCTTCTCGTGATAAAGGGATAGTGGTCGAAGATGCGTCCTCTTTTCTTGATAAGGGAAGTAACATGTGGATGGCGATGGGACATCCATATATCTTGATGCCTTTCCTCCATCATTTGCCCCCCAGTCGAGGGGCCGAGTCTCAGGTTTTTTACTATTTCCTAACTTGTAAATATATTGTTACTTGTTGTTTTTGATGATTTACTAACTTGCCAAGACAGTCCGACTCCCTGCCTTGAGTCGCAAAGACTTGGTTCGCCTTACTAATGAAGACATTATTGGGGCTGAGTGAACTCCTAGTGTTGGATTGAAGGAGTATCACTTCGATAGTCATTCTTCATTGCATACTCCTGAGGTTGTGGTTCGTGTCTTGCGTAGTGCTGTTGCTCTTGGAGATCGCATCTCCTATTCCAAGTCTCCTAAGGAAACCAAGTGTTTCATTCAGGGAGTCTTATCTCGTTATGCCCCGGTAAGTGATCACTTTCTTTTATTTTCCGTTCTATGTAGTTTTTTGTTTTGTGACCTGATGTTTGCTCATTGTCTTAGGGTATGTCTGATATTGTTAACCTTTAGTCTGTTGCACTTGAGTTATCTGAGGAGAACAAGGCACTTGAGGGTAGTTTGGAGAGTATCTTTCGGACCAGATATTCAGGATTGATCCTCAGTTTCCGTTTGATGACCTGGGTGATTTTGGTCCTTATTCCAGTGGTTATGTTGCGGTCCTTAGGGAGCAGGCTGCGGTTGTTGAGAACGTAGCCGATGCCCTTGTGCAGGAGGATACTACACATATAAATGTCGTTGATTCGGGTTCTTCTTCATCTTCTTCGATTTCTATTAGTGGTTCTTCTTCGGAGTATCAAGACTGCGAGTACTCCCCAGTGGCATCCGGTTGATTATCTGACATCCCTATCCTTGTACATACTTCTTTACTTTTCCTCCCCTTGTTGGGTTGAGTGGTTTCTCCCCGTGTTGGGTTGAGTTTATTTTGAAAGCCTTATACTCGGGAGTTTTATGGCTTTGCTACTTGACTTGGTTGTGTTGGTTCTCTTTGAGATGTCTGCCTTAACCTGGATGGTAGGATGAATTGTTACTTGGTTGTGATAGCCTTTTGTGGTTGTTTGTAAGGTTCTTTCTTTGCATGCTCCTTTCTTGTGCTTGTATTTACTTACTTGATGTCTTTTTAGCATTCCCATGTGTCATGATACTTGTAATGTCATCATGAACAAACTTGCATGTTTCTCATATCATATATCATTTCTTTGTAAAAGAGAAGGGTTCTTCAAGATACATTCTTGGGGTCATTGTAAAAATTTCACGAGATAGGCTCTCGGATGGCGCGGAATATGTTCGCGGGATAGGCTCTCGGAGGGCGCAGAATGTGTTCGCGAGATAGGCTCTCGGAGGGCGCGGAATATATTCGCGAGATAGGCTCTCGGAGGGCGCAGAATGTTATCACGAGATAGGCTCTCGGAGGGCGCGGAATATGTTCACGAGATAGGCTCTCGGAGGGCACATAATGTTATCACGAGATAGACTCTCGGAGGGCACATAATGTTATCGCGAGATAGGCTCTCGGAGGGCACATAATGTTATCACGAGATAGGCTTTCGGAGGGCGCATAATATGTTCGCGAGATAGGCTCTCGTTGGGCACATAATATTATCACGAGATAGGCTCTCGGAGGGTGCAGAATGTTTTTCACGAGACAGGCTCTCGGAGGGCACAGAGTGTTATCACGAGATAGGCTCTCGGAGGGCGCATAATTTTTTCACGAGACAGGCTCTCAGAGGACACATAACTATTCACGGGACAGGCTCCCAGAGGGCGCAAATTTTTTTCACGAGATAGGCTCTCGGAGGGCACAGAACCATTCGCGGGACAGGCTCCCGGAGGGCGCAAAATTTCGCAGTTTAAAACTACTCTCAAGATACACTCTTGGGGTATAAAAACTGTTCACGGGACTGGCTCCCAGAGGGCGCAGAATTTGGTCGTAGTTTAAAACTACTCTCAAGATATGCTCTTGGGGGCGTAGAAAATGTTCACGGGAGTGGCTCCCGGAGGGCGCAGAATTTCGTAGTTTAAAACTACTCTCAAGATACGCTCTTGGGGGCGTAGAAACTATTCGCAGGACTGGCTCCTGGAGGGCACAGAATATGACTTTACCTTGTGTTATTTTCCAGGTAGAGTGCGTCTTTGATACGCCTTCTGAATCTTTTCTTGAGTTTTCATTCTTCTATATTTTCCTGTTACCTGGCCTTTTCCTGAGTGTGGTAGATCACTTTACGATGACGATGCTTGCTGTCATCAACTTAAGATGAATTCGTAAAGGGGGTTGAGGTTGTTTTCCTCTTTTGTGACTTCTCTAGGAGGAGTGGTATCGCGTGTTCTCGTTAGCTTTTGTTTCTAGTCAACACTTCTATGTTTTGGTGGAGTAACAAACGCTTGTTCGTTTGGTGCCCCCCAAGTTGCCTGGTGGTCGCACCATCTTTCATGTTTGGCCATTGAAGGCCCATTGTTCATTTCCTTGGCTAGGTACCTCTTATGCTTGGGGTACCCTAATCTTGTGTTGTATTTTATATGTCTGCTTGTTTTTGCGAGATGATTATCCCTTGCAGGACTTACTCTTTCTCATGCTTGTTTGCTTCAATCATAGTCATGGTTTGGGCAATACATTTTCCGCATGTATCTCTTAGAGTTGGGAGGGAAGCTTTTGCTTTTTAGTGGGCGGCGGTGATTTCCATTTTCTTGGTAACTGGTTGTGGTAGTGTCCATATCCAGAGAAGGCATGTAAATTATTGCCCATTCTTCCTTCTGTTTTGAGTAAAACGTTTTTGCGGTGATGATCGAGTAGGAGTAACGTATCTTGGAAGGTGTTGCATCTGAGTTGTAGAACTTTATCGCATCATGGTATCTCGAGTTGTTTAACTTGAAGATTTGTTTTAGACAGGTGAGTCTGATCCATGCCCCTTGCTCGGGTATGGGAGTCTGATCGGGCTGTAATAACCTTCTTGAAGCGTTGTGGTACTTAGTGTGCTTCGCATTTGCCTTTACATTGGAGTATTTTTCCATGCTTATGCAGAGGATATCTAATAGTCATGTTCCTCCCACCTCCCACCTTAAAGGAGGGATCTTCCCCTAGTGCCCCATCTATCGAGGTTTTCCTCTTGATGGGATGTCAGAGACATATGTCTTACCATTCACAGACAAGGTGCTTGATCAGAATCTGCGTCTAGTGTAAGGGTCGATCTCGAAATCTTACTTCCCAAGCTTTTGAGCTGTGGATTCGTTTACCTTAGATCTGAGCCTGAATTCGGTGTTGATTCCTTGCTCAAATAATGACGTTGATGATCCTGAAGTAGGAGTTACCCCTTCCTTGGTTGAGCTTGGAGAACTATTATCATGCAATAAGGCCCTTGATGGGATATGTATCCTCATTTTCATATTCTGGCTGTTGCACTCTCTCTTTTGCAAATCTTGCATCTTTAGAGTTTCTCGCTAGTGATGAGAAATGCCTCCTCCTTTCTAACGCTTGTGTGAGATCACATAGGTCGAGTGGTGTTCCTCTATGGATTGCGTAGTAGGTGAGGTGTTTGACGCTAATATGCTTCTTGCCTTGTTTTGTTACTCCGTCGCTTTGGTAGGTGGAGTTTAAGTTTCCCCCACCTTTGTTAATAGCTAGTTTGTACGCTTTGCGGTGATTGTGGGTTGCCATTTGAATGGTGCCCCCATTTTCTCATTACTTCTTAGAATTTCTCCAATGGGATGTCAATCACATTTTGCACTCAGGAATTGAGCTCTAACCTTGAACATCTTTTTTCGAGTTGTTGTCGCTAAATAAACTTATTGGACGTGTATGTTTATCTTCTTGAGATGTTTTCTGAGGGAGAGTAGATCAAAATAGTGGTCCTATTCAAACACTATGGACCAAGTTGTTGAGTCGGGTCAGCGGATCCAAGTAGTGGGGTCTTGCATCGGATGGGGGCGTCCGGTCAGGACGACTGCTGTGAGACGGACTCGGAGGTCCGCACAGTCGGTTAGTATATCTTGGGATTTTTATCTCCATACGTTCTCGGGGTTTCCAGCATCTCTATTGTTTATTCTGTCCGCCGCAAGTCTCTTTGATTTCTCTTGGCCTCTAGGCGTGAGAGATTGTCATAACGTCTTCTTGCTAGCGCATAGTTTTTCTTTTTGCTCTTCTCTAGTTCTGAACACCTTTTGGTGTGTAATCTAGGAGGGCGATAATTTTGACAACATGTCCAGTGTTACCCGTTATGCGGGTGTCTCTCGCTTGTAAGTAGTTGCTCTTTCGAAACCATTATCTTTCTAATGTTGAAAATTTTGGTGACCCTTGTGATGACTAGGGGATCATTCTTTGTAAATTGGTCTGGGAGTTAGAATGTATCTCCCCCCCCCCCCCCCCTCTAGTGTTGAGTGTACCCTTGGTTGTCGAGTAATCAATCACCTCTTATAGGAGGTGTTTCAGTTTCATTCATTGCTTGTGCGTAACCCTGATTTGAACTCTTTAACATCTTTGATTTGGGTGAGCTTTGTAGGTGTGATTGCTTTGAGGGTACACGCGCTTCGAAAGTGTACACGCTTGGTAGGTTGTAGTTGGCAATGAGATTGGTTTTTCAATGTGTCCAGTTTGATGGAACACGACGATGTTGATCAGTTCAGTGACTGGTTATACCTCTGTGGCGCGGGATGGCTTAGCGGAACGAGGCGATAAGCTCGGGTGATCGACGACGGCGATTCTGACAAATAAATTCAAGTCTCTGAATCAAAACGGTTGTTTCTCCAGATGTTCAATCCTTCCCTCTTTGTATTTGTTTTCATCTCCTGTTTTTCCTTGTCATAATATAGGAGTTTGCAATGCATAGTCATGTCAAGGTATTTAGATCATTGAATGTAAAGTGAAAGATTAATCCCTGTATCGATCGATGGAGTTTCCTAGCTGAAAGCTTCGCTTATCCTGACTTGAAAAGATTATTGTTTCTTTTTTTAAACTAACTCTTGTATCGATTGCCCTCTTGTACGACGGGCGCTATGTCTCACTGCCTTTTCTCTTGTATCGCTTCTACATCATCTTGAGTTAGCACCACCGGTGCCGGAATGTAGTTTCTTTGGGGACCGTCATAGCTGACGACCGGGCTTGCAGGGATTCTGTGTCTGTGATGATACGGGTTGTCCAATGTGTATCGCGGTTATCCCTGTGTAGGTGGATGCTGAAACTCTTGTCTCCTTAGTGGCTGGGGCTGTGTGTTATCCCTCCATGGAGTGTTTGTCCATGCACCTTGTGGTGCTTGGTGTTGTATTGGAGGCACAGATTGTTGCCTTCCCATTGGGGGTAGCACTTGCTCATTCCTTCCTTGATTTTCACGATGCCCTATTGGAGGGCGCGGGTGTTGCTCTTCCTCTGGAAACTGCTCTGCTTGTTGGTACTGCTCTGCCTGCAGATGTTATTGCCTCACTTGCATGTTCCTCAAATCTTCTCTATAAGCTAACAACTCCTCTAATGCATTCATGAACCTCGGAGTCACTGTCTGTGCTCCTTGTGAATTCATAGGCCTTGGATTGGTGGTATGAGCACGGTTGTTGTTTCCAAGCATGCCTTGTGTTGGCATTCCATAAGGATACTCTTGAGGGTGTGTTCCATAATGGTACCCCTGAGGAGGTTCCGTGTATTGATATCCTTGGGATGGCACTCCTTGTTGCACATCTTGCCCCTGTGGTCGTCGGGCCATAGGGGTCGAAGCAGTGGGATCAGCCCCTGCTGGCGTGACAATCCTCCTTGGTTGTTTGCTTGAGGTGCTTGTTGGGTTTTCTGACGTGCAGGGGATACAGGCTGACTCTGCGGGGTAGGTTGCCTTGCCGGCGGCACAGGCGGTCTTGGTGGATGCATAGGCTGCCCACCTTGGTTGTTTGGCGGCCTATTGTTCCCTGGGGGACAGTTGTCCCTATATAGTAAACTGTTAGTCATTGCTCTTGTGATAGACAGGCTTTTTGTTCAAAACCCACAGACGGCGCCAAGTGTTAAGACGTGTGTATCGGGTCGATGGGTCTTCGGTCCGAATGACACTTCTCTCGGGTAGTTGCTTTCTTCGATGATCCGTTAGCTCGTAAATGTAATTCGTCGGCTCAACGTGGTCCGTCGTCTCGCTCCTTGCCGACCTACACAAGGGGCAATATCGAGCACGGAGTGGGGGGTGGTGCTCGATGAGCCCTCTCTGATGCCTAAGTCAGCCCGAGATTCTAGAGAGATAAAGTAGAGAGAAAGCAGAGCTAAAAATGTGTAAAGAGGCAACATGAACCAAATAAATTGAACTTGAGCAGTATATATAGTTTCAGGGAGATTAAGGTGGCTTAATGACACCGTTAATCCCTAAGTGTACTTAATTAACACATAAAGATAGGATTAAACCCTTAACGACACGGAGAGGTGGGTGAAAAAGTCTAAGTGTCGGATGGGGAAAATGAGGTCGGGTCACCACGAGGGACGGTTTTGGTGACAAGGTTCGGGACGTCGAGTATACCCCTGAGAGGGGGGTATGACGTCTGGGAAGGGTCCCGAGACCTTCGGGGTCGGGCGAAAAATCCGACCCCCAAGGCCTGGGATTGGTCCAGGCTGGATCAATCCCTCCTTGGAGAGAATGGGCCAGCGGACGGGTCCGGGCGAGTATTTTTGCTTGTCCGGGTCGTTCGTGCTGTGGGTCAAGTGCTCGGGTCCAAGTTTCGAATTATAATCGTAAGTGGGGTGATCAAAATAAGACAATCTGAATGGAGACGGGTTCAAATTGGGCGTATATCCATCGGATATGATATTTAAAAATCTAACTTTTTAAACCATTAACCTCACACGGGAAAATTTTCAAATAAAATCAAAAGTAATAAAAATATTAAGGTTTCTTAATTTGTTTATTGAATATTTTTTTTGTAGAAATTAATTAATTGTAATGCATAATATTCTTATCTTATTATAATGTCTATTTTATATATACAATATTTGTTATTTGTATTATTATATAAATATAGCTTTATATATAATGGGACATATCTTTTATTTTTATTTATATGATAACTTAATTTTTCAGTTTATTATTTTATTTCGTGCGATGTGCGGTTTGCTGTTATACTTATTCAAAAATTAATAAATATGATAACTTATTTTTTCACGTTATTGTTGTCTGTTGCGTGAGATTAGTACAATTAAATAATTTTTTTTATTTAAATTAAATATATCTATACATTTCGATAAAAAGTTTTATAGACCGCTTTAAATAAATCTATATAAACACATATTTATGCAAAAATAAAATAAAAATTACAGCAGAATATTTATATATGTAATATAGTATAAGATACTATAATTAATATATATATATATATATATATATATATATATATATATATATATATATATATATATAATATTCATCTGATTTTATATTTTATAATTCTAACCAACTATAACATCAATAATAAAATTAGTCTAAAACTATTTGATTGTTAGTGTATCTTTATTATATTTTCTCTTTGCAATTAAGTTTTTAAATGTTATATCTATAAAAATTCTCAAATTATTTTTATTTTGAATATAAAAGTGAAAATAACTTGAAACATCACAAATTTTCAATATAATAATAATTAAAACATCAACTTTGGGGAAAAGAAACACTAAAATATCAACTAAAGCGCAAGTATGTTCATGAATGTAGTATCAAACGTACAGAGGTATAGAAAATGGGAAATTAAAATACTTATATAAATCCATAATTAAATAATAAATTTGCAACTGACTTACTGATCTGAGATATCCTAAATTAGAATTTTAATTAAGAATATCTAGACAGTCTATGTGATTATAATTTAAAAAAAAAAAAAAAAAAACTATTATATGAAAAATACTATCATATTGATATCTCTTCTCATAAGAAATACAAAAAGAGTAGTGATGCTCTTGAGAATTTGTATATATTTAGTAGTGAGTAGGATCTATATCAAAAAAAGGTTAATTTGATATTAATATTAGTACTTCAGCACTTACTGATGGATATATGCCCAATTCGGGTTCGTATTTACATTTCGGACTTCGTAAACACGTCAAAAATCACATAACGGGCCCAAACACAATATCCGAGGTTCAAAAACGGTCCGGAGGCGTGGCGTACGCGTCCGGACCGGCAGGATTGCCTTAGGCAATCCAGGCGGTCCGGATTGTCCCAAGCAATCTGGACCCCGTCGGATTCCAAGTTCGATGAGGTCCGGACTGCTATCGAACACCGAGCGCTATTTTATCTACGCACATCGAGAGAAGAGTTCTCCAAAGCCTATCTAATCAAACCAGACGACGGTTCCCATTTTTCTTTAAACCGGCGTCGAACCGTACAAAAACTGGGATCGGTTCTAAGGTTGCCTATAAATAGGGGACATTGGCCACTCATTTACACACATTCTCAAGATATTGGCTTTGGAGCTCTGACCTCTCTCTAGAAATTTTATCTCTCTAGATTCTTATTTAGGCATCGGAGAGGGCTCAACCGGCACCACCTCCCTCCGTGCTAGTTATCGCCCTTCTTGCAGGTTAGGAGCGCGCGAAGCCGATAAGCTTACCTTGCTGACAAGCTTGCACTGCAGACAGTCGTACCTTGTCGACAAGCTTACACTGCCGACAGCCGTACCTTGCCGACAAGTGCACATTGCTGACAGCCCCTTGCCGACATCAGAAAGTCCATTTCCGACACCCGACGTGTCCCTAACCCGAAGTGCCGAAGAGTCCGATTGCCCGGTTGGATTTGGACGCAACACTCACAACTTCTTTTCATTTATAAATATTGATTCCCATCTCATTATCTTCATTATAAATACCTAATTTTGGAACACGCGCGACACGTGTGTCATGTGGTGCACCAAATGAGGAAGAGTTTAAATATGACAAGTCGTGAAACTTTCAAGAATGCTCGTATTGTATTTATTGCAAAATATATGTTCTAAATATTTCGTTTAATATTTAGAATATTTTGCATTAATGGTCAGAATAAATCAAGAATATTTATTTCCTAATTAGACTTAACCCTAGGAGTTATAAATAGGGGTGAGATTACATGTAAAATGAGACACAACAGAAATTAGCAAAATAAAAAAATATGCCCTCTGATAGCCAAACCTCCGACCTATTAGAGATATACCATTTATATTAGGAGATGTAATCTTAAATATATATATTTAGTATTAGAGATATACCCTAGATATTAGGAGAGGTAATTTTAGAATAGATTTATATAGTATTTCTATCTACAATATCTATATCTCATATATCTCTACTTGTATTGTACTATATATATGTACCAAGTCTCGTGTAATCAATTCAAGTTAATATACAATTTACATTCTCTTATATGGTATCAGAGCCTTAAACCTCTCTTTATCCACAAAAAAGAAAAAAAAAATCAATCAATCTTTCTTGCTTAGAGTCAATTCCTCCCATCCTTGGAGATTTGCCAAAGATAAGATCTTTTAGTAATCCAACATCGTTACTATGTCAAACAGTATCATTCCTATTGGTTCCTCTCGCAAGGACTTGGTGACGATCAATGTCGCACAGCTTTCAATCAAACTCAACTCCGACAACTTTGAAACGTGGCGCACTTCAATATCTATCTCTCACAATGCATGGTGTCTCATTTGCGATGAACAGACTGTCTCAATTTATGCATGCCCCCACCGTCAATCATTGGGCGTCTGTTAAACGTGTTCTTCGTTACTTAAAGAGCATGGTACATCCTGGTCTCCATTTGCGGCGCAACTCGTCACTACATGTACAAGCATACTCTGATGCAGACAGGGTTCGTAATTGTGATGACTACAAGTCTACTGCCGCTTATGTTGTATATCTTGGTGCTAATATGATATCGTGGTGCTCACACAAATAAAAGTCTTTTGCTCGTTCCTCTACTGAAGCCGAATACACTGCCATTGCCGAGGCTACTTCCGAACTTCTCTGGATTCAGTCTCTAATCAAGGAGCTCGGTTACACATGTGAAGCACCTCCTGAGGTTCTCTGCGACAATACGGGTGCCACCTACGTTTGCTCGAATCCTGTGTTCCACTCTCGAATGAAACACATTGCGCTGAGTTTTCACTTTGTCCGGGATCTTGTAAACAAGGGTCTTCTTCAAGTCAATCATGTCTTCACGACTGATCAAATAGCCGATGGACTGACGAAACCCCTTCCCAAAGCGTGTTTTCAACTTTTACGGTCCAAGATGTGCGTTTCCGATGGAACCGTCATCTTGCTGCAACTTTTTTGCTTTTTCGTTACTTTATATATATATATATATATATATTATTATTATTATTATTATTATTATTATTATTATTATTATATTAGGCTTAGTTTACTTTATTTAAACTTACGTAATGTATGTTAATTAAATGATTAAAACTTAGGGGGTGTTTGGATGGATGTAATCTCACATTACTTCCCGCATTACATCAACATTACGTTGTTTGGTTTGCCAAACGATGTAATGTGCATTGTAATGTAATGTGCATTGTAATATCAAATTACGTCTAAACTCCATTCAACGTAATTTGAGATTGCATCCAAAAACGGATGTAATGTGAGATTACGTCCAACATTACGGAGTGTTATTATTTTATTAATATTTATTAAATAGACAAAATACTATGTATTATCATTATAGTTTATTATGATAATAATTTTGTTATTATTAGTAGTTTTTTTTTTATCTACTTCACAACTCATTATTATAATAAATAATACTGCACATGATGTTCGTATAAAATGAGTAACGTCTTTTCAATGCATTTTTTATGAAAATTATCTTATAAAACTACATATAATTTTTTAACTATTAGAATTTTAATAGTTGTGCATACTGAGTTAACATATTTTATTTTTTGAATTCATAAATGACATTAGTATTAACCACAAAATATAAACTTTAAGAAGTTATTTGTTGTCAAAATATATATATATATATATATATTTTTTTTTTAAATCTTATCATATTAAGGTATAATATACTCTCTATAAATTAATATAATAATAATAATAAAATCACATTACAATGCACATTACAACACATACCAAACATTGTAATCTTACATTACACTCCACATTACAACACAACCAAACGCTATAATCTAACATTTCAAGTAATCTCACATTACAGCTCACATTACTTGTAATCTCGCATTTCAAGTATGAATTGTGTATATTTTGAATGTATTAAATTGTATTTTGATTTGAATATGTTCGATTGTGCTCTTAGGTTTTTTTTTTTCTCACATAGAATTGATTCATAATCGATATTACTTAGCGAGGAATTGGTAAATTTGTAAATAGAGTTGCGAAATGGCGAGATTAACTCCAAGTGTTTTAAATTTGTAATAAAACCCCACTCGAATTTCTGATAGTAGACTGATTAATATACTTAGGTATTTAATTCTTTATTTATCTAAGTAATTTAGGTTTCTAGTTAGCGTAATAATTAACTAGTGGAGACTTTTTTCAAAATTCACGTTTTCAAAACATATTCGTCATAGGTTAGATTTAGGTCCGACAATCTGACAACTCTGCTAGGGAAATTAGAGGATTCGGGCTTAGTATGTTCAATTTTTTCCATTGGTGAGTTTTGTAGCTTTATTTATATTTTATTTTGACTTCATTGATCTATCTTGGTTGTTTTTGTGTGATTTCAGGTGTGGCGTTATTTTTATATTATTATAACTGATTATCTTTCTTTGTTGTATTATGTATTATTTGAATTCATACACATTATTGTAATGCCAAATACGCCTCAAACTCAGTGCGACTAGGAACCCTGAAAGTTTAGTAAGGGTACGACTGGAGCGGCTGGGCCGCCGGTACGACTCGGAAAAACTCACTCGCTCGTGTAGGTCCCGAGATCCTTTTTAGGGAGAGGAAACCACCGTGTCGGGAACCTATCAGTGGAACCTACCTTGTAGAGAAAAGCCACACTTTTTTAGACTACTAACATTTCGTTTTTTTTTTTCCATTTTTTATTATTAAAGGTTATCTTGTAAACAGTTAGACTTCCTAACTGTGTAACTTTTATTCTAATGCACTCATCTCATTGCATTTAAAAAAAAAAAATTTGATTAAGTAGTTAGTCTATTAGTTGTAGAATTTTTCTTTTTAAACATGCATTCCATATACACTGTTTTTTTTTTAATATAAAACCTCTTACCTGAATTTTTTATTTTAAACACGTGATTCATACACATTATTTTTTTTAAAATAAAATATTCAAGTAAATTGTAAATTATGTTAGTGCATCCTACATGCGCTATGTTTAGAAAAAAAAATTGGAAAATTTGTAATCCATTTTTTGCTATTAGAGAAGTTCAAACTTGCATCGTACATGCATTACTTTCAAAAAAAACTTTTACCTGAACTTTTAATTAAAGACATGCATCTCATATGCATTATTTTCGAGAAAAAAAACATTCAGGTAAATTATAATTATTCTTAGTTATAGAACTTTTATTTTAAGTTTGCATATTATATTTATTTTGGCGCATCTCATAGGAATTGATTCCAAAAAATAATGATTTTTGTCTTGTAAATGTAGGATTATGGAGGATAAATACTACGGAAACAAAACAAGGTACATCCCATGTAAATGAATTACGTAGTGGAATTAAGGGCACATACCTACAATGTTTTACGTAGACCCAATATCCTCTAGGGGAGTACTCGATCTGCCAGACGGATCTCGTAAGGATTCTGGTTAAGGAATACCTACGTGGATTGGTCTCCACAGCAAAGCCTCTTGTCGATTCTTCTGCTGGGATGGATCTCTGGAGTAATTGCTTGAAGCAATTTGACACCTCCTAGGGCAAAGGGTGGTTTGACCGAAACACTAGAGTAAATGGAGGAGAGATTTCTTTTTGTCTCACCACAAATGAAGAAAGTGATTAACCCTTATTAGTTCTCTAACACTCCCTATTTATAAGAGGAGGTTGGCAAAACCCACATCTCCACTAGTGCAAGTTTCGGCCGGCCTAGAGTGAGAAAGGGAGGCTCAATTTTGGGCCTCTCATGTCCATTGGCATTTTAGGACTAGCCCAAAATCTCTAAGGTGATATTACCCAATTGTCTTAGGTAACAGTCTCATATTAATGGGCTCCTATTTACGGCGGCCCAATCTCCAAATGCCAACAACTCCCACTCGCTGGAATGGGAGGGTGCCTGTTAATATGTTGTCGACCAAACACGTCAACATTTGTTCTTTGATCCAGCCCTGCTTCGCAATAGTTCATACAAGGTTTTTCGTGCGACCGGCGGACACGACGGGCATCGTGCTACTCATCTGTTAGGAGTGTTGTAGCACCCGCGAAACGTTGATTCCCCATCTATTTCAACTAATATCAGACTGGTGGCCACCTAGTGAATACAAGATTCGAAGAATTACAGGTGTACATGACTATCCCCATCGTTCATACCCTTAGTCAAAATTAACCAGTTTCCAAAGTCGTGGTCACTGGGCCTTTTTGTTCAGCACTGTGTTCGTACGCCGGAAGCGAACATTGAGTTTGACCTTAGATATAAGTTCTGAGACCATAAGGATACTTCAGATGCTTCTTCATAAAGCATCCGGGATCAGTCACACGCTCAAGGTGAAGAAGTTTGTGCCCATCCAAATCTCGTGGATTCTACCTAGCACAACCTAGCCTGACCCCGTTGTTGAACATGGCACGCGTAGTATGAAGCGTCCGTCAATAGCATAACCTGAATTTACATGTTGTCAGGAGTGGGAAATGGCATATGTTATCGCATACTTGTCATCTGGCCCAGAATGTGGATGTTGACAAACGAGGTTCGTCACGGCAATACGCAAAACTTAGATCATGTCGTGTTACCCCGAAACCAAATGATCGTTTTGGATGCTCGTCCTTAGGGCGAAGTGAATGCGGAATTCACTTAGTTCAATTGCCCAATTTTCCAGTCTTCCTGACGTGTCCGGCTTTTGTAGGAGATGCTTCAAATGTTGGTTTGTAAGCACCGTTATCTCATGGGCGTGGAAGTATGGTCTCAGTTTTCGCGCTGATATGATCAATGCGTAGAGGTATTTTTAAATTGCCATGTAATTGATCTCATACTTAGCCAGTGTTTTGCTCACGAAATAGACTGGCAGTTGGGCGTTTTTCTCCTATTTGACCATCACTGAACTTACCGCGACATTGCTCACTTATATATAGAGAAAAGGGGGTTCTCCAGGTGTTGGTTTTGCCAACAGGGGTAATGTCCTTAGGTGTTGCTTTAATTGCTGGAAAGCTTCCTCACACCTTGGTGTCCATTCAAATTTCTTGTTAGCCCGCAATATATCGAAGAAAGGTAGGGTCTTGTCCCCGATCTTGGCCAAGAATCTATTTAGCGCGGCTAACCTTCCGCTAAGCTGTTGCACCTCCTTGTGTTTTGTTGGGGATTTCATTTCTTCTATTGCTTGTAGTTTCTCTGGGTTCACTTCGATACCTCTTTGACTCACCATGAATCCTAAGAAATTTTCTGATTGTACCCCAAATGCACATTTTGTCGGATTCAAGCGGACTTGATACTGACGCATCCTTTGGAAGGTCGTGCGCAGGTCTTCGACGTGGCTGCTTTTCTTTTTGGACTTTAAATCATATCATTCACGTATGCTTCCATATTTTTGCCTATCATGTCCCCAAATATTTTATTTACCATCCGTTGGTAAGTGACACTAGCGTTTCTAAGTCTGAATGGCATTACTCTGTATGGTAGACATCGCTATCAGCATAAAATGTTGTGTGCGGGGGAAACCGTCAAGAAGCTAAAGCAAGAGTTGACAACCGTCAAGAAGGCATAACCAATGAAGAAAACTTGAGGACACATTGTAATATATAAAATAGAAATCGCACCCACCCAAAAGTAAAAACTTCCCTCCCAACTTCAAGAGATACACCTGATAAGTGTATGACTCAAACCATGACTATGATTGAAGCAAACAAGCATGAGAAAGAGTAAGTGCTGCAAGAGACGCCCATCGCACCCAAGCAAGCAGACATATTCATTAAAACACAAGAATAGGGATCCATAATCATAAGAGGTACCTAACCAAGGAAATGAACAAGGGGCCTTTAACGGCCAGATATGAAAGACGGTGTGACCACCAAGCAACTTGGGCGGCACCAAACGAAAAATTGCTTGGTACTCCACCTAAATATAGAAGTGGAGATTATAAGCCAAAGGCAACAAGAACACTCAGTACCACTCCTCCTAGAAGAAGTCACATAAGAAGGAAACAACATCAACTCCTTGTACGGACTCGCCCCAAATTGGCGACAACAACTATTGCCCTCGAAAGGCAATCTCTCACGCTCAGGAAAGGCCCAAGAAACATGCAATATTGAGGAAAGAAAGCTCATGTAAGGATTTAGAATGCGTATCAAAGACGCACCCTACCTAGAAAATAACATCAGGTAAAAGTTACATTATGTGCCCTCCAGGAGCCAATCCTGCGAACAGTTTCCGACGCCCCCAAGAGCGTATCTTGAGAGTAGTTCTATACTACGACCACATTCTGTGCCATCCAGGAGTCTATCCTGCGAACAGTTTTCGACGCCCCCAATAGCGTATCTTGATAGCAGTTTTACAATGCGACCACATTCTGTGCCATCCAGGAGCCAATCCTGAGAACAGTTTTCGACACCCCCAAGAGCGTATCTTGAGAGTAGTTTATACACTGCGACTACATTATGTGCCTTCCAGGAGCCAATCTTGTGAGCTGTGCCATCCAGGAGCCTATCCTGCGAACAATTGTCGACGCCCACAAGAGCGTACCTTGATAGCAGTTCATACACTGCGATCACATTATGTGCCATCCAGGAGCCTATCCTGCGAACTGTGCTATCCAGGAGCCAATCCTGCGAACAGCTTTCAACACCACCGAGAACGTATCTTGAGAGCAGTTCTAAACTGCAACAACACTCTGTGCCATCCGGTAGCCAATCCTGCGAACATTTTTCGACGCCCCCAAGAGCGTATCTTGTGGTCACGCGATCATTCTCAAAATGTCACTATGTAAAGAAATTTTAAACACACTCAGGAGCATATCCTGCGCACACACTCGACGCCCCTAGGAGCGTATCCTAAGGAAAAATTTACAACGTTCCCAAGAACGTATCTTGAAAAGACCTTCTTTTATACAAGTAAGGATACATGAGAAATGCAAGTATGGTTATGATGACAATGCATGTATGACAAAAATTAAGTGGAGTAATGAAAGGAAACTCCGACAAAAGAGAAGAAACACGACAGTAGGCAAGCAAATCCCAATTCATGCAAAACGACCTACGGAGAAGAATTGCCTTACAAGTCGCCCAAGGCAACCTCTGACAAACTTTACTGTCTTGCATGTCTCCCTCGCGTGACCTTTGCTTGCATCCGACTTGAACATCTTCAAGCACAACTTTCGACAAAGCATCGCCCTTGCACATTGAAAAGCACAACTCATGAAGGGAACACCCAAATAGCATAAAGGATACAACATCCGACAAGACGAGACACGGGAAAAACCCGACAAGCATAGCCTAAACAAAAGGCAACTATAGCGACGAAGGTATGAAACACTACTCATGATATAAAAACATAAATTTAAAACAATCATGACAGGTTTGCCAATAAGTATGAAAGGCAAAAGCACAACTCCATACATCACGTAGTGGCTATCATGTCCACACACTGCGAAGTGGCTATCAGGTCCACACAATGAGAAGTGGCTATCATGTCCACACATCACAAAACGGCTACCAAGTGCATACATTACGAAGATATTAATACGACCACAAACCTAAAGAGCCTACATCTACCCTTAAGAGGAGAATCCAAGACAATGAGAAAATCTATACCCTTCATATACTCAACAAAGGTCTGCACTTATATTTCAACATTCCTGAATGATACAAGGTAGGAGACGTCCTCATTATGAAGACAACATCTCTATTCCGCGAAATCAACCATAAAACAGAGAATCATGGCAAGCACTTTCGGGGGTATATAAAGAAATGATCCCCACAACGACCACAACTCTGATAATAGTATAGGCTAAATCAAAAGCAGTATCCATCAAACTTTCAAGCATAAATTTGCTATTGGAGTCATGGAAAAAGAAAGGAACCTCAATGAAAGGCGATGATTACACCCATCACCAAAAGCAAGAACTAAAACGCAAAGGCTAATCACATAACCCCATAGGTATGCCAAACGCACCTTCAAAGTCGTCAAACCTACACGAAGATGAAACAGAAGAAATATATGAGGAGGCTAGCAAACAATGATAAACAGTCAGAGACGCAACAAATCATAACAACCTCCAAGCAAACTTGGGGACACCTGCTCCGGAAACAAGGAGACAAGTTCAAAATATCGACATAAATATGGTCGAATGCAACAAACCATAATGATACGACACAAAAGCAATCAAGTGACTCATAAGAATGAAGATAGACTCCGGAAAGAGATTGATCCCTAGAGGGGGGAGAACCCCTGAGGAGAATTAACACAGCAAGGAAAGCAATGAAACAATCTCATTCCCCATGACCTAGAAAGAAACGACGAACGACTGAAGATCACAAACGAATAACAAGGAACCTCAACTCACTCAAAATCAAAACATTTGGAGTCACGTGAAGAAAACTCTCCTACGACCCTCCGCTAAAAAGGAGGAGACGGTCTGAATAAGAAACGTGATCACATGCCTTTTTGCATGGATCGAATTTCAACTGCAACGTACACCCGACCAAAGGGTGATATCAGCCAACTTCGGGGCTCACAACAGGTTGAACAAACGCTTTCCAAACTGAGCCACCACAAGGGGTACTTTCTTTCTGATCGGAAGAAATCATGCTCCTCTCTCCAATCAAGAAGTAAACACGCACCCATGTCCACCCCCTTATGTAAGTCAATCGAGAGACATACACAAGGCATACCAACTACAAGAGCAGCGCAACATACACACGCATTGACACATCAACATGAGGTTTAACACCTCACTTTCAGAAGTTAAGTATAACTGCTACAGGTGCATTGCAGTACACGCGCGTCGACATTTCAATTCGACGAGTAACAACTCACTTTCAGAAGTTAAGTATAACTACTACAGGCACAACACAATACACGTGCACATCAATACACCAACAAGAGGTACAACACCTCATGTCCAGAGTTCAAGCGTGCATGTACAAGGACAACCCGACGTGAGTAAGCTATAAGTGTAGCCAACACTAAAGAGCAACGCCCTACACTCAAGACAACGAGCAGACCCGCCACGGCGGGCGATATGATATATGCAAGTCATAAAACGACAGTCGGCAAAAAGACTAATACCCCTCATCCGAAATGCAAAACACGCCCACTACGGGGGCAACTCCATGCATAGGCAACTCTACATATGTAGGTCGCAAAGTGCGACCGACACCAAGGTCGACTCCTTCTCATGGAAATGCAGGGTATGCCTATTACGGGGGCAACCTCGACGCCGAGTTATGAAAGAGAAGCTTTCGGCCGAAAGATTCCGCGATCAAAGTGCGAGGAGGAGCAGTGCTCTAACACATCCAAGGGGGGAGGACAACCCTCAACATGTGTCGATAAACCCATTTCGCGTAAAGGACAAGAAGAAAGTTTGTAAGTATTTTCACCTCCATGTTTATATAAAATGAATTGCAGGGAAAGGTTCAAGAACTATGCACATGTTCCAAAAAATGAAGGAAAATGTCACACCTGTCAAGAGCCGAGACTAAAAATACTCACACTACTACGGAGTAAGCAAAACGTTGTTCCCCGTCGAGCCACAAAGTTCACACTCTTGGATAAAAGGGAGTATACTTTCACCCTTACACTTATGTTCATATTTGTGATTTACATCCATGAATGGGTCAATGCTTCTATCCACACTTATGGTTACAACGTGTTTATGCTTGCATTCATGCACCCATAAGCACAACATGTCTACACTCGCGTCCATATTCATGCTTATATCCATGTGCATTTTAGCTCACACCTTCTCACGTTCACACGTGTTCGACACTTAGACATTCATAATTGTCATGTATTCATGCTTACATCCATATACACACTCAATGCACTCATACACATGTATATAACTACATTACGTTGGTAACCCCAACGCTTGCACACACGTATACTCGACGCTCGCACATTCATGTCTACGATTGCAGCATGTTTACACCTGATCCAGTACTTGTGATTTACTTGCATGTGTGCTAGTACAACACATCCATGTCCATGATGTGTCATTTTTACACCATGTTCATTTATTGTCTATCCCATACTTAGAAATTTTCCACACATGATTAGAATATTTTCCACATATAGAATCACTTCATACGTGCATGCAAACATGAATTAGATTTTCATTCATCTACTATTATAATCCCATCATCCCCATTTCCTAACTCGTGTTCTTAGACATAGAGATAGGAAAACATGATTTTCACCATACCCGCATTTTTTGGATACCTGTCTTAATATATACATGTCTGTACTAATGTCTATATTTTCCTTGTCCCAAGAAACGAGGATAAATCGCGGTGATAAGCTTACAGACATACGATGAATTCGACAAGAGGTAAAATCACAGGATTGAATTGAGCATGTCATCCTATCGTAAAATAGAGTCAATCAAGGGTTAAGCCATTTGTTGACTCAGGGGCACTTGATGAATATACACTCAATTTAGACCCGTTATCATTCGGATTAATTATTTTAACTACCCCACGAACGATTGTAAATCGAAACTTTGACCCCGAACACGTCACCCACAGCAAAACGGTCCGGACGGGAAAAAACGCCCGCCCGGACACGTCGCTGGTCCAATCCCAAGCCTTCGGGGTCGGACCACCCGTTCGACCCCGAAGATCCCGACACCCTTCCAACGTGTATTCCCGCCCAAGGGGTGTACGCGACGTCTGGAACACTTTCATCCAAACCGTCCCACGCGACGACCCGGCCTCACTTTGCACGTCCGACACTTAGAAAATATCACGAACCCTTCCATGCTTGCTAAGGGTTTAATCCCGTCATCACTAGTTAACTGAGCTCGTTAGGAGTTAACAGTGTCGTTAACCACCTTAATCTCCCTTGAGCCTATATATAGAACCTCACATCCCTTCATTTGAACTTAATATGACTTAAAATATTTATGCTCTGCCTTCTCTCTACTTTATCTCTCTAGAACGATGTACTAATTTATGGATCAAAGATGGTTCATCGAGTACCACCCCCCTATGTGGTCTCGATGTTGCCCCTTTTGCAGGTGTTAGGAGGAGCGCGCACAGAATGCATAGGAGTGAGGCCCCGACGCTTGGAAGTCTCAACAACCCTTGAGTCAACGACTTAACATACGAACGACAGAATGTACGAACAACTACATATACGGACATCCAGACACTTAGCCATTTTAATGGCTTGCGAACCTCCGACAGTCCGACGCTTTGAGGGTCCGACAGTCCGACACTTTGAAGGTCCGACACTCCGACAATCCAACAGTCCGACGGTCCGACATTCCGAAAATTGGACAATCCGACAGTCCGACGCTCCGACAGTCCGACACTTTGACATACGACAATCTGAAGCACATACTATCCAATATCACGAAGGATGTGACATCAGTGATCGAACCCAACTAGCATTTTGAAAGAATCAGATCGCGAAAGAAGGATTTTCACCTGTAAGATTGTTATTCGGATCGACACCCCGTCAACCCGATACACACGTCTTAACACATATTAATGGGCTTCCATTTACGGCGTCAATCACTATATGCTAACAGATTGTGGTGACACCCAAAATGCCATTGTATCCTTCCATACATTCCACCACTAGGAAAGGAACATCAATGTGTAACTGTTTCTGACCTGCCCCCAATGTTACAGGTAATGTAATTGTTCCAATGGGATAACTTGCCTCTCCTGAAAATCTTATGAGGGAGGAGTGCATTGGTTTTATGTCTTTTGGTCGTATGCCTAAGGTGTCAGTCACTTTTTTGGCTAGAATACTTGTCGAACTTCCTCCATCCAGCAAATGTCTTTGTTGTTGATCTTCATTGTTATGACCAGAGCGTCGTTATGTGGGTATGACACGTGTTTCATGTCCTTGTTAGAGAATTGGATTGTATCTACTTGATTGCTTCATACATTTGCTCTGGGTCATTTTATCTTCCTTCTGGGTCATGTAAGCTTCCTTGGCATTTGAGGCCTCACCGCCTGCTCCAAATCCACGGTGGATGACATACATGTTTACCATGTTACCATCTGTATGTGCTGCAGGTAGACATGTCAGAGGTACGTGTAGTCTCTCTTGGTTGTGCGGTGGATTAGTTTCAGGGGTCTGTCCTCCCTTGACTGATGATTGTTAGTCATCTGTCTCGTGGTAGTCAAGCTTGTTTTGTTCAAAGCCCACGAACGGCGCCAAGTGATGAGACGTAGATATCGGGGCGGCTGTATTTCGATCCGAATGTCTATCCCACAGGTGGAATTCTTCTCTGAACGATCAGTTTCCTTTTGCTCTTCTCGTAATCCATTCCTTTGTTGACCTGCACGAGGGGTAAGCTGGGGGTGGAACCGTCGAACCCTCTCCGATGTTGAAGTAAGTACAATATTCTAGAGAGAGAAATTAGAGAGAAGGCAGAGCTCAAGTATGCAAAATTTCATAATGTGTAGAATGAGAAATTTTGAGTCCTATATATAGGTCTCAAGGGGGATTAAAGCGGTTAATAAGGTCATTAACCCCTAAACGTGTCTCATTAGTAGATAATGAAGGGCTTAAACCCTTGTAAGCATGGGAGAGTTCGTAGTTTTGTGTAAGGGTCGTGTGCGTAAGGCGTAGTCGGATCTCCGCGTGGCGTGACTCAGGTGACAATCTTTCAGACGTCGCGTACACCCTTTAGTCGGACACGTTAATTCGACTAGAGGCGGTGTCAAGGTCGGACTGACTGGTCCGACCTCAAAGGGTTGAGATCGGACCAGCTGGTCCGATCTCAGAGTCTAGAGATCAGACCAGTTATGGCCCGAGTGGGTGTTTTTTCCCGTCCGGGTCATTTTCTGTTGCGGGTTGTGTGTTCAGATCAATGTTTCGATTTGCAATCGTGTGTGGGGTCATCGTGATAATACAATCTGAACTAAAGCGGGTTCAAATTGGGCGTATATCTATCAGAGGATGAATCTTCTCTATCCCGGAGGGAATGATGCGGACGGAGCCGAGTAATTCCGCAATTTCGAGACTTCTGCAATTTCTAGTCTCGGACTTTCAACTGTCGGATTTTTGCGTGTGAATAGTGTTTTTCTGGCGGAAACGGCGTTCTGATCAAAAGTCACAGCCATGCGTGAATAGTGTTTTTGCGCTTGTGATGCGGCGCTTTAAATTGCGCTGTTTTTCGGCCAAATTTCATAGTTTCTGTTGGATCACGGGCGAAGCTCCGTTACGTCCTTGACGGAAAGTTCTGGACTCCTGGGCTCCGCGCAATCCTGCAAAAGGGGATGACCTGGGTGGTGACCCAGAATCCCTCTCCGATGCTTAAATGAGTATACGATCAATGGGGTGGCAGCAATGTTCTAAGTGCGTATTAGATGATTAGGGTTTTCTGAGGTAACTTCCTCCTTTATATAGGGGGGGGGGGGGGGGGAAGTTACTCAGTTACCTGTTACTGCGCCTGGCAGTTTTACCCATGATTCCGTGTATCTCGCCACGATTCCGCATATCTCGGTCGGGATTCCGTATATCTCGTCCCACGCTCTGCGTATCTTACCCGTACTCCACGTATCTCGGGCACGCCCTGCGTATCTCGGGGGATTTATCTTTATCTCTAACCGTCTCCCACTACTCTATCTAGTAGGCGAGTTTCTCGGTCTTTATCCTCTGATCACAAGTCTCGACTCCTGTCGGAGACTCCAGAGTTGTCTCATTCTAGATCACCACTCAGGACCTTCAGTCTCTACGGGACAGGTCCAGCCTCTGCGGGGCTTTATTATCGGGGCCTTTACTAAGGCATATCGGGGCCTACTCAGAGGCTTCTCATCGGGAGCATTCAGCTCATACATCAGGACCACTAGTGTCGGGGCCCTTCGTGCTGGGCCTCTGGGCCTTCCAGGCTTTCGCGAGGCCCACTGGACCTACTCGCCGTCCATTGGCTGTTAACGGGGCTAACGATTACATCGGAACCCATCAGTTTCGAGGCTCAAAATCGCATTTTAATATTATTTTTTTTTTTTTTTGTAATTTCCTATTTATTTTGATTTTGTCATTATTTTCGGTTATTTCCTAGGGTTTCCGTTTTCGTTATTTAAGACAATTGTAGCCGTCGTTGAATTCAGTTTATTGATATATGAGAAAATTGAGGTTATTCCTCAAACTCTACGTTTAAATTTCGGTATTTGATTTGCATTAACGATTTCTGCGCATCCCATAACGCTTTTTTTTTTTCATTCTAAGAGATAAAATAGTATTGTGAGGAGGCACTCATATATAATCTATTTCTCGCTTTATGTAATAGTGTTTAGCTTCCTTTTATAGAATAAAAGAATAATTATTCTAATAATACCATTAAAGAAATTTGGTGACCCATAGGTCCACAAGATCCATTGAAATTATTATTATGGAAAAAAAGTCGTCATAGAAATTATTTCGTTAAGAACAATGGATCCATAAGCTTTTATTTCAAGTTGCAACGAAGTATAAATATATTTTTATATATCAAGTTGCAACGACTTGTAGACATAAATATTATTATATATATATATAAGTTGTAATTACTTGTAGACAAATAGGAATTCATTATTAATGGAAACATTGTTCTGTATCATCACCTTTATGTGGATAATGCGCCACAAAAGTTATAATGAATCGTCCACCACCAGCTGAAGCTTCCCGAAGAGCAAGCTTGCAAGTTGCACCTTATGAAAGAACAAGGAACAAACCACAAAGCTCGGGCATGACTCAAATATCTAAAACTTTTGATTAATGAATGAATGAAGTATTGAATAATTATACTATATCTCATAGTTAAAGTATAAATTTAGGTTAAAAGATAAAAAGATATGGGTAATAAATAGTGAATGGAAGAGAAATAAGAGTGGGAGGAGAACCATTTTCAGTTGTTTGAAGAAACAGTACTAGCTAGTGGATAATAACGTTGGTGATAATCAATGCAGCAACGTGGCATGCCCTTTTTGCAGGAACCAGACCAATGTATGTGGATCGACATGTTACACTGTAGTGAGAACTTGGGATGCCTACTGCCAAAGGTGAGCGAGTAATTGTAATAAGGGTTTAGTCATTAGTGCTAAGATATTAATTCAAACTGATATAGTGAGTTGTAATTTTGCCAGTTAAATTCAAAAATTATTAAAGGTGTTTCTTTAGAGAGAGTTTTAACTTAATTAATTCTACCCGTGAAATTTCAGAAAAAATATTCTACACCTGTAGGATTTACTAATTATAAAAACAAGTGAAGGGAGTACCGTCTCTACCTTTCTAATGAAGCTCTTAATCTAATGGCAGTTATAACTTTATCAATTTAGAAATTGCGAAAAATTATATTAGTATTGTACACTATTAAGATTCAGTCAAGTTAGTGTGATATTTAGAATAAAAATGAAAACTCCAACTTTATATATATTTAGAAAAATGAGTGAGAAACTCAGCAGTTTACTAAAATAATTTTTTTAAAAAAATATATTTTCGTTCTAAATTTCAGACTTTGTAGCAATACTATTTTGAAGAAATAACTATTTTAAAAAGTTCCTGAGAAGCAATTTTTTTTGCCACTCCTAAAAGTAATTCATCGTTCATTCATAAAAATAATTGAGGTGCTGTCGCTGTTGAGCAGCTTTTCACACATAAATGTGAGGATATGCTTTCTTTGGTGTATATACGAAATAATCATAGTGAGTGATGCCCCAAATGGACAACACCACTGTCGCTGCAGTAACACGTGGAAGCTCCAGGGTTTAAACCTTTAAAACCAGTGTTATCAAAACCGGACAGCACCTACGGTCCGACCAGGTTCAAATCGGAACTGTGCCTCAAACGAACTGATTCACTCAAAAGATAAGAATGCAAGCGAACATGGTCCAATATTCCGGTTTTCTGCGAACCGGGCGGCAAACCGGCCAGCTTTTGGCGAACCAAGTGGTTCACCGGTCCACCGGTTCGGCATAAAAAACAAAAAAAGTAAAATCTTAAATTAAATTGCTTAAACCCTAAATTAAAGAGTAAATTATCTGAGTGTGTGAGATAAGGCTGCAGTTTTGTTTCTTTCTCAATTTCAAAGACTTCAAACCATCACCTCCTTTGCTCTTCACAGCTTCAAAGTTCAAACCCACAATCTCAACTCCTGGGCTAGACTCGTTCTGCTGCAGTTTATGCTGTCTTACATATATTGGTCGGACCGGGTTCGAACCGGAGGAACCAAGGAACCGGTGACCTTACCGGTCCAATCTGATAACACTGTTTAAAACCTAAAATAAAGAGAAGAAAACTAAATTTGTTTACCCCAATCCAATTTTCTAAACGTTGAATGTTTGTCCCAATCCGATTTTGAATCCGTAATGTAATAATGATACTTAGATAACACAGCGTTTAAATAAAGTTTTTATAATATATATTTAATTATACGATTACTAAAAGACGTAAATTCCTGTAAGTGAATATACATAATATTTTTAATTATTACTATATTCTGGTATGGATCGCCAGAGTCGAACCCTAAGCCAGTTGAACCCAACAATAACAAGCCGGACGAGCTGGTTTGGGATTGAATTCAATCCAGAGTTGGACTTTAGCTGGGTCTAACTAGGCTCTTCTTAAAAAAAAAATATTGCTTTAAAATTTAAAAATCCGACTTTTCATATTTATAATTTTTTTTAATAATTTTTAACATAATATTTACAAATTTTCTTTATTTTTAAAATTTAATTAATTTTGAATGTAATTTAATAGATTATCTATTTTTATTAGTTTTTAAAATTATACTTTTTTCAAAAAAAAATATATATATATATAATATAGTAAAAAATATTATAGTGAAAACTTTTTTTTTTTCATTTTTCATTTAATCTTATTCCCTTTTTAAGCACATATATTTGCGTCCATCCAAATAATATATTCCACACTGATATTCATTTTCACAACAAAATAACAGCATATATCTCCATTTCTCTATTTGTTCATTATTTATCATTTATTCTTTTCATGTGTACCAAATTTCTAAAAAATATATAAGTTAGGGTCTTAATGCAGTGCCCATAGAGAGGCCTCCCCATTTTACGATCGCCAAGAGCATGATTGGGTGCTAGTTGCAGCATTGCACTTTTGTTTGCTTATATTCATTCAATAATAAAAATATAAATAAAATAACAATCATTGTGTATTTAAATTTTTATTTTGCTAATTTAGCTCGAATGTGAATTCCAAATTTTAAATAAATTGACCTAATATCATTATCTCTCATATACTCTATTCCTTAACTTTATGAATTACTCTGATTCCGACTGACAGATAAACGAGCTTCAACCTTCAAATACTATCGGATTTTAGCAATTTCCAACCTGGTGATAACCAACCACATTATAAAACGTTGGGAGTCAAATAGCCTCAATGGATCTTAAATTTCACATTAGGTGGAGTCAAGCCCAATGAGCCAACATCGAGCAACCATTTCCACAAGAGGGGTTCCATTTTAAAATCAATTGGTAATAGGAGGAGGTAGCCAACTTGCTTATATAGTTGCTCATATCTAATTAAACCATCGGTGTGGTATTAATCTTGCTCACGGTGACTCTCAACATGGGAATCTTTTAAACTCAATTATTAGTAAAAAATTTGTTTGGCCAGCCTCAATTAGAAAAAGCAGGTCGATAATCTATAAGAGGCAAAATTACAGCCATACAAAGTTCAGGGTCTAAAATGTTGGATATCTACCCAATTTGGGTTCGTATGTACATTCCGGACTTCGCAAACACGTCGAAAACCACAAATGGGACCGAAAAACAAACACCCGAGGAACAAAACGGTCCCGACCGGTCCGGGCAATCCGGCGCCGCGCATCCTTTATCGTCCGAACACAAAGAGTGAAGAGTTCTCCAAGGTCTAACTAGACGACGGTTCTTATTTTCTTTTAGACCGGCGTCGAACCGCACAAAAACCGGGTTCGGTTCTAGGGTTGCCTATAAATAGGAGACCTTGGCCACCCATTTGGACAGATTCTGGAGATTTTAGCTTTGGAGCTCTGACCTCTCTGTAGAATATTTTCTCTCTCTAGACGCTCATTTAAGCATCGGAGAGGGTTCAACCAGCACCACCCTCCCCCCCCCCCCCCCCTCCGTGCTAGTTATTGCCCTTCCTGCAGGTTAGCGCCGCGCGAAGCCGAAAAGATTACCTTGCCGACAAGCTTGCACTGCCGACAAGCTTGCACTGCCGACAACAGTACCTTGCCGACAGCCTATACTGTCAACAGCCGTACCTGTCCGACAAGTGCACATTGCCGATAGCTCTTTGCCGACATCAGAAAGTCCATTTCCGACACCCGACGTGTCCCCAACCCGAAGTGCCGAAGAGTCCGACTACTCGGTTGGATTTGAACGCAACACTTGGCGCCGTCCGCGAGATTCGAACAAGAAGCAATCGCTTCCAACGATAGCTAGATGGCAAACGTACACGTGATCCATGGAGACTTTGACGCCAGAGGCGAGAGGTCATACAAGCGAGAAGTGTACGCTGCACAGACAACACGCAAGTCCGAAGATGATGTCATGAAGGATGCCGTCATGAAGGATGCCGTCATGAAGGATGCCGTCATGAAGGATGCCGTCATGAAGGATGCCGTCATGAAGGATGCCGTCAAGAAAGATGCCGTCATAAAAGATGCCGACATAGAAGATGTCATTGGCTTCTCGTCAAAAGACAAAAAGCACATTGTGTACCCACACAACGACGCCTTAGTCATAACCACGCAGAAGCCGACAAGGAGTCAGCATGGACCCTCCCACATTCATGTTGCCACATCCATTACTTCCCCCATGCCAACAAGAAGTGTGCCCTCCACACAGCATGGCCCAGGAGTCCACAATTCAGCGCACGTTACACCTTCGCCGGGATTTGAGCCTAGGGCGCACATCAATAGTTCCCTTACGGGATGCCAGCTGAAGGATTTCAGCAACAAGAATGAGGTGCAAACCCAGCGCCACCAGTCACACACGCCATGATGGCAGCTCTTGAAGAACTGATAGCATCTGAGAAACCAAGGATTTGTTCCGCCACTACCACCTCCACCACCGGTCAACGGCCAAGCCGCCCCGGCAAGAGCAGTGTCGCACGACACCGGACGACAAGAGTCACAAAAACAAGGAGGAAGAGGCCAATACACAGAAGGTACATTCCAGTACCAGCAACCAAGGCAGGAGCCAGCACGCTCATACACTCCCTACAGAAGTATGCAGCATCCGGAAGAAGCAAGGAGACAACCTCCAAGGAACAAGTCAAAACAATGCTGACATCCATCGCAATGCTGGATGGAGAAGACCTGTCATCAATGAAGACATCCCAATCACAGGTCTCACAGCAAAGGCCTTGGAGGCAATAATCGAAAAGAAGATGCGAGAGTCAAAGTTGAAAGGAATGCACGCGTTGGAAAAGAATGTGTCGCATCCATTTGCTGACAAGTTGGTGTACAGCCGCGTCCCAGACGCTCTGTATAGACTAGGAGGAGACAAGTATCGAGGAAAGGGAGATCCAATCAAACACGTGCAACAGCACGAGGCGTCCTTTCTGGGAAGGACAACATCGCTCCCGACGTGTCTGCTCCCGAAGCATCCGCACAAATTCCGGATTTTCCCGAAAATCCCCAACAAGGGCATGCACCAACCACACCCATGCAATGGAGCCTCAAGCGTTCTACGAGCACAAGACTAAAAATTGTGTTGCAGCAATAAACAAGGCGGGGGCATCACCCAAGTGACAACACCACTACCATTGCGGAAGATAGGAATTCAGGAGGGACTCCTATGATTACGCACGCCTGTGCCAAACCCATCACGTAAGAAGAGTTAGAGAATTATTTCCAACATCCAGCAAGTTTACCCTTGTCAAGCACACAAGAAGGGTCGTACCACTCAAAACGTACGCTAACAGCAAAACATCATCTTCGACCCGCATCTGAGAAGGGAATGATTACTCTTACTCACTCCTAGCAACAAACAAACTTGCATCAAAATGAAAGAAGAGAGAAGAGCGAATTTACAAGTCTTCCTCAAGTATGAGCACGGCTGCATGACAGCCACCAAGAGACACCCTCAACACTTGACGCAAGAGCGGGGGCATCTTGCTGAACCCCCGCATACAGGACACAACATCCCCCGTACAAGATACAATCATTACACTATATCAAGAAACAACAATAATACTACCAAGCGACTTGGGGGGCACCAAGCTGACAAGTGCTTGGCATTCCACCGAAGTGAAAAAGCGAATCATTGCAAGAACACGCAGTACCGCTCCTCTAAGAAAATGCACCAACGAGGAATACAACTTCAACATCCTATATGGATTGGTCCCAAGAGGGAAACACCAAGCATCGCCCTCAAAAGACGATCTCTTCTACTTGAACTAGGTCCAATTAACACGTGTTAGTGCCAAAGGTAAACTCAGGTATGAGGTAACAACTCCACAACAGAACTACTATGAATAAAGCAGACCACTCGAGTAGGACATCTACTCAGGGTAGCCTGATTTAGTCAAAACAAAATCCAAGCTGAACGGAACATACTAGTCGCGAATAGTCTCATCCAGTCATATTGGCATTGCAGACGATAGAGCCATATGAGGAGACTTATAACTCCATTCTATTCCCTAACCAATATATATCTCAAAGTATTGCGACTAATTTGAGACAGGCTATATATACATCCAAGAGATGTTTCAATGACACACCCTATCTAGAGAACAACACTAGGAGGAGTTGTATGCAACACTCTCTAGAATTCTCTATCTATGGACATTCTACTTAGGCATCTAGGCCAAGTAATGGTCGCGTATATATCATTTGCATCATCGCAACAAGTCTTCAAGTTAATTATAACCCGCGACATCCCAGCGAATATTCTACTCAAACATCAGCTCTTCCCTTGGAAACAATACCAAGTAACGATCATATATACGTATGTGCATCATGCTAAGGAAGCATCGACGTGTATCGGTTAAACGATGCATACAGCAATGCATAGTCTCTCTTTGTACGTACATATTCACAAACACATATAGCGGGTGGTACTTGAAAAGGCTTCGCTCCCGACATGTGCGCACCTGTCACATCCGCACCTATTGCGTCCGCACTTAGAGAAGTTTCCTGCACAACCAAGGAGTCCTCGTATCAGACTCCTTTACTTTATCTATTATATGCATTACTTAAAAGAAAATTCATAACTCCATATTTTTGCAAACTTGTAAATATTGCCACTATCTGACAAAGCGCAATCTTCTTCGTAGGTACAAACTCAACTATCAAAACAGCAATGTACTGTACTCAGAAACAACATCGAGTATTGATGCAATCTATATCCAAACAACCACAATCGCCATCAAGCCAACCACGAAGACGGCAAACATGTACAATACTATATCATGCATACTACCTTGGAATTACGCCAAGCAACAACTACAAGCATATTACTCACATCAACAATACAAGCCATCGCGCTGTGTACAACAATCAACTTATATCAAACGACGACAAATCAACTGTCAACATCAACAAAGAGTATATAAACACTCTCTATCTATAATGACGACTACCCCGAATAACGTCAACAACATACTATATCTTGAGTTTAAACCAAGATCTATCAAAGTGACATGCTGCGACATCCTCATTTGAGGGAAACCCCCATGTTCACAACTACAAAATGGCATGCTGTGACATCCTCCTTTGAGGGCAAACCCCCATGTTCACAACTACAAAATGGCATGCTGCGACATCCTGCTTTGAGGGCAAACCCCCATGTTCACAACTACAAAATGGCATGCTGCGACATCCTCCTTTGAGGGAAAACCCCCATGTTCATAAGTCATTCCCTGAATACAAAACAGGATGCGGCAAAACAGGTGGGACTGATCACCCCATCGTGGCGGAAGTCCTCTTATTAGACGACAACCCCACAAATCAACAAAGTATGAACGACCAATCACAGAATCATACTTCATGAAGACTTATACCTTAAGTGGGCAGCTTCATGTACTCTAAAAAGTATGAACGACCAATCACAGAATCATACTTCATGAAGACTTATTCCTTAAGTGGGCAGCTTCATGTACTCTAAAAAGTATGCGTACTCACTCAAGGGTTCATACTCTGTGGAGATGTATTCCTTGTTAGGATAACTTCACGTATATACGCTAGCAGAAGCGCACCCCTGTCAGGAAAACTCGCCAAACATACAAGTCGAGTCTTGTACAACGTTATCTTTTCAGCAAGCACATAACGGAATAAAAAACACCAAATACAGCAAGTAGTGTCTTGTCATAACGTCGCATTGGAATGGACCAAGAGACGGTAAAAACTGCAAGTCGCTTCAACGCGGTCTTGTGAAACCCTTCTGGACTAACCATGGAGAGGTGCAGTAGCATCGCAGGGTAAGTACGGGTCTAACCATGGAAAGCCTTGCAACAACGTCATGCGGGATGTGCCCAACTGACAGATGGAAAAACGCATAGCATAGAGCAAGTAGCGTCTTGCCACAACGTCGCGTTGAAATGGTTCAAGAGACGGTAAAAACTACAAGGCGTATGGATACGACCTATGTCCCATCCCTTGGATTAACCAAGTTGAGACCTAGTAGCATCACAAAGTAAGTACGGGTCTAACCATGGAAAGCATTGCAACAACGTCATGCGGGGTGTGCCCAACTGACGGATGGAAAAACGCATAGTATAGAACAAGTAGCGTCTTGTCACAACGTTGCCTTAGAGTGGAACTAAGAGACGGTATAAACTAATGTCTTGCCTCGTCAAGATGACTCTCCTACATGTCAAGTGCCAAGTGCCCGCGTCGAGTACATTACTACTTACATGGCTACAAGTACCTAGTGTACGCATCTTGCCATGCCTTGGAATCTAACCAAGAGGGGCGCTCATAACACTCAACAATGCGCGACATACAGTCGTAACTAAGTACATCATGTTCGTCATCTAAGGATATCTATCCTATCTTCCAAGTCCAAAGCATACGGACAGCATAGATAACGCAAGGTATGAAATACTACTAACAAGTTATCATGCATTTCTACTATGATCATGAAAGGTCTATTCGACGACATCGAACATATAAAAGGTTCAGGGAACAACACCCGACCTAACCTCAACCCCGACATGATGTACAAAGCTTGGTAAAGCACAATCAACTTCAAACAGGATGCAAGTGAAATATTCCACTCAACATCTACATGCGTAGCCATGCGGCCCTTATAATGCAATGTACAATCACGCCTTAAGTGCGCGAAGGGTGTCATACAATCAATGGCGGACTTAGAAAAATTCCAAGTTAACAAAACGAGGATACGGGGGCAAGAATGTACACACCCACCATAAATCATACATCAAGACGCCAACACTTGTCTAGATGTCGGCATAATTGCGCACCTCGCTATCATCAGCAACCTTCGTACGAAGGATAGTCACCTTGGAATCAAGAATAACGACTTGAGCCTATCAAACAAAGACAACAGTCTCCATTACAACAAACTAAGCACCTAAGTAACATATACTTAGAGTGAACAACAAGATGCACATGGGCAAAACAGACTAGCATACGCGCACACCTTCAGCATGCGCGCAATCCCTTAACACACTCGTAACCCCTCAGCACGCGCATGACACCTCAGAAATATTACCGTCAAACAAGCAAGAAAGAGGGATAGATGCAAAATGAAAGATCATCAATATAAGCAGTATGCTCACTTCAAGCGACTCCTCCACCAAGATCCGGTCCTTCGACACGGGGGCAGATGGGCGAGTCCGTGGCAGTAAACTAAGATCTCTCGGAGTTGCTCGAAGGACGAATCTCGGAGTCGGATCGCTTTATTCTGGATCAAGTGAAAGCATCACTAGCAACGACGATGGTAAGTCAACCTCGATCCTGACCTGGACCTAGAAAGACACGTTGTTCACAAACTAAGTATGAAGACGTCAAGCATCAACGCGCGTATGTCGACGCGCTGGGAAGCGGAAATGACACCTCTTGTTCAAAAACTAAAGATAGTGACAGCAAACAGGATATAGGGCGCTCATGCTTCGACACATCGACAAGAGACGTAACAACTCATTTCCAAATGATAAGTATAACTGCCATGATCGAGAGTACGCGTACGCACGTGTCGACATGCCAACAATCAGCTAAGTCTGGATGTGTACTCTGGAAGATACGCTTTGACAAATCAGTCTACAAGGATGAACAACAGCTTGATCAGCGCGTGTATACGCGACAGTCATTAATGCAAGCACTAAAGAATGAACACTCTCCCGATGGAGACAACTACATATCTACAGACTTGTTAGTCTCTATACATCATATAGCGAACATCCCCCTCGGGGGGTAACTCTATGTCAACATGGGCCTCGTCCCGACACTCACATGTTTTATGTGATCTACGCGCATCTACATGAGACTCTATGTAAATATGGGCCTCATCCCGACACCTACGTGCTCTACGTAATCAACGCACGTCTACATGATACTACGCCTTCATTTAAGGTAACAAGTGTGAATATAATTATGACACTAACATTAATACTTGCATGTATTTGCCAGTTAATGCAGGACTACGACATGTATGTTGACATACAAATGAGAAATTCTAAGTGTTCAAGATATTACATCACGCATACTATGATCATGTACACAACGAGCAACGCGCGCAGTGAACAACGCGTGCGACAGATAATAGGTGTCGACTATCAAGGAATATTTTCTAAGTATTCCACCATGTCAGCAGCCGACACATGACAAGGTGTCGACTATCAAGGAATACTTTCTAAGTATTCCATTATGTCAACGTGTCAGCATGTCGACATGTAATGGGAGGTCGACAAGCAAGAAACATTTTCTAAGTGTTCTACTATGGCAGCAGTCGACATATGACAAAGTGTCGACTATCAAGAAAAATTCCCAAGTATTTTGCTATGTCAGCAGTCGACATATGACAAAGTGTCGACTATCAAGATATATTCCCAAGTATTTTGCTATGTCAGCAGTCGACATATGACGAAGTATCAACTGGCGAAAAAATATTTTCTAAGTGCTCTACCATATGTCAGATAGCACGTGTCAACAAGCAAGAAATATTTTCTAAGTGTTCTTGCATTTCAACATGTGACGGGAGGTCGACAAGCAAGAAATATTTTCTAAGTGTTCTTGCATGTCAACATGGCAGCGGTCGACATATGACAAGGTTATCAAGAAATATTTTCTAAGTGTTTTTCTAAGATGACGACGTACACCTTATGTCTACATCAAGTCTATGGATACAGCGTACATAGCAATGGATAGAGAAAAGATTCTAAGTGTGGGGGCAAGTGCGCACATACAAGCGCGTACATACGAGCACGCGCGTACAGCTATCGACATACAGCGGGATGCCGGCTGTCAGGAATATTTTCTAAGTGTTCCAACCATATCAGTTGTCGACATACAACGAGATGTCGGCTATCAAGAATATTCTCTAAGTGTTCCAACCATATCGGCTGTCGATATACAACGAGATGTCGGCTATCAGGAATATTCTCTAAGTGTTCCAACCATATCGGCTGTCAACAAACAACGAGATGTCGGCTATCAGGGATATTTTCTAAGTGTTCCAACCATATCAGCTGTGAGCATACAACGGGATGCCGGCTGTCAAGAATATTTTCTAAGTGTTCCAACCATATCAGCTGTGAGCATACAACGGGATGCCAGCTGTCAGGAATATTTTCTAAGTGTTCCACTATGTCAGCAGTCGACACATGACAAGGTGTCGACTATCAAGGAATATTTTCTAAGTGTTCCACTATGTCAGCAGTTGACACATGACAAGGTGTCGACTATCAAGGAATATTTTCTAAGTGTTCCACTACGTCAGCAGTCGACACATGACAAGGTGTCGACTATCAAGGAATATTTTCTAAGTATTCCACTATGTCAGCAGTCGACACATGACAAGGTGTCGACTATCAAGGAATATTTTCTAAGTGTTCCACTACGTCAGCAGTCGACACATGACAAGGTGTCGACTATCAAGGAATATTTTCTAAGTATTCCACTATGTCAGCAGTCGACATATGACAAGGTGTCGACTATCAGGAATATTTTCTAAGTGTTCCACTATGCCAGCAACCGACAACCGTCAACGCGCGACAAGTTGATGACAATCAACAACCGACAACATACAACAAGATATCAACTATCAAGAAATATATTCTAAGTATTCTCCTATGACGGCAGTCAACGACAATCATGGTAACAAGCATTAAATATCTCAAAAATATTTGCTAAGTGTTTTATCATGATTGCAGACAACATATGAGCTCAATGAACAAGGATCAATATAACGACATGCAATTATGTCCGGACACCAGCTAACAATCAACAATGAGCATGCCAAAACATCACTCAAGTCATAGTGCAACGTGTTGACAACAATCACAATGCATAAGGGAAGTTTAACAACTTATCTCTATTTTTCCAAAATTTCCAGCACTAAGCCAAAAAATTTGTCTGATTTGTCGAACTAACTTCTTGTAGGAATTTGATCAACCACCTAGTGGGCATCCTAGATTAATCATTCAAGAAGAAATCAAGACCGAATTGAACTTAAACGAAGTATCAAAGGGTCCAACCGTACCCGAAATTAGACTCGCCACCACAAGATGACCCTGAAAAGTCAACCACCTCCCCGGAAGCCGACCACCGTCGTCGCCGGAGTCCACGCGCCACCGCTGGTTGCCCCACGCGCCGCCGTGTGCTGCACCACGTCCGCCCCTCTCTTCGCCGGAATCCCACCGGTGATGACCTTGGTGTGGTTGTCCTAAAATTGCTTGGTCTTCAGGTATTTGGCCTCCAAATTTGTCACTCCCAAGTTTTCTTCTTCTTCAAGAAAGGAGAGAACATTAAAAGCTACTAATGGTGGATGATTAACTAATTGGTATTCTCTCTCCTATATCTATCCATCATTATCTATGGGTGCATCCTAAAACTTTGATTATTTATTACTAAGTCCTCAAATAGCATGTTTACATGTTGTCATCTCCTTATTTCAACACTTAGAATTTTCTAAGTACTATGACTATATGCTATGCACACATGATTTAGTACGCACATGACATAACGCGCGCATGGCTTCACACACGTTATAGCATTTTAAATGCATTCATATCTTTTATTACTATCACATGATCACTTGTATGATTTAATTATCAATCGTCTATTCGCATCTTTTACAATCATGCTGACATCATGTTCATATTGACATCACACTTATGTTGACGTCATACATCATGTTCACATGCCACCATGAGGATAATCGCATAAGTTCATAAACATGTGCACATTATTTACTGTTCACTGTTATATGTATATTGCTGGTTGCGCTAATCATGTCGACAGTTAACATACCTCCCGACAAAAATTAAAGTGGAGCGAAATCGAAGCCGTCGCGCTTAATTGTCAAACAAGCCACCCTTGAGGTCAGCTCCGAACCGAAATTGGGCTTATATCCTAGCTTAAAATAGAGTCAAGTATGGTCTGAATTGTTACTTGACTCGGGGGCAAGTGTTGGATATCTGCCTAATTCAGGTTCGTATTTACATTCCGGACTTCGCAAACACGTCGAAAACCACAAATGAGACCGAAAAACAAACACCTGAGGAACAAAACGGTATGGACGCACGTATGCGTTCGAACCGGAACCTCTGGATTGCCCTAAGGAAATCTGGCGGTCCGGACTGCCTTGGCAGTCCGGATGGTCCGGTTTGCCCTAGGCAATCCGGACCCCGTCGGATTCTAAGTTCGATGGGGTCCGGACTGATGTCAACGGGCACTGCGTGCATCCTTTATCGTCCGAACACAAAGAGTGAAGAGTTCTCCAAGGCCTAACTAGACGACGATTCTTATTTTCTTTTAGACCGGCGTCGAACCGCACAAAAACCGGGTTCAGTTCTAAGGTTACCTATAATAGAGACCTTGGCCACCCATTTGGACAGATTCTGGAGATTTTGGCCTTGGAGCTCTGACCTCTCTCTAGAATATTTTCTCTCTCTAGACGCTCATTTAGGCATCGGAGAGGGTTCAACCAGCACCACCCCCCCCCCCTCCGTGCTGGTTATTGCCCTTCCTGCAGGTTAGCGTCGCGCGAAGCCGAAAAGCTTACCTTGCCGACAAGCTTGCACTGCCGAAAACCGTACCTTGTCGACAGCCTATACTGCCGACAACCGTACCTGTCCGACAAGTGCACATTGCCGACAGCTCCTTGCCGACATCAGAAAGTCCATTTCCGACACCCGACGTGTCCCCAACCCGAAGTGCTGAAGAGTCCGACTACTCGGTTGGATTTGAGCGCAACATAAAAGAAAAGTGATACCATCTTTTATTATTATAGAACATTAAGGTAAAGGTACCTTAAAATCAAGAAAATAGAAATCATTCTCATAATGACACATCATCTGTTCTTTTAAGTTTATGTGGAGTGTATCACATGTGATTCTCATACTGTAATCTTTTATTGCTAATTTTTTTATAACTCTAATTAAATTTATATATATATATACTTAGGGATGTCAATGGGGCGGGTCGGGGCGGGTATCGCCAGACCCAGACCCGCGGGTCAATATGGTCGACCCGGACCCATCCCATGCACTTTCGGGTCGGGTCGGGTCGGGTCGACCCGTGTGAGGTATAATTTATCATTTTAAATCTTAAATTCTAAATTCTATGTTACGTATCCAAATTCAACTCCAAATTTAAATCATAGATTATTAAATTAACTCATAATCCAAATATAAATCACCTCATTCATTAGAATAATTGTTATTTTGACTATGTGTTATATCACCCGTATAGTTTTATATAACATACATATATTAAATATACATGTAAAATGAAGGCTCGGGTCGGGTCGGATCGGCGGGTCGTCGTGAACCCAAACCCGAACCCGCCCCGCGGGTCATCGGGTCAAAATCGGGTCGGGTACCCGCGAGTCGGCGGGTACCCGTGACCCGTTGCCATCCCTATATATACTCTTCCAAAAAAACATATATTTTAAAACTTTATTAGGTGGTGAACCATAGATGGTAAAAGTGTCTAAATAATTTTATGTTTGTTTTTTCTTCTGAAACCCTATTAGGTCGGGTGAACCCTAGAGCATAAATTTTTTTAAATAGTTATATGAATTTTTTAATAAACCTTAATGGGTCGGGTGAACTCTAAAGGGTAATTTTTTTTTAAATAGTTTGATGATATTTTTTTTAAAACCATATTGGGTCGGGTGAACTTTAGAGGTAAATATTTTTATGATATTTTTTTCTAAAACCCTTTTAATTAGGTGAACAGTTTAACTGGATGAACACCAAATAATGACTCGACAAACGTTTTTATATTATATAATCAACTAGATTATTATGTAAATATGAGTTAGGAAAAATTATAAAACTGTTCATATAGAGATTTTATAAATCAAATTAATTAAGAGAATAAAATAAGTTAATTATAATTTAAATTTAAACAAACAAAAAATTTAAAACAAATATTAATGTATCTCTTTGTCATTGATCTCATTTTTCTCCACTAAATAGGAGCTCCTTACTAAAGTATTTTGATTATTATTGTTATTATTATATTTATTCAGAAGGTATAAGAGCACTTCCAATGGTAGTTCCTGGTTTCTAGTTTTTAGTTTCATGTTGTAAATTTGTCATTGTAAAGAGTTCATAGTTCCTAGTTCCACTTACTGTTGGTTCCTACTTGTAATGATTAAATAGGAACTTTGCATTCCAATGGGAGTTCCTAGTTCCAAAATGGGAGTTCCTAGTTCCTAGATTTGCCACTGGACGCTGACTAGACGCCACTAGGCGTGACTAGGATTACTAATATTACCGTTTTGCCATTATCACGTGAATAGTGAAGTGGGACAGTTCCCACTAGTAGGAACTCCCCCGTTACTGTTCATGTCGGTTCCTACTCTTTAATATTATTTTATTCAATTGTTTTGCTTATATATATATAATTATGCTACACTAAGTCGGACAATAACACGAGCCGTAGTGGGTCATTTTTAATATTAAATAAGTTAAATGATGACACGAATCAAAATTACTACTTTTTAACTTCGTATAAATTTCAGAGTTTCCAGACTCATTTTGTTTATATTTTACCATGTAACACAACCGTCAATTCTAAATTTTGAAAAATAGTATAGAATTACATATTATTAAACGTGAAATAATTTTTTTATTAAAAATATTATATTATTTTAATGCATATATATTTATATATAATAGACTTATTATATTATTATTCTATAAAATGAATATATTTTTTATTATGATACATTATATAAAAATATTATTTTTCGAATGATATACAATATATTTTTTTTTTTGTAAATTAAAATCATTAGTAAAAACAAACGAGGGCTTCACATTTAACCGATTTACTAATATGTATCTAATTAATGTGCATAAACGTGATTTTGCTAAAGACGATGAATCAAGACTTGTCAATCGATGAATAACAGGTATACACCGATATGATGAAATAATATTGATTGAATTAATTTAATTAATCACTATTATTATATCAATAATATTATTATATCAAAATTATATTTATCAATCATCATGCCCGCTGAGTAAAGACTGCACCTAATAGTAATATTACTATAGTAAAGTAACGTATAATTATTGAAAATATTCAACACTTCTAAAGTTAAATTTGATTCTTCCATAGTGAATTATCAAATCAGACTGACAAAAAAAGATTCAAGACGATTTGGTCGAACATCTTGGGCAATTTAGTAATGTGTGTGACAATTCTACGTAGTCTCATATATATATATATATATATGTGTGTGTGTGTGTGTGTGTGTGTGTGTGTGTGTGTGTGTGTGTGTGTGTTAATTTTTATTTTAATTGGCAACTTTAATGTATTAATTTTTATAATTTTTAAATTATTGCTATCATTATTTTTAAAATCTTATGCACTCATTTATATATTATATTTATTTTTATACAATTCTTAAATACCAAAAGAATCGTAATTACTTTTAAATGTATAATACGTAAATAATTGAACTAACCTAACGACGCCGACTTTTAAATTTTGAAATAATTAACAACACACGTCGGTCAAAGTTGGAACCCGAATATTTGATATAAAATTGAAAATTTGACGAAATCATAAAAAATATGAAATTTCGTTAAACAATCAATTACATTTTTTATGATTTTGTACACATTTTTTCCAAGTTTATGTTAATTAATTCAGTCTAACACTTAAATCTCATTCATTGGTTTGTTCATGTTCGTATTTTTAAAAATATGAATATTTAATTTATATATAATGCTTAAAAAATTTGGTCGAACATCTATTGGATTTTAATATGCATTAGCTAATTCTATATTGTCACAAATATATATATAAATATATATATATATATATATATATATATATATATATATATATATATATATATATATATATATATATATAATGCTCATTTTTAGTTGACAAATTTAACATATTATTTGTATTTTTATGTAATATGATTTTTAAATTATGACAGTCATATTTAATAAAATTATGTATTTATTTATATATTATGTTCGTAACTTTTTATATAATTATTTAAATATCAAAATAATTTTTTATTTATAAATATTTAATTTGTCTATAGAGTTTTTAGTACAAATAGTTATATTGTGAGTATAGAATTATGTGGGTCCCAATTTGAAAGTAGAACTAGGTCTCCACCACTGGAGAGAGTTCCTATTTTACTGTAGCATTTACTGTAGCAGTTCCCACTTTGATGAGTTGGCAGTGACATAGCTGTTGGATCACGGGCGAAGTTCCGTTACGTCCTTGACGGAAGGCTTGGACTCCTGGGCTCCGCGTAATCCTGCAAAAGGGGATGACCTGGGTGGTGACCCAGAATCCCTCTCCGATGCTTAAATGAGTATGTGATCAATGGGGGTGATAGCAGTAATCTCAATGCGTATTAGAGAGCATGCGTTTTCTGGGGTAGCCTCCTCCTTTATATAGGAGGAAGAGTTGCCCAGTTACCTGTGACCATGCTTGGCCGTTGTACCCATGATTCCGTGTATCTCGCCACGATTCCGTATATCTCGGTTGGGATTCCATATATCTCGCCCCACGCTCCGCGTATCTTACCCATACTCCGCGTATCTCGGGCACGCCCTGCGTATCTCGGGGGATTTATCTTTATCTCTAACCGTCTCCCACTACTCTATCTAATAGGCGGGTTTCTCGGTCTTTATCCTCTGATCACAAGTCCCGACTCCTGTCGGGGACTCCAGAGTTGTCTCATTCTAGATCACCACCCAGGACCTTCAGTCTCTACGGGACAGGTCCAGCCTCTGCGGGGCTATATTATCGGGGCCTTTACTAAGGCGTGTCGGGGCCTTTACTAAGGCATATCGGGGCCTACTCATAGGCTTCTTGTCGGGAGCATTCAGCTCTTATGTCGGGACCGCTTAAGTCGGGACCCTTCTCGCTGGGCTTCTGGGCCTTCCAGGCTTTCGCGAGGCCCACTGGACTTACTCGCCGTTTATTGGCTGTTGACGGGGCTAACGATTCCATCGGAACCCATTATTTGCCCCCAAGACATGGGGGACTTTTAGTTCGTCGTGTCTTCCAGTTTCAGATCTTCTGACCTTGCTATCAGAGGCTTTTGTCTCTATACCTCCCGATACCGCCGTCGGAGGCTTTTATCTTCAGGCCTTTTGATATCTCCATCGGAGGCTTTTGCCTTGCGCGTGATTGTTGTGCGACAGAGCTTCTTACTCATGATTACCTTGGGCCCACCAGACCCCATGGGCAGTTTCCAAATCCGAGGAGACTCCTCGGTTACTGTAGCATTAAATGCTTGGGGATAAGGGAACGACGTTTAAATCGGCGTGACTGTTGCTTTCTGAAAAAGCAGCTGTGACGTCACTCACGTCCCTTCCGTACTTGTACCCTATAATCTCGGCGATTAAGATCGTGTCGTTTCCTCTTCAACGGTCCAGATTAGGCCCGTCCAGCTGTCTTTTCCGTACCGTCTTCATCATTTCAACGATCACGATCGAATCGTTTCATCTTCTACGGTCGAGATTAAGTCCTTCCATTTGTCCTTTTGCTTATAAAAGCTGATACCTTGGCATTATTCACTTCTTCTTCACTCTCTCAATTTCTGCTGTTCTTGCATTCGAAGCTTCTCCTCCAAGTTCTTCCTGCTGTTCAAGTGATCCAAGGCTTTCAATCTTTCGAGCCATTCTTCATCTTCTTTCAGCAATCATCCATTATGTCTGGTAAGGATCTTCTTTTCTATTTTCCTGATTTACTGATGTTTACTCTTCTTTTCTCAAATCTTCTTGTTCGTAACCGTTTTTAGACGAGGCTAGTTCTGAGGCTAGGGCCCCTTTCACCTTTGAATTGGCCGTTAATGAGATTCTGAGGCTTCGTACGAGGTTTCTCTTCGAGAGGGCTGCATTACCTCGGATTGGGAGCCTCGTTTTCCCTACGAGTCTCAGCCTGCCGTCCGAAGGAGGCACATCGTCACTCGTCCTCGAGCGGGGGAAGTGTTCGTCTCTACCGGACAAATAAGCGCGGGGATTCGGTTTCCCTTCTGCGGGAACTTGGTGGAGATGTGCAATTTCTACAAGACGCACCCTTGTACCTTCTCTCCACACGCCATCCGCGTGTGGAATGCCTTCCAACTTTTATGCCACCGCCAGCAGTGGACGTACAGTCTGCTGCTCTTCCGCACCTTCTATGGAATGAAGTGCAACAAGGCTGGTGTCTGCTCCTTCTCCCCCCGACTCCCCAAGTGGACAAAGGAGCAACTTTCACGTTTCGGCTGGGATAGCGAGACCTGGAAGTTCCACAAGGATCGGGTGCTGATTCGCGACTCGGGGTCTGACAATAGCGGATGGAAGAAGTATTACTTCTTCGTCCAACACAGCTCTGTCCCATGGCCTCAATGGGAGGTCGTGGCGGACCCTGCCCCCAAGCTTCTGGACTACACTGAGGATGACCTCAACACTCTCCAAATGGTTCAGCTCTACCGTTGGGGAGACAACTCCATACCCCTCGATGCCAACAAGCTCCTGGAGAAGGACTTGATCCACATCGGAATCCGACTCCTCGACTCTGTTTCCAAAAATTTGGTCGTCTGGGTAACACTTCTAACCATCTTGTCTTTTACCTTTGCAGCCAAGAAGGCTTCTCTGCTGACTCATCTCATTATGAAGCAGGGCGAGACTGATGCCGTCCCAAGTGGCTCTAAGAGGAAGCGCAAGTTGGTGAAGAAGGGCGCTTCCTCTTCCGCCACCCTGTCTGCTGTTCCCCCGACCGAAGAACAGGTCGTGGCCAAGAAGGCTAGGAGGGAGGAGATAGATCGGGCCTTCGGGGCCACCACCGTCGAGGAAGGTAAGCACGTTCGTCGTGCCATTAAAAGATATAAGAAGCTAGTTCCCAAGGAGTTTATCCCCGCTGATCGGGAATCGCGGGTTCGGGAAATCAAATACATCCTTCGAGGAGAAGTCCCCCGCGTTCTCAAGGCGGGATATTACAACTTCTTTGGGAATGACCAGCATCTCGAACGTCAAATTCTATAGTGTCCTGGTGGAATTCTTCCTGACTATGTTCGTCCTGCCACCGCAGGTCCATCGGAGACTCCTGCTCCGACAAAGGCTGCCATTCCAGCGGAGACTGCGGCTCCGCAAGAACTGATGCTGGAGGATGTCCCGGCGGATGCCCAGTTCCGTCGGGTGACTAATTTGGAGGCCTCTCCTTCCGTCGAAGAGCCTGACGAGGGTGGCCTGCTTCCCCGCGGAAGGTCGGGGCAAAGGAGCCTGAGGCCCGCCGTGAGGGACGTGTCCCGGAGTCCTCCTCCCGAGCTCCGCACTCCTACTCCTGAGCCTCCTCCGACTGAGGTAGCTCCTCCCACTGATGATGCCGAGGTTATCCCTCCTCTTCCGATGGATGAAAATCTTTACAAGATTTACACCCCCGACCAGGCGACGGTTCCCTGGCGTCCGATCGAATCCCTCCAAGGGTTTTCGGTTCAACGGGGGAATCTTCAGCCTGACTTGGCCCTGCATCTGCTGGCAGGGTCAATTCCTCCCGCTTTGAGACAGCCGCTTTGCTTGTCACGGGAGGACATCGAAGAGGAGTTCCGCGCTATGGCCGTCCGTCGTATGGAGGTAATACTTTAACTTTACTTGTTTTCTTCCTTATCCCTACCTTCGACCATCGAATTCTAATCTTTTTTCCTTTCGCCTTAGGAAACCGCGGACCAGCAGCGCTGTTTTGCCATCGCTTTAAGTCTGAAGAGTGCTTTGGAGGAGGCTGAAGCTAAATCGGACCCCGATGCGTTAGCCAAGCTCCAGGTGGACCTCGACGAGGCGGTGGCGGCCAAGAACAAGATGGCCAAGGAGAAAACTCTCCTTGACGAGATGGCTTCGGGCCTGCTCAAGCAGGTTCAAGATCATGAGGCTGTCATGCGTCGGGAGCGGAAGATGGTCCAGGTGGAGCAGCAGCGGTATGAGGCGGAGAAGAAACAGCTCATTCACGAGAAGGGCGTCTTCGCGGATCTTCTCGCGGAGACCAAGGCGAGGTTTGAGGCCGAGAGGGCTGAGTTTTCTGCCAAGCTGTCTGAGGCAAAGGCTCAAGGCCTCGAGGAGGGCCGCCTGCAGGGCCGCGAGGAAGGTCTCCAGCAGGGTCGTGCGGAAGGCCGCCTACAGGGCCGCGAGGAGTATCGGAATTCTGAAGAATTCAAGGTGGATGCTGTAGAGTTCTGCAAGTCCGAGGTGGAGGATGTTTTGTACAACGCCGTCGAAGAACTCTATACAGCCTACGCGGATTCCATTGACTTCATGAAGTCCGAGACTCTCGCCCCCGTCGCGGAGAAGAACTTCAACCTCCCCGCGGAGAGTGAAGAGGCTGCTGCCGTGGACCCGACTCCGCTGGCTGCGGAGCCTTCTGCCCAGGCCCCTCCGAACCTTGCTCCCTCCGATGTTGCTGAGGATCCATCTTCCAACAAGGACAAAGTCTAATGTTACATCTTTTTAGTCCTTGTAGTTTTTCTCCTTCGTCTTTTGTATCAGAACTCCTAGGCCTTCGAGCCTTTATATAAGTAGTTTATTCCAACTATTTTGATTCCGATAGTTATTTGCGCCATTTAAAGCGACTTTAGACTCGTTGCTCAGAGCGTTCCGATGCACCATTTAAGATGACTTCATACGTCCCTCCGACGCTTTACTCGAGACTTTACCACTTAAGGTTTCTCGTCTTATCGGGATTTCACCACTTAAGGTTTCTTGTCCAATCGGGACTTCACCACTCAAGGTTTCTTGTCCAATCGGGACTTCACCACTTAAGGTTTCTTGTCCAATCGGGACTTCACCACTTAAGGTTTCTTGTCCAATCGGGACTTCACCACTTAAGGTTTCTCATCCCTGGCTTTCAAGGCCATTTTTCACACCTTTTAAGATGATTTTTCACACCCCTTGGGGCTTTTACCGCGCCAAATCAGACGACTTTAATCGTACCCTTTAAGGGCTTTTATCGCGTCTTTGTCAGACGACTTTCACGGACCTTTTAAGGCTTTTTCGTACCTGTTAAGGCTTTTGGCCGCATCATATAGACGACTTACGCGGACCTGTTAAGGCTTTTTCATACCCGTTAAGGCTTTTGGCCGCATCATATAGACGACTTACGCGGACCCATTAGGGCCTTTTCGTACCTAGGCTTTTGGTTGCATCATATAGACGACTTACATATACCCCGTAGGGCTTTTGTCCGTACCTGTTAAGGCTTTTGGCCGCGTCATATAGACGACTTACGCATACCTCGTAAGGCTTTTTATCATACCTCGGAAGGCTTTCTGTCGCGCCATAAAGGCGACTTACTCGTACCTCGTAAGGCTTTTTATCGTACCTCGGAAGGCTTTTCGTCGCGCCCTTCAGGACGTCTTACTAACAATTAGAATAAATCTAAAATAATTTGATCGGAAGCAACTTCTTTTATTGATAATTCAAAGCTTTGCTTACATCGGATTGATAGATAACTTGCGCCCTTCGCGGCGACTTAATATCAAACATGATACTTCTTCAAGTGTTCGCCACTGAAGGAATGTTTCAACGTCTTGCCATCAAGGTCCTCTAGCTTGTATGCATTGGGTGCTGGCATCCCTACGATCTTGTAAGGTCCCTCACATTTCGGTGATAGCTTGTTGATCCGATCTTGATGAACAAACTCGTTCCTCCGCCAGACAAGTTCTCCAACGAAGAATTGTCGGGACTTGACACGCCGATTGTAATATCGGGTTGTTGCCAGACGCATCCGAGCCTGGACTTCATCAGCCTTCCATCTTTTCTCCTCGAGCAAGTCTATGTCTAGACGTCTCATTTCCTCGTTTGTCAGAGGCTCGTAATATTTCGCGCGATGGGATGCAACCGCTATCTCCACGGGAGCGACTGCCTCCGTGCCATAGACCAGGCCAAACGGAGTTTCTCCTGTTGATTGTTTGGGTGTTGTTCTAACAGCCCACAGCACATTTTCCAGCTCATCCAGCCAATGGCCCTGCAAGGCGTAGACTCTCTTCTTCAAGCCATCCATCACGATCTTGTTGGCTGATTCTACTTGCCCATTGGTCTGAGCATGGCGGACCGAAGCGGTCCGGTGTTCGATGTTCAACTCTTCCAGGTACTCCTTCAATTGAGCCCCATTGAACGGAGGGCCATTGTCGCTGATCAACACTCGAGGAACCCCATACCGGGATATGATCTGAGTTTGAAGGAACTTGAGGATCTGCTGTCCTGTCGTCTTGGCCAATGCCTTAGCCTATATCCATTTCGAGAAGTAATCGATGGCCACGAGCAAATACTTACACTGACCTTTCGCTTGGGGAAGAGGTCCCACCAAGTCAATCCCCCATTGCGCGAAGGGCCAAGCACTCCTGATGGGCATTAAGTCCGCGGCGGGAGCCACGATATTTGGAGCATACCTTTGGCAGGCATCACAGGATCGGAACATTGCCGTCGCCTCCTTATTCATCGAAGGCCAGTAGTAGCCTAGGTTCAACGCCTTCCTCACAAGAGATCGGGCCCCTTCATGACAGGCCGCGACTCCCTCGTGTAGCTCCCTCAAGATCCGATTCGTGTCAGGTTCCGCCACGCATTTTAGAAAAGGCTTTACGTACCCTTTTTTGTATAACTGGTTGTCCACCATCGCAACCTGACAGCTGCCACCTCGTCATCGGGGAGTGCCCCCGTAGTCAGGTATGTGACCATCGGGGTCATCCAAGTGGGCTTCTCTTCTTCCTCCGATCCTGTCTCAATAGCGCAGATCTCCGCCGGATCAATGTTTGAGATAATCACATCCTCTAGGAAATGCACCTTCCGATTCTCCTCGGGAGCCACTCCCAGAGCGAACTTGCTTAAGGCATCTGCTTCCGCGTTTTCTTCCCTTGGGATCGGCTCGATATCGAAGCTTTTGAAGCTTTCCTTCAAAGTCTGCACCTCGTGCAAATACTTCTTCATTGTCGGGCTCCTGGCTTCATAGTTCCCCTGGACTTGATTTACGACCAAGCTGGCATCACACTTCACCTTTAGATGATCGACTCCCGTACCCTTGGCAATCTTGAGGCCCGTGATGAGAGCCTCGTACTCCGCTTCATTGTTGGTGGCTTTAAACGTCAACGCCAAGGCATATCGTAAGGGCTCGCCTCCACCGGGCGGTATCAATATGAATCCTGCCCCCGATCCTTCTACACTTGATGAACCATCAGTGTACATCTCCGAAGTGTTCTCCTCATTTGGCTGTTCTGGCTGCTCTGTTATCGAGACCTTCATGGTTGCCCCCTCTGCGGGACCCGTTGCTTCCAGATCGGGTGCCGTAGACTCAGCTATAAAATCTGCCAATGCCTGGCCCTTAATAGCGGTTCTCGGGGCGAAATGAATACGGAACTCCGTCAGCTCGATGGCCCATTTCACCAGTCTCCCCGACGCCTCCGGTCGGTTCAAAAAGTGCTTCAGGGGCTGATTAGTCAATACCGTGACTTCATGGGCATGGAAGTAAGGTCGTAGCTTTCGAGCGGCAATAATCAACGCAAAGAGATACTTCTCAATAGCGGGATAATTTATTTCAGACTTGGCAAACGCCTTGCTTACATAATAGACGGGCACTTGGTTGCCCTTGACAATCTTAATCAAAACAGAACTAACAGCCACATCAGAAACAGCCAAATAGAGATAAAGCGGCTCGCCTGGAACCGGTTTCGCCAACGGCGGAAGGGTACGGAGGTGCTGCTTGAGTGCCTGGAACGCCTCCTCGCACTTGTCGGACCATTCGAATTTCTTGTGGGCCCTCAGCACATCAAAAAATGGCATGGCTCGGTCACTCGCCTTAGATAGGAATCGATTCATCGCGGCCAACCGGCCATTCAGCACCTGAACCTCCCGATGAGTCTTCGGGGACTGCATCTCCTCGATTGCTCGCAGCTTCTCAGGATTCACCTCGATTCCTCTCTGGCTCACCATGAACCCTAGGAACTTGCCCGAGTTTACTCCGAAAGCGCACTTGTCCGGGTTCAACCGAACCTGATGGAACTTCATCCGCCCAAATGCCGCCGCCAAGTTCTGGACATGGTCTCCTGCCTGTCGGGACTTCACCAGCATGTCATCCACATACGCCTCCATGGTTTTCCCCAGCATGTCTCCAAACAACTTGTTCACCATCCGCTGGTAAGTGGCTCCGGCATTGATCAATCCGAAGGGCATCACGTCGTAGTGGTAGACGTCACTGTCGGCATAGAAAGCCGTATGGGGGGAATCTTCCTTCGCCATTTTGATCTGGTTGTATCCGGAATAGGCATCCATGAAGCTCAGCAGTTCATGCCCTGATGTGGCATCCACCAACTGGTCAATCCTCGGAAGCGGGTAACAATCCTTCGGGCAGGCCCTGTTCAAGTCGCGGAAATCGACACACATCCGCCACTTCCCGTTACTCTTTCGCACCAGGACTGGGTTAGCAACCCAAGTCTGGAATCGGAGCTCTTTGATAAATCCAGCGTCGAGCAGTCTGCCCACCTCTTGCTGGATCGCGATCCTCTTGTCCGCGCCCATCGGACGCCTTCTCTGCGCGATAGGCTTGATCGCGGGATCTATCTTCAGCTCGTGCACTATCACGTCGGGGCTGATTCCTGGCATATCACTCGGGGACCAGGCAAACAGCTCCTTAAACTCCTTCAGGAGCTCGATCAACTCTCGGGCTCTTTCCTCTGACAAAGCAGACCCGATCTTCACCTTCTCTGAGGCCCATCAATCTCAACCTCCTTCAGATCCTCCATGGGGGCGGGACGCCCATACTCCTCTCGAGGATCGGCATCAGTCTGAAGAACAGTCATGGCTTCCCTCCTTCTCCTTCGGGTAGCGTTCACATAGCATTTTCGCGATGCCACTTGGTCACCTTTGACCTCTCCGACTCCGTTGTCAGTCGGGAACTTCATCTTCTGGTGGACCGTCGAGGCGACTGCCATGAGAGGGTTGATAGTGGTCCTCCCGATAATAGCGTTGTATGCCCCGGCAGACTCCACTACGACAAAATCTACGTTTCGCTTCTCCATCTTCCAGCCACTACCAAACTCCACCGGTAAGGTAATCATTCCCAACGGGTAAGAAGTGGAACCAGAGAATCCCACCATCGGGAAGTCCACCTGTGTCAGGTCCTTTTTCGTCTTTCCCATGGCTTCCAGAGCGTCCATGAAAAGGATATCGGAGGAACTCCCTCCGTCTATCAGGATCTGCTTCATCTCGAATCCATCCACGTCCAGGGTCACGACCAAGGCGTCGTCGTGAGGGCTCTCCACGCCTACCAGGTCTTCTGCCGAGAAAGAAATCACCATTTCCTCCTTCAGGGTCCACGACCGGGACCTTTTGCCTAGCACCACAGCGGCAGATATGCGGGAAGCGTAGTTCTCCCGAGAAGCAGAGGTATCACCTCCCGCCGCCATTCCTCCGTGGATGACGTTGATAGTTCCCCGCCTCTCCTTACGGGCACCTGAACCTGAGGCTTCTTGCTCAACCTTCTTCTTCTTCGGGGATCGGTCACGGGACTTGGAACGGGATCGTTACCGACTTCTGGAACGGGATCGGCACCGTCCCCTTCCGACGAACTCTTTTAGCTTTCCCTTCTGGATCAGCTTCTCAATTTCCTTCTTCAGCTCCCGACAGTTTTCAGTTTCGTGACCATTGGCTCGATGGTAGCGACAGTAACGGTCAGGGCGGCCTCCTAGGAATTCGCCTTCTTTTCTCGGAGGGTATCGGGCGAGACCCTGCCGGTCCATCACAGCTAACACAGAAGTCATCGAGCCATTGATGGGAACGGCCCGACCCTCTCGATTGTCCTTCCTCGGGGGACGCTTGTCCTCTCTTTTCTCGGGGCGACCACGGTTTCTACTTCCCTCCGATTTGACGCTCCTCTTGCGATCATCTGATAGCTTAGATGAGGGCTTTCCTATTCCCGTCTTCGGAGGATCAAGCTCTCCGGCAGCAATCTTCGACTCCTGGACGTCGATCTGCTGTTTTACCCTCGCTTGCAGGGCCTCCATACTCCACACAGCCTTCGCGGCTACGCTGTGCATCAGGTCGGAACCGTACGGAGCGCTCAAGTTCCGCAGGAAAGTACGGATGGTCTCTCCCTCCGAGATTTCTTCATCAATCTCCGCGGCAGTAGCAGTGAACCGTTGGTAGTAGTATGCCAACGATTCATCGGGTCTCTGTACCACCTGGGTTAGGGACCTTACACTCTTCAGGAGACGCCTTCGACCTTGGTACTGCTTGATGAAGCGGTCGTGCATATCGGCCCAGCAGGTGATGCTTCATGGCGGTAGGCTGAAGAACCAAGTCATGGCCCTTTCTCCCAAGGTTATCGGGAACAATGAGCATATGAGGTCATCGTTCGAAGTCCTGCCCATACAGGCCTGGACATGCCTCTGAACATGGCGAACTGGGTCCCCCTCACCATCGTACTCCTTGATGGTCGGAATACCTAGCCCGGGCGGGGCAACGGTATCTATCAGCCGCGGAACAAAAGGATGACTGGACCGATCCCTTAGCTCCGATGTCATCTGCTTCTGATCGCCCATGCAGATTCTGACGATTTTCACCACCTGATCGGGGGTGATGGGGCCATTCAGGGGAATAGTCCTGTTTTGCACTGGTCCTGGGCCGTCGACCACGAACTTCTCCAGGTGCACTGGTTCTTTACCCTTGCTCCTGGGCGGAACCTCCTGAACCTCTTGTTCTTCTGGGACCACCCTCGGAGGGGGTGGAGGTAGCTCTTCTCGCGGAGGCAACTCCTCTGCCCTCCTGGCAGCCTCTCTCTTGTCCAGCAAGGCCTCCATGGCGGCCAAGAACATGGGCATAGCATCAGCTACTGCCTTGGCTAACTCCGAGTTCGAAGACGACCCTTCTTCCCTTCGCGGGACTCCTTCTCCTCTACGCCCCACCGGGTTCGGGGGAGCCTCGTCCTCCTCCCTTCGCGGACTGAGACCTCATAACCATCGCCATGCCCCCTTGTCTGGGAAAGAGCGGGGTTCTCACCTTGTTCAGCAACACGTTCTGGTAACGGGGAATTCACAGTTCCTGCGGGACGAGAACTGCCCGCCTGAACCTGCTTCTTTTTGCCACCACCGGCCATTGATCTGGTAGAAACTATCTTGACTTTTTTATCGTTCCCACAGACGGCGCCAATGTTGGATCACGGGCGAAGCTCCGTTACGTCCTTGACGGAAGGCTTGGACTCCTGGGCTCCACGTAATCCTGCAAAAGGGGATGACCTGGGTGGTGACCCAGAATCCCTCTCCGATGCTTAAATGAGTATGTGATCAATGGGGGTGATAGCAGTAATCTCAATGCGTATTAGAGAGCATGCGTTTTCTGGGGTAGCCTCCTCCTTTATATAGGAGGAAGAGTTGCCCAGTTACCTGTGACCATGCTTGGCCGTTGTACCCATGATTCCGTGTATCTCGCCACGATTCCGTATATCTCGGTTGGGATTCCATATATCTCGCCCCAGGCTCCGCGTATCTTACCCATACTCCGCGTATCTCGGGCATGCCCTGCGTATCTCGGGGGATTTATCTTTATCTCTAACCGTCTCCCACTACTCTATCTAATAGGCGGGTTTCTCGGTCTTTATCCTCTGATCACAAGTCCCGACTCCTGTCGGGGACTCCAGAGTTGTCTCATTCTAGATCACCACCCAGGACCTTCAGTCTCTACGGGACAGGTCCAGCCTCTGCGGGGCTATATTATCGGGGCCTTTACTAAGGCGCGTCGGGGCCTTTACTAAGGCGCGTCGGGGCCTTTACTAAGGCATATCGGGGCCTACTCAGAGGCTTCTTGTCGGGAGCGTTCAGCTCTTATGTCGGGACCGCTTAAGTCGGGACCCTTCTCGCTGGGCTTCTGGGCCTTCCAGGCTTTCGCGAGGCCCACTGGACTTACTCGCCGTTTATTAGCTGTTGACGGGGCTAACGATTCCATCGGAACCCATCAATAGCGGGCGATGTGGAGGAACTAGGAACTCACCCAACACTGTTGGAGTGCTCTAATAGAACAAAAAAAAGAAAAGAAATGTTGACTTTGTGGTCAAAGGAGGTTAATTTCGTCATTTTAGAATGCTGTAGCGGTTTGTAAATTGTAATTTGTAATAGCGGTTGATAGTCCCACCGGTCTGGAATTGGAAGTTAGGAGTTCACAAACTAAATCGCGGCAAGCAGGCTCAGCAACGGAAGAGACGGCAGCGCGAAGACCATGGCGCCGCCGATTGGGCCGATCAGCTGGCGTGCCGCTACATCCGTCCTCGTGCTTTCTCTCCTGATCGCTCCGTCGCTAGCCATTTACTGCGACGAGGACGATTGCTACGATCTTCTAGGGTCCGTCTCTCTGCTTAATCAAATTGAATTGAATCTAATCTCTATCAGCTACATTTTCACACATTCTGGTAGCTGACTATGTGCATCTTGAATTAAGGGTCTCGCAGAACGCGAATTCGTCGGAGATCAAGAAGGCTTACTACAAGCTATCCTTGAAATAGTATGCTTGATTGTAACTCATTTGATTTCCCAGTTGCGATTTCAAGTTCTTCTTCTTTTTGGATATCAATCTTTTCTTTGGTTGATTTCAGTCATCCAGATAAGAACCCGGATCCGGATTCAAGGAAGTTGTTTGTGAAGGTTGCCAATGCGTACGAGGTAGTAATATGAATGTAGATTTAATTGCAGTCACATCCGCAATTCCCTGTTACTTCTTCAAAATATGAAGTCTTATATGTTGACTGTCCCGGTTTCTGCTTTGGGTGATATCCTTTGACATAATGTTCATTCATGCTACATTATACTATCTAGACGATTTAGACATCTAAGATGAAATAGTTTAATGTCTATTTTATTACGTTTTGAGTCATAGTAGTTTTCAAAAATCTTGAAAACTTTGTTATTTCATGCTATTTTGCGGATGTACTTTTTGTCCCATCAAGGCATTTTCTTATTATCTTTTCACTCATACTAAACTGATAAATTTGCGTGCAGATTCTTAAAGATGAAGCTACACGTGAACAATATGATTACGCACTCGCCCATCCGGAGGAGGTAATTTCCACTGAAACTACGTGCAATTCCAAAGTTCTTAGATATCTACGAGACGGAGTTTGCTTGTACTTGCAATTTTAAGTTGGTTTTGCCACTTCATGCATCAAAAATCAAAATTTACTTGCTTGATAAGTAAATACGTTTGAATATTTCATAAGCATTTAATGCCCATGTATCAACGAGTCCAGCTCCAGTACTGCTTCATTCCTATATATTGAGAAAGGATATTAGAGGGTTAGGATGGCCTTGTCAAATTCAGATGAGAAGTCAGGGTTTAGAGATTTTCACTACTGATGGTACATTTTGGTATCGAGACCTCAGTGATAGTTTTTTCACTGATCTTATACTGGAAATGACTGTCATATAGCAATGAATTGAATACCCTTGCCAGAATATCTAAATAGATAACTTATCTCTTTATTGTTGTCTGGCATTGTCTTCCTGAGATGATTGAACTGAATTTTAAGGTTATTTTATCAAGCCATTAATCATATATGTTGGGAACAGTGGTATTTATCATCATCAATTAGAAATTTAAGTTTCAATAATATCAAACTGGGAGTGCATAACTCTAATTTTCTATGTGCAGTTTTTTTACAATGCAGCTAGATACTATCATGCATATTATGGCCACAAAACAGTAAGAACTTTCTCTAGTGAATTCTCTCTTTTCCTTCATCCATTTTTCCAAATTAAATTTTCTCATGACTTCATTCTTCTTCATAGGATACTCGTGCAGTTCTGGTTGGCCTTCTTGTTGTTCTATCAGCTTTCCAGTATCTAAACCAAATGACTAGGTATAATCAGGTACAATTTTCACTCTCTCATCTTTCCTATGGTCACCTTTGTTCTGCTACTGCCTACTATAATGTGTGGGTCCTTTTCACACATATTGTTCATCCTCCAACGTTCTTCAACTTTGTGTGCAGGCTGTAGAAATGGTGAAAAAGACTCCAGTTTACAAGAATAAACTACGGGCACTAGAGCTGGAGCGCACTGGAGGAGTGACGACCAAGAAGAAGAATCAAAAGCCGATGGATAAGTATGAAACTCTATTAAGACATTACATGGCAGGAAATTGTGGAGCGGTGTTGCTACTAGGCATCTTAATTGCATCCTTTGCATAGTTTTATGTGGTCTACAAACTTAAGAAGCTTTCAACTAATTTTAATAGAAGTATGTTTTTCTATGTTGTTATCATTCCCTTTGAAAAATAACAAGCTAAGCGAGGCTTCAGTGTCGACTATGCTATATCATTTTTGTTTTCTTCATCCACTTAAATGGGCGCGCTCGTCTGCATTTTCATATCCTCAATGATCTTAATTTTATGCAGATATTATTGAGCTTTCTGGATATAGATTCTGATTATTGTGTCAATTTTGCAGGAAACTGGAGGAAGAACTGAGCAAAGAGCTAAATCTAGATATTAAGGGGACTGAAAAGCCTAGTTTTTGGAGCCTTGTGGGAGTGCAGTTCATTCTCTTACCCTACACATTAGTCAAAGTATGTTACTTAATCTTTCAAGATAATATCTGGAAATAGTTTTTACTAAGAGGTGGTCGGAAATTCAAAGGTTTTCAAATTCAAAGCCTCTTCTATAATAATGCTGGTATGAAGTATTGTTTGTATTAGCGTATGCATTAAGTGATCAGTGACCAGCTATTTCGGTTTGTGTTCAGTTATTATTATGGAATGGAGCATGGATGTGGAGGTACCAGTTAAAGCAAGCTCCATATGCATGGGAAGATGCTTGTTACCTGACTCAGCAAGCGCTCAGAGTGCCTCGTGATGCTTGGAATAACTTAGGTAACCCAATTTCCCTAGCTTGTCTCCTTTTTCTCCTGAAATCATGATTCTGCTGATTTTAAGTCAATAAATGCTTTAGAGCAGCGATGGTTGATGATACTTGTGCAACTTCAAGTAAAGTATCTAAGCATATTGGTATTTATAAATCCGTAATCTGGTTGAAGTTTCATTGATTCTGGATAATATGCACTATGCAGATGAAGTAAGGAAGGAGGATCTGGTGCACAGACGTCTATGGGAGAAGACAAACCTGGAGAGTTACTATGCAGAAATGAGGAAGGAATCGAAGCGCAGGCGATAATAGAGATGCACATTTTCCTTCCTAGCAGTTAGTCTTTGACTTCGACTCTATACGGGCGGGCGATACAGATATAGTAGGAAGTTGCCAGATTTTTGTTGAAATAGCAAGTTGGTCCTATAAACTTTTCAAAATCTCAGAGGAATAGATAATGCACCTTCAAAGAACTTTTTGTTTTAAAATGTTAAGAAGAGGGAATGGTGAGATGTAGCTCCTTCACTAAATATTATTATGACACTATTATATTATACTGAGCGAATGGTTTCAATGTATACGGGGGCTGGCCCTGTCAATGTACACGGGATGTTGGCCGGTTAAATCCAGTTTTACTTGGCCTATTTTTATGCCTGAGATGATAGGCGGATCAGACGGAATTTTAGGTTTTGAGCGTGGAATTTTTTAGTTAAATAAATTATGTGAGAGTAAGTGTATGGAAAAAAAAAAAATGTATTTTTTTTTCGAGTCTGGTTAGTTTGTTGTCAAGTTTTAAAAGTGTTGACCCAATAACCATAAATTCAAGTTTAAATAAATTTGACAACAAATTAGCCCAACCTTTTTTTCCTTTGCAAAGTTTAGTATAGCTTAGCTTGATTTGCGCAGTTCTATTTTTTGTTGGTGATTCGGGTTGTCTATAAATGGACATCTGCCAAAAATAAGTTTAGGGTGTAAATTGGACCTTTATTAAAGTTCAGGGGTTCTTATGTGCAATTCCACATTCTACATCTCCGCGTCTCCCCCGGAGTGTTGTCATCATGAATGGAGAGCTCTCTGACAACTCCGACCAAGGCAACCACCGCCTTCTTCTTCTTCTTTACTTAAACTCTTCGCCTTTTCAGCGACCAGGCCAGCATGGCTCTTTCTCAGGTAAAGGTAAATCAGTCGTCTGAATTCTCGATACCTCATGGTCGATGAAAGCTGCCGTTGCATTCTGATTTGCTTATTGGACATGAAGGTAGGATGCCTGGTGCCGCTCACTGAAACCCTAGAAGAGAATACTTCAATCCTTAGAGTACCCATATCTCAAGGCCCCAATGTGATCGGACGCAGCTCACTCTCTTTGCCGGATAAGAGACTCAGCCGCAGGCACATCATTTTGACTGCCTCGTCCGACGGCTCCGCCAGTGTGAGTGTGGTAAGTCACTGTTACCTAAATGTCTTCTTTGATGATCTTCACGCGAAAAATCGCTTCTTTTCCAGATGGTTTCTCTTTCAGCTTGGCATTGCTAGTTTGGTTGGTGCTTTATGTCATTTTCACTCTTTAAGTTTTCCTATTTCTGTTGCTGGGTGGAAATTTGATTTTACAATGAGAAGCTGTCGTTTTTGGCCTGCATTGTAAAAATTATTCTGAAGATAGTCCAGTATTTGATTGTTACTTTCTGTTTTGGTCTTTTGGAATCAATGGAATTGTAGGAAGGTTCAAACCCGATTGTGGTAAACATCGGAAATGAAAGAAAGAAAATTCGAGGTGGAGAAAAATTTGACATTGGACCTGGTTGTGTTATAGAGTTGATTCCAGGGCATCACTTTTTCAAGTATGAAGTATCTGTTAAGGACATAAATAAGAATGGGTTCACAAAGTATACCCAAACTGTATCCTCTAATTGTGGGAAAAGACCTGCTCAATTTGAGGAGTCTTGTCGTAAGAAAGGGAAGCAGGAAGCATGTTGTCAAACTTCTGTGAAGAATTCTCAGGTACTGCATCTTTGTCCTAGTATTAGTTTTTTTATTGGGTTTCTAAGTCTAGTGATTGATAAAATTGCCAATCCAGACGAATCATTGATTGTTCTTAACTTTCATTGCAAAGTTGCATGCATAGTCAAAACCAAAATACCTGTGTTGATTACCAAGAATTACATTTTCTTTTAATCAGAAACTAAGATATTAATTTTGAAGTTTACTTGTATAGGATAAAATAGAAGTTAATGATGAGGAGGCTATCCGTCGCTTTAATGCACCTAAAGGAAAGCTACCATTAACATTCCGGCTCCTGAAAGTCCGAGGACTTCCAGCATGGGCGAATACCTCTGCTGTCTCTATACAGGATGTGATTCAGGTTTGTCAATAAGCGCCAGTCGCCACTGTGCAATTTAATGTTGTTTTATGCTCTCCTTCGTTCTTAAAGCTAAAATCCAAATTCCTATCACTATCACTTCTGAGTTGTCGTGTACATTGGCAGTGTTAGTTTATAGGTTACGAAGGATGGATGCAAATATTGATTGTTTGACCATAATCTTTATACTTGACCACCTAAGCTATAGTTCTTTTCTAGAGGTTCTCTTTTGATAGGTGCATTGTATCTGGCTATCACCAGACTGATGAACAGATACATTATTTGCCTTAAAATGCTTTATAAACCGACGGAATGGAAGGTTGATAGTATGATCACATTTTTCTTGATGCAGGGGGATGTTGCTGTTGCCATTCTTTCAAATTATATGGTCGATATTGATTGGTTGATGCCTGGTTAGTTTTTTTTTGTGTTAGATTAATATTCTTCCGCGAGTGTATTTGGTTTTGTGATGGCTAGACAGCACATTTTGATATGGATCTGCTAGACTTGTACATTTCATATGTTAGACTTACAGTTCTGAATTTTTTGCTGCTTCTTGTTCTTCCTGATGAAGCATGCCCAGCACTAGCGAAAGTCCCTCATGTATTGGTCCTCCATGGTCAGAGTGATGGTTCGCTAGAACTTATGAAGGTCCTTTGATCACCATAATCTGCATTTTCTTCATTTTTATCAATATATACAACTTTTATATTTGTTTTGCTTTTCTTATAGAGAAGTAAGTTATCACACTGGATTCTGCACAAGCCGCCCCTACCCATTTCATTCGGTACCCACCACTCTAAGGCCATGCTTCTTGTCTATCCTACTGGAGTGCGGATTATTGTACATACAGCAAATTTAATTCATGTGGATTGGAACAATAAAAGCCAAGGTTTGTGGATGCAAGACTTTCCATGGAAAGATCAAAGTAGTCTGAAGAAAGGTTGTGCCTTTGAAGATGATTTGGTGGATTATCTTACGGCTCTCAAGGTACAGACTATTCATTCTTTTTAGTATTATATTATATATCAAAACTGCAGAACATTCACTTTTTCTTGTGTGGGTATATTGGATCATTGATTATGAGTTTCTTATATTTTCCTATTATTTGTTTACTTGGCAGTGGCCTGAGTTTAAGGTGAAGATACCCTCTGTTGGCGAGTTCACGATAAACCCCTCTTTCTTTAGGAAGTTCAATTATGAAGACGCAAATGTATGGTTTTGATGACTGGTGCAGTTTATACTTTTATTATAATTATAATTATAATTATTATTGTTGATGAATATGATTATTTAATTCTTGAGGAAGATTGGTTGCTTAGAATTAGCTGATTATTTCAGGTAAGGTTAATTGCTTCTGTCCCAGGATACCACACAGGACCGAGCATGAAAAAGTGGGGTCACATGAAGCTACGAACAGTCCTCCAAGGATGTACCTTTGAGAAAGAGTTTCAAAAGGCTCCTCTTATTTATCAGGTGATACTCAATTTCCATTACATAATATTAATGTAACCCTTTTGTCGTTAGATTGTTGACCATGGTGCAGACACGGATGACTTCAAGTAAGAAAGATATTTTACATGCTGATTGTATATTTGAACCTACTAAGCTGGTTAACTCGATCAATGCAGTTCTCCTCCCTCGGCTCATTGGATGAAAAATGGATGGCTGAATTTGCATCGTCATTGTCATCGGGTTTTTCAGAAGATAAAGCACCTCTTGGTCCTGGTGATCCACTGATAATCTGGCCCACAGTGGAAGATGTCCGATGTTCTTTAGAGGTACTATCGATTGTGTCACTCAATAAAATCTCCAAATTTTGTTTATTGAATCTCTTTCATTATGGTTTTTTTTCAGGGATATGGAGCTGGTAGTGCCATCCCTAGTCCACTAAAAAACGTAGAGAAAGATTTCTTGAAGAAGTATTGGGCGAAATGGAAGGCAAACCACACTGGTCGCTCGTAAGAACTACTCGCCATTCATATGTGTACTTAAATTACCAAAATTTTGTGTTCATACAATTCTGGGTTTTGCTTAGTCCTCCATTTCTTTGTTTTGTTTATTGTTTCTCTTTGTCCTTTGCTTCAGTCGAGCAATGCCGCATATAAAGACATTCTGTCGTTACAAGGGTCAGAAACTTGCGTAAGTTAAATTTTTTTCCCTCTTGTTTATAGACACTGCAAGATTTAGAAAACGGTGAAAGATACAAATATTTATTTTTTGTAAACATTTAGAGAAATTTCGTGCTTAATAATATATGGTGTCTAACTGATCGTGTTGGTTGATTTTCTTTCTACGAGCAGCTGGTTCTTGCTGACGTCATCAAATCTCAGCAAAGCCGCCTGGGGGGCACTTCAGAAGAACAATTCTCAGTTAATGATCCGTTCCTATGAGGTAACTCAACTTTATAGCATTATACTACTCTTCAATCATATGAATTTATTTAATTATTTTGGCCAAAATCATATGACTTTATCATTTGAACAGTATTAGTATTACATTAAAAAACACATGAGCTACATTACTGTGTCATCTTATATTTGTACCAGTTAGGAGTGTTGTTCTTACCATCAGCCATTCGTAGACGAGGTCGTGCCTTTTCTTGTACAGATGGAGGCGTTTCATTGGAGGTATTTAAGTTTACTGCTCTAATAATATCCTAGGATCGCCTTGAAGTGGAGCTCTGGCATCTGTTACTAATTCAGTTGGATTATGAAGGAACTAGCTCTTTATGTAGCAGCATGATGAAGGTATCATGTGATAAATCAAAGAAACAAGTACCTTCACCGCGCTACCGTGTAAAGAGCTTATTTCCTTATCATCAAACCAAATTAGCTGCAGAAGCTAGAGCTCTTCTCCCGGCCCACCCCGTGTTGATCCATCACGACTTCCCGGCTTTAGCTAAGTTATTTTTCAGGGTTCGGACACATCATCTTCTGAGGTAAGGAGTACAAAGCTTGTGACGCTGACATGGCCAAGAAACACCGATTCAGCCTCATCTGAAGTTATTCAATTGCCCGTTCCTTACGAGCTTCCTCCAAAACCATATTCCTCTGAAGGTATCAGGAAAAGTTCTAATATTTCCTAGGTTTCTGCTCTCTAACTTTTTTTTTTCTCTCAAACATCTGCAAACAGATGTACCGTGGTCTTGGGACAGGAGATACAACAAGAAAGACGTGTATGGTCAAGTCTGGCCACGATAGATCGATCGATCTATCGGAGAATGTGGAATTTGAAATGGTGGTAGGTTGTTGCTGTGAGACTGGATGAATGTACAGAAAACTGCCTAACTCTATGATTAGCCTGCCTTTTTAGATGAGATGTGATTTACCCCAGAATCCAGTAATTTATGCATATGCATTAATAGAGTCAACATCTATGAGTCCAACCCAATGAAAGCATTACCTTATATGCTTGTAATCTGCATTTTCCCTGCAAGGAAACGGTGTAGTGGGTATGTATGTATCTATATAGAGCATCACCTTATTTCTGTAAGCAAATCCAATTTCTCTTGGAGGGTAATTATGGATCTGATTTTCAAGTCCGAGGGAAGAAAGCCTTTCATGATCGAGATCGGTTACTTCGACAGTGTTGAAGAGATCAAAGGGAAGGTAGAGAAATATCAAGGCATTCCGGCGTCTAGGCAGACTCTGGTGTTCGGTGGTCAAGTTTTGGAAGACAGTTGGGATGTGGAGAGGTGTGTTCTGCTGGATAGGTCGTGGGTTAGCCTCGTGGTTGCACCCGAGCCCCCATCCTTGACCACTCAAAATCAAAGATCCGAACTTTATTCGACCGAACCAGCTTCTTTGGTCGAGGATGAAGAGGGAACTGGCAAGAACTAAGTAACAACAAACATTATGTCATTTCTAGATAGTGTTATCCGGGTAGTGTGTGTTGAATGAAATGATTTGTGGCAAAATAATAAGGGAAAAAATAATGAGCAATGAAGATATTTATTTATGTGACATGTATTTCGTGGTGAACAAGAAACGATTTAGAAAAACAGAAGCATTCCGATACTCACTTCATTAATTAACTATAATACAATAACTTACTTCCTAGGAAAGCTAACTAACTAGTGACATCAATAATGATATGACAACTATATACACAATAGTCCTCATATATGAGCTTCCTTCTTCATGTCTTCTCTAAAAAAAGCACCATAGATTCCGAAATCATCTTGTTGTATATTCAAAGTTTTGATCAATAAATCAATCAGGGTTAAGAACCTATGAAAGGTCTGAACTATCACCCATGTTAACGGGAAATGTCTGAAATTTAAAAAGTTAATAACGAAGGTTTGAAATTTCAGTTTTGTTGATAATAGCGGTCTCCGTTAGTTTTTTCCGTTAAAACTAACGAAAGTTGGTCACATGCTTGGCATGTGACCGGAAATAAAATAAATTTCCAAAAATACCCTTCTATCAAGTGTGCCCCTCACATGCTTGAGGTGAAAAGACCAAAATGCCCTTGAAGCCACCACGGCTCCACCAACCGTACTCCGGCGACCACCACCGTACTCCGGCGACCACCACCAAGGCTCCGATTGGGCCCAAATCGGAGCCAGCCACCGGCCCCTATTGGGCTCCGATCGGAGCTTTTTTTGGCTCCGATCGGAGTTCTTTTGCTGAGGTGGTGGCCGGAATCGGGTCGTCGGAGCCGAGGTGGTGGTCGCCGGAGTCAGGTGGTGGTGGCCGGAGTTGGGTGGTGGTGGCCAGAGTCGGGTGGCGGTGGATGGAGCTAGGTGGTTTTAATTTGACTTTAGGGGTAAATTTGTCATTTCACATTTCCTTAAATAAGATATTAAATAAAACAAAATATTAAAGGGGCAAAAATGTCTTTTCACACAATTCTGTTAAATTTAACCCTAAAAATTGACGGAAAACCTCAAATCAACAAAATTGAAATTTCAGACCTCCGTTATTAACTTTTTAAATTTCAGACATCTCCCGTTAACATGGGTGATAGTTCAGACCTTTCATAGGTTCTTAACCCATAAATCAGCCAGTTAAACTTTTGATGCTATATAAATAGCTTTTACAACTCCATCTTGAATTCTATCATAAGTAAGGTGACAATTCAACTCGATGTGTTTAGTACGCTTGTGGAAGATTGAGTTCTTTGCAATCTGGATAGATTCTTTGCTCTCACAATGAATCTGTAATAGTCTACTGAAATAAAGACCAACTTCTTGTAATAGCTTCTTCATCCACTCTGCCTTTGCAATGATATTCAACTTCAGCACTTAATCTTGATACTGTGTTTTGGTTTAGCAGTGTTATCAGAACCGGACCGGCGGTCCGACCGGGTTCGAACCGGAACCAGTGCCCTTAACGGTCCGGTTCGCTTAAATCCGGAGGATGTAAGCGAACCCGGTTCTAAATCCGGTTTTATTGCGAACCGGCTGGTTTTTGGCAAACGGGTCCACCGGTTCGCTAACTCAGTAAAGAAAAAGTTAAAAAAAAAAAATTAAAAAAAAAACTAAAATCCTAAATCAATCACTGAATCGCCACTCGCAGAGAAGACCATGAAGGTTGGCCTGCTGCTCCGTTCTCCACGCCTGGAGAACTGTAACACAGAAAGGCAAAAAATTGAAGTTGAGCAGCTTGTCAAACGCGTCCCTCTCCTTGCTGTCGCCGCCATTGATTCTATCAGTGTGAGGTCAGATCTGAAGCGTTGGTAGAGCACTCTTGAGCCCAACACATTGGACCGTGACTCCTCACCTTCTTCCACTTCTCAAACTCTAGAATTTTCATGTAGTTGCCGATTAGCGCTATTTTTACAGAGAGGGTGAGAGGACTGAAGAGGGTTGGGAGAGGAGGGAGAGAAAGTGAGAGAGGAGGGTAAATGTGAAGATAGAGAGAGGAGAGAGAGAGAGGAGAGAGAGAAAGGTAAATGTGAGGGAGGGGACAGACGATAGAGGGGTACAGAGATTGATTTAATTAGAAACAGTCGGACCCGGTTCGAACCGGGTCTGACCGGCCGAACCGGGAACCGGTGGCATGTCCGGTTCGACCTCCGGTCCGGTTCTGATAACACTGGTTCTTAGCATTCCAATCAACCATGACATCACCCAACTTGACACAATATGAGTAAATCGATCTAGTGAAAAGACACGCAATCCAATCTGCATCACACTAAATCTGTAGCTTCAAATTTTTCTTTATAGGAAATAACAATATTTGTCCAGATAGCCTTTAATATAAGAGTTAATAACTAAAAAAACTGTCCAATGTTTACCCTATGTTAAAATTAGGTGTCTGAAGTTTCAAATGTTAAAATAGACTGTCCCAAATTTCATTTTTGTTGAAATTTGGTGTCTCTGCACGTCTTTTCATCTCAATTCAATCATTTTCATCAACCCACCTACCCACTCAGAATCCACCACTCTTTACTTTTCACAAAATCGTCAAATTTCACCCGAAAATTGAACATTACAAAAAAAAATTCTGGTATGGAGCCATTTTCCAAGGACAACCGAGCGAGATTTACTTGCGCGGATATTGCCAACTTTTTAGGTGACGGTCCCGGCAAGATGACGAGAAGTGAGTGTGTATGGGAGCTCGAATTTGACAGACGGTTTCGTCGGAATTGACTTCTCTAAAGCAATCACACCGAGACACCGCATTTTAACAAAATTGAAACCTTGGACACTACAGTTTAACATTTGAAACTTCAGACACCTAATTTTAACATAGAATAAATCTTGAACGGTTTTTTAGTTATTAACCCTTAATATAACAACTCTTATGTCCACATCAATGAGATTTTTTGGGTGCATAAATAAATTGATTGTTGAACTGCATGAGCAATTGAACGCATCATTGTTAAATAAAGTAACACGTATTTTGTAAAGTTAAAGATGTTAGACGTGTTTGTTCGCTCCATTCAACCTAAGAAATTCATCATATTCCAAAGTAGCGAGCTTAAAAAAATTTCGGAAGGTCTAATCCAGCACCATCCATTGTTTAAGGATATATACTTTCGTTGATTAATGATTACAATTTATGTGATGTTACTATTTTACCCAAAATTAGTATATGTATACATTTGACCGAAAATTAAGTTGAACGCCACCTTTATAAGAACATTGAGGACTAATGTATAGTTATTGTAAATTCGAGCATGACAACTAATTTAAAAGCCGCAACGCAACGAGATAAAGATGATCAAATGCGCCCTTGTTTATTTTTGTGGAGAGGAGATTTTTTCTGCAACTAAAAATATCCGAAAAAGGGAGGGCGGAGTAAACCCTTAATTTGACGCAAAATTTTGCTATTACATCTCTCTACCCTATCGATCTGTCCTCCTGTTCTTCTCTGCCGCATCAGGTTATTTACTTTTCGTCCAGACTTTTATTCCTTACTCAGCGGAATTGAGTTCAGATTGATAGTATACGGTGCGGATTTTGTTATTGATTGATTTCTTTGATTTGATTTGATTAGATTAAAAGCGTTGTTCGATCGTCGTTGTTTTAGAGTTCCATTAATTGATGACGGATGCTTCGTTTCTTGGATTTGAATGATAAAGGCCGTCTTTCTGATTAACTTCTTTCGTTTTCTGCGACCTTCAGTTCAATTGTTTGAGAATTTTCGTTTCTGAATATATTTTTATATACCTATTAAATATTGGGATCTGTATGGATATCCAAAGGCATGACAGAACTGAATTATTGGGTCTTGATTTTGCATAAGCTTCTATAATCTCCTCAACTTTCTGGTAGCAATCCAGTTGTGCTAATAGTCTCGTGTTTTTTTCTTGCTGCAGTCTGAGAACTCCCGCCAACAAGAGGAAGTTTCATTTGGTTCTGCAAATCTAAGGCCAAGTTTCATGTCTGAATTGGATGTACAAATTCCTGGCTCCTTCGGTATGTTCCAATATTGATTTGATTTGATTACAATAGCGTCAAAAAATACGTAGTTATATATGACCTGGACCAGAATTTCTGCTATAAGAGTCCGTAGGGTTTATAGTAGTTTCTAGACTAAAGCGTGTCATTTGGTATGGAAGTGAGTGGCAGAAATTGTGATAGTATGTTGCCTAGTCCATTGGTATTTGTAGTACAAAAAAATTAATGAGGAGAGGTCGTAGGACAAGTTATTTGTACAAAAGAGAATCATTTTTTTCTTCTAAAATTTACCCTCTCCTCTTTATACAAACAGGAGAATACTTTGATGGTAAAATATGTCAACACCACAAATTTATGTCTTGTGTTTGATTGTTTGTGCAGATCCTTTTGCTGATGCAAATGCTGAGGACTCAGGTGCGGGAGCAAAAGAATATGTGCATGTGCGCGTGCAGCAGCGTAATGGTAGGAAAAGCCTGACAACAGTTCAGGGGTTGAAGAAGGAATTTAGCTACAACAAGATTCTCAAGGACCTTAAGAAAGAGTTCTGCTGCAATGGAACTGTAGTCCAAGACCCTGAGCTTGGCCAGGTATAAACTATAATAACCCCCCTCACCTTGATTGTTGTGTTCTTGATTGGAGACTTGCTGTTGCTGCTATCTAGTTAAATCTAACAATGAACTTTCACTAAAACATCTTCATAACTTAAAGGGTTACTAAAACTTATCATGCATGATTTTCAGGTTATTCAACTTCAAGGTGATCAGAGGAAAAATGTTTCCACCTTTCTTGTTCAGGTCTGTTATTTTCTCTTCATCTTGTTCGTTGTGATTGACTATGTTTTCCAGTGCTTTCTTGATATTCTTCATCCTCATTTTGGCGCGTTAATTGGTCGCTATTGCTCAACTCTTAACAGGCTGGCATCGTGAAGAAAGAGAAGATCAAGATTCATGGTTTCTGAGAATCGCCGTTTCTATCACCATCATTGTCGGGCAAACTGATAACTAATTAGTGAAAGCCTGCATTATTAGCATCATCTTAGTGTTTAAGCAAAGCTGCACTTGTTTCTCTTGCTGCTGCTCTTTGTTTTTTTTCAAACGATAATGTTACTGTGTTTCATCAGAAGATCATTTACTTTGCTGCAATCCGGGATCGTACTGGAGGCTGATGTTTGGTGTTTTCCTGGAATCATCATCTGTAAATACACAGGGAAATTGGATGTTCATCATCTGCTGTTTCTTCTGCTTAATCCGTGTACTGTACTAGTTTGTTATTGCACGGAGTTGCAATTCGTCATATTAAGTGGGATTAGCAAAAGGTATTTACAAGTCGAACTATCATCGACTACCTAGAAGTAGGGATGGACGCAGGTAGTGTCTGCCGGATTTTTCATGGGAAAAAGCTTCGTTTTTTATCTCGAAAAATACGGCCCGACCTCAGTTTTCAGTTTTGGAGTATGGTTAAAATTAGGGGGTGGGTATAAGCTAGATCTATACCCAAAGGAACCCACCGATTTTTATATAAGGCTTTTCAAACCGACTTAAATTTAATTTAAGACAAACTTTTTCAAACCGTAGATTGTGAGAGAAAATACACTAAATATCAGAAGGAAGACAACAAACAAACAATTATTATTTATTAAATATATGTCGATGAGTATGATCCGGCGGTTAATAAATCGATTTGAATTTAATTCATTGGAGAACTTTAAGTATTATTTTAAAAAAAATGTACATAACTATTATGTATTGTATGATAATTTAAAAAATACAAATTATGTAACTAACATTGAGTGATCATTATGTATGGATAAGGCTCCAATTAGGGGTTTATATGAGTCAAGTTATTCGAGATCGGCTCGGTCAATATTCGAATTCGATTTGTTAAATTTCGAGTCGATTTTTTTTTTTTTTTTCGAGTCGAGTACAAGTTCACTGATACTCGACTCGAAAGGATCGCGAGCTAAATCGAGTTTTTTTTTTTTTTTGCCTATTCGAGTACAAGTTCACTGATACTCGACTCGAAATGGTCGCGAGCTAAATCGAGTTTTTTTTTTTTTGCTTATTCGAGTTCAGACTCAAGTTTATTCGATCTTTACATAATATATATATATATAGTCAATTCAAATCGAGCTCGAGCTAAAAGTCTAATCGAGTCGAGTTTGAACTCAATGTGCATTAGCATTATTAATGATTTAATTGAACAATTTTAAAATTAGTCAGCCGAATCGAGCTTGTTGAGTATGAAACCGAATCGAACTTGAGTTTGAAAATTTTAGGCTCGATTGAGTATGAGCTTCAGTAAAATGAGTCAGATCAAGTCGAGTTTGCCATATATGCAACTCGACTCGGCTAGATTAGACCCCTAAGAGCATCCACAATGGTATTACGTAAAGATTACGTAAACGTGGGTCATACATGTTTATTTAAGTAAAACAACAAAAACTATCTACAGTGGTTTTACATAGTATTCCTTAAAGATGGGACCCACACGTAAATTTATGTTTTTACATAAAGCATTCCTTAAATTTAAGTAATGCACTATGTATTACGTAACCAATTTTTTATTATAAATTAATTCATTTTATAATTAATGCTAATATCTTATTGGTGGTTGTTGGAAAATCTAATAATAAAATATATTTAAGGAATATGTTTAAGTAATACGATTGCAGAGAAAATATTTTTTACGTGTGTCTTAAATTTACGTATTACTTAAAGTGTACATAAATGTCTACGTGGCAACTTTAAAGAATACATTTTATGTAAAGCCATTGTGGATGCTCTAACTCCAATTCAAGAACGGTCACATTGTGTAATTAGTTATTAACTTATCCAAATTCACTATTTCACCGGACAAACCATGTATGGTTTAGAATTAGATAGATAATAGAATCAATAAATTATTTCACGAGATTTAGTAAAGTTATCTGGCTTCCTGAAGGATCGCAATTCTTCCAAGTTAATTAATGGATCACCTTCAGAGGAACTTCTATTCTCATTACTGTTGAGAATAAACTTTGCATGTAATCAGTGGCGGATCTAGGGCCTCGATAATGAGGATACGCTAGGCAGAAGAAAAAAAAAACGTGAAGATTTAACATATTTTTAACAAAATTATATAAAATGTATTAAAAAAATTATTTATTGATATTAACATGTTTTAAAATATACATATTTTAAAACGATGATAATATATAATTTTTTCAATTATTTATCCAAAATTATCGTTAAATATATTTCAAATGTACACAGTATTTTTCAAAGTATCAGAAGTAAACCATATCTGCTTATACAAGTGTTACAATTGAGTCAAATCCGACTGGTACCAGTTGTGGATGAGTTGAGTTTTAATCGAGTCATGACACTATTGTAACACTAATATAATTTATTCTGTTTTGATTTCGATATTTAGAAAAGTATTCATTTACTTTGTAAATTTAAAATGTATTTGATGACAATTTTGGACGAAATAATAAGGTCTTAGTATCTTGGACAAAATAATTTAGATCTTACACTCAAATAATGAGGATCTTACATTTAAATAATGTGGATCATGTCATATTTTTTCTCAAAAATAAACTTAAAAGACCACTAAAAATACTCGATAATGTGGTTACGTTCGTAACCACATTATCCAACATGCATCCGCCACTGCATGTAATTAGAGTATACTAATTTCTTTGATAATTCTTATAATTAATATGTGACAGTTTGGTCGAGTGGTCTAAAGCGCCAGATTTAGGCTCTGGTCCGAAAGGGCGTGGGTTCAAATCCCACAGCTGTCAATTTTTTTTATAATTTAAAGTAGAGTATCATTTGAAATTGAAACAAGTACATTGTAGTTGTATTAGCCTTTTTCGTTTTTTTTTTAATTCGATTTTTTTTATAATTTAAAGTAGAGTATCATTTGAAATTGAAACAAGGACATTGTAGTTATATTAGCCTTTTCGTTTTTTTTTTTTAATTCGAGCTAGACCGAGACTTGCCTGAATCATACGAGTTTGCATCATGTTTGTTGATGATTTTGATTGGTGCGCTTTCGTACTCGTTCTGGGCAGGTAATAGCTTCTGGCCATCTAAGTGAAACTGAATCCATTCATTCATGCTTGTTAGATTAGATGAGACTATTTTTGGGTTTTCGAGTAGAATATATAATGAATGGAATGGAAGTATGATTTTGATTTTGATACAACACATTACAGAAGGACATTTATAGAAGAACAATGTAATGATGTCTCGTCGTTGTTCATGAATGTTGTTGTAATATCTAGTGAATTTCTTTGTTGCGTATATTTACATCTTTAAATTATATCGGATGAATGATTTCTTTAGAGTTGTGGATTATTATTGACAGGGACGGATCTGTGTGTATCCATATGGGTCACGGCAGGGACGAAGCCAGGATTTTATTTCAGAGGGGGCAAAAATAATTATGCGCAAATAATTAACGTGAGCAAAAAGTTTAGTAGCAATTGTCCCCCTTAATCTTTCATAGATTCGTCTCTGCACCTACCCTAAGCTCTTAATTGAATCCTTACTAAAGAGTGGACAAGGAAGTATGGGCGAAGTCATAAATATTTTTCAAGAGTACAAACTTTATTTCGAACGCATAAACAAATTTTTTTTTTTTCGCCAAGAGAGCGCGTGAGTAATAATGGAATAAAAATACAAAAATTATAATGAAGAATATTTATTTTGACTACTATAACAAGTCTAAGAAAACACTATAAACTTTCTTACAAGAATAACATTCATTATTTTTATTCTTTAGATTCTCAATTAAGACATTACAAGTAAAAAATAAATACTTAATTAACCATACAAAAACAAATAATAACTCTACAAGTCGTATTCTAATAACATTATGAATTGTATTGAAAAATTATTTTAAATTAAATTCAAACCATTTTGAATAAGTTACTCTCAATAATTTGAATTATTAAAAGAAAGTTCTACTTTTCATTTTATGTGTGGTGAATGTATAGCTTTTTTTTATTTAGGGTAAAGATTTGAACATTTAATATTTATAATAATATTATACATATATTATATGTGGTAATTGGCAAGTTGAAAGAGAAACTAAAATAAATGAAAGAAAAAGAAAATAATGTTTGTCCTGTTGTGATTTTTTGGAAAAAAAAGAGTTTATTTTGTTATTTTCTCTCTTCTTTACTTTTTAAACCTTTCTTCTTCAAAATTCTTATTCAACCTTTCTTCCTCTCTTAGTTACGAAGAACAAACACACAGAAGCAAAAAAAACTGAACATTAGTTTCTAAAATTTGATCATTAAAATTAGAATGAAACAACTTAGGTTTGGTTAAGAGGCAAGAATGTAAGTATATCATTTTTCAGAGGGGGCAAATGCACAATAACACACATTAACTCTAGAACTCAAGATACAAATGTATGACCTTCCATGGAGTTCAGAGGGGGCAAGTGCCCCCTCTGGATCCTCTATAGCTTCGTCCATGGGTCACGGGACACCGCTTAACTCGACAGAGCTAGAGCAAAAAATTAGCCATTACCGATAAGGACCCCATATAAATATTAGAAAGAACCCCATATAAAAATTAGAAAAGAGAATAAAAGCATATAATGCTTAGTAGCTTAGTTGGTTTTGCGCGCACCCATTGACTACCTTATCCATGGTTCAAATCTCATCATCCACACTTTTACCATTAATAAGTATAGTCTTGTCCATTTTAACTTAAATTGTTATATATCTAGAATCCTCCATTTTATGCCACATTTTCACTTTTAATATTTTTTTCTACTGTATTTAATAGTTGTTTTCATAATTTCATTATATTAGGTTTTATCTTAGTTATTATATATCATCTAATACCTTACATCTTATGACATCTTTTCAATTTTAAACTATATTAAAAAATATATTAATGTAAAAAAAACTAGATTAAAAACTATTATTACTTTACTATTTAATATATTTTTCTTTTAAATCTTATTATTTTTCTCCATGTCATTGAAAAAAATTTCTTGCAAATTTATAAGTTTTTTTACTAAAAAAAATGTTATTATTTTTTTTATTAATTCATTCTAATTGATTATTTATTTCTTTGATTGATCCGGACCAAGTGTAATTTTTTTTTTTTGTATATTTGTATTAGATATTATTAATGTTTAATGTTTTTTATTCATTATTATGAGTATATGTATAATTGTACTTTAACAATTAGTAAGATAAAAAAATATTTGTTCGACCCGAAAATATATTTGACCCGATCGACTTTTCTTAGCTATATAAAATTTATTGTGCACCCACTGACCATTGAGTCCTGGATTCGTCACTGATTATTGAGATGACAATGCAGAAGAAAGATTCATTTTCATGTTGAAGAAAAATTAAAATGAAAACGAAACAGCAGAAAGAGAGAAGGAGAGCGAATGATTTCCAATATGCCTTCCATTTAATTAGCTCCCTCAATTTAAACTTACAGCTAATAGTTGCTATATATGGCAGTTGATTAAACTATCAGGGTTTACCTAATATAATAATAAGGGTTTACCTAATATAATAATAACATAAACTTCATTAAAATGATAACAAGTCCCAATAACATCTTCTTCATTCTCCTCTTCTCTTATGGATGGAAAAGATTTGTGAACAAATTTTTGAAAAATTTGAAAAATATTTTACAAAAATTTCATAATTTATGATAATACTTAAGTCATGATATCTGCAAGTTGACACTTTGAACTGATATGAGTAGTTAAAACTGTTTCATCTATCATTTGTGCTCGCATAAAGTAACAATCAATTTCAATGCGTTTCATCCTCTCATGATATATTGGATTTCCAACAATTTTAATTGCAACATCATTTTCACACAATAGAGTAGCTGGAAAATTAACTGCAATTCTTAGCTCATCAAGTAACCCTTTTAATCCACACTACCTCTGAAATTGTAGAACTTATGCTTCTATATTCTGCTTCAACACTTAATCTTGAATCTGTTTATTACTTCTTTGACTTTCACAAGATGGAGCCGAATCATTATTTACAGTTGTCTGACGGATGACAATACCTCCTCTTAATGAGGAATTTTTTAAAGTTGCATATCTCATCAGGAACTCTTTATTAGGGGTGGCAATTGCTGACACGACACGACGACACGATCTGACACGGACCTGCTTTTTTTCGTGTCCTGATCTACACGAAAATCTGACCGTGTCTGATAGATCTGTGACACGACTAGACACGTTTTTAGGCAAGTCCGTGTAGATCTGATCTGTAGGTCCACACGATAGACACGCATCGACACGACTTATTTGAAACTTAATATTTATATAAAGCCCAATAATTTTGCAAAAAAATATATAATGATCAATAATAATTTTAAAAATATTGCAACTATTTAGTACATTAATCTATTTAAAAAAAACTTATAATATGATTGTCTGTAATAATAAAAACTTCTATTGGCAAAAAAAACTTATAATATGATTTCATGTGCTAGCTTCAAGATAACTTGAAATTTAGATATCGGCTTATTTTGTTTGTAATGTTTGATTTTTTATATTTAAGTAATTTTTCTTTATGAACTTATTATTTGTATAATGAGAAGATTCAATTATTTCTCAAAATATGATGGTGCTTGATTTATGATGATTTTGTAACATTTGTAAAAGTTTTTGGGCTAAAAAGTGTAATATTTTTTGGTGTAAAAACAAAATTCCGTGTCTCGTGTCTGTGTTCCGTGTGACACGATATCTGCCAACTCCCGTGTGACACGAGAACTGTCTGTGTCATATTTAAAGTGATCTGTTTAGACACGAGAGATCTGTTGACACGTATGTCACTAGTGACATGACACGAATCGACACGACACGACCTGTTTGCCACCCTTACTCTTTATATGGTATCCATTAATCATTTATTCCTCTTACATTTAAAATAAATAGATCTTATAAAGATAAGTTCCTTAGGTCTATGTTTATTTTAGTTGTCATTTTTTAGGTATGCTGAATCTGTATTTAAATAATTTGAAGTGCAGAGAAACACCAAGCAGAAAGGAATATCGAGAAGGTAGGAAATAGATGCGTGACTCAATATATAAATAAAGTTATTCAAAATATAGATGATTTCAACACTCAACTTATTGGTTGAATCAAATTGTTTTTTTTGAAACTTATGTTTCAACTCTCTTAAATCCTTAAGTTGTTTTGGGGAGGGAGAGTACTCCAACACTGTGTACAGAGACGATAAAGATGATGTGTTGGAGAAAATAAACGGCAAAGATAGAATTTAAGTACGGAAATGATATGCAGGAAATGAAAAGCAAAGAGATAATGAATATGTAAAAAAAGAGAAGATAGAATATATATATATATTTGCCTTTGTGGCTCACTCGCGTTCTCAGATCAAGTGTTTGATATTGTGGAGATTAAATGCATTTTTCTAGTAGTTGAAAGAATCGTACGAGTGACATATTGTGGCATTGTAGATATTATATTAGAAGTTGCTGATATTATTACACGACGCTTTTTAACTAAATAAGTGGTTATATTAATATGCAACTCTTTCGATTAAATATTAAATATATTCAATTTGCTTGATCTTGATCCTTATGAGTAATTGACCATTGCAGTTAAAAAGAAGTTGGCAAAGAAAAAAGTAATTACTAATTACTGCACTCAATTATCATCACATAATTGTAACTAAAATAAATAGAAGTAAAAATTGATGATGCAAATAAGAATTTTACTTTGATCATGTTAATACAGATTAAAGGAATTTGCACCGGTATAAATTAAAGCAAAAATAGGTCTATACTAACAGTAAAGTTGTGTTGCTATTTACGGTCTTTAAGGTGCATTTAGCAATAGCAAACTTTTAACAACAATAAAATAGCCAAACCATATGTGCCTAATGCGTAAACGTGGCTCCAACCTTCATTATTATTATTTTATTATTACATTTGCAACAGACCAATTTCGATCATTTTAAATTTATCCCCCAAAATAAACATTCAACTTTCACAAACTTTATAGTATTCCAAATTGGTGTAAGACAATATCCGCGTAATAACTAATCCTTTCTTTTTCATGTGGGTGGCACGAAAGCATCAACAAAATTTCTTCAACTTTCTTAATTCAATGTATGATGTATATGTATTATTTGACTTTTTAAAACAAAACACATCTTCATATATATGTATACGTGGTGGAACTTCTGCTGAGGTGTTTCTTTCGAAGGGATAGTCCAGGTCTTTCATATGTGATTAATTTTCTCTATTATTATGCATGCTTATCCCCTTAATCAAATAATAGTTAGGATTTGTACTAATTAATATAATATATGTCAAATGAAATATTATATGCTGCAGGACTGAATTTGATGATCGTAAGTCAGACTAATTAATGATCATCTTTGATTAATTATGCCTGTCAATTTTTTTTTAAGATTAACATAAATTGCAATCCCTGTCTGGTCTTTTGATTAAAATTATAATCTTTGTAAATCAACATGCTAGGGGTAAAAACAAGCAAGACTAGGCAGCTGTGGGAGTTCCCAGACCCAACATCTAACAACCGATGATAAGAACTGAATTTTATTTTAAATTAATTTGATAAGATGGTATACGAGTAGGCGACTATAATTGGACTTAATGAGTCGGCATTTTAAATATACTAGGTTGTTAGTAGAGCTACGTTGACTTGATTAACGCATACGCTGGTTGTTTACTAAGTTTTGTCCGAAAAACCTTATATCGTGAGCAGAAGAGTCCGAACATAAGATAGTGGAACGAGATTAGCATCGCCGCTACTAACCCATTCATTTTCTTCCTATAAAAAAATAGTATAAAAAATTATTAAACATTGAAAAAATAATCAAACTACCAATTTCGCATTTCTTCCATTAATAAGAGATTTTAAATTTAACTCGGTTTGCTTCTGAATGAAATATTAATAACCAACACTTTATTTATTGAAGGCTAACTTAATAGGAGTGGGAGTGGTATGCTTATTGCTTATCATGGAGGCTCACCCCTAAATATTCCAAATAAAAATATTAATGCATGCTTATTATGGAGGCTCACCCCTAAATATTCCAAATAAAAAGATTAATGCACTAAAATTCTTGATTTTTTAAAATCTCTTTTTCTTTTGGCCAATAGTTTTATAGTTAATCTAAAAAAGCAAAAACAAAAAATTCGCCAACATCTAAAAAAAATTGATAAATCTTTTTCATCTTTACCTTGAGCATTTATTTTGGGTTTAAAACACCGTCACTGAACTGACAGACATGGATATCCCCTAGAACTTGATCTTGCAAATAATTAATCAAGAAAAAACAGAGACAGGGGAAACCAACGAAACCCAAATTAAAGTAATTTGTTTTTACTTTGACTACACAACAAAACCCCGAAAAGCACCACTTTTCAACCCCTCACCTCAACCTTGTAGACAAGCAAAGCACCCTCCTCTCCTCATATACTCTTGTTCTTGCCTTGACCTCTATTCCTTTCCCCTTCCACTTACACATATCCGGAGCATTCTGCAATTATCCTTTAATGGCCACTTGTATTTACAAATGACAGTTCCCTTCTTGATTTCTCAAAGATTCAATTCTTGGTTCTTAGGTTGTACAGGCATGGAGGCTGCAGCGTCTGCTAAATTTTCCTTGTACATGAGTTAGCCCAAGGTAATGCATTTACACGGTCAATTACCAAACTCCTATCTCAGCTTTTACTCGATTTGCAACTTCTTTTAATGAATTGAATATTTTTACGAAATGCTAATATCCATTTACAGTGAGCTCTGTTCTGTAGGGTTGCAGAAGGAACGCCTCAAAGCTTTTGTTTTTTCAGCAACCCTTTCTCCAAATTAGGTTGCTCGTAGCTGCAATGGCCACTAAGATGAAAGGACTCTACAAAAGTTTCAAATTCATCTCCAAAATCTTTGGTATAATTCACTGTTTCTTTTCCATGGTGCCTGTCGGTATATCAATGCCATTATAACATTTATCTAGCTGTTCTGGTGATGACAGTGCATTTCGCATTGGGATTTTTCCTTTTGTGTTGCTATCACTCCATAGTAAAAACATGGCAAATTCTGTTCCTTAGGTCTATAACAGGAGAAGTTTTTTAGGTAACAGAGTATATCATGGATATTTCTTCATATGTAAAAATCCAATCAAGTACACCAATTCGTGTATGTTTTATGAATAATTAATGAAATTAGTTTGATTCAGTTATGATTGGGTTGGTATAGGCATGCGTCATGGTGTGCCCATTTTGATTGATTGTTACACCTGCCAGCCACACGGTATACGCAGATGGTATACATTTTCTCTGAATAAATTTATGATTTTGATTGATACTGCTTTTGTTTGTAGTTGTGAAGGAAAGGGAGATGGAAATTGGGTGCCCAACAGATGTTAAGCATGTTGCTCATATTGGGTGGGATGGTTTAGGAAGTGCTCCCACTTGGGTGAGTCTCTAACATTAATGCATTTTTCATTTAAAAAAATTGAAACTTCAATAGCTTCTCAATTAATGGAGACTTATAATCATGACCTAATTGTCAATTGATGCAGATGAACGAGTTCAAATCCGCACCCGAATTTTCTACAGCGCTCGGCACCATTGCTGACACTGGAGACTCCAATTCCGTACCGTGTTCAACTTGGTCCTCTCAGGGTAATTAGATTCAACAACCCAATCTTTTAATTGTCTGCCAATAGAATTTCGTGTCCCGGATCTGAAGATTTCCAACCAGAGGAGGCCAAAAAGTTCTCAGCTTTGAAAGTTGTTGAATTCCCAATGGCTGAGTTTGTGTCATGTGCTGCTTTCATAAACAGACAAGTTCCCCTTGTTGGGATTTTGCTTATCACGGGTTCATTAGGCATTAAAATTTGCTATACCTAAGTTTTTTTGTAACTAGTGCAAAGCCTCAAGAATCTTTTACTCAATCAAGAACTTTTGGTCACTCTGTCACGGGGTAGTCATGCTTGATCATATCAAATTAAACTCAGTGCAATAGGCTAAGTATGAAATTATGCATCAAGATATATATCTTATCGGTCATTGAACTGATTCAGTAGTTTTTTGTATTTCAGCAAAAAAAAAAAAAACTGATTCAGTTTAAAATTTGCATCATTCTAGCCTCTCTTCTTGAAAACAGTGACGGTCCCAGTGGATTGGCTGTAGCCTAATGCATTATAGATGTTGCAGCGTCAAAGAAATTGTCAGTGATCAGTAGTAGGATTAGTTAGCTATGTAAAACTTGGCAAATGATATGCATTTTGTTGTAAGAAGATTATGTGAGCTTTCATTTACTGGAAAATTCAAATCTTTGATACTAAAGTTACAAACTGTATCCATTAGAAGCGAGCAAGTGGGCATTTAATTTTCGCATTTGGTGGAGTCGGTCTTAAATTTTGTGAACCTCATTGTGCTGTATTTATCAAGAACTGCTGATGGATTAATGTTTGGTTTTGTGTGCAGATTTTGAACAGCTAATGACACAGCAACCAACATGTGAGATATTCAAAGAACAGCAGCTACCTCCAGACCTTCCAAATCCGAGGAAGAAAACACGAAAGAAGAGCAAGTCAAGATCATCAAAGGAAAGACTTCATTTCTAGAAATGGATGGCTGGAAGAAGATACAGTGTCTTAGTTTGAATGCTGCTGGATTATATATATAAGGAAAAAAGAAGAGCAGAAGAAGCTGCAAAGTGTGCATAATGACAATGCTACTTGTATGTTCATAAGGAATCTGAACGAACCTCGTAGAATGTTTGTATTGTAAATCGGAGTTAGTGGTTTGTCGAGATGTACGTGGCTGAGCTGAGGCAACATGAGAATGGAGATCAACAAGTTAAAAAGGATTAAGGGGAAGGATTGCGAGGTGGATTACTCTGTTCAAATCACAATTTGTGATCATTTTCCCCTTTTTAACTTCAGAAGTTGCGTTTTATTTTTTAAAATTCATCTTTGTTTAGAAATATATGGATTCTTTGGGTTGTGGAGAGGAGGTTGTGCTGACTGAAGCTGTTCTAGACTTCTAGTGTAAAATTTTGACTTGAATTTTGTTTCTTGTGGCCCAAGCCCAATAATCAATTACAAGCCCATCAAGTAATGTTTTAAGCCCATTATCAAAAGCTACCTGAATTTTGCATATATATACACTTAAAAAAAAGGACTTGTACTTTTAATTTTTCAATTTTTGCTGCAAATACCTTCAGAAGCGATGCATAATTCTACCTACATCTATTTGTCTATTAAAATGGACGAGCGTTGTCACATGCATTGCACGTTAGTATTTTTTCATGCAAATTTTTTTTTAATGAAGAATTGCAGAAATGTCATAAATATGTTGCCCAAGACTAAGAGTGTAATACACTTTTGGGAAGATTTGTAAGTAGTTATGGAAATGTATATCTTAAGATAAATTAAGATGTCATTTGTATGGAACCGACATCAAAAAACCGTTAAAACAGTTTGACCCTGACCACAAATCGGCGACCAACGGAGGAGGTTTCACGTTGACTTTGTCAAATTAACCATTACTCACTCGAATCCTCTGACTCCATTAGCCAAAAAAGAGAAAAGAAAAAAAGAAAATTTGATGGACTCACACAACTCTCTCTTCTCCATTTCAATTCAATGTTGATTCAAATAAGAAATTCTTCCCCTAACAAAACCAGGGCCACCTTATCTTAAACCGCGCCCTCTAAATGAATTCCGAACATCCATCGAAAAAATGAACATCTTCTTCTTATTATTCTTCGTGTTGTTCATCATCTGCAGCTCGATTAATTTATCGGGAGCGCAGGATGATGACTACGGTGGTGACCCGCCTCCCGCGCCACCCCCTGAACAAGAAACGTGCAATGGCGTGTTCATATCGTATGTATTCGAATCTAGGACCAAATTGTACCCGTTTGTCAAGAACAAAACCGCACAAGCATATGCTTTTAAATCCACCGTAAATGTAGTCAACACCGGAACCCGCGAGATCCAAGATTGGAAGATGTTCATCGGTTTCCAACATAGGGAGATCCTGGTTGGAGCTAACGGAGCGGTTTTAGTCGATTCCACTGATTTTCCTGCCGATGTTTCTAATGGCACTTATTTAGCAGGTACATGCTAAATCCGGTGTTTTTACATTTTAAACTAAAACACGCATCATGCCTCATTAGAATAAGAATCCATATGACGAATTAGAATTTATGAATTTGACATTAGAATTGATAAATTATCTAATAAAAATTATTTCTCATATTCTTACTAGCCAAATTATATTAGGGTTAATATATATTCTGTTACAATATGTCTGACCACTTTGGACTTTTGATGCAACATTTACTCTTTTTTTTTGTATATTTTTTGTCAAATACGTTTGAAACTTGAACACTTTCCGTGCATTCATTAGTCAACTGTTAATACTGACAGTTAAATAGTCATGTAACTTGCACATAACTAATCCTAAATTTTTATTTTTTTCAGTTTAGTCCTCCAATTTATATCACTAACTTTTTTTTTTTTTTGGTATAATTTAGTTCCTAAACTTGTTACAATAGAAGTCTCGACTCGATTGACCTAGACCAAGTCGAGCCTAGGGCTAGGTCTGACCATGGTTAGGGTCACCTGACCTAGACAACCCTAACCATGTTCGGACATAGCCATGGCTTCTACTCGGGCTAGGTCAATTGACACTTAGACCCAAATCAGACCTATGTCCCAATTGACCTAGCCCAAGTCGAACCCATAGCTAGGTCCGACCATGGATAGGGTCTGTTAGGTCAGGTGACCTTAATCATGGTCGGACCTAGCCCTAGACCCGTGCTAAATCGAGCCTACAGTTCGATTGAAATAGATTTAGGGACTAAATTATAAAAAAAGTTAGTAGTATAAATTGGAGGATCAGACTAAAAAAAATAAAAAATAAATTGGGGCAATTAACGTTCAAGTAACATGATTATTTAACATTCAACATTAATAGTTGGTTAACTGATGTACCAAAAATGCACAAGTTCAAAACGAATATAAAAGATAAATGTTGCAGCGAAAGTCAAAATCGGTTAAATATATCGTATCAAACGACCTATTAACCAACCTATTATAAATAGATTTGTGTGAGATGTGGTTTGTGGTTGTAGGATACCCTCAAACGGATCTGCTAACGTCGATAGACACGGCTGGGGACTTTACTCAGATCCAAGCGACAGTGGAATTGACGGGTACCCTATTTGGTGTTAACCCTCCTAGAGTTCCCCTCCCTAAGACAATACGACTTGTAGTGGATGGATACAAGTGCCCTGCACCAACAAGGAAGAGTAAGTAGCTACCTACCTAACAAATTAACTTCATTTTAGCCATCTAACTTCAAATGTTGTTTGATCCTAGAAACATCATTACATGCATGTTGCCGCCGCGACCCGAAATTCAAAGTGAAAGTCGTGAAAACGAAAATGTTACCGCGCCAACGCGGCGATCTTATATTCACGTACGATGTTCTCCAGACGTACCCGAGTAATTATCAGGCGCAGGTCACTATGGTTAACGCAAATCCGCTCGGCCGCCTCAATCACTGGAACTTATCCTGGGAATGGCAGAGAGGCGAGTTTATTTACTCGATGCGAGGAGCGTATACCCACAAATTAGACTATTCCGACTGCCTTTACGGCCAAGCCATGCAATATTACGGTGATCTCGACTGGTCCCAAGTTATGAACTGCGAGAAGCGCCCCATTATTGCCGATTTGCCTAAAGAGAGAGCCAACGATTCGAAAGTCGGTAAAATACCGTATTGTTGTCGCAACGGAAGCCTCTTGCCGACAACAATGCGGTCTAACGAGTCGATGTCGATTTTCCAACTCCAGGTGTATAAACTCCCTCCCGATACGAATCGAACCGCACTATACCCGCCGGCGAAATGGAAAATAGTAGGTGATCTAGACCCGAACTACAAATGCGGGGCTCCGATTCGGGTTTCCCCGACCGAGTTCCCCGATTCAAGCGGGCTCGATGCCATCTCTTACGCCATCGCCACCTGGCAAGTTGTATGTAACATCTCGAAGCCGAAACCCGAAACCACAAAGTGTTGTGTGTCCTTCTCGGCCTACTTCAACACTTCGGTGATCCCGTGTAACACATGTGCATGTGGGTGCGACGATTCCGTAAAATGTAACACGAAAGCACAGTCGATGCTTCTCCCGATCAGCGCGATTCTCGTCCCATTCGCCAACCGAACGAAAAAAGCCGTGGCTTGGGCGAAGATAAAGCACTTTCGAATTCCTCGGCCGATGCCGTGCGGGGATAACTGCGGGGTCAGTATAAATTGGCACTTGGCCTCGGACTATGCCGACGGGTGGTCGGCTCGGGTCACGTTGTTCAACTGGGAAGAGATCAACTTCGAGGACTGGTTCGTGGCGGTTCAGTTGAAGAAAGCCGGGAAGGGTTTCGACAAAGCTTACTCGTTCAACGGAACCTTATTGAAGAATTTGAACAACACGGTCTTTCTTCAGGGGCTGCCGGGATTGACTTACTTGATGGGGGAGACCAACGGTACGACTAAGAGTGACCCTAGGGTTCCGGGGAAGCAACAATCAGTCCTCACGTTCAAGAAGGCGCATATTCAAGGACTCAATGTAGCGAAAGGTGACGGGTTTCCGACCAAGGTTCTTTTTAACGGCGCCGAGTGTGCTCTTCCCAAGCGCAAACCCGTGTCGAGTGGACGTCGGAATGTCGTAAATCTGGCGCAACTCATTTTGAGCGTCGTTCTGAGTTTTGTATTGGTAAATCAATTTTGCTAGAAGTTAACTTTTAATTGTATGTTTTTCTACTTTAGGGATTTCTTTAATGTTTGCATATTGTAAGTGTGGAAATGAACTTAAGATTTTTACTTAACGTCGAATTGAAGTTCTTAACTTGAGGGGTCTATAGTTTTGATATACTATGTCGTACCTGCGCGGCGCGAATTACTTGGTACAAAATTATAGTGATCAAGACGTATCATTATTTTCATGGTCAGCCTCATTGAAGACGTCATTTTTAAGATAATCCGGTGACTCAACCATTCAAATAAATATGCTCATCCATGTAAGACTTTTAAATACGAAATTCTATATACGATTTACATATCCAAATTAGAACTACTTCATAAAATTTTATATTTAACTGTTCCGAAAATTTACTTCACATAAGTAGTATACAAAATGAGCCGATTGACTTTGAAATGTCGTTCACTGCCAACGAAAAGGAATGTGTTAGTAGTGACGAAACTAGGCTGATCCTGTTACCTAATATATTTTATTCTCTAATAAATGTAACTCCACCCACAGCTTAGTATAGTCCAGAGGCCGGCCGCCTCCTCGTATGCCTGAAACGGTATGTGGGTCAGACGAGACCTAATATTTTTATATCAAATCATCGCGAGATGACGCCCTGAGGGGTTTGAACCTAGGACCTCGGAGCTAAACCACTTGAAAATAAGCGTTCTTGACCATCACTGCTGGTCTAATGGTCAAGATAAAAAAAACTCCAAAATGATAAAAAGATAATAAAACAAAAACTCCAAAATGACAAAGAGAAAATTATAAGAATCCGCCACATACATCACAAAAAATCTAAACTAGTTGATACATTTTGTGTGTAGAAAAATATTGGCTTCAGCTTTGCACGCTATTATATTTTTCATCAAATTCCTTTTATCCGACTTAAATATAGCGGTTGAAACATTAATTGTGTTTTCGGGGTACCTTCTGTAGTGATATTAATTGGAGGATCCATGTATTTAACTATAGGCCCCGTTGTTTTTTAAATGCAGATTCTATCCTTTATGAATCTTTTTAGTATTGAAGCAGATTGAGATTTTTTATTATTAAAATACAAGATATTAACTATGCGCACCGTAAGTAAACAAATAAAAGTACAAAACACATCAAATTGTGCGCACTATGTATATAATTTTTTTGAAATAAGTATAAGTTTAAATAGTTGGATAACAAAAAAGTGTAACAGTTAAAATACTTAATTTATCTAATTTTTTTTTTAAAATAAAAGTATATATATATCAACAAATATTTTATAAAGTTGCTATACATTTTAGGTAAATTATCTTAATTATTATTATTGTGTGATTATTTTTCGTATTTATTATTATTATTTTAGAGTTTTGCTCCTAGATTTAGTGACATTCACAATTATTAATTGTTGAAAATAATTAGATTTTTCTACAATCATCTACACTGTATAATCTGTAAAATAGTTACAGAAATAATACATCTAAAAGAAATCAGCTAATTGACATCGAATATTATTTATACTAAAAGAATTTATACAGTTAAAAATCTATAAAAATTTAAACCTATTTGTTTATTTTTTTTCTATATATATATGCTACGTTTATTTTCTTTTATTTGCCACGTTTATTTTATTATTATTTATTTGATCTATTTCATTTTTTTTCCTAAATATGATTTCTTAATGTCGATTTTTTTATTTTTTTTATTTAAGTGGAGAGTTCTTTATTTTATATAGAATCTAAAATATAATAAAAAAATATTTTATATATTTGCAGTTATCTAATATATTATATTTAAATTTTTAGAGTTGTTACTAAATTAGAAAAATATTATTAAAAAAAAAACACACTTGTTTTGATCAGTGAAATCGTGTAAATCGAAATAGTATACTATTAAATTTTTACTGCGCGCAAAAGGAAATTAAATCATATGATTATTAAAAAAAAATATAGATAATATGAGCATGAAAAATATCATAAAGGTTTAATTTAATTGATTGAATAAAACATTTATGATGTTTATGGATATAATTATGAAACAAAATTTTCATGATTTGAAAGAAAAAGATATCTTCATTACTGAGTCATCAATGACCTCAACTAACTATTACAAAGGTTATTTATGGCCAAAAAAAATATTACAAAGGTTACTTAACTAACTAACCCTTAATAAGCTAGCAATAATAAGATTATAGTTAACTCCAAAAAAAAAAATTTGGATTCTTGTATATATGTTCCTCGTTCTCACTAAAAGCCAAAACATAACTGTTAAACTGAAGCAAATACTTGTTTATTATAAATAGAAATTAATATCGAAGTCAGAAGGTTTTTAGGTATTAAAATGTATATACTTATATATATATATATAGTATAATATAAAACTAAGTAAATAAAGTGTGATAATGATTTCAATAAGTAAAGAAGCAGACTATATATACTTTATTTATATTATAATATATTATCAGAGAAATAAATCTTTCACTTTCTTTTTCTCTCCATTAAAAATGAGGGTCCAAATCGGATCTTTGTGATTCTGGTTGGGGCCCAGATCGGAACCACGTAGCTCCGATCTGGAGCTTTGTGGTCCTGATTTGAATCACAGAGCTCCACTGGTCGACTTTAATTAGAACCGTCTGGCCCTGATTGGTCGTCACAAGTAGGCTTGGATGTTCTTGTGCGAGTTTCGGCGGTCTTTAGCGGTGGCTAGCGGCCTTGTGCGGTGGTTTGAATACTTTGGGCGGTTGCTGGAAGAAGATTATGCACTAAATTGAACAAAATATACTATTGAACGGTTAAACTTAACTGTTGACTAACGGATGAACCAAAAGTCTACAAAATGCAAACGTATAACACCAAAAACCTACAAAAAAAAAATATATTACACCAAAAGCCAATTTTGGCTAAACATATAGCACCAAAAAAATCATTTAACCCTATATGAATTTGACGACGTTTCAAAACTATGATCAAGGGTCTGGTGTTCGAAATTCATAGATTTCACACATTGTAAAATCTATATATATATATATATATATATATATTCGAAAGGAGAGAGAGAGTAGTAACCCACTTCAGAGCGCACTACCTCAGCAGTGAACTCCACTAATATTTTGACACATCAACACCTTGATTTCTTCTCTAATTTAGTAGCGTTTTAAAAACTAACAAAAAAAAAGTTAGCAACAACACCACAGTTAATTCCTTTAACCCATTGAAAATATCGCTTGGCACATTACGCTCCAATTGAATATTGGTTTCGATCCACCCAATTCAATACTACATTTAAAAGGCCCAATTAATATCAAAATCAAAACACCTAAAATTCCTTAAACTTCTTCAGCAGATCAACAAAGTATATCTATATATACTTATTATTAAAATGACAGTCCGGTCGATCCTCTATTGCTATTGATCTTTATTGATCTGCTCTCATACTTGCTAGCTAACTTACAATCTTCAACATCATAATCGAGACAACTCAGCTCGGCTTCAACTCTTCCTTAGGCTTGATCTCTTGCTGAATTTCAAGACAAGATTAGAAACTACCAGAGTCGAACGATCAAAATGAAAAATAATTGACACGAACAAAGGATTTTACCTTTCCAACGACAGAGGCTACAATCCGGATTGCTGTAGAATATTGAATTATTCCGGAGATTAGGATGCCACGACCACGCTCGGTGAAGAGCATGCAAGCATAGGCCGGTGGTGGCGTTGGCGGCGGGGCATGCAGAAGCTGAGGTAATGAGATGCGGCTTGCTATGGTCGTGGATTCGAACCAAGATCTGTGGGGTTAGTGGCCACCTAGTGAATACAAGAGTCGGTGAATTACAGGTGAACTTGACCATCTCATCGCTCATATCCTTAGTCAGACTCAACCGGTTTCCAAAGACGTGGTCACTGGGCCTTTTTGTTCAGCACTACGCTCATACACCGGGAAGCGAGCATTGAGTCTGACCTTAGATATGAGTTCTGAGTCCGTGAGGATACTTTAGGTGCCTCTTCATAAGGCTCATGGGATCAATCACACGCTCGAGGTGAAGAAGTTTGCGCCCGCCAGAATCACGAGGATACCTTCCTAGCACAACCGAGCTGTGACCCCGTGGTCGAACGTGGCACACGCAGTATGAAGGACGCGTTGATAGTATACCTGAACCTTTTGGGTTGACAGGAAAGGGATATGTCAATCATGTTATCACAGATTCTCATCTGGCCCAGAATGTGGTTTAACGACGAACAAAGTTCATCACGGCGATATGCAAAACGAAGATCACGTCGAGTTACTTCGAAACTAGATAATCGTCTTGCTTAATCAGGTTTATCCCCCTGACTCTTAGCCAGTCTTTCTTGGTAGATGCCTCCCTCCACCGCAAGACGACTGTACCTGTGTGACGAGGTAAGGCCCACATTCGACATAGTTTTGCAGAGGATTGCGTCCTCCTACGACTTAGTTTATAGACCGTAAATCTGATGTAATCAAAATATTATGCCGTCGATTGATCATAAACTCAGTTGCAATTATTTCTCTTACAAAATGTAACTTTCTAATATCAAAATGTTATTACAGATACATGCCATTTCTAAACCCTACGCAATCCAAGCAGTTTTACATGCTTTTCGAATATCTCCATGCGTAGTAGTTTTGTTAATGGGTTTGTTACCAAGTTATTGGTGGACAAGTATTCCATAGTGATTATATTGTCTACTACTATTAAAATTTGGCATGTAATTATTTCTCATCAATGTGTTTGGTCCTACTACGGTACTTCTGATTCTTAACTGCCGCAATGGCTGCTTGACTGTCAGAGAAGACCTTCACATGTTTATTCTCAACATCACCATCAAGCAGTGCAGATTGAAGCATTTTGAGCCAGACCGCTGCCTGTGCATTCTTAGAGAGAGAGTTACGAATTCTGATTCCATTGTGGACAACGCGACTTAGGTTTGCTTCTTGCTCGTCCATGAAATGAAGGCATTAGCAAGAAGGAATGCTCCTCCTGTGGTGGACTTACGATCATCTGGATCGCCACCACGGTCGGCGTCAATGTAACCGGCCAATTCTAACTTCCTGCCCTCATAGCACAGTTCGTAGTCGGCAGTACCTTTTCAGATAACGAGTTACTCGTTTTATAGTCTTTAAATGTTGATGGCTAGGATCTGATAGGAAACGTGCTACTAGGCCTACGGCGTAACAGATATCCAGACGGGTTCATTGCATGACGTACATCAAACTACTGACCCTGGTCAAATACTCTACACCCTTCATCTGTTCACGCTCTTCCAAGTTCTTAGGGTCGTCATGTTTTGACAGTGCGCACCCAAATAACATTGGCGTTTTCACGGATTTTGGCATCCTGTAATCTGAATCTTTTCAACAATTTGTTGATGTAAGCTTCGTGAGATAGACATGATTTCCGGGTGGCCCGATCTCTGGCATTATCAATGCCTAAGATATATGTGACCTCTCCCATGTCCTTCATCTCAAATACAGATGTCAACCAGGACTTTGACTTATTCATAAATTTCATGTCGTTTACAGCAATAAGTGTGTTGTCCACACATAAGGTTAATATGACATACTTAGACCCAGAGGTCTTATAATACACGCATGGATTCTTGTGATAAACTCACAGATCCGTTTCCTACGATTTCCTCTTGGAATCTGCGGTACCATTGCCGAGACGACTGTTTAAGACCATAAATGGACATTTATAATTTACAAACTTTACGTTCGTTGCCAGGAGTAATGAAACCCTCTGGTTGCTCCATGTAGATCTCTTCCTCCAGTTTTCCGAGGAGGAATGCGGTTTTAATACTCATTTGGTGAGGTTCGTAACCGAAACCTGCGACTAGGACCATGAATGGCTCTGCACCGTGGTTTTACGCACAAGTGTTGAGTATGTTTTGTCAAAGTACACTCCGTGAAGTTAGGTATAGCCTTTTCGCAACGAATCGAGCTATGTATCGCTCAACCTTTTCCATCAGTGGTGAGCCTTCTTTCAGAACTCTCCTTATCCTTATGCCCTTGTGGTTAGCAGGTAAATCAACTATTGACTTTAATGGCTTTCATTCAGGCGATCTCTCTCATTTATTATTTTCTTCCATTTCTCCATTTGAGGTCTTTCCAATGCATGTCGACAGCCGATAGAGTGAGGTTATCACTCATCCAAATGGGATACTTCTTTGGAGAAGTTCGACGCCTTTGACTTTCATTTAGGCTTGATTATCCCGTCTTTGAGTCTTAACGTCTCTCCCACTCGGAATAATGCCTCTTATCGGAGCATTTCTTCCAATTGGGATCAATTCTCCCACTCGAGATGATGCTTCTCATCGGAGCATCACTTCTATTGGGTTTAAGATGAGTGCTTTAACCATAACCGACAACTTTCTTTATACGACTTCTCGGTCTCAGAATTTTTTGTGGTAGGTGTTTAGACCTCCCACTGGATTTATTATGAAAATGTTCCTGATGGATATACGCCCAATTTGAACCCGTTGACTTCCGAACCGTTGTATTTTTATCGTCCCATTAACGATTGTAAATCGAAACTTCAACCCGAACCCTTCGCGAAAACACCAACGGCTCGGACGAGGCCGAAGCGCTCGTCCGGCCGAGTCAGACTCGCCTAGGTGAGGTTGGGTGGCCACACCCGACCTCCCCTAGGGGAGATCGGGTCAGCCAACCCGATCTCCCCTAGGGGAGATCGGGTGGACCAACCCGATCTCTCCTAGGAGAGATCGGGTCAGCCAACCCGATCTCTCCTAGGAGAGATCGGGTCGGCCAACCCGATCTCCCCTAGGGGGGATGGGGTTGGCCAACCCCATCCTCCCTAGGAGGGGTTGGGTGCCCTCACCCAACCCCTACCCCTGGGGGTCGGATTTCTCCTCCCCCCAAGGGCCCCGGCACCATTTTCGGACTCCCACACTCGGTCCACTCCGCCTACCTTCTCCGGATCCTAAGGTCCTAATTATGTGCTTAAAGGTTAATTAATTGTGTTTAAAGGTTAATGATGTCATTAAGCCACCTTAATGACACCGTTGCCTATAAATACCCCACCTTCACAACTCATTGGGGGATCTTGGCAAGTTGCACAATTTTGCTCTGACATCTCTCTAGCTTTATCTCTCTAAAACCGTACTGACTTAGGCATCGGAGAGGGTTCATCAGGCACCACCCCCCTCTGTGCCTGGTATTGCCCCTCTTGCAGGGTGGCAAGGAAAGGAGGTCAGAAGGAGAGAAGGAAAGGAGGTCAGAAGGAGAGAAGGAAAGGAGGTCAGAAGGAGAGAAGAGAAGGACACATATCGGAACGACTACCCCAAGAGAGCATAAGGGCAGGGATCAGAACGATTACCCCAAGGGAGTATAAGGGCACGGATCAGAACGACTAGTCCTAGGAGCACTAAACCCGACATTTTATTAGTGGGAGATAAATTCTAGATTGACGACCCGTTGACCTAGACTTTATAACCTAACACTTGGCGCCGTCCGTGGGCTTCGAACAGAAAGCCTGACAATCACGAGAGCGAAGACGAACAACTTAGTGTCTAGAGATAATCGCCCACCTGGGGGCAATAGGCAAGAAAGACATCCTATACCTCCAGCAAGGCAGCCTAACCCAGAGAAACAGCCTGCACACCAGAGCCTCAGATAGCCCCACAGGCACCCCAGCCTAACAAGCAGGGAGGAGGCTTCCACAGCTCCAACTCCATTGACTAGGAAGCCACAGGGACAGGGGGGCAACAAGGAGTGCCATCCCAATACACGGCACCTCCACAGGGGTACTACTATGAGGCACAACCTCAAGGGTATCCATATGAAATAATGACTCAAAGGAACGACAATCGTGCCCACACAACCAACATAAGGCCCACATACTCGCAAGGAGCACAGACAGTGACTCCGAGGTTGATGCACGCATTGGATGAGCTGCTAGCTTATAGGGAGACCCTGAGGAACAGGCAGAGAAGGCAACACTAGCATGAAGAAGAAGAAGTTCATGAGGAAGAACAAGTCCCAGAAGAAGAACACGACTCGCACCCTAGAGCAGGGCAGCGAGAAGAACAAAGAAGAAATTATCAAGAGCCACCCCCAGAGGGAAGGCAGCAATTTTTGCCTCCTAGGCAACAACAGACACAACAGGACGCCAGGGCCTACACTCCACTGGGGGGCAGACAGACAGCCAGGACCTCAAAGGAGGCAAGAATTCCACCAAGTACCCCAACAGGGACATACACCGCACTAAGGGAAGACATACATGACAGACTAACAAGGATATAGGAGTTCCAACATCAACCATGGCAATGTACACATACAGTCCGTATCACCACAGACATGCCTAAGGGACATACCAAGGAAAGCTCAAAGGGAGGGACATAGTCCCAACAACACAATAAAGCAACCACCTACCCATGATACAGCACGACAGGTCCAAACCCCTTGTGCATGACAACCCTTGGCACACGTCCTCCTAGGACAGAGGAGGAGTTGAAAAGACAAGGATTTGAACAGGGAACTAATAGAGTACCACACCACGTCAGCACATAGCTACTACAATGGGAAGTCTCATGGAGAGACATAGTAGAGTGAGACCGCACATAGCATACATGAAGGATACACCTCCACCTAGTCCGCCTTGCAAGGATGCGACCTCATATTCCTCAAGTGGAAGGAATACACACAGACTAATGGAGGAAGACAGTTACATTACCAAGGAAGCAGGGGATTTCAACACCCCACACCCATATCCTTCCCATATCCTCTTATTTAATTTAACTGCATAACAAGTCAACTCCCTAAAAGGAGTAGATTATGATACTTAACATCAACATGTTTTCCAAGAATGACCATACCGGACGCCTTCGGGATCCGTGATATATATATACACAGGTGGACCACTAGAAGAATCAGTAAAAGGCCGTCGCCAATCAAGAGATGCACAAGCAACAGATTCCTCAATCCCAAAGAACACCTATAAGGTCAAGTTTCTGGGAAAGATCACAAGATGGAAGGCTCAGTTACAAAAATAAGTCGAGCACTCCCAACATCCTATAGAGGAACTACCATGAAGGTCACAAAGGATTACCCCTACTACAACCTTCCACTAAGCATCCTAGGGCCAAGCCCGCCAAAGGATCCCATCTGGCATTGGTATACAAGGGGGGCACCAGTCATAACATGCCCTCCCCATAAACGCCCATTAGCACAAGAGGGGGTAGCCGCGAACACATCCCTCCAAAAATAGAGGAAACCATATCACATGGGTAACGCCCACCATCAGAGGCAAACACCTCCAGCGGATCTTTATGATTTCACAAAATAGGCAGGAGATACAACTACACTTAGAAAGCTCATCCCAGATAATGGAATACACCTCCATCAAAAACCCTCAAGGACACCAAGCCTAGCAAAGGAAGAACGGTGACACCATCATCAAGCTTTTAAAAAGGGATATGGAAAACATAGTATTTCCACACAATGATATGTTAGTCATAAGAGAGGGAATCACCAACTTTGACATGAAGAGAACCATAGTACATGAAGGGAGTCCGTCAGACATCTCCCATGACCAACCATTGATGATACTAGAGAAGAGTCAGGCATACCTAATACCAAAGGACCCCCTACTAGTAAAGGTGGTCAGAACATCAACACACCCATTAGGGACACGGCACTGCAAATGAACCAGGAATAAGGATGGAACACATATCCTTAAAAGTATCCTTACAAGTATCCTTGCATTTATTCTTGCAAAAATAAACTCCGTAGATAAAGAGGTTATCTAATAGATGACTATGTCTCTGTTCTCAAAATATGATCCTAACCCGGAGATCCTTGGACTCCGTATTATATATGCAATGAATAACATGTTCATCAAAGATAGGTACACGAAGATTCAAGACAGCGCCATAAAGATTAGGCGCATACCTCTACCAAGTACGACACATTGGAGTGTTCACAAACACTCCTTCGCCATCTCACGAGAAAGGAAGGCAACCAAGGATACAAGTCCTAATAGAATAAACATCGGTAGAAAATCCTGTCATTGAAGTCATGCACCAAGAGAGAAACTCTAGAGATGCAAGATTAGCAAAAGAGATAGTGCAACAACTAGAGTGTGAAAATGAGATACATCTCCTATCAAGAGCCTTAGGGCAGGATAATAGTTCTACAAGATCAACCAAAGAAGAGCTCAAAAGCTTGGGGAGTATGGTTTCAAGATCGACCCTCACACTAGACGCACATCCCGATCAACCACCTTGTCTGCAAATGATAAGACATTTGACTTTGGCATCCCATCAAGAGGAGAACCCCGATAAAAGGGGCACTAGAAAAACATCCCGCCTTTAAGGCCATACGCCGAATACATGATGAATGAAGGTTATGACAAAACAAAAAAGGAGGGACTTGTCAGCTTAACACACCTCAAACACGTGTACGTACGCAATACAAATGCAGCCTCTAATGAAGCTATCCAGCAAGGAATAGCCAATACGGGGACAAACCCATGGAAAATCATGGAACATCACCTGCAAACCTAGAGGAAGACATCCTTTTTAGATTCAAGTCCTAATGCAAAAGAAGACTATAATCAACATTCAAGGTGGGAGGAGCATGACCAATGTGACACCCCCTAAAGGCATTGAAGAATACTCCAATGTGAAGGAAAAGGCAAACCACACTAAGTGCCACAACACTCCAAGAAGATTATCACAGCCCGGTCAGACCTCCCCATGCACGAGCAAAGAGCATGGATTAGACTGACTAGTCTGAAACACACCTACGAGATTAACAACACAAGACGCCATTCTATGAGAGAGCTTTTCAACCTAAAACACAAGGAAGGGGGGGAAAGAATTTACAAGCACCCCTAGGATACAAACATTGCCACATCCTAGTTATCAAGAGAATGAATCCACCCCCACCCACCCAAAGCAAAAGCTCTTCCACCCAACCTCCATAGACACATCCGACAAAGGCATCATCCAAACCATGCCTATGACTGAAACAAGCAAGCATGAGAAAGAGTAAATCCTACAAGGGACACTTATCACATTCAAACAAGCAGACAAGGGAGCCCCGAGCATAAGAGGTACCCAACCAAGAAAATGAACGAGGGGCCTTCAACGGCCAAGTATGAAAGGCGGTGTGACCACCAAGCAACTTGGGGGGCACCAAACGAATAAGTGCTTGGTAGTCCACCTAAGTGTAAAAGAAGAGATTAGAGGCAGAAGATCACAAGAACATGCAATACCACTTTTCCTAAAAGAGGTCACATAAGAGGAAAACATCATCAACTCCCTATACGAACTCGTCCTAAGTTGGCAACACACAAACATCGCCCTCGAGAGGTGATCTCCCACATTAAAGGAAAAGCGTGATAGCATGCAATATCATAGAAGGAAAAGTCAAGTAAAGACTCGAAAAGCATACCAAAGACGCACCCTACATGAGAAAGGACACAAGATACGGTAACATTATGAGCCCTCCGGGAGCCTATCTCGCGAACAGATTCGACGCCCCCAAGAGCGTATCTTGAGAGTAGTTCTTACACTACGACATTCGACGCCCCCAAGAGCGTATCTTGAGAGTAGTTTTCATACTACGACATTCGACGCCCCCAAGAGCGTATCTTGAGAGTAGTGTTCATACTACGACCTTCGACGCCCCCAAGAGCGTATCTTGAGAGTAGTTATTACACTACGACATTCGACGCCCCCAAGAGCGTATCTTGAGAGTAGTGTTCATACTACGACCTTCGACGCCCCCAAGAGCGTATCTTGAGAGTAGTTATTACACTACGACTTCGACGCACCAAGAGCGTATCTTGAGAGTGGTTTCCAAAAACTACGAATTCGACGGCCCCAGGAGCGTATCTTGAGGTAGATTTGCAACCTACCAGATTCGACGCCCCCAAGAGCGTATCTTGAGGTAGAAAAAACACTACCAGTTCGACGCCCCCAAGAGCGTATCTTGAGGTAGATTTCAAACTACCAGTTCGACGCCTACCAGGAGCGTATCTTTGGTCTAACCCGAGCCCTCCGGGAGCCTATCCTGTGAAACGTTAAGTGCCGTCCGAGAGCCTGTCTCGTGAACAGATTTTGACGCCCGTCAAGAACGTATCGGTGGACTAACCTGTGCTCTCCGGGAGCCTATCCTGTGAAACGTTAAGTGCCGTCCGAGAGCCTGTCTCGTGAACAGATTTTGACGCCCGTCAAGAACGTATCGGTGGACTAACCTGTGCCCTCCGGGAGCCTATCCTGTGAAACGTTAAGTGTCGTCCGAGAGCCTGTCTCGTGAACAGATTTCGACGCCCACCAAGAGCGTATCTTTGGTCTAACAGTACAACGTATACCGTGTAAGGGGTATCAGAAGAGATCATCACACCATGCTCAGAAGGATACCATGCTCAGAAGGATACCATGAGAAAGAAATTTCTAAGTAAAGTAATGTGAAGAACAAGTAATGTTTTTTCTTTATGAAATGGCAGGTATGACACGAAGGAAAGCACGAAAGAAAGACAAGTAAAGGAAACACACCAAGAGAAGAGTCCATGACCAAAGGATCATATACAGAAGCACAAGAGGTTATCATGAAAAGTAACGAGTTATCTTATCACCCATATCACAAGTCAAGAGAAGTATCTCAAAGGAACCCAACACCACCAAGAAGGATAGCAAAGACATGAAATCCAAAGTTCAAGGCCCTCAAAATAAGCTCGACCCATCAAGAAGAGAATTGCCTTACAAGTCACACAAATCAACCTCCGACAAATGTTATTGTCATGCATGTCGCCCTCGCGTGACCTATGCTCATATCAGACTTGAACATCGTCAAGCACAACTCATGAAGGAGACATCTAAAGAGCATAAAGGATACAACATCCGACAAGACGAGACATCGGGACCTAACCCAACAAACATAGCCTACACAAAAGGCAACTATAGCAACGAAGGCTCTCCAATGAGAAAGGAATACTAAAGCACAAGTCCATACATCGTGATGTGGCTATCATGTCCACATACACTGAAGTGGCTATCATGTCCACATACCTTGAGGTGGCTATCATGTCCACATACCTTGAAGTGGCTATCATGTCCACATACCTTGAAGTGGCTATCATGTCCACATACCCTGAACTGGCTATCATGTCCACACACTACAGAAGGGCTATCACTCCGACACATCACGAAGTGGCTATCACGTCCACATACCCCGAAGTGATTATCATGGAAGCACATCATAAAACATCTGTCAAAGACATGAATTGTAAAGACACCATCCCGACCACGAACATCAAAAGGATACGCCTAGCCCTAGGAGGAGGTTCAAGAAAAAGGAAAAACAACACCCTTCGTACGCTCATCAAAGGTAGGCACTTATATTTCAACCCAATGGGTGATACCAGGAAGGAGACGTCCTCATTATGAAGACAACCTCCATATCTCACGAAATCAACCATGAAGCAAAGAATCACGACAAGCACTATTGGGGGCATATAACAAAACGATCCCCACAACGATCACAACTACGATACTAGTAGAGGCTAACTCAGGAGCAGTCTCCACCAAACTCCAAAGCAAGAATTTGCTATCTTAATCAGAGCCATGGCAAGAGAAAGGAATCTCAATGAAAGGTGATGATCACACCCATCACCAAAAGAAAAATCTTCAACGCAGGGGTTAATAACATAACCCATAGGAAAGACAAAAACACCTTCAGAAGTCGTCAAATCTACATGAAAATGAAATAAACTTGAGATTCGGCCCCTCGGCTGGGGGGGCAGGGGATATAGAAGAGACATCAAGACCTATGATCACCCTATCGCCAGCCACAGGTTGTTTCCTTTTGTCTAGCAAAGAGGTCGCCTCTTCAACCACCACCTCCTTATCAGGGGAGGGAGTCAGCAAGGGGGCACTTGAAGGAGAGCCTCTCGCGGTTTCCTTCTCCTTGGCAGCCGAGGGCCCGACCTCAGAGTCAGGTTTCCGCGCCTCGGATTTAGATTGACTTGAACTCTCACCCACCACAAGAACCATTCGGTAACCAGGGAAGAACGCTCTAACAACAAGAAGGAAGCAGCATGAGAACAATCATAAGTATATCACAAAGAAAAGAGAAGGGAAAAAGAACATACTGGAAGCATTAGCAGCCACCCCTGACTTAGAAAATTTCTAAGCCTGATAAGCAGAACTAGAGGGTTCTTCCCTCTCATCCGATCCAACGGACGGTCAAATTTGGTCTGATTACCTTGGAAAACGATCTTCAAGGTCTCCCTGTCTGAAGAAGAAAGCTTCCCAAAATTGAGTCATCTATACGAGCAACCAACGCAAAGATCGACCCTTACTCATGGAGGGGCGAGATACGCCTACTACGGGGGCAACCTTAACACCAATGGAAGAGGGTGAACTTTTAGTTCCCCCAAATGGAGCAACGCTCCAACGCATCCGAAGGAAGGGTCAACCCTTAACACATGTCAATAGACCCCTTCGCTCGCGGCGGTAAGAAGAAAGCTTGTAAGCATTTCCACCCTCACTTTTATGGGGAACAAATAGCAAGGTAAAGGTCAAGAGCTATACGCATGCTCCAACGAATGAAGGAAAAATGATACACATGCCGAAGGTCGAGGTTAATGGACAATGCTCACGCTAGTACAAGGGAGGCGGAACGTTGTGTCCCATTGAGTGGCAGAGTTCCCACCCTCAGGTAAAGGAAAGGTCTATGCTCTCACCTTTGCACTTATACTCATATTCATGATTAACATCTACAGGTACATCAATGTCATCACTCATGCTTATACTCACAACCCATCCATACGTATATACATGTTCATGCTTGCACTCATATGCATGCCCATATACACACTCCCGTGTGTTCAAATATTTAGACGTCCATACATATGGCCGCCATATATTCATGCATACATTCATGACTACAATCGCAGCATGTCTCCACTCACTCCCATCCTTATGTTCCTACTTGCATGTATGCTAGTACACATCCTTATATTCGTGATACATCCATGTTCACTCCTAGTTAACATCCCATGGGTTTATTTTCAAGCATTCCATACTTAGAAAAATTTCGGACCAAAATTAAATTTACCTTCACTTGGGCAAAATCCCGGCACGAAATTGAAGCATGAGTCACTTAGGTGCATTCGTATTGCATCCTTGTAAGAGTATGCATTTTTTAAGTATACGCCGGTAGCAAAGATAGATTTATTGCTCCCACCTCAGACGGACGCATGCTTAGGCATACGTCCGCGCTACTCTAACGTTTACAACTCCTCTATCTCATAAGGCAGGGGGGCAGAGTCGAAGACACGCATCCATGAGTAAGCAAACATTCAGACGAAAGGTAAAACCCCGGTTTCAAATTGCGCGTGTCATACCATCCTGAAATAGAGTCAATCAAGGGTTAAGCCATTGGTTGACTCGGGGGCATGTGATGGATATACGCCCAATTTGAACCCGTTGACTTCCGAACCGTTGTATTTTTATCGTCCCATTAACGATTGTAAATCGAAACTTCAACCCGAACCCTTCGCGAAAACACCAACGGCTCGGACGAGGCCGAAGCGCTCGTCCGGCCGAGTCAGACTCGCCTAGGTGAGGTTGGGTGGCCACACCCGACCTCCCCTAGGGGAGATCGGGTCAGCCAACCCGATCTCCCCTAGGGGAGATCGGGTGGACCAACCCGATCTCTCCTAGGAGAGATCGGGTCGGCCAACCCGATCTCCCCTAGGGGGGATGGGGTTGGCCAACCCCATCCTCCCTAGGAGGGGTTGGGTGCCCTCACCCAACCCCTACCCCTGGGGGTCGGATTTCTCCTCCCCCCAAGGGCCCCGGCACCATTTTCGGACTCCCACACTCGGTCCACTCCGCCTACCTTCTCCGGATCCTAAGGTCCTAATTATGTGCTTAAAGGTTAATTAATTGTGTTTAAAGGTTAATGATGTCATTAAGCCACCTTAATGACACCGTTGCCTATAAATACCCCACCTTCACAACTCATTGGGGGATCTTGGCAAGTTGCACAATTTTGCTCTGACATCTCTCTAGCTTTATCTCTCTAAAACCGTACTGACTTAGGCATCGGAGAGGGTTCATCAGGCACCACCCCCCTCTGTGCCTGGTATTGCCCCTCTTGCAGGGTGGCAAGGAAAGGAGGTCAGAAGGAGAGAAGGAAAGGAGGTCAGAAGGAGAGAAGGAAAGGAGGTCAGAAGGAGAGAAGAGAAGGACACATATCGGAACGACTACCCCAAGAGAGCATAAGGGCAGGGATCAGAACGATTACCCCAAGGGAGTATAAGGGCACGGATCAGAACGACTAGTCCTAGGAGCACTAAACCCGACATTTTATTAGTGGGAGATAAATTCTAGATTGACGACCCGTTGACCTAGACTTTATAACCTAACAGTTCCCATTATCATTTACCATGTCATTCACTTGAGTTACTGGTTCAAATCTCTCCCACTCGAATTAAGTGGGACCTGATGTCAGTTATATCATCTTCTGTCTGATCAAGACTCATTGTACTGAAAACGTCAATGCATCAGAAAATTCGTCATCAAGTATGTAATGTCACATGTTCGACCACGGTGCCATGTCTTTAAGATGTAAACATGTATTTTTCAAAGAGTCGTTAATATACTCTTGTCCTAAATACGTGTTTAATGTACAAATTAATGCCACATGATGATATGAGTAGCTCATTATGATTCTTCAGCTTTTATGGCGGCGTGTCTTACTGATTACAATGGAACATAGTTTTACATTAATGTGAATCATTTTCTCATCATCCCATAGGGAACGTGTGACGAAATGACTACAACATTTATGTTTACAAACTATGCTTATAGAAGTATGTCATTTTATTTGAATGTTTAGCATGACTTATCATTCAAGGCGTACTGAAGGAAAATCGTTTAACCGACTTCATCCTTCTTCGTTTGCTAACTTATTTCAGAGATTTTATCCCATCTCCGAACTGAGCATTTCAGGTTTTCACCTTATGCGTCAGTCGATACTTTTACAAGGTCGTAGTAGCTTTTGAAGCCTACTTCCTACCGATTTAAATGTTATCAATTAGTTATTTCCGAAGGAATGCAAACGAAAATTCAGCACATCATTATTTTAAACACTTCATTATTAAAATCATACTTTGAAACGATGTGTTCCTCTTTCGAGGTCCTTTTGCGCAAGGCGCAACTTACCCCAGTTTAACATTTGGTTAAATCGTTTCATTTCTGATTTTAATACAATTTAATCCAATCGGTTTCGCACATGATTATCATTACAAATTATTTCATTTAATGGAGTAATAATAATAAAGAAAGAGTTTTAATCGGTTAATTCTTAGAGCGACGCAATCAATTGATTTAATGGCATGATCTAGTCCATAGACTTAGATGTAGGAGAAAGTGTATGGATTTGCTTGATTCTATCATTTATGATGTCAATTTTATTTTGGTTATTTACTTATTTCAGATCGACCCCATTTTTAACCGAGTCTATTAATCTTGATAAGCAGAACTCTTTTCGAATCGAAAGGTAACTACTTTATTCAATGAAACCGAAACAATGTATTCCAAATTCATAAATTAAACAAATAGAAAAACCAACACTGAATAATACTGGGGTCTCAGATCTCAAACTCGAAGCAGTCATGAAGAAGTTTGATGGACTAGTTGTCTTAACCGAAATGTACCAAAAAAGGTACTGATATCATGGTGAGTAAAGCACCGGATCACCGTTTAGACTTCCTTTTGATGGGGGTTGCCAAGCATTTCAGCATACCGATGAATCTTTCATCGAATGCCTCGGACTCCTTTAGAAAATTTCCTTCTTTCTCATCTGTTTCGAATAGGTTTATCGCCATCTTGATCGATTTTATCAAACGCGTTAGGCCTTTCTCGTTAACAAACCATGAAAGAGGAAACATTATCATTACCTTATGAGCCCGAGTCCATACGTCCAACTCATCAGCGGGATCATGATAGGCTATTGTGCCTTCATCACTGCATAGAATACTGAAGTATTCAGCCATCAAGGCTCTAGTTTCAGCGGCCTTACCCTTACCGAAGCGAAGGTATATGGCACACCAAAGATGCAATGCGCTGAGTTGTGTAAATTCTTCTTCTACTTCAGTTGACAGCTGCGAGAGGATCAACTCTCGTGCATTACGATCCTTCATCAACCTTTTCTTGCTGTTGCTTTCATGTGAGTTTTTGTATTCATCCAAGCTCAACCTATCCGTCGTCGGATTGACCTAATCGTCAAGATTCGCAGCGATCAGAAGATCCATAACATTATCTCTTCATGCATCGTAATTCATGCCGTCCAGATTGCGTGGTTCGTATAACTGTACCGGGTCACTCATGAAAACTAACACATTGATGGTTATGCAAAATTAGGTAGACAATAACATTTTGAGAAAGAATTGCATACATCAGATATCTATTAAGATTGAACCCGGCAAAAAATGATTCCTCAGTCATGTAAACCAACCGACCACCAGTAAACCAATGAAAGATGGATGTGAAAGAGTTCACGTTACCGCCGTTTTCAATCCAATAGATCAGTCTTTTAAAACGGTTTTAATCGCAAATTACCGGAACGAGAATTTTAAAACAACCATACCCGATCTTGGCTTTCCCAAGGCCCTTTTTATTTTGGAAAATATTCTGATGAATTCACTCACGCATATATAATTTTACTAACCATGTAAATTATCATACGCAAGTAACATTCATCAAACAAACCACACTCATGCTTACGCGTCATGCGTCTAAAGTTCTGAGGAACTCACGCTTGCATACATAATTCTACTTCCATGTAAATTATCAAATGAAACTACATCCTCAACATTCTAGCATACGTGTCAAACATGAAAATCCCACAACAATCATACATATTTGGCGACTGGTTTTTCGATTTTAAAATAATTTTAAATATTAGGGGCTGATTTGCAATTCATGCTTATATTCAATTACACAACATTCTAGACATGAATCCTAGGCATTTCCAACAATCACAGTATGTCTATCCTAGTGCGCATTCCATATATTTAACCAGGGCTTCGCCCACAATATGCAATATCCAGTTAGCTTGACTAAGTCAAGACAACAATTCTAATCATGCATTAATATATATATATTGAATAATAAACAATTGCAATTCAGCTCTCTAATTAATCCAGTCCCAAAAATATGTATCTCCGAGATCCATCCCCATAATCGAAACAAGGCATAAAGGTTAGCAACCCTATGAGCACTGTGTAGTCCATTTGGAGTTAAAAAACATTTGTATTTTAAAACTTGACCACCCTAATTTATTTAATTGACTTGAATTCGGTTTTGAAAAGCATTTCGGTTCAGTCAATTTCGGTCCGGTTTGGTCCGGTTCGGGTAAATTCAGTTCGGTTTAAAATCCGGTTTGGTTCGGCCCGATCCGATTTTAATTTTAAAATCTGGTTCGGCCCGAACCGGTCCAATAAAATAGGGTTTTGTTCGGTTCAACACACAAAACCGGTTCGGTTAGATCCACTTAATTACCCCGGTTCGACCCGACCCGATTAGGCCGAACCGATTGAGAAAATCCGGTTCGATTTAAATCCGTCCCGGTTTGACATATTGGACCGACCTAATAATTAAAATTTCAAAGATTGGGCCAAAATGTTTACTTGTGGCCCAAGTATAGTTTTAAAGTCCAAAAATATTTAACTTAGCTCCCAAGTAACATTAATTATATAAAATAATTTCCAATATTAAATAAATATATATATATATATATAAATTTCAGACCATACTAAAAAATATATATGGTGATTAAAAAAAATTTAAAAATTTACCTTGTTATCCACCTAGAGTTTCGGCATAAACACCAAAATTGGGAACAAGTGGTCAAATTTAATAAGATCTACAATCCAATGTTCGATTTTGATAAATATCACATTTTTCTTGAAGATAATGAACATCAAATTAACCAAGAACATCATGAAAATTTCGGTTTCACCAAAACCCTAAAAATAAAAAATTTAAAATTTTCTTTTTAAAATTTTCAGTTTTTAATCTTAAATTTCAAGAACATCAATTTATCAAAATTATGAACTCCTAACACATGCTCTGATACCACTGTTAGATTACGGAGAGTAATCACTACGGATACTTAAACAAAGTACATGCTAGTAATCGGAATTACGCAGCGGAAGATTCGCACATACCTTTAAGATGATCCGTAGATCCAAGATCTTCTCTGGAGGGAGTTCACGATCCTCCGGGACCCGTAGAAGTTCTTGTTAGAGAAGCTCTACGTGGTGCAAACTCTAAGTCTCTGATCGATTCTTGGCACGGGGATAAATCTCTAGAGTGTTTGTTTGGAAAGCAAATTGGCACACCCTTGGTGAAGCAAAGGGTTCGGCCGAAACTACTAGTGTGGAGATGAGGGTTTTTCTCTCTAAAACACTCTAATGAGGGAATAGTGATTAACCCTAAAAGTCCCCTAACACCATGTATTTATAGGAGGAGGTCCACTTTGCCCACCATAGGTATTTCGGCCGGCCATGCATAAGGGAGGCCCATAATTTGGGCCTCTCATGTCAATTGGGATTTGGGTCTTAGCCCAATTACCATAATGTGATATTTACCTAATTTCCTTAGGTAATCTATACATATTATGAGCTACCAATTACGGCGCCCATCACCGTATGCTTACAAATACATTCTCTGTAAACTTGAGCATCGATACGAGCCTCTGCAGCAAAACCGTCGAGCTGTAAAGCAAAAAGACCATATGCCATTCTCTCTGCCCCTCATCCATTCAGAAGTTCATATGACTGTGTTTGCTTGCAAATTTGGTTAGCTAGCGTTTTTTTCCCAATGAATGAATTAGGAATAGCTAGGTATCGAATGAGGTTTTGCAATAAAGTTGCGGTTGCTTAAAATTAGGTCTTCCAATGTGGACTGATAGTAACCAAACAAAACCCATAACATTTATTGGTTTTTTATACCCAAGTTACTTACGTGTTAACTATTAATAGCCCATTTTACATTATTATTATTATTATTATTATTTACATTTTTCCTAAAAAAAAAATTATAGCCATTTGGATGCTCTTATATCATTTTTCCCTTAGACAAAAAAAATTGCATATATTATTATTATTATTATTATTATTATTATCTATCTATATCTATATAATAAATCAAGAGGTGTGAGAGAGGGAGTAATCCAGAACGTGCCACGTCAGCAAAAACACTCACTTCCTAGCGCGCCACGTCAACAGAAGCACTCACTCTCAAGCCTCAAGTGAATTGCACGCACCCTTAATTAATTGTCTTCTTCAAACCGAAGCGCGTTACTTCCAGGCCGTGATTTGGGCTGTTTAGTATCTGGTCTTTCTTCTTTTTCTTCTTTTTCTTCTTCCAGCACGTGTCTGGGCCGTTACTTCTTCTTCCAGAATGGGCCGCGTCTTCTTCTTTTTCCACCTCGCTCCTTCCACTTCTTCTCACGCTTCTTTTCACGCTTCCAGTCCGCTCCTTCACTGTTCATCCTCGACAGCCGCCGCGCCCTCTTCATCTGCTCTTCATCCCAACCGCGTCTGTTTCCCTTCCTCTTCCATTCTCCCAGCCGTTCGATTTACTGTTGCGAATTCAATTAATATCAATTGAATTCATTTAGTCAGCGTTACAAGAAGGCAAAATTTGGGTATATCAACTCCTCTTATTTCAGAAGATTTCCCCAGTGTCACCAACAACAGCAATCAAAAGGGGCTTCTTCGATTCAGCAGAGGATCCCAGCGCAGCACTAATTCACGCTTCTAGGGTACACTTCATCTGATTCATCTTCCCCATGGAACTTTAGTCATGTATGATTTTCTGCGGTGTTACTATTCAAGTTTCAATCATGGGTTTCTTCAGTTTCTGTTCTATTTTTACCAAGGTGCCTTATACTGAAACTGGACGAAGCCTTGGGTGGGGAGGCTGTGGTGGTGGTCGTGGATGTGGTCAAGCTAGGTATCTTCAATTTTGCAACTGCTAATTGATTGATCCAATTGAAAATTGGACACCTAATTATTTTTCCCCGGACAAATATGGACGCCTAATTGATTGACTGTATTGTGATTGATTTGTTCCTAAATTGGAAAATTAATTTCAGTTAACCGTATTGTGATTGTTTTTTTTCCTAAATTGGTAAATTTATTTCAATTGACCATATCATATTGTGGTTGATTTGTTCCTAAATTGGTAAATTTATTTCAATCCCATCCATTCAACAATTACTGTTTTCTTTCAACTGACGTTTTATTTTACTTTTTCTTAGGATTACAGAGCATATGGATGAGTCAATCAAAGATGATCTGCCTGATGAGCTGTGTCTTGTAATTTAATCTGCTGCGTTCAATATAGTTGACACCATCCATTATTTTGATGGTGGTGGAGTGGTAAGTGAGTCAAGTCTACTAAAGACTGTGTTTGTCAATTTTCGAGTTCCATTAAGAATAGTACTTTTCAGTGCATTGAAAAAATCTTTCAGATTGAAAATAGCTTGAGTCAATTGCATCAGTGCTTGAACAACTCTGAAAACTATGGATTAATAGTTGCTTCAGTAGTGATTCTGTTCAGAAAATTGTTGATTCACAGTTATGCCATAGGTACCAAACAGTTGCCAGGCAAATTTTCTCTGACTGAGAATTGGTTAGTATTTAGTAATGACTTATTGATTTGCTAATCTTGATGAGTTTCCTTCATGATAGTGTCATTCCGTTAGCAGTATCATTAACTGCTGCATGTTATGTTTGTACTGAAAAATTGGTTTGGTATTTTGTATTGTTGTGAGGTGTTTAGCTGGCTAAAAGATTTGCATAATTACCCTTCAAATGGCGTCTAGGACTCTAGAGTTGCTTTGGACTCAAATGACATTCTTAAACATTTTTTGTATAATTGGATAACCCTTAGTATAATGAAGGAGCAATTGGAGTATAAGCTAAGATATTGAATTTTGAGGTTTTAGCAGATGGAGAGTTCTGATTAGCATTAATTCCATGACAAATCATCAAATAAAAAATGGTTTAAGCCAATTTATCTGCGAGCACCTTCTTCTCCAAACGGCTGTAAATTCTTATCCAATGTATTTCTGTGAAGGGTTCTTTTTTATTCTATGGATTAACTGAATTTTACTATTGCAGCTCTCTTGGATACCTTACCCAGGAGGTCCAGTTTTCCATGAAGGTCCAACACCACTAAATAACATACACTTTGTTCAGAATTTACCTCACAATGTGACCCCAATGCTAAAAATGCTCTTCCTTCAAATGCTCTTCCTTCAGTACAAGGGTTCAAGGAAGTGAGAATGGTGGAAGCAAAAGCCTGGAATTGCATTCGTGGAGTATGGAAACGAGATGTAGTCGACTTAAACAATGCAGGCACTCAAAGGTTTCAAGGTACATCAGATTAACCCGAAGCTGATTACTTACGCCAAGAAATAGAGGGACGCACCTTTGTTGTTGTTTTAAAATCTGCTTATTTATATCTTTCTCTTTGTTGTTATCAAGAACAAAGACGAAGTGAGTCCTTTGTCGGTCTTCATGCGGTTTGGTTCGAGGAAGAAGAGTTTATCAATATCATAATATCCTTCATCATCAGTCTAATTATTACTAATAAGTGAGTGATTTTACATTTCATTATGTTAATTAATTTTTTTTTTGCTGAAATCTTGATATTAGGATGAGCTGGAAGCAGCTTGAAGAATTGGAAGAAGCAGACTTTGATAAGAAGCACTTTCAACCTGCCATAACTACTACTGCTGCAACGGTTAATGTCCCTGTTGCAGGTAAGCAGCCAATGCATCCATCTGCACAGAAAATGCAGCTAAGAAAGGTGAAATTGCTGCATTGTAAGCAGAACTTGCTCTGTAAACAGGTTTCCTTCTAATTTTTTTTCTTCTGAAAACATATATCTTTCCTGTTTAACTAATGATCGTAACAATTGAATGATTTCTCCTTTGAGTAAATGCCAAATGAATTCATGTATATATTGACTAATGATGATTCATGGTTGAGGAATCACTAGATCGGGGCCTAATCTAATTGTCTGTATTCATGTTATTGCAGCATATAATCGTACAGCAAACTACAATGTGCTTCCTCAGCAGCCTCACTGACCGACCTCAATCATTTCCATAGTTTCTACTAAAAAATGAAGTCAAGAAATGCAGCATATGTTAGTCATTTGTCTGTGTCGATTAGATGAGGTTAGTTGCACTATGTTTAGGGAGACTAATAATTGAGAAATAGAATGCAGATGCTCTGGTTCTGAAAACAGAAATTGCTGCATATCAATGATTTCATCGAAGAACGTATATGTATTGCATTTGGTTATGTCTCTTCCTACTTCAGAATATTAAAAGTATTATATTATATTTTCAAAAGTTTTACATAAATACTTTAAAGATATAATTTTTAAATTATAATATTCAGAATGAAAAAATATTGTAATAAATATATATAAATTAAAGTGGAACATTTCATACAAATAATTATTTCATCCAATTCAAACAAATAGATATACAACCTGATCTTTAAAAATTCTTTTTTTTATCACTACTAATAAGTAAATTGTGTCCACATAAAGTTCGAACTTAAATAGTTTTCTTTTTGTCAATTTTCTTTTAACTAACAACCCCACGCCGTGCGTGAGACTAGAGAGCTTAGAAACTTCAATTTTTTTCATACATTTTATTGTTTATAGTTTAACATGTCGCACGCGGGGTCAGCACCTAGTTATTATATATATTCAATATGAGAGATAATGTAAACTCACGAGATTGGGCCACCTAAGCAACTCCTAGCACTCCCATATCGCACCACCTCATATTTTCTCATATTTTTATGATAGTGGCTTTCCAAATGGGACAAATAGGTCTGGTCATCTAACAAACAGTGGCCTTCCAAATGGGCCAACAGACTTTTTAACTATTAAACCTAAAAACATGTAGAAGTCGCGCCGCTGTTGACATGAAGAAGTCGCGCCGCTGTCGCGTGAGTTCCACTGTGCTCTCCCTTCCACTTGTGTCTTCTCTTTCCCTTCTGCTAAAGGAGAGCTTGAACGGTTCATCGACGTCTGTTTCGTAGATGTTTCTTTTACGTTTTGCAGATGGATTCAATTAATTTGATGATTCAATTGAATGCCTATTACAAGAGGCTGTTCTTCACATGGAATTGAATCCATTGTCCTCAGCAAATGCAAGTAAGTCTCTAGAGTTCCAGTTTAGAGCGGGTAGAACTCGGTCAGCGGTGACTGAGACGCTTCTTTGGTGGTGGCTCCGATGATCTCGGAAGCGGGCTGGCTTGGGCGCTCATTGTCTGAGCGCAATGGTGGAGTGGAGTCAGACTCCACAAAGTGATGTTGCTACCTTATTATGGAGGTTGAGCTTTAGTAAGTATGAGTTGATAGAACGAGTTGAAACCTGATTTGATCACCAAACAACCTCAGCTTCTTCAATTCCTTTTGGATCTCATGGAATAGCTGCAATCTTTTTTAGTTCATCTTAAATCTACCTTGTGTTTTATGTTTGTATCATTATGGATTTGGTTTCATGTTCCCAAAATATGTTCTTTTTGAAGAGATTTCAAGATGATGATCATGTATATTACTAAAATCCGTATATTGTTATATTTATTATTGTTCTCCTCCTATTGTATCTTCATAATTGCAGGATTAACAATTGCAGTAACTACAGAATATGCTGCTCTAACTGTATTCCAACCAAAAGAGTAAGACTCGAATTTAGAATTTTGGATTATTTCTCTTTTTCATTATTGGAAATCTCTGCTAATTAATTACGTTTAGGGGAATTTACAATTTTGAATATTTTTTTCTTTTTTAATTAATGGAAATTAGCAGACACGAATGAGTCTTATTCTCTTCTTAGTCTATCCGAGTGAGGAATATGAACAACTCAGGACCCTCACAATCATCGTCAAGGCTACAAGATGAAGACTCACAAGGTTAATTGATTTACAAACATAATTGTAAATTGAATATTGTTTGTAGCACCAGATTGTTATGCTATGCATCTTGAAAAACCAAAATTTTGCATAGCTGGGTGGACCAATTAATCATTTGTTTTCAAGTTCATGTTTGTAGTAATTAAAATTTGGATAAAAAAAAAAAAAGAGTTTGGAAGAGAGACGAAGTTGGGTTTGACTTTCATGTTGCTGATTAGAAACATTTCAATTCTAGAGGATTGGGAACGATCAAGCTTCCCTCTCTTCCATCGGGAACGATAACACGATCAAGCTTCCCTCTATTCCATCTTCATTTCATTGTATTCTTCGTTTTCTTCATATTTTTTTAGGTTAAAGGATCTTTTGGTGCCATATGTTTGGTTAATGTTGGCTTTTGGTGCCGCGTGATTTATTTTGTATGCTTTTGGTGCCGTATGTTTGTATTTTGTAGTTTTTTTGTGCATCCGTTAGTCAACCGCTAAGTTTGACCTTTAAATAATTTTATTTTGTTCAAGTTAGTCCCTAATCTTGTTTCTGCCACCACCGCACAATGCCGCTGATAACCGCTCAAAGCCGCTGGAACCCGCATAAGGTCGTTGACCACCATCCAAAGGTATCAATCACAACATTGTATGTATGGCGATCGAGGATCATACACATGTCTCTGATCTCTTTACAACCCTCATTGCCTTCTTGCACATTCTGTTATTTCTGTAAAGACCAATGATATTGCTGTAAGCAAGTGAATTCAATTCTAAATCTCCTTGTTTCATTTCATTGATAACAAACCAAGTATCCTCTAATCAACCAGCACCAACGTAGTAATCAAGAAAATTATCGTAGGTTTCTTGGTTTGGAAGCAGACTTGCAGTTTCCATGGCGTCTAGGATTCTCGAAGCTAGTCCTAATTGGTCTTTCCTCTGAAAATCTCTGAGCAAGACGCTGATGCTTTGTGCCTCCGATTTGGGCCCTTGGTGGCCTTGTAGGTTCCGGCAGCTTTGAGCGGTGGTCGGCAGCCTTGTGCGGTGGCCGTAATATTTTGGGCGGTGGCCGGAATAAGATTAGGACTAAATTAAACAAAATAAAACTATTTAACAGTCAAATTTAAACGTTGATTAACAGATGCACCAAAAGTCTATAAAATACAAACATATGACATCAAAAGCCTACAAAATAAAACATATTGCACCAAAAGCCATCATTAGTCAAACATATGGTACCAAAAATTATTTAACCCTATTTTTCTCATCATTTTTTTATAAGAAATCAAATCCAGAGCTCCAGGTTGGATTCGAACCCGCAACTGCTACAAGGTTCGATTTGAACCAAACACTTGCTGCTGGGTTCGAATACGAACCTTGCAACTGTTGCAGGTTCGAATATGAACCCAATAACTGCTGCAAGGGTTCAAATCCGTTGCAACCATTGCAATGATTCAGATTCGTATGAGTTTGAATTTAAAAAAAAAAAATGGAAATGTTGTTTTTTTTTTGGAAAAATTTCATAATTTGATGATAGAAGAAAGAATATACAAAAGAGTATTTGGTCATTTGATCCAAGTGTAATCAAACGATAATATTTTCAAATATAGATAACTAAAACGCACACGTTTGAATCAAATAGACACATTTAAAAATGTATATAAGCAAACTGTGTATTAGCTCTATATATTTATACTCATTGTTTTAGCAATGATATGTAATATTTTATTTTACGTATCTATATTGATAAATGTACACAGTTTAAAAATCATAAGATTGTTACAACATTTTGTTTTTATTATGGTTAATAACAAAATAGCTACCCGAACTTTGATCAATTTACAAATCGCTACATGAACTTTCAATTTCTAAAATTGGCTACCCAAACTTTCAACTTTAGAGCAAATTGCTATTTGACTTTCAGTTTCCGTCAAATTAGAGATAAAATGAGTATATTTCCGTCACGTGGGGTCTTTTCATGTATAACAAGATATATACAAGTATAAATTGAAAGTATTGCAATGAAATACATTCAATTGGATTCTAAATTGAAATGCACTGTTCAAATTTGGCCGAAGTCCAATTGAATATATTTTGTTGTAATATTTTAAATTTATGTTTGAATCCATATTTGATACATATGATTATGAAAAGATTTCACGTGGCAGAAATGAGCTTATTTTCTGTCCAATTTGACAAAAATTGATACAGAGATAACAATTTGCTCTAAAATTAAGTTAATTCAAAAAATTATAGTTCAGGTAACGATTTGGATTTAGGTTGAAGTTCGGGTAATAATTTGGTTATTAACCCTTATATAATATATCCGTTGCCATTTTCTTTTCAGCTTCAAGCGTCGCTAGGGGTTTTAAGCGGTAGGGATTTTTATCTATATAAAACTCCTAGGGCGGGTATATAATGAAGAAGTCAATTTGTACACTGAAACCACCACTTAACCGCTGTAAAAAGAAGCTTACTAAATTGAGATCAACACTCAACAGGGACGATCAGCTCTCTCGTGTCACTCCTGAGCTGTTCATACGTGTCAACTCGCGTGTTTAGAAATCAATGATACTTTTAGGGTTTAATTATTTTGACACCACACAATTAAGACACTCATATATTTGCGATGGGTATTTAAAAAGTTTAAGATTGAGAATGCACACATTTAACGATGGAGTGCTCTGATCAGAGACAACGCCCCATACCACGCAATTGAAGATGACGATCTTAATGACATTTATAATTGGTGTAGGACATATCATGAAGATAGTAGATATATATCATTCATGCATTGCACCAAACTCAGTACAAAAGACAGTTACCCATCCATAAATACGAGAATATATATATATATAAGAAAAACAATGTTCTTACATGTCCACTCGAGAAATTTAACTTTGATATTTCCATGCATATGTGTGAGCCTTCTACATTAAATTTACTCATTATGGAAGGGTTGTTGAATGATGATGGAAGGTGAACAATGATAAATGTTATCGACATAACTCCACTCCAACCATGCATGCCGCTCGATAATATATAGCTAACTAGGGTTTTGCTACTCACTACCAAATAAAAAATTATTTAAAAATTATTGTTTTTCGAGTTAGAAGAATTTTTCAAAAGATGGGAGCAACTTGAATGGTTCATCATTTAAAAATAAATTACTTCCAATAACAATCGCGAGCAAGCTCAAAAGTTTAGAGTGTAATTAACGAAATCTTTTTAATTAGTTGCTCCTGGCTAGAGCATCCGAGTTGATTAATTTGACGTTTTAAATTAGTCATATTGAAGAATTTTAAAGATAAGGGACTATACAGGAATTCAAATATTTAGAATTGTGATCGACCGGAAGTTTATGCTTAATGTACCCCACCACAAAGTTAACGTTTCTCAAACTACTTTGCATTCTCTTTGTTTTTTTTCCGGCAGGTGTCCTAACTAAGGATTACATGATCGTAAGGATAATGCGTTAATTATATATATATATTTTTTTTATTTAGATGGCTCAAGCTTAAGACATTTAATTAAAGAAAGGATAATACGCTAAATCGGTACGCTATATTATCATACATTATCAAACTCTTGCATACTCAATAGATATATAATAATAATAAAAAAAGATGATAGACATTCCGACAGAAGCAATCCAAGTACATCGAATGAGACTAAGTAGAAATTTTGAGAACTTTTGAGACATTTTCTTAGAATTGGAATATTTTGTGAATTTAGTATATTTTATGATTTTCCATATAAAAAGTATATATTATTCAATTCACATGCTCCACTTTTAGTATAAATTTGTGATTTTTTATATTAAAACTATATATTATTTAGATTTCAGATCACATGTATGTCCACTATTGTTATCTCAAATTGTGTTTTACGGTTGTGATTTTGAAACTAAGTAGCAATAGTAGATTTTGAGAACTTTTGAGGCATTTACATAACCCTTACAATTAGAATATTTCGTGAATTTAGTATATTTTATAATTTCCAAATAAAAAGTATATATAATTTCGTTGTATATTTTTTTATTTTTCATATAAAAACTATATATATTTTATATCACATGTCAATTCTTGCTACTTCAGATTGTGTTTCATTGTTGTGATTTTGACACGTGTTTTTTGTGTAATTAATTCTTTATAATTTTTTTTTAAAATATATTGGGACAGGTGAACACATCTAGAAGAAAAATATTAAATTTAAAAAAGATGTAACTAGATCAAAGCGATAAGAAACAATCGAGAGTAAAAAGAGTGGATTAGATAATCTACTAATACACCCTAACACAGAATACACACTGTAATTCATAGTTTCCTCTTAATTATACAGACAAATCACCACCTTTCCATATTATCATCCGCGATTTATTTATTTTTGTTTAATTCCAAATATAATATTTTTAGAGGGAAAATGAGAATTTAAACATAAGATTCTCTGTATCTCAGTCTCTATATTTTCTCTCTCACCGCATTTACGTCACCATTAATACCATTGCACCTTCTCGCTTCCCTTAGCAATAACTCACTCCTTACTCATACTACCACAAACCTCTTCTTCTTCTTCTTCAACATCCTCTTTTTTAATTTAGAGCGCAGTTAAAATCTCCGACCACCACTCCTCCGTAATAGTTTCCGTTCCAATACCCTAAATTCTTCTTCTTCTTCTCTCACTATCATTCATACATTATAATATCCACATTTCTCTCCTCTAAGCCTAATTGTCTTGCTTCAGTACGGGACGACACTACTCCAGTTTAACCCTAAATTCTACAGTTTCGGGTAAGCTGTTTCCATTTTAGCTAATTCTGCACTTGCATCTTCCACTTAAAACATTCAAACATATTTCCCTACACTATATTGACTTTCTTTAACTAATATATAGTGTGATTTTTTTTCTTCCTAAACAGTAATAATATAATAGGAGAGAATAAAGGGGGAGTATATTTCTTTATTTACCAAAATCAAAATACATTATTCAACTTATATGAGAGATCAAAATTCATAGTTCGTGTTATTTTCTTCTAACAGGCCCGGTTTAATTAGTCTCATTCATCATCTAGTTTAATTATGATTATATTAGTATGTTCGTCATTGAGAGCTTGCAAAATAACTTGGTAGGACTTCATTGCAATATAGAATTTTAAACTTAAATAATGATATATATTCTCTATATATATCATTTCTAAATATTGATGTTTCATTTATTACAGAATTTACACTCATTAGTTTTAGTATGTTCTACCTACGTACATGGTTGATAATTGAATTAATCTGTGGAATTATTATGTTTGTATAGAGGAAGATACAGCTAGAAAATTAGGAACTGGGAGTATAGACAGTACAATGTTTCAACCCAATATGTTTGAGAGCCACCAACACTTCCTTCATGACATGATGCCAAAATCTGGGTCGGAAAATGACCCCAGTAACCTTCTCTTGGATGACGACATGGAGAATCGATCGGGCACTGAGGCCATGGAGGCTCCCTCCGGTGACGACCAGGTCCCCAAGAAACGCCCCAAAAAGAAGCCATACCACCGCCACACGCAGCACCAGATTCAGGAGATGGAATCGTAAGAAAGAAACCCTAAATTAGTCTCTTTTTTTTTAGAAACAAAACAATTTAGAGTGTTTTTTTGTTGTTGTTGGATTAGGTTCTTTAAGGAGTGTCCCCACCCGGACGACAAGCAAAGGAAAGAACTGAGCAGAAAGCTATCGTTGGAGCCTTTGCAGGTCAAGTTTTGGTTCCAAAATAAACGCACCCAAATGAAGGTATAAAATTATACGGACAAACAATATCTTTCATTTTGTCCAAGTTATTAGTTATAGTCACGGTTAATGTTTTATTTTCGTGTTTCCAATTGGATTATAAAATGACAAAAGTAATAAATATCTTCTATATTCGGTACATGTTGGAGTGTAATTAGAATAGTTGACACAAAACAAAAACTTTCTTGTTAATATAAGATATACTTACGCTACGTTTGTTTATTGCAAGAATACGTAGTAAATATGAATTATGAATTTGTTTGGCTACCAATAAGGTTTGGAATAGTATTCCCAATTTTACCATTACAAGGAATAACTATTCTTATACCTCTAATGAAGAGTAACCATTCCCATTCTTTATTCCATATTTCTTATTACTTATTCAATTTACCAAGCAATTAACTAGCTAGTTAGCTTGTTAGAGGGTTTTGTTTCGTGAAGCAACAAATCACATTAACTAATTCACAACTTTGAATATTCACTGTAATATTATGTTTTGCAAAAAAACAATAGGCTCAGAATGAACGCCACGAGAACTCAATCTTAAAGGCAGAAAATGAGAAGCTTCGCGCTGAGAACACAAGATATCGAGAAGCACTAAACAGCACAACGTGCTCCAATTGTGGCGGCCCTGCAGCTCTCGGTGAAATGTCATTCGACGAACAGCAACTGAGGATCGAAAACGGTCGTTTACACGAAGAGGTAACGAGCGTTATTCATTAACATTTGTAGTAGCAATGCAATGCAATAATACATTTGGACATAATGGCGATATACAAGTACTTTTGTTGAAAAAAAATATCTTTTTCAAACGTAGATTGATCGAATCTCTTCTATCGCGGCAAAATACATCGGAAAGCCTCTATCATCATTTGGCCACAATATACCAGGCTCAGGCCGATCCCTTGACAATGGAATTGGAGGGTTTGGACTTCAAGGTTCAGGTTTTGTCGATGAAATGTACGGCACGAGTGATCCCCTGAGGCAACTGGTGCTGCCCACTGAGGCCGATAAGCCGATGATTATAGAGCTTGCAGTTGCAGCCATGGAGGAACTCGTCCGAATCGCCCAATCTGGAGAGCCCTTGTGGGTTCAGGGTGAGCAGTTCTCAGAGTTTCTAAATGAGGAAGAGTATCTGAAGACATTCCCTCGCGGGATTGGACCGAAACCACTCGGACTTAGATCAGAAGCCTCGAGGGACTCTGCCGTCGTTATCATGAACCACACGAGCCTAGTCGAGATTCTCATGGATGCGGTATATACAAATATATATTATGGTTCCTTCAATTCCTTGTCATCTAAGTTTATCCTATCTCAGAATGTTTTTGTCCAATCTTATGTGGGTTATTATGTTTTTTTCTCCATGTGTGTAGAATCAATGGTCTAGGGTTTTCTGTGGAATTGTTTCAAAAGCAATGACCGTTCAAGTGCTTTCAACTGGGGTAGCTGGAAACTACAATGGAGCCTTACAAGTGGTATGTATATATATTCATACCAAAAATCAATAACTTTGTTCTCAAGTTATCTATATTCCCAGTGCGTGATGAGGGTGTCGGTTTATTTTTCCTCTTGCAGATGACATCGGAGTTCCAAGTTCCATCGCCGCTTGTCCCAACTCGAGAAAACTACTTCTTGAGGTACTGTAAACAACACTTGGATGGGACATGGGCAGTTGTCGATGTTTCGTTGGACAACTTGATTCCGGGTCCATCTACGAGGAGCAGAAGAAGGCCATCGGGTTGCTTGATCCAAGAACTTCCAAATGGTTACTCTAAGGTTTGATTATGTTATCTTATGCATAAGAGTGTGCCAAAACATTTTCCCATAAGTTTAAACTTACGATAAGTTGGTTAAGGGATGCATCTTATTTTTATCATAATGGAACCGATTCGTTGAAAGACCAGGACACCAAACTATGCTAGAACTAACAAAAAATGGTTTTTTTTTGTTTTTTTTTTTTTTCAGGTTATTTGGGTGGAACATGTAGAAGTGGAAGATCATGGAGTACATAGTATTTACAGGAATTTGGTGAATAGTAACTTTGCCTTTGGAGCGAAGCGCTGGGTTTCAATTCTGGACCGTCAATGCGAACGTCTTGCAAGTTCATTGGCGAATAACATTCCAGCGGGGGATTTATGTGGTGATATATAATGCTATACTATTACTTGCGCTCCAAGTTCAAAAACTAGCTAGTTAATCTCTATTGTGGTTTTATGAACTTGGCAGTGATCACGACTCCTGAGGGAAGGAAGAGCATGCTGAAGCTAGCAGAGAGGATGGTGATGAGCTTCTCAAGCACTGCTGGTGCCTCGACAGCTAATGTTTGGACGTTGTTATCACCGACAGGGTCCGATGATGTTCGTGTTATGACTAGGAAGAGCACCAATGATCCAGGAAGGCCTCTTGGGATTGTCTTGAGCGCTTCAACTTCATTTTGGCTTCCGATTCAGCCTAAGCGTGTTTTCGACTTTCTTCGAAATGAGAATTCTCGAAGCGAGGTAATTAATATAGAGTTCGAGGTTATCGTAATGTAATTGTTACCTTTAGAATTAGGGTTTGTCTAAAATGCAGTAGAACTGTAAATGTAGTTGAATCTTCAACAGTTCAATTAGGAAAGAGCATGAACCAGATATTAGGAGAGAAAAGTTTAGTCAGATCTCAGCAGTAATGATGCAGTCGACTGCAATTTAGCCGAACCCTTTAATTCGTTTGTGTAATTTTTGGTAAGTAACCCTTAGAATTCTTTCTCGTTAAGTAGTTCAATCCCTGATTTTTTTTTGTGTTTTATGGGTTGCAGTGGGATATTCTCTCTAATGGCGGCCAAGTTCAAGAAATGACTCACATAGCGAATGGTCGTGAACCAGGCAACTGTGTCTCGTTGCTTCGCGTCGATGTAAGTCAAATAATCGACGTACTTATGATTTTATGAGTAGACAAAATTGCCGAGTTTTTTAGATCATTTGTAAGTAAACTGGATTAAATAAATACATAAACCTATTAAGTAGTAATTAACTCTGCTTATGCAAACTGTAGAGTGTAAATTCAAGTCAAAGTAACATGCTCATACTACAAGAGAGCTGCTCCGACCCGACAGGATCCTATGTTATCTATGCTCCGGTGGATGTTGGTTCGATGAACTGTGTCCTAAGTGGCGGCGACCCGGACTACGTGGCCCTCCTGCCTTCTGGTTTTGCCATTCTTCCCGACGGTTCGCGCCCTGCTGGCACGAGTGATGGGACCCTCGAGGTTAGCTCAGGTGGATCGCTTCTAACCGTCGCGTTCCAGATTCTTGTGGACTCGGCCCCGAATGCAAAGCTCTCGCTGAGCTTGGTAGCGACAGTGGACAGTCTAATCAAGTGCACAGTGGGTAGAATCAAGGCTGCTGTGAGTATGAGCTGTGAAACCCTAGAATCATCCGTTCAACTCAAGTAGCTAGCGCATATCTCATGGTAAGTAAGTGTGCTCTTTTTATAGGTTTAACCACCAAATGGCTACCTGAACTCTGACCGTTTTATAAATTGCTATTCGAATTTTGAATTTTTAAATTTAGCTACCCCATGTTTCGATTCAGAGCAAAAATATCTTATCGATGACTTCCTTTGCATTACTGTCTCTTTTGTCTGTCAAAACTGGATGAAAAATGCCACGTGCCACTCACATAACTTTTTTATTTTTGTGTCAATTGACTGAATTACTCATGGATGGATGAAGATACATATGCAAAATAGCGAAATTCAGAGCAATTCAGTCAACTGATACAAAAAGTCACATCTACAACACTATGCAATGTTCGTCTAGTTTTGACACACAAAGTGATAAAGGAAGTTTTCCGATCTAAAATCATAAGTCGAGGTAGCAAAATTTTAAAAATCAAGGTCCAGTTAGTGACTGTTTTCAATATTTATACTTTCTAGCTTTTTAACTGGTTTATCTCTGAAACTGCAGGGTTAGATTGTGAAAAAAGGCATTGAGTAGAAAGGGTAGATAAGTTTAGGGTTTAGTTTGACTTGGAATTTGACTGAGGAGAAGAATGTTTGAAGTCAAGAACGCACCTTTATAAAAAAATCCTTGATATGGTTCCTTGCTTGTTGCCCAAGGAAACGGTTGGAAAGTTGGAAACAAGAGGGATTGCACCATCTTACAAGGGAAACTTGAGAAGGTTCGGGAATTGACTTTTCCTTAGCCATAGTATCTAGAGAGACGAGAAGGAACATAGATAGGAAAAATTGGATTTTCTAGGTTGTTTTTCTGTAGTTATTGTCACTTCTTTTTTGTGTTTTCGTCACCCTTAATGTTTTCTTAGCTCTTTTGTACTACGTTCCTAGAATTACTGTTTTTTTGTACGTCTATCATGGACATTTAGTTGTAACTTTAATTTCTTCAAGAAATTAATGTATTCTAGTGCATCACTGCATTGTGGTACAGACTTATAATCTCATGTTCCAATGCTCGAGTTCTAGGGAATATATACTGAATATCATTATCTAGAACGACAAATAACAATAACAACTCATCTAGTTAAAAAAAAAAAAAAACTATATAACTCTATATCTACTATCTACTACTATATTAAATATTTCTTAATGGTCTACCTAGGGACGAAGCCAGGATTTTTATTCAAGAATGGCAGGATTTGTGATTTTTTTTTTTCCAAAAGGGGGTAAGAATTGAACTAGATAAAAAAGAATTATATTTAATGAATAAAACATTACATTTTTAAAAGGTCAAATCGATAATATTTTAGAGTCAAAAGTGTACATCAAAAAAATATTAACAGGTGCAATTCTCCGTCGTCATAGTGTGGCTATGTCCCTGAGGAAAGAGCTAGAGCTTATTTTCAAGGGACGACAAACACAATTTTATAATAAAATTTAATTTACTTATATTAACAATTTACACCTTACTATTACATATAATTATTATTATTATTATACGTATAATTCAAAAATGTATGTTAATGCTCTTAAAATTATTGAAAAAAAAAATCATAAAATTAATTCGATTAATATATATATATATATACATGGATTTAAAACAATAGTGAACCATATTACTATTTATCTCCATGTTTGTTGTTAAGTTTTATTATATTGAACATTTTATCACAATTTTGCACCAATCTATATATATATATATATATATATATATACATACACATACAAATAATAAATGTAAAAAAAACATAAATATAAGGACTGACCAAAATTTGTGATTTAAAAAAGAATAGGACAATGTTGCAAATAAGATATATTATTACTTTTTGCAAAATATATCATTTATTAACACTATTGACTATTGACTATACTAATCATTAAACATTAAAAATTAAAATTAAAAACAAATAAAAAGTACTAAAACTTGACCAAACCCAACAAAGAAAAGAGAAACGTGGCAAAAGATGGGCCAAACCCAACAAAGAAATGAAATGTGGCCCAAAAATAAAAGAGAAGTTCTGATTATTAGTTTGCCGTATATATTCATCTTCTTCTATCCTTCTTCCTCACCACTCCTCTCTCCCTCTGAACAACATGAACCAGAGCACCGTAACTTCAATTTTTTTTATATCACTTGTTTCTTTTAATGAAGTTACAAATCTAAAGATTGGGGCAAGCATACAGCCACTACAGATCTCAGGAGGAGCAAAATCAAGCAGGTCCGATTTTTGTCTATAGCTTTTATGTAAGTTTTTGAGCTCCCATGGAGGTCAGGAGGGGCAATTGCCCCTTCTGGACCTCACATAGCTTCGTCCCTGATCTCACCAGAAAAAGCTACATCGCATCAACTCCAACACCCTCAACAGCCAAATCTCTTAGGGTTAACCGTTGATGCCATTGAGACATGCATCGATTTGTAAAATTTCCTTCAATTTATTTGTTTCTCTTTGGTAAATTGTTAGGAATACTATTAATATAGTATTAGGGATATATTGATAAATATAATATTATAAGGCTAAGTGGTAAAAATAATAGTTAAGAGTAAAGTAGTATTTTGATATATAGTTTTTATATGTATGATAATTGTAGGAGAAGATTATCATGATTGAATGAAGAGTTGTCTTCTCCTTTTGTTTTCTAACATCCCTCCCATTCTTCTGATCTCACCTTCTTCCTCATGAATCCAATCTGGATTTTCTATCTTCTACTATCTAGTTCGTTACGATCGATTTGAGTTCGTCACATTGGTGCTCTCGTTCAGAGAAACCTCTACCTTCTCCGATCAGATTCCGACCATTACCTCCGCTTCTCGCCGGACTCCTCCTACCACCGCCGGTCATGTTCGCCCGTCGCCACTCTTCGTCCGACGGCCGTCACCACAACCACTTATCCATCTATCCTCTATTTTTATATATTGAAGACAAAGATGAAGGTTATCAGTCTTCTTTTAATAAGCAGCCAACTTCTAATCTGATTGAAGAGTTGCTTCCTAAGTATACACGCATGCTGCTGTTGTTTCTATATTGCTGGGACTCTGCTGCTGGTGTTTTTTCTGTTGATTACGCCACATGGTGTTCGTAAAAATGCTAGAGAAAAATTCTGATGTATTTTGGTGATTGTTATTGATTTGTGAGTAGTCTTGGTTTACTGCATGCAATGGATATGGATATAATGAGTACGAGGGTTTCACACATGTCTCATTCCAGGAGTTGATGAGATAGATCTTACTCGAGTGGATGAACCGAGCCAAGACCTTCTATACACGATCCATGAAGGTTGGTACCCATTTTCTGAGGTCTTACTTAAGATTTTCTCCAAAATTCCGCATCGGGATTGTGTTGAAAAGATTATACAACATGCAAAAGCTCAGTTTCTTGTTCAGTTTAACTTCATCATCAATGCCCAAGTTGCTTAGATGATTTTGAATGACATGCACATTTATGAAAAATGTTGTTGGCTTCAGATTTATTTTTTTCCATTGAAGAGTCAATGAAAGACTAGAAGAATCCTTATGTAGTGATATTGAGAAAGTTCTTGGTGATGAAGTGGGACACTTAAACACATTGAACGAGCTAAACAACCTTGATGAAGAATTATATATTGTTGTGTGTGGCGATTCTTGTATTAGCGAAGGGCAACTTAATGCTATTGGTTTCGAAAAAGACTGAAGATTCACAAGAGGAGATTCTACATGTCTGTAATTTGTCGGTGAACACTTTGGTGTGAAACGATTACGAGATGATCAAATCGCCTCCAGTGAGATTCATGGGTTCTTTTCGGTTTGAGGAATTCAATCATTTTTGGATAGCTACACTTGATTCCAATATCAAAGTTCAACAAGGCCCTATACTCAAGAAATTGGTTTCAACTTGGCAACAATGAGTTGTTCCTATATTCGATGGTTCAACGACATTTGATAAAGTTTATACTAATAGATGCATGTCTTCTTGAGGAGCACAATACTTCGTACTTATAATTGACAATGCACACAATGTGTTTTTGTTTTTTATTGTTCAAATTGTGAACTGTTATGTATGTTTATTTTAGGGTCAATAACCTGGGAGAGGTCTGAAGATTGGCCCTTGTTAATTTGAGAGGTCTGAAGATTCAATTGGTGATAACTGAGGTCTGAGGTTTGGACTTTGTGATTTTTAGGTTTTCCGTCCAAATTTTCTGTCAAGCTTAACAGAACCGAATGAAATGTCCGAAATACCCTTTTGCAATATTTGAATTCATTAAAAGTTTAATTAATATAAACCTGAAAAGACAAAAATACCCCTATCACTAATTTAAACACTTCAACATGTGCAAATCACGTGGAAACAAATTGAGAAAGAAATATTGAGGAGAAATAAGAAGGAAAGAAGAGAAAAGAATGAAGGAAAGAAAAGAACGGAGGTTTTATGAAATTAGGGTTCCTGCTGAAGCAATTTAGGGCCGCAAGAGTCGCGGCGTCACCAGGAGGTCGCCTACCCAGTCTGCCGGAGTCGCTGTTGCTGCCTTCTTCCACCACAGTCGTCGTTCACTGGTTTACTGAGATGAGGGAGACTGGGTCGTCGTCTGAATCGAAGCACAGCCGGTCGATTTCGCGCCGGAATGCATGTTGTAACCCAGGTGAGGTGGTTATGTGTCGCTGCGACGTTACAACAGTGGTGAGAACGTCGGGAACAGGTGGAAATTTTGGCCGGAGATTCTATGGGTGCCCGTTTTACACGGTAAGATTTCAATTGGGGGTGGGTGAGTGGGATATTGTCCATTATGCCCAATTACGATAAATTGAACCTCAAATTGATCTTGAAATTGTTAAATTTCTGTAAAATTGGGATGATTTCGATTTTGTGGACATTACATTCTGTCAGTTTAATGCAAACTATTAATTTGGCTGTTGATTGTTGTTGTATATTGTGGGTGTTGATTGTTAAAAGTAATTCCTGTTGATGGTTGTATAATTTGGTTGTTTTTTGGTTTGTTCTTGCTGTAGGGGAGAAAAGGGGACGATTGTGGCTTTTTCGAATGGGTTGAAGAAGGGATGTGTTCTCAGTCAAGTAGGATGGCTGCTATGGCGAAGAGAAAACTTGTTGAAGACGAAGCAAAACTAAAACGACTTGAGAGGATATATCTCATTGTAATTTGTTGCTTATGTATGTCAGTGATAGGTGCTCTATTTGTAGGAAAATTCTATCTTTAAGTGAAACATTATGTGGCATGTTTCCGTTGTTTGATTTAGGTGTTTATCAGTTGTAAGTCTATCAAGTATGTGATAGTGTAAAATTTTAATGTCCAGTGTATTACTGTTATGGATAAAATTGTGACTTTGTGTATTACTGTTATGTTTAAGCTCAAATGTCAACATTGTATTGTTTAAGATCAGTAAAATTGTATTGTCCGAAAGATAAAACTGTGGACATTAGAAGTCTGGAGTTTGACATGTGTTCATAATCAAGTTTGTGAAAATTGGACTGCAAAATAGTATAAAGTAGAAGTCTGGAGTTTGACATGTGTTGATAATCAAGGTCTGAAAATTGTACTGTTGTGACATTTAGGGGTCCGAAAGTTTAAAATAGTGGAAACTAGAAGTCTGGAGTTTGACATGTGTTGATGATATTCAAGGTCTGAAAATTGTACTGTTGTGACATTTAGGGGTCCGAAAGTTTAAAATAGTGGAAAGTAGGAGTCTGGAGGTTTTACAGCTGTTGCTAATAAAGGTCTGAAATTTAGTACTGTTTTTACATTTAGGGGTCCGAAAGTTTAAAATTGAGGACATTAGAAGTCTAGAGTTTTGACAGCTGTTGAATAAAATTCTGATAATTGTACTATTTCGAACCACAAAACAAGGTATTACATCTGGACATTAAAACCATGTTGTTCATAAACCACATGTTAGTACTGAAAGTTGAACTGAACACAAATATTGAACAAACCCATTCTCAAAATAGTTTGTCATGATACTCTTTGTCAACATGGGACAATATGGAGTATCACACAAAACTACATAGTTATGTTATCCTAGTCTAAACATACCCAACATCAAAAGCAAACATCAAAAAGGAGTCCACACATCTCCCACAAACACATAACAAACTTCCTAATGAGTTTAGACATCTCCCAAAAGACATACCACCATTTACCTATTTACCAATTACTTCCCTCATTCGTTATCATCATCAATAGATATGACAAACTTCTTAGCCGACCTTGGAGGAACAAACTGCGGCTTTTGAAGTCTTCTGCTTCTCCTCAGTGGTTTCTGAGGAGTCATTCCGCCTCTTCTTACCGGTATCTTTGTCCGATAACCAGGGGAGATATGTACTGGGCCCTTAATACGACGCGATGTTGGAATTATCATATTCAGGGGACTTGCATCCTCAATAACTAGTCCAGCAAAATCAGTTTCTGGAAGCTCCTCATCAAGCACTTGTTCCGCGGGATGGTCCTCATCACGGGGACGCTCCTCCTCATGGACTGGTTCGGATGGAAGCTCCTCATCAAGCACTTGTTCCGCGGGATGGTCCTCATCATGGGGACGCTCCTCCTCATGGACTGGTTCGGATGGAAGCTCCTCATCAAGCACTTGTTCCGCGGGATGGTCCTCATCATGGGGACGCTCCTCGTCATGGACTGGTTCGGATGGAAGCTCCTCGTCATGGACTGGTTCGGAGGGATGCTCCTCCTCATGGACTGGTTCGGAGGGAAGCTCCTCCTCATGATGTAGTGAACTGGGACGCTCCTCATCGCTTCTGTTCTGTCTTATCTTTTTTCCTATGGACTGCATAATCAAATCAAACACAGATGGCCATGACTAAACAGACATTAATATGCACACAACCATTAACGATTATAGCAGGTAACGTACCGATAGATATCCGGCTAATGTTTCTTCATCGGAGTCCATGTATACATCATGGTTATCAGCTTCATGGAGTGCTTCCCCTTCTCCATCATCAATCTCCTCTTCTGCATGGACTGCAGCATTCTCATGAATCTCCTCTTCATGTCCCTCTGGGCCTGCTGATGGTGCAACAAAGACCTCCTCTTCATGAACTGTAGCATTCTCATCCTCATGATTTGCCCCCTCATTATTCTGCTCTTCTCCTTGCTCATCAATGACTGCAGGTTCTTTCCTTTTCAGCCTCCTTCCTACGGACTGCGTAACACATAAACACAACTTGAGTTTGGGATGAACAATACTAAATAACTAAAAACAATGGAATGGTAATGGCATATACCAAAATGTATTCAGACAGGGTTTCTTCATCATTTGCCTCATATTCAACTTCATCATCCACAAATATATCACGTCGTTTTCTCTTCATCCTTCTGTTGGACTGAGAAAAAAAAACAAAGACCTCAAATGTCAACAAGTATCAAACCCAGACCTCAAATATCAACAAATATCAATCCCAGACCTCAACTATCAACAAATATCAAACCCAGACCTCAAATATCAACAAATATCAAACCCAGACCTCAAATATCAACAAATATCAAACCCAGACCAATCTTCTCAACAGAACTGATACCCAGATCTCAAACAACAACAAGTGTAATACACAGACCTCAAATATCAACTACTAAACCCAGACCTCAAATACGAACAACTATTATACCCAGACCTCAAATATGAACAAGTATTATACCTAGGGAATAAATAGGATGTTTAACTAATTTCTAGTCACATATACCTGATTTTGGTCAGGATGGTCCCTTCTGCTAGATTCAGTCACACCTTCATTGTCCACTTCATCCCATGGTGATGCTAGCCAGTCAGATGAAACCTACAATGTGTTCAGTTAAGTGTCAGGTAACCCCATTCGCAAGTAACAACTTTATAACCAATGAACATGTTTTACCTGAGCAGAAGCAGCATTACCCTCAGCAGCAGTACCGTCAGCAGCACCAGCAGCAGCAGTAGTTCCCTCAGCAGCAGCATCGACCTCATATGTTCCAATTACATCCGTTTAAACGTAGTTGCACATTAGGTATGTGAAAAGATACATTAACATCAAAACACTACTAACCTGACTAGTGACCTGTCTCCTTGTGTTTAGAGGACATCTTCTTCTGTTGTGCTCTCCACTATTGCAAATTGAGCAGTTGATCTGAAATGTCCTCCTCAGTCTTGAAGGACCAGCCTCGTGGCTAGGTCTTGTCCTAATCTTTCTTGGTCGACCAGATTGTCTAGTAAACCTCGGAGGCACTATAGGAGTGTTGTTCTGTGGCTCCCAGAACTCCTGACTCGGGACAGGATACACTGGCCGGGCATAACACCTCAACATGGCATCCTTCCTAAAAGTTGGATGCACATAGTGTGAAAGTGTGTGGGCCTCTTGACGAATACACCTCAAAGCGTGCCCACATGGAAGACCGGTTATTTGGTACTCCCGGCATGTGCATTGGTTCCTCTCCAGGTCAACAGCGTAACTGCTTCCATCATACTGCACTTCATACATGCTGCCTCCTGAGTATGTGACATTGCATCCAATAGAAGTCACATATCCTCGACCTATCTTCTTCAATATCTCTCCACCCAACCTACCTTTCCAGAGTGCAACTTCCTCCCTCTTTTGTTGGAACCGCTTCATAAAATACGTCCTAATGAACTCAAAAGCAGTTATAATAGGTTTGGACCTGCAGCCAAGCAATACCTTGTTCCAGCTCTCACAAATGTTGTTCATTATTGCATCCACCTTTGACCACTCAGGGAAGTAGCACCTTGCCCATTGCTGCCGGGGGATTCTGTCTAGATAGTTGAAGGCATTGACATTCAGTCTCCTCAAAGCGTCCATATGTTCCCGATGAATATGCAACAGGCAAGCAGACGCAGCACCCCACACATGGTTCTTGATAGCAACTCCCCTCCATTGTTCCTTCTTCATATTTTCATGTATGTGCCGGACACACCTTCTGTGTTCAGCTTCTGGGAAGATAGTCTCTACAGCATTAACAAGGCCCTATATCAACATTGAACAAAACAACAGATATAGAATATTAGACCTCAAATATCAACAAACAAGATCTGAAAGACATTAGTTAATTCACTTTGTTTTAATCCAGACCTCTTATATCAACACAGATATTACAACAACATATGAAGGGTGTCAAAATGTCTTACCTTCTGCCTATCTGACATAATAACCCAGTTCCTTCTTGCCGGGGGACCTGTGCCAATGTCTGTTTTCAGACGATCTAGAAACCAGGCCCAGCTGTCGTAGGTTTCCGCTTCTACCCAAGCAACCGCAATCGGGAACAGCCCCTGGTTAGCATCTTGTGATATGGCTGAGAGAAGCTGGCCATGCTCTGCACCTTTGAGATGACACCCATCTAGACCAATGAAAGGTCGGCAACCCTCGACAAACCCTGTCTTCCATGCGTCTAAGCACATGTACATCCTCTGGAACCGACCACCGCTCAATAGAATACCAATTGTACTCCTACTGTTGGCTGTCAAGACAGCACGGGCGTAGTCCCAGAGCAGACCATATTGTTTCTCCCTCTCTCCAAGGATGATTTCGTCCATCTCCTTACAGGCGTTGTAGACAGTCCACCGGCTGACATCCAGATGTCTGTCTCGGGCAAGCTCGGAGACAATATATGCAGGTTGCAGCCTCTGCTCTCTGTACTTGTCCAGGTACTTGCTGACGATCCACTTCTTATTGACATGTTTAGTCCTAAGCACAAGGCAACCTTTTTTGTGCTTGTTCACGAATGTCTTAACCTGAAAAAAAAAAACCCACAAACAGTTTAAATTATAAAAAGCACCAAATAGAGTGATGTAACAGTATTGTACCTGCATAGTTTCCTCATTCTTAACCTTAGAGGCATAAATCCTCCAGCCACATTTCTTCTTGCAAACCGCATCCACCTTTTTCTTGTTGTTGGACTGAAACCGGTAGGTATATCCGCCAATGCCTGGCGGAATGCTTCATAATTCGGGAACAGAAGCCCGATCGTCAGCTCTGCCGGAGGGGCATTTGGTCTTGTACTCTCCTTATACTCCGGGAACCGACGGTGACTGTCCACTTCTTCATCGGAGTCCGACTTTGGAAGAGATGCCAGGCTCAAACTGTTGTGCAGCAGATCTTGTAGAGCAGGTCCATTAACATCATCCAAAAAATCCAATTCATCGAACTCTTCTGCAGGAGGTCCATCTGCGACAAAAACAAATATATCATTCATGTATATAATTGCATAATAAATCAGTAATTAAGAAGTTGCATAACACTAACCTGCAACATTCCCAACATCGGCCCTGTCACTGGTGACCTTCCTCTTCCCGGCAGCGACTTCCTTCCTCCTTTCTGCCTCCTTCGCCTTCTCCACCCGTGCTGTTTCCCTGGCAACTCTATGCCATGGGTCAGAACCATCGGAATCTGTGTTGTGCACGTCGTCTCCATCTCTAGGCACCCAGTCTTCATCGGAGAGTATTTCAGCTGGAAGACAGTGTTCTTCAACTTCACTATCTTCTTCTTCACCGGATTCAATGGACACCACTTCATAGGAGGAAGATGCCTCATCTCGGCTCCCCTCTAGATCGACATGATCGACATGTATGGGAGATGTAAGTGCTTGTCCATCTCTTTCAGCTACTTCCCGTGCCAACCCCGACCTCAACTCTTCCATCGCATGCCTTAACTCACCCAGGTCGTCGCTTGTTCGACTTGTCCCTTCAACACCTTGCACAGTTCTGGCCCCTTCAACATCATCCTTCACCATGTACAACTGCATCAGGGCTCCTCTAGGATGCCTCTCTATCACATCACCCCAATCAGACATACCCAAGATTAGTTTTAAGGCGATTACTCCACCAGGCATAAACTTTCTATAGTTTATTAATCGCCACTCGGGATAGCCATACTTTTCCCTCACCAACCTCAGTAGCTGCCTGAATGGGTAGAAGCTTGAAATCTCAAAGCAGTCGATCTGGCCAACGTACTTACTTAGAGACCCATCCGCTTCAACTATAAACCGACCATGATGGTTTATTTCCACAGTTATTGGATACTCTTCCATGCTGTTTTGTGCCTGTACATCTGCCAGCAAACAAATTGACAAATTAGACAGTTTCTGAAAAATCAAACATTTGAAGGGTAACAAAGTTCTGTACATTTGTTAAGGTATGATGAAGGTCTTAACTTTTGTTCTTGTTTAGAATAAAGGTCTGAGGAAGGTTAGAAGTCAGTAAAATGTTTTCCAATAGAAGTTGTAGTAAGTCAGTAAAATGACTGAGACCTCTATTTTAACGCACTATACTAACTTGGACCTCTATTGTAAACAAGAAGAACTGTTCAGACCTTATTTGTCAAACTTTTACAACTGTTCAGACCTTTGTTTTACACAAATGTATGAATGATTTCAAATATACAAGAACTTGTCAAATATCATCAAAAAAACTCAATAGCACAGATATATTGTAAGAAATAACAAAATTTGTTTATGACAAATCAAACATTTGAAGGGTAGCAAAGTTCTGTACATTTGTTAAGGTATGACGAAGGTCTAAACTTTTTGTTCTTGTTTAAAATAAAGGTATGAAGAATACCTCAGTGAGTAAAATGTTTTTCAATAGAAATTGTAGTAAGTCAGTAAAATGACTGAAACCTCTATTTTAAAACATTATACACAAACTGGGACCTCAATTGTAAACAAGAAGAACTGTTCAGACCTTATTTGTCAAACCTTCACAAATGTTCAGACCTTTGTTTTAAAGAAATGTATGACAGATTTCAAATATACAAGAACTTGTCAAATGTCAACAAAAACTCAATACCACAGATATATTGTAGAAGATAACAAAATTTGTGTAACAAAGAGGAGTGCCAATTTCCTCTAGTGTGAAAATCAGGTCTCAAAAGTTCTTCTTCTTTCAAATTATAGGTCTCTAATCAGTTTGACATTATAGGTTTCCAATCAGTTTACATTTACACGAAAATGAAACCGTAAAAATACTTGTTCAAGTTTTCTTGTTTTGAACAAATCTCTATACAAATTTCAGTCCCTAATCCAAACAAGAGGTTTAATGTATAAACTATCCATTTTTCAACATCTAATCAGCCAACTGACCTAACTTCACTCACTTTCAAGTAACATTTTCGACTTTCCTCAACAATGAAATGTTCAACTTCTTCAAATTTCAATTTCTTCATAAACCAGATTCAGTTAGCCGTTACACATCCATAAAGTTTCGATTTTCCCAACACTAATTAGCCAATATACCCAACTGAACTAACTAAAAACTATCAATTTCAAATGTAATTAACAATTTCGTTTTCAGTGCAGTCAGAATTTCAATATTCAATTTCAACTTTCAATCTTCCTACATTCTGTCGAGAATCTACTAAATGCTTCATTAAAATCAAATAATCAACATCTCTTAACACATCCACCAAGAAAAATCTAAACTTTGTACAATTTTATTCTCAATTTCAATAATTTGTACAAACCCACAACAAAGACAAACTTTAAATCTCACATTCTGTGTCAAGTTAACTTACCAGACACACTAGCCATCTTCCTCAGCCCTAAAATTCGACCACCGCTCGCGTCCTCTACAGTGTGAGGTACGTTTTTGGCACGTGACAACTTTCTGTCAATTTTGACAGAAAAATCTAACAGAGACCTCAGTTATCAACAAGTCCAAACCTCAGACCTCAGTTATCACCAATTGAATCTTCAGACCTTTCAAATTAACAAGGGCCAATCTTCAGACCTCTCCCAGGTTATTGACCCTTTATTTTGTCCATTCAAGTTAACTTTTTATTTCTCATCCATTTCAGTCGGATTCGTAACTCGACTTACGTTAGGATCGTCTCATCACTGCAACCCAAACCATGGGTCGACCCAAGCTATGAACCTAGATCACTAGTTTGGATCTAGTCAAGAACATCTATAGGGGTCAGAGCTTGTCGAAGAAGAGACTCCACTTATGGATCCGAGTCGGTAATGTAAGTTGACACACTAATAAAAAATTTTGACGCACTATTACACCAGCTTAATATCTAAACAGATTTAAGTTGATTACTTTGTTTGTATTGCATCGTATCCACTACCAGTATTACACACCTCTTCTTTTTTTTAGTAAATCTATTGCATTTATTTGCTTCAACTACCTATGCATGCATGGGTGGCGATGCATTAAAATTAAATAAAGAATGATATACATTAACTAATTGTCTTATTCATCTAAAATTGTGCTTGTACTTTATAGTTCAAAACTAGTGGTACCATTTGTTTGGATCAAGTTGACGTGACCCTTAACTTTTGGAAATGGATTTCGAGGTATTGCATTTAATTAGCTCACTTAGGTGTTTATCTCGTCCTCACGTAGCACTTGGTTTCTTTTGGAGTCTTTTAGAGCGTTAACCTGAAAAGGGGGTGAAGATCTTCCCATGATTCCACTCTGAATCTTAAGTCAGTAATGAAATATGAGAGTAATACTATGAAAAGTATATGAGAGAGTACATATAATGAAAGTGTTCTCCTATTCTATTTATAGGGAGAGTTTACCGACTTTAAATGGCGACTACCCTTCTAGGAGGGTTTCTGTCCAGGGTCGGCACAAGCAGGTGACAAGTAGGTTGCCACCTCACCATTCCTTGACGAGGAATGTTTCTTCATGGCGGTAGAAGCAGGTCACCACCTGTCTCATTCCTTAAGAGGAAGGGTTTTTCCCAATAGTACCTGGCTGCCGACTCGACTCATACCTTAAGAGCAGGCACGAAGCCACGGAGGGACCAGGAGGGGCAATTGCCCCTCCTGAAACCTATGCAAGTTCTTTAAGTGTGTAAAGGATTTCTAAAGAATTTATGCTCTCTTGTGCAATTTGCCCCCTTTGAGATGAAAGAAAATACACAAGCTTGCCCCTAACTGAAGCTTATTACGTTTTCATTCTAATTTGAATGTTAAGTTTGAAAAATAATGGAATTCATTTTTTCTCTTTGAGAGCACCATGGTTTCGTTATCTCTGTAAGAGTTTTTGAATAACAAGGTAGAAACTAAAAAGGTTGAAGATGAACTCATTATTAGGAGCAGTGTTATCAGAACCGGACCGGACCGGCGGTCCGACTGGGTTTGAACCGGAACCGATGACACTAACGGTCCGGTTCGTGCAAATCCGGAGGATGTAAGCGAACCCGGTTCGATAGCCGGTTTTTTGGAGAACCGGCCAGTTTTGAGCAGACCGGGCGGTCCACCGGTTCGGTATCAATAAAGCAAAAAAAAAAAAAACCCTAGCCTAAACAGTCCAGCTGCAAAAAGAAATGGAAACAAAGAACAGAGAAGTTGAAGCGTCGTTTCACATCCAGTCCACAGCCGCTCCAAGCCTCCAATTTCTCGCTCCCGAAGCTACCACGCCGTCCAGTGCTGGATTCTCGTCGTCGCCACCCGCTGCCGCCTACGGTGGTACTGGTGTCGTCGTCGTTCCTGCAAGCGGGTCTGTCTCCCCAACTTCAGGTTAAGTCTGTTTTTCTTTTACCCTACTGGGGATTTTGATCTTGGGTGGGTGGGTGGGAGAATTGGAAGGGTTTGGGAATGAAGGATGAGTGAGAGGTCTCGTGAGGACTGATTGAGATGTCTCGTGAATGACAGGTGTTTGGGTTTGGGTGAGGACTGGGTGAGAGGGGTCTCTTGAGTGAAGGATGAGAAACTTCTGGATGGTGGGAATTTTATAGACAACCGGTCGGACCGGGTTCGAACCCGGTCAAACCGTCTGAACCGGGAACCGGAGCCCTCTCCGGTTCAACCTCCGGTCCGGTTTTGATAATACTGATTAGGAGAGAGAACTGGAAAAAAAATATATATTTTTCTCTAGTGCCTCCTGGATATGGACATATGTGGCAAACAACAATAATGAATAAACTATAAAGCTTCCACATAACTCTTCGACTAAGAAAAATGCCCAAATTTCATTTTTTTTTTTATCTAAAAAAGCACAAATTTCTTCAATTTTATTTATTTATTTCAGTTTACCAACTTATTTAGCCAAAAAACTAGAACAGCATATGTTGAAAAAAAAAACCCTCATATGAAAAATGAAAAAAAAAAAAAAAAACCTTTTGCTTAACAGTAATTTGAACACTTGAGATCTATAATTTTTTTTTGCCACACTAAAAGTGTTATTTCAATGAAAAAAAAAATTAATTTTTATGTGTATAAATAATTTTAAATTTGTAGTTTTGACAAAAATGACTAGGAGTTTTTTAAAATTTAACTGAAGAAGAAAAATATATACGTGTAAAATAATTATGATTAAAACTTCTTAACAAATATTATTTACAAAAAATAGAGATTTTACCTACAATGCAATTATAAATACATTAAAAATAATGACTTAATATTAGAATTTTTTTAAATATGTTTAATACATTAAAAATTGTCAAAGAAAGGTATCATGTCATTCAAAATTACATCATTTAAATTTTTGTGTAATAATTTTTTTTTATATATTTTCATAAAATTATTATTTGTATTTTCTAAGTAAGTTTGCCCCCTCTGAAAAATATTTCTGGCTTCGTCCATGCTTAAGAGGGAGAGTCTTTGAGAGGGCTTGTCGTCATCCTTCAAGAGTTGTCTTGGTCGTCGACATCCTCAAAGTTTGGTGTCGACCATTTATTTTTACTTCTTCGATCTGAGTATGATTAGTCGTCGGCTTTCTTTAGGAGTCCCGAATTGGATACTTTCGACCATCCTTACTAGAGATGGAGTTTGGAATTTCTCTCAAATTACATTTCGAATTTCAAAGGCTAAGGAAAGAATTCGTGCTACCCCCAGAAGTATTATTGATGGTATGAGCGACAAAAAATTTTGGATGGGATCTCCGAAAGGTATTCCATTTGTTGCCATGGTCCATAGAAGTATCACACAGAAAAGGGACCAATGCCAAGGACATGTGGCAGATATTTGGGGTTCGGTATGGAAGTGTGAAACACTTCCAAGGATTAATTTTTTTATGTGGTTGTGCACACATGATTGTATTTCTACAACTAGTATGCTCCACAAACGGGGTATCAACATTAGTCCCATTTGTCATCTTTGTGGCCTTGCAGATGAGAACACTTTACATGTTCTTCGGGACTGTGAAGTAACTAGAAAAGTGTGGATTGATGTTGGTATTCCTTTTGGTATAAATAATTTCTATTTGTCTAACCTTCATACATGGCTTATGTCAAACTGCAGGAACACTTTGAACCATTCCAATGGTATCGAGTGGAGATTTATCTTCACTTCTGCTATTTAATTCATTTGGAAAAACAGAAATTCAATCATTTTTAATGATAAACCACTTTGTCAGAATATTTATGCTTTGGTTCTACAACATGCAAGAGATGTTGCTACTTGTATCTCTAAGGGTAGTGACACTACCCAAAGAGACCGTTCAAGTAGGATGGAGCCCCCCGACAGAAGGCTGGACAAAATTGAATACTGATGGTTCCTCTATTGGTAATCCCGGCCATGCTTGTTGTGCAGGCGTGCTACGAAACAACCTTGGGGGTTAGGTGAGAGGTTTCCAAATGCGATTAGGGATCACAAACAGCTTAGTTGCTGAGCTTTGGGCCATTCGTGATGGCCTTTGTTGGCTAAGAATCTGGTGATTGATGCGATATATGTGGAATCCGACGGTCAAGAAGCCATAAACTTGATTGTCGATGATTCTAATGAGGACAGACCACTTATGCCTTTAATTCTTGATTGCAAGAAACTTATGTTGGAGTTCTGTAGATACAAAATCAGACACGTGTTTCGTGAAGCCAACAAAGTAGCAGATTTCATGGCTAAGGATGCAGTGAACTTGGATGAAATATTTACAACTCTTTTAGAACCCCCTTCGGATTTGATGCCGATCATTATGTATGATGTACTCGGTTTAACCGAGTCTAGACTCGTAGTTAAGTAGTTACTAGCAACTTATTTTTGTGTTAGTTTGTTGTATTCTTAGTTTACCAAAAAAAAAAAAAAAAATACATACCTGCTCCTTTCGATGCGGTTCTAAATCACGTTAGAACAACGACGAGTTAACTGCAATTAACAATTAATCTGTTTTAATGGCCATTTTGTTATTAATTATTAAATTAGTGGCATTTAGGAAGGAAAAAAACTGATTCTAATCAAGAAAATTGATGAGTCGACCCGGGTTGACCCATTGATCCAACAAGTTGGGCTCGAGATGCGAACTCTCTCACCTATTTTACATTTCTGGTCCGAGTTGATTGTCAAATTGACCCGGGTTTAATAAACCCGTATCAACGATTTTCACCCATTTCTACGGAATATGAGTTTGGCAGAGAAATGATTCAATAGGAATGAGCAAACGCTCGTATATACATAGTTGCTCATTTCGATGCGTTTCTAAATCACGTTAGAACAACGACGAGTTAACTGCAATTAACAACTAATCTGTTTTAATGGTCATTTTGTTATTAATTATTAAATTAGTGGCATTTAGGAAGGAAAAGAAAATAATTCTTTTAAGAAAATTGACGAGTCGACCCATTGATTCAACAAGTTGGGCTCGAGTTTAGAACTCTCTCACCCATTCTACATTTCTGGTCCGAGTTGACTGTCAAATTGACCCAGGTTTAATAAACTCGTATCAACGATTCTCACCAAATATGGTGACCCGTATCAAATTGACCCGTATCTACGAAATATGGGTTTGAAGCAGTGTTATCAGAACCGGACCGGACACCAAACCGGATGGGCGTCCGGTTCCCGGTTCGTCCGGTTTGAACCGGTTCGAACCCGGTCCGACCGCCTGTACAACTGTGTAGGGGTTAGACTTTTGTTGACATGTGGGTTGGGCTTATCATCAGCTTAGAAATTGGGCTTTTTATAGCTTTCATCTCCCTTCCACCCATCATTTGCATTTTGCAGCAGCACTACTACAAGTCTCCAGAAGCTTAACCTGGAGTAGTCGACCACTCGAACATCTTAAAGCCTCCTAACTCGCCTTCTCTCCTTCACCATCTCCCTGCATGCGCCACAGAAGTCGGTTGCACATGCGACGACGAGTTTGGCAGCGGGCCTGAGGGTAAGTCGGGGATAGTGTGGCAAGTACGGACGACGTCGGTGGAGTCAGACGAGGTGGGGATCTCGTTAAACATCCAGAAGCTTCCACTGACCTTCACCAGTAGCCTCTTCACAACTTCATCTCCACATCCATCGTCCTCTCCTCTAACTCCACTTGCCTCGGCCTGGACTGGACTGGTCTAGCTGTAGCGGCTGTCCGGTGCCTTGGGGCCCTGATTGGGGGTTGACAATTTCGTTGGTGTTGTTGCTGCAAAAATTGCAGTAGTATTTCGAAGAGAAGGTCGCAAACACTATCTCATCCAACTGCGGGACTCCTAGGGATTGAATCGAGAGGCATCCGTGCTTGGTTGCGGCTCCGTGGTGGGTAGATGTCAATTTCAATCGAGAAGATTCCATGCTTGGTTGCGGCTCCCTGCTCCGATTTAGGGATTTTGGATTTCAATTTCCATCGAGAACTGGCTGCGGCTCAATACTTGAATTTAGGGCTTTTATTTTTCAGATTTCGAAGTTTTTATTTTGGGAAAATGTAAAACTGGCGGACCGGTTAACCGGCCGGTTCCCTAAAAACCGGTCGGTTCTCTAAAAACCGCTTCTTTGGACCGGGTTCGCTGGCATGCCGGTCTTTTTGCCAAACCGGACCGTCTGAAGCTCCGGTTCCCGGTCCAAACCGGTCGAACCGCCGGTCCGGTCCGGTTCTGATAAGACTGGTTTGAAGAACATATACCCGCACCGCATGGACATAAGTGGTCTGGTTTGGATTAGGGGTGAAACCAAAATCCGGTGGTCCGAAAACCGGTGAAAACCGATTCGGTCCGGACCGAAAAAACCGAATCCGAAATATACGGTTTGGTTTTTGGTCGGATTTTTTTACTCTAATTCGGTTTTTCGGTCCGGTTCGGATTTTAATCTTTGAGGACCGTGGGGACCGAACCGACCGTTATGCTAACTAAATGTATATAATAGATATTATATTAGTTGATATTAATCAATATAATTAATTCATTAGGTTTATAAAAATTATGAAATAAGCATTTATGAATATTATTTTTTCTAATTTTGTTTTATAATTTATTTAATTATAATAATTGACGTTATTTTTCATTTCGTTTTGATAAATTCCATGAAAATAACGAGAATTTTAAATAATAATTGTTACTTTTGGATTTTCGGTTTAAACCGAAAACCGAACTGAAAAAACCGTACTACCAATGGACGGTTTATTTTTTCTCACATGGTTTTTTGGTCGGATTTTTTTAAGGTAAAAAACCGGACCGAAAATATGAGTAACCGACCGAACCAAGCAAAAAACCGGTCCGACCGGTCCGGTTTCACCCCTAGTTTGGATATTATTTTAGTAAATCTACAGAGACGATATGCTTGTGGACTGTGTGGAGTATCGACAACACCAAATTAATCATTTCTTGCATCCGATAGTCGAGCCGAAGCGACAGCAAGACGAAGACAAGGGTCAAAGGCTCCAGATTCATATGGCTACGGAGGAAGAAACGGCGGTGACGAGAGAAGCCGAAGTGGAGTGGTGGGTCTCCATGCCCAAGATTGAGTTGCATGCCCACCTCAATGGATCCATCAGAGATTCCACTCTGCTGTCAGTTCTTCCTACTGTTTCCTACATATTTCCTATTGCCCTCAAGCTATTCGATGATATTACTCATAACTTTCACAATTCAGCTCTTAATTATGCTCAAATTTCATACTTCCCAGCTTAAGAGTGAAATTAATTTCTTAATCATTTGCTCTAAGAAGTTCTTTCATGCAGAGAGCTTGCTAAAGATTTGGGTGAAAAGGGCATCATCGCTTTCCCTGAAGTTGAACAAGTTATCATGAAAAGTATGCTCTTGCCCTTACTTCTTTGCTATCTGTCCATTGCTGCTATGCTATTGGGCTAACAAAGATGTTTCCATGTTTCAATTCTCAGTTCATTACACAGAAGTTTTTCATTTATTTGAGCTCACTATTAATCTAGGACGTATTAATAATAAAATTGCTATGCAAAATGATTATTTAATAGTTTCCTCCTATCTGTTTATAGATTAACTATACTGTCTATTCCTACATTTTTCCTTAGATGACCGCACCTTGCGTGAAGTGTTCAAATTGTTCGACTTGATTCACATCCTTACGACAGATCATTCAACTGTTAGAAGAATCACCAAAGAAGTACAGTAGTATATACCCCTAGCACGTACATTGTACACAGTTTTAGTTCAGGTAATCATCTAATGATGCGTGCTTATTTGTTAACTGATTTCTGGAATCAGGTTGTTGAAGATTTTGCTTCTGAGAATGTAGTATACTTAGAGTTGAGGACAACTCCAAAGGTACTGAGAATTCTCTAGTTCTCAATCCTATACTCTCTAGAGTTAAAAGACTGATCTTTGTTCAATTTAACTTTGAATTTTAATTTATTTTTACGTCAGAGAAATGATTCAAAAGGAATGAGCAAACGCTCGTATATAGAAGCAGTGATACAGGGTTTACAGACCATCAGTACTGTTGACATCGACTTTGGTCTTGAGAAGCAAGCTCTTAACTTCGAACCAAATGATGATGCTTGTAGTGGGCCAGTAAGAACGAAGATTTACGTGAGACTGCTTCTTAGTATTGACCGCCGTGAGAGTACCGCTGATGCAATGGACACTGTATGTGAAGAAGATAATCCATGTCAAAGTTTAATTTTCTGTGTGTAACTGAACTGCTAGTACATTATCACATTTTTCTCTGGAATTTGCATTATAGGTGAAGCTTGCTCTTGAAATGCGGGAGTTCGGGGTAGTTGGTATTGACCTATCAGGCAATCCTACCATTGGGAAATGGTAATACTTCATTGCTTTACTGAAGTATCTCTTATTTGGTTCTCTTTATTCTTTTTTGGAAACATTTAGGAGGTTAAAGCAAATATTCTACTTTATAAAATTGAAGGGAAACATTCTTTCCAGCTTTGAAGTTTGCTCGGGATCAAGGACTCAAGATAACTCTGCATTGTGGAGAGGTGCGCTTTTTTGTACTTCTAGAAACTGTGATAACTAGTCTTTTTGCATCGCCAGATTTGATTTGAGTTTCTTTCCTCTAACTAGTTGGTTGTCATCATAACTTAGTAAATGTAGGTGCCTAATAAGAAGGAGATCCAAGCAATGTTGGACTTTGGCCCTGAGCGGGTAGGACATGCTTGTTATTTTGATGATGAAGATTGGACAAAATTGAAGGCTCGTAAAATTCCAGTAAGAATCTTTTGCAAATCTAGATCACATATTTCAAGAACATGCATTATTATGACTTGTTTACTGCATTTGATAGATCAGAACTCAATTCTACTGCACATTTAATTCAGCAGTTACCTGAATCCTTTAATAATTCAGAAGAAAATGCTCTTAACTAATATATTGAACATGTTCTTCATTAATTTTCACTAGTAAGCTCATTTTGGCTTGCGTAATAAATATCCGTAAATATGTATGCAGGTAGAAATATGTATGACCTCCAACATCATGACAAAGTCAATCTCATCTATAGATGTGCACCATTTCGGTACAGTTTTCTCTGACTGTCTTTCATTTTGCAAGAGTTGAATATTTCAGTTTGTTATTAAAAAAAAGCACTATAACTGCTGCTCAAAACATTTTCCTGTCTCTGCTTCTAAAACAATTAATCGTCTTTGCTCATACCAGCGGATTTATACAAAGCAAAGCACCCGACAGTTTTGTGCACGGATGATTCAGGAGTTTTTTCAACTAGCCTCTCCAAAGAGTACAACCTTGCAGCTTCATCATTTGGTATGCATATATTTATTGTTGTTTAAATAAAAAATTAAGAATTGAGCTTCTAGCTAGGCATGGAAAAGAAGTTAAGATATAATGGAATGTTGGTTGATAAAATATTGTAAATAGGTATTGGGGAGTCTGCGATGCTGCAGTTAGCAAGCCGTGCAGTCGAGTTTATATTTGGAGGTGAAGAAGTGAAGAAGTCGGTGATCCAGATTTTCAGCTCAGCCAGAGTTTATATGTAGCTTACAGATGTGATTCATTCATATCAGAGAGTTGAAGAGCTTAAGAATAATCCAAATGCTAGAACTTGGTGGAGGTATAAGAAAGTATTGTTTACGATATAGATTTGGATATCATGAGAAATTTCCTCAACATCTACGTTTCAGATGCATCCAATTCAAGCGCTTTGTATTTGTTGCTTTCTTTCTTCTTCATTTTATTGCCTTTGTTTGTGATTTAGGTGTGATGACCAATGGGTAGGTTTTTTTTTGGAAAAAGCTACTATAAAAAGGTGGATTAGCTTTTTGTATAATAAACTAAGTTCAAGAACCAAGATCTTTCTTGTAATTTTTTTTTTTATTGCCAAAGATGATACTGCTTTCTTGTAATTAACCTTAAGGCAGCTGGATCCGCTGGTCGTAAGACTCGTAACAGATAGTGTTTGGTACAAAATATTATTAATTTAATCGGTATTTTTATATCTGAATAAGCATAGTACAACCACATGTGTCATGTGTGAACCAAAAACATACAAATTTCTCTCATGGTTGCTTCCTTTGGTTGACACTAATTAGACTAAAGTAGGATTTTTTTTTTTTTTTTGGCCATGAAGACTAAAGTAGGAATTGAACGAGACTTATTGTTTGATTTTTTATTTATTTTTTTGTAAACTATATTTTTTTTTAACTATTCTTAGAGCGACCATAATAGTATTATATATTATTATTTAAATATGAGTTTAACATATTTTGTATGTAAAGTGTAAAAAAACTAGCTACAATGATTTTACATAGCATTTTTAAAAGTGGGATCCACATATTTTTACATAACATATTCATTAAATTTAAGAAATGCACTATGTATTTCATAACTAATTTTTTATTATATATTAGTTTATTTTATAATTAATTTAATATTTTATTGGTGGTTGTTGAAAAATTAATAATAAAATATATTTAATGAATATAGCGAAGTAAAGTTACAAGTAATTTACGACATATAATTTTGTTTTAACGTAGAGACTAAAATATGATTAAAAAAAATCTTCTAAATTTGTGTTTATGCAATATTTTATATATAAATTTATATAATTGTGATTAAATTAAGAAACGTTGACATAATATATATATATATATATATATATATATATATATATATATATATATATATATTATTAAGAGAAGTCATATAAATCGAATTATTGTGTGATAAAAAAATATATATGGCCACCGAATACGCGGGGCATGTCAACTTTGAAAAAAAAATACGGCATGCCAACCACACCTCTTGATATCTTCTAGCTCTTTAGTTATTGAATTGTGGTTAATTAGGAATTTCAAAAGCGACTTACTTTACTTCACGTTTCCATAGATTGCAAGCCTATTTAACATTTCCCGTTCAAATGGTTCGGTTGTTGGTGCCCCTCTCTGTATATTATAGGGTTAAGAACACAGTAGGGGCCTGAATGTTTACCCATGTTGTCAAAAGGGGTCTAAATTAAAAAAACGAATTATTAAGGGCCTGAATTTTGAGTTTTGTGTATAATTGAGGTCTCCGTCTATTTTTTCTGTTAAAAGTGACGGAAAGTGGTCACATGCTTGGCATGTGATCGAAAATAATTTGAAAACCCGAAAATGTCATTTGACCAAAGTGTATCCCTCACATGTTTGACATAAAAACACGAAAATGCCCTTTAAGACACCACAGCTCCGGCGACCACCACCCATCTCCGGCGAGCACCACCCTAGCTCCGACGACCACCACCCCCTCCGGCGACCCAAAAAAGCTCTGATCGGAGCTCCGTGGCCCCGAATCGGAGCTCTGTGGATCTGATTTGGGGCCACAGAGCTCCGATCGGAGTTTTTTTGGGTCGTCGTAGGGGGTTTTGGTTGCCGGAGCTGGGGTGGTGGTCGCTGGAGCTGGGGTGGTGTTCGCCGAAGCTGGAGTGGTGGTCGCCGGAGCTGGGGTGGTGGTTGGTGGCCGTGGCCGTGGTGGCCTTAAAGGCATAATTAGTGTGCAGGGGTATTTTAGACATTTCATATTTCATTAATTAAACTGATAAATTATATAATAATTGCAAAAGGGTAATTCTTTCATTTCATGTGGTTCCGTTACATTTAACAGCAAATTTGGACGGAAACTCGATTATCAACAAAACTCAAAATTCAGGCCCTTAATAATACGTTTTTTCAATTCAGACCCCTTTTGGCAACATGGGCAAACATTCAGGCCCCTATTGTGTTCTTAACCCTATATTCTATAATCTAATCAATACCAAAGTCAAATTCACGTGTCTTAATAGGTGAAACTTTATTATTATTATTAGGGATTAAGTACCTTTTCATACCACTTCTTTGCACAGAATCCACTTTTGGTATTACTTGTATTTTTTGTATACTTTTGGTACCAATTCTTTCAACTTTGTAGCCTTTTGGTACCACCGTTAACTTTCCGTCCAAATTGACCGTTAAGTGTCATGTGTCATGCACGTGACCGCCCTAAACTTTTAAATTTGTTTCAATTCAGTCCATCTAATACATCCCTGACTTTTAATTTGTTCAATTTAGTCCTAAAATTTCAAAACCAAACCCTTAACCCAAATTGACCTAGCCGGACCTAGCCCTAGGCTAGGTCCGGCTAGGTCAATTTGGGTCAAGGGTTCGATTTGGAAATTTTAGGGCTAAACTGAACAAATTAAAAGTTAGGGATGCATTAGTTGGACTAAATTGAAACAAATTCAAAAGTTTAGGGCGGTCACGTATATGGCACATGACACTTAATGGCCAATTTGGACGGAAAGTTAACGGTGGTACCAAAGGATACGAAGTTGAAAGAATTGGTACCAAAAGTAAAAAAAAAAAAAAAAAAAAAGTAGTACGAAAAGTGGATTCTGTGAAAAGAAATTGTATGATAGTGGTATGAAAAGGTATATTAAATATTATATATTTGTAAGTTGTAACACATTAACAGGAATGAATCATACCAAACTTGTTGGTTACATAATCTCTCCATCGCGCAACCTCACTTAATTTACAGACGTTGAAATCTTGTTGTCATGCGGACTTATTTCCTTTTTGCTATCATTCCCCTTTTTTCTGTACTTGTTTGTAGCTTCAAGATGTATTTTTATGTTAAAATTATTTTTTAGTATCTCAATTATCGATTATTAATTTTTAATTACTTACTTTTTTTTCATTTTCTCAACTCTCAAATACATTGAAGTCTATCACTATTTATTATTATTATTATTTTTTTTGCCGGTGCTCTCTAACACTTTTTACTTTTTAGTATCCATGATGATACAAGGGTGGGCAACCATTGGCATTGACGTTTACCCCAAAAAAACCATTGCCATTGCGCATCTTTTTCCTCTTTTATTTGAAGTAAAATCTAAATGAATATAATTCAGCATAATTATATTAGATAATGAATGCATGATGAAATTAAGAATTTTAAGGTTTAATTTTTTAACTATATAAGTGTATAGTATTATGTCATGTAATACAGCTAGAAAATTTAAGCTTTAAAACGTATTATAAAAATTTACGTTATTACCATTAGATAATTTTAATGTTTATAAATATAGTTATTTTCTTTAATTTATTATAATAAAATTTAATCTTTAAAAATCATAATTTTGTGAATCAAAATCAATTTTTTTTTATGATACCTGATTTATGAATGAATTTTGTGATAAGTAGAGGTGAAAATCTTTAGTATACTATATGATTTCAAATATTACAATTTACATAATTATAACAAATTAATTAATAATAAAATTCATACATTTTTTTAAATATTATTTTTAAAAAATGGATTTCTACGCAAAACGTAAGATAATAATATTTTAATATAAATCTCCATTTGATCTTGCACAAAACTCGGGTCAGCCACTAATTTAAATTATGATATTGTATTTGATAGATTATTATTATTTTTTTGGTAGTTTTATAAACAAGAAAAACTCGGGTCGGGACCTTCAGAGTCGGAAGCAAGAAGCCGACGACTAAAGAAACCAAACATAGGAGGATGAAGACAAAATGTTGGCAATTATTTTCCAAGGGTCGGCGCCAATCAAGTCAACGACTACAAGTAGAGAGGCGGCGACCTACTCCTCACCATCTTCAGAAGAAACTTTTTATCTTAATGAACGATGAGTTGGCGACCTACTTGTCACCACCTCCAAAGAAACCTCTCCCTCTAAGGAATGGTCAACTTGAAGAAACCTTCTTTTTAAGGAAATGTGAGCTGACGTTCTACTTGTCACTTGCTGACTCAGCCAGCTGCCGCCCCTAAAAGCAACCAATCAAATAAAAGAAGCCTCCTTGCTAAAAGTCGGTGTAAAAGTAATTTCTAAATACCAATGTGTTTCACATTATTAAAGAAATTATTATCACTCTTATATTTCATACATTGACTGAGTCAAAGTGGAATCAGGACTTTTATAAATTTCCACACTTTTTAGTTCTTCGACAAGTTTAAGCTCAAGAAGGAAACTAAGTACCGGTTTGTAATCGTGAAAGACACCTAAAGCAACAAAGATAAGACTATAAAAGTTCACTCCCGAACAAGGCCGGACTAACTTGATCCAACATTATTCTAAGATTAGATTGAAGATATATGAATGAGCAAAACACCACGTCGTTCATTTTGTTTGAGAGAATGCAACTTTAGTCAGCCATGACTCATGCTTTCATGCTTAAAGAAAAAGAGAATTCGTTAATATAATATACGAGGGATTTTAGCTACAGAAAGAAAACTATATAGGACTTCTTTCACCACATAATATTGTTAACATATTAAAAGGGGTTAATTATTATATCATTATTTAAACTTTAACTGATATATTGGTTATTTGAACTTTAGTTTTTTCAAAAACCAGCATATGAAATTGTTATGGTCATTACTTTTTCACAATTCATAAAATAAAAATAAAATAAATAAATAAAAAGATTAAACTGGATAAGGATATAGTGAAATGTCTTTAACCTATTTTCCTTAGCACAAATGATAAACGGTCCGAATGGTACATTCCGATGTCATTTTGATTGTCTATATATAGCAAAATGGACATAATAGTGAAAATAATTACCACACCTACCACTAGGGCCGGCAATGGTGTGGTAAAAATCAAATAACCATGGTTATTCGAACTATTTACCGCAATTGTTAACCGCACCATTATGATGAAGCGCGGTTATGGTGATGAATCTTGTAACCGCAATGATTATGATTATGGTTATGGTTATGGTATACAATCCATAACCGCGGTTATAACCATCACCTCTATATACATAATATTAATACATATATTACTAATACTTATATTGTTATATATATATACATTATTATTATACTTTAAATATTAGTCAAATGTTATAATTCTTATTTCGTTCCTTTTCCAACCCACCATATTTTTGTCTATGTTTCTTATTATTAGATAACCACGATTGGAAGCGATGGTGAATGAAGATCGAAGATCGCAAGTGATAGGTGATTGAAGATGTTTTTTTTTAATTAAGTGAAACAATGAAATTATGTTTAATTTGGATTTCGTGTATGAAACAATGAATGTATATTTACTTTTCTTGTATGAAACAATGATGTTATATTAGTTTGAATGATTGTGGTTAAATGGTTTAATCGTGGTTAAAAATTATGGTTATGGTTATGGTTATGGTATGAAGAATCATAACCGCAGTGGTTATGGTTATGATTATAGTATGAGTGGAAAAAATATGGTATGGTTATGGTATTAGTGTTATTCGCACCATATCCTCACCATCGCCAGCCCTACCTACCACTGTCTCTACTTTCGAAACTTTTCATAATGGCATTTCCTTTCCTTAGACCTTATTGTTAATTACCACACAATCGAGCATCAACCAGAATACATATTTGTCGGCAAAAAAAACTAGAATACATATTTTTATTTTGTTACAAAATAAATGTCTAAATATAACCATTTTCCGTCAAAAAAAAAAGAAAAAAGAAAATTGTAGTAAGTTAAAAACGAAGCAATAACAGAATAGGGCGCGATGAGAAGAGACGCTTAGGTGAGAAGGATCTTTTGGCTTTTCCCCTCCACTCCCTACTGCCTCTGACTGTCTGGTACGCTCAATCCAAACAAGCTCGAGAAACTACGAAGGGGCAATCATTACTCGGCCTCCATCTTCTCTCTGAACCACCTCGTCCTTCCATTCTGTCCTTCGCTGGAGGCCGGGTGGAGACTTTCCGCTTCTCTCCTCCTCTGTGTCGCAACTCCGGTTTCTTCAATCTCTAATTTCAATCCACTGCAGAGTCGATTCCAAGTTGGCTGCGGCGGCTCCACCAATGGGTAGAGTGGGGGTGGCGATGGTGTCGCCAATCGAGGTCGGAACCCTAGTGGCCAGCTGGTGGAGCAATATCAACGAGTCAACTCAGTGGCAGGATGGAATCTACTACGGTCTTTGTGCCGCTTACGCCCTCGTCTCCGCCGTTGCCCTGGTACTCAACTTCTCTTCGGCTCAATATATCATCTAATCTATACTCCACATTCAGATTCCAGGCTTACCATGGAGGCTGGAGCTAATACTTCCTCCACTTGTTATTCCCTTTAGTTAGTTAACATGATTCTTCTGTAATTTGCTGGTTAGCATAGATTTGGTTTTGATGGATGTGAAGAAATTGCAATGAAGCTATCTGTCTATCTATCTTTCTTTCTTTCTTTCCCTTTTTGCTGGTCAAAAAAGTGTATTATCTTTCCATTTTTGCTACTTTCTGGCAACACCATAATGGAGAAGGCACTGCATTGTATGATTATGTTTTGGTTATTGGAGTCATATTCATACGCCATTGTCAATTTTGTGCTGTTGATGTATCACTTTCAATTTATCATCATCATCATTTGTTTTAATAATTCCTAGAATTGACTTTCATGGTTTCTCACATTTGTAGATTCACTCAGGTATATCAATACCAAACAATACAGTATTAGTTCGTGGATTAGGAGAGATTGCTAATCACTGTGCTAGCCATCCTTTGACAATGTTGTGACCATCCTTTGACAATGTTGTGATCAATTATCAATTGAAAACCACCATAGTTACTGTCTTCGATTTATCTGAAATCTTGTCCTTCTGCTTCTCTTGTCTGAATGGATGTTCTTTTCATCGAGCTGATGACTGTTATGAGGTTGAACTCATGCTTTACCTCTGAATGCAGATCCAATTAATAAGGATAGAAGTGAGAGTGCCTGAATATGGCTGGACAACGCAAAAGGTTTTCCATCTAATGAACTTCATAGTCAATGGAGGTAAATTTTTTTTTTCCCCCAGCGTTGGAGATTACATTTTTCTTGCTTTTCCATGTTGGAAGGATACCTCATTTTGGGTGATTGAAACTGATATGGTATTATTGCTTTGTTACGTTGCAACAGTACGAGCAGTTGTGTTTGGATTTCACAAGGAAGTATTTTATTTACATCCACAGGTTAGATTTTTACCATGCATATATGTCTCTCATGAAAGCAGCGTCTAGTCAGTCAGTCCCTTTCAAAGAAAAACATGAAAATGCAGATACCTCTAGACTCTAGAGATTCTAGAAGAGCATACCTAGTATGTGTAACTCATTAACTTATATCAACGTACCAGGTTCTCACTTGGATTTTGCTTGATCTTCCGGGGCTTCTATTTTTCACTACTTACACGCTCTTGGTCCTATTCTGGGCGGAAATATATCATCAGGTGCTTTTTCCTCTAAGCATCAGTTACTTGATAGAAATCAGACTATTCCGACTCTCTCACCCAATTCTTTTATTCTGATAACCAGGCCAGAAGTTTACCAACGGATAAGCTACGTCTTTTCTATATTTTCGTGAATGTAGTCATGTATCTTATACAGGTATGTCCCTTATCTTGCTTACTTTTGTATGAAGACAAGACAAATACACGTTGATTTGTTTGTAGTTCATCCAGCCTGTAAGAGTGTGATTTGCATAGAAGTTACTCTTTTAGTGCGTAATGTTCCTTGTTTCAGGCGGGCATATGGATATACCTATGGTTTGATGACAATAGCGTAGTGCAGTTTATCGGGAAAATATTCATTGCAGGCAAGTTGAATCAATTTTTTTAGGGTTAAGAACCTATGAAAGGTCTGAACTATCACCCATGTTAACGGGAGAGGTCTGAAATTTAAAAAGTTAATAACAGAGGTCTGAAATTTTTGTTTTGTTGATAACAGCGGTCTCCGTTAGTTTTTTCCGTTAAAACTAACGGAAGTTGGTCACATGCTTGGCATGTGACCGGAAATTAAATAAAATTCCGAAAATGCCCTTCTATCAAGTGTGCCCCTCACATGCATGGAGTGAAAAGACCAAAATGCCCTTGAAGCCACCACGGTACTCCGGCGACCACCAATCGTACTCCGGCGACCACCACCGTACTCCGGCGACCACCACAGTACTCCGGCGACCACCACCGTACTCCGGCGACCACCACCAAGGCTCCGATTGGGCCAAAATCGGAGCCACCGGCCCCGATTGAGCTCCGATCGGAGCCACCGGCACCGATTGGACTCCGATCGGGGCCAAAAAAGCTCCGATCGGAGCCAAAAAGCTCCGATCGGAGCTTTGTGGCTCTGGTCGGAGCCACAGAGCTCCGGTCAGAGCTCTGTGGCTCCGGCCGGGGCCACACTGGAGCTCTGTGGCCCCGACCAGAGCCACAAAGCTCCGATCGGAGCTTTTTTGGCTCCGATCGGAGCTTTTTTGGCTCCGATCGGAGCTTTTTTGGCCCCGATCGGAGCTTTTTGGCCCCGATCGGAGCTTTTTTGCCGATGTGGTGGCCGGAGTCGGGTCGCCGGAGCCGAGGTGGTGGTCGTCGGAGTCGAGGTGGTGGTCGCCGGAGTCGGGTGGTGGTGGCCGGAGTCGGGTGGTGGCGGCCGGAGTTGAGTGGTTTTAATTTGACTTTAGGGGTAAAATTGTCATTTCACATTTCCTTAAATAAGATATTAAATAAAACAAAATATTAAAGGGGCAAAAATGTCATTTCACACAATTCTGTTAAATTTAACCCTAAAAATGGACGGAAAACCTCAAATCAACAAAATTGAAATTTCAGACCTCTGTTATTAACTTTTTAAATTTCAGACCTCTCCCGTTAACATGGGTGATAGTTCAGACCTTTCATAGGTTCTTAACCCATTTTTTTACCTTATAAACTCTGATTCTTATTATACTCAAACATCGAATGAGTTCTTACCTACAATACTTGGGATTTCCACAGTGGTTTCCATCTTAGCTGCACTTGCGTTCTTGCTGTATGGAGGAAGGTGAGGATTCAGAACCCTGTTGGATAAAACATTTTCACATTTCACTGTCTTTACTTTATGCCTTAATATGCCTGCAGATTATTCGTCATGCTGAGACGTTTCCCTATCGAATCGAAAGGAAGAAGGAAAAAGCTTCATGAGGTAGATTAGATTCTGCGCGGTTCAAACTAAAACATCCTTGGCCAAAAGAAACTGATTAGTTTTTTCACGGATGATGTTCTTTGTAGGTCGGATCTGTCACAGCCGTGTGTTTTACGTGCTTTATTATCAGGTCTTTCGTGGTAAGTTCTTAGTAATCTTCGTTTCTAGTACCCAGCCTATATATCAGTACAGATCTAAAGTTGTAGTTCTCTTTACAGGTTCTTTTCTCGGCATTCGATTCAGCTGCATCTCTCGTTGTTTTGGATCACCCAGTTCTGAATTTGATCTACTATGTGGTATATTTTCAGGCTGAATCTAATCTCGTATCCATATTTGAAGTGTTTTTATTGATTGATTATATAATCTTGGAATTAATATCATATATTTCGTTCCTGATAATAGCTTGTTGAGATCATACCATCATCTCTAGTCCTATTCATCCTCCGGAAGCTGCCTCCTAAGCGGGTGTCCGGTCAATACCATCCAATACAATAGCTGCTGCTGCATATTTTGTAGATCATTCATTTTCGCACTTCAGAATGACGAGGATGCATCTTCTCAAACAGCTCAGTTCGTCGGCAATTCTTTTGTAATCTCTATATACATACATATATAAAATGCAACCAATTTGCAGCAGGAAAGATAGATAGAGAGGCTTTTTGATTGATCATCTATCTGTTCTTGTTTCGGGTACAATGCCGGTGTTATGTCCACTTTCGGGAAAGTTTCTGCCATGATTGATAGCGGTTTATGGTTCGAGTTGTGTTGCTTGGACAGATTTATGAGGAATGAACAAAATTCATGGAAATGAGATGTATATTTTATTTAGGAGAAACTTTCCTCTGCTTGATCTGCAAAAAAATGAATAAACAAACTATCTATTGTTTGTACTTCATGGATCATGCAATTAGACTGGTATCACCTCAGAAACCAACTACATTCACTACTCAAACTTGAAACTGGGGGCAAAAAAAGTCGCTTTTTGATAAATGGAACATGATACAATAATCGATCCTCAGCAAAAAAAAAACAACTGCAAGTTCGGATTTTTCCTAGAAATTCCATCAACAAGCATAACTAACCGGAGATGAAGATCCGTGCAACAGATCGAAGACTGAAATTGCATATCTGAATCATTCAAAATTTGCAGAGCAAGAACTCAGTTCAAGGCTTCAAGCACCAGAAGACTCATTCTGTCGAATAATCTCCTCATTGGCATTCCTGAAGAACTGGTCCCAGCCGCTGCCTGGTGCGGTGTCCACATAGTCATATGGAACTGCCGTCTTCAGCCCCGGTCTTACTCCACAGCGGCTCTCCACCACTCTCATATCCACTTCCCAGTCACTGTCAATGCCTTCTGAGCTCTTCTGCTCCAGCTCCTCCCAGGTGAAGAGCAGTGGCAGCGTAAACCCACCCCAGGTGTTGAAATCCACCACTTTTACCTTCCCTTCACTCGTGACGTACACATCGAACACATAATCATCTGATTCGAACTTCAACCTTACTTTCTCCTCGAAAAAATCCTCAATCAATGCCTGAAGCCGGTCCCTCTCCTCGACGAGAACAGGGTAGAATGTTGTGACCTCGCGTTGGCTGATCCCTACAAGTTCCTGGCGCTTGACGAAGCACCGGAACTCCATCTCCGGCCGGAGTCCCAGCCACCTCCTGAGGGCGAGGAAGAAACCTTGCGGTCTCGGTGAGGTCTTGTCGGAGCAGGAATCGTAAGCATGGCAGAGATCGTGGGTAAGTGAATCTGATGACCTGAGCAGGAGCACGATCTCACTGAAGGAGCAGCACCGCAGAGATCCAGTAGAGCTGATCCAAGCGGCGTCCTTTGGTGAGCTCCAGTTTAGTTTCGGGAAAACAGCGCCGCCGAGGGACTCAATTGAATCGCGAACCTTCAGCTCGATTTCCGGAAAAGACGGCGGAGGAGTATGCTCTGACTCTTCATCGTCATCGCCGGATCCTTCTTGGACCGTATAGTCCTCTTCGTCGATGGGATTACGGACGCGATTGGGGAGGGCATCTTCGTCGGTGACGGAGACCGGGAGGACGAAGGGGCCGGAGTCGTCGAGTAGGTAGTCGACGAACGGTTCAGGAAGCTGAAGAATTTGAGTTTTGATGGAGCATGACTTGAACTTGGGATACCATTCCTGAATCTGACAACGATTCACTTCTTCTCGCTTCATTAGCGTCGGATGAGTAACAAACTTTAAGCTTTTGTTTTGCATCAAAACCCTAATTTGGTGTTAGAGAGCCTGGAGGAGGCGGAGAAGAAAACGATTTCGGTTGGTTTATTTTAGAGAAAAGTATGAAAAAAATGTTATATATTTGTTTAAAATATTTATAATATAATTTATTTAGAGTGTATGTATTAGATATAACAAGTTTTAAAATGATGATTTTAGATAAATCTGTTAACTTCAGTTAAAATCTTTGTTAACATTGTCAATTTTACAAAGTTTTTTTTTTTTTATGTGGCAATACTTACTAATTAAAAAAGGAATACTTGCTAAGACGGAAATAATTGAAAAATACAAAAATGCTGAATTTTTTTATGTAATATTCTATTAAAGTATTAAATTTCGGGTTATTAAAATACACTTTGAAAAAAAAAAAGTTAGAAATACTTCTTTGTTGTAGAAATTTAGAAATAGTTAAAAAATTTCAGGAAAATAATAAAAAATTAACAAAACTATTAAAGCGAAATTCTAAAAATAAATATTACTATTTTAAAAAAATGAGATATAAAAAGGAACCTTAGATTTTTTTCATTTTTAAATAAAATTCTAGTTTTCTTAAGATTCAAAAATTATTTTAGGATATTAAGAATTTATTTTTATTTTTGTGTAAATATTTACACATTTGTTTTTACTATTTTCCCATACTGATTTAGTTTTCCTTATTACTTTTTTATGCTAATATTTAGTCTTTATTTTATTATTATTTGCATAGTTATAATTTTTGTACCATTTATAGAATTTCTTTACCATTTTTTAGAAATTGTTTTTACAAATTTATATACTATTTTTTTATAATTTTTTTTTTAATTTCCGTATATATATAATTATTATTTTTACATTTTAAGTTATTAATTTTTTAAATTTTTGTTCATATTTTCAGTTTTTTAATAATTTTTTTCTTATTTTTTGGATTTATCTTTCAAGGTTTTTAATATTTTTTTCTTCAAAATAATAACAATTATTGATTAGCTTCCACCTGCTACATCATCTTACGTTAGTCATAATTAACGGACTTTATCTAAAACAACCAAAACGAAACATGTTACATCTATCACGAAACGTGTTATATTTTTTTACAATTGTGATCAAACATATTATTATTTTATTGGGTTAAATAGTAAAATGATGGAATTTTTTACTCAAATATGTAACTCAAATATATATATAACGGCTGGTGAGTTTGGTTCACCGAAATACATTGTAACTCAACTCTGAAAACCGCTACGCGTATGACGCACTTCCCAGTAGCGCTACATTATCTCGTTTTTAGGATTTAGGAGTTAATCGATAAATTAGGATTAATTGCCTTATCCTAATTTATCGATTAAGAGTAAAACGGAAAGAAAAAAATGTGTGAATTTTATTTCATCCCAGCACATAATGTAAGCAATAATATGCAAGAAGATCACTTTGTTTGATTGTGGGAGATGAAATAAAATCCCCACTTATTTTTCCATTTTACTCTTAATAGATAAATTAGGATTAATTACCTAATTAATCCTAGTTTATCGATTTACTCATAAACCCTCTAAAGGAGGTAATGTAGTGTTATTGGAAAGTGCACTATACACCTAGCTCTATTCGGAGTTAAGTTACAAGTATTTTTGTGAATCAAACTCACCAGTCGTTATGTGTATATTTGAGTTACAAAAATTAGGTATTTGGGTCAAAAATTCAAAATGTTGGCTGAATTATTTTCCTAAAATTAAACCAAGCGGTGTTTATGCCTTTGGCTAGCATTACTTAGAAACTATTTACCTATTTAACAAAGATCGATATTTGGCACATACAAAACACTTTCATAATCATTTAAAACAATGCGATAAGTGGACCAATCAGGATGTGAAGCAGATGTAGATAAATTATGCGAAAATAAAAATGTAGAGAATGAAAATGTTGGACTAATAAATGCTGATTCTATGGTTGTTAGAGGCAAGATTGCAGTATTGCATGAGTTTCCTCTATACGTGGTTGATTATGTTAGATTTTGAGAACTTTGTTCGGAGTTGAATATAACATTCTAACTGGTTTGTCGAATACATTACGGGTAATATTGTGAAGATATACGCAAATACAAATGGAATGTTATCAAGATGTTGACAATGAGTTAACCACTGATATGTGGACATATCCAGCCAACAAAATGGTTACATGACAATTACATTCCATTTTATTGATGAAAATGATATTTGCAAAGCATTATCTTGAAGTACAAACTTATCTTATTATTTCTTAATTTTATATTGAGATATTATTACAAATTATTTCATAAACATTATATTTCTTTTATACTTGTTGGGTTGCTTATGTTCCAAGTCCACATACTGCGGAAGTATTGACTAAGGTACTTGCAGAATAATTTTTAGATTGAAATGTGGATAGGAAAATATTAGCCGTGACGGTTGATAGTTGCACTACAAATAATGTCAAGGTCCGTAATCTCTTGGAAATGTTATATTTGAAGGTTCTCTTGCTACGTGAAGGTTAATTCACATGAGATGTTCTACCTACATTATAAAATTTATTGTGAGAGATGGTCTTGACATAATTGTCGTGTCAATTCATAAAGTTTGTGATAGTTTTGTGTTTTGGACTACTTCTCCGAAGAGGTTTCAAAAATTTAAGGAGGCTGCTGATCAGTTAGACATTCGTTGTGAAAAAACGCTTAACTGTTGATTGTAAGACACATTGGAACTCCACGTTTTTTATACTTAGTGTTTCTCTTCTTTATAATTATGTGTTTAAATGTTGATGGGTTCCGATGTAATCGTTAGCCACGTTAACAGCCAATGGACGGCGAGTAGGTCCAGTGGGCCTCGGGAAAAGCCTAGAAGGCCCAGAGGCCCAGCACGAAGGGTCCCGACTTTAGCGGTCCCGATGTATGAGCTGAATGCTCCCGATGATAAGCCTCTGAGTAGGCCCCGATATGCCTTAGTAAAGGCCCCGATAGTGAAGCCCCGCAGAGGCTGGACCTGTCCCGTAGAGACTGAAGGTCCTGGGTGGTGATCTAGAATGAGACAACTCTGGAGTCTCCGACGGGAGTCGGGACTTGTGATCAGATGATAAAGACCGAGAAATCCGCTTACTAGATAGAGTAGTGGAAGACGGTTATTCCCCGAGATACGCTGGGCGTGCCCGAGATACGCGGAGTACGGGTAAGATACGCGGAGCGTGGGGCAAGATATACGGAATCCCGACCGAGATATGCGGAATCGTGGCGAGATACACGGAATCATGGGTAAAACTGCCAGGCGCAGTAACAGGTAACTGAGTAACTTCCCCTCCTATATAAAGGAGGAAGTTACCTCAGAAAACCCTAATCATCTAATACGAACTTAGACTTTCTGCTTACCACCCATTGATCACATACTCATTTAAGCATCGGAGAGGGATTCTGGGTCACCACCCAGATCATCCCCTTTTGCAGGATTACGCGGAGCCCAGGAGTCCAAAGCTTTCCGTCAAGGACGTAACGGAACTTCGCCCGTGATCCAACATTGGCGCCGTCTGTGGGAAACTTACGAAAAGTCAAGATAGCTTCTACCAGATCAATGGCCGGTGGTGGCAAGAAGAAGCAAGTTCAGGCTGGCAGTTCCCGTCCCGCAGGAACTATGAATTCCTAGTTGCCAGAACGTGTTGCTGAACAAGGTGAGAACCCCGCTCTTTCCCAGATAGGGGGGCAGGGTGATGGCTATGAGGTCTCAGTCCGAGACACAGAGAGGAACAGGCAGGATGTCCCGCGTAGGGAGGAAGATGAGGCTCCCCTGAACCCGGTGGGCCATGGAGGAGAAGGAGTCCCACGAAGGGAAGAAGGGTCGTCTTCGAACTCGGAGTTAGCCAAGGCAGTAGCAGATGCTATGCCCATGTTCTTGGCCGCCATGGAGGCCTTGCTGGACAAAAGAGAGGCCGCCAGGAGGGCGGAGGAGTTGCCTCCGCGAGAAGAATTACCACCACCCCCGCCGAGGGTGGACCCAGAGGAACAGGAGGTTCCGCCCAGGAGTAAGGGTAAGGGGCCAGCACACCTGGAGAAGTTCGTGGTCGACGGCCCAGGACCAGTGCAGAATAGGACCATTCCCCTGAATGGCCCCATCACCCCCGATCAGGTGGTGAAGATCGATAGCATCTGCATGGGTGATCAGAAGCAGATGACATCGGAGCTAAGAGATCGATCCAGCCATCCTTTCGTGCCGCGACTGATAGATACCGTCGCCCCGCCCGGGCTAGGTATTCCGACCATCAAGGAGTACGATGGTGAAGGGGACCCAGTTCGCCATGTTCAGAGGCATGTCCAGGCCTGTATGGGACGAACGTCGAACGACGACCTCATCTGTTCATTGTTCCCGATAACCCTGGGAGAAAGGGCCATGACTTGGTTCTTCAGCCTCCCGCCAGGATGCATCACGTGCTGGACTGATATGCACGATCGCTTCATCAAGCAGTACCAAGGTCGGAGGCGTCTTCTGAAGAGTGTGAGGTCCTTGACCCAGGTGGTGCAGAGACCCGATGAATCGTTGGCATACTACTACCAACGGTTCACTGCCAGTGCTGCGGAGATTGATGAAGAAATCTCGGAAGGAGAGACTATCCGTACTTTCCTGCGGAACTTGAGCGCTCCGTACGGTTCCGACCTGATGCACAGCGTAGCCGCAAAGGCTGTGTGGAGCATGGAGGCCCTGCAAGCGAGGGTGAAACAGCAAATCGACGTCCAGGAGTCGAAGATTGCTGCCGGAGAGCTCGATCCCCCGAAATCGGGGAGAGGAAAACTATCGTCCAAGCCATCGGATGATCGCAAAGGGAACGACAAGTCGGAAGGAAGTAGGAACTGTGGTCGTCCCGATAAAAGAGAAGACAAGCGTCCTCCGAGGAAGGATAACCGAGAAGGTCGGGCTGTTCCCATCAATAGCTCGATGACCTCTGTGTTAGCTGTGATGGACAGACAGGGTCTCGCTCGATACCCCCCGAGGAAAGAAGGCGAATTCCTAGGAGGCCGTCCTGACCGTTACTGTCGCTACCATCGAGCCAATGGCCATGACACCGAAAACTGTCGGGAGTTGAAGAAGGAAATTGAGAAGCTGATCCAGAAGGGGAAGCTAAAAGAGTTCGTCGGAAGGGGGCGGTGCCGATCCCGCTCCAGAAGTCGGTCACGATCCCGTTGCAAATCTCGTGACCGATCCCCGAAGAAGAAGAAGGTTGAGCAAGAAGCCTCAGGATCAGGTGCCCGTAAGGAGAGACGGGGAACTATCAACGTCATCCACGGAGGAATGGCGGCGGGAGGTGATACCTCTACTTCCCGGGAGAACTACGCTTCTCGCATATCTGCCGCGGTGGTGCTAGGCAAGAGGTCCCGGTCGTGGACCCTGAAGGAGGAAATGGTAATTTCTTTCTCGGTGGAAGATCTAGTAGGCGTGGAGAGCCCTCACGATGACGCCCTGGTCGTGACCCTGGACGTAGACGGATTTGAGATGAAGCGGATCCTGATAGACGGAGGGAGTTCCTCCGATATTCTCTTCATGGACGCTCTGGAAGCCATGGGAAAAACGAAAAAGGACCTCACACAGGTGGACTTCCCGATGGTGGGATTCTCTGGTTCCGCCTCTTACCCGCTGGGAATGATTACCTTACCGATGGAGTTTGGTAGCGGCTGGAAGATGGAGAAACGAAACGTGGATTTCGTTGTCGTGGAGTCTGCGGGGGCATACAACGCTATTATCGGGAGGACCACTATCAACCCTCTCATGGCGGTCGCCTCGACGGTCCACCAGAAGATGAAGTTCCCGACTGACAATGGGGTCGGAGAAGTCAAGGGTGACCAAGTGGCATCGCGGAAATGCTACGTTAACGCCACCCGACGGAGAAGGAGGGAGGTCATGACTGTCCTTCAGACTGATGCTGATCCTCGAGAGGAGTATGGGCGTCCCGCCCCCATGGAGGATTTGAAGGAAGTTGAGATCGATGGGCCTCAGAGGAAGGTGAAAATCGGGTCCGCTTTGTCGGAGGAAAGAGCCCGAGAATTGATCGAGCTCCTGAAGGAGTTTAAGGAGTTGTTTACCTGGTCCCCGAGCGATATGCCAGGAATCAGCCCCGACGTGATTGTGCACGAGCTAAAGATAGATCCCGCGGTCAAGCCTATCGCGCAGAGAAGGCGTCCGATGGGCGCAGACAAGAGGATCGCGATCCAGCAAGAGGTGGGCAGACTGCTCGACGCTGGATTCATCAAGGAGCTCCGATTCCAGACTTGGGTGGCTAACCCAGTCCTGGTGCGAAAGAGTAACGGGAGGTGGCGGATGTGTGTCGATTTCCGCGATTTGAACAAGGCTTGCCCGAAGGATTGCTACCCGCTCCCGAGGATTGACCAGTTGGTGGATGCCACATCGGGACATGAGCTGCTGAGCTTCATGGATGCCTATTCCGGGTATAACCAGATCAAGATGGCGAAGGAGGATGCCCCCCATACGGCCTTCTATGCCGACAGTGACGTCTACCATTACGACGTGATGCCCTTCGGATTGATCAATGCCGGAGCTACTTACCAGCGAATGATGAACAAGTTGTTCGGAGACATGTTGGGGAAAACCATGGAGGCATATGTGGATGACATGCTGGTGAAGTCCCGACAGGCAGGAGACCATGTCCAGAACTTGGCGGCAGCGTTTGAGCGGATGAAGTTCCATCAGGTTCGGCTGAACCCCGACAAATGTGCTTTTGGGGTAAACTCGGGGAAGTTCCTAGGGTTCATGGTGAGCCAGAGAGGAATCGAGGTGAACTCCGAGAAGCCAGAGAGGAATCGAGGTGAACCCCGAGAAGCTGCGAGCAATCGAGGAGATGCAGTCCCCGAAGACTCATCGGGAGGTCCAGGTGTTGAATGGCCGGTTGGCCGCGATGAATCGCTTCCTATCCAAGGCAAGTGACCGAGCCATGCCATTTTTTGATGTGCTGAGGGCCCACAAGAAATTCGAATGGACCGACAAGTGCGAGGAGGCATTCCAGGAACTCAAGCAACACCTCCGTACCCTTCCGCCGTTGGCGAAACCAGTTCCAGGCGAGCCGCTTTATCTCTATTTGGCTGTTTCTGATGTGGCTATTAGTTCTGTTTTGATTAAAATTGTCAAGGGCAACCAAGTGCCTATATATTATGTAAGCAAGGCGTTTGCCAAGTCTGAAATTAACTATCCCGCTATTGAGAAGTATCTCTTTGCGTTGATTATTGCCGCTAGAAAGCTACGACCTTACTTCCATGCCCATGAAGTCACGGTATTGACTAATCAGCCTCTGAAACACTTTTTGAACCGACCGGAGGCGTCGGGGAGATTGGTAAAATGGGCCATCGAGATGACAGAGTTCCGTATTCATTTCGCTCCGAGAACCGCTATTAAGGGCCAGGCATTGGCAGATTTTATAGCTGAGTCTACGGCACCCGATCTGGAAGTAACGGGTCCCGCAGAGGGGGCAACCATGGAGGAAGTCCCGACAACAGAACAACAGCCAGAAAAGCCAAATGAGGAGAATACCTGGGAGATGTACACTGATGGTTCATCGAGTGTAGAAGGCTCGGGGGCAGGATTCATATTGATACCGCCCGGTGGAGGCGAGCCCCTACGATATGCCTTGGCGTTGACGTTCAAAGCCACCAACAACGAAGCGGAGTATGAGGCTCTCATCACAGCCTTAAGATTGCCAAGGGTACGAGGGTCAATCATTTAAAAGTGAAGTGCGATGCCAGCTTGATCGTGAACCAAGTCCAGGGGAACTATGAAGCCAAGAGCCCAACAATGAAGAAGTATTTGCACGAGGTGCAGACTTTGAAGGGAAGCTTCAAAAGCTTCGATATCGAGGCAATCCCGAGGGAAGAGAACGCGGAAGCAGATGCCTTAAGCAAGTTCGCTCTGGGAGTGGCCCCTGAGGAGAATCAGAGGGTGCATTTCCTAGAAAAGGTGATTATCTCAAACATTGATCCGGCGGAGATCTGTGCTATTGAAACAGGATCGGAGGAAGAAGAGAAGCCCACTTGGATGACCCCGATGGTAACATACCTGACTACGGGGGTACTCCCCGATGATAAAGTGGCAGCTGTCAGGTTGCGTCGGATTGCGGATAATTACGCGATGGTGGACGACCAATTATACAAAAAAGGGTACGTAAAGCCTTTCTTAAAATGCGTAGCAGAACCTGACACGAATCGGATCCTGAGGGAGCTACACGAAGGAGTCGCGGCCTGTCATGAAGGGGCCCGATCTCTAGTGAGGAAGGCATTTTGGCCCTCGATGAACAAGGAAGCGACCGCGATGGTCCGATCCTGTGATACATGCCAGAAGTACGCTCCAAATATCGTGGCTCCCGCCGCGGACTTAATGCCCATCAGGAGTGCATGGCCCTTCGCGCAATGGGGGATTGATTTGGTGGGACCTCTTCCCCAAGCGAAAGGTCAGTGCAAGTATTTGCTCGTGGCCATCGACTACTTCTCAAAGTGGATAGAGGCTAAAGCATTGGCTAGAACGACGGGGCAGCAGATCCTCAAGTTCCTTCAAACTCAGATCGTATCCCGGTACGGGGTTCCTCGAGTGTTGATCAGCGACAACGGCCCTCCGTTCAATGGGGCTCAGTTGAAGGAGTACCTGGAAGAACTAAACATTGAGCATCGGACCGCTTCAGTCCGCCACGCTCAGACCAATGGCCAGGTAGAATCAGCCAACAAGATCGTGATGGATGGCTTGAAGAAGAGAGTCTATGCCTTATAGGGCCATTGGCTGGATGAGCTCGAGAACGTGCTGTGGGCCGTGAGAACAACACCCAAGCAGTCAACAGGAGAAACTCCGTTTGGCCTAGTCTATGGCACGGAGGCAGTCGCTCCCGTGGAAATAGCGGTGGCGTCCCATCGCGCGAAATATTACGAGCCTCTGACAAACGAGGAAATGAGACGTCTAGACTTAGACTTGCTCGAGGAAAAAAGATGGAAGGCTGATGAAGTCAAGGCCCGAATGCGTCTGGCAACAGCCCGATATTACAATCGGCGTGTCAAGTCCCGACAATTCTTCGCGGGAGAACTTGTCTGGCGGAGGAACGAGTTCGTTCATCAAGATCGGATCAACAAGCTATCACCAAAATGGGAGGGACCTTACAAGATCGTAGGGATGTCAGCACCCAATGCATACAGGCTAGAGGACCTTGATGGCAAGACGTTGAAACATTCCTTCAGTGGCGAACACTTGAAGAAGTATCATGTTTGATATTATGCCGCCGTGAAGGGCGCAAATTGTCTATCAATAAGATCCGATGTAAGCCTATTTTGAGTTATTTATGAATAAAAGAAGTTGTTTCCGATCAAATTACTTTTAGATTTATTCTAAACTGTTAGTAAGACGTCCTGAAGGACGCGACAAAAGCCTTCCAAGGTACGATAAAAGCCTTCCGAGGTATGCGTAAGTCGTCTATATGATGCGGCCAAAAGCCTTAACGGGTATGGACAAAAGCCCTACGGGGTACACGTAAGTCGTCTATATGATGCAATCAAAAGCCTAGGTACGAAAAGGCCCTGATAGGGTCCGCGTAATTCGTCTATATGATGCGGCCAAAAGCCTTAACGGGTACGGAAAATCCTTAACAGGTCCGCGTAAGTCGTCTATATGATGCGGCAAAAAGCCTTAAAGGGTACGATTAAGCCGTCCGGTAGAGACGCATTAAAAGCCTTAAGGGGTGTGAAAATAGCCTTGAAAGGCGGGGATGAGAAACCTTAAGTGGTGAAGTCCCGATTTTGGACGAGAAACCTTAAGTGGTGAAGTCCCGATTTTGGACGAGAAACCTTCAGTGGTGAAGTCCCGATTTTGGACGAGAAACCTTAAGTGGTGAAGTCCCGATTTTGGACAAGAAACCTTAAACGGTAAAATCTCGAGTAAAGCGTCGAAAAGACGTATGAAGTCATTTTAATGGCGCATCGGAACGTTCTGAGTAACGAATTTAAAGCCGCTTTAGATAAAGTGCAAACGAGTATCGGTGCCAAAACAGATGGAAAGAAACTACTTATATAAAGGCCAGAAGGCCAAAGAGGTTCGATACAAGAGATAAAGGAGAAAGACAACAAGGACTAAAAGATGTAAACATTAAGCTTGGTCCTTGTTGGAAGATGGATCCTCAGCAGCATCGGAGGGAGCAAAGTTCGGAGGGGCCTGGGCGGAAGGCTCCGCAGTTGGCGGATTCGGGTCCACGGCAGCGGCCTCTTCACTCTCCGCGGGGAGGTTGAAGTATTTCTCCGCGAAGGGGGCGAGGGTCTCAGACTTCTTGAAATCGATAGAATCCTCGTATGCTGTGTAGAGCTCTTCGACAGCATTGAACAGAACGTTCTCCACCTCGGACTTACAGAACTCTACAACAGCCACCTTGAATTCTTCAGAGTCCCGATACTCCTCGAGGCCCCGCTGGCGGCCCTCCTCGAAGCCCCGCTAGTGGCCCTCCTCGAGGCCCTGAGCCTTTGCCTCAGACAGCCTGGTAGAGAACTCAGCCCTCTCCGCCTCAAACTTTGCCTTGGCCTCCGCGAAGAGATCCGCGAAGACGTTTTTCTCATGAATGAGCTGCTTCTTTTCCTCCTCATTCCGCTGCTGCTCCACCTGGACCATCTTCCGTTCCCGACGCATGACAGCCTCATGATCGTGGACTTTCTTGAGCAGGCCCGAGGTCATCTCGTCTAGGAGAGCTTTCTCCTTGGCCATCTTGTTCTTGGCCGCCACCGCCTCGTCGAGCTCCACCTGAAGCTTGGCTAACGCATCCGGGTCCGACTTAGCTTCAGCCTCCTCCAAAGCACTCTTCAGGGCTAAGGCGATGGCGAAACTTCGGTGCTGGTCCGCAGTTTCCTAAGGCAAGAGGAAAAAGGATTAGAATTCGATGGTCGAAGACGGATAAAGAAGAAAACAAGTAAAGGTAAAGTATTACCTCCATCCGACGAACGGCCATAGCGCGGAACTCCTCTTCAATGTCCTCCCGCGACAGACAAAGCGGCTGTCTCAAGGAGGGAGGTTGATCCTGCCAGTAGATGCAGAGCCACGTCGGGCTGAAGTATCCCGTCGAATCGAAAACCCTTGGAGGGATTCGATCGGACGCCAGGGGACCGCCGCCTGGTCGGGGGTGTAGATCTTGTACACATCATCCATCGGAAGACGAGGGATAACCTCGGCATCATCGACGGGGGGAACTACCTCGGTCGGAGGAAGCTCAGGAGTAGGAGTACGGAAAACAGGAGGAGGACTCCGAGACACGTCCCTCACGGCGGGCTCCATGTTCCTGGACCCCGATCTTCCGCGGGGAAGCAGGCCCCCCTTGTCAGGCTCCTCGGCAGAAGGAGAAGCCTCCAAATCAGTCACCCGACGGAACTGAGCTTCCGCTGGGACGTCCTCCCGCATCAGTTCTTGCGGAGCCGCAGTCTCCGCTGGAATGACAGCCTCCGTCGGGACAGGAGTATCCGAGAGACCTGCGGTGGCAGGACGAACATGATCAGGAATAATTCCGCCAGGACACCAGAGAATTTGACGTTCGACATGTTGGTCTTTCCCATGGAAGTTATAATATCCCGCCTTAAGAACGCGGGGGACTTCTCCTTGAAGGATATATTTAATTTCCCGAACACGCGACTCCCGATCGGCGGGGATAAATTCCTTGGGAACTAATTTCTTATATCGTTTAATTGCACGACGAACGCGCTTACCTTCCTCGACAGTAGTGGCCCCGAAGGCCCGATCTATCTCTCCCATCTTGGCCTTCTTGGCCCCGACCTGCTCTTCGGCGGAAGGAGCAGCAGACATAGGAGTAGAAGAGGAAGCACCTTTCTTCACCAGCTTTCGCTTCCGCTTGGAGCCACTCTGGACGGCATCAGTCTCGCCCTGCTTTATAAGGAGATGGGTCAGCAGAGAAGCCTTCTTGGCTGCAAAGGTAAAAAATAAGATAGTTAGAAATATTACCCAAACGACCAAATCCTTGGAAACAGAGTCAAGGAGTCGGACTCCGATCATGATCAGGTCCTTCTCCCGGAGCTTGTTGGCGTCGAGGGGTATGAAGTTGTCTCCCCAACGGTAGAGCTGAACCATCTGGAGGGTGTTGAGGTCATCCTCGGTGTAGTCTAGGAGCTTGGGGGCAGGGTCCGCCGTGACCTCCCATCGAGGCCATGGGACAGAGCTGTGCTGGACGAAGAAGTAGTACTTCTTCCATCCGCTATTGTCAGACCCCGAATCACGTATCAGTATCCGATCCTTGTGGAACTTCCAAGTCTCGCTGTCCCAGCCGAAACGTGAAAGTTGCTCCTTTGTCCACTTGGGGAGTCGAGGGGAGAAGGAGCAGACACCAGCTTTGTTGCACTTCATGCCATAGAAAGTGCGGAATAGCAGTAGACTGTACGTCCACTGCTGGCGATGGCATAAGTATTGGAAGGCATTCCACACGCGGATGGCGTGTGGAGAGAAGGTACAGGGATGCGTTTTGTAGAAGTTGCACATCTCCACCATATTTCCGCAGAAGGGGAACCGAATCCCCGCGCTTATTTGACCGGCGGAGACGAACACTTCCCCTGCCCGAGGAGGCGTAATGATGTGCTTGCTTCTGACAGCAGGTTGAGACTCATACAGGAAACGAGGTTCCCAATCTGAGGTAATACACCCCTCTCTAAGGGCAACCTCATATGAAGCCTCAGAGATCTCATTGACGGCAAATTCGAAAATGAAAGGAGCCCTAGCTTCAGAACTAGCTTCGTCTAAAACGATTGCAAACAAAAGAATTTGAGAAAAGGAGAACAGAGAGCAAGTAAATAACGAAAACATAGAGGAAAGCCCTTACCAGACATAATCGGTGGTTGAAGAGGTGAAATGAAGGAAGATCGGAAGGGTTGAAGGCCTTGATCACTCGAACAGCAGGAGGAGCTTGGAGAAGAAGCTTCGAATGCAAGAATGGCTGAAATCGAGAGAGTGCAGAAGAAGTGAATAAAGTCAGGGTTTTAGCTTTTATAAGCAAAAGGACAACGGGAGGGACTTAATCTGGACCGTTGAAGACGAAACGATTTGATCACAATCATTGAAATTATGGAGACGGTACGGAAGAGACAGCTGGATGGGCTTGATCCGCACCGTTGAAGAGGAAACGACACGATCTTAATTGCCGAGATTATAGGTACGGAAGGGACGTGCGTGACGTCACAGCTGCTTTTTCAGAAAATAACAGTCACGCCGGTTTAAACGTCGTTTCCTTATCCCTAGGCATTTAATGCTACAGTAACCGAGGAGTCTCCTCGGATTTGGCAACTGCCCATGGGGCCTGGTGGGCCCAAGGCAATCATGAGTAGGAGACTCTGTTATACAACAATTATACGCAAGGCAAAGGCCTCCGACGGTGGTATCGGAAGGTATGAAAACAAAGGCCTCCAACGGTGGTATTGGAAGGTATAAAAACAAAAACCTCCGACAATGAGGTCAGAAGAGCTGAATTAAAAGACATGACGAACTAAGAGTCCCCATGTCTTGGGGGCAAATGATGGGTTCCGATGTAATCGTTAGCCCCGTTAACAGCCAATGGACGGCGAGTAGGTCCAGTGGGCCTCGGGAAAAGCCTAGAAGGCCCAGAGGCCCAGCACGAAGGGTCCCGACTTTAGCGGTCCCGATGTATGAGCTGAATGCTCCCGATGATAAGCCTCTGAGTAGGCCCCGATATGCCTTAGTAAAGGCCCCGATAGTGAAGCCCCGCAGAGGCTGGACCTGTCCCGTAGAGACTGAAGGTCCTGGGTGGTGATCTAGAATGAGACAACTCTGGAGTCTCCGACGGGAGTCGGGACTTGTGATCAGAGGATAAAGACCGAGAAATCCGCTTACTAGATAGAGTAGTGGAAGACGGTTATTCCCCGAGATACGCAGGGCGTGCCCGAGATACGCGGAGCGTGGGGCAAGATATACGGAATCCCGACCGAGATATGCGGAATCGTGGCGAGATACACGGAATCATGGGTAAAACTGCCAGGCGCAGTAACAGGTACTGAGTAACTTCCCCTCCTATATAAAGGAGGAAGTTACCTCAGAAAACCCTAATCATCTAATACGAACTTAGACTTTCTGCTTACCACCCATTGATCACATACTCATTTAAGCATCGGAGAGGGATTCTGGGTCACCACCCAGATCATCCCCTTTTGCAGGATTACGCGGAGCCCAGGAGTCCAAAGCTTTCCGTCAAGGACGTAACGGAACTTCGCCCGTGATCCAACAAATGTGTGAAGCAAATAGAAACTCTTTATAAATATTGGTCATCTGATAAGGAGTGGAAGCTAGCAGATGAAACATGTAAAGTAGTCTTATTTCTATGATGTCACTAAACTTTTTTCTGGTTCAAGATACTCAACAATTCATATGATTTTCAATGATACGTGTGAGATTAAGACGTGATTGGGTAAATGGATTGAAGATCCAAATAGTGTGATTAATAACATGTCAAAGAAGATGTTGGATAAGTTCAATTTTTATTGGTCTATCATTCATGGTATTATGGATGTTGGTGTATTCCTTGATCCTAGATATAAGTTGACAACTTTGGATCACTTCTACAATGCGTTGATGCCTGATAATGCTTCTTATGATGAGTGTAATAGAATTTAGATATGTATCTTTGACATGATGTATCAGTACAAGCAAGAATTTGATGAACGGAAGAGCACTAAAGAATCTGATACCTCGACTTTGAATGATGAATCTACTGATAGTCGTCGTAGCAAGAAGCAAAAGTTGTTCATGCCCTTTGTTATGAAATCAAAAGTATCAGACAGACTAAACTTGCCCTGCAATAATAGCATCAGTTATGATTGAGTTTCAAAACTATGTCGATGTGATGTGTTCTTGATAAACCACTTGATACTGGGTTGGTGGAGAACGAGAGGAAATAGTTTCCCTATTTTGCGAGTTATGGCAATAGATGTTCTTGTTATTCCAGTTTTCACTATAAATCCAGACTCTTCTTTTCCTACTGGTGAGAATGTGTTGAGTAAGAATCATAGTAAGCTGAAGTCTGAATTTGTGGAAGTATTGATGTGTTTCAGAGTTGGTGTTGTAGTCAAATTCGAGGTAAAAAATTACTTTCTTCGGTTTAATAGATGAATCTTCGGGCAATGAGGATAAGATGGAATTGCCACCATATATTAAAGATGAGGAAGACGATGTTGAGTGTGATGTTCCTATGGTGAATAAATCATAAGTGGATGACAAAATGTTTTTATTTATTTATTTTTATTGTGATGCATTTAATGTGTTTGGTAATTTTGATTCGGATTTGGATTTGTGTTTTGTGATGGATTTGTTGTGTTTATACTTGGAGTTTGAATTGTGATTTGAATTTGGAATTTAATTTGGATATAGAGTTGAGATGTGAATAATGTGATAATAGTCTTGAAAATTGTGGGGCGGGCAGATACCCGCCGGTCGACCCGCGAGATACTTTGACCCATAAGTTCCGCCTCGCCGTATGAATGGGACGAGCATGGTTGACCATGATGCGCGTCGGGTCTGGCGATACCCGCTCCGCTCCACTCTATTGACACCTCTAATATTTTCACCAATGGCGTTACAGTTTCCGTTACCCTAAAACTGCAAACACTACACTAATGATTGCAAAAGTTACTAGCAGTATTATTATTATGTAATTAATTGTAATAACTACTTTTTACAGCACCATTGTTCTTAAATCTCAACAGCATCGCGTGAAGTTATTGCTTAACTATAATACTACCTTACTGCACATTGATGTTTATAGTAGTAGCGCCGACAACTATATTACATCCAACGAATCTGTTTATTTTCTTTCACATTTTATTCAAAACTCTCATAATTTGTAGTTCCAATCTACGTAATACTAGACATTATACCCAATTTGAACAAATTTCCATCCAAATAAGAATACGTTGTGCATTTTTGAAACTAGAAAGGTCCGGACTTATAAGTATATATTTTTTATGCGTATATATATATATATGTTAAAATGCTAGAAAGTAGTAGAATGCACAAATAAGTTTAGATTATGAAATAGCTAGTTTTTTTTTGTTTTTTTTTTTTATAATTTTTTTAAAATTTTTGTTAATCAACAAAAAAAAATATTAAATATTAGTGTCGCTTTCTAGTACATTATCTCCTCACGAAAATTTAGTTTGGCTTGACACATCTAATGTAATTTTTCCCCGAGGTTGGGCGAAAAGTATTTTCGAGCAAATCTAATGGTTGTTGGTTGATAGTAACGCTCTTGAGAGGTTGGGTGCGCGATGGTTCCCAATGGGCAGGCAAGTGATCGTCGTTCGGAGAAGTTGTCTATGAGAGCGCGTGAAAAAAATAGATTGGAGAGAGAATCGATGAAATGATAGAGGATGATGTTTGGTCTAGATTAATAGGGCAAATAGTAAGACAGGTGACTAAGGCAGGTAATGTTCGTCCGTTGTCTATTACTTAAGCATTTGAATCGCCTTGGGAAAGAAATCAAGAGTCGCTACTTTAAAATGATAATCAAACCATGTTAGAGCGGACAAACCACATGATGTAAGTCCATACAATTTCAAATAGTTGTTTCACTTCACTTTGATGAAGACTTTATTGATCAGTTAAGTCGTTTCATTATTTTCGACATAGTTGTTTGGTGGTATCTACTATGTACAATTACCGGATCGTAAAGCTCGATCATTAACAAAGTCAAGCAGCCCTGGCAAGAAGATCCAGGTGTTGGGGCAAATCTGATGGATCGATGAAGAATCCGGTCCTATTGGTTAATCTTGGAACCCTCACGGTCAAGTGTCCGTCCTTATAAACAGCTAATGTGGTTGCGATATTCACCATGCTCGGCAGCCTGATCTTCTTCATAAACCTCCGACCGGGCTGCGTTGAATCATTGGTCTCGGTTCTTATTATCAGATATCTTGAATCCTCCACTTCTACTCTTATATCCTCTTTCTTCACACCTAAGGTATTTAACATGGAAACAACCATTATATGTAACAACCACACTTCTGTTAATCATTTGCCCAAAGTTATTGTTCAATAATTTTCAAATATACAAAACTAACTAACTAGTTTGAGTACCTGAGAGATCAGCTGAATAGATATGGGAATCGGGAGTCAGCGTCCGGTGAACACGGTTCTCTGAAAGGACATTGTGCCGTAACTGCCATAGATAAGGAAATCGGAGAACTGGTAGCTCCATTGATTTCGATCAATACCAACCGGAGATCCTCCTCTGTATTATTCTGAGATGAAGATGAAATTTCTGCAGAACAATCAATATAGCTGCAGAAGAACAAATGCCATGGCTATTTATAGCAACCAAGTTGTCTTTACCAAACAAAAAAGTTGTCTTTTACAGCTGCTTACCCATATTGAGAAGAAAAAAAACAGATTATTAAAGAATCCAACCAAACAGAAACTCAATAACAATTACGTGTTCACTCCCAGAATGAACTCATTACTAAAATAAGGAAGATTATCTGAAACCCCATGGTTCCTGACGGGTGACCGAAACGGGTTTGGTGTGACAGGGTGGTGATATAGAGCCCCGACCCACGAATCACCTGGTTAAGATTGGAGCACGTAATCTCCGACAAATCGGTGAAGAAAGCAGGAACCCCAATTGATTTGATCAGATCAAGAGCTCCACCCCAGCTCGGGTATCGATCCAATCCGCAGTTGAGTCTGATAATGACATGTGGCGAAGGAAGGTAACTCGCTTCCTCTTGATAAACTCCTCTGATAAGATTCACCCTCACTCTGCTGCTAATCCCCGAGGTTGTCCCCGACAGATTCGATGGGACCTCGGGCCCCACCATCACGATTTGAACGTTTCCAAGCCCGTTGAGGAGGTGTCCGATTTCAGCAAAAGCAGGCATCCAATCCAACTCTCCTTCAGGCCCTAAGTAGTGGAGGATTACTACCTTACCATTTTGCAGTAGATTCTTGGAGGTGATGTTTAGATTGGTCAATATGTAGTAAACTGTCAAAGGGTGGCTGAGGATGTCTGCAACCGGGCTCAACAATGGACGAGCTCGGAGGTTGTAGTATTCGAGCCAGCCCGAAAGCAGAATTGGGCTGGAAACACTGGTTTGGTGGTTGAGGGAAGAATCTTTGGGAAACTCCATGTCATCAAGCCCGCCCCAAGAATCCCAGAGCCCGAACGGGCAGTGGGAGTAACAGCTGCACTTCCTTCTCCACATTCCCTTCTGATGAACCCCTAATGTCTCGAGCCATTTGCAGGGCAGATCTGCTGTGCAGGTGAAATGGAAGATTTTAATGGCGAGCTCTTCTTCCCTCTCCATCATCGCTCTGTAGAGACCGCACACTGTTTTGTGTGTTTCCTTCCAGTGCTGCTTCTGACAGATTGGAGTGCAGTAGAGAACAGCCCGACATCGTTCACAGCATAAGATTTGTTCCCTGTTACACTCTTTCTCACACATTTCACATTGTCTAAACAGCGATGAAGATGATGGAATAATGGTTGAACCAAAAGGTCATCTTTTGAAGGATCTGAGTACTTAGTGGGAGTCGAGCTAGCCGTGGAGCTAGTCTTCTCCTCGAATCCCTGACCTGGAGGGTGTGGTGACAGCAACAAGATCGTGTCCTTTAGCCATGTCTGGAGGCCATTGGACATCCACGGTCTCAATAAGCGGTTCGAAGAAGGTCAAAGTTGAAAATTTTGCACTAATTTGCTTCTCCAATTGAAGCAGGGGATGAACCAGAGAAACCGCCTTCATGAATGCATAAACAAATTAATAGCTTTAGAAGGTTGAATCATTTGTTGATTGATGATTAGGGATTACAATGCAATAGGTAAACTATATATACTAGGTGATAAGGATCACCAACTAGGACTAGCTATCCTATGTGCCCAACATGGTGCACCAAGGTGCATACACCATGTAACATGTACTACATGATATATGCACCATATAATAACCTTATACAATCATCTAATGATATGATAGAAGTAAATTCAAGTATAAATGACAAGATGCAATGTGAGCATATCAACTTATATACTCTATATTCTCCCATCCTTTTCTTCTTCTTCTCTTCTTTCTTGGAACACATCCTTGATTCCATATAGCTTTAGCAAAGCTAAGTGTTGACTCTTGACCAATGCCTTGGTAAGCAAGTCAGCAAGTTGTTCCTTTGAAGGAATGTAATGGACACCTATGAATCCTTGTTGAATATGATGTCTTGTGAAGTGGCAGTCTAGCTCAATGTGCTTGGTGCGCTCATGGAACATGGGATTCTTTGCAATCTTCACAGCTGCTTGGCTATCTGTGTGGATTGGGATAGGAAGATTTACTTGTATGCCAAGTTCCTTGAGGATTCTTCCCACCCAAAGTGCCTCTTGAATTGCAACTCTTAGGCATCTATACTCCGCCTCAGCACTTGATAGGGAAATTGTGTCTTGCTTCTTTACCTTCCAGGCTATCATAGCTTCTCCTAGCTTGACACAATAAGCACTCACTGATTTCCTACTAAAAGGACAAGCAGCCCAATCAGAATCACAAAACAAACTCAAATTGAGCTTGTTGTTGGAAGGATAGATCAATCATTGCCCTGGAGTGCCTTTAATGTATCTGATGACTCTTATGATTGCATCATGATGGGACTTCTTTGGCTTGTCAACAAATTGACTGAGTCTTTGCACTGAAAAGCTAATGTCTGGCCTTGTCATGGTAAGGTATAGCAACTTGCCAATGATCCTCCTATAAGAAGTGGCATCCTCCAAGAGTGCATCATCAATGTTTGAATTAGTTGCTTTGTCATACTCATGTGTGGTGAGTTTGACATTGAACTCCATAGGGGTTTCAGCAGGCCTTGCAGCCCCTAGGCCAGCATCTTCAATGAGCTCAATTGCATACTTCCTTTGGTTGATTACAAGACCTCTATCTGACCTTGCAACTTCAAGTCCCAAAAAGTACCTCAAGTCTCCTAAGTCCTTCAATTTGAAGTGTGTTTGGAGTGTGTTCTTCAATTGATTGATCATCTTGGTGTTGGAGCCAGTGATTAGAAGATCATCAACATAGGTGAGAAGAAAAACTTTGTCATCACCTTGTATCTTGGTGAACAAGGAATGATCTGAGGCACATTGTTTGTAACCATTCTTCAATAAGGTTTGAGTGAGCTTGTTGTTCCATTGTCTTGAAGCTTGTTTGAGACCATATAAGGACTTGTTGAGCTTGCATACAAGTTTGGGATATCCCTCAAGAGACTTGGAATGATTAAAACCTTGGGGAATGTCCATATACACTTCTTCATTTAGATCACCTTGAAGAAATGCATTGTTTACATCCATGTGGTACAATCCCCATGATTTGGAAGCTGCCAAAGCTAATATGATCCTCACTGTGTCCATTTTGACTACAGGGGAGAATGTCTCATTGAAATCAGTCCCTTCAATTTGAGTGAATCCCTTGGCAACCAATCTTGCTTTGTATCTTTCAATGGAACCATCAGAATTGTATTTGACCTTAAATACCCATTTGCAACCAATTGAAGATTTGCCTTGTGGGAGTTCTATTAGCTCCCAAGTGTTGTTGTTTTGAAGTGCTTGCATTTCCTCCTTCATGGCCAAGATCCATTTTGGGTCTTTGATTGCTTGTTTATAGGTGGTTGGCTCTTTGATCTTGTCAAGAGCAGCCAAGAAGCATTTGTATTGTGGACCCAAGTTGTCATAGGAGACATACTTCTCCATTCCAAAGATAGCATTTGAACTTGATCTTTGTTTGAGTTCAGCAAGTCTTGCACTTCTCCTAGGAGGTGGTGGGTGTAGTTGTGCAATTCTAAGACTCCTTCTCAGATTGGAAGGTTGGGGTGCTTCTTCTTCAATTGGTTGTTGAGGTGGTTGATCCTCAATTGGAGGTGCTTGATCATCCATTTGAGGTGTGACAACCTCAATGGGAGGAGAATTGGTTGATATATCCATGTCAAAATGGAAAGGATTCTCAGGTGGGAAATCCTCAAGTGGTTGCTTGACTCCCAAGCAAGATGGAATAAGAGCCTTTAGAGCATCCTTAGACATGCTAAAGGGGAAAATATCCTCATGGAAATGAACATCCCTTGATACATGAAACACTGAGTTTGAAATGTTCATCACAAGGTATCCTTTTTGAGATGTTGAATATCCCATTAGGATGCATGGTTCAGCCCTTGGACTAAACTTGTCATGGTTGTTCAATTTGGTTGAAAAACATAGACAACCTATAGTTCTCAAGTGATGAAGGGAAGGAGTTTTGCCATATAACACTTCAATAGGTGACTTGAACTTCAAGATAGAGGTGGGAAGCCTATTGAGTAAGTAACAAGCATTGAGTATGCAATACCCCCAATGCCTCAAAGACATGGATGCTTGAAATCTTATAGCTCTAGCAATGTTGAGGATGTCCCTATGTTTGCGTTCCACCCTTCCATTTTGTTGTGGTGTATGCACACAACTTGTTTGATGAAGAATGCCAAATTGAAGAAGCAAACCTTTGCAAATAGAATTGATGAACTCAGTCCCATTATCACTCCTCAAAGTTTTGACCATTGTTCCAAATTGATTCTTCACCATGATTAGGAAATTCTTGATGTGCAAGAAAGCATCACTTTTGTGCCTCATCAAGTAAACCCAAGTTGCCCTTGAGTGATCATCAACAATGGTCAAGAAGTATTGATTGTTCTTGAAGGTTGGCACTTTGTAAGGACCCCATAAATCCATGTGAACCAAATCAAAGGGCTTTGAAGCAATAGAATCACTGGTTGGAAAAGAAAATATAGATTGTTTTGCAAGAGGACAAATAGTGCATTGTTTGATACAACCATATGTCTTATTCAAGCCTAAAACATCCAAATGATTCAAATATTGTTCAGAGACATGGCCCAAACGCCTATGACATCTCAATACTTCATCCTTATTCTCCAAGCAAGCAGCTGCTAACTTCTTTGGGCTTGAAGGCACCACATCCTTCAAAGTGTATAGTCCTCTATTCCATTCCCCAATCACCATGGACTTGCCACTCTGGCCCTGAAGTAACACATGATCACAAGTAAAGATCACTTTGCAATTTAACTGGCTAGGTAACCTAGATACAGAGATCAGATTGAACTTGAAGTCAGGGACCAAGAGTATGTTGGTCAAGGTAAATCCACTTGAGAAAGAACAAGAACCAACATGAGTCACTTTGCATTTGTGACCATTTGGCAAGTGCACATATTGGTGATCTGAATCACTTTTCTTCAAATCATGTAGCCACTCAACTTGATGAGTGATGTGGTTAGTAGCACCTGAGTCAACTATCCAAACCATAGAATCACTAGATATACCTGCCATGTTGACATGAGCTTGATCCATATCCTCAAAGCTTAGGGGTGTATGATCAAAGTGATCATTATGGGCAGCAACATGTTGGATTCTTTTGTCAGCTGTGCCATGAAATATCCTTTTGTCCTTGGCTACCACATGCTCAATTGTGCTTGAGTTGCCACCTTCTTCAACAATGTTGGCTGAATTCCAATTCCTCTTAGGAGCATTTGGATTGGTTTGATGAATTGGGTGATCATATGGGTAGCCATGTTTGATTTAGCAATTGTCTTCAATGTGACCTCTCTTGCCACAATAGTTGCAAGTATTGAGTGGTCTCTGACTTGAAGGATTGAAGTTGCCTCTTCCAAAGCCATTTCCTCTTCCAATGCCATTGCCATTGCCTCTAGCAAAGCCTCTACCCGTTGCATATCCTCTTCCATTGCCTCTACCACCACCATAGGATGGATGCTTTCCAGTGAACAAGGCAGTTGCCTCACCCACATCACCAATGGAACCAGAGATGGTCCTTTGGCTTTCTTCTTGTACCAATACAGAGAAGGCAATGCTAAGGGAAGGAAGTGGTTGTCTCATAAGTAAGGTGCTCCTAATGTGTCCATAGGAGTCATTCAGTCCCAGAAGAAATGCCATCAACTTTTGCTTCTCCTTGTGTTCATTGACAATGGCAATGTCTCCAGCACATTGAAGATCCAAATCATCAATGGAAGCAAGGGCATCCCAGAGTTGCTTCATTTTGGCAAAGTACTCAGTGATAGAGAGCACACCTTGAGATGTTTGATAAATCTCCCTTGTTAATTGAAAGATTTGTGTGCCATCCACTTTATCAAACATCTCCTTCAAGTCATTCCAAATAGAAGAAGCAGTTGTGTTGTAGACCAAACCATTCACCAAATCATTGGCCACAGTGTTCCTCAACCATGCCTTGACAATTGCATTTGCCCTATCCCATTTCACTCTATCATTGACATCAACATCCAATCTTGTGAATGTGCCATCTATAAAGCCAAGCTTGTTCTTCACCAACAAGCCTTCCCTGATTGATGTGCTCCAAACATGATAGTTGGAGGTTCCTTGTAGTTGGAAAGGGATGAGCATATGACCAGTGGTGTCTGAGGGGTGTATGTAAAGGGGGTCATCAACATTGGTTTCTTGAGCCATTTTGTAACTCAGATAACACAAGTAGGTATGGAATGTGAATAATAGGAATCCACATCCAAGAAATCAGCTGCCACAATCCAATCAAAATCGTATACACAAGTTGCACTACAAACAAAAGTAGTACACCAAGGTTGTTGATAGTAGGACAAAATCCAGCTCACCCTATGAGATTGCTTGTACAATTCCGCAACAAGATTTGTGACTTTCAAAGCTTGAAATTCAACAGAAATAGATTAGAAACCATTCTCCATTGATGAAAGCTCAGAATTCTTGAAGATATGAACACAAAGCACAAGGTAGGCACAAATGCTCCTCAGCCGAGCAATGTGTAGATAAGGGAAATCAAGCAATGAAATTCCAGGTATCAAGCAAGGGGCGCAGCTGAAACATGTTCAAAATCCATATCCAAATGTAGAGAAACAAAGCAAACTCCAGGAAATAGCAATATCAAACACGCAATCAGCTCAACAAGGCTGAATTCTTCAAGAACAAGCAAACTAGTACTAAGTCATCTTGGCTATGCTTAGTCTAGGTGCAGATCTACTTTATGCGTGTTGAGTTCTTGAAATTCCACTTACTATATGTCCATTCTTAAGTAAGAAATGGATTGTTGAAGTAGAAAAGATGATCCACGAAGCTGAAGTTGCAAATCCACACTTGAACAAGGTGAATGTTAAAGCAAAACTTTGAAGAAACTTGGTCTTCTTTAGCTTTGTGGTTGTGCCGCCATTTGAGGTGGCTCTGATACCATAATAGCTTTATAAGGTTGAATCATTTGTTGATTGATGATTAGGGATTACAATGCAATAGGTAAACTATATATACTAGGTGATAAGGATCACCAACTAGGACTAGCTATCCTATGTGCCCAACATGGTGCACCAAGGTGCATACACCATGTAACATGTACTACATGATATATGCACCATATAATAACCTTATACAATCATCTAATGATATGATAGAAGTAAATGCAAGTATAAATGACAAGATGCAATGTGAGCATATCAACTTATATACTCTATACAAATCTCAGCTCTTTCAGAATTAGGATTCCTGAACCGGAGATTTCCTGATGAAGCGCACTTTACGACATCAATGACAGGGAAATGATCCGTTCCCGACTCCTCCAAAGACAGGGTTTTGATCACTCGCTTGTTTGAGGAGAACATTAAGAATTCAGGCTCATAAGTCACTCTCATGATCTCTACATTAGAGATGTGGATTGTTTCTCTTGACCCTGTCACATTCTTCGCATCACCTTCTGACCTGAACATTTGAAACCCTATATCCCCACCATCCCCTCCAATGAACTGTACACATGGGAAAGGCTGCTTATTGCTCGACCAATATGAGTCCTTACCCACCCGAATCTTGAACAAATGGCCTGGAAGGAACCTCTTCCAAGGATCTGTTCTGTACAGTGATGCAGCAGCCCTAAAGAGTGATCATATGAAATTATCATTTATGTCGTCCACCTTCATTAGGCATGCCCCAGGTCCAGGTCCTAGTCCAGGACCTGAACCAAATTGCTCCTGGAATCTATCAAGAAGGTTCTTCAAATGCAAGTCCATGTCCACTTCAGATTAAGATCTAACAAACCTTATGCCTCCGCAAAACCACTCAAATCTATAGCGCGGCAGCCTCTTTCAAAGGTGCAAATGCATCAACAATCACAACTCAGTAACCGAGTCAAATCAATCCTACAGATCTTACACATTTCACCCAAAATTACCACATCTTAATCGCGGATCATTGGAGAAGCTAAATCGTGTAATGGTTCTGAATTTGGAAAAAGGGAGAGAGAGCATTGCGGATCATACCAGGTTGGTGCTTTCGTATGATAGACGGATGAGGATGGAGCGGAAATAGATGTAGGATCAGAGCTGAAGACGGTAGCGATCTGAAGCTTGGACTGAGCAGATTCGAGAGAAGAAGACAGAGAGGACTGAGATGAGAATATAGGAAAAATCACTAAATTACCCACGTTTAATCACCACCAGCATCTCCGAAATGCGCCACATTTAATACATGCCGCATTTCCAGATGCACCACAATTAATAAGCATTAATTACCCGTTTTTCAAATTAATCCACATTTAATACATGGCGCATTTTCCAGATGCACCACAATTAATAAGCATTAATTACCCGTTTTTCAAATTAATTCACTTTCACTAAAATAGTGGTACAAACTAGAATTGAACCCAAGTCACCTAAGTGATAAACATGAATACTGACCACTACACTACAATGTCTTTTGTTAAGAAATTATTAAACTTTTTATATTTAATGTTAGTTTAACGACCAAAATATCGTCACTGAGAATTTAACACTAGTCACCCGCATGATAGGTAAAAATTCTTACCACTACACTACAATGACTTCTGTTGATAATTAATTAAAATTAATATATTTATTTGTCTATGTAATTTTATTTATTGTTTTGTGATAATACATTGTTTAGTTACATACAATTGCACCATGTGACCGAATGATTAATTTTTTGAAGTGATTAATGGTTACATACATTTCAGAATATAGAGAATCGTTCAAACTTATTTTATTTAATAATTTATATTTAATCAAATGTGATTGAATTTTACAAAATAACTAAACATAGGCAGGGGTTGAATTTTACTAAAATCGTTATTTAACTAAAATTCAATCACATTTGATTAAATATAAATTATTAAATAAAATAAGTTTAAACGATTCTGTCATATTCTGAAATGTATGTAACCATTAACCACTTCAAAAAAGTAATCATTCGGTCACATGGTGCAAACGTAGGTAACTAAACAATGTATTAACACAAAAAAAAAATTACATAGACAAATAAATATACAAAGTTTAATTAATTATCAACAAAAGTCATTGTAGTGTAGTGGTAAGAATTTTTGCCTATCATGCGGGTGACTAGTGTTAAATTCTCAGTGACGATATTTTGGTCGTTAAACTAACATTAAATATAAAAAGTTTAATAAGTTCTTAACAAAAGATATTGTAGTGTAGTGGTTGGTATTCATGTGTATCACCTAGGTGACCTTGGTTCTATTCTAGTTTGTAGCACTATTTTAGTAAATTAATTTGAAAATCGGGTAATTAATGCTTATTAATTGTGGCGCATCTGGGAAATGCGTCATGTATTATATGTGGCGCATTTGCAGATGTGCCATGTTTCTGGCGCATTTCGGAGATGCGCTAGTGGTGATTATGGTTTCGGGAACTCGTTTTCCCTATGGATAGTTTAGTGATTTTTCCGAGAATATAGAGCATGGGAAGCGTGAGTGTGACGTAGGGGTGGCAAACAGGTCGTGTCGTGTCGATTCGTGTCGTGTCATTAGTGACACACGTGTCAACAGATCTCTCTTGTCTAAACAGATCACTTTAAATATGACACAGACAGTTCTCGTGTCACACAGGAGTTGGCAGATATCGTGTCACACGAGACACGAAATTTTGTTTTTACACAAAAAAATATTACACTTTTTTAGCCCACAAATGTTACAAAATCATCATAAATCAAGCACCATCTTATTTTGAGAAATAATTGAATCTTCTCATTATACAAATAATAAGTTCATAAAGAAAAATTACTTAAATATAAAAAATCGAACATTACAAACAAAATAAGCCGATATCTAAATTTCAAGTTATCTTGAAGCTAGCACATGAAATCATATTATAAATTTGTTTTGCCAATAGAAGTTTTTATTATTACAAACAATCATATTATAAGTTGTTTTTAAATAGATTAATGTACTAAATAGTTGCAATATTTTTAAAATTATTATTGATCATTATATATTTTTTTTGGCAAAATTATTGGGCTTTATATAAATATTAAGTTTCAAATAAGTCGTGTCGATGCGTGTCTATCGTGTACCTACAGATCAGATCTACACGGACTTGCTTAAAAACGTGTCTAGTCGTGTCACAGATCTATAAGACACGGTCAGATTTTCGTGTAGATCAGGACACGAAAAAAAGCAGGTCCGTGTCAGATCGTGTCGTCGTGTCGTGTCAGCAATTGCCACCCTTAGTGTGACGAGACTGACTGCCTCCGGTTTGTCCGGTCAAACCCGGTCAGACCGGTGATTCACTTATTGGCTACTGGAGATGATTTGGGCTGAGTTGAATTTCTAAGGCCCAAATCCTTCATAGCTAGAGAGGGCCTCCCTAAGCCAAGCCTAGAGATTTAGGCTCAATCTCTGAGTCATGCCTGTTTGATAAACGGCCAGTTGGATCAGGTTTACTTAGATGACGATCTTTTGATCCAACTGGACCGTATGAAGATTCAATTTGCGGTCGGACCGATTCGGTTCTGATAACAATACTCTAGACTCCAGTTACTGTTAGCATATGGTGACGTGGCGCCGTAATTGGTAACCCGTTAATATATGTGGTTACCTAAGATAATTAGGTAAATGTCACATTAGGGGTAATTGGGCCAGACTCAATTCCCATGTGACACGGGAGGCCCAAAATTGGGCCTCCCACCAACTTCATAGGTCGGCCGAAACCTTCTCCTCCGCCCACTATATAAGGAGGTCTTGGGTCACTCCCAAAACACACCTTGATCACAACTCCTCCTAAGTTGTGATTTGAGAGAAATCTCTTTCTCTTTATAGTGAGTTCGGTCGGCCCCATAAACACCACTATTGATGTGCCAAATTGTTTCCGAGCATTCAGTCCGAGGTTCTGTCCCCGTTAAAGAATCGATCAGAAGATTTGCTGTGGAGTTTATACTGCGTAGGACTTCTTCTCACGAAGAACTCCATCCACAACGTTCTTGGGCAGGAAAGCTATTGAGGTATGTGTATATTGTTCCGCTGCGTAATTAGATTACTTACAAGTACACGTTTAGCATTCTGTAATATTACGTCCCTGTAATCCAACAGTGGTATCAGAGCTTGTGTTAGGAGTTCTAGAAATTTTGATAAACTGATGTTCTTGAAAATTTTATAAAAACCGAAATTTTTATGATGAACATCATGAGTAATATGAAATTTTTAAACAAATTTCATATGCTTGATCTTTAAAAACTTAAAATTTTCGGAATTTACATGTTTTTATAGATCAAAACCGAAAATCCATGTTTAAATTTGAGTTTGATGTTCATGATCTTCAAGAACACAATAAGTTTTATCAAGAACAATATTTGGACTCATGATCATAGTAGTGTTTGATCTATTTGGTAAAAAATTTAATTTCTTGGGGTGTAAGTAAAATTCGGCCGGCCTAACATAATGGATATATTTGATTACTATATTTTAATTTTATTAAAATGAGACAATATATCTATAAATTGGAAAGATAAGGAAATATTCACATTATATATTAAAATATATAAACTATCAATATATTTAGCTAAAAGATATGGATAAAGATATATTGATAGGATTTAGTTACTTAAAAAGGATTAAGAAAAATATTGTCAACATATATTTTAATCCCTAAAGATATATTTGACAATAATAATATATATATATATATATATATATATATATATATATATATATATATATATATGTTTATTTTGTTAATTGATTTACATCATCTAGATAAAATCTTGACAATATTTATATATATGTTACTTAATTATTGTGCCGAAATATATATATATATATATATATATATATATATATATATATATATATATATATATATATATATATATATATATAGGGGTGGCAATTGCTGACACGACACGACGACACGATCTGACACGGACCTGCTTTTTTTCGTGTCCTGATCTACACGAAAATCTGACCGTGTCTGATAGATTTGTGACACGACTAGACACGTTTTTAGGCAAGTCCGTGTAGATCTGATCTGTAGGTCCACACGATAGACACGCATCGACACGACTTATTTGAAACTTAATATTTATATAAAGCCCAATAATTTTGCCAAAAAAAATATATAATGATCAATAATAATTTTAAAAATATTGCAACTATTTAGTACATTAATCTATTTTAAAAAAACTTATAATAGGATTGTCTGTAATAATAAAAACTTCTATTGGCAAAAAAAACTTATAATATGATTTCATGTGCTAGCTTCAAGATAACTTGAAATTTAGATATCGGCTTATTTTGTTTGTAATGTTCGATTTTTTATATTTAAGTAATTTTTCTTTATGAACTTATTATTTGTATAATGAGAAGATTCAATTATTTCTCAAAATATGATGGTGCTTGATTTAGGATGATTTTGTAACATTTGTAAAAGTTTTTGGGCTAAAAAGTGTAATATTTTTTGGTGTAAAAACAAAATTCCGTGTCTCGTGTCTGTGTTCCGTGTGACACGATATCTGCCAACTCCCGTGTGACACGAGAACTGTCTGTGTCATATTTAAAGTGATCTGTTTAGACACGAGAGATCTGTTGACACGTATGTCACTAGTGACACGACACGAATCGACACGACACGACCTGTTTGCCACCCCTATATATATATATATATATATATATATGCATTATTGGAAATTATTTTAAACAATTAATATTTCTTGGTGACTAAGTTAAGTTTTTAGTGGATTTTAAAACCCTACTTAGCCCACAAGATATATTTCGGCTGAACCCTATGGGTTTATTGGGCCGGTCCAATTTGCAAATCCGGAACGGGTTAAACCAATCCGGGTTTTTCTTAATCGGGTCGACCTAGTCGGATCGGGTCAGACCAAAGTAACTAAGTGAATCTAAACCGAACCGGTTTCGAGTGATGAATCGAACCACAATCTTATTTTATTGAACCGTTTTAGACCAAACCTGATTTTTAAAATCGGACCGACTCAGACCGGATTTTAAATTGGACCGAACAAAATTTTAAAATTTTTCAGAAATTTTAAATGTTCAATAAAATAGGATGTCAATTTTTAAATCCAAAATATTTTCGAACTTTAAAAGGTTAACATAAACAGTGCTCTTAGGGTTTACGTTTTAACACGTTTTCGGATAAAACCCTAATACCTGGTTACGATTATTGGGGATGGATCTCGGATATGCATGTTTTTGGGACTGGATTAAATTAGTGGGCTGAGTTGCAATTGTTTACTTTCTGCAATATATATATATATATATATATATATATATATATATATATATATATATATATTAGAACAATCGTCTTGACTTAGTCAAGCTAGCTGGATAATATATTGCGAGCATTGAGATCTTGGATTTAAATATATGGTTTGCGCAATAGGATAGACATGCTATGCTGATTGAAAGTGCCTAAAATCCATGTCTAGATATTTCGCATAATAAGATTGTAAGCATGAATTGCAAATCAGCCCCTAATATTTTCAAAACATTTTTAAAACTGAAAATACCAGTCGCCAATTATGCATGACGTATGCGGAAGTTGCATGTTTTGACACGTATGCTAGAATGATCATGAATGAAAGCATGTGGTGATTTACTTTAAGTAGAATTATGTATGCTAAGGAACATTAGACGCATGACGCGTAGGCATGTTGTTTTGGTTTGCTCGATGTTTATGGCGTGATTGAGCATTATGCATGCGTAAATTATCGAATAATTTTACAAAATAAAAAATGGCCATGGGAAAGCCAAGATCGGGTATGCTTATTTGAAAATTTCCGTTCCGGTAATTTGCAATATAATAACCGTATCCAAAAGACTGATCTATTGGATTGAATACGACAGTAGTGTGAACTCTTTCACAACACCTCCTTCCCTCGGTTTACTGGCGGTCGGTTTGGTTTAGTGACTGAAGGATCACTATTCTTCGTATTCCATCTTAATAGATAATCCGATGTTTGCAATTCTGTCAAAATGTTATTGTCTCCCTAACTTAGCATGATTGTCATTGTAATAGTTCTAATGGCTCGATCAGATCGTTTTAAGAAAATATGCAAACTGGATGATATTAATTATGATGTTTGGAAAATTAGTGTTGAATGTGACCTGATACCCGCGGGAGTCTAGGATCGTATTGATCCAAAAGGTCAACGTATACATACAAACGAGGCAGGGACACCTTACAGATACAATAATAAAGACAAGTTATGGAGGGATCAGAGAGCTCGAAAAATAATTTGCTCGCATCTGACAGCTGAAACGGAGGAAATGACTATTCAAAAAAGTGCATTGCATCTTTGGTGCACCTTACACCTTCGATACGGGAAGGGAAAGGCAGCTGAAGCAAGAGAATTAATGGCCGCATACCATGAAATTCTGTGCAAGGAGAATGGGATAAAAACCGTTCTCGACGCCGATGAATGGGCATGAATTCAGAAAGTAATGGAGATGTTCATCTTTCATGGTTTGCTGATGATAACAGACTTACATGTCTGATCACAACGATTAAAACGGTAATTGACTTATATAATGCCGACCATAAAGATGAAAAGATCTTCAAACTTCCCCGAATTGTCCAATGCCAGGTTTGCTGGACTTCGGAATTTCTTGGATAAACCCAAAAATAAAAATCTAAACGATAATCCGGTGCAACAACCAATGTTGATTTATGTACTATAAAAGGTACGACTCGTTTACCACAATACATAAAACGGTGAAACGTTTTATCTGATGCATAAACATCTGATATAATTCAGTTTTGAATTTATTTTCAGGTGGGTTGCTCAAACGTGGTTAAAGACTACCTGCCTTATATGACTTTCTTTGTCGTGGCTGCAGTCATTGATCCGGAAACTTCGTCATTATTTTTGTTAAGAATCCCTATTTACCCGTTTATATGTTTAAATTTAGTTAATGATGATTCAGAATTATTGAATACAGTAGTAACCATTCAGTTCATGTATTGGCCTACTTATCAAAATTATTCGACCCGGTTAAACGGGATCGATCCGGAATGAATAACTAAAACAGAAAATCAATCGGTAAAACGATTGGATTAAATCAAAACACTTACCTCTTAATTGTGAATAACGAACCATCATTTTAATACATCAATTGATTGCATAAAATCGTAAAACGAACCAACCGTAAAATTCATCCTTATTTATTAGTACTCCATTTAAAATTGATTATTTAATAATAATTAAGAATGTTCAAAACCAATCAAATTAAATTTGAAAATAAAACGATTTAAACCACGGGATAAAACTGGTTTTATGCGCCATACGCGCGTGTACCTCGAAAGACGGAACACATCGTTTTAAAGTACAAATTTAATAATGAAGTGTTTTAAAGTATGAATGCTAATTTTTCGTTTATGATTCCTTGGAAATAACTCATTGATGACTACTATAGTCAAGAAGAAGTATGCTTTAATGCTACTACGATCGAGTAGTACATCAACTATAACATTAAGCAAAAGCTCAAATGCATAGTCCATGAGGTGGATAAGTCTCTGGATGAGTTAATAAACGAAAAGAAGTAGTCAGTAAAATGACACTCCCACTATAAGCCTTTAACGAAAAGTTTGGCTAAGCAATCATATTATTAAATACTTCGAGAAACATAGTTTAAAATTACATTATGTTAGAACTCAATATTAATTGTTCCTACGGAATGAAATTAAGTTGATTCATATTAATGTAAAACTATGTTCCAATAAAATCGGTTGGAGCGTTACCTTAAAAGCTAAGAAATGATACATGTGAAACTTTATCATAAAACAACATTAATTTGCGCATTAAACAAGTATTTATTAAGAGTACGGTCTACTCTTAAAAGATACAAGTTTAAAATTAGCTTGGATTAATAGTAACGTGGTCGAACATGACACATTATAGAAATTTGAGGATGGATTTCCAATACTTTGTGGAACGAAACGAAATAAAGTATCGATCGAATTAAAATGGGTAACGGAGATTCTAAGGTCCCACTTACTTCGAGTGGGAGAATGATATAGCATTAGTAAATGCATTAGTGAATGACATGGTAAATGATGACGGAAACGTCCTCATAATAAATCCAGTGGGAGGGCTCACTCCCCCTCACATAGTCATCACTAAATGTTAATGCGAATCAAGTCGGACCTGATAATCATAATGCTGAACCATTGGATGAAAATCCAATAGTCGTCGCAATTGTCCATTAGTCCTAGTGGGAGGAAATGACTAACTTATTCCAGATCCTAGTGATTGAGGAATAAATCTCGGAGGTAAAATCCCGAGACCAAGAGGTCATTCTAAGAAAGTTGTAGACCAAAGTTCTAGCACCGCCATTATTCCCAGTGGGAGTAATGCTCCAAGAAGAAGCATCATTCCGAATGGGAGTAACGATCAGACTTAAGATGAGATTAACGAGCCTAGACTTAGTCTAAGGCAACGAACTTCTTTTAAGAAGTAAGTGAGACATTCGTTCACGAACCAGTGACGGTTCGGCAAGTATTGGAAGAACCTCAAACGTCGGAATGGAGGAAAACAATGGAGAATGAAAATGCCTAAATTAGAACGTATTTGGTTTTGGTCTTCAGTTGATTTATCTGCTAACCACAGAGCTAGAAAGTGAAATTTTATAATTCACTACTGATGGAAAATTTGAGTGGTGCAAAACTCGAACGATTGCGAAAGGATATACCCAAATTCACGAAGTGGACTTTGATGAAGCATACTCACAAACTGTGTGTTACACCACAGTTAGGGCCATCCTTGCCCTTATTGCAAGCCTCGATCACGAGCCTGCACCAAATGGATGTTAAAAATCGCATTTCTCCATGGAAACCTGGAGGAAGAGATCTATATAGAGTAGCCGGAGGGTTTTATTACTCCTGGCAAAGAACGTAAAGTCTGCAAACTCCAAAGATCTATTTACGGTCTTAAACAATCGTCTCAGCAATGGTATCGCAGATTCAACGAGGAAATCGTCGGAAACGGATTTGTAAGCCTTCACGAGGATCCCTGCATTTACACCAAGACCTCCAGGTCTAAGTATGTCATCATAACCTTATACGTGGATGACATACTCATTGCTGCAAACGATGTGAGTTTCATGAACGAATCAAAGTCCTAGTTATCATCAGCATTTGAGATGAAAGAGATGGGAGATGCCACATACATCTTAGGCATTAAAATTGCCCGAGATCGTGCCGCCCGGAGATTATGTCTGTCTCAAGAATCATATATCAACAAACTGTTGAAAAGATTCAGAATGCTTGATGTCAAACCCGTGGATACGCCGGTTGTGTTCGGGTGCGCGCCGTCGAAGCGTGATGGCCCGAAGAACCAGCAGGAGCGTGAACAGATGCAGAGCATCTAAGCATGGTAGGAAGTCTAATATACGCCATGCTATGCACTCGTCCAGTCATCTTTACATTGCGGGCCTAGTAGCAAGATTCCAATCAGACCCTAGCTATCAACTTTTAAAGACCATAAAACGAGTCATACAGGTACTGCCGACTACGTACTGTGCTATGAGGGCAGGTAGAAATAATTGACCGATTTTCAGTGACGCCGACCATGGTAGCGATCAGGATGATCGTAAGTCCACCACAGGGGGTGTATTCCTCCTTGCTAAAAGTCGTTATTTCATAGACGAGCAAGAAGCAATCATGTGTCGCGCTGTCTACGAAAGAATCAGAATTCGTTGCTCTCTCCAAAACGCACAGGAGCGGTCTGGCTGAAAAGGCTTCTTACCGCATTGTTGGGCACTGACAAATTGAGGAAGCCTGTAAAGGTATTCTCTGACAGTCAAGCTGTCATAGCGGCAGTTAAGAATCCAAAGTACCATAATAGGACTAAGCACATTGATATAAAATATAATTATGCTAAATCAGTTGTGGAAGAAAATATAATTTCTTTAGAATACTTTTCCATAGACAATATGGTCGTAGACCCATTAATTAAGCCATTACGTAGAGAAATTTTCAAAAAAGCACGTAAAACTGCTTGGTTTACGTAGGGCTTAATAAGTGGCTTGTATGAGTGATGGCATTGACATTTGAAATAATATTTCGATTAAATAAAAGAATTGCAAATTGGGTATATGATCTATCGACATCATAATGACAAATAACATCGGATTTTACGGTCTATAAACTAAGTCGTAGGAAGAGGTAAAACTCTTCCACCAAAATTATGTCGGATGTGAACCTTGCCTTGTCACACATGCACGGTCATCTTGTAGTAGATCGGAACCTCTACCACAATAAGATTGGCTAAGAACCAGGGGGATAAACCTGGTTAAACGAAACGATAACTTAGTCACGCTTATAGCATGACTTAATCTTCGTTTTGTAAAATCACCGTGTTGGACTATGTACATCATTAAAATCACATTCAGGGCAAGATGAAAGACTCTTCGATAGCATGATTGACATATCCCACCCCTGGCTTGTCCAGGTGTGCTATCGACGCGTGCTTCATACTATGCGTGCCATGTTCGACCACGAGGTCATGCTCGGTTGTGCTAGCTAGAATCCTTGTGATTCAAAGGGCGCATACTTCTTCACCTTGAGCATGTGATTGATCCCGGATGTCTTATGAAGAGGCACCCAAAGTATCCTCTCGGACTCAGAACTTATACCTAAGGTCTAGCTCAATGTTCGCTTCCCGACGTACGAGCGTAAAGCCAAAGAAAACGGCCAAGTGACCACGTCTTAGAAACCGGTTGAGTTAGACTAAGGGTATAAACTATGGGGATGGTCATGTTCATCTATAATTCACCGACTCTTGTGTTCACAAGGTGGCCACCAACCGGATATTAGTTGAAGGTTGTGAACACTTGTACGGATGCCCTGGAGAAGTATTCCTATGTGGAAAACTGGACAATTGGAGAAACATCAGTTGACCAATGATACAGTGCAGTACATATTTTTATTTTTGACAGGATTGATTTACGAAAGGGAATCAACGTTCTGCGGGCGCTAAAACACTCCTAACAGATGAGTAGCACGATGCCCGTTGTATCCGCCGGTCGCACGGCAAACCTCGTATGAACTATTCGGAGACAGAGACAATAACTGGAGACTGAAAAGTTGATGCTTTTGGATGACAATACATTAACATGCACCCTCCCATTCCGGCGAGTAGGAGCTGCTAGCATATGGTGACGTGGCGCCGTAATTGGTAGCCCGTTAATATATGTGGTCACCTAAGATAATTAGGTAAATGTCACATTAGGGGTAATTGGGCCAGACCCAATTCCCATGTGACATGGGAGGCCCAAAATTGGGCCTCCCGCCCACATTATAGGTCGGCCGAATCCCTAATAGTAGGTAGGAGGATTTTCTCCTCCTCCCACTATATAAGGAGGTCTTGGGGTCACTCCTAGAACACACATTGATCACAACTCCTCCTAAGTTGTGATTTGAGAGAAATCTCTTTCTCTCCATAGTGAGTTCGGTCGGCCCCATAAACACCACTATTGGTGTGCCAAATTGCTTCCGGGCATTCAGTCCGAGGTTCTGTCCCCGTTGAAGAATCGACCAGAGGATTTGCTGTGGGGCTTATACTGCGTAGGACTTCTTCTCACGAAGAACTTGTACGGGTTCCGACCGGAGGATCAGAACTCCCTCCACAACGTTCTTGGGCAGGAAGCTATTGAGGTATGTGTACATTATTCCGCTGCATAATTAGATTACTTACAAGTATACGTTTAGTATTCCGTAGTATTACGTCCTCGTAATCCAACAATTAGATCTTCCAAAAATTAACAGGTTAATTTAGAGTTTGGCTTTGGCCAAAAATTTAGAGTTTAAAAACAATTCAAAACTAGTAAGAAATCGGACCGTTTGGAACTGGTAGAATACAGACCAAGTCTAAATAGATCAGATCTATAAAAAGTAAATAAGTACAAAAAATCTTGAGTATATTTCTGTAAAAATAATTACTAAATTCGAACCGATTTTAAAATTAATTTTTTATTTTTAAAATTTTAGTTGCAAACATTCATTAAAAAGTGTTTCGAACTTGTGGGAGATATATATATATATATATCCGAACTTGGAAACAAGTTGTACCGAAACTTTCCAAGTTCAATTCAAAAGAAGTTTTACTGCAACCCTATATATGTATTTTAAAAGAGTGAAATCAATATTGAATTATCGGCCAAACAAAAAAAATATAATAAAATTGAAAAACAATTACACATGTCCAAATATTAAAAATAAATAAGAGTTCGTTTTCATATTTATTTGATCTTTTTATATTATATAGCTAGCATAATATATTGTATATATTTTTATTTAATTTATTTATATACACGAAAAAAAATAAAAAAAATATGCACAAATTTATACTATATAATATATATATATATATATATATATATATATACTAGTTGATTTCGCGCATGCAATTGCATGCGCATTTTTCTGACGTGGTTAGTGTTATATATCTTGCAGTATGGTAATAATATCTTCGTGTGCGAGAATAAGGAAGGGAGTATAGATTAATCAAGAATATATTGCAGAACTTTTAAACCTTTTGCCGCGTCCCTTGCAATCAAAAGTCCTTGTTCCCAAGTCAAGATATTCTCTGTTTCTATACTCAGACACATTTATAATTAGAAATAAGTAAATTTACATATCACCAATACAAAATCGTATGCAATTTGACCAATGCTCGACTTGATGATATGTCGAAGCTCAAATGGATATAGAATATGTTGAGACTTAAGCTTAAAGAAAGGAGGTTTGAAGAAGAAGAAGAAGAAGTTAGTAATTTTAGTTAAAGTTGTGATTTTCGAACCGGTCCAAAATAATGGCTCAATAAATTCCGGTCCAGCTCAGTTAATATCCAGTCCAGAACAGGATATGCAGGATCGAAGCGATTTGCAGAGATAGATTTTCTCATTTTTGTTAGCTGATTTCTCTTGGTTAGATTAGTGGAGCTGTTAGTGGAGACATTATCACGTTTTTCTGTTCATTACCGTTGTTATGTAGGTTATATAAAGCCATTGCAAATAGTTTCTCATCATGCAATTAGTAATCAAGTTTATTTTCTTCTTCTATAGCAAGTTATTCCTATTTCTTCATTTGTCCTAGTTATTCCTTGAATCTAAACTATACCCAACTGAGTGTGAGTGATTCTGAGTAAGTTAGGAGATTAAAAAGGAAAAAAAAGTTACGCAAAGAATTGCTCCAAATAGATTATAGTTTTCTTTAGCAAAAAAAAAAAAGATTATAGCTTTACTGGACCACCATATATTACTTTTTCTTTTATGGTTACTGCATCTTTCATATTTTGGGCAGTAACATTAGACTCCTAGAGTGAAAGTGCATGTAGTTGAAAGTAGACATACCATTTGGCTCCCTCAATCCAGAAACGCCTTGCTTTTTCAAACGATTATCAATCACAAAGGTTTCAGACGAACACAAATTAGGATGCTAGTTGGACATGTTGGCTCCAAGAGGAACTTACAACAAAAGCTAACAAATATAACCGTGTCATCTTTTCAAAGATTGATAATTTCCGTTGAGCACTATTATAGCAAAACCCGAATGAAAAAAATACCACGAAGCTCGTAGGGAAGAATAAATAGGTTCTCTGATTAAACCTTCAACATCACAGCCGCCGTGTTCTCAATCACTTTTCTCGTCACTTATGTATCGAACTAAAATCCGTTAGACAACTATATACCAAAATTCATTCGTAAGAAGACCAGAAATTTCCACAGTCATCGATTACGGGCCAAGTCGACTTCTGAGAGAAACAAGGAAGAGCGACAGATAGTCGACCAGACGGATTCTTGAGTTGTAATTGGAGGATATCTCGGAGTATGTGGCTCTCTTCGTTGTGAGTCGTTGGAACATAGAGGATGGTGGATGAGGGGATGTAGGGACTTAGGTCGGACTGGTGGCCAACGGTGGGGAGTTGTAGATGGCGGGGAGCGGCGAACGTTGGTGACCAACAATTTGGAAAGAATAGAGAGAGCGGGAGGGTGGGAGGCATCATAAATTGCGAGGCGTTTTCTCTTCTGTGGAGTTGTTGCGACTGAAGACCAGTTCGATTGGAAATTTATTTTAGAAATATATACCGGTCCGAAAATTGTACAATTTAAATTTTAGGTGTCCTTTGAGGTACCATTTAAGGTGTAGGTGTCCTTTAGGGGTGAGGACCCAACACAATTAATATATTGGTATAATAGATATATATATATTCTACGCATTACCAAAAAAAAAACAAAAAACATGGTTCTACGCTTGTGCAGCTGTGCTCAGTGCTACAAAGCCATAGAGCTGAAAAAAAAAATAATTTGGAACCGGTCCGGTGTGGATCGGGTCCAACATACTAAGTTTATAAAGAGTGAACCAATACCAAGAACCATTTGTATACTTATGTTGAATAAGTTCTATATTAGATTAGAACTGGTTTTGGACTAATTTTTATTTATTTAGTGTAAACATTTATTAAAAAAACTATACATACCGGTTCAGGACCGGACTAAATTCTTTTTAGGGTAAAAACAGTTTTGAACTTGTTCATAACCGGTTCTCTATATAGACCAGTTTTCCTATGACAAACCAGTAAACAAAATCAATTCTTTTTAGAGCGAAACTGTTTTAAAATGTTCAGATACGGGCCAGACCGTATCCATGCCTGTTGGATCACGGTGGAACTCCGGTACGGTCTTGACGGCGATCCGAGCTCCTTCGCTCCACGTAATCCTGCAAGAGGGGATAGACCGGGCGGTGACCCAGAATCCCTCTCCGATGCTTAAATGAGTATCTCGTATGAACTGGTAAGCAAGAGTCTCAGTATGTAATCGTATTCAATCTGAGGTAACTTCTGCCTTTTTATAGGCGAAGAAGTACCTCAGTTACCTGGCGAACCGTTGGGGTGGTTAGCCCATATTCCGCTTATCTCGGTCACGATCCCGCCTATCTCGAGCATAATCTCGCCTATCTCGGCGACGCTCCGCGTATCTCGGCCACGATCCCGCCTATCTAGGCCATGATCTTGCTTATCTCGGCCACGCTCCGCGTATCTCGGCATCAACCTCTGATAGCAAGTCCCGACTAATATCGGGAACTCCAGAGTTATCTCATCGTGTCACCGCTCGGGGCCCCTCGTCATCGTGACAGGGTCAATCATTCTCAGGGATTCGTCATCGGGGCCTACTTAAAGGCATCTCATCGGGAGCGTCCAGCTCGCCTATCGGGACCGACTCTGTCGGGACCTTTCATCATCGGGACTCCCGCTGTCGGGACCCTTCGCCTTGGTCTTCTTGACCTCCTTTTAGGGCCCAGTGGGCCTATTCACCGTTTCCTCACCGTTAAAGGGCCTAACGGCCATAGCGAAACCCATCAATGCCCAAACTTACAAAGCCACTACATTCTGAGGCATTCTTGAGCTCTAAGTAGGTGTTGATACCAAATATAAGTTGTGATGCAATTTTTATGGCAATTTTGTTGGTAGGAATACTAGAAAAAATAAGACTTTAAAATCATGAAGAGGATTTTAGATTGCAAAAAAGTTCGGAATAAAATTCTGAATTCCACAATTATAAAGAATATCCATTCTTATTCTTATTCTCATTTTCTATTTATATTCGTTATTAATTCTTATTCAGTTTAATTATAGTTAACGTTCTGCATTTTTAGTTTTAATAATAAATATAATTATTTTTTATGTAGTCCTTTGAAATACTATTTTTAAATCTGATAATTCTTTTTATTTTAGTTGTTCGTCCCTAGTCCAACCAGGACCTTCTTGCATGAAGAACAACAGAAGCCACACAAGGCTGCATCGAATTCGTCATGTATAGTTGTATTATATTAAAAATTAAGAAATATCTGGCCAAAAAAAAAAATTAAGAAATACATATCCAGAAGTCATATATATACCTTACAGATGATCTCTCACTAGGAAAGGCCTAAATAAAATCTACAGAGAGTGCTTGTTTGGTTAACACGTTATACTATCTTCAAGTATACATCAAGGGCCGGATCAGAAATATATATATGCCCCGACTGTTCTAGTATACTCTTTTATATATAATAATAATAATAAATTAAAAGGTTACTTATATAATTAATTAATAATAATATATAGATGAAGAAGCAGCCAAATGGCTGCCGGAAAGTTTCAATACAAGCGCGGCAGCCGTCGTAGATGCCACCGGCCAGCATTGTTTATTGTACGGCGATATGCATATATTAGATAGGGTTTCATAGTATGTTGGAATAATTATCAAATTGGTAGCTGATATTTAAGCATTCAGATAAATTGCTAGCTGAAATTGTATTTTAACATTTTGGTAGCTTAAGTTTCTATGTGTACAAACTGATAGCTCAGTTACGATTAATATAAGATTTTGGCGCAATGGGCCATGTGTGCAAAACATGATGAAAAAAACGTGGCAAATTGTTAGTCGATGTTTGGGTAGTTGAACAAATTACTAGTTGATCGAAGTTTGGGCAATTAAACAAATTGATCTCTGATTTTGAGTGTTTGAAGAAATTGCTAACTATATTATTTATCACGTACTCATACGTGGGTAGTTCCAAAAATGACAAAATATCTGACGAAATCGGTAATTAATTTATATATATATGAAATTTGATTGCTTGAGCTAGTAAAATATTTATAAAAGAAATTAGTTAATAATTTGTTCGACTAATTTGTAAATTTGATAACTAAGCCTATTAATAAGTTCGTAAGGACAGTTACAAAGTATCAGTATTTTTAAGAAGAAAAAAAAGAACTATCAGTTTAATTATTAGATCCTCATATATGATAATTTTGGCCAAAAAAAGTATAACGATTAATTAATATATGAAGAATATATATATATATAAATAATAGAGAAGCAAGCTGTTCAAATAGTGGCATTGGAAATTAGACAAGGGCAGGGCAGGCAGCCCTTCAAATTTCAATGTTTTATTTGCCTTTATTGACTTTTGAGGTTGGGGAATCAGCCTCCGAGTCCAGAGTCAACCAACCCTCTACAATTGAACTTAACTGGACCCTTCTTTATATTAATAATAATTATAATATAATTAATTTTTTATCCAATTAATTATTATTATCATATATCATCATTATTTGCCGGCTGCTTCTCCTCTATATTTTCCATTTTTAAATCACATCGATCAACTCCACTTATAGTAATTAATTTCACTATCCCTAGATTTTCAAGTTCACTGTACCTACCTTATTACCAAAAAGATAAAAGATCACTGTACCAAATGTATGTACACTTTTATGACTAATTATAGTTACCTTATTATTTTTAAATTTAAATATATACATTACCAAAAAAGTTAATATATACAGCAGAGATTAAAGAAGACTTAGCATTAACTTAAGGATAAATTACAGAAAAGAGTGTACTTTACCATTATTCTAAATCAATACAATTTTTATTACAAAAATAACACACAGTTAAACTTCCCATGTATTTGACCATTAATTGCTAGTAAAGTTCGTATCAGATTTATAAATAAAACACATAATTATGCTTATTTTTACAATTTACCCTCAATTAAACATGTGGAGAGCAATTTAGCAACAATTAGAGCATTTGTAATCTAATCAATACTCTTATTCCACTTAATGCCACATTAATATTAACTAATCGATAAATCACTAAAGGTAAACATATTTAGGAGGAGAGATTAATATAAGGTTCGGTGTCAGTATATAAATATATAACGTACATCATGGTAATCCTTAATCAAATAAAAAAGTGACACGTACCACTATATGCCACTTATTTTGTTTAAATCTGACATATATTACTTTCTCTTTACATTGAGAATCATCACGTATTAGTACCGAGCCACATATTAAAAAATAAAAATATTTAATAGAATGAAAGAGAGAGAATTAATTTGGAATGATCCACTCCTAGCTTGTTCCATGTAAAAGGATAAAGGCACCCTAAATATATGAGCTCTCTTTCAGTGGGCTGCAAATGCTGTTAATCATAACCAAAGAAGTTGATTATTATTTTATTTTAAAAAGAAACTCAATGGATGACATCATATGTCATGCCCATCTGACTTGAAAAAAATAAAATACTCAATTATTTATATGATTGGTATAAAGAAATAGAAGACTTCCACATGGCAGTGCCTTGATTGCCACATCCAGACCAGCCAGCCACCCACCATCCATTATAAATCCCACACCATCAACTCACTTTCCATAAGCATCCATCCATCTTTTCTCTAAACAAACAAAAAAACAGACATAAATTAAACCCTAAAATGTCTTACTTCAAACGGAAAAACAACGCATACTCGAAGCTTGACAAGGAGGATGCTGAGGATACCATCCACAGGAAGGCCCAGTTCTTGATCTACAGAGCTATGGAGGATGCAGAAGTCGTGGGTTCTCATTTGAAAAAGACGAACACGACGATGTCGTTTCTGAGGATGAGGTTCTGTAAAGTTAAGGTGAAGATTGGGAGCAGGCTCAAGAGCTTGAGGAGGAGAGTGTTTTCAACTAAGACTGCCACGTATATGCAAATGATGAAGCAGTTTAAGAGTTGTAAGAGGTTGTTTGGCGCCGCCGCTAAAGATCAGGCCACTAACGTCGCCCCAAAAATTCCTTCTCTCCTCCTCATCTGATTCATATCGCCTTTTTTTTGGGGGTTTATTATTCAATTTTGATGTTTATATAAATTGTCTCCGTCAATTATGGAGCTAGCTACTTTCTTTGTTACAGAAATTAATTAATGTCTTTTTAAAATAATTAAATATATATGTTGGTGTGTGCAATGTATGATTTTTATCTCAACATTGGAAGCTAATTAAGCTAGTGTTGTAGACATGTATTATCGTTTTGGAGACACATGCATTAATTAAACTCTCAAATCTATTCCTTATAAACGGCAATAAAGAAGATCCGGACCACTGCCCCATTATTTCTACTCAAAATCAAAATCATGTTTCACCGTTCGGATTAGGGGTGAAACCGGTTCGGTCGGACCGGTTTTTTAGCTATTTCGGTCGGAGTCCGATTTATTCGGACCGGATTTTTTCAACAAAAAAATCCGACCAAAAATCCATATGGAAAAAAATAATCCGTCCATGTTTAGTACGGTTTTTTCGGTTCGGTTTTAACCGAAAATCCGAACATAATAATCAATATTTAAAATTTCTCCAATTTTAGAATACTAAACAAAAATTATGTAAAATACTATACAAAATTTCATACAACTAATACTTATAGAATATACTAAAAGTTCCAAAATTAATAAAAAGAGAAGATATTTGATTTCCTTAAGAAAAATTTTAAGTTATCTTAATATGATATATAATATATATCATATTATATTATATCATTGAATAACTTCGGTCTAGTTCGGTCTCCACGGTTTTTAAGACATGAGGACCGAACCGAACCGAAAAACCGAATGATACCAAAAAAATCCGACCACATAACAAACGGTCTATATACGGTCCGGTTTTTTCGGACCGGTCCGGTTCGGTTTTTTGCGGTTTTTCGGTCTCGCCGGATTTTACTTTCAGCCCTAGTTCGGATCTATCTTGACACATATCTCTATTGTAATTAATATTATCGATTTTTTCTAAAACCCAATTAGAATTAGTGAACCTTAATAGCTAGGTTTATCTATTTTTTGTATTTTCTATAATAAAAAACTTATAAAAATTATATGGTAACTTAAAACTTTACTATATGTGGTCTATGAAAACAAGATTAGTGGTCTACAAATAGAAGATCTATTATGTGAATCTTGTTTAGTATTTTTCTTAGACCGTGTGGGGGATAAAACATAAAAGTGTTTGGTTCGGGTATTCCGTATTTGACAAGTTTTAAGTTTTGACAAATTAATACTAGAATATTCTTTTTTCACTTTTAGGTACTAATATTTATTAGTTATTACGACATCTTTTAAATGTTTGTATTAATACGGGACTTGCTACTATCATTTCAAAGCATCCATGCTTTATAAATGGGGAATGCTAAAATATGTCAACTAGATTTGCAGTCCAATTTATAGCTGCTCAATTAGTTAATTTAATTCAATCGAGTGTTACCGTTTTGAAATCTAAATTTTCAGCCCAAAATATTAATATACAACATGTCTTACCTTCTCTCATACTTTCTTATTTATTATTATAATTTAACATAATATTATCTATATAGATTTTATAGGAAATTATTGAAAATATAAATTTATATCTTACATACTTATATATTCAACTCAATAACTTCCTATAAAATCTATATATTTTGATTTTTTTTTACCAAAGTATATATTTTTTCTTTTAATTGTGTATAAAAACTTAAACACTGACAATTTTTTATATATAGTATTTATTTTATTTTAGAGGAAAAAAATTTAGTAGAATACAAATCGTTACCCACATTCCGGGAAAAAAATATCTCAAGTCATCCATAAAAAAATCTCACCAACAATAATACATTTATAGTTTTCGTCGTCCGAAAGCATAAAAAATTATAATTCATATAAATATAAAGTATATAGGAATTTCAAAATTATTTAACTAGATTGAAAATAATTCTCCAACTATATTCAAAATACCAAATCATTACATCTTAACTGTTGAATTTACAATTACGTCTCAATTGTTGAATCGGAAGTTGAGCTACACATAAAAACTCAAAAACTGAATATGAAGTGAAAAATATGCACTAAAACTAGAAAAATAAAAATTAAGCATGATATGAAAAAATTTGTACATGGTATTATACTAAGATGAACTAATTGTCAAAAATATTTATTTATATGCTCTCCAACTTTGTTCACTCAAGATTAATATGATGATTTGAATTTTAAGTTGCTAATAGAATTTCATACCATGATACAAATGATATAGTATAATAGAAGTTACTTACAACTAATTCCAGTCGTAAATATCATTACTTGCCAAATAACTAATTAAAGTTGCAGAATGTCACACCGAAATTGTTTGAATTTGTCAAAGAAAGATCATATGGATTAAGACTAGAAACGACATGTACTTAACAAATAATATTTTAGTCATTATTACATACAACAAGAAGATACTAACAACTTGTTTAAAAGATGAACTTAAAAATATAAATAAATCACTTGTATCTTATTATTGGGATAATAATAATACATTATAATAGACTAAAAATAATAAAAATAAAAAGTAGAATGATGAATTAAACTAAGAGAGATAAAGAACACGAGAAAAGAAAAAAGTGGTTATTCTGAATAAGTAAACATTTCGGGCTGAAAAAGTTAAATTCATAACAACAATTCAGATCTCGATTGAATTGGATCGCACGACTATAAATGTAGACTATAAATACAGTCCATTATATGTTAGATTTCACTATTTAATAACTATTTCCATTATATTCTGATTTGTTTCTGTCTCTCTCTTACTATGTGGGACCCATATTAAAATCATCAATACTTTCAAATCATTCTAGGCAAACCCATTAAATACTCAGTTTTGATTATTGTTGTAGTTTTAATAATTCGTCTTTTTGTAGTGGAAAAAAAAAATTCATTTTTGTTATTAAGAGTAAAAATGATTGCAGCGTGATAGGGGATAGATGCGCAGAAATCGTTGATTCAAATAGAATACCGAAATTCAGACGTAGAGTTGAGGAAAAACTTCGATTTTCTCATATATCATCAAACTCAATAACTGAAACTCAAAGACGACTAAACATAGCTTACATAATGAAAATAAAACCCTGATACTAGCCTAAAATCCGAAATTTGCAACAAACTCTAACAAAATCGATAAATAGCAAAAACGACCTAAATAAACATAAAATGCGATTTTGACACCGTAAACGAATGAATTTGGCTAAATTATGTCAAACCCCGTGGACTATAGGTCTTACTTAGTTTTCCGTTTCCTCATGGGATAATGTACTCGCACGCCAAAATCAGACGTTTGGCCAACTTCGCCCACATCATTCTCTCCGGAGAAGAGAAGATTCGCCATCGAGTATTGCGCAACGAAGGTCAGTAATAGGAAGCGGGAAGAAGAACACACTCAGCCTCATCATCATCATAAAATTTTCACGTAAATGGGGATGGTCAGGTGGTAAGGACTCAGGAAACACATAATCAATTTCCTACGGCAAAAATTGAATTCCGACCGACACTACCTTCTTGTCATGAAAGACAAATGAATAAGTATTGGAACGATCACCATGTTGCACATCAAGATCATATTGACATGGGCGGTCAAGAAGTAAATAACAAGTATCCATAGAAACCACCGTAATACCCGATTTTCCAATAGCCATACCTGTAATCACATTCTCATAGCTGCCTGAATCAGTTGTGAAATTGGTATCCCGGTGATGTATTCCTCACTCACTTTATCATCTTCATCGTAATCATCATAAACAGGGTTATCAAAAATAACAGAATCTACCTCGACATCATTATAAATAGGATTATCGAAAGGGTTCACATCTGAGGTGGTCTCGTCATCCTCCTCAAATTCGAACTTATCCGCTTGAAAATCGAATTGACGTTGTTGTTCTTCGATTTTCTGTTCCATGAAATGACGTAGCCATTCCCCGTTCTGTCGCAGTTCGTTATTCTCTACAGCCTATAGACGTCTTCGGGGTGGCATCGCGTAGGACCGAATGACTCTGATACCAATATGATGCAGCGTGATTAGGGAATAGATGCGCAGAAATCGTTGATTCAAATCGAATACCGAAATTCAGACACATTGTTGAGGAAAAACCTCGATTTTCTCATATATCATAAGAATCAATAACTGAAACTTAAAGACGGTGAAACATAGCTTAAATAATAAAAACAAAAAACCTAATCCTAGTCCAAAATCCGAAATTTGCAGCAAACCCTAACAAAATCGATAAATCGCAAACACGATCTAAAGAAACATAAAGTGTCATTTTGACCCCTAAACTAATGAATTAAAATACGTCAAACCTCATAGTTACTATGGGTCTTTCTTATATCGTCGTTTCCGCATGAAATACGGTACTCACACGCCAAAGTCTGACGCTTTGGCAACTTCGCCCACATCATTCTCTCCGGGGAAGAGAAGATTCGCCCTCGAATCTTGCGCAATGAAGGCCAGTAATATGAAGCAGGAAGAAGAACACACTCAGACTCATCATCATAAAATTTTCACGTAAATGGAGAGGGTCAGGTGGTAAGGACTCAGGAAACACATCATCAAATTCTGCGGCAAAAATTGAATTCCAACCGGCACTACATTCTTGTCATGAAAGACAAATTAATAAGTATTGTAACGATCACCATGCTGCACATCAAGATCATATTGCTATGGGCGGTCAAGACGCAAATTACAAGTATCTATAGGAACCATCGTAATACTTGATTTCCCAACAGCCTGATCTGAAATCACATTCTCACAATTGCCTGAATCAATTGTGAAATTGGTATCCCCGGTGATGTATTCCTCACTCACTTCGTCATCGTAATCATCATAAACATGATTATAAAAACTAACAGAATCTACCTCGACATCATCATAAATAGGATTATCGAAAGGTTTCACATCTGAGACGGTCTCGTCATCCTCCTCAAATTCGAACTCATCCTCTTGAAAATCGAATTGACGTAGTTGTTCTTCGATTTTCTGTTCCATGAACTGACGTAGCCATTCTCCATTATGTCGCAGTTCGTTCTTCTCTGCAGTTGTAGACGTCTTCGGGGTGGCATCGCGCAAAAATGAATGACTCTGATACCAATCTGATGCAGCGTGATGTGGGAAAATAGATGCGCAGGAATCGTTGATTCAAATCGAATACCGAAATTCAGACGCATGGTTGAGGAAAAACCTCGATTTTCTCATATATCATAAAACTCAATAACTAATTAAAGACGGCTAAACATAGCTTAAATAATGAAAACAAAAACCCTAATCCTAGTCCAAAATCCGAAATTTGCAACAAACCTTAACAAAATCGATAAATTGCAAAAACGATTTAAGAAATATAAATTGCGATTTTAACCCATTTAACGAATGAATTTGGCTAAAATACGCCAAATTCCATTATTTTCGTTTCCGCATGAAATACGGTACTCACATGCCAAATCTGACATTTTGCCAACTTCGCCCACATCATTCTCTCCAGGGAAGAGAAGATTCGCCATCGAATCTTGCGAAATGAAAGTCAGTAATAGGAAGCAGGAAGAAAAACACACTCAACCACTTCATCATAAAATTTTCACGTAAATGAGGAGGGTCGGGTGGTAAGGACTCAGGAAACACATCATCAAATTTCCGCGGAAAAAATTGAACTCCGACCGGCAATACCTTCTTGTATCGAAAGAAAAATGAATAAGTATAGGAACAATCACCATGCTCCACATCAAGATCATATTGCCATGGACGGTCAAGAAGTAAATTACAAGTATCCATAGGAACCACCGTAATACCCGATTTCCCAGATCTGAAATCTCATTCTTACTGTTGCTTGAATCAGTTGTGAAATTGGTATCCCCAATGATGTATTCCTCACTCACTTCATCATCGTCATCGTAATCATCATAAACATGATTATAAAAAATAACAGATTCTACATCGACATCATCATAAATAGGATTATCGAAAAGGTTTACATCTGAGGCGGTCTCGTCATCATCCTCAAATTCGAACTCATCCTCTTGAAAGTTGAATTGCCGTTGTTGTTCTTCGATTTTCTATTCCATGAACTGACGCAGCCGTTCTCTGTTCTGTCGCAGTTCTTTCTTCTCTGCAGCTTGTAGACGTCTTCGGGGTGGCATCGCGCAGCACCGAATGACTATGATACCAATCTGATGCAGCATGATGGGAGGATAGATGCGCAGAAATCGTTGATTCAAATCGAATACCGAAATTCAGACGCGGGGTTGAAGAAAAACCTCGATTTTCTCATATATCATAAAACTCAATAATTGAAACTTAAAGACGGCTAAACATAGCTTAAATAATGAAAACAAAAACCCTAATCCTAGTCCAAAATCCGATATTTGCAAACTCTAACAAAATCGATAAATTGTAAAAACGACCTAAAGAAACATAAATTGCGATTTTGACCCCTAAACGAATGAATTTGGCCAAAATACGTCAAACTTCATAGTTTACTATGAGTTTTTTTCATATCGACGTTTCCGCATGAAATACGGTACTCACACGCCAAAATTCGACGCTTTGCCAACTTTACTCACATAAAAAAAAATATATGAAATAAAAAAAAAACCAGTAAATATTAGTGCATTATTAACTAAATATTACGTACCCAAAAACTAATGAAGTTACGAAATTTCAGGTTATTGAATTTTGCTTATGACTAGATCATTTCATAATTAATATTTTTTTGGCCAGCATTTCATACCTAATATAAATAAAATTTAGTTTGTGTGGTAGTTGGTGAGATATTGAGAATGAGATCACCCACCCATCACAACTTGGATGAACATGTAAGGCAGATCTAACACTGTATTGGTCCTAGTTAGCCCACTTAGCTGACGGGTGACTCTGATTCGTTGAATTTATGACTTCTAGGATTATACTTTATTTATTATATAACTAGGTGCTATATCCGCGCACAGCGCGGGATGAAATTATAAATATTTATAAATATATATAATAATATTTCATAAAATTAAAGTGATTATCTTTGAATAAATTTCTAGCTGAATCTTTGCTATTGTGCGAATCTTTTATCATTTAAAAATATTTGACTTAAATTAATATTGTTTATACAAAAACTCTAAGCAATTATTAGCATTTTAATTAATTAGATATTACATATATTATATTATTAAAAGGAAAATTGATTTCGAATTCAAATTTAAACCTTCTGAATTATAATTTTTTTTAATAATAATCAAATAAATAAAAATTAGTAATTTTTTTTTTAAAAAAATAACTTACATAATCAAGAATAGCGGAAATATTTTGTAGCCAACAGAGTTAAAAAGTTTAGTATGGAATTTTCTAATTGTACTTTTAAACAGAATATAATATATATTAACCCAACCTAACATCGTGGACAAAATGAATTATTTCGACCTTAAAATATACTGCTTATGAAGACAAAATAATACAATACATTTTATAATTAAAATCATGTATAATTTAATATACAACAAATCATTTAGCTGGAAAAAATCTATAATATAGGGGAAAAAAAAAAGATAAACAAATTATTTTACAGATAAGGTTTTTCCAAGCCCAGCCCATTCACTTACAAATTAGGCATTTTCATATATCTTGCAGCATCATTACAAACCCTACCCTCTGTCTTCGTCTTCGACCTTTAACCCTTATGTCCATCTCTTGCTTTTGTGACAATTCATTGCCCTTTTCCCAGTCTGCTAGCAACCACCTTTATACCGAGATCTGGCGACAAAAGCAGGGAAGATAGAGGTATAAACGATTAGCTGAAGGGCCCTCATCGAAAACATGCATGCACCTTATACCTCTGTTATCACCACAAATCTTCATCGGATGGTTGGGCGAAGGCCACTCCGATTGAACACGGACGGACATACGATGTATATGCAGTGGAGCACGGATGGACAAATGCGGAGCAAGAATTGACAGTCTACACATGCAATCAAACGCTGAATAACTACATGGAGAGATTTACGACATGGATTCAAGCAGCCATACAGATGGAATAGAATCCACTCGGTAAGGCCGCCTTTAAATGACAAATCTTCTCAGCTGCATTAAATTGAAGACGAATGGGTTTTTATTTTTTTATCGGTTTCCCCCTTTAATTGTCGGTTTAGTTTATCAATTTTCCCCTTCAATTTTCTTTAATTGTCGGCGTTTGGTTTCTGGTCATTCGTTGAAATCGGCTCCATAATTACTTCAGTAATCTCTGTAACGCTAGATGCAAATGCAAAACGTTTGGAAATATATAAAGCAGTGTCGTTTTGAATGTATGACGTGTTAGTTCATCCTTAATCCATAGTCCAAGACCATCCAGATTAGTAGAGATGATGATGTAAAACGGTAACGTTTTTGTATCTTTTATCTAAAATAGAGAGAATATGAAAATTTAGAAATAAAGATTGACATGGCATTGTGTGATTGGAAGAAGAGTTTGATGTGTCAGCTTGAGATAATTCTACCATCAGAATTAGTATAATATTTAGATTTAGATTTAGATTTAGATTTAGATTAGATAATCAATCAGTCACCATCATTTACCAACATAACATATAATCAACAATCATTATTATTATAGATTAAATTTGTATAGATGTAAAATATATATTTCTTTTTTGTGAAAAGTAAATTAAATAGATTGAATTTGTATATTATATATGATAAATGATAAAAATTAGATACAAAATAAAAAAGGTGAAACAATCAGAAATGGTTATTGGTAATTAAAATAATTCATATTTTTAATTAAAAAAAATTAAATTGAAGGTTCAGAAACGCTGACCATTGACCAATGTAGTTTTGCTCATAAATTTGGTTATGTGCAACATGATTTTGTTTATAACTTATTATGTTACATACAAATTCATTAATTAGTATATATATTTTCAGAGTCTTGTTTTTTTAATCCTGTATTATTTTGATTAATTATTTTATTATTATTGTTGTCGATTGAAATTTTATAAGGCCATCACTACATTAAAAATTAGATACAAACTAATCAGATTAAGAATTGGCTAGAATTGTGTAGAGGCAAATATGATTTTTTGTTTTTGTCACTATTAACAATAGGGTTAAATGATTTTTTGGTACAATATATTTGACTAAAATTGGTATTTGGTGCAATATGTTTGCGGACTTTTGGTGCATACGTTAGTTGACCGTTAAATGTTATGTACCTTGCACGTGACTAGCCCTCAAATTTTCTTTTTCTTCAGTTTATTTCCCTGATTTTTATCCCTAAATTACAAATTAATCCCTAAGCAATATCAATCGGACCATCGATCCAATTGACCTAGCCAGGCCCGAGATATGGCTGGGTCAGACCCATGTTAGGGCCCCCAGGTTCGGGGACCTAACCATGGTCTGACCAAGCCTCGGACTATGACTGGGTCAATTTTGAATTATGGTCCAATTAGACCTAATTGGCCTAGAACCGAACCATGGCCAGTTCTAGTTTCAAATATAACGTTTACTGGTCAACTAACTCGCATTTAAAAACTGCTCTTTTGCCTGTAAAAGTGGTTTTATCGGCAAATATCAATGCCGGTAAAGTCGCTCTTTTTGCTGGCCAAATTTCTCATCGGTAAATCTACATTTACTGGCGAATATTGTCGTCGGTAAAAGTTATTCTTTTTGCAAGCTAAATTTCTCATCGGTAAAATCATATTTTGCTTGGGAATATTTTTGCAGGTAAAAATCTCTACTTTTTATCGATGAATATCTCGCCGCTAAAAATATTTATTACCAGCGAAACTATTTGCCTGTAATAACTATTATCTTATTACTTTTTAGTAAGTTTTTAATGGTGATATCACGCTGTTAAAAAATAAAATATTTACCAGTGACGCTATTGCGGCGAATTTGATCGGCGAATTTTTTTGCCAGCATGAGTTTTATCGGGAAAATAGATAAGGTATCTCTTGTAGTGGCAGTTGCAAATGATATAAGTATGTTCCATTAACAATATAAGTTTGTTACACATTTAATTGAAGCATATAAAAGAAGCTCGACTTTACTCTCTAAAAGACCACATGGTTATCTCCGAACGTAGACCAAAAATTGTCAAAAGAGGCTATACTGAAGGGTGGGACTCGTCTTTTTACTATGCTCCACAATAACCATATTTGTGATACTCTCTCTTTTTTTTTTACATTTTTATATTGCCTGAAGGTAAACCCTAGAAGGAAGTTGTTATTCATAGTGATGAGATGTAAATATGAGGTATAGCTAAAAAAGAGAAATACATTAACATGCAAACTATTCCATGCGAATGGAATGCGAACATTGCATCATTGCTATGGATTACGGGAGTTGACTTTTATTATTGAATAATGGGATTAAGTACCTTTTCATACCACTTCTTTGCACAGAATTCACTTTTGGTACCACTTCTATTTTTTTGTATACTTTTGGTACCAATGTTTTCAACTTTGTATCATTTTGGTACCACCGTTAACTTTCCGTCCAAATTGACCGTTAAGTGGCATGTGCCATGCACGTGACCGCCCTAAACTTTTGAATTTGTTTCAATTTAGTCCATCTAATGCATCCCTAACTTTTAATTTGTTCAATTTAGCCCTAAAATTTCCAAATCGAACCCTTGACCCAAATTGACCTAGCCGGACCTAGCCTAAGGCTAGGTCCGGCTAGGCCAATTGGGACCTAGCCCCAATTGGGTTCAATTGGGGCTAGGTCCGGCTAGGCCAATTGGGACCTAGCCCCAATTGGGTTCAATTGGGGCTAGGTCCCAATTGACCCAGCCGGACCTAGCCTAGGCTAGGTCCGACCCTGGGCCGGGGTCGCCTGGGTCCGGCGAACCCAACCCAGGGTCGGACCTAGCCCTAGGCTAGGTCCGGCTGGGTCAATTGGGACCTAGCCCCAATTGAACCCAATTGGGGCTAGGTCCCAATTAGCCTAGCCGGACCTAGCCTAGGGCTAGGTTCGACCCTGGGCCAGGGTCACCTGACCCAAGCGAACCCAACCCAGGGTCGGACCTAGCCCTAGGCTAGGTCCGGGTAGGTCAATTTGGGTCAAGGGTCCGATTTGGAAATTTTAGGGCTAAATTGAACAAATTAAAAGTTAAGGATGCATTAGATGGACTAAATTGAAACAAATTCATAAGTTTAGGGCGGTCACGTGCATGGCACATGCACTTAACGGTCAATTTGGACCGAAAGTTAACGGTGGTACCAAAAGGATACAAAGTTGAAAACATTGGTACCAAAAGTATACAAAAAAATAGAAGTGGTACCAAAAGTGGATTCTGTGCAAAGACCCAGGATCTCAGCTTGTTGTAGTGTGAGACCCAGGATCCTTATGAGGTTCCAGATTGTGTACCCTCACGACTCCGATCAGAGACTTGAGACCTGGCACGATGTTCGCTAGCTTAGTGTGTTTCCAAAAGGCCACCTACAGATTCGGCCTGGCGGGGCATGTCTAGAAAAGCGAGTCGGGTTGGTGTTGAAGGAATCGTGAGAAGAGGAAGATTGTCAACGGAATCTCTTTTAGAATTGTGTTCACCGGTCGACCATTCATGATTTCGTGTCATGATTGTGAATACAAGGTATAACTAATGAGATCTTTGAGATATACCTAAATGAGATTTGATGATCTAGGGTAGAAGCATACTTACGATTCTCCAGTTGTTCGTCCACAACGAGAGGTTGTACACTCCTAACAGATGTACAACAACTAGCTCTCACAAAGTATGTCGGTCGCACGGTTGAGCCCTGTATGAAAGACAGGCGAGGTGTTATGAGTAAGTCTTTTGGCACATTGAGCACTCCCATTATGTGTGAGTGGGAGATGTAGGAAAATGCACCCATACGGGGTGCTCATGTAAGTCGCGGTAAGAGCGGGGACCGAAATGTAATGTATCGGAAGTGTGAAACCGCTCGTGGTAACCGCTCGACTATCTCTTGTGCCTATATATAGATGGTGGGTAGAGAACCCACGACACCAAGCATCCATACTCCCTATATCATATGTTGCTCTATAGTTTAGTCTAAGGGTCATCAACTGCGGAAACCGAGGTGCGATCCGATCACGTGACGCACCTCTCCGACCGGCATCCCGCCACGTAGCCGTGATTCCGAACCGCCGCCGCAGATCTACGCTTCCGCAACCGCACGCCCGTCACACCGAACAAGTAAGTGCCGTCTCCGAGTTACGATCTCGTGTCTTACTAATGTGTGTGTTTTAGCGTGCATGTAGTTCGAATTCCTACATTGGTATCAGAGCCGAAGGTTCGGTTTTCGGCTCCGGCATCGTCGTTGAGACGGTTGTGCCGATGATCCACCGATTTTCGGAGTTTTGAAACTCCGACAGTTTCGGATGTGTCCGGCCCTCCATTAGTGAGTATGTGTTGCTCATTTTCGCACCAATAGGTTAGTGGTCACATGGGCTACAAACCCCTGACGAACCCATCGATGAAACCGATGAAAATTCTCGGTCGTTTTCGTGGCCGAGTGTTGCCGCGAAATTTCCACTACGTTTTAGTTCGTTCGTGTGGCCGTCTTTGCGATTTTTTCGAGTGGCGATAGTATGGAGAGAGGCAACGGCCACCTCCATACGAAATATGGCGGTCACGGCCGCTACGACGAGCACACGATGTTTTAAGTAAATTTCGTTTTTGTTGCCGGAAAAGAGTTCCCGATGAACGGTTGCCACGGTGTCGCCGGTGATGGTTGCGAGCAAAAACGGTTACTTAGTGAGTGAAGTAGTGGCTTGGGTAGTGGGTGCATGGATGGAGGTTATTTTTCTGTAGAGTGGGAAGTTTTTCACGTAAAATTCGGGTGAAGAAGAAAACTGACGCGGGTCGGTTATTTTAAAACGGGTCGGCTGATCTCTCACGTGTTCTTTTTAAGTGGTCACGTGAGCTTTAATGGTTAGAAGACTGTGGGCTGACTTATTTAAACTGGGCTGAATTTTAAGTTAGCCAAAGTGGGCCCGAATTTTTTGTTACAAAACGTGGGTCCACGTGAACTCTTTTTGGCTGAAGTCATTTTTTTTGCTGTACAAATAAAAGGAAAAAGGGGTTTGGCCTATCTTCTACTGAGGTTGTGGTTGACCAAATTCAAGTGGGCTAAGCAAATTTTTTATTTTTATTTTATGCCCATAGATGTTTTTTTCTTTTGTTGACCATGGTTAACTCTTTTTTTTACACCCAGTTTCGGCTCAAATCCTCTTTCAAATGTGAAAATGGGCCTAATTTTCTATTTATAAATGGGTCCATTACTTTTATTTGAGGACGTTTTTTTTAAGCTGACTTCGGTCAATTTTTTTAAAAACGACAAGTCAGCCAAAAATTTTTTTGTTAAAAAAAAAAATGGTCCTCATTTTTTTGGGGACAAAATATATTTTTTACACTTAGGTCCCTAATCATTTTAAAGCAATTAAATGCATGCTTAATTTTATTAGTATCATGTTTAGGGGTGCTATTTTGTTTAGCTTTTTTATTTACTAAAATTGCATGTTGGCCCCCGTAGTTTGAATATGTTCTAACTACAAGCGAATACGTTTCGCAAAGTCTTAGGAGACTCGATTGTATTATTCTTGAGTTGAAATTGAGGAAATAATTCTGTCTAGAAATACCGAGTTTGAAGTGGAAACTTGACGCCGCGCCCCCTCCTCCCTGGCCTGGGAACTACGGTTCTGTCTAAGAAAAGGGAGTGTTGGGGCCTGTCTTGCGAACCCTTCGGTCCACCTGGGAATGTTCCTCTAAACGTAACTTTTGAGAATTTACATGAGGGTCCTAAGTCTTTTAAAGGATTTTTATGCGAGATATGTCTTGTTAAATCTTAAATGGGGTGCTAGATTTTAGTTATTTATAAAGCATGATACTTGTTAATTGTTTAACATCCATGTATACGTACATTTTGTGAGCATGCATGTTTTGCTTATTATGACATGATTTTGCTAAGCTGATACATGTTGATTTATGGTATCAATGTTTATGAATATTTGTGATGCATGCTAGCAAGATTTATTATGTCATATCATTGTACAAATCATCATCCATATAAGCATGCTTGGATATTTCATGTTTAGTTGATGCTAATTTGTTTAGTATATTTGTATATATCAATCTTGAGAGCATGTATTACTCGATTGATACTTTTTATATGCTAAGCATGATTCATGATGATTTGTGTAGAATCCATGTGTAAGTAACATTGAGAGCATGTCAACTTGCTTAATGATTATTACATGTTTAGTATGTCACATGTTGTACTTAGTCATTCATGTATAAGCTAAATCATGATTGCATGTTGACGTAATCAATGTGGTTGGAACTTGGCTTGATTATTGACTAAAATCAATTCTCGCTAAGCATGTACTTTGGACGATGATTGGGAACATAGTGAACTTTTGACTCCAGGGCATGCTTGCTTTAATTAATTCGGTCAATAAGAAAGTTGAGTATAACATGTGTAAGTATAATGAACAGTGATTCTAGCATGCCTTGTTGAATGATCCTGATATGATGTTATCTCTTTTGTGTAAATGATGACTTTAGTTCTCCAAAAGGTTGTTGTCGAACTTAGTTGTGCGCTAAAGTTGAATGGTGATAACTATAAGGTCTGGCAGGAGAAAGTTCAGTACTTACTCCAAAAGCTAGAAATTCTGGAGACCATATCCAATGACATGGAAGAGCCTAAAGCGGGGAATACGGCCCAGCAGAGGCGAGACCTGAAAGCCTATGAGGCCTGGAAAGTGAAAAATCGCACCGCGTACATCATTTTGTTGAGTGCTATGAATGATGGTGTGTTTAAGGAATTTCAAGGTTATCGGAGTGCTAGGGCGCGCTTTGGGACGACTTGAAGAAGAAATTTGGTTTCTATTCCACAGAAAGGATACAGTTCCTGACTATGAGATTAGCCTCCTATAAGAGGCATCGTGAACACTCCATGAAGTTGCATATTTGGCATATGGCTGATATGATAGCTGAACTCAGGCGCGCCAGTCATATGTTCACTCAAAGGCAGAAACTCCAGGTTGTAATTCACTCCTTACACGATTCGTGGAAGCATGTCATAATGCAGTTATCCCGCTCTGATTGGGCTGCTACTCTAGAAGAAGTTCAGAGACTTCTAAATCTAGAAGAGGAAATGCATAAGAGTAAGAGTACTCTGGCTGAGTTGCATGTGGCGACTTCCTCCAAAGCTCAAAGGAAGCCTAAGAGAAGGAATCGTGGTAAGAAGGATGAGCATGATGGGTCAAGTCAGAAACAAAAGACTGATGAAATTGGCGAGCGGAAGCGTCCGCGTTGTGTCCAAATTGCTAAGAGAAAGTGCTATAGTTGTAACCGTATCGGTCACTACTCGAAAGATTGCACTGCTCCAAAGCGTCAGGTATGTCTTGGTGCTTAAACTAGTAGACTATGAGTTTCTAGTTTGATCGATATATGATTATAATCCTTTGAGTTGTGACTCAGGATTGAGCCTTGGACCAGAAGATTTAGTTGATCTTCGACATCTCGACTAAAGCATGATGGAAATGTAACACTCGAGCTTCAGCCGAATATGTTGGCATCAACAAGCTATGTCTATGAGACAACCGAGTTTTTCAATGCCTTACTGTTTAGTCGAATAGCCGATGTTTAGTTTTATTTCTGTTAGACCTAGTTGTTCAATTGATATTTCCATGACATTGAGTTTGTGTATTTATGGTCAGTTCCGGTGGATTTATTGTATATCGATTTTGCGTCTTGCAATGATTTCAATATATCCAAATATTTATTTGTCGTAAGTATGCTAGCGATATGACCGGAAGCCTTATGTTGAGGCAACCAGAATAAGTTCAAATTAGACATATACTAACCCATATTTGTTGTGAGAAGGCTTAAATATGTTTCGTATCTTGTATATTTATTTAATATTCTACGGATGGCTAAGCAAGTCTTGTAGATGAATTGAATAGATAAAGAACTTTTGGTTCTCATATACGTTAAGACGGTGATTAGTTCATCGACTTGACATGTAAAGATACGCCATATTAAGAGATAGTTCATTATGTTGACTATTTTTTTGGCACTATTCAACATAAGCTTGTTGCTAGAAGACGTAGGTGATACGCTTCTTAAGATGGTTGAGTCAGTGACAACATTGGTCCAATAATACATTACCTATGGTAATATCCGGGTCTCTCCACAAGGAGGACCCACCTTATATCGAGACTAATATTTGTCAACTTGATCAAGTGCCTAAATATTAGTTGCATACCACTTCATATACGTTATGATCCGGAAAAGTCTGAAAGTGGGAGCAAGTTTGTGCCTAAACTAAAAGATGTCGAAATGAACATGTTTATCCTTATAAAGGGAAAAGTGGGTTATGACCCATTTTTGAGTTCTTGAGCTAAATGCACTAAGATAACTTCATTCGAGTGGGAGAATTTTTGCAGATGTTGAATGTGTTTTCTCGTCAAGCTTGCAGATGTTGAATATGTTTCTCGTCATGCTCGCGTTTCTTCACCATCAGTTGCGAATGTAAATGATCTTGGTCATGATCTTGGTCATGATCTTTTATGTTGTTACTCGAAATGAGTAAATGTTATCGTTCCAGTGGGAGCGTGTACAAAATGATCTTAATCCTAGTGGGAGCTTATTGTGGCTTCTAATACCCTTTAAGGAAAATGGAGGACAAGATGGAAGACGCGAAGTGCAAATGGATCAGTGAGGTCCTAAATGTCATGAAAAATTTGAAATGTGTCTCGAATAATTGCGAACGTGATATTCGCATGATCTCAGCCACGTTGATCTTGGATGTAAATATTGCATTTGAAATATCAAAGTAGGAATCGAAGCACTTCTCAATATTCTGGTATGAGAATGCAGCTTTTGGACTATGGTGGTCCGTTAGCATTCTACTTTATTCCCTCGGTGCAATATTATTAATGACGATGTGTTAGTCATGTCAGATGTTTTAGTCAATACGGACTAAGACTGTTATTAAAACATCGACAAGATCATGTAAAGTAAATGTGTTTGACACATAATACGTGCTGGTAGTTACGGAGTTAATCAAATGAGTATAAGACTTAGTTGATATCTGGAGGGTAAATCAATATAATCTTGAAATTGTGTTTCTAAGAGATCATTTGAGAGAATATGTTTCTTGGGTGATTGATCATATTATTACCTCGATAAGCTAACTCTGTATAAAGGTCATGACTTGATGCGCTAAATGTCTTAATTAAGATGAGCTCAGTCGGGTGTCTTGTGCATGTTGTGACGTGCACTAGACCCACTATTAAATCGGGCATATGGCTCGACTTGGATTGATGCTCAAGGATCGGAGAACGATGGTTGTTGAGGCGTTGTACATGTGTGTATGACAAAATATAGTGAAGTTGTTCCTAGTGGGAGTAACGACTTCCTTAGGGAAATGTTTCTTACTGACTGGCCATCAGATACTGAGAAATGAGTGCAAACTTCACTATATGCGAATGAAGCTAGTGCTCTCGCAACATCAACCGAGGATTAGATTTGGTCTATAAGGTTCCTATATATATTCCGGATGATGCACATTATTACTTCAGTGTTAGTCTACTGGTAATTGTGTTGTAATATTTTCCGAAGAGGATCCTAACGATGTTTGAACATTCAATAGACCAATATAACTATGCATAAGGCATGGTTGCATGCAGGATGGTGAATGTGAAGTGATAGTCGATGAATGATGAATAAGCGGTAAGTCCGTAAAGCCCTTGCATACGTGCAATTTATCGACATTTGATCACAATGAAGACAAATGGTCTTGAACATTGTGTAGATAGCGAGATAACTTGCTTTATTTTTCCCCCATGATCACTTCACGATGCTCAATTTTTTTCAATACGTTTGATTTGAATACACACATGTTTATTGTGATTGCTATATGCATTCACTCGAATTTTCAGATGTATGTCGGGTAAACTAGAGGTTAACTCTCTCACACGAGTAACCGCCTCCGCGTCTTAGGGGATGTTACGTCTTTGTGACGAATGGGAGATGAGACAAGATTTTGAGCTTAAATCGTCAGGTGGATGATTAGAGAGCTAATTGCTCGAATTCACACGTCGTTCGTTGACATACGGTCATCGATAACTTTAGTGGAATGAAGTTCCACGTAGTTTACCTTAGAGCGAGATGGGAGTTAGTGGACTCAGGTTTAGATGCATGCGGCATTTGAACAGACATCCACACAGCACTGTCTTTGAGACAAATGACATACACTCCATGGGAAAAGGAGAATAGTGATGTGACACACGTTTCATACCGTGTGTGCTATTATTCGACCACGGGTTTACACAAGCATGATCTCAGCTTGTTGTAGTGTGAGACCCAGGATCCTTATGAGGTTCCAGATTGTGTACCCTCACGACTCCGATCAGAGACTTGAGACCTGGCACGATGTTCGCTAGCTTAGTGTGTTTCCAAAAGGCCACCTACAGATTCGGCCTGGCGGGGCATGTCTAGAAAAGCGAGTCGGGTTGGTGTTGAAGGAATCGTGAGAAGAGGAAGATTGTCAACGGAATCTCTTTTAGAATTGTGTTCACCGGTCGACCATTCATGATTTCGTGTCATGATTGTGAATACAAGGTATAACTAATGAGATCTTTGAGATATACCTAAATGAGATTCGATGATCTAGGGTACAAGCATACTTACGATTCTCCAGTTGTTCGTCCACAAAGAGAGGTTGTACACTCCTAACAGATGTACAACAACCAGCTCTCACAAAGTATGTCGGTCGCACGGTTGAGCCTTGTATGAAAGACAGGCGAGGTGTTAGGAGTATGTCTCTTGGCACATTGTGTGTGAGTGGGAGATGTAGGAAAATGCACCCATACGGGGTGCTCATGTAAGTCGCGGTAAGAGCGGGGACCGAAATGTAATGTCTCGGAAGTGTGAAACCGCTCGTGGTAACCGCTCGACTATCTCTTGTGCCTATATATAGATGGTGGGTAGAGAACCCACGACACCAAGCATCCATACTCCCTATATCATATGTTGCTCTATAGTTTAGTCTAAGGGTCATCAACTGTGGAAACCGAGGTGCGATCCGATCACGTGACGCACCTCTCCGACCGGCATCCCGCCACGTAGCCGTGATTCCGAACCGCCGCCGACGATCTACGCTTCCGCAACCGCACGCCCGTCACACCGAACAAGTAAGTGCCGTCTCCGAGTTACGATCTCGTGTCTTACTAATGTGTGTGTTTTAGCGTGCATGTAGTTCGAATTCCTACAGATACTCTATCAGGATCTAGCTTTCACATTTGTTTAAATAAATAAGTTGTTGGATAGGTATGTTATTACTGATCAACTAGTCTCAAACTTGCACTTATAATTTTATTTCCTATGGGATCCACAGACACTATTGAAATTCCACTAGTGTTTTTGAGATGATGCATGCAGAAAGATAATGAAGTGGACATCGAAAGAAAGTTTGGCTGAAGGTAAAGGTAGATCCAAGAAGCAGGTCGGATCCCATAGAGATAGATTGGTTCTTAAGGAAGGACTTGGATATATAGTTATGAGAAGACTGACTAACTCCTACTAACACGACAAAGGTAAACTATCTTACTGGATTAACCAATGCTGTTGCTTGTCTATATTGCAGTTGTTGTAGTCTTAATTTATTTCTTCCCGGAATTTGGTAATCTAGTCGCAGTCTACTAGCTATACCCGTTTTATTAATTAGGACCTTTAGATGGTAAGTTTGCCCTCTCCTAGCTAGAGTTGAGTGGATATATATAATTGAAGATGATCCATCCCAAAATAATTTTTATTCGATTCGAGCGAATTTGAGGATACAAAACTGTTGCGCAAAATGGGTCCAAAATGAATTATTGAACAGGTAAGAAAATGGACCAACAAAAAGGATTTGAAGAGAGTTTGTTTTTAGGGTTGGTTTATTCATTGGAATTGCCACGTCACTCTAACAACGGTTCCTCTTTCTTGCCTTCCCATGTTTCCAGTCTGTTCTTTGCTTTGTCCACCTTGAAAAACATAAACAACAAATCAATTAACCAAACAAAAGTGGCAGATCATTTTCTGTAGATCGTTTACAAAATCTCTTTTTAAGTTTTATTATTTTAGTCTAAAAATAACAACAAAAAAGATAAAATTATTTAAAAATGAAAAATAAATTTCTTTTTTGGCCACTAATGGAAAATAAATTTCCAAATTTCTACAAAAAAATGATATATATTTTTAGAAACGTTTTTTAATAGAAATAGAACTCCAAAGATTAAGTTTTTCTTTTACTTTCAATATATTTTTCAGTACTTTTTTATTTTTAGCATACAATTATTGTTTTTTATATTTTTATAACAATTTTTTTTTTACTATTTTAAAGAATATATATATATATATATATATATATATATATATATATATATATATATATATAAGGCAAAGTTGAAATAATAATAAATTGTAGTTTACAGAAAGCAATTAATGATTTATATATGGAAATTTTTAGAAAAAAATAAATAATTATTAATTAAGCAACAATATATACATATATAGGATGAGAGCGTTTAAGGTAAGGAGACCCCTTAAAACACAAGAAAATAAAGGCCAGTCACAGAATGACACGTCAGCATTTCTCTTATTTTTTTGTGGAGTGCATCACATGTGATTTTTTCACATGCTTGAGTATGTAATCGTTTTTTATGGAAATTTAATTTTTTAAATATCCTTAAGTTTACTTAATATATATATACATATATACATATTTCATTTAAAAAATATATTTATTTATTATTTGTTAGCACATTTTCTTATCTGACTAATTTTATAAGAACTTGATATTTAAGATATGGTAATTTACAGAAGTTTTGTAGATTTTTTTTTTCTAAAACATTTTGGGATGGGTGAACCTTAGAGGGTAAATGTGTGTTAATAAATTTTATACATTTTTTTCTTCCTAAAATCCTAGTAATTAGGTGAACAGTTAGGCCGGGTGAACCCATAACATAAATGAGTTTATAAGCGTTCTTATGTAAAAAAGTTATATATGAAAAAAGTAACATTATGTAAACTATATTATTATGTAAATTAGAGCATCCACAGTGATATTACGTAAAGAATACATAAACGTGGGTCCTACATTTTTATTTAAGTAAAGCAACAAAAACTATCTACATTGGTTTTACATAGCATTCCTTAAAGATGGGACCCACACGTAAATTTATGTTTTTACATAAAGCATTCCTTAAATTTAAGTAATGCACTATGTATTACGTAACCAATTTTTTATTATAAATTAATTCATTTAATAATTAATGCTAATTTCTTATTGGTGGTTGTTGGAAAATTTAATAATAAAATATATTTAAGGAATATGTTTAAGTAATACGATTGCAGAGAAAATATTTTTTACGTGTGTCTTAAATTTACGTATTACTTAAAGTGTACATAAATGTATACGTGTCAACTTTAAAGAATACAGTTTAGGTAAAACCATTGTGGATGCTCTTATATAGGAAAAAAATAATATAAATGTTTAAACATAAAATTTATCAAATAAAAATTAAATGCTAAAGGCAAGAAGAATATTAATTAAGAGCGACAGTGTTAAGGTAATTATTTATCTAAAAGATAATATTAAATTTAAATTAGGAGATACTTATCTATTATGCACTTAACAAATTTATATTATAACTAATGACGTGGCTGATTTTAATTATATTCTATTTTTTAGTGTTTCAAGGAGCCGTATCATAAGTATTTCTCATATAGGATTGATGTATGAAATTTACCTCCTTATTCCAGTCGGTTCTATAGGTTGTCCAGATTAATATTAGGGTCTGCATGACAGTGCCCCCGATCATGCCGCTCCATATACCCTTATGAAAATGTCAATGTCAGTCAGTCCAAAAAATGTGACAACATTATTTCTTTCTTTCTTGAAATGATCAAACTAATATACCTTCGCGCCAAAATTGAACTTGAAGCCAAGAACGCAACCCAGAGGGATTCCCACAAAGTAGTAGCATGCCACGTTGACGTACGCGACAAACGCTTGCCATCCGCAACCAACTGCCACTCCTTTACCAGAGAACCCCATCCAAATCAATATTTTTATTTTTACAATCAATATTTATTTACTATTACAACTAATGGAAATAATAATAATTAATAAAATTGAATGGCCAAAAGAAATTAATAAAATTAAATTATCAAATTCCCGACAGGGATATATATATGTAAAAGTGATGGAGAGATTAGAGCCCAACCACCATTCCAGATTCCGACAGAGATTCAACTCTACTTTATAACTGGTAGAATGTTAGTTTAGTGTCGTCTTCTTTTTCCTCTCTTCCTTCAGATAACGGCATATTATATATATGATGATTAAATATATACGTACTTTGGAAAACTAACATTGTCCTAGCTAATCACAGCACGCAGGTTATGTAATATATATATATATTCTGAAATCATGCAGTGCGTAGCTAGTAAATTCAACTACGTAAGAACATGCAGAAGATACATGTAAGTACAGTCTATATGGCCAGGAACAAGAGCAACACTCCAAACATATTATTTATACCTGTAATATACCTATATATATATATACTTTTATGGACTACCTATCAGCATGAGGATAATTTGTTCTTATCGATTGTTATACAATTATATTAAGCGCCCATATTTCTATGTTTAAGGGTTATTATAGAACCAAATTGAACTGAAAATATTTGGCAAAAAATAAATCTAACTCTCTTTTTACAAAAATTAAAGTGAACTTTCAAGTGTAGTAAAGTGATAAATTACAAGCCTTATGATGCATTTTAACATAACGTATGAGTGGTAATCTCTAGGAAGCTTCGGTTAAAATACATTACAATACTAATATTACATGTGTGATATTCGTCTTGTTTAATAGAAAAATCAACATAGTTTGTACTATTCTATTTTTTTTGGCCAAGGCGTAGTTTGCACTACACTATGCGATTATTCATATGTGATCGGTTTGTTTTTTTGTGTCAAAAAAAGTTCAGTTCAGTTTGTGTATTTGGTAACTGCAGATATGTAACTGCAGTTAGAACTTCATATATAAATCATAACTATTAAGCTGCTTAAATATATATTAGTTAATGGACGTACCAGACAGAACGGGTTGGATGCCATTGAGGAGGATGGAGAAGGCCAGGTAAGGCGACAGCTCAGCGACAGCATCAGCAACAGTGGTGCCATCTGTGAAGATGTAGCTGATGACGTGGCGAAACAGGAGCACCAAGATGGCAAAAACTACAGAAATGAGGAAGGAACTGGATGTCACGACTAGAACTACAAATTCAGCTGCTCTTGCGTGGCCTGCGCCAAGCTCATTGCTCACCCTCACACTGCATGCATGCAAATCATAATTAATTATTAGGCCATTATTATATTGAAGAAGAATAGAATATATGAGGAGGCAAAATCTCTAAATATATATACATAATGGAATTATAATCAATCTTTAATTAATTACCTGGCAGCAGCATTGAACCCCAAAGAGACCATGAACGTCCATCCAGATATTGTCATGCTGCATATCATGATGGTTTATTATATATCCTGTGATTAACTCTAATAATGCGATATAATTAATATCCAGAAATCATTTGTGCCTTATATCATCCTACTCAGGAATATTTTACTTACGTTAGGGTTTAATATTAATTAATAGTAGTTGTCTAGCCTAGGCTAGGTAGCTAACTAATTGAATAACTTAACTTACCAAACAGAGAGAGCATCCAACGCAATCTCAGCATTCTGGAGCAAACCTGCGATGAGTACGAGGATTTGGTAGTACCATGTTTCTAAGCACAACATCACCGCAGATGCAATCGACAGCTTCAGGAACTCCCTTAGTCCACTAAACGCCTCCAGGCTGAACCCTGTCCACGTCAGCTTGCACCTCTCACTCATTAATATATACACGAACTGAGCCACCACGATCACCCACCATGAAAAGCTCAGCATTAGTGATGCCCCTACAACAATTTTTTAATATAAATAAATAATTATTAGAAATATCCAACATTATTAGGAAAATAATAATTTTAAATATTTCCGATAGGGTTTCAAAACTTTGATATTTGCAAATGAATAAAATAAATTTAATTAAAACGGCATAATTTCTTTGCAAATCATTATAAAATCTAACTAGGGTTCCTTCACAAATTGCGGATTTTCTTAGAGTGCACACAATCATCACCTCACTGTTCATCCGCGCATGTTAAAAAAAATGTGGGTCCCGAGTAACTTTGTGTGTATGGTTAATAGAGTGAGGTGTCATGATATAGTTTGGCATACGTGATGTGTCTCAATCAACGACTATTAGAAAGACTTAACTTCGGGAGGACCAGAGAATTGAAGAACCGAAAAATGCCTGACAGAGATATTATATATAATCATTCATCACCTAGAAGTCCAAGGCCCAGCTTATAGATGGCTAGCCAAGTCAGCACCACATGACCCACAAAGACAGCACCGGCTATGTAGGCGCTCGGGAACACTATGCTCTGTGCTTGAAGAAACTTCTGTATAGGAAAATTTGCAGCATACGCGAATATTTGCGGTATCAGACCGTACACGAACACGGCGGCTGAGGATGCGATCGCCTCTGTCTCGCCGAGCAAGAGCAACAACGGCTTTGAAAATGCGTAAATTATCGTAAGTGGAATGCCTGTCACCATGAGTAGAATAGTTGACCGTTGCAGGTATATTCCTAGCATCGAGTATTTGTGCGCGCCGTACGCTTGGCCGCATAGAGTCTCCACTGCGCTCCCCATCCCCAACTAGATCAATAGTGATCGTTAAAATCGGTAGACTGAGTGTCAATTCTAAAGTTTAAAATCAATTTTAAAAAATTCTTACACTAAACGTGTCGCGTAACACAAATGATGAGTTTAAAATGCACCAACTACATCAACAGTCATTAAATAATAATGTTATGTAATTTTAAGACCTATAGACTCTATACATATATATTTCTTCAATATAAAATATTATTCAATCGTGAATATCGTATTCACAAAGCCATCATTTTTTATACGGTGCAGTCTGATTTACAACATTTTTTTTTCTTCGTATGAAAGTAAAGATGAAAACATTCTCATTGCATATGTTCTATAAATATTATTATTTTTAATTTAATAATGTGCAACGTTATGAAATAAGTTTTCATTTACTCGCGCAAGCCGCCCTAGTGAATGACTATATATGTATTTACCATTAAGCCATATGCGATAAGTTGGATGCCATTGTTGCCAAGAGATGCAGCGGCGAGCTCGAGGTTTCCGAGGTGGCCAACGAAGATTTGAGTGGACATGGACGTCACGTTGTTTAGAAGGTAGACGAAGATTGCCGGAAAGGCTAGCCTAAACAGGATCCTCAGTTCTATCCACGTGGCCCTGCGAATCCGCTGGAAATGCGGCACGCTGGTGTCCGACAACGCCTCCTCCAGGAGAGAGCTCACCACCTGATGAGACGGCAGGAGTGGCTGCAGTTGGCCGTCGCTTTCAGGTGCTGTCCCGCTTCCGTGGTTGTTCATGGCGGAGCTAGCTCTTCCCACGTAAACGGCTTTAATTATTTTTCAGGACTAATAAGTTTTAATGGGAGTAGCCGGGAACGAAGAATATATATAACGAACGTTGCAGATCCAAGATAAACGTAAGAATTTGAGCCACATAATAACATACATTTATTATATAATATAATATATATTATACGATATATATATAATATAAATGAGCTAGTGTGAAGCATACTCAGAACTTAAGCACGTCCTATGGATAAGCAGGAGAGTACCTAACAAGTTTGTTGAGAGAAAAAAAAAAAACAATCTGACATGACATGTGGCTAATCGGTAAATTAGAGGTTCAAAAATTATTTTTGGAAGTTCCCATCTCAAATGACTTATTTTACTACTTAACATTGTAACAGTTGAATTTAAGTTTTAAAACACGCATACGCATGCATGGAAAATTAGTGTTAATTAATTAAATTACATAATATATTACTTTAATAGTTATTATAGAGGTTGGGTTATGATTAAACCTGATATTACGAGCATAAAAGTCGAGTACGATTGAAGGGTAAGGAAGCGTCGTCGACATCTCTTACTCGTCTTAACGAGATAAAGACAAAAGGTCGACAACGACATTTGAAGAAGTCGACTTCTAAAGTACGACTTATCGACCAGAAGATGATTGAACTATTTAGTCTCTGACAAAAGACGCTAATCGAAGTCGACCACGGAAACTTATGTGGAAACCCTCCCTCTGAGGTAAAGGACATGTGGCAACCTGCTTCAAACCGTTTTCAAGAGGAAACCTCCCTTTGAGCTAAAGGACAGGTGGCGACCTGCTTCAAACCGTCTTCAAGAGGAAACCTCCATCTGAAGTAAAGGACAGGTGGCGACCTGCTTGTCACCTGGTTGAAGAAACCTTCATCAGTAAGAAACACTTAGCTGGAGACCAGCTTGTCACCAGCTGACTGCTCACCGTCTCTTTCAACCAATCACAGGAGGGTAGTCGCCGCCCCTGAACAGCCAATCAAGGCATAGCAACCGCCATTAGTAAGTCGGTAACTTGTCCCTATAAATAGGGACTCTCTCTATTCATTTATCTTAATTTGGTCTCAATATAGTTTACATTATTACTCTCAAATCCATTACTGACTTAAGCTTCGGAATGGAATCAGGGGCCATCCCCAACCCCTTTTTTAGGTACTCGCCCCATAAAAACCATTGAAGGAAACTTAGTGTTCGAAGAAGCTAAGTCCAAGGTGATATCTTGAAGTCCATTCCCCGCAGTTCAATGCCACGTCATTTTGATCCCAACAATAGATATATTTGGTTTTTTTTTTTATTTGTTAGAATATATTAAATTTTGAATATTTTAATTAAAAGTTATAATTTTTTCTATAATAATTTATTTACAATTTTTTTTTATATATGAAAGTAGAGATAATCGATTTTTCTAATATGTAATAATAAATTAATGAAAAATAATACATATTAGTTTTTTAATATATTAATTTGTTTAAAAAATCTAATATATAGAACATTTTTTTAATCATTAATCACGTCGATTTTATTGAAATAAGACCGATTACAAGCTACAAATTAGAAAATAACCGCTTTAGGAGATTGGTTAACATCCAATTCCCTAATAAGTAGAGCAAGTACTAACATAACAACGAAAATAAAGATAACATAGCAAGAACCATAAACACGACAGGTAGTAAACAAGCTACACCAGACCGGCTTAATGGTAACGAAGACCCCAAACAAAGGATAACAGCTTGGTGATGAGGAATCCAATTGATACAGGAACACACTTTGCCATTCGGATAAGAAAATAACCTCCCTCAAGGGCGACATAGCTAACAGAGGATCTGCACAACAAGCGATACCAGACAGGACCCATAGTGAATCTGAAACACAAACAACTCCATTAACTAACAAAGAAGACCACATGACCGGTGTGAGATTTCTAATTGGTAGTGGCTTGGCGAAACCAGACTACCTGAGCGCCCTATTTGTGGAACATCCGCGAAGGACTAGCGCACGTAGGGGGTGCCGAAGAAATAATTTGTTTCTTCGTTAGGAGAAGGGTTGATGATAGGATGTGACCACAGTCGTATCCTAGGTACCCCGAAGGGTAATAATCATGCAGTGGTTTGTGTGATGAATGGAGCGTTGGTTCTGACGAACTATGAATTCAACTGGAAGATGTATGTGAAGGGGATTAGTGGGCTGCACCACCGCTGAAATATAGGCGAGTTTGAGCTTAAAACGATGAATAACATCAACAACGACATGTGGGGGAGCGAGGACGGCGGTCGATAGGCGAGGAGGTGATTCATGGTGGCGCGTGGCGGTGCATGGCGGGGCGTGGAGGCGCGTGACGACGCGTGGCTACGCGTGGGAGGGAATGGGCTGTAGGTACGACACAGAGGTAAGTGGTCAGTACCCGACCGGCTCACAAGGGGCGTTATTGGTGGTGCGATGCGCGTACATACGCGTGGGTGGCGTATGTGATGGCGCGTGGTGGGGCTTCTAGTCGCGTGGGGAGGTGCGCGAAGGCGCGTGGTGAGCGTGCGACCGACGCGTTGGGCCGTGAGGTGATGTTCGTCGGTGGTTGAAAAGGCCCGAGTAGGGTTTGGTGAGTGTGAGTGTGTTGTTTGTGGTGGTGGTTGAGGGGGTATCAGGCGGTTCTTGTGCGCACTCGGGGGCGGTGGTTGTGGCGAAGACGATGTGCGCACTTCCAAGAAGTTGTTCCCGTCTCAAGGTCGAGACTGACTCGATAGAGGGGCAGTGAGGGTGAGGGGGGAAAACGTGGCGAGGCGAGGGTGGCAGTGGGGTGGAGACGAGGATAAACAAGGTCATCCGATGTGGTAGGGTTTCTGACTTTGGCTTTAGCTGGAGGAGAAGCTCCATACTCATGGCCTTATAGAAAGTTTGCATAGTGTAGTGACTTCCAATAGGCGTTTTTCCTTTTAATATATAGAACATGGACACAGTGAATGAAGAGTTTTATAGTTTAAGGGCCTATTTTATGCTTTTCAGACTTTAGGGACTTATTCCTCCCTTTTACTGTTTTTGTAGTTGCTTTAATATTTAAAGCAACTTATGCTGTATTTTTGGATAAGTTGAAAGAATGCATGTCTGAGAGATCCATCACTCTCACCTTGCCATGAGTATTCATTTTCTGGATTTGTTTATGGTATCAGAGCCTCTATCAATTCGATCTTGATTCTACTTCACCACTACATCTTCTTTTCCAATTCTTTCTGAGTTGAGCGATGTCTGGATCTCTGCTTGAGAATGCTAGGCCACATCTTGGAACTGCACCTGTAGTTGGAGGAGCAGCTGGAATGACGGGTGGAGCTGGCATTGGAAGAGATTCAGTGGCGTTGTCACCTACTGGAGCTGAGTCAGGGGGAAATAGAGGAGATACACCTGCGCGATCTCTGATTGGAGTTACAGGAGCTGGTGGAAACAATAATCCTCCAGATCGGGGTACAAGAGCTTATGCTGGATCATTAAATGTTCCACTAGAGCAAGGAATTGAAGATCAGCTATACTTACATCCAACCGATGGACCTGGATCGCTACAAATTGACATTCAACTCGATGGGTGTAATAATTATCAGCTAAGGGTAAGATCGATGTCCGATGCTTTACTTGCAAAGAACAAAATATGTTTCGTGGATGGAACTTGATTAAGAGAGTCTATGCCTGAACATTTACATTTTCGTTGGGATCGCTGTAACGTGATTGTTAAGGGGTGGCTCACTCGATCTGTAGCAAAGAACTTGACACATGGCTTAGTTTACAGAACTTCTACTTTGGCTATCTGGAAAGAATTGCGAGAACGATTTATCAAGATCGATGGTGTTAGAATCTTTCAACTCACCAGAGAGCTATATCAGGCTAAGCAAGGTCAAATGTCTATTGCTGATTTTTTTTTTTTGAGAAATTAAAAATGATTTGGGATGAGTTAGCTGCAGCAGATGATGAGTCTCTTGGTAGTTATTGTGTTATCTTAGCAAAGGTTGCAACAAATAAAGGAAAGCGGAAGTTAATCCAGTTCTTGAATGGACTGAATGAGACATTTAATGTTGTTAGAACTAATTTGCTTATGATGCAACCATTGCCCTCTGTGAATTTCGCTTATTCTGTGTTGGTGCAAGAGGAATATCATAGGTTGGTTTCAGGTGCTATTTCAGATGGTGTTACAAAGAGGAATATGGCTATGTATGCAATAGGAGATTCCACTGCTTTATATGCTACAAGGAGTGGAGGAGGTTACATTCCTTCTCGAAATAACAATGGAGGAAACAATTTCCCCAAGAACAACAAGAAGAACATTCTCTGCATTTATTGTAATAGGAAAGGGCATGATGAGGATCACTGCTGGAAGAAACATGGCGTACCTGAGCACATTAAGAAGAAGTTAGCAACGAAATTGGGAGCTCATAATGTCTAGTTAGATTCAGTAGCACCTGCAACTGATGCTCCTTATTCTATTCAACAACAAACAGCTTCTGGATACTTTTATGGAAATCATTCAGGAAATTATTGAAACACCAACATTAGGCAGACTCCAGCCCCATCTTTGATGACTCCACCAACTCTTACCAATGATCAAATTAGTCTTGCAATGCGATATTTGGCTCAGCTAAACAAACATAGGAGAAGACACCAATAGTTGATGTAAAGGCCAATATGACAGGTACTAAGCATTATATTCATGTGGTACTATTATCAATTCTTCATGAGACTATTGAATAATAGATAGTGGGGCATCACACCACATGACTTTTCATAAGGATTGGTTGATGAATCTGACATTCAATCACTATGCAAATAAAATGGTTCATCTTCCCAATGAATTATTATCTCCTGTCACTCACATCGGTTCTTGCTTGATTGGTGATTTAAGACTTGACAAAGTTCTTTATGCTCCAGAATTTATTTATAATCTCATCTCAGTATCACAGTTGACAACAGAACTTGGTTTGTCTATTGTGTTTCTTGCTGGAATGGTCATTTTCAGGACCTCTCAAGTGGCACGATAGTGGGGATTGGTTCACTCCATGAAGGACTTTATATACTCAAGCAATTTCATCACAGAGGTCTTGGAGAAGATGGTGAAATGAAGACATTGAGTAGCATAACAAGAAATGGAGTCAATGGAGCAGAGCTTGGTCTTTGGCACAGGAGAATGGGTCACATGTCAGTCACTCGTTGAAGTCAGTTTTTAGTTTTGATTTGAAAGCTGAAAAATCTATAAAGGATTGTAATGTTTGTCCTTTGGCAAAACATAATAGATTGTCATTTCCTGTGAGTAGTTCAAAAACAAAGAGGGTTTTTGCTTTAGTGCATTTGGATGTATGGGGGCCGTATAAGGTTAAGACATATGATGGTTTCAGATATTTTCTGACCATAGTTGATGACTTTAGTAGGGCTACTTGGCTTTGTTTAATGAGGAGTAAATATGAAGTTGTTATTCATATCAAGAGTTTTATATCTATGGTGCATACACAGTTTAATCTCAGGATTCAATGCTTTCGAAGTGATAATGGATCTGAGTTTTGTAATGTATTGATGAAAGAGTTGCTTTCCAATTTGGGGATATTTCATCAGACAAGCTGTGTTAATACTCCGCAACATAATGGTATTGCAGAACGCAAGCATAGAACTCTATTATGTATTGCACGAGCTCTAAAGTTTGAAGCTTGTATCCCAATTCGTTATTGGGGCCATTGTGTTATAACAGCATGTTACTTGATGAACTGAATGCCTTCTTCTTCAATCAACAACAGAATCCCTTATGAAGTTCTACACAATACAACAACTACTTATGAGCATTTAAGAGAGTTTGGGAGCCTTTGCAATGTTGTTGATGTAACAAGATCTGATAAATTTTAGCCACGAGCCATTGCTTCAGTCATGATGGGATATTCTTCTACTCAAAAGGGATACATAGCGATGAATTTGAAGACAGGTAAGTTCTTTGTTAGTGGAAATGTACATTTCAAAGAACACATATATCCTTTCAAAAGGAAAATGGAAGTTTCTGTCATTCCTCTGCAGCATACTATATCTCCACCGTATGAGGAAGACTTTGAGGATATCTTTCCTTTGGATCACTCTTTTAATAAAGAAGAACTTCATGCAGTAGAAAAAGAAGCTATGACCACTGAAGCTGCACCAGATGGTACAAATCCTCAAGCTATTTTTCCTGATGCTTCAGATTTTTTTTTTTGAAGAATTTGAACAACCTGCTGCTGCTGCATTTGAAAATTCTCAAGCTGCACTAGATTATATTCTTGGTGACACCTCTCTACCAGCAGAGGATGTGAAGAGATCTACTCGACAAAGACAGAGACCATGATGGCATGAAGACTATATTATGACTTGTAAAGCAATCAGTTATTCTTCAATTTTCCGTCTTATAAGTGTTTCCTTGGTGCTTTGGAAAAGGAGCATGAACCAAGAAGTTTTGGGGAAGCAGTGCAAAATCCCAAATGGATTGCAGCAATGAAAGAGGAAATCAATGCTCTACAAGACAATAAAACATGGGACGTGGTTGATCTTCCAATTGACAAAGAAGCAATAGGGTGCAAATGGATTTATAAAGTGAAATACAACTCAGCTGGAAGCATTGAACGTTATAAAGCACGTTTAGTTGCAAAATGGTACACTCAACAAGAGGGAATTGACTTCAAGGAAACATTCTCACCGGTCGTAAAGATGGTCACAGTGAAGACACTCATTAGCATTGCAGCTGCTAAAAACTGGAATCTATGTCAAATGGATATAATTAATGCATTCTTACAAGGAGATTTGAATAAGGATGTCTACATGGAGTTTCCTCAAGGATTTGGAGGAGATACTAAATGAGGAAGAAAGGTATACAAGCTGCTTAAGTCTTTGTACGGGCTCAACCAAGCTTCCCGTCAGTGGAACATAAAACTACATGAGTGTTTGAAGCAATATGGGTATGTGCATAGCCTATTTGAGTACTCACTCTTCAGTAAGAAGATAGGAGATGAACAAGTACATATGCTGGTCTATGTAGATGAACTCATGATCACGGGTTCTAGCTCTCTATTGATTAACAAATTGAAACAAATTCTGAAAAGGCACTTCAAACTTAAGGATCTAGGAGATTTGAGGTATTTTTTGGGTCTCGAACTTGCTAGATCAAATGAAGGGATAATGATCAATCAAAGGAAGCACTGTCTTGAACTCATAGTAGATGCAGTCTTCTTGAAGGGAAAGCTGCAAGCACACCTATGGAAAATGGACAGAGACTTACCACCATTGAATATGATGATCACTTTGCTTTAAACAAAGAAGATGAGAAGCTGAGAGACATGGAACCATACAGGAGATTGATTGGGAGATTGCTATATCTACAATGACGAGACCTGACATTACTTATCTAGTTCAAAATCTTAGCCAATTTGTACATGGCCCCAAGAAGTCACGTATGGTTGCAGTACACAGAGTTGTTCGATATCTTAAAGGGAGTCCAGGATTGGGGCTATTTTTTCCAGCAAACAATTTACTAATACAAATGACAGCTTTTTGTGATAGTGGGGCACTTGTCCTTTTTCGAGAAAATCTGTAACAAGTTATTGTGTACAGTTGGGAAGCTCGACGATCTCCTCGAAAGCAAAGAAACAGCAGACTATATCTTTTTCCAGTGCCGAAGCAGAATACATGAGCATGAGGATTGTTCTTTCTGAAATTATTTGGTTGCGTGGTCTGTTGAAGGAGCTGGGATTCGAACAGAAAACTCCCACAGGACTCAAATGTGACAACAAAGCTGCACTGCAAATTGCTGCTAATCATATGTATCATGAAAGGACTAAGCACATCGAGATAGACTGCCATCAAGTTCGTGCTGGATTAATCGAAGGAATCATTGCAACTGATTATGTTTCTTCGAAGAGGCAACTAGCAGACTTGTTGACAAAAGCTCTGGGCAAATATCAGCTATTTCAGCTTCTTGATGATTTTGGAATGAAGAACAGATTCAAAGTCGAAGAGGAGAAGCAGGAAGATAAAGAGAAGGGAAAAGTACACGAATGAAGAGTTTTATAGTTTAAGGGCCTATATTATGCTTTTCAGACTTTAGGGACTTATTCCTCACTTTTACTGTTTTGGTAGTTGCTTTATTATTTAAAGCAACTTATGTTGTATTTTTGGATAAGTTGAAAGAATGCAAGTCTGAGAGATCTATCGCTCTCAGCTTGCCATGAGTATTCAATTTCTGGATTTGTTCAGTGAATAACTGTTATATTATAAAATAAAATAAAAATTGAATAAAAATCTGCACATAATGATGTCAGTCAAATAATGATTTGTGTGAGTTACTACTATATCTTCTGCACTAGAAATTATGAGCGGATCGGATAGCTCACTAAATCTGCTAATCTGATTAACACAATTCGGTAATGATAAAATTTGAAAGCTCCATTTAAAATCAACTGAAATATTGAAACCAGAGCTTAAACCAAACGAGAGGACATCTTCCAAGAAAGAGCACAAATGATGAGGACAAATCTTAAAAAGTATGCCATGCGATTTGCAACTTTGTATATATGTATATATGGGTTAATAGGTGCTTTGGTGCAACAGGTTTGACAAATTTTGGTTTTTGGTGCAACATGTTTGTTTTTGTATTTTTCTAGTGTCATACGTTTGGATTTTGTGCACTTTTGATACAATCGTTAATTTTTCGTTTAATTTCTCAGTTAAGTCACATGTGTTGTGCACGTGAAAGGAAATAAAAAATAAAAAACAAAAATTAGAATTCAGAAAAGACTAACCTTCCTAAGTTATTATTTTATTTAGTCTATCTCAGAGGGTACCGACTGTTCCCTTCCCGACCCCGCTCCGATCATCTCCTCCCCAAAGCACCACCACCACGAAGCCGGTGAGCTCTAAAGAATTATGGAGATTCTGGGACCATTTTTTTTTTGAAACAGATAGATGATGATGATGATGATGATGATGATGACGATGATGATATTGAGAAGCTTCATTCAAAATCAACATCATCGTCCTCTTTCTGCAAAAACCGCGGACGGAGCCGCTTGGCCGGGTTTTATTACCGTTATAGATTTGTTTCCATTGTACAGAATATACTGTTTCTATATTACATACTTTCCATAGACTAGTTCATTCCATATACAGTCATGTAATTCACTATAGAATGATTGTAGACATAGTTGTAAACACAAAAAAATAATAACATATTTTCTCTATTGATTCCTCTTCTCATATATATATACTTTTCATATCTATTTCTTGTTATATGGTATCAGAGCAGTGTCGATCTGGTTGATTTTCATTCATTCAAATTTCACAGCTTTTGTCTGAATCTTAATCCTTCTCCATGGCAAACAACAATGGGAACGATGATGTCAACAATATTGTTCCTGCTGTTATTTCGACCGGTGGCTATAACGATCCTTATTATGTTCATCAGTCAGACAACCCTGGAGCTCTCCTTGTGTCCCGCTCCTAGCACAAAAAAACTTCAATACTTGGCGACGTGCGATGGTCATGGCACTTTCGGCCAAAAACAAGCTTGGTTTTGTTGATGGCTCCATTCCTCGACCTGATCCTTCCCCTCCAATGTACTCAGCTTGGATTCGTTCCAATAATCTTGTTTGCTCTTGGATCGTGAATTCTGTCTCCAAGGATATTTCCACCAGCATATTATATCATGATTGTGCGGCCGATGTTTGGGTTGAATTGGCCGAACGATTTCAGCAAATGACTGGACCCAGACTCTTTCATTTGAAGAAGCAAATTTCTGAACTTCGACAAGGTCAGTTATCTGTGAGTGCCTATTATACAAATCTGAAGATTCTCTGGGATGAGATTTATGCTGCAAAACAGGTTTGCAAATGTTCTAAATGCACTTGTGGTGGTGTTACCTCCATGATTAATGATCTCACTTCTGAGTATGTTATGCTATTCTTGATGGGCCTAAATGAATCATTTGCTGTAATTCGCGATCAAATTCTACATCGTGATCCTTTGCCATCGATTAACAAGGTGTTCTCGTTTGTGGTTCAAGCTAAAAATCAGCACTCTGTAGCGGCATCAAATCCAGTTACTGATGCAGTTGCTTTAGCTGTAGAAAATCAGCATTCTACTGTTACTTCCAATGGGAATTCACAAAATCATGTTGCTTCCATGGCCATGCGTCAAAATCCTCGCACCGGGGTTCTCCAGGATCCTCGCGACGTCCCAGGCCTTATTGTACGCACTGCGCTCAACTTGGTCACACGGAGCCCAAATGCTATAAAAAGTGGGGCTACCCTCCTGGTTATCGAGCTCCGCAGCAACAGCAGCATGTTCCTTATCATCCACAGCAGCAACAATCTCGTGGAAATTCTGTGGTTAATTCAGTCGGATCCCACTCTTCTGGATACGACGACGGCTCAGAATCAGGTGTTGATGGCCTCTCCATGAAGCAATGCCAGCAATTAATTGCGCATCTCACTGCACAAATAAACTCATTTGCAGCCAATGATACCACCATTACAACCAGCAGCATTAATTCAGCTATGCAGGGTAAAATCCTTGCACATATCTCTCAGTTTGATGATACTGTTTTCAATTTTTGGATTATTGATTCTGGGGCTGCACGTCATATATGTTATGATCGATCATTATTTACGCACCTTCATCGCGTTCATGACGTATCTGTTTACTTGCCAAATCGAGCTCGAATAGCTGTTGAATTCGCAGGGACTGTGAGGCTCACTTCACATCTTGAGCTTCACGATGTTTTGTTTATACCTGCATTTCGTTTTAATCTCTTATCCGTCAATTGTATGCTGCAAAATTCAGCCCTTACTATAAAAGACTAATTGCATCATTCAGGACCTACGACAAGTGATTGGGAAGGGTGATTCTTATCAAGGGATTTACTTGCTCAAGATTTCAAGAGGTTCAATATCTACTAGTCAACTCAATAAAGAAGCTGCTGTGTTGAGTGTTCTATGGCACAATAAGCTTGGACATCCGAGCCTTGATGTTTTGAAGTCCTTAAGTACTGTCATTCCCTCTCTAAGATCTTGTTCTTTAGGTCCTTGTTCAGTTTGTTCTATGGCAAAGCAAAAACGATTGCCTTTTAATAAAGAAAGCAGCACTACTGTTACTAAACCTTTTTAAATTGTGCATTGTGATATTTGGGGTCCGTTTCACACTCCAACTCACTCTAAGCAATCTTATTTTTTGACTATCGTCGATGGATTTACTCGATGCACTTGGACTTATCTAATGCAGCATAAATCTGATGTTCGGTTAATTTTCCCAAAGTTCTTAGCCATTGTCAAGACCCAATATGATACATGTTGCGTCCGAGACGAATGAGGTCACGAGGACGCTTCTGAAGTTGTGCGGGTTATGACCCTTCCGTCGGAGGTTGTGACCTGGCAAGGTTGTGACCCGGCAAGGTTGTGACCCGGCGAGGTTGTGACTCGGTGATTCTGCGTCTCGAGCGTCGGATCCTGCGCAAAGGACCAATGCTAGCACGGAGAGGGGGGGTGGTGCTAGCGGAGCCCTCTCCGATGCCTAAGTTACTATAGTGGCAAAAGGGTAATTTCTAGAGAGAGAGAATTTCTAGAGAGAAGTCAGAGCTCAAAATACCAAAGTTGGGCAAATGAGAGAGTGAGTGAAAATGGGTGGCCAAGGTCTCCTATTTATAGGCTTCCTTGAGACCGGACCCGGTTTTATAGCGGTTTGACGACGGTTCAAGAAGACAAGCGGGAACCGTTGTCCATATTGGTAATGTATGAACTTGACTTCTCTACACGTAACGGAGATCGCGGACACGGTAATCGCGGATACGGCAATCGCGCAATACCCGTGGCGCAACCCGGACCTCGTCGAAATTGGGCAATTCGGCGAGGTCCGGATTGCGCAATCCGGTCTGGATTGCTGCAATCCGGACGTCCGGGTTGCTGCAACCCGGACGTCCGGGTTGCTGCAACCCGGAGGTCCGGATTGCAAATGCAATCCGGACCTCCGGATTGCACCGCAATCCAGATGTCCGGTCCGGTCACGCGTAAATGCGTTTCCGGACCGTTTTGACCCCTTGGGAGACGTTTTTCGAGACGAGATGTAATTTTTGACGTGTTTGCAAGGCCTGAAGTGTAAATACGATCCCGAATTGGACATTTATCCATCACTTGCCCCCGAGTCAAGTAACGGTTTAGAACCTTTCTTGACTCTATTTTAAGCTAGGATATTTGTCCAATTTGAGTCTGACGCTAACCTTTCAATTTTGATCGTCGGTCGGACGTAGGAATCTTGATTTCGTCCGTCGTTTGGCTTTCCGTCCGAATGTTTTTATTTCCTGTTATCATGGTTAGTGCAATAGGAAATGTATATGTGCGAACATGATCATCGTCGGGGACGCGAGCAAACAGTAATGCACTTATGCGAAAATGCGTCTATCAACATGTATGCACGAATAATGGACGTGGCAAGATCGTAAATACGTAATGCAAGAAAATAGAGATCATATGTTTCTAAAATGACTAAGTGATTTCCAAATCATGAATCATGCGACCGTGACGTGCGAATGATGTCAAGATACGTACGAGAGTAGATATCTTAAGAGGAGAGGATAGAGTATACCGTAGGGGTTTAGTCTTGTGTGTAGGTGAACTAATCCTTTGATCCTTATCCACAAAGCATCTTCTTAGGGATTAGTAAATACACATATTCTCACTTATCCTTCCAACACCTTGGGAGTTCACCATTTCAATCCATTTGCAGGTAATTCACTCACAATTTCCCGGAATTATCTTTGTGTTCAAAGTTTCTTTGCCGTCGTGGAGCTTAGATACGTTTTGACAGTTTCGAGTCTGATTTTTTGCTTGTTTTTGGAAATTGACACCACCAATCGACTCGGTTCGTCCCAACGATTCCAGCGCCACCTTCGGATTCTCCAGGGAACGTCTCACGCGCCCTCACGCGCCACCGCGAGTGGAGAAACTTCGTCGGAGCGTGAGCCCCACGCGCCGCCTTCCCGACCTCGCCTCGTTGCGGTCCTTACCTTCCCGGAATCGTCTCGACGAGAGGAATCCATTGTGATATCTTTCGTCCTGTTTTGAGGTAATTTGAAAACCTTAATTTAAAAAGTAGTTTCGGCCTGAGCTTGGGGTGTCGCCGGGTGGTTGTTCGTCTAAGTTATTTTTCGTTGCTGCCGTATAGAACTGCTTGTTGATGCTCACACGTTGAATAATTGCTGATTGATTGTCGTTACTATCGTCGTTTGTCCACAACTTAGACGATTTTCGTTTCCGCGGATAGTTGAGGTGTAATTCCTTGTTAGGACATAATGCCCATTGATGTTGATACGCGCGTTGATGTTGAGCTGTTGGTTATTGCCTGCAAGTATGCTAAAACACTTAGAAAATATTCAAACGATATCTAATGTTTGTTACCATAGATGTCGTCGTATGAGCTTTGTCGATGAGCGTCGTAGGTGTGCCAAGGGGGCATAGCTATTCGTTGTATGCAATCCATTTTTGTCGACACGTATGTGTGTGTTCATGAAAACACTTAGAGAATATTTTTCCCCTTGTTGACGCGCAACCTTGTCGACATGTACGTACGTACATGGAAATACTTAGAAAATATTTTCTTCTTGTCGACGAGCAACCTTGTCGACATGTATGTACGTACATGGAAACACTTAGAAAATATTTTCTCCTTGTCGACGAGCAACCTTGTCGACATGTATGTACGTACATGGAAACACTTAGAAAATATTTTCTTCTTGTCGACGAGCAACCTTGTCGACATGTATGTACGTACATGGAAACACTTAGAAAATATTTTTTTCTTGCCGACGAGCAACCTTGTCGACATGTATGTACGTACATGGAAACACTTAGAAAATATTTTCTTCTTGTCGACGAGCAACCTTGTCGACATGTATGTACGTACATGGAAACACTTAGAAAATATTTTCTTCTTGTCGATGAACAACCTTGTCGACATGTATGTACGTACATGGAAACACTTAGAAAATATCTTCTTCTTGTCGACGAGCAACCTTGTCGACATGTATGGATGATACATGCGTTAATACTGATACGCGTATCGATGTTGATTGTTTCTTTGCAGGTTGTGAGATTGTAGCAATTCCTTGCGGAGCTGCCTTCCCTTTGGACGTGTTGGTATAATGAGTAAGTCCGTCAACCCTTTATCGCAGACTCCCTTTTCTTCTGATATAGAGGATGGTTTGGACGTCGGCCCGGCTTTACCGGCAGATAGTGTTTTGGATACCGACGGGGGTGTAGCTAGTGGGGTATCTCCTGCTGGAGAGACTGAGGCATTGGTTCGGTATCATACTAACCGCCTGGATAGATCCTTGTTCACTTTGTATGCTAGTCTTCGGGACTTGATGCTTGTACCGAGGCTTTTTACCCCTTTGAGGTACTTCCTGATAGTAGTCTAGGGGATGCTACTCCTCCGCCCGCGGATTTATCTGTCGTGTACACATCACACGTTAGGGAGGGTTTGCGGTTTCCGTACTGCTCCGACTTGGTTGATCTTTGTAGTGGTTATGGAATTTCCCCTTTAGATCTTACACCCAACGGGATTCGAGTATGGACTTGTTTCAGAGTGTTGCTTCACCAGCAGTCCTGGTGTTACTCTCGCACTCTCTTTCGCTGTTTTTACCAGCTTAGGAGTTCAGACTCGGCGGGCTTGTGTGGCGTGAGAGTTCGTTGGCCGAACTTACAGGGCGACGGTTTTGAAGGACTTGGACTTGGAGAAGCCAAGTGGGATCCCAGCTACCGATTGGTCGCTACTGCGGATCGGTCTGCCGATCACTGGAAGCATCATTATTTCTTTGTTCATGATGCGGGGACGACTTGGGATGTTGAGTATATTCAGAAGTTTGATCCTGCACCTACTTTTCGGGAGCTTTCCCTGTCGGATAGAGAAGTGATAAAACGGATATACCGTTGTCAACAATCGCGCAGCTTCACTTGCTCACTGCGTGCGTCTGATCAGGAATTGATCGATGCAGGGATCCATGTGCTCCCTTCTGCAGTTTCGGTATGTTTGATCACTTTTTGTAACTTTTTCCGTGTTGCACTGTAGGTTGGTTTGACGGAAAAAGCTCGTCTTTGCAGACGGCGGCCGCTCGTAAGATTGCTTCTAGCGGGAGGATCGTTCTCCCACTTGCTTCCGGAGTATCAGCGACTTCTGGACGCGGCGCAGGTAGATAGCTTCTTGAAGGGGTAATCTTTTATTTTCTTGATCGGGTTGTAACTTTTTCGTTACTTGCAGGTCGTACGGCGCTTGTTACTGACCGTGTTGTTGCTGCACCTGACTTTTCCAAACGGTCCACCACTGGGGCGCGTTCTTCGAGCGGTTCGAAGCGTCCGAAGACTACTGTGACCGTTCCAACTCCTTCTTGTCATAAAGGGAAGGGAGTTGGTGGTAGTGAGGATGTGTTGGCTGCCCCCCGCTCGAAGGAGCGGTCCGAGGTGGAGCGTTCTTCCCTTTCTGGTATAAACTGGACATTTTATTCTATACCCTTATATGCTTTATACTTGGTTTTTGCATAACGCTGCCTGTTTTACATGTAGCGGTCCCCCCGCTTGGACGTGCAGATTTGCTTCGTCCTTTGGATGGAGATATTTCAGATGATAGGTGGATGCCGTACGTGGCGGGAGGTGTTACTTTTCCAAAAGACTCCCAGCTGAGCATGCCTGAAGTTGGCGTGCGTGTTCTTCGTCGCTCCATTCCCCCTGGAGATCGAGTTGTCCGGCCCTCGAGCGACGAGGAGGCGCGAACATTTGTTGAGAGATCACTGTCTGGATTTGCTCCGGTGAGTATCTCTTTATTTAATTTTGCTATGTTCGTTGCCCCCGAATATATATGTTTATTGTGTCCTTATTTTCAGGTTGTTTCCGACATGGTGCATATGGCCTCTTTCGTGCTAGAGCTTGTTCAGGAGAACCGTGCCATTGCTGACAAAGCTGCCGCTTTGTCCAAAGAGCTTGAGGAGGCCAAGGATGAAGTGCGTCGTCTTTCCTTGAAGAAGACGGACTTTGATGCTCGTTATGAGGCTGATCATGCCAGCGTTATTCAGCTTGAATCCGAGAATGCCGCCATTGAGAAGGCGATTTCAGATAACGTAGGCAAGCACAAGGTTGCCTGCCGGAAAGTTTGTGAGGTAGAGATGAAGGCTGGCATTGAAGAAGGACTTAGCAAGTTCACTTCGACCCCTGGATTTGATAGCGCAGTTACTATCGCTGCTAGAGCGAAGGCCACTCCTATGCTCAGCGAGTTTGCTGAGGATTTTATTCGTAGAGTGAGTATTCTTGCTCCTGGCTTTCCTTTTGAAAGGTTGGGGCCATATGCGGAGTCTGCTGTTAGGCAAGTTACCGACCTTCGTCGCTTAGATGCTGCAACATCTGATTTTGCGTTTTTGTTTGGAGAAGATGGTGGTGGCACTAGCGTGCAACATTTGCCTGTTCCACCCAGCCCTGTCAGGGATGGTGGACTTCTTTGATTTGTGTCATCTTTTTGACTTGTTGAACTCATATGTGAGCCAGTTTGCCCCCCAGCTTCTATGTTTTAGAAACTTGTTGGAGTTGTTGTTTGTGACTTGTTCGCTTTGAACTTCGTCGCATGGACTGTGTTTGCTGAATGTGGATGACTAGTAGCGTAGACATAGTCCCCGCAGGCGTGACTGATAGCCACTTCCTGATTGATAAGTTGAAAAGTTCTCCTGATTGTTTGCATGATGCATTATGCGAATTGCCTTTCTTTCCTGAATAGCTTGCCGCTATATGTGTTGCGACCTGTCAAGTATTTTTGCGTATAGCAATATATCTCAACAAGTAGTGTGTTTGAAGGGTGTTATCTTGGCTAAGCAAGATAGTAGTTTATACCGTCTCTTAGTTCCACTCTAAGGCGACGTTGTACAAGACCCGACTTGTAAATTTTACGAGTTTTAAACAGGGTGCGCACCTGCCAGCGTGTATCAACCCGCGTTGGGGAAGCATACGTAAAATTATTATTTGAGGGGTGTAATCTTGGCTAAGCAAGATACTAGTTTATACCGTCTCTTAGTTCCATTCTAAGGCGACGTTGTACAAGACTCGACTTGTAAGTTTTATGAGTTTTAAACAGGGAGCGCACCTGCCAGCGTGTATCAACCCGCGTTGGGGAAGCATACGTCAAAACTGTTTAGTTTTTGAAAAAGCATTTTGCGAACCTTAAAAGGGGTGTTGGTAAAATATTTGGAGAAAATATTTTGAGATTGATTGTGGTACATCCCAAAAATCGTGTTGATAAAATTTTTGGAAAGGAGTTTGATACATAAAACATTTTAAAAAGTATTTTGACAAAATACTTGGTAAAAATGTTTGTGATACATGATTCCTGCGTCCAGGAACCATGTAGCACTTTTGAGAGTATGAATTGTGATGTATGTTTTCTGCGTCCAGGAATCACACATCACGGCTTTGAAAGTCTGTAGTACGGAATTGTCGTCTAGCAAGAGGACTTCCGCTATAGAGAGTGAACCCTAAACAGGGTATACACACTTAGAGTGAATCCTAAACAGGATATACACATTTTAGAGTGAATCCTAAACAGGATATACACTTAGAGTGAATCCTAAACAGGATGTACACATTTTAGAGTGAATCCTAAACAGGATATACACTTAGAGTGAATCCTAAAACAGGATATACACATAGAGTGAATCCTAAAAAGGATATACACATTTTAGAGTGAATCCTAAACAGGATATACACTTAGAGTGAATCCTAAACAGGATATACACTTAGAGTGAATCCTAAACAGGATATACACATTTAGAGTGAGGTAGTTTTCTAGACAGAGAACTTCCGTCACTTGAGGGGTGATCAGCCCCGTATGCCCATCCTGTTCTAAATCCAGGGGATGGCTATGGACATGAGGATTTGCTTCTAACCAGAGGTGTCACAGCATGTCATTAAGATAAGTAAACATGGGGCTTGTCTTTTAGAAAAGAGGATACCTCAACATGTTATTTTGATGATAGGCCTTGGCGTTATTCCAAGGTATTGCATGTAGTTGACGCTCTGAATAGCTGTCATTTTAATAATAGGTCTTGGTGTTAATCCGAGACACTGCTTGTAGTTGACGCCCTGAATAGTCGTCGTTTTGATAACAGATCCGTAGGTTGACATTGCGGAATAAGTTGATTGTAAATATAGCTCGATGGCTTTGTGTTGTCGACGGCTTCTAGAGATAGACGCCTATAATGGAGAGATAAACTCCTTGTTGGTGTAGATAATAGATATGTTGGTGTTGTGTACCATAAGCTCCTCCTTTTATGCAAAGCTTAGTTTGTATTGTTGGAGAAGATTTTTTGTGGATAGGTTACTACTTGGCGTAATTCCTGAGTAGTAATCGTAGTGTAGTCATAATGCGTAATAGATTTTGCTTGCTCATGGCATAGTTTCTTGGATTATTGGAGTAGATAATATGTGCGTAGTTTGTTGCTTCGCGTTTAATCCAAAAATAGCGTGCAAGAGATAAGTATGTACCTACAAACGTAGATTAACTTTATTAGATGCTTGCGCGTATTTACATTGATTGTACTAGAAGTAGTAGAAATGCGTAAAGTTATTTAGGAGAGAGTTGTTTCTCCCGTTTCGTCATGGCTGGTTTGATGACGATGTTGCGTAGTTGGTTGCAACAAATCGCCTCAGTGCGCCTAGCGTGATGCATTCTTCGATTTCCTTCCTTAGTGGCAGACACACGTTTGTATTGTGCCCCCAAGTTTTATGGTACTTGCACCATTCTCTGATATCGTTGCCCAAGAAAGCTGTCTCCGGGGCAAGCGGACTTGGGAGCTTATTCTCTAGCAGGTTGACGTAAATGTCTTCGGCCACCGTGTTTAGCGGTGTGAAGATGTTGTTGATATCCAAGCTTGCGTCTTCCTGGTTGTTCGTTTCTGCTCGAACACCTTTGTCCCAACTGAGGGGTGTACCCCACCTCAGTTCTTGCTCGCAAAAGACTGCTGTCTCAAGCTTTTCCTTTAGATCCGCCATGGTTTTTGTGGTTCGCCATCCATGAGTTCGTCCAAAGAGAAGGAAAGATTTGGCGTTCATATTTGCATAGAACACGCTTATCACTTCTTCTTTTGTTGCTTTCGCGGTTGAGGCGTTGGAGGCGAATTTGATGAAGTATTCCAAGATTGGCTCATCTTCTCCCTGTTGAACGAGCCAAATCCGTTGCCATGGTGATAACTGGATGCTTTCTTGCGGTTTCCAAATTGTAATGGCTTGTTCCATTGGTTGCTTCTTTCTTTCGTCAACCACTTTCTGCCTTTTGAAGGAGTTTACCATGGCCACATGGTATTGGTGCTTTGCTCTCAAGGCATTAACGTAACAACGCCTTGCGGTTATCTGATCGCCCAGCACTTCTCCAATCCCATGCTCTGTCGGGAACTTCATCTTTTGGTGGACGGTGGAAGGCACGATCACATAGGGATTGATCGTTGTTCGTCCCAAGATTCCGTTGTAGGCTCCGAGGGATTCTACAACTACAAAAGTGACGTTGATATGTAATGCTTTCCATCCCTGGCCAAGGACGACCGGAAGTGTAATTGTGCCCAATGGTTGTGTAGCTGCTCCTGCGAAGCTAACTAATGAGAAGGTACCCGAGGACAAGTCCCTGACAGACTTCCCTAGTTGCTCCAGAACTCTGATATGTAGAATGTCAGCAGAACTTCCACCATCCACAAGAATTCTTTTCACATCGTACCCGTCAATGTCCATGGTAATGACTAAAGCATCATCGTGGGGATAAACGATATGCTTCAAGTCTTCCCTGGAGAATTGGATGACTGTGTCTTCTTGCTCGGGTTGCTTGCGCTTTCCGTATTTTGGCAGTGTTGCTGCTTGGGATGCATAAACGTCCCGGGCATTGGATATGTGTCCTCCGGCGGCAGGCCCTCCATGTATGACATTGATTACTCATCGCTTGGCTGGCGGAGGGTTGTCATGGGCTTTCTCTTTTCCCTTGTTTGATCTTTTTGACGACTCTGGCTGAGTCTTTTTTGAGGGGCTGTTGCCTTGGTCCACAAATTGCTTTAACTCGCCCTTGAGGACGAAGTTATTGACTCGGAAGCGAAGACTGACGCAGCTATCGGTTTCATGGCCGAAGACTTCGTGGTTTTCACACCACTTGTCCTTGTCTTTTCCCAGTGGGCCTTTCCGGAAATTGTTTGGCTCCCTCCACATATTTGCGTTTTTCATTTCTCTCAAAATCACCGACAGCGGGGCGTTCAGAGGGATGCAGTCGGCGAGATTTACTTCTTTAGGCTTCTGCAAATCCCCTTGGAAAGGTCTTTTTGGCTGAGGTTGCCAATGTTTTCCTTGGCTGCCTGGGTGTGGCTTTGGTTGGTATTGTTTTGGATTGTCTTTCGCCTTAGCTGCGACAATTTTTGCCTTATTCTGGCTTCTGAATCTCTCCAGGTCTATATACTCCTTGACTCTCGCGGCCAGTTCTTCCATGGATTCCGCCGGACGTTTGGCCATCTTTTCAGCTAAGGCATTGCCTCTTCGACCAAGGTTTCGGATGAATGCCCGAACAATTTCTCCTTCGGTCAGGTTTCCCTGAATATCAGAAATGTTCTGATTGAAGCGGACGTAATAGTCGGCAAGGGATTCTTCGTTCTGCTGTTGGACGTCGTCCAGAGCGTTTGCCCCTTTCAACAGTGTGCGCTCACCCATGTATCGCCGAATGAATTTGGCCTTTAGGTCCGCCCATGAAGTAATGCTTCCGCAAGGCAGTGAGAAGAACCAGTGTGCGGCGGTCCCGGCAAGAGTTTGTGAAAACGTCATTGCAAAGTGATGCGGGTTCTTTGTTCTGCCTAGCAGAGAGGCCTCGTGCTTTTGCACATGTTCAATTGGGTCTCCTTTTCCCCGGTAGGGGTCTCCTCCAATTCGGTATAGTGCGTCTGGGACGCGACTGTTTACCAAGTGCTCAGCGAACGGATGTGACGCCCTTTCTTCAAGAGCGTGCATACCCTTCATTTTTGCCTCCCTCATTTTCTTCTCCACCAGCTCTTCTAACATTTCGGCGGTAAATCCCTTTACCGGTTCAGCATAACCTGTTGAAGGTTTTTGCTGACGATTGTCGCGGTAGACGTCAGATTGATCCCTGCTTGTGGCCTGATAGGGATCGTCTCTCGTTGGTTGCTGTGGGTGGTAGAATGGGGGCTGCCTTTCGTTCCTCCATTGTTGATCTCCTTGGAAAGGAGTATATGACCGTGCAGGTTCATATCTTGTGTGTTGGTTCCCTCCCTGGAAAGGATTGCCATAGAGAGTGGTGTCTTGCGACGTCTCCCCTGCTGGCTCAGCATACTGTTGATTGACTGGTGGTGGCTGAGCTGTGTATCCTTGGTTTTTGAGAGACTCGCGGAATGCGAGTAGCTCTTCTATCGCGGCCATCATTGCTGGAGTGACGGTGGGCATCGGGTTTGCCCCCGTTCTTTGCTCGCCCTGCGGCATTTCTGTCTGGGATTCATCTTCGTGCCCTTGTGGTTCGAAACCGGGTGGATGCGCGTGATGCTTGTCCCTTGGCTCTCTGTACTGTGCGTTGGGCACAGTGTCCGTCGGTATGGATGAGGCTACGGAAGTAGCCCTTGGGATGTGGGAGGGTCCCGATTGGCTCCCAGCTGAAGCTTGGCATCCTGCTCTTTTGTTCGCCGGGGACTTCCTGGGACGCCCGGGTCTTTTCCTTAGATTTTTCACCTCTTCGGGAGGGTTGTGATCACTTGCCATGATTTCTATGTAGCTTTTTGTTCGAATCGCGTAGACGGCGCCAATGTTGCGTCCGAGACGAATGAGGTCACGAGGACGCTTCTGAAGTTGTGCGGGTTATGACCCTTCCGTCGGAGGTTGTGACCTGGCAAGGTTGTGACCCGGCAAGGTTGTGACCCGGCGAGGTTGTGACTCGGTGATTCTGCGTCTCGAGCGTCGGATCCTGCGCAAAGGACCAATGCTAGCACGGAGAGGGGGGGTGGTGCTAGCGGAGCCCTCTCCGATGCCTAAGTTACTATAGTGGCAAAAGGGTAATTTCTAGAGAGAGAGAATTTCTAGAGAGAAGTCAGAGCTCAAAATACCAAAGTTGGGCAAATGAGAGAGTGAGTGAAAATGGGTGGCCAAGGTCTCCTATTTATAGGCTTCCTTGAGACCGGACCCGGTTTTATAGCGGTTTGACGACGGTTCAAGAAGACAAGCGGGAACCGTTGTCCATATTGGTAATGTATGAACTTGACTTCTCTACACGTAACGGAGATCGCGGACACGGTAATCGCGGATACGGCAATCGCGCAATACCCGTGGCGCAACCCGGACCTCGTCGAAATTGGGCAATTCGGCGAGGTCCGGATTACCGTGCGATCCGGAGGTCCGGATTGCGCAATCCGATCTGGATTGCTGCAATCCGGACGTCCGGGTTGCTGCAACCCGGATGTCCGGTCCGGTCACGCGTAAATGCGTTTCCGGACCGTTTTGACCCCTTGGGAGACGTTTTTCGAGACGAGATGTAATTTTTGACGTGTTTGCAAGGCCTGAAGTGTAAATACGATCCCGAATTGGACATTTATCCATCAATACACAAGTCAAGGTGGTACGATCTGACAATGCTAAGGAACTATTGTTTGAAGATTTGTTTGCAACAATGGGCATTCAACATCAATTTTCATGTGTTGACACACCGCAGCAAAATTCAGTGGTTGAGCGAAAACACCAGCACTTGCTCAATGTTGCTCGAGCTCTCTATTTCCAATCTCGTGTTCCTCTTTCGTTTTGGGGAGAATGTCTACTCACGGCTACTTACATCATCAATCGTCTTCCTTCACCAAAATTGGGAAACAAAAGCCCCTATGAATTACTCTTCAACAAAGTTCCATCATATGAGCATTAACATACATTTGGATGTCTTTGTTTTGCATCTACCTTGAAAAATGGCAGAGACAAATTTTCACCTAGAGCTGTTTCTGCAATCTTTATGGGATATCCATTTGGTGTGAAGGGTTATCGGCTGTACAACCCTTAATCTCGGACGTTTTTCATATCTCGGGACGTGGTTTTTCACGAGAATGTATTCCCTTTTCATAATATGTCTTCATTCTCTACTGAAGTAGATCACTTTCCTGGTGTTGTCCTTCCAAGACCTGCTGCAGATTTTTTACTGCAGGACCATATTTTGCGGCAAGAAGATCTTTACGAAGCTGAACCAACATCTCTAGCACCTGCAGCTCCTTTCTCCGTTGATAATTCAGCCTCTCTTCCAGGAGATTCTTCCTCTGTTCCTACAAGACGTCGCAGCACTCGCATCACTCGACCACCATCTTATTTGCAGGATTTTATCACAGGTGCTGTTACTGGTCGCTATCTTATTCAGCATTATGTTTCTAATCAACGGCTGTCGGATGAATATGGTCATTTTGTTAGTGCCATTCTTCCAACTACGAGCCCCAATATATTTCCCAAGCTGTCAAATATCCAGAATGGTGTAAAGCCATGAAGGAAGAAATTGATGCCTTGGAGTCTCAAAGGACTTGGAGTGTGGTTCCTCTTCCTAATGGAAAACGCCCCATAGCTTGTAAATGGGTTTATCGCATCAAGTATCGTTCCGATGGGAATGTTGAACGATTCAAAGCTCGTCTTGTTGCCAAAGGTTTTACACAGGTTGAAGGAGTTGACTTCACTGATACATTCTCTCCGGTCGCCAAGATGGTTTCATTTCGTGTTTTGCTCTCCTTAGCTGCGAAGCACAATTGGCATCTCTTTCAACTTGATGTTAATAATGCGTTTCTTAATGGAACACTTACTGATGAGGTATACATGGAGCTGCCGCCGGGATACTCTACCATTCCATCACAACAAAAACTTGTGTGCAGATTGCACAAGTCACTCTATGGCCTTTGACAAGCTTCACGTGAATGGTATAAAGTCTTCTCAAACGCAATCATTCAATTCGGGTTCAACCAAAGTGCTGCAGATCACTCTCTCTTCACTAAGGGAGCTGGAGACTCTTTTGTTGCTTTGCTCGTTTATGTCGATGATATTATTCTAGCAGGAAAGTGTATCACCAACATTGAAAATGTCAAGCGACATCTCCACCGTTACTTCAAGTTCAAAGATCTTGGTCCCTTACGTTTCTTTCTCGGGTTCGAAGTAGCACGAAGTACACAAGGCATCACTGTTAATCAACGCCAGTATACTCTCCAGTTACTTAATGACTCCGGATGTCTTGGTGTCAAGCCTTCTAATTTACCAATGGCGTCAAGAAGGTTAGATGCCATCGACGGCGTCAAGAATGTTAGATCTTCATCAATACCGACGACTTGTTGGTTGTCTTCTTTACCTTAAACACACTCGTCCGGATATTGTCTACGCCGTTCACAAGCTGAGTCAATTTGTTTCAGCTCCAAGGATTCCCCATCTTAAAGCTGCCCGCCATCTACTTGGTTACCTAAAGAAAGCACCTGGACTCGGACTATTCTTTTCTGCAGACTCTTCCTTGCAAGTTAGTGGTTTTGTTGATTCCGACCATGCAGCTTGCCCCGACACTCGTCGATCTTATAATTCTGCGTTTTTCTTGGTGGTTCTCTTATTTCATGGAAATCAAAGAAACAAACCGCTGTTAGTCGTTCTTCTGCTGAAGCAAAGTATCGAGCTATGGCCTTGGGTACTAGTGAGCTTATATGGACTGCTTCTCTCTTACGATCTTTCCAGCAAGCTACACCTCAAGTTTCTCTCTACTGTGATAATCAGGCTGCCATACATGTTGCTAGTAATCCGGTCTTTCATGAACGAACTAAACACATCGAAGTGAATTGTCATTTTGTGCGTGACAAAGTACGAGATGGTTTTCTTCAACTTTTCCATGTCCGCACTCACCACCAACTAGCTGACATTTTCACTAAACCGCTGCATCAACCTCAGTTTGATAATCTTGTCGTCAAGCTGGGATTGCATAACATTCATTCTGTAGCAATTCCAGCTTGAGGGGGGCCTATTACCGTTATAGATTTGTTTCCATTGTACAGAATATATTGTTTTTATATTACATACTTTCCATAGACTAGTTCATTCCATATATAGTCTTGTATTTTACTATAGAATGATTGTAAACATATTTGTAAACACAGAAAAATAATAACAGATTTTCTCGATTCCTCTTCTCATATCTATATACTTTTCATATCTATTTCTTGTTATAGGTTTCTCTCGGAATCGACCTCGTTGAGCTCACCGGAGTAATGCCGATAAATCTGAGAGTAGTAATCGCCATCACCTGCTGCTCCGTCTTTCCGTGATTATCATACATTAGAGACCTCTGAAGCAGCGCATCTGCCGCCCACTGCTCGGAATCCTCTATCTCTGCCTAGTCGATGAAAAGTAGTGACGTAAGCGTGTTTCTCATGAGCTCACTGTTACTTCCGTTGATCTTCTTCGTTGCGAATTGGTCACCCTCTATTTTTTTACGTTTGGACGATGCGTCATCGTGGCTATTATCGTGGAACATGTTGAAGAAGTGAGAGAAGTCAAGCTCTTGGTTGAGGAAGGGGAAAGGTTTGGTCGTCTCCTCCATTGATGAAGAAATGTTATTAATAAAGTGGATGTTTGAAAATGGAGATGTGAACAACTCTAGAAATATAAAGTCAGAGGTCCATGGCAGCAAATTCTTAAACTCCGTGAATCGAGCCCGACTGCGTCGTGATGGTGCTTCGGGGAGGAGAGGACCGGAGCGGAGTCTGGACGACCTGGGTGAAGAAGAAGACGTCGTGAGCAGAGCAGTCTCAAATCTTTTGGGATGCCCTATGTACAGAGAAGAAGAAGATGGACTAAATAAAATAATAAGAAGGGCATGTTAGTTTTTTTTTTTTTTTTAATTCTAATTTGGGTTAAATGTACTTTTTATACCACATGTTTGACCGAATGTGGCTTTTAGTACTGAATGTTTAATTTTGTATACTTTTGGTACCAAACGTTTGAAAACATGTGGCTTTTGGTACATCTGTTAGTTGGCCGTTAGTTTTGGCCGTTAAATGACATGTGCAAGTCACGTGATCGACTCTAAACTTTTAATTTTGTTCAATTTAGTACCTCAAATATATTCATAACTTTTATTTTGTTTAATTTAGTCTTAAAGCTTTAAAATCGAACCCAATTGGGACCTCCCAATTGGGTAAATTTGACCCAAATGGGGCTATGTCAATTGAATTCGATTGGTTTAACTGGGTCCGATTTTGAAGTGTTATGACTAAGTTAAACAAAATAAAAGTTAGGAATATATTTGAGGGACTAAATTGAACAAAATTAAAAGTTTGGAGTCGATCACGTGACTTGCACCTGTCATTTAACGGCCAAAACTAACGGCAACTAACGGATGTACCAAAAGCCACATTTTTTCAAACGTTTGGTATCAAAAGTATACAAAACTAAACATCCAGTACTAAAAGCCACATTCGGTCAAACATGTGGTATGAAAAGTACCTTTAACCCTATTTTGGTTTTTTATTTTTTTTTCCTGTCACGTGCATGGCACATGTGATATAACTTAGAAACTGGATGGAAAGTCAACATTTGTACCAAAGGGCACAATGTCCAAACGTATAACACAAAAAATATATAAAAAAAAAACATGTTACACTAAAAGTCAAATTTCATCAAATATATTGCTGTAAAACGCCTATTAAACCTATTACTTTAAATACACGGTTGTTTGTGTTGTTTGTTTTTTAGATGAGACTTGGAAATTTTGTTCAAAATCTCCAACCATTTATATGACATCTCTTCTTGCAATCCTTGGCACATACTGTAATTTACACGAAAATAAATAAATTATATTAGACAACTGCAGTGGTGGATTATAGTGTTCCGAACGGAGTCTAGAGACATCATTTGGATCAAATTTTTTTTTTTTTTAAATGTATATTTGCAATAAATATTTGTGAGTAACCCCTAAAATTTCAGCAAGACACCACTTGATATGAATGAATCTGCAGCTAAGTTGATAAGGCGGTAAGATCAGTCACGATGGTCAATATACCATTTTACATCCTATTTTTAACTACCTCACCTTCAAATCATTATTTCTCATAAAAAACTAATTTATATCAATGGTTTCGCCTCCTATAATAACAAATGAAAATTGTATCTCAACTTTTTTTTTATTATTATATAAAGATGACACATGAAAATATAACTTTTTCACAAAAATAACACAATTTAAACAAGCAAATATAAAAATAGCACACTTTACACAATTAATTACAAGTGTATGCATCTAAGTAATTGATTATTAGGAAAGATTATCCCGAGAATCAATTCTCGACAAAAACTAATATTAATGCGCTTCGATTCTAGGCGCAACTGCTTCTACAGCTTTGTAGAGGAATTGGTTCTGATTTAAGAGGTTGTGGTATTGATTATTTTCTATGTCAGTGATTGTTGTTACTGATGAATCCAGCTAATTGCAAGATTGTTCGTAGATTGATGGCCCTCTCTATTTCCTGTAGCTGCTTCAAATTTCTCATCCCGGTTGTATTGCTAGTTCTGTTTCTCATTGCTGCTTTATACTTGTTGATGGATCTAATGCTCCCTTGATGTAATCTCGGTCGCACTTCTCCACTTCAAGTAATGGTCCTCGCCTTAGTCACCTGTAAGAAGGGGTCGACCGAGGGAGTCCCGGTGAATACTCTTCGATACCTAAGTAAGTCTCTGTTTTTGAGAGATAAATGAAAAAAATAATTGTAAAGAGAGAAAGCTTAAAAACCTATATGAGAGTGATGAAGAATATTTATAGGGATTTGGGCATCTCGTTTAGGATAGAGTTATTCCGGCTTAATCGTAGATAAGTTATGTTAATCATATTTGACAACGGGGTATCAAGGGTGTCACGTTTGGGATAAGGTTCGACTGGTTTAGAAAAGTCGACTCCTTTGGTCTGTGGGTCGACCGGTCCGATATGTTGGCCCATTTTAGGGTCTTTATCGGGGGTTATATATATACCCTTGTGCGGCATTCGAGTTTTTGAGGTTAAATATGATCCATCCGTAACCGAGTGGTGGGTTACATGTTGAAATTGAGCGTATATCCATCGTCACTTGTAGCTGCCTCTGCATTCACTAGGCATCATTTTTTACTCTCAGTTACTGTCCTATCTTTTGGGTTGTGTCACGCTCCATGTGACTTCCCCACTAGCTAGGGGTATAAGTGAGTGAATATGGAGTAGAAGAACGGCATCTTCGAAGAAAAAGTACTCTATTTTCAAGCTGATAAATAATAAAATGAATCTTGACATGTAAATTTATAAATGTTTCCTATTTCATCATCTTACTTTGGTCGTGTTTCATGCCATGTGACCACGTCTATCCTACTAATTTTCTATGTGCTCCATCAAAATTTTATTGGCGTTTTTGAAACTAACACGGAAATTTAGTTTTCGTAAAATTCAAATCTCGAGTTCAACATATTTTTTGGGTATGATTCTAAGAGCATCCACGATGGTTTTTTGTATTATTTAAAGTTGTCACGTAGACATTTATATACACTTTAAGTAATACGTAAAGTTAAGACACACATAAAAATATTTTCTCTGCAATCGTATTACTTAAACATATTCCTTAAATATATTTTATTATTAAATTTTCCAACAACCACCAATAAGATATTAGCATTAATTATAAAATGAATTAATTTATAATTAAAAACTGGTTACGTAATGCATAGTGCATTCCTTATATTTAAGGAATGCTTTATGTAAAAACATAAATTTATGTATGGGTCCCATCTTTAAGGAATGCTATGTAAAACCACTGCATAGATTTTTTTTTGCTTTACTTAAATAAAGATGTAGGGCACACGTTTACGTAATACCGATGTGGATGGTCTAAAGTTACTTATCGAAACAGTGCGGTAATACTACTTTTTCGGTTGCAGCCTATGTATCGCAACTAATTAGAAGGAGAGGATATATCAGCAGACAGCAGCTAGTAGTTCACTAGTTTTTTTTCACTAGAAGGAGGGCTGACTCGTAGCATGCTTGCTCCACACCTAGACTAATACTCACTTGTACTGGGTCAGCCCGTAAGGGGTAAAGTGTTGGTCATGAACAATTTTTCATTCTCATGATCACCAGCGGGGATTGAACCCCTAACATCTAGTTAATGAATGAGACGCTGAACAACCGGTACTTGAAAACTAATTACTTGGAAACTAAGATTCAGTAGCGGCCCATGTAGTACTTTTAGCCCAACTCCATGAAGCTCTTCAGAAGCCCATTAGTATGCTCCTTAAATGACCAAGCCCATTATTAATTATTAATATGTTTCTTACATCTGTACCAAAAAAAATAACTTTAATCCATTGAATCCTTGAAGTCTTCTAGACTTGTCATAAACCCCCTTACTCTCTAAAGATTTCTACAATTGACTCATTTCTAATTTAACCTATAATAAAAACTTAAGTTGGCATAACCGGCCCATAAATTAGTTTGTTCCATAAATTTTACAATGAGGTGCACTCTTTCAAAAATAGAAGTACATATCATATATATATATATATATATATGTAAATTAAATTATTCTAAGACGCGTTGTATAAGTTAAACTTTACTGATGAATGTTTTTTCATTCTTAAATCAATTTGTAAAAGGTAAAATAATAGTTATTGATTTTTTTTTTTTCATTTTTAAAAACGGATATAAAACTTGTAGTTAAAATGATGAAATGTTGAATCACTACACTATATTAGTTTGTAAATATATATATACATTTTTTAAATTACTTGCAACCATGCTCTCATTATATTTATCTTTATTATTATTTTTTAATTTTGGAGTTGAATATTACGATTGAAAGCATCAAAATGGAAGGCATTAAATTCAATGGGGGCGACATCTTTCACTTTGATAAAACATTATAAACTCCAAAAGGTACCTCTACGGTCTTATACAGTCGTCACGACAATAGTACCGCAAATTCCCCGAGAAAATTGTAGGAAATGGATTATTGAGTTTTCACAAGAATCCGTGCGTGTATTATAAGACCTCCGATTCTAAGTATATCATCTTAACCTAGTACATGGACGACATACTCATTGCCGCAAACGACATGAGTTTCATGAATAAGTCAAAGTCCAGATTGGCATTTGTATTTGAGACGAAAGACATGGGAGACGCCATGTACATCTTAAGCATTAAAATTGCCTGAGATCGGGCTACCCGGGATTTATGTCTATCTCAAGAAGCCTATATCAACGAGCAGTTGAAAGTTGGTTCAGATTACAGGGTGCCAAAACCAGTGGATGCGCCGGTAGTATTTGGGTGCGCACTATTGAACCGTGATAGCCCCAAGAACCCGGCGGAGCATGAACAGATGAAGGGTGCAGAGGTTTTAAGCGGGGTTGGTATTTCGATATACACCGTGCAATACACCCATTCGAATATCTGTCACGCAGTGGACCTAGTAGCACGTTTCAAATCAGATCCTAGCAATCAACATTTAAAAGACTGTAAAATGAATTACTATTTATACCTAATTCGTTATCTTAAACGTACTGCCGACTATGCTCTGTGCTATGAGGGCGGGAAGTTAGAATTGACCGGTTACAGTGACGCCGACCATGGTGGCGATCCGGATGATCGTAAGTCCACCACAGGTGGTATATTTCTCCTTGCTATTGCCGACATTTCATGGACGAGCAAGAAGCAGACCTGTGTCGCGCTATCAACAATGGAGTCTGAATTCGTTGCTCTCTCTAAAATGCACAGGAAGCAGTCTGGCTGAAAAGGCTTCTTACTGTGGTGACATCGGAAGTAAACCCGGAAAGGTGTTCTCCGATAGTCAGTCAGCTATTGCGCGGCAGTTAAGAATCCGAAGTACCATAGTAGGACCAAACACATTGATGTGAAATATTTCTATGATAAATCAATAGTAGAAGACAATATAATCACTATGGAATACTTGTCCACTGATAATATGATCGCGGACCCATTAACTAAACCACTGCGCATGGATATATTCGAAAAGCATGTAAAATTGCTTGGATTGCATAGGGTTTAGAAATGGCATGTATCTGAGATAACATTTTGATATTAGAAAATTACATTTTGTAAGCGAAAGAATTGCAACTGAGTTTATGATCAATCGACGTCATAATGTTTTGATTATGTCAAATTTACGGTTTATAAACTGAGTCGTAGGAGGACGCAATCCTCTGCCAAACTATGTCGAATGTGGGCCTTACCTAGTCACGCAGGTACGGTCGTCTTGCGGTGGAGGGAGGCCTCTACTATGCAAGGCTGGCTAAGAATCAGGGTGATAAACCTGATTACACAGAACGATTATCTATTGTCGAAGTAACTCGACATGATCTTCGTCCTGCAGATCGCCGTGATGAACTCCGTTCTTTATAAATCCACATTCTGAGCCATATGAAAATCTGTGATGATTGACATATCCCATTCTTGTTGACCCAAAAGGTTCAGGTATGCTAGCAACGCGTGCTTCATACTACGCGTGCCATGTACGACCACGGGGTCACAACTCGGTTGTGCTAATAAAAGAATCCTCGTGATTCTGGCGGGCGCAAACTTCTTCACCTCGAGTGTGCGATTGATCTCGGGAGCCTTATGAAGAGGCACCCAAAGTATCCTCATGGACTCGTAACTCATACCTAAGGTCAGGCTCAATGCTCGCTTCCCGGCGTACGAGCGTAGTGCTGAACAAAAAGGCCCAGTGACCACGTCTTTAGAAACCGGTTGGGTTTGACTAAGGGTATGAGCGATGAGGATGGTCAAGTTCACCTATAATTCACCGACTCTTGTATTCACTAGGTGGCCACCAACCGTATATTAGTTGAAGGTTGTGAATACTTGTACGGATGCCTTGGAGAAGTGTTTCTATGTGGAAACTGTTGCGTCCGGGATGAACTGGGTCGTAGGGACGCGTCTGTTCGTATGGTTGTGTGGGTTTTCGGGCTGTAACCCTTCGTCTGAAAGAGGTTTGTGCCACTGACGAGTGTTCGGTTGATCCTGGAAAGGTCTGTGTCTCGAAGCGCGGTTGTGTCTCAAGGGGACGTCTGAGTCTCAGAAGGCGGTGGTCTGTGCACAAATCCGGATGTCTGGGCGACGATTCCTGCACAAAGGACCGGTGCTAGCACGGAGAGGGGAGGGTGGTGCTAGCGGAGCCCTCTCCGAAGCTTAAGTCACTATAGGGCTAAAAGAGTAATTCTAGAGAGACAAAATATTTCTAGAGAGAAGTCAGAGCTCAAAATACCAAAGCTGGGCAAATGAGAGGATGTGTCAAAATGGGTGGCCAAGGTCTCCTATTTATAGGCTTCCTTGAGACCGGACCCGGTTTTAAAGCGGTTTGATGACGGTCCTAAAGCAAGCGGTAACCGTCATCATCATTGGTAATATGCGAACTTGACTTCTCTTCATGTAACGGTAATCGCGTAAACGGTAGACGCGCAATGCCCGTAGTGTAATCCGGACCTCGTCGAATTTGGGCAATTCGGCGAGGTCCGGGTTGTTTGCAACCCGGACCTCCGGATGCGCGTAAATGCACTTCCGGACCGTTTCTACCCCTTGGGAGACGTTTTTCAAGTTGTGATGTGATTTTCGGCATGTTTGCGAGGCCCGAAACGTAAATACGAACCCGAATTGGACACATATCCATCACTTGCCCCCGAGTCAAGTAACGGTTTAAAACCTTTCTTGACTCTATTTTTAAGTTAGGATACGTGTCCAATTTGAGCTTGACGCTAACCTTTCGGTTTTAGTCGTTGGTTGGACGTAGACATCTTGATTTCGTCCGTCCTTTGATTTTCCGACCGAGTGACTTTATTTCCTGTCATCACGGTTAGTGCAATAGAGAATGCATATACGTAGCGTGCGAGTATGGTTAACGTTAGGGATATAAGCAATTAGCAATACATCATGCAAACACGTTTTTATCAACATGCATGCCCAGGTAACGGTTATGGCAAGATCGTAATTACGCGATGCAAGAAATATAATCCGTACACTTCTAAAACGACTTAGCAACTATCAAATCATGCATCATGCGATATGAAAACATACGCGTAGAATGACGGGTTTGATACATGCAATATCAAAGTAATCATGTACGTAGGAATAGATATTTAGAAGAGAGGGTGGAGTATACCGTAAGTATTTAGGCGTGAGTGTAGATGAGTTACTCCTTTAATCCTTATCACCAAGGCATCTTTTGGGATATGTAATTACACAAATCCCCAATCATGCCTCCAGCTCTTTGGGAATTAATTATTCCTTCTTCTTTGCAGGTAATCCTTTCATCATTTCCAGAAATTGTTTGTGTGTTCATAGTTTCTTCACCGTCGTAAAGCTTAGACATATCCCGAAAGTTTCGTGCTTGATCCTTGACTTGTTTTCGGAAATTGACACCACCAATCGAATCAGATTGTCACGAGGATTCCAGCGCCGCCTTCGGAATCACCAGGAGACACCGGACGCGCCCTCACGCGCCGCCGCGTGAGATTTGCCTTGCTGGCGCGTGTAGCCCACGCGCCGCCTTCCCGTGCTCCGTTCGTCGCGGTCCTTACCTTTCTGAAATCGTCTCGACGAGGGGAATCCATTGTGATACTTTTCGTCACGTTTTGAGGTAATCTGGAAATTCGATTTTACAGGACAGCTTCGACTTGATTTCGAATGTCGCCGTATTGTTGTTCGTTTGAGCTATTTGTCGTTGTTGTCGTATGGGACTGCTTATTGGTGTTTGAATATCGAATAATTGCTGATTGGTTGTTGTTACTATTGCCGTTAGTTCATGCCTTAGGCGATTTTTCGCTTCCGTGGATAGTTGAAGTAGAATTCCCCGATTGGACATATTGCCCCCGTGTCTTTGTGTAGAGACTTTTTGGCCGGTATGCATAATTTTCTCCCTTGATGTGTTCGTTGGTTGATGGGAATTGCCAAACGTCCTTAGGAGTAGCCTTTTGTTGCCTTTGAAGCCTTAGGAAAATATTTTCCTTAAGTGTCGTCGTATTTGATCCTTACGGTTTGTCCCGTTAGATTCACCGTTTGCATGATAGCCTCTTAAGACGTTAGTCTCTTTTATTGTACGTACCAACTTTACTATGCGCGTTGACTTTTGCTACGCGCGTTGACTTTCGCTACGTGCGTTGACTTTTGCTACGTGCGTTGACCTTTGCTACGCGCGTTGACTTTTGTTACGTGCGTTGACCTTTGCTACGCGCGTTGACTTTTGCTACGCGCGTTGATTTTGCTATGCGCGTTGACCTTTGCTTGGTTCTTGCAGATTGTGAAGTCGTAGTAACCTCTTGCGGAATTCTCTTCCTTTTGATCGAGTTATCGCTATGAGTAAGTCCTTCATTCTTCCTTTGACAATTTTTGAGCATCTTGACACTCATAATGGATAGTCTTTTAAACGGCTATATGTCTTTCGTGCATTCATATTGTAGGTTGGTTTGCTGGAAAGAGTTCGTCTCTCCATGCGGCGGCTTCGCGTATTGCTTCTCGCGCCGATCAGGCTTTTGTGGCCCCTGCTCCCATCACTCCTGCCAATTCGGGGCGTGATCCTGGCAAAGGGTCTTCTATTCATGTGACCGGGGATACTCCCCCAGTGTCCGATTCTCGTGTTTCTTCCAAGCGGACTGACACAGTGGTGCGTGGACCGACTGATCCCAAGCGCTTGAAGCCAAATGCGGCTACTTCCACTCATAAAGGCAATGAAGTCGCGAGTCGCAATGTAGCGTCATCTGCCCCCCAGTCGGGAAACCGACCTGTGGAAGTCCGCAGACTCTGTAAGTATACTTTTGATAAATGTATTCCGTGGTTTTGTTACTTGTTTTTAACCACTTTCTATCTTTGCTGTAGCGGTTCCTCCTCTTAGGCGCGACCATCTGGTCTGCCCAGTTGGATTGGATATTACTGGGGACACCTGGGCACCTTTTGGCAATGCTGGAGTTTATTTCCCCAAGGAGTCTTCACTTCGCACTCCAGAGGTTGGAGTTCGCGTGTTGCGTAGATGTGTTCCACCAGGTGATAGGCATTCTTGTCCATCGACTGATGAGGAGGCTGAGGCTTATGCGCAGAGTGCCTTATCCCGGTTTGCTCCTGTAAGTAACTTGATTCTTTTGCCAAGTTTGTTGTTTTTGCGATTTATGTTTGGCTTATCGCATTGATGTGTGCAGGTTGTTGCCGCTGGTAAGCGCGAAGCAGGCAGCTATGGATAAGTGTGACGCTCTATGTCAAGAGTTGTCGCGAACCAAGGAGGAGGCTCGCGTGATGAGTTCGAAGGTTATTGCTTCTGAGGGCCGTTATGAGGCGCGCCATACTCGCTTATCAAAGCTTGAGTCTGAGATGATCGCTCTTGAGAAGAAGGTTACAGATGATATTCATTCTCAAGGAGCGGAATTACTTGCTCTCGATAAGGAGAGTCGGGAGAAAGGCGTACAAGTGGGTTATACCAAGTACTTGGGAACTTCTGATTTTGAAGCTGCTGTTGAGGAGAAAGTGAACGACCTGATGAGCGAGCGTTCTGAAGATTACTTCACTCGCGTGAAGGATCTTGACACTGGGTTTCCTTTCGGAGAATTAGGGCCATATGCGAGTTATGCCCTTTCTCACATTGAGGCGTTGAATCTTTTGGAGTGTGGTCTTCCCAACTACGAGATGTTGGTTGATGATAGCGGAGATGTAAACGTTATTGTTACGTCTCCTGAGTTTATGGAGGTTGCCCCCGGGCCTTCTGGAGGTGGTGCCGCTATTTGAACTGCTCGTTTTATTTTGAACATGTTGGGCATGTTTCTACTTTGCTTATGTTTGTGTTTGGCACTTTGTTGGAGTTGTTCCCTGGTTGTTGTTTGCGACTTGTTCGCTTTGAACTACGTCGTTTGATCCTGCTTTATACATAGCAGCATGCATGATAACTTGTTAGTAATATTTCATACCGTTATCGCTTACTGTGTTTACTGAGTGTTGATGACTAGTAGCGTAGACATAGTCCATGTAGTTGTGACCAATAGCCACTTTTGATTCAAGATTGCTTGGATGATGCGTTATGCATGTTGCTCGTCTTTCCTGCATAGCTTGTTGCTATATCTGTTGAATCTTGTCAAGTGATTCGCGTATAGCGACATAACAAGTAGTATGTTTGAAATGTGTTATCTTGGCTTGAGCAAGATACTAGTTTATACCGTCTCTTAGTTCCACTCTAAGGCGACGTTGTACAAGACTCGACTTGTAAATTTTATGAGTTTTGAACAGGGTGCGCACCTGCCAGCGTGTATCAACCCGCGTTGGGGAAGCATACGTAAAAACATTTTTGGTTTTTGAAGGAGTGTTTTGTGAACCCTAAAAAGCTTGTTGATAAAATATTTGGAAAGGTGTTTGATACATAAAATTTTTGACAAAATATTTGATAAAATATTTGGTAAAATATTTGTGATACATGATTCCTGCGTCCAGGGACCATGTAACACTTTTTTGAGAATATGAATTGTGATGCATGTTTTCTGCGTCCAGGAACCATGCAACACGGTTTTGAAAATTTGTAGTACGGAATTGTCATCTGTCACGAGGACTTTTGCAGTATAGAGTGAACCCTAAACAGGAATTCGAAATATGGAATTGCCATCTAACCAGAGGACATTCGCCATGAAGAGTGAACCCTAAACAGGAATTCGAAGTATGGGATTGTCATCTAAACAGAGGACATTTGCCATGAAGAAAGAACCCTAAACAGGAATTCGAAGTATGGGGTTGCCATCTATCCAGAGGACATTCGCCATGAAGAGTGAACCCTAAACAGGAATTCGAAATATGGGATTGCCATCTATCCATAGGACATTCGCCATGAAGAGTGAACCCTAAACAGGAATTCGAAATATGGGATTGCCATCTAACCAGAGGACATTCGCTACTTATGGGGTGATCAGTCCCGTATTGTATTTGCCCATCCTGTTCTGAATCCAGGGAATGGCTATGAACATGAGGATTTTCCTCTGACCAGAGATGTCACAGCATGTCATTTTCTAGAAGCAAACATGGGGTTTATCTTTATAGAGAGGGTACCTCAACATGCCACTTTTGATAGTAGGTCTTGGTGTTAATCCAAGATATTGCTTGTAGTTGACGACTCTTGAATAGTCGTCATTTTGATAGTTAATCTGCTGGTTGTCATTGCGGCATATAAGTTGATTGTGCACATAGCGCAATGGCTTTGTGTTGTCGGCTCCTTCTTGAGATAGATGCCAATTTATGAATGGAGAAATAAACTCCTTGTTGGTGTAGATAATAGTTGTTGTAGTTACTTTGTTTTACTTCCAAGTAACGTACATAGAGTAATGATGTTCCTACGAAGATAGAACAACTTCATTAGGTTAATGAGATTATTACAAAGATGCCACTTTATATGAGAGAGTGGTCTTTTCAACAAGTAGATGCGATATGGAAATAAGAGCAAAAGGGCTTGATACAACAGCTCCTTTTGTGATAGAAGATTATCCTTTCACCCGTGGAATTTCTTCAAGTGTCCTCCACTAAATGTGTTTGTAGAGGCATTGCCATTTGCATCTTCAAGGCGATATGCGTTGATATACGGGATGGATATGACCTTGTAAGGGCCTTCCCATTTTGGAGACATCTTGTTGATTTGATCGAGATGTGAGAACTCATTCCTTCTCCACACCATTTCTCCGACATGGAATTGTCTTTCTTTCACCTTCCTGTTGTAATATCTTGCAGTTATCAAACGCATGCGTGCCTGATTATGTTCGGAGTTACGCCTTTTTTCTTCAGCCAAGTCTAAGTCTAGACGCATGTCTACTTCGTTGGCTTGGGCGTTGAAATGGGTTGTGCGGTAGGATGAGACAGCAATTTCGATGGGAGCGACTGCTTCCGTTCCATACACCAGACTGAATGGTGTTTCTCCAGTTGATTCCTTTGGAGTTGTTCGAAGTGCCCACAGAACACTGCTAAGCTCTTCTGCCAATCCTCCCTTTAATGCGTGCACTCTTTTCTTGAGACCGTCTAGGACGGTCTTGTTGGCGGCTTCGACTTGTCCGTTGGTTTGAGCATGGCGGACTGATGCGAAACGGTGGTTAATGTTGAGTCTTTCGCAAAATGTTTGAAGCCTTGAACTCTAGAATTGGGGTCCGTTGTCGCTGTTTAGCACCTTCAGAACTCCATATCGTGCGATGATGTGGTTTCGGATGAAATCCATTATTTGTGCATCAGTTGTTTGTGCCAATGCCTTTGCCTCGATCCACTTTGAAAAGTAATCGATTGAGACGACAATGTACTTGGTTTGGCCTTTTGATTTTGGAAGTGGACCCACCAAATCGATCTCCCATTGTGCGAATGGCCAGGAGCTTGCAATTGGGCTTAGCTCGGCGGCTGGTGCCGTGATACTTCTTGAATAAAGTTGGCAGGATTCGCATTCTGTGACCAAGTGTGTAGCTTGGTTCTTCATGGTTGGCCAATAGTATCCTAAGCTCAATGTCTTGCGTATTAGAGATCTTGCACCTTCATGGCAGGCTGCTTGGCCTTTATGCAAATCTTCTAACACTTTCTGGCCTTCCCGAAAGGTGATGCACCTTAGGTATGGGGTTGAAAATCCTTTCTTGTAAAGCTCGTCATCTATCAACGCGTAATTGACGGCTTGTCTCTGGATTTTTTGGGCTTGAACTTTGTCTTCGGGGAGCTTGTGGTCTTTGAGGTATGCCAATATTGGGGTCCTCCAATCTGGATCTGGATTGATGCACAAGACTTCGAATTTGTCAATTACTGACAAGATTCTGTTTTCCACGAAATGCGTTTCTTTGCCTTGTTCATTGCCTTGTGCGAATTTGCTCAAGGCATCAGCTTCTTGATTTTCTTCTCTAGGCACCGCGATGATGTCGAAGGTATCGAAGCTTGTGATGAGGTCTTTTGCTTGCCCCCAAGTACTTTTGCATATTTTCTGACTTTGCCGCGTATTCGCCTTTGACTTGATTAACAACTAACTGCGAATCGCACTTTACTCGTAGATGTTTAACTCCAACACCTTTTGCAATTCTTAAGCCGGTTATCAATGCCTCGTACTCCGCCTCGTTGTTTGTTGCTCTAAATGTTAAGTTTAGAGCATACTTCAGCGGATTAGATCCATCGGGAGGTATTAGGAGGAATCCAGCACCTGATCCTCCTACATTTGCCATACTTCGGTATGATCTTCGATTTGTTGAGGTCCAACTTGGGCACCTGTGTCGGGTGTTATCCCGGTGAATTCTGCGATGAAGTCTGCCAATGCTTGCCCCTTGATCGCCGTTCGAGGAGCAAAGTGAATGCGGAATTCACTTAGCTCTACCGACCACTTTGTTAGCTTTCCTGACATGTTTGGCTTTGACAGGATGTGCTTCAGGGGTTGGTCTATTAAGACTGTTACTTCGTGTGCGTGAAAGTATGGCCTCAGTTTCCTTGCTTCTATTATAAGCGCGTACAGGTATTTTTCGATTGGCATGTAGTTTATCTCGTACTTTGCGAGTATCTTGCTTACGTAGTAGACTGGGAGCTGGGTAGTCCCCTTTTGTTTGACAAGGACTGAGCTGACTGCCGTGTTGCTCACTGATATGTATAGGAAGAGGGGTTCGCCTTGTATCGGTTTTGCCAGTGCCGGAAATGTGCGCAAGTGTTGTTTTAATTGCTGAAAGGCCTCTTCGCACACTGGTGTCCATTCAAACTTATTGTTTGCACGCAAGACTTCAAAGAAAGGGAGTGCCTTGTCGCCTATCCTGGCAAGGAATCTGTTTAAGGCTGCTAGGCGGCCATTTAGTTGTTGGACTTCCTTGTGTTTCTTTGGGGACACTATTTCTTCAATTGCCCTCACCTTCTCTGGGTTAGCCTCTATCCCCCTCTGGCTCACCATGAATCCAAGGATTTTGCCTGATTGAACGCCGAAAGCGCATTTTGTTGGATTTAGGCGGACTTGATATTCGCGCATTCTTTTGAAGATTGCTCGTAGGTCGTCAACATGATTGCGCCTTTTGGTTGACTTCACGACCATGTCGTCCACGTATGCCTCCATTTTGGTTCCGATTAGATCGCCGAAGATGGTATCGACCATTCGCTGATATGTTGCTCCTGCATTGATTAGGCCGAATGGCATCACCGTGTAGTTGTATATTTCGCTATCTGCATAGAATGCAGTATGCGGTGCATCATCTTTGAACATCGGGATCTGGTTGTACCCCGAGTATGCATCCATTACGGACATTAATTCATGGCCGGCGGTGGCATCGACTAGTTGGTCGATTCTTGGAAGAGGATATGAATCCTTGGGGCATGCGTTGTTGAGATCTCTGTAATCGATGCACATTCTTAACTTGCCACTTGATTTAGGTACCAACACCGGGTTTTCCACCCATGTTTGGTATCTTGATTCTTCAATGAATCCTGCGTCAAGCAGTTTTCCCACTTCTTCTCTGATTGCCAGCTTCTTGTTGCCCCCGAGGGGTCGAAGTTTCTGGGCTATTGCTCGAGTTCCTGGCTTGATGTTGAGCTTATGGGAAATGACGTCTGCGCTTATTCCGGGCATATCGCTTGGTGACCACGCGAATAGCTCTTTGTACTCTTTGAGGAGTGCTGTGATTTCTATCACTTCATCTTCTGACAGAGATGCTCCGATTTGGACCATTCTGCCTGACTCTTCGATCTTTATTTGTTTTAACTCTTCTACTGGGGCCGGTCGGGCACGGCCTTCTCTTGGATCATCATCAATGATGGGAATGTCATCCTTGTCTGGCTTGACATTATTTTGGATTTCCACATTGTAACAATCCTTTGATAATAGTTGGTCTCCTTTGACTTCACCGATTCCGGCTGCAGTTGGGAATTTTATCTTCTGGTGTGCCGTGGATGGCACCATTCCCCACGCATTCATGGTTGCGTATCCTAAGATACCATTGTACGCGTCAAGTTTTCGTACTACCACAAATGGTACTGCAATTTGGAGGCGTGAGTTGCCCTCTCCCAGTAAAACTGGCAGTGTTATGGACCCCAATGGGTAACTTGCATCTTCCATGAATCCCACTAAGGGTGAATTCATTCTGTTGACTTCCTTCTTTCTCCCCAGAGCTAGGATGACGTCTTTTGTGATGATGTTGGGCGAACTTCCTCCATCGACCAAGATACGCTTGATGTCCATGCCGTCGATTGTCATGGTTATGACTAAGGCGTCATTATGCGGAAATGTTATATGCGTCTTGTCTTCTGAAGATAAGCCAATGGCGTTTTCTGGGACAACGTTTCCTTGCTGGCTGCCTCTGGGCTCATGGATCATCAGGGAAGCGTATATTTCTCTTTCGTATGATGTTTCACCTCCTGCTCCAAAGCCTCCATGTATCACGTGGATGCCTGGAAATTTTGGGCCGTCCTGTGTGGATGGCACACTGCCTGCTGGAACGGGAGACATTATGGACCTTTTAAGACGTCTAAAGCGCTTCCTGGTTTTTGACGGATTGGCCTTAGTGAGAGCGTTGTGATCACTCGTCATGACTTTGCGGTACGGTAGCTTTTGTTCGAATCACGTAGATGGCGCCAATGTTGCGTCCGGGATGAACTGGGTCGTGGGGACGCGTCTGTTCGTATGGTTGTGCGGGTTTTCGGGCTGTAACCCTTCGTCTGAAAGAGGTTTGTGCCACTGACGAGTGTTCGGTTGATCCCGGAAAGGTCTGTGTCTCGAAGCGCGGTTGTGTCTCAAGGGGACGTCTGAGTCTCAGAAGGCGGTGGTCTGTGCACAAATCCGGATGTCTTGGCGACGATACCTGCACAAAGGACCGGTGCTAGCACGGAGGGGGGGGGGTGGTGCTAGCGGAGCCCTCTCCGAAGCTTAAGTCACTATAGGGCTAAAAGAGTAATTCTAGAGATAGAAAATATTTCTAGAGAGAAGTCAGAGCTCAAAATACCAAAGTTGGGCAAATGAGAGGATGTGTCAAAATGGGTGGCCAAGGTCTCCTATTTATAGGCTTTCTTGAGACCGGACCCGGTTTTAAAGCGGTTTGATGACGGTCCAAAAGCAAGAGGTAACCGTCATCATCATTGGTAATATGTGAACTTGACTTCTCTTCATGTAACGGTAATCGCGTAAACGGTAGACGCGCAATGCCCGTAGTGTAATCCGGACCTCGTCGAATTTGGGCAATTCGGCGAGGTCCGGATTGCGAGCAACCCGGAGGTCCGGATTGCGAGCAACCCGGAGGTCCGGATTGCGAGCAACCCGGAGGTCCGGTCCGGATGCGCGTAAATGCACTTCCGGACCGGATTGCAAGCATCCGGACTGTTTCTACCCCTTGGGAGACGTTTTTCAAGTTGTGATGTGATTTTCGGCATGTTTGTGAGGCCCGAAACGTAAATACGAACCCGAATTGGACACATATCCATCAGAAACTAGGCAAATGGAGAATTATCAATCATAATTCTTTACAAGAGTGTTTTAGAGCGAAAACCTTCCTCCCACACCTACAAGGTTCGGCCGCACCAAGCATAACACCAAGGGTGTGCCAAATTGCTTTCGAGCAACTCTCCGAAGATCTGTCCCCGTGTCAAGAATTGATCTGAGGCTTTGCTGTGGAGCTGCACCACGTACGGCTTCTCTAACAAGAACCTCTACGGGTCCCGACCGGAGGATCGAGAACTCCCTCGTTCAAAGGATCTTGGACTACGGTAACTATTGAGATATGTGTAACTCTTCCGCTGCATAATTTCGATTACATGCACGTACCATATTTTAGTGTTTCCGTAGTGATTACTCCCTGTAATCTAACAGCGCGGGGTTAGCATCTAGTAGTATAATAGTTCGACTGTTGATACCCTATTTGCATGCCACATAAAAAATTTGCTCAGTCAACATTTTCTAATTTAATTGGAGCTCTATAAGTTTAGATAAAAATATTAATTGTCTGCAAATTAAGAAATATTTTTATCTCCTTATTTGTGTCTACGTAAAATAAAGAAACAAATATTTAGCAATTTATATGTAAATCTAATATACGTATAATATTTATAAAATACTAAATAAATTGTTAAATCATCTTTACCATTAATAATTTAAACAATGAAAACTTTGATACATTATAATAACAATTCCAAATTATAAACTCACGTCATTAATTAAAAGGTATTATTTTATTTTGTCTCCATATAAATATTTTTGTTTATTGTACCGGATTCTAATACTTATAGTCTTAGATATTTAATAATCAAGATTTTTTAATGAAAAAATTTCACCACTTCGGCTATTTGAGATTTTCAACTAAAATATTTTTTTGGTCAAATACAACTAAAGTATATTAACTATTGTGATAATAATTTATTATTTATCCATTGTACTAGAAATGTAATAATCATATATTTATTGGATGGAATTTTATTATATATAATACATCGCAAAAAAAATATATTATAGTTAATAATATAGTAGCATATTAATTAGACCGTTGATAGATTCGCTAGATAAACGTAGGCATTTTGGTTAGTCATCATTTCCTTAATTTAGTTATTTTAGACTGTGTATTTGTTAATTATCTCTTAACTATTTATTAGAAAAATGTTGAAAATATATTTTGAGTTCAACGGACCATATGACATGAAACAATGGAAGCGACGTATCAAAATGGTGAGATGTATGTCATAAAAGTTCATCAGAGCATTACACTAGACAAAGTGAAAATGGAGGCCATGAGCATTTCGCGATGTGGAGCTCCACGAGTGGAATTGATGTGGATGTTGAATAGCGAAGATTATGCAGTTTCCGATGAATATATTTGGCGGAGGATTATGGAAATATGTGATGAAAATATATTTCTCACTGTCATCCCTATGTGGGATGAGGGTACCAGTTATGGAGTCCAAGGTGATTATGAAGTAGACGAATCGGAGCTAGAAGAACTGAATGACCTGACAAGCCATATGTCGGGTTTAAGGTTGCGTGGGGGAAATGCTGATGACGGAGACGTAGAATGCAGCAACGCCGAAGCGTACAGGGAAGCAGGTAACACCGACCTAGAAGAAGTGCAAATTACTGAAGTTGAGCCAGAGGAGGTCGACACTGAGGCAGAGCCTATCGAGGAAGTCAACGAGGCCCGTGAAGCATACATATCTCTCGTAGTCCCATGGGGTCATGCTGCTGCAAGTGATTGTGGCGGTTGTTCCACTTCTGGATGTGTACATCGTGCTCAACATACCAAGGGGTCGATGGCACCTTCTTCCATTCGTCGCACATGTGGAGAGCACCCCATTCATTAATGTCTTCCAATTAATCTGGGGGGATTGGTTGTGATAACCCAAATTGTCGGTACAACCTCTCGGGAAGTTGATACTCCACGCATTTGAAATGGATAAGTGGCAGACGAATCTTCGCCAAATCCCAACCGTTCAAGCAAACTTGTGGCACAATGGCCTGCAAATATTGTGTCCATGGTCCCAGGTAATCTGAAAAATAATATTATTACATTAAATAAAGTAACAACAATAAATTCAAAAAAAATTATTATTTTTTACCGCTGCATCTGTCATTGGCTTAAATGCATCCCGGTACAAGTAATGATTGCGAGCGACACCTGCCACTCTACGGGACTTCGAAGATGTCCAATGGCAGCCGACTGGTTTGCCATGTGTGCGGGGCAGCAACCTCTCTGGTCTCCAGATCCCGATATGCTCCCAGCACCACACCTACAATATAAAAAAAAAATAATAAACATTACAGTACATAAGACAATTTATAGTTCATAAGGCAATACATAAAAAATAAACCGTAAATTGTAAACAAATTATTTTTACTTGTAGAAGTACACCACAGCCTTGTACGTTCTCCATGCTTTTTTTGCTACTCCACCTACAGAGCCCTCTGAACAAGTAGCTCAACACAGCCGAACCCCAGCTGAATTGAGGTATTTCTTCAAAATCACGAAGTAAGTACAAGTACTCTAATGGGACGACCCCTCCACTCGTGGTGGAGAACAGACACTGGCCTATGAGGATCAATATATACGCTCTAGCTCTTCGCTGAGCATCCAAGTCATTAGCTGCCATCCAATCATCGTCATCACGTGATTTCTTAAAGTGAGTCTTCAATGGGAGTAGTTTTATCTCAGTTCGTCCTATCCTCCCAAATTCGTTGTTAATGGTATACCGAAGAGTTCCCGAAATATGGTATACCTATTCGTCTTTAACTGATCAAAAGGAATCTCATCCCGGTAGTAATCGGTTACGGGCTTACCATCAACGGGTAATCCCATGATCATCGCAACATCCTTAAGAGTGATAGTCATTTCACCTTTGGGAAGGTGAAACGTGTGTGTCTCGGGCCGCCAACGCTCTACTAAAGCATGCATGAGGCCTGAACCTACCTCAACACGGGATGCCTCTCCCGCATACAAAAAACCCGCCTGGGTAACGTAGCGCTTGGTTCTGTCGTCAATAGCATACATGTTTCCATTTCGTAGTTTCATGATTTTGGACTGCTTACCTAGCAACATAAAAATTGACATTAATGATTTTTTTGCATAAAAACATTATTTAAGGAATTCTGTAATATATAGAAATGTATTGTATATGTAATTAACAGTATAACAACGTAATTCATGCGACGACAGTTTAACAACAAAATAACCAATCTACAATTTTAAAATTTTATATATTAATTAAGAATTAGATAATATATAAATTTCAATAAGTTTTTAAAATTTACTTTACCTATTGTTCGTTTTTTAATTAAATTTAAAAAAATAGTGGCATGAATGAATTTATAGTTTAATTAGTACACATAAACAAATATACAGTAAAAAACTGTAATGCATTATAACTAATCTATATGTTAAAAAAATTATATTTATATAAACACTAGTTAATATTTACAATGCAATACATTTTGTACATTTATTTTGCCTATTTTTCATTTATTTATTTACATTATAAATATAGTGGCATGAATGAATAGACAGTTTATTATGTTACGTATTCATATTTTTGTTAATAATGTATTTTTTTTCAAACTACCACAATTACATAATTTTTATATTTCATCTCCAATTTTTTAAATTTTTGTACGTAAAGTTTGTTCTAAAATGAATGATCATAATTAGTATAAACAAACAAATTTATAGTGTAAAAATGTAATGCATTATAACTAATCTACATGTTTAAACACTATTTAATTTTTTTTTACCTATTTTTCATTTTTTAATTACAGTTATACAAATTTTCACATAATTGAATGGACATTAATTCTGTTATGTATTCATGTTTTTTTTTAAACAATGCGTTTTTAAAAAATCCTCATTTAATGAATTTGTATATTTAAACTACAATTATTTAATTTTTTGTACAAATTTTTTTCTTAAAAGTATTTACATTATAAAGAATAATTATATTATAAAAAACGTAATACATTATAGATTTAGCAATTTGCCAGTCTAACATATTCACACATCATAACTGCTACGTTATATTGTTATTATATATACCTATATATAAATAACATGTACATTTAAAAATTACCGTATCTGTGGCAGCATCCTGAGACCTATGACGTGATTGATCGAACAGAAGTACATGATTTATCGGCTCTTTTCCAGATCTTCTTCTACCGCCACGACCTCTACGGGAACTACATTCACCGCTTTTCATCGAAATAGTAAACTTTACTTAGATATTAAAATCAACTTTGAGTAAAGGATGTAACAAAAATTTAAAAGCACTACACAGGTAAAATAAAATGGGGCAAGGCTTGCTATATAGCAAGCCTTGCCCGGCGACCAGCTGAGAGAATCGATTCCCTCAGCAGTCACGTTGCTCCGCTATTTCAAAGAGCGGAGCGACGTGGCAGGGAACGGTGTTCTCTGCTGCTTCGCTCTCTCAAAGAGCCCTGACCTCTATTTATGTAATTGACCAAAAATGTTTTACATTTCAGTAATTACAACATGCTATATCACCGTTTAGGTACTACGGCTGCTCCTGTCGCTACATAATTGTGGAACGTCAATAAAAGGTTGAACAATAATTGGTATTAGATGGCCCCTATGCATGGCTATGTATATGATGATGGCACGATATGATTTAGGGTGGGGACCCTTTATGAAATTAATTCCAACAAGCAGTGTTATCAGAACCGGACCGGACCGGCGGTCCGACCGGGTTCGAACCGGAACCGGAGCCTCCTACGATCCGGTTCGAGAAATTCCGAAGGATGTAAGCGAACCCGGTTCGTTAGCCGGTTTTTTAAAGAACCGGCCGGTTCTGAGCGAACCGGACGGTTCTCCGGTTCGCCGGTTTGAACATTATGGAAAAAAAAAATTTAGTAGGGTTTCTGAAGTGAGCCGCAGGAACTTCAAAGTTCAAACTCTAAAGCAGCAACCGCCGAAGAACAGCAGCCATCTCCGAACTCTGAAGACTCTGAAGTCTGAACTCCGAAGAACAGCAGCCATCTCCGCCGACCACCGCGCCGCAGCCGACCACCACTGCTCCAAAGCTCTCTCTCTGCCTCGTTAAATCTCTCTCTACTCGAATTATCTTTCGTTCCCCAAATCTGAGCCATCAATGGTTCTCCATATCTCAGGTAGCTTAATATCTAATTTTAATTACACAGTAATTTCATGAATGAATTAGTCCTGATTTTTGAAAAAATTAAAAATTTGCAGAGGATGAGGAAACAAGTAGAGAGGCACGGATCCATACCTGCAATCTTCATCGACAAATACACGGCGCGCACAAATATTGAAGGGGGAGAAGGGCTTCCTTCGAGAATGGAGTTTGTCGATGAACTAAACATAGTAGGGTACAGTAGAATAGGGGAAGGGGAAAGAGATTGAAGGGTTTTGGAACTTGGGCTTGGACTTGGGTAATGTAAGAGACAGATTTGTTGTACGAGGAAGGGTTTGGGCATGGGCTTGGGTAGTGTAAGAGACAATGGGGATTTTCTGCATTATATTCTGTCACTTTTAGCTAAAACCGGTCAGACCGGGTTCGAACCGGGTCCGACCGGACGAACCGGAAACCGGCACCCTGACCGGTTCGATGCCCGGTCCGGTTCTGATAACACTGCCAACAAGTAACTTATCAACCAATTACGTACAACCACATTAAGAAATAAATACAAAACGGTATATCAAACTGGACTGCATTCAATTCATTGCTGCTCTTCCTCGTAGCTATAGAGAGCCATAGATTAGCTAGCTAGCTAACTCTGTTGCATTGCACCACAACCCCACCTTGCTAGCCTAAAGGAATTGACCGCTTACCAACACCTTAACTATATAAAATCCTCTTTGTAAACCACTTTTTTTTTTGTTGCTATATATATAATAATTAAATGGAGAGGCACAAATCCGTGGGCTACAGCCTATAGAGAAATTTCTCACTTTTATTCAACATTTTAATATTAAAGCTTGGAAAATAAATAATAAAACTGCTAAAAAAGTTAGTGATATGTATTCATCATATCCTCGAATACCCATAATTTATTGTCAAGTATACATATAAGTGAGTTGTTCCACATCAGTTAGATTGAAGAGTTGGAACACTATATAAGTTTGATGGACTACTCTTACTATTACTAATTGGTTTTAGTAAGGAATCTCGGTAGGTTTATGTAGTGGGTCTGAGCTCGTTCCCCAGTTTTAATCTTCTAACAACTGGTATCAGAACTGGTGGTTGGTCCGGGAAGTATGGGAGGGCACAAAGTGGTGAGTCCCGGTAAGGATGACGACACGTGGTACATGCTGTTTCGAGACGGCGACACGTGGTAATGCTGTTTCGAGTTTGTGCTCCACCTCTGTGCATGGCGTGGTCGTTCGAGGGGCTGGTTTGAAAAATTCCACAATTTGATGCTATGGACTTCCGGTTAAGGGGGAGCTACGATGTGGGAAGACTTTCGATTGATGGGGAGTTACGGTTAAATTGAAAAGTTGGAACACTTAATAAACTTGGTGGACTACTCCTACAATTACCAATTGATTTTAAAGCAATAGTAGGTTATATAGTGAATCTATGCTCGCTCTCAGTTTTAAATCTCCCAACATTTATCTCCCATCGAAAGAAAGAAATGATTCCAATATTTTATAAACACAAAGATATCTATTACTTAGTCCAGTATGAATATTGTCTCTCAGAAAGCAATTATATCATTGTTATTTTTTTTTTACGCAAGTGAAAATTGGGAGCTCAAATAAGTTGGATTGGTCTAATTATGATAACAATCATTCGTCCAGGTTGGAAGCTATGACGCATAGAATAAGTCAGTGAGAGATAATTGTTTGTTGTGTGAACCTTGAGGGTATTTGAAAGTATAGAAAACCCTGCAAGTCCCAGGTCACCGACTCGGAGGCAAAGATTCTGAACCTGAATCACAACATGAACGTTACACGTCTTAATGTGATAGATTGTGATCAAACCAGTGACGGATAAAAGGACATGCACGATGAACTTTTATCATCTCATTTTTAAGTATTTTTATTAAAATCATAGCTTTGTTCTTAAACAAAACTATATCATGAATACCGTTATTTTTTTTTTCCTGAAAAGACCCGATTAATCCCAAAATACTAATCCTTTATAATAAAAAAATGTAATCATCAATCTTAATTTTTTATTTTTTTATTTAGTATACGGACATATCTAATTATATAGTGAACACATTATAAATTTTTTAGATACACCACTTGATAGAACTCTCATGTACGCTCAATTCCAACAAATTAAATTGACCCATTTTCTCTGGACTTAATGAAGACACCAGACTTAATCAAGTTAAATGAAACTAGTGAGAACTATTAAAAATAAAAATTCTCTAGTATAACTCATTATATATATATATATATATATATATATATATATAACATTACTAATATTTATATAAATATTAATCCAATCTTATACTATTCATTCAATCTAGACTATTTATTTTTCATCCATTCAGTATATTGCATTCATTCTGTTTGAAACCTAATATAGAACTTAGTCTCAATCTCTCAGACTCTCATTCACGGCCTCAGTTCACTTCTTTACAATTAGTTGTGCTAACCCTAAATGATTAAAGAAATGTATTTTTAATTAAGTGAACATGATTATGTTTAATTTGGATTTTGTATATGAAACATTGTATGTTTTATTTGGATTTTTTGTATGAAACAATGGTGTTGAAATAGTTTGAATGATTGTGGTTAAATGGTTTAACCGTGGTTAAAAACCATGGTTATGGTTATAGTTATGGTATGAATTAGAATCATAACCGTAATGGTTATAGTTAAAGTTTGAGTGAAAAAAAAATGTGGTATAGTTATGGTATTAGTTGTATTCGCACCATACCCTCACCATCGACAGAACTAGGCGGAACTAGGGCTGGCGATGGTGAGGGTATGGTGCGAATAGCACTAATACCATAATCATACCATATTTTTTTCACTCATACCATAACCATAACCATAACCACTGCGGTTATGATTCTTCATACCATAACCATAATCATAACCATGGTTTTTAACCACGATTAAACCATTTAACCACAATCATTCAAACTAATACAACATCATTGTTTCATACAAGAAAAGTAAACATACATTCATTGTTTCATACACGAAATCCAAATTAAACATAACTTCAATGTTTCACTTAATTAAAAAAAAAAATCTTCAATCACCTATCACTTGCGATCTTCGATCCTCATTTACCATCGCTTCCAATCGTGCTTACCTAATAATAAGAAACATAGACAAAAAAATGGTGGGTGGAAAAGGGAACAAAATAAGAATTATAATATTTGACTAATAATTAAAGTATAATAATAATGTAATTATATAACAATATAAGTATTAGTTATATATGTATTAATATTATATATATAGAGGAGATGGTTATAACCGCGATTATGGATTGAATACCATAACCATAACCATTGCGGTTATAAGATTCATCATCATAACCGCCCTTCACCATAATAGTGCAGTTAACTTTTGCGGTAAATGGTTCGAATAACCATGGTTATTTGATTTTAGCATTCAACTTTGGTAAGTGTTGCTTAATGCTGAGCTAGTGGAGAGGAGCTGTCTTTCACTCTTTCTACTATAAATAAATAAGCTTGTGCAAACAACCCTTATATATTTCCTTTTTCTTAATATATATATATATATATATATATATAAGTAAATGTTTACTTGGTGATGATGAAGTACTTTCACCAACTTGGGAGATATAATTAATTAATGGGTAACCCTTAATTAATGGATGTAAATTGTTTTGCCTTTAGCGGAGAGATGTCCAGTACTGCGCTACCTGCTTATAGGGCCGGCAATGGTGCGGTGAAAATCAAATAACCATAATTATTCGCACCATTTAATCGCAATGGTTAAACGCACCATTATGGTGATAGACGGTTATGGTGATGAATCTTGTAACCGCAATGGTTATGGTTGTGGTTATGGTATTCAATCTATAACCGCGGTTATAACCATCACCTCTATATATTACTAATACCTATATATATTGTTATATATATACATTATTATTATACTTTAATTATTATTCAAATATTATAATTCTTATTCCGTTCCCTTTCCCACCCGCCATTTTTTTGTCTATATTTCTTATTATTAGGTAACCACGATTGTAAGTGATGGCGAATGAGGATCGATGATCGCAAGTGATAGCCAATTGAAGATGTGTTTTTTTAATTGAGTAAAACAATGAACTTATGTTTAATTTGGATTTTGTGTATGAAACAATGAATGTGTATTTACTTTTCTTGTATGAAACAATAATGTTGTATTAGTTTGAATGATTGTGGTTAAATGATTTAATCGTGGTTAAAAATCATGGTTATGGTTATTGTTATGGTATGAAGAATCATAACCGCAGTGGTTATGGTTATGGTTATGGTATGAGTGAAAAAAATATGGTATGGTTATGGTATTAGTGCTATTCGCACCATACCCTCACCATCGCCAGCCCTACCTGCTTACGAATAACGAAGAAGTTAGCTCTTATTATATGAAGTTTTTTTAAATATGAAGTTCACAGTTCACACTGTGAGCCATTATATTTCTCTTGTATATAAATAAATATATCAATGTACTTTAGGGCTACTTCCGTCCATATTCATCATGCTTGCCTAAAGTACCAACGTTGCTAGTTTTCTTACAACTATATATTTTAGACGATATAATTTAATTAATTATTAAAAATCAATAAAAGCATCGAACTCTATTTGCTATGCACCTTCCCTCGAGTATAATGAATATTCGAATTAGAGAATAATAATATAATTGTTCAAGTACGATGGTTCCTTTCAAGGCTTTAGAGGAATCATATCTAATCATAGCAAATGAAAACTCAACTTTGAGCATGTTATACAATAAACACAAAGTAATAATTATAATCTATAAGCTATTGTTGAAGTAAAGAATGGGACTTATTTTGTTTCCAATATAAACAATGAGGACCTGTTTATTATTTCTTTATTATCAGGTTGCTAAAGTAGTTGATGTTACTGTAACTCGAAGATATATATAGTAAGCGGTTGTGTAAAATTATAAAGTAATTTTGTCCAGTTAAAAAGATACCTTACTCTCTACTTGATCATTCTCATTCTACATATCTCTCCGATTATAGATTTCATTATGGTATAAGAGTTTTGTATCTTTCAATGCTCCCATCAGAGTTATATTTAATTTTGAAAACAAATTTGCAGCTTTCATCAGAGTTATATTTGATTTTGAAAATCAATTCGTAGCCTATTGCCTATTTCCCCCTTGTCAAGTTAACTAACTCTCAAGTCTTGTTATCCTGTAGAACTTTGATTTCCTGCTTCATAGCCTCAATCCAGTTCTCATTTATGTTGCTTCTTCAAACGTTTGAGGTTCTCTCTCTTTCTCAAGAAGTGTAAGAAAAATGTTGTATATTGAATAGGTACTTGAATAATCAATTGCCTTACAAGACATAATATAATTAATTTGCAGATAAGAAGGTGGCCTCCTTGATCTTTCTAATCTCCTCAAAACTAAAATGGGGACCTCTGCAATGTTCTCTTCAGTTGTAGTGACAACATAGTTTTCAATCAACTCAGTGCCACAAGTTTTCAATCGACTTGTGGCAAAGGGATATACACACAATGAGGGTGGTGACTACCAATAGACATTCTCACTAGTTGTAAAGATGGTAACAGTAATGACCATTCTTTACATTGTAGTAGCTAAAAATTGGCTCATTTTTCAGATGGGCGTGAACAATGTCTTCTTTCAAGGTTATCTTGAAGAAGAGGTGTACATGATCATTCCACAAGGTTTTAATCAAAGTCATAAACTAGAGGAGAAACAAGTTTGCAAGCTGATAAAAGTTCTTATATGGACCCAAACAGGTATCACGACAGTGGAATAAGAAGCTAACTGAATGATTGCTACAACATGGATATAGTCATAGTGATTTTGACTATTCGTTATTTAATAAGGTAAATGGCAAATATCAGGTTCATATGCGTGTTTATGTGGATTACTTGGTGATAACAGGATCAAGTGAAACTATGATTAATGAACTGAAAAAAAAATTCTGAAACTTCATTTCAAGCTTCAGGATTTGAGTGAATTGAAGTATTTCATAGGGCTTGAAGTGGCACGTTCTAAAGAAGAGATTGTATTGAATCGAAAGAAATATTGTCTTGAGCTAATAGCTGATGCTGGATTACTAGAAAGGAAAGAAGAAGCAACGCCATTATAATATAGGCAAAAACTTACTACTGCAGGCTATGATGATTATTTCAAAATGAATGGAAAAGATAAAAGGTTGGAGATGCTGAAAGATAAAGAAGAATTGTGGAGAGACTTATGTACTTAACAATGACAAGGTCAGATGTTGCATACTCTGTTCAACATTTAAGTCAATTTGTAATTGATCTGAAGCAATGCCACCTCTCTGTTGCTCTTCGAGTTGTCTGGTACATTAAAGGAAGTCCTAGTTTGGGGCTTTTCTTCCCTTCAGAGATATAAATAGTAGTTGCTGTGTAAACTTGAAATCAATGAAGTAATTTTATCAAGTTAGGGAGATCCCTTACTCTCAATTTGATCATTCTCATTCTACATCTCTCTCCGATTATAAATTTCTTCAGCAATATATATCCACCGATACACTAAAGATCCTATGTATATATTGCAAATAAATAAATTTACAGCTCGTAGGATTGTAATACGACATAAAATAAATGTTAGTTAATCAAATGATCACCATTTTTATTTTTATTTTTATTTTTTACACTTATAATTATTTACAAGGTTCGTATGAGTTTATACTAGAAAGGCAACTGCATGCATGTTGGTCGCATCAAGCATCATATCAATTATTTGCATTCTTTAGCGTTTTGAATTTTAACTGATGAATGAGAAATGGAAAGTTTTGGATATCTTGCCATGATCTATTTATAGAAATAAATATATTTCAGCTATAAGAATATTGTACAATAAGAACCGCTAAATTATGAAGAAAAAAAAAACTAATAACTAAAACCGTTTAGGACTAAATTGGAAAAAAAAATTATGGATGTATTAGAGAGACTAAATTGAATAAAATTAAAAGTTTATTTAGGGTCACGTAGCTTGCACGTACTATTTAACGGCCAAAACTAACGGCCAACTAACGAATGAACCAAAAGTCAACCAAATTTAAACGTTCGATATCATAAGTATAAAAAAAAATACATTTTGTATTAAAAGTCACATTCGGTTAAATATGTTGTATGAAAAAGTAACTTTTATTGCTTTATTATATGCATAAAAGACTTTATACCGTAAAGATTATTATTCATACTAATGGTGAGAAATGGCAGTTATGATGGTGTGAGGAGCATCAATTGGAGGATGAGAGAAAATGACATTAATTGATGACCAACACAATAGTAGTTGTTGTTTTGTGGTTCATATTCCTTGTTATTTCTTTCATGGGTTGGAATTAAGTCTAACTACGTATGGTATGGGTATGGGAGGACAACAACTCTTTCTAAAAAAAAAAAAAAAAATTCTCTCACGATAAAGATCATTATAGATATGTTGTTATTATTATTATTAAGATATGTTATTATTATTATTTTTATGTAATTGACATGCGCATTGTGTATAATTTTATTTACAATTTAAAATTAATATATTTATAAAATATATATTTATATATAAATATTCTTTTATATATATATATATATATATATATATATATATATATATATATTATGTTGTTGATAAGTTTTTCACTTTTTTTCACGTGAAAAAATCTGAATATCGTATAAGAACTATAATTATTTCATTATGATATTAAAAATTAGATAATTGTATATAGTAATGATTTTTTCCTAAAAGCTTAAAATTGTTGATATTGCCAATAATTTTGTATTTAAAATCAAAAGATTCATAATTAATTTTAAATTTCGGAATTTTCTATTTCGTCAATTCAAACAACACCGAGTTTCGAATTTCGATGTAGGTCAAAATTGAAATTTGAATGTTTGAAACGTTATTGATTAAATTTGACTGACTAATAAAAATATAAGAAATCGATTTAGATTTATTTCATGTTAAAGATTTTTTAATTTTTTTTTCAACTTGAGCAAACCATCAAATTCTATTTTTGAAATGAATATAAAAAATATCAATCTGAAAAATATAGTCTATTTGGATTCATATGTGAAAGACAATTACTTTATATATATATTTTGTATCACAAACCTTAATATTATACTTGCAATACACACATACATAAATATAAATATATATGTATATATTATCCTAAGCCCTAATAATATATTTAGGTTTATATATGGTGATTATTTATATAGATTTTATATTTTATTTATACAGTTGGTTGTAGTAAAATTTTAAATTTTATACAATATAATTATGTAGTGTAATATTTTTTTTTTATTATAAATAGAAACTTTACGTGGAGGCCTTAAAATGTTTCATCGTTAAGTTGTAAAGACTTGTCATTTGAATAAAAAATTCTAATGATTTTTTTTTTATTTAGAGAATTTTTTTTAAAATAAATAATAAAAAAATAAAACTGAAAAATCTTTTCTAAACTTTCAATCACTAAATATTCTATGCCTAAATTTGTAGGGCTATAATTAAAATAAAAAATGATGACTATAAAAAACGTAAACGTATTATTTAAAGAAATCATGTTAGTCGAATTAATTTATTTCGTTGGTTTGCTCAGTGACATTATCCATTATATAGTTACGTTGAAGTGTCCCAACTAAATTAGATTAATGGCAGATAAATTATTAAATTAGTTCTCCAATAAAAATTTAATTAAATAGTTAATGTCCACACCAAACTTTACTCAGTCGAGTCTAGTGGTCGAGGAGAAAATTAACCAACCAAATACGTAAACATACCAAACATCTACCTTATATATACTATTCTTTTTAGCTTGATTGACTTGTTAGGAAGGAATATTTTTTTTTTTTTGGCCAAAGTTAGGAAGGAATATTAGAATAGTAAGTATTGTTCTTATCTGTTGGGATTATTTAATGAAGTCTCCTTTAAGAAAGGGAAAATTGTGACCTTCCCCTCATGTTTTCATAACTCCAAATTTGACCCCCTAAAGCTTGTTTTGTATATAGCAGTATCCCCTTTATGTTTAGCAAGTATTTTCGCCTTTTCGGTTAAACTCTATCGGAACTGTATAATAATAAGTTGTAAGATGATCAAATTAACCTAAACTCCCCTTATTTTTATTTTTTTCATTTTTGAACCTAGTTTGTCAGTTCTAGTTGAAAAAAAATACATAAACCTAAAGTCATAGAGTGTTCACTATTATGGAAAATCATACTAAATGAATAAGAAAATATATTTTTTTTAATTATAAAATTAAAGTATAATGCTTAGTACACCATATTTTGTATAATAATAAATTTATCATATTTATGTATATACAATGTCAAACTGTTAAATTACTCGACTACTCGGAAATTGTAACTTACAAGTATACAACTATCTAATTACATGACCAAACCTAAATGTGCATTTTATTTAATTAGTTATTAACACGTGTGTTGCACGCGCATCGATTATATAAATTTCAAAACACATAATTTATCTTAAAGTTTCTAATATTATAATATCTATTACTAATCATAATACATTAACAAGTTGAGGCGTTACAAGAAAGAAATCCATGTGATAGAGAAGAACGACACAACGTAATTCAAAATGGGAGAAATTGAATAGAGTAAATAAATACAAAATTAACTATAGCTTTCAATTAGGGTATATATGTATATACGATTAGATTTGTCAATAAGTTGGGTCGAGCATGACGGGAATCATTGACGATTCAATTGAATCAAACTCATCAACTTAAGGAGTCAAGAGTGTAAACCCGTACTTAACCACTTAGTCATCGGTAGACCAGCTTTACAGTTTTGATGCAATTTTAGAGCATTATACCGGCACAAATTGATTGAATACTAAAGTAAAATTTAATTTTCTAAAATCTAAATTTTATATTTGAATTTATATCAACTATTTATTTAACTACTAATTAGGTTGTACGTAATGTGAATGAATTGACAAACATAATAACGAAATTAATAGTTTGAGCCATAAATGTACGACGATGAGTAACATTCTATAAGAGGTCAAACATCAAGAACTAAGTTTGACCCTTATTTTGACATGTTATATGATTTAGCAAGTGATTGATATAGGTGATAGAAAAATCTCAACATGTACCTTAAATTTACATTGGTTGAGTAAAAATAATTTTTTGGGGTGACTCAATTTGATGGGATTGGATTGAGTAGTTGATCATAGTTAATGTTACATGTTAATTAACCGACTTGAACAAATTTTTTTGCTAAATTTACTAAATATAAATTTAGCAATACTAAAATATTGTAGGGACTAAATCATCAATCTATTTAATCACTAAAGTGTAAAGTTTATACTTGACTTTACCTTGATTATTTATCCAACTACTAATTAGGATATACCCAATGTGATTGAATTGACAAACATAAGAACTAAATCAATCATTTGAGCCTATAAATATTAAACGGTGAGTAACAAGTAGTCTGTAGGGTTAAACCTCAATAACCGTGTTTGATACGTATTCTGATATGTTATATGAGTTGGTAAGTGAATGATTTATGTTATACAAAAAAAAAACATCTCCCAATCTTTGTGATCTAGTGAATGAAAAAATGCTAGGGCTGACTCTAATTAATAGATAAATTTGATTGAAAATATAATAATAACGATTATTACATTCTAAGTAAGCGACTTTTAAAAAAAATTAAATTTAGCGAAATGAAATTTGTAGAAATTGTAGTAAAGATAAATAAATGTGTCTCAAATATAGTAAATGATGGATATTAATTTAATCAGATTGATTTGATATCATAATATATATTAACTATAAATAGTCTGATACCATAACGATCAGTCAGCTATTAATATTCATATACCATAACAGTAATGACTAAATGTTCTGTTACCATATCGACAATAGTTAATAAATGGTCATATACCATAATAGTTATAATGCTCTTTTATATAAAAAGTTATCTTATGAATATTGGAGATATATGAGAAAATATATACAACATAGTGATCTCTCTTTTTATGAACGTTTACTAATTTGACCGTGGAGAGGAGTCGTCGAGGTTCGCCCTGGCATTGTCCCTTTTTGCAGGTGCTTGCCCGGAATCTGAAGACTAAGGAGCTCGGAAACGCCGCGGAAACCAACCGGTAAATCCAGGTTCCAACAGTAAAGACTAAATTATTAATTTTATAAAATTATAGGTACAAAATGTGATATATTTTATTTTAAATACAAATAAAAATGTGAAAAGGTACCTATTGGGGGCAGTGTTATCAGAACCGGACTGGACCGGCGGTCCGACCGGGTTCGAACCGGAACCGGTACCTTCACCGGTCCGGTTTGAACAAATTCGGAGGATGTAAGCGAACCCGGTTCAATAACCGGTTTTTTGGAGAACCGGCCGGTTCTGAGCGGACCGGGCGGTTCACCGGTCCGCCGGTTCGGTAACAATTATAAAAAAAAAAAAAAAAAGGAAATCAATCCATAGAAGAACCCGAAATCATCAAGATCTGCAAATCCGAAATCGATGAGATCTGGAAACCGAAATCGGCTCGAGGGGAGGGAGGGGAGCGTAGGTGAGAGGAGATGGAGGGATGGAGAACATAGGGAAGGAGATTGGGGGTTGGAAGAAAGGGAAGTTGGGAGGGATAGATCTGGGAATGGAAGGGGTGGAGATGAGGAAATGTGGGATCTGGGAATGGAAGAGTATGAGCGGGGGAGGGTGAGATCAATTCTTCCTAATTTAATGAAATCCAGGTCCACCTTCAGGGAATACATACATATATATACACACACCTTTAATCAGTTGAAAAAAAGTTGAAGGGAGACTCAGCTGATCGACCATGGCCGGAGGAGAAGGTGGATCCGCCGGCGCCGGAATCTCAGAAGCCCACTCTCTTCAAGAGACACCCACTTGGGCTGTAGCTACTGTCTGCTTCGTCTTTATCTGGAAATGGAAGGGGAGGTCATCTAGGAATGGAAGGGGAGGGATGAAGATGAGGGTGTGAAATATAAAAGTGTTGGAGCAGTCGAACCGGGTTCGAACCGGGTGAACCGTGAACCGGAGCTCTAACCGGTTCGGTGTCCAGTCCGGTTCTGATAACACTGATTGGGGGTGAGGACAACCTTCACTTTTTATATTGGTATAAAGATTATTATAAATATTTTTAATATCTCATAATAAAGAATTATATTAATCTGTACAAACAGTGACGAATCCAGGACCTAGGGGTTAGTGGGTGCACAATAAATTGTTTACACACTAAAAAGATTATGTCGGATCAAATACTAATTCGGGTCGAGTTAACAATTTTTTTCTCAACAAAATTGTTAAAGGACAATTATATATATACTCATAATGAATAAAAATTTCAAAAATCAATAATATTTCATACAAATATAAAGAACATAACAAAAATTTACAATTGTTCTTAATCAATTAAAGAAAGATCAGTTGGCCAAAAAAAATTAAAGAACCTTGGCAAAAAAAAAAAATCAATCAGAATGAGATAAATAAAAATTAATATTTTTTTTAAAGTTATAAAATTGTAACAAAGATTTGTCAATGATGCATGAAGAGAAAAAACAAGATATAAAGGAAAATAAGAGCTCGACGAGAAGAAATGACATTTAAGAAACAAAAAAAAAACATATATCAAACCTAGTTTAATAATAAAAAAAATTAAAAAAAAAACCTAGTTTAATAAGCGTGGATGGTGAGACTTGAAGCATGGATGTGGCAGTTAATATAAACGTGCAAAACCAACTAGACTATTAAGTATCATTTATTAGTAAATTCTCTTTAAAATTATTATATGGGGTCCTTTTAAATTTTTATACGAGGCCCTAGTCGGTAATTACTAATTTTTACTATAGCTCAGTTAAGTCAAGCGGTGTTCCGTGACCCCGTAGTTTATTATGTAAATTCGTTCCTGCGTACAAATGGAGGCATGTGACTTGCATGTGAATATAAGGTATAAAATAAAATAATTAAATAGTGGTAAAAAAAAAAAATAATAATTTCTAGAAACCTGAACACAAATTGGATGAACTTATTCATTTCCATGAATAAGCAATCTGGATAGTAAAATAAATATATATTTTGTTAACTACTTAGTTGTTCTTGAATTTGCGTCTTAGTTCATTCATAATAAAAATATATGGTGATTGGAAAAACTGTGATTGGGCAAATTTTAGTTGGCTTCAGTTGGACGGTTTGATAATGTCGTCATCCGTGACAACGATTTTTTATAATATCCTTCACTTAAATTTTTAATTAATAATAATAATAGTGAGCGACAATCCATGTTTTGGTGTCTGTCCCACTTAGTTTCATTGCTAAGCACCATTAGTTTATAGCTAGATTAGCCTAAACCATTAATCTATTCACACAATCACACCTGTTTATGTTAAATCCTCAATAATTGATAATTGGATTTTTGTGAACAACTAATTTGTATTGATGGGTTCCGATGTAATCGTTAGCCACAGTCAATAAACGGCGGGTAAGCTTAATGAGCCTCGCGAAACGCCTGGAAGGCCCAGAAGCCCAGTATGAGGGGTCCCGACGAGATCGGTCCCGACATATGAATTGAATGCTCCCGACGAAAAGCCTCTGAGTAGGCTCCGATATGCCTTTGAGAAGGCCCCGATAATAAAGCCCCGAGAATGCTGGCCCTGTCCCGTGGGACGAAGGGTCCTGGGTGGTGACCTAGAATGAGACAACTCTGGAGTCCCCGATATGGATCGGGACTTGTGATCAGAGGATAAGACCAAGAAACCCGCCTACTAGATAGGGTAGTGGGGAAACGGTTAAGATACGGATAAACTCCCCCGAGATACGCAGGGCGTGCCTGAGATACGCGGAGCGTGGGCGAGATACGCGGAGCGTGGAGCGAGATACACGGAATCCTGAACGAGATATACGGAACGTGGGTAAACTGTCCGGCGCGGTTACAGGTAACTGAGGTAACTTCCCCTCCTATATAAAGGAGGAAGTTACCTCAGAACACACATTCTCTAATACGAACTTAGACTTTTGCTATCCACCCCATCGTTCAAACTCTGATTTAAGCATCGGAGAGGGATTCTGGGTCACCACCCGGATCATCCCTTTTTGCAGGATTACGCGGAGCCAAGGAGTTCAGGTTTTCCGTCAAGAACTTACCGGAGCTTCGACCGTGATCCAACATTGGCGCCGTCTGTGGGAATCTTACAAAAAGTCACAATAGTTTCTACTAGATCGATGACTGGTGGTGGCAAGAAGAAGCAAGTCCCGGCGAGCAGTTCTCGCCCAGCTGGAACTGTGAATTCCGCGTTGCCGGAGCATGCTGCTGAACAAGGTGATCACCCTGCTGTTTCTCACACAGGGGGGCATGGTGAAGATCACGAGGTCTCATTCCGAGACACGGCGGTGCACAGGGAGGATATCCCAAGAAGGGAGGTGGATGCTCCTCCAAATCTGGTGGTGCACAGGGAGGAAATCCCGCGGAGGGAGGTAGGTGCTTCCTCAAACCCGGAGTTGGCTAAGGCAGTAGCAGATGTTATGCCCATGTTCTTGGAGGCCATGGAGGCTCTTCTGGACAGAAGAGAGGCTGCTAAGAGAAAGGAAGAATTGCCCCCACCTCCTCCAAGGGAGGTTCAAGAGGAACAGGAGGTTCAGTCCAGGAATAGGGGCAAGGAACCCGCGCACTCGGAGAGGTTCGTGGTCGATGGTCCCGGACCAGTGCAGCACAGGACCATTCCTCTGAATGGCCCCATCACTCCTGATCAGGTGGTGAAGATTGTCAACATCTGCATGGGCGACCAGAAGCATATGACATCGGAGCTGAGGAACCGATCTACTCATCCTTTTGTTCCCCGGCTGATAGATACTGTCGCCCCGCCAGGGCTAGGTATTCCGACCATCAAGGAGTACGATGGTGAAGGGGACCCAGTTCGACATGTTCATAGGCATGTCCAGGCCTGTATGGGTAGAGCCGCGAATGATGACATCGTGTGTGTGCTGTTCCCGATCACATTGGGAGAGAGGGCCTTGACGTGGTTTTTCAGCCTACCGCCGGGATGTATTACTTGCTGGAGTGATATGCACGACCGCTTCATCAAGCAGTATCAGGGTCGTAGGCGCCTCTTGAAGAGCGTGAGGTCTTTGACCCAGGTGGTGCAGAGGTCAGACGAATCGTTGGCGTATTACTACCAACGGTTCACTGCTAGTGTCGCCGAGATCGACGAGGAGATGTCGGAGGGAGAGACCATCCGCACCTTCCTTCGGAACCTAACTGCCCCATATGGTTCCGATCTGATGCATAGTGTGGCCGCGAAGGCTGTGTGGAGTATGGAAGCCTTGCAAGCGAGGGTAAAGCAGCAAATCGACGTGCAGGAGTCGAAGATTGCCGCCGGAGAGCTTGATCCTCCGAAGTCAGGAAGAGGAATTCAATCTTCAAGCTGTCAGACGATCGTAAAGGGAACGACAAATTGGAGGGAAGTAGGAGCCGTGGTCGCCCCGATAGAAGGGAGGACAAGCGTCCTCCGAGGAAGGATAACCGAGAGGGTCGTCATGTTCCCCTCAACAGTTCGATGACCGCCGTGCTAGCGGTGATGGATAGGCAGGGTCTCGCCCGATACCCCCCGAGGAAAGAAGGTGAATTCTTGGGAGGTCGCTCTGATCGTTACTGTCGGTATCACCGAGCCAATGGTCACGACACAGATAACTGTCGGGAGCTGAAGAAGGAGATAGAGAAGCTGATCCAGAAGGGGAAGCTTAAGGAGTTTGTAGGCGGGGGACGGTGCCGATCCCGCTCTAAAACTCGACCGCGGTCTCGTTCCAGGTCCCGTGATCGATCTCCAAAGAAGAAGAAGGTTGAGCCGGAATCTTCCGGCGCCCGTAAGGAGAGGCGGGGAACCATCAATGTCATTCACGGAGGAACGGCGGCGGGAGGTGATACCTCCGCTTCTCGGGAGAATTACGCTTCTCGAATTTCTGCTGCTGTGGTGTTAGGAAAGAGGTCCCGATCGTGGACTAAGAAGGAAGAAATGGTGATCTCTTTCTCAGCAGAGGATCTGATAGGCGTGGAGAGCCCCCACGATGACGCCTTGGTCGTGACCTTAGATGTGGACGGATTCGAGATGAAGCGGATTCTGATAGACGGAGGGAGCTCCTCCGACATTCTCTTCATGGACGCCTTGGAAGCCATGGGAAAGACGAAGAAGGACCTGACGCAGGTGAACTTTCTGATGGTGGGATTCTCCGGCTCTACTTCCTATCCGCTGGGAATGATCACCTTGCCGGTGGAATTCGGTAGTGGGTGGAAAGTGGAAAGGCGGAACGTGGATTTCGTCGTGGTGGAGTCCGCGGGGACATACAATGCTATCATCGGGAGGACCACCATCAATCCTCTCATGGCAGTCGCCTCGACCGTTTACCAGAAGATGAAGTTCCCGACTGACAATGGAGTCGGGGAGGTCAAGGGTGACCAGGTGGCATCCAGAAAGTGTTATGTTAACGCCACCCGAAGGAGAAGGAGGGAAGCTATGGCTGTCCTCCAGACTGATGCCGATCCTCGAGAGGAGTTTGGGCGTCCCGCCCCCATGGAGGATCTGAAAGAGGTCGAGATTGACGGACCTCAAAGAAAAGTGAAGATCGGGTCTGCATTGTCGGAGGAAAGAGCCCGAGAACTGATCGAGCTCCTGAAGGAGATCAAGGAGCTGTTTGCCTGGTCACCGAGCGATATGCCAGGAATCAGCCCCGACGTGATAGTGCACGAGCTGAAGATTGATCTCGCGATCAAGCCTATCGCGCAGAAGAGGCGTCCGATGGGCGCGGACAAGAGGATCGCGATCCAGCAGGAGGTGGGCAGGCTGCTCGATGCTGGGTTCATCAAGGAGCTCCGATTCCAGACTTGGGTCGATAACCCGGTCCTGGTGAGGAAGAGTAACGGGAAGTGGCGGATGTGTGTTGATTTCCGCGACTTGAACAAAGCTTGCCCAAAAGACTGTTATCCGCTCCCGAGAATCGACCAGCTGGTGGATGCCACGTCGGGACATGAGTTGCTGAGCTTCATGGATGCTTATTCTGGTTATAACCAGATCAAGATGGCGAAGGAAGATGCCCCCCATACAGCCTTCTATGCTGATAGTGATGTCTATCACTATGACGTTATGCCCTTTGGGCTGGTCAATGCTGGAGCGACTTACCAGAGGATGGTGAACAAATTGTTCGGGGACATGTTGGGAAAGACCATGGAGGCTTATGTGGATGATATGTTGGTGAAGTCCCGACAGGCGGGAGACCATGTCCGCAACTTGGCGGTGGCGTTTGAGCGGATGAGGTTTCATCAGGTTCGTTTGAATCCGGACAAGTGCGCTTTCGGAGTGAACTCGAGGAAGTTCCTGGGGTTTATGGTGAGCCAAAGAGGAATCGAGGTGAATCCTGAGAAGCTGAAAGCAATCGAGGAGATGCAGTCTCCGAAAACCCATCGGGAGGTTCAGGTGCTGAATGGCCGATTAGCCGCGATGAATCATTTCTTATCCAAGGCGAGTGACCGAGCCATGCCATTTTTTGATGTGCTAAGGGCCCACAAGAAGTTTGAATGGTCCGAAAAGTGCGAGGAGGCATTTCAGGCGCTCAAGCAACACCTCTGTACCCTCTCGCCGTTGGCGAAACCGGTTCCAGGCGAGCCGCTCTATCTCTATTTGGCTGTTTCTGAAGTTGCTGTTAGTTCTGTATTAATAAAGATTGTCAAGGGCAACCAAGTTCCTGTTTATTTTGTAAGCAAGGCGTTTGCCAAATCTGAAATGAATTATCCCGCTGTTGAGAAGTATCTCTTTGCGTTGATTATTGCTGCTCGAAAGTTGAGGCCTTACTTCCATGTCCACGAGATTACGGTGTTAACTAATCAGCCATTGAAGCACTTTTTGAACCGACCGGAGGCGTCGGGGAGATTGGTGAAATGGGCAGTCGAGCTTACAGAGTTCCGTATTCACTTTGCCCCGAGAAAGACTATTAAGGGCCAGGCATTGGCGGACTTCATAGCAGAGTCTACAGCACCCGATCTGGAAGAAGCGGGTCCTGTAGAGGGGGCAACCATGGAGGTCCCGATAGCAGAACAATCAGAACAGCCAAATGAGGAGAACACCTGGGAGATGTACACTGATGGTTCTTCAAGTGTAGAAGGATCGGGGGCAGGATTTGTATTGATACCGCCCGGTAGAGGCGAGCCCCTCCGATATGCCTTGGCCTTGACGTTTAGGGCCACCAACAATGAAGCTGAGTATGAGGCTCTCATCACGGGCCTTAAAATCGCCAAAGGTACGGGAGTTGATCATTTAAAGGTGAAGTGTGATGCTAACCTGATCGTGAACCAAGTCCAGGGGAATTACGAGGCAAATAACCCGACAATGAGGAAATATTTTCACGAGGTGCAGACTTTGAAGGGAAGCTTCAAAAGCTTCGACATTGAGGCAATCCCGAGGGAAGAAAACGCGGAGGCAGACGACTTAAGCAAGTTTGCTCTGGGAATAGCCCCCGAGGAGAATCGGAAGGTGCATTTTCTGGAGAGGGTAATGATCTCAACCATCGATCCATCGGAGGTATGTGCTATTGAAGCAGGATCGGAGGAAGAAGAGGAACCCACCTGGATGACCCCGATAGTCACATACCTGACTACGGGGGCATTCCCCGACGATGAAGTGGCAGCTGTCAGGTTGCGTCGAATCGTAAGCAACTACGTGATGGTGGACAACCAATTATATAAGAAGGGGCATGTAAAGCCTTTTCTGAGATGTGTGGCGGGGCCTGACACGAATCGGATTCTGAGAGAGTTGCACGAAGGAGTCGCGGCCTGTCATGAAGGGGCCCGATCCATTGTGAGGAAAGCGCTGAATTTAGGCTACTTCTGGCCTTCGATGAACAAGGAAGCGATAGCGTTGGTCCAATCCTGTGATGCGTGCCAGAGGTACGCTCCGAACATCGTGGCTCCCGCCGCGAACCTGATGTCCATCAAGAGTGCTTGGCCCTTCGCGCAGTGGGGCATTGACTTGGTGGGACCCCTTCCACAAGCGAAATGTCAGTGCAAGTACTTACTTGTAGCCATTGATTACTTTTCGAAGTGGATAGAGGCTAAGGCGTTGGCCAAGACAACGGGGCAGCAGATCCTCAAGTTTCTCCAGACTCAAATCGTATCCGGATATGGGGTTCCTCATGTGTTGATCAGCGATATTGGCCCTCCGTTCAATGGCGCTCAGTTGAAGGAGTATCTGGAACAGATGAACATTGAGCATCAGACAGCTTCGGTCCACCACGCTCAAACAAATGGGCAAGTGGAATCAGCCAACAAGATCGTAATGGATGGCTTGAAGAAGAGGGTCTATGCCTTGCAGGGTCATTGGCTAGATGAGCTTGAAAACGTGCTGTGGGCTGTTAGAACAACACCCAAGCAATCGACGGGGGAGACTCCGTTTGGCCTTGTTTATGGTACGGAGGCAGTTGCTCCCGTGGAGATAGCGGTGGCGTCCCATCGCATGAGGTATTATGAGCCTCTGACGAACGAAGAAATGAGACGTCTGGACTTGGACTTGCTTGAAGAGAAAAGACGGAAAGCTGATGAAGTTCAGGCTCGGATGCGTCTGGCAACAGCCAGGTACTATAATCGGCGGGTTAAGTCCCGACAATTCTTCGTTGGAGAACTTGTTTGGCGGAGGAATGAGTTCGTTCATCAAGATCGGATCAACAAGCTGTCACCGAAATGGGAGGGACCTTACAAGATCGTAGGGATGCCAGCCCCGAATGCGTACAAGTTAGAAGACCCTGATGGCAAGACGTTGAAACATTCTTTCAGTGGCGCACACTTGAAGAAATGTCATGTTTGATCCTAAGTCGCCTTAAGTGGTGTGTGATGTTAAGTCGCCGCGAATGGCGCAAGTTATCTATCGATTGATCTGATATCCGATGTAAGCAAGCTTTGAGTTATTAATGAATAAAAGAAGTTGCTTCCGATCAAATTGCTTTTAGATTTATTCTAACTGTTAGTAAGTCGTCCTAAGGGACGCGATAAAAGCCTTCCGGGGTACGATTAAAAAGCCTTTCGAGGTACGAGTAAGTCGTCTTTATGGCGCGATAAAAAGCATTCCGAGGTACGATTTAAAAGCCTTCCGAGGTACGAGTAAGTCGTCTTTATGGCGCGATAAAAAGCCTTCCGAGGTACGATTTAAAAGCCTTCCGAGGTACGAGTAAGTCGTCTTTATGGCGCGATAAAAAGCCTTCCGAGGTAAGAACAAAAGCCTTACGAGGTATGATTAAGTCGTCTTTATGATGCAACAAAAAGCCTAGGTATGAATAAAAGCCCTAAGGGGTCTGCGTAAGTCGTCTTTATGATGCAGCCAAAAAGCCCTAAAGGGGTCCGAGTAAGTCGTCTGTAATGACGCGATAAAAGCCTTAAGGGGTATGATTAAGTCTTCTGGAATGACATGATAAAAAGCCTGAAAGGGTGCGATAAAATCATCTTAAGTGATGTGTGAAATTGCCTTGAACGGCATGGACGAGAAACCTTAAGTGGTGAAGTCCCGAGTGAAGCATCGGAAGGATGTATGAAGTCATCTTAAGTGATGCATCAGAACGTTTTAAGTAACGATTCAAGTCGCTTTAAGTAGTGCAATAATAATCGAGACCAAAATAGATAAAAGGAATTTTTTATAAAGGCTCGAAGGCCTGAAGGTTCCGATACAGGGAGGAAATGAAGAGGAAATTACAAGGACTTAAAGAATGAAGCATTAAGCCTGGTCCTTGTTGGAAGTTGGGTCCTCAGCAGCTTCGGAGGGAGCAGAGTTCGCGGGGTCTAGGGCGGAAGGCTCCGCAGTTCGTGGAGTCGGGTCCGCGGCACCCTCGGGGGCATCGGCCTCATCACTTTCCGCGGGGAGGTTGAAGTATTTCTCCGCGAAGGGGGCGAGGGTCTCGGACTTCTTGAAGTCAATGGCATCCTCGTATACCGTGTAAAGCTCCTCGACGGCATTGAACAGAACGTTCTCCACCTCGGTCTTGCAGAACCCCACGGCATCCGCCTTGAAATCATCGGAGTTCCGATACTCCATGCTTTTGCAAGTCCATAGCCTTCTGGCCAAGGAGGGTTTGCTCCTTGGTTATCTTCTCCCTTGCCGCCACAGCATCGGCAAGGTCCTCCTGGAGTTTGGCCAAGGCTTTGGGGTCCGACCTGGCCCGCTCCTCCTTCAAAGCATCCTTCAGAGCGAGGATGTAGCCAAAGCAGCGTTGTTGGCTCGCAGTTTCCTGAGACAAAAGGAATAAGAGGTTAAGGTTCGATAATCGAAGGCAAGAGCAAAAGCGAAAGTAAAGTTTTACCTCCATCCGACGGATGGCCATGTCGCGAAGATCCTCGTCGATATCTTCGTCAGCCAAGGAGATCGGACGTCTCAAGGCTGGAGGAATTGACCCTGCCAGCAGGTGCAGGGCCAATTCTGGCTGAAGGTCTCCCCGATGGAGTGGGACCCCTCGAAGAGACTCGATCGGGTTCCAGGGAACCGTCTCTTGGTCGGGGGTGTAAACCTCGTAGAGGCTCCCATCCAGGGGAAGAGGAGGAATGACCTTGGAAGCCTCAGTCGGAGGCTCCGGAGTGGGAGAGCGCAAATCCAAGGGAGGACTCCGGGACACGTCCTCCACAGCTGGCCTCAGGATGCTCCGCCCTGGCCTCTAGCGGGGAATCAGGCCTTCATTTGGCTCCTCGGAGGAGGGGGAAGCATCCAAGTTAGTCACCTGACGGAACTGAGCTTCCGTCGGGGTATTCTCTGTCATCGGCTCCTGTGGAGTCGCAGCCCTCACTGGAGTTGCAGCCTTCGCCGGAATGAGAGCCTCTGATGGACCTGCGGTGGCGGGACGAATAAAGTCAGGAAGTTTATTATTGGGGCACCAGATGACCCCGCGCGGGACGTACTGGTCCTTTCCACATAAGTTGTAATAGCCCGCCTTGAGGACGCGGGGGGTTTCCCCTTGGAGTATGTATTTGATTTCTCTGACCCGCGACTCCCGGTCAGCGGGGATAAACTCCTCGGGAACCAACCTCCTGTATTTTTTAATAGCTCGGCGAACACGCTTACCTTCCTCGGCGGTGGTGACACCGAAGGCCTTGTCCACCTCCTCTCTTTTGGCTCGCTTGGCCATCTCGACTTGCTCCTCAGTCGGAGGAGTCGCAGAAGAGGAAGCTCCCCTCTTCAAGGACTTCCGCTTCCGCTTGGAGCTTGGAACGGCGTCAGTCTCCCCCTGCTTCAACACGAGATGGGTCAGCAGAGATGCCTTCTTGGCTGCAAAAATGAAAGTAAAAAGGCAGTTAGAAATGTTACCCAAAGAACCAAATTCTCGGAAACGGAATCGAGGAGTTGGACCCCGATCTGGATCAGGTCCCCCTCCATGAGCTTATTGGCGTCAAGGGGAGCAAAGGATTCCCCCCAACGATAAAGCTGAATCAGTTGAAGGGTGTTGAAGTCGTCCTCGGTGTAGGATTCGAACTTGGGGGCAGGGTCCGCGACAACCTCCCATCGGGGCCACGGGACGGAGCTGTTCTGGACGAAGAAGTAGTACTTCTTCCATCCACTGTTGTCGGACCCTGAGTCACGAATGAACCCCCGATCCTTGTTGAACTTCCAAGTCTCGCCATCCCAGCCGAAGCGAGCGAGTTGCTCCCTGGTCCATTTGGGAAGTCGAGGGGTAAAGGAGCAGACTCCAGCCTTGTTACACTTCATTCCGTAGAAGGTACGGAAGAGCAGCAGGCTGTACGTCCATTGTTGGCGGAGGCACAGAACTTGGAAGGCATTCCACACGCGGATAGCGTGTGGGGAGAAAGTGGTTGGATGCGTTTGATAGAAGTTACACATCTCAACCAGATTCCCGCAGAAAGAGAATCGGATCCCGACGTTTATCTGTCCTGTGGAGACAAACACCTCTCCTTCCCGAGGACGGGTAACTATGTGCTTTCTCCTGGTAGGTTGGTGAGAATCGTAGGGAAAGCGAGGTTCCCAGGCCGACGTGATGCAGCCTTCCCGGAGAGCAGCTTCATAGAGGGTCTCAGAGATTTCATTAGTAGCAAGCTCGAAAGTAAAGAGGTTCCTTCCTCTAGAACTGGCCTCGTCTAAAAACGGCCATAACGAGAAAACTTAGGCAAGAAAAAGAAAGTAATATCAGTAAATCACGGAGGCAAAGAAGGAAAACCTTACCAGACATAGTGGATGATTGATCGGAGAAGACGAAGAAAAGATCTTGACAACTGGAGGCCTTGAATCGCCGGAGAATCAAACGAGACTTGGAGAGAAAAGATTCGAGGTTTGACAATGGCAGAACTTTCAGAAATCAGAACGGTAGGGAAGGAGTGAATAGTGCCAGGATTTTGGCTTTTTTAGATAAAAAGACAGCTGGACAGATTTGAATCCGAACCGTTGAAGATGAAACGGCTCAATCTTGATCGCCGAGATTATAGGGGATAGTACGGAAGAGACGTTAGTGACGTAATACTGCTTTTTCAGAAAGCAACAGTCACGCCTGTTTAGGCGTCGTTTCATCATCCCTTGCATTTAATGGTGAAGTAACCGAGGAGTCTCCTCGGATTTGGCAACTGTCCTTAGAGCCTCGAGGAATCGTGAGTGAGGAGCTTTGTGATTAAAGGGTTGCACCCAAGGCAAAAGCCTCCGATGGTAATATCGGGAGGTCTGAAGACGAAAGCCTTCGATGATGATGTCGGAAGGTTCGGAATTGGAAGACACGACAGACTATAAGTCCCTCATGTCTTGGGGGCAAATGATGGGTTCCGATGTAATCGTTAGCCCCGTTAACAGTCAATAAACGACGGGTAAGCTTAATGGGCCTCGCGAAAGGCCTGGAAGGCCCAGAAGCCCAGTATGAAGGGTCCCGACGAGATCGGTCCCGACATATGAATTGAATGCTCCCGACGAAAAGCCTCTGAGTAGGCTCCGATATGCCTTTGAGAAGGCCCCGATAATAAAGCCCCGAGAATGCTGGCCCTGTCCCGTGGGACAAAGGGTCTTGGGTGGTGACCTAGAATGAGACAACTCTGGAGTCCCCGATATGGATCGGGACTTGTGATCAGAGGATAAGACCAAGAAACCCGCCTACTAGATAGGGTAGTGGGGAAACGGTTAAGATACGGATAAACTCCCCCGAGATACGCAGGGCGTGCCCGAGATACGCGGAGCGTGGGCGAGATACGCGGAGCGTGGGGCGAGATACACGGAATCCTGAACGAGATATACGGAACGTGGGTAAACTGCCCGGCGCGGTTACAGGTAACTGAGGTAACTTCCCCTCCTATATAAAGGAGGAAGTTACCTCAGAACACACATTCTCTAATACGAACTTAGACTTTTGCTATCCACCCCATCGTTCAAACTCTCATTTAAGCATCGGAGAGGGATTCTGGGTCACCACCCGTATCATCCCTTTTTGCAGGAATACGCGGAGCCAAGGAGTTCAGGTTTTCCGTCAAGAACTTACCGGAGTTTCGACCGTGATCCAACATGTATCAAGAAAATGAAATCATAGTTTACTGTTTATGCACTATGTTAGAGATACTATGCAGTAGTGTGTTTATCTTATAATGATTAGAAACTATAAACTAAGTAGTAAAAACTCAAAATCCATTATTAGTTTGAAGGTTTTTAATGAATAATAACATTTCTAGTCATGTATTACTTTAAAGTTGTAGATTGTATCAGAACTTTATCTTACAAGTTATGCAATTTTGGGTTAATGCGAAAAATATTATGTATAATAAATGAAGCTAGTCCATAATAACTGAACAAAAAGAAGAGACTTCTAAAGACTTACAAAATATAAGTAACAATAAACTATTAAATTAAATTAAATTAAATATAAGTAACCCATCATTAATCGTCTTCTCTTCTTATCCTTAATCATATTATTATGAGCGCGTCAATTCGAGGCACGTGGCCTGAGAGTGACTCCTGCTACTTGGACCCACCTTCTTCAATGGACGCGTGTGCAGTGAACAGAGTAGCGATTAGACTGTGGGCGATCGAGATGATGACACGTAGGATGAGGGCCCACCAGCCCTTTGCGTTTGTAGTGCAGTCAAAACGAGACAGGTGAATTGTGTGCGTAGGGACAGCTGACGTGGATAAAATAATGGAATTTCGTTATGACTGCGATGGATGGAGCGTGTACTATAATCGCCAGTTCGTCAGCATGGGCATGGAACCTATTTTATTTTACTTAATTCAAATATATGGAATGGAAGGGAACCACAAGACAAGAGAATCCAATCAACCAACTAACTCTATCTCTCACTCCTCACCACGCGCTGACGCCCTGCGCGTTGGAAGTCACATTTCGTACCAATATTTTGGCGTCTTCCATTATGTTAATCCACGAAATGCAGACAAAATGAAGCTGAAATGCAAATGAAATTCTCGCTGGAGGGTCCTCTTCTTCAATAAGAAGAAGCTTTTGGTTATATATACTCAGCATTCCCCTGCTTCTTCGGAGACGGCCACAATAAACCTCTTCGGTCAATATGATTCCCATGGAATCCTAATTTTTCATTCTGCGGAATTCTCCCATCTCTGATGCACTCAACGACATGGCCAAAGGCCGCAAGTTGACCATCAGCAGGAGCGAGCGTTACTTGGGAAGCAGCTACAGTTACGGCAATTCCTACGGCGGCGATCAGTCCGATGTGGCGGAGTTCGCGGAGGAGGACGTCTGGTCCATCGATGACCGGATCCCTAACGACGTAGACGATTCCCCGAGAAACTGGAATCCAAGCGCCGGAGCAGCGACGATCACCAGGACCGGCGCCCCACTGAGAGGCGACGGCCACGCCGGCGGGCTGTCTCAAGCCTTCGACGGATCCTCCGCCCCCTTGGCGGCGCCGTCGAGGATCGTTCACCAGTTCCGAGGGAATGATGCCGCTGCGGGGTCTCCGCGCGGGGGGCGGCACAATATGGCCTCGTCGGCGCCGGTGAATGTTCCGGACTGGAGCAAAATTTACCGAGCCAACTCCGTCGAGTCGATGCACGACTCGGACGACGGGCTCCCGGACCGAGACTGGGAGATGGTCCCACCGCACGTGTACCTGGCGCATCAATACGCGCGTAGCCGGCAGATGATTGGGATTTCGGTCTGCGAGGGCCAGGGCCGGACGCTCAAAGGACGAGACTTGAGCCGAGTTCGTGATGCGGTCTGGAGTCAAACCGGGTTCGATGGTTAACGTAGAGTCCGGGTTGGACAATTATGTGTTTATTATTTTCCCATTGGGCAATGATCGGCTGAGTTGACTCGGTTCAGAGTGAGTCGAACTCGACAATTAAGTGAGCCCCTATTGCCTGATTTGAGGGGTTAATTACTTACTACTCTATCAGGTTATGGTTAGATCTATTATGTACTGATTAATTGCACTGTTTTGTATTAGAATGAACGTTATGTGTAGTCAATTGATTATTATTGAAAGCTCAGTTTAGTACATTCTAAATCATTTCCAAAGAAAGGTGTCTTTTTTTAAATTTGGTATCTAGTGTAAGCTGTTTATGGATATATGAACATGATTCAACTTTAAAATTGTCGTACGAGTGACTATTTTGTTATATAAAATTTTTAATTGGTTAGTAAGTGATGTGTAACTATCTTGCTCACGCGCGTTCTTGATATGTGAACTATGCATTACTTGTTTATTCCAAAATTTCATTGTTTATTAAGTTTATATATGAATATATATTTAAACTATTGCACATATAATTTCTTTTTATGTCATCAAATATTTATGCAATTTTCTAAGATTTTCTTTAAATGTTATTGAATAATTAGTGGTAAGTGTTAAATATGAGGTTTTTGAATATCCAATATAACTTTTGATTAAAATAATAATTTTTGGGTCAATAAAGTGGTAAATGACTCGTGATCTCTATATGAAAAACAATAATCAAATTTCTCTATGAATATCATATTAGCTAGAAAGAGTAATGCTCCATTAATCATTATTAAAAAAATGCATGAAAAAATTATTATAAAAAAATGATATTAATGGAGGTCGTTATCAAGTGAACTAATTCTTTTGCTATTATAATATATATATATATATATATATATATATATATATATATATATATATATATATATATATATATATATATATATATATATATATATATATATATATATATATATATATATGAGTATTGAGATTTTAAGTATTACGTAGGGTTAAATGCAAAATAGCTAGCTAAACTTTTTTTTTGAGCAAATAGTAAGCTTGACTTTTTCAAAAGTAGCAATTAGATAGCTCTGTCAATTTTTTTGGTTAAAAACTAACCGAATTTATCACATGGAGCATATGACAGACTGAAATTTGTACTAACATATTTTCGTAACCAAATTGCATCAATCATTTTTTTTTCTTCTTCTGAATATTCATTTTTTTGTCGACACGCTTCAACGTTATTTTTTTTGAATCGATTCACTTTCTAGCGACATATTCATCTTATGAAATTCTTGAATGAGCAGTTTATGCCGATCTCCGACAGTTAAGGTGTACGACGTGTGAATTTTTTTTGTTATCATCATCACGTGTTCCTCATGAGAGAAATTTCATTATTTTTTATATTTTTTTTTTGGCCAACATTATTTTTTATATAAAAATGAACAAAACTAACTAATTGCTACTTAAAAAAAGTCCAGCTAGCTAAATGCTCCAAAAAAAAAGTTTAACTAGCTATCTGCACTCTTGGTAAAAGTCCAGCTAACTAATTGGTATTTAACCCTACGGTAAAAAACGAAAAAAATAGGAGGAAGTATAATAAGGAGAGGATTGAAGGGGGGCACTTCAGGGGTGAGATAAAACCAATAGCTTTTAATGGAAAGTGAGATAGAGTGTCCAAATTAATTAACATCACAATTCATTAGTTGACACAAAAAAAGATTATAGAGGTTGCTGGGCTGGAAGGAACAAGTGTTATTAGTACTGGATCAGAGGTCGAATCGGGTAGATCACTGATTCCTGGTTTGACCCTGTTCGAATTTGGCTTGACTAGTTCTAGTACAAAGTCAATAAACTTCAGTATGTCATAGAAAATACAATATAGATTCATATGGTGACTTTCTAACATAATAAACTTCAATAAAATAAAAAAAAAGATACAACTGGATTGATTTCTTTTTGTTACGGAGGACGAACCGGCAAACCTACCGGTCCGCTCAAAACTGGTCGGTTCATCGAAAACCGGACTTTCAAACCGAGTTCGCTTACATCCTCCGATTTTGCTCAAACCGGATCGTTGAAGGCACCGGTTCTAGTTCAAACTCAATCGGACCGCCAGTCCGGTTCTGATAATACTTGAAGGAACCCTTGAATAGTGGATACCATATGCCTTGCCTTTTTAAGAAAGGGACATTATATCTCTTCACATAAAGCAACAACAATTTTCAGCCATTCTTTTTAAATCTCTCATCGTATGTTGATTTAGAGCATCCACAATGATTTTACATAAACTTTATTCTTTAAAGTTACTACCTAGATATTTATGTACACTTTAAGTAGATACACATAAAAAATATTTACTCAAAAATAGTTTTACTTAACTACATTTCTTAAATATATTATTATTAATTTTTCTAACAACCACCAATAAGATCTCGCATTAATTATAAAATGAATTAATATATAATTAAAAATTGGTTATGTAATACTTAGTGCATTTCTTAAATTTAAGAAATAAGTTATGTAAAAATAGGTGAATCCCACTTTTAAGAAATACTACGTAAAACTATTATAGCAGGTTTTCATACATTTTACGCAAAAACAAAAATATTGAACTCGCATTTAAGTAATGTTGTGTAATACCATTATGGATAGTCTTAGTTTACTATTTGATTATCGTTTTATAATATTTGAATAAATTTTCAATATAGGCACATTTACATCCAAATGCCCTAAAAAAAGAAGTGCATCATTATGAGTTTTTTTTGTTCCAACCCTCATTTAGTTCTTTCTTTCTTTTTCACCGTCTCTCATTTAGAGTTTTTTTTTTTTTGGTAAAGGATAATATATTAATTAAAATAATTAAAACTAGGGTAATAACCAACTAGGGATACCTGGATAGAACCAGGTTCCGCTCACATCTTGGTTGGCTGCTACAGACGCTGCGAAGTGAGATAAATGAACAACTGACCTGTTGACCTTGCACTGTTTTAGAGAAGGAAAAAAACATAATAAAAGCCTAATGTTCGGAAGGACCCCGAACAAGGGAGGTATGGTAGTTTGTGAAACGGACTTGATCTGATCCAGAACTATCGTAGAGTCTGTCAGAAGGAAACTGATGTTCCTGTCATACGATCGTGCTACCAGGAGTCCAGTTCGACAAGCAATACCTTCCGTCAAAATGAGGTTGCCACCAAACGCCTTACAAATAGAAATCGCTATTAATACGTTACTAGGGTTTAAGATGATAGCTGCTCCAAACACGCGATTCGAGTTTTCCCGTAATGCTCCATCTACTAAGATCGTCAAGGTATTTGTCGGGATCATGATCTCTGGTGATTCTACATCTTTGATTCTGTTGACGATCCTTGTTTTGTTTGGAGCAAGTGAAAAGGCGACCGCGTTATCATTAAAAACTGACGAAATGAAGAACATTACAAACCTAGCACTAGGTAATTTAGCGCGAAATTATTCCGTTCAAGCCAAATTCCCTACATAATTAAACACTCATACTCTTGCTTGCCAGTTTTATCGAGATAATTGAGATACTCATTTAAGCATCGGAGAGGGATTCTCGGTCACCGCCCGGTCTATTCCCCTCTTGCAGGATTACGTGGAGCGAAGGACCTTGGATTTCCGTCAAGACCGTACCGGAGTTCTAACCGTGATCCAACATTGGCGCCGTCTGTGGGAAGGAAACAAAAAGCAACAATGACTTCTACTTGTTCAAGGGCGGCTGGCAAGCAGAAGAAACAAGGACAATCTGGTAGTTCCTGTCACCCTGCTGGAACTCTGAATTCAGGGCTACCGGAGCGTTCTGTGGACCAAAATCCCCCTGCTGAGGTTTCCCGAACAGGGGGGCACAATAAAGTTCCTGAGGATACTGCTCAACACCAAGAGAATAGGGAGGAGAATGCCCCTCCAAACGCGGACCTGGCGAAGGCTGTGGCGGATGCCATGCCGATGTTCTTGGAGGCCATGGAGGCTCTCCTAGAGCGGAGAGAGGCTGCCAAGAGACAGGAGGAGGTGCCTCCACCGAAGGAGGTTCAGAATGCACAGGAGGCCCAACCCAGAAACCAGGACAAGGGCAAGGAGCCCGCTCAGTCGAAAAGATTTGTGATCGATGGGCCTGGACCGGTGCAGCATAGGACCATTCCCCTTAATGGTCCCATCACCCCCGACCAGGTGGTGAAGATCGTGAACATCTGCATGGGGGACAAGAAGTAGATGATGTCGGAACTGAGGGATCGATCCACCCATCCCTTTGTTCCCCGATTGATAGACACCCTCGCCCCGCTAGGGCTGGGTATTCCCACGATTAAGGAGTATGATGGCGAGGGAGATCCAGTTCGTCATGTCCAGAAGCACCTCATGGCTTGTCTAGGCAGAGCCCCGAATGACGATATTGTGTGTGTGTTATTCCCAGGTACACTAGGTGAGAGGGCCCTGATGTGGTTCTTCAGCCTGCCCCCAGGATGCATCTCCAGCTGGGCTGATATGCACGACCATTTTATTCAGCAGTACCAGGGTCGTCGACACCTCTTGAAGAGCGTGAGGTCCCTGGCCCAGGTAGTGCAGAGGCCCGACGAATCGCTGACGCATTATTACCAGCGGTACACTGCTAGCGTGGCTGAGATTGATGAAGAGATATCAGAGGGAGAGACTATTCGCACCTTCCTTCGGAACCTGATAGCCCCCTATGGTTCCGACCTGATGCACAGTGTGGCTGAGAAGGCTGTGTGGAACATGGAGGCGCTGCAAAAGAGGGTGAAGCAACAAATCGATGTACATGAGTCGAAGATAGCTGCTGGAGAGCTTGATCCTCCGAAGTCAAATAAGGGGAAGCAGTCGTTCAAACCATTGGATGACCATAAGCGGAAGGATAAATCCGAGGGCAGTCGGAGTCGAGGCCGTTCTGATCGAAGGGAGGACAGACGTCCCCCGAGGAAAGACAAGCGGGAAGACTATCACACTCCTCTCAATAGTTCCATGGCTAAGGTGTTAATGGTGATGGATCGACAGGGTATCTCCAGGTACCCCCCGAAGAAGGAAGGAGAATTTTTGGGATCCCGCACCTATCGTTACTGTCGGTTCCACCGCGCCAGCGGTCACGACACTAATCATTGTCGGGAGTTGAAGAAGGAGATTGAAAAGCTGATCCATAGGGGAAGCTTAAGGAGTTTGTGGCTGAGAGGCGGTGTCGATCCCGCTCCCGATCTCGATCGCGGTCCCGTTCCCGATCCCGCGATAGGTCCCCAAAGAAGAAGAAGTCGGAGCCAGAGTCTTCTGGTGCCCGCAAGGAGAAGCGGGGCACCATTAATGTGATTCATGGAGGATTGGCGGCAGGAGGTGATACTACAGCCTCTCGGGAGGTTTATGCCTCTAGAATTTCTGCTGCTGTGGTGCTGGGCAAGAGGTCCCGATCCTGGACTGCGAAGGAAGAAATGGTGATTTCCTTTTCAGCGGAGGACCTGGTAGGCGTAGAGACTCCCCCACGATGACGCTTTGGTCGTGACCTTGGACGTGGATGGGTACGAGATGAAGCGAATTTTGATCGACGAAGGGAGCTCCTCCGATATTCTGTTTATGGACGCGCTGGAAGCCATAGGGAAAACGAAGAAGGATCTAAAGCAGGTGAACTTCCCGATGGTTGGGTTCTCTGGTTTTACCTCCTATCCGCTGGGAATGATCACCTTACCAGTGGAGTTTGGTAGTGGGTGGAAAGCGGAGAGGAGGAATGTGGAGTTCGTGGTGGTTGAGTCCGCGGGGGCTTATAATGCGATTATCGGGAGAACTACCATCAACCCCCTGATGGCAGTTGCCTCGACTGTTCACCAGAAGATGAAGTTCCCGACTGACCACGGAGTCGGGGAGGTCAAGGGCGACCAGGTGGCTTCCAAGAAGTGCTATGTTAATGCCACCCGAAGGAGAAGACGGGAGGCTATGACTATCCTCCAAACCGATGCTGATCCCAGAGAGGAGTTCGGGCGTCCCGCCCCTATGGAGGATTTAAAGGAGGTCGAGATTGACGGACCTCAGAGGAAGGTGAAAATCGGGTCCGCCTTGTCCGACGAGAGGGCCCGAGAATTGATTGAGCTGCTGAAGGAGTTTAAGGAGCTGTTCGCCTGGTCCCCGAGCGACATGCCAGGAATCAGCCCCGATGTGATTGAGCATGAGTTAAAGATTGTTCCCGCGATCAAGCCTATCGCGCAGAAAAGGCGTCTGATGGGCGCAGATAAGAGAATCGCGATCCAGTAGGAGGTGGGCAGGTTGCTCGATGCTGGATTTATCAAGGAGCTCCGATTCCAGACTTGGGTCGCCAACCCGGTCCTGGTGAAGAAGAGCAATGGGAAATGGCGGATGTGTGTTGATTTCTGCGACTTGAATAAGGCTTGCCCGAAGGATTGTTACCCGCTTCCGAGGATCGACCAGTTGGTGGATGCTACGTCGGGACATGAATTGCAGAGCTTCATGGATGCTTACTCGGGCTATAATCAGATCAAGATGGCCAAGGAGGATGCCCCCCACACTGCCTTTTATGCTGATAGTGACATCTATCACTACGATGTCATGCCCTTTGGATTGATCAATGCCGGGACAACTTATCAACGGATGGTGAACAAGCTGTTCGGGGACATGCTGGGGAAAACCATGGAGGCTTACGTGGACGATATGCTGGTGAAGTCCCGACAGGCCGAGGATCATGTTCACAACTTAGCCACGACGTTCGAGCGGATGAGGCTTCATCAGGTTCGCTTGAACCCGACCAAGTGTGCCTTCGGAGTGCACTCGGGGAAGTTTTTGGGCTTTATGGTAAGACAAAGGGGGATTGAAGTGAATCCCGAGAAGTTGAGGGCAATCGGGGAGATGCAGTCTCCGATAAACCATCGGGAGGTGCAAGTACTGAATGGCCGACTAGCTGCAATGAATCACTTCCTGTCTAAGGTGAGTGACCGATCCATACCATTTTTTGAAGTATTGAGGGCCAATAAGAAGTTTGAGTGGACTGCCAAGTGTGAAGAGGCATTCTAGGCACTCAAGCAGCACCTTCGCACCCTCCCGCCGTTGGCAAAACCGATCCCAGGCGAGCCGCTCTATCTATATTTGGCTGCTTCTGAGTTTGCTATTAGCTCTGTGTTAGTGAAGATAGTCGAGGGTAATCAAGTCCCCGTTTATTATGTAAGCAAGGCGTTTGCCAAATCTGAAATGAATTATCCCGCCGTTGAGAAGTATCTTTTTGCGTTGATCATTACTGCTCGGAAGCTGAGGCCTTACTTCCATGCGCATGAGATTACTGTGTTGACAAATCAGCCTTTGAAGCATTTTTTGAACCGACCTGATGCGTCGGGGAGATTAGTGAAGTGGGCAGTCGAGCTTAGTGAGTTCCGCATTCACTGCTCCGAGAACGGCTATTAAGGGCCAGGCGTTGGCGGATTTCATAGCAGAGTCTACAGCCCCCGATTTGGAAGAAGCGGGCCCTGTAGAAGGGGCAACTATGGAGGTCCCGATAGTAGAGCAACCAGAAATGGCAGAGCAATCAGAACAACCAAATGACGAAAATACTTGGGAAATGTACACTGATGGCTCTTCGAGTTCAGACGGATCAGGTGCAGGGTTCGTATTGATACCACCTGGCGGAGGCGAGCCCCTTCGATATGCTTTGGCCTTAACGTTTAAGGCCACCAACAATGAAGCTGAGTACGAGGCTCTTATCACAGGCCTCAAAATCGCCAAAGGTACGGGAGTCGGTCACTTAAGAGTAAAATGTGATGCTGGCCTGATTGTGAATCAAGTCCAAGGACGATATGAGGCAAAGAGCCCGATGATGAGAAAGTACCTTCGCGAGGTGCAAGTCTTGAAGGAGAGTTTCAAAAGTTTTGACATTGAAGCAATCCCGAGGGAGGAAAATACGGAAGCGGATGCCTTGAGTAAATTTGCCTTGGGGGCACCCCTCGAGGAAAATCAGAAGGTGCACTTCTTGGAAAAGGTGATCTTGTCGACCACCGATCCTTCAGAGGTATGTGCCATTGAAGCAGGATCGGAGGAGGAACCCACTTGGATGACCCCGATAGTCGCGTATCTGACCACGGGGCAGTCCCCGATGATGGAGTACTAGCTGACAGGATACGTCAGATCGCAGTTAATTACGTGGTGGTGGACAATCAACTATATAAGAAAGGGTGGTTCTGAACTCCTTACTTGAAATGTGTGGCTGAGCCTGATGCAAATCGGATCCTGAGGGAGGTGCATGAAGGGATCGCGGCTTGTCACGAAGGTGCCCGATCTATTGCGAGGAAAGTGCTGAATTTGGGCTATTACTGGCCTTCGATGAGCAAGGAGGCGACGTTATTAGTCCGATCTTGTGACGCGTGCCAGAGGTACGCCCCGAATATCGTGGCTCCGGCTTCTAATCTGATGTCCATCAAGAGTGCTTGGCCCTTTGCGCAGTGGGGTATCGACTTGGTGGGACCCCTCCCACAGGCACAAGGTCAGTGTAAGTATTTGCTTGTGGCTATTAATTATTTTTCGAAATGGATAGAAGCTAAGGCATTGGCCAAGACAACGGGGAACCAAATCGTCAAGTTTCTCCAGACCCATATTATATCCCGATACGGGATCCCTAAGGTGTTGATTAGCGATAATGGTCCTCCATTTAACGGGGCTCAAGTGAAGGAGTATCTGGAGGAACTGAACATCGAGCATCGGACAGCCTCTGTCCATCATGCTCAAACTAATGGACAGGTGGAGTCAGCCAACAAAATCGTGATGGATGGCCTGAAGAAAAGGGTCTATGCCTTGAAGGGCAAATGGCTGAACGAGCTGGAAAATGTGCTTTGAGCTGTTAGAACGACACCCAAACGATCAACTGGGGAGACTCCGTTTGGTCTTGTTTATGGCACGGAAGCCGTTGCTCCCGTGGAAATAGCTGTGGCGTCCCATCGGATGAGGTATTACGAGCCTTTGACAAATGATGAAATGAGACGTCTGGAACTGGACTTGCTCGAGGAAAAAAGGCGGGATGCTGATGAAGTCCAGGCTCGAATGCGTTTGGCGACGGCTAGATATTATAATCGGCGAGTTAAGTCCCGACAGTTCTTCGTCGAAGAGCTGGTTTGGCGTCGAAACGAGTTCACCCTTTTGGATCGGATCAACAAAATGTCGCCAAAATGGGAAGGACCTTATAAGGTCGTGGGGATGCCAGCTGCAAATGCGTATAAGTTGGAAGACCTCGATGGCAGAGTATTGAAGCATTCATTCAGTGGTGAACACTTGAAGAAATGTCATGTTTGAGGTTAAGTCGCCTTCAGTGGTGCACGATGTAATTAAGTCGCCTTCAGTGGTGCACGATGTTATTAAGTCGCCTTAAGTGGTGCAAGTTATCTATCGTTTGATTCGATGTAAGCAGATTTTGAGCCATCAATAAATAAAGAGGTTACTTCTAATCAGATTGTTCTTAGATTTATGGGTTAAGTGTACTTTTTATACCATATGTTTGGCCGAATGTGGCTTTTAGTACCGGATGTTTGGTTTTGTATACTTTTGGTACCAAACGTTTGAAAAAATGTGGCTTTTGGTACATCCGTTAGTTTTTTATGTTAAGTGACATGTGCAAGTCACGTGACCGACCCTAAACTTTCGATTTTGTTCAATTCAGTCCCTCAAATATATTCATAACTTTTAATTTGTTTAATTTAGTCTCATAACTTCAAAATCAATTCCAATTGAATCATCGAACCCAATTGACCTAGCCCAAATTCGACCCAAATTGGGCTAGGTCCCAATTGACCTAGCCGGACCTAGCCTAGGACTAGGTCCGACCCTGGTGTTGGATCGCGGTGGAACTCTGGTACGGACTTTGACGGAAATCCTAGCTCCTTTGCTCCACGCAATCCTGCAAGAGGGGATAGACCGGGCGGTGACCCAGAATCCCTCTTCGATGCTTAAATGAGTATCTCGTATGACTGGCAAGTAATAATCTCAGAGTGTATTCAACTCAACGTAAGTCTTTCTGAGGTGATCTCCTGCCCTTTTATAGGCAAAGAGATGCCTCAGGTACCTGGCGAACCGTTAGGGGTGGTTAGCCCGTATCCCGCATATGTCGGACGTGATCTCGCGTATCTTAGCCATGCCCCGCGTATCTCGGCCACGCTTCGTGTATCTTAACCACGTTCCGCGTATCTCGGCCACGCCCCGCATATCTTGGCTTTATCCTCTGATAACGAGTCCCGACTCCCGTCGGGGACTCCAGAGTTATCTCGTTGTGTCACCGCTCGGGGCCCCTCGTCATCGTGACAGGGCCAATCATTCTCAGGGATTCATCATCGGGGCCTACTTAAAGGCTTCTTATCGGGAGCTTCCAGCTCCACTTTCGGAACCGACTCTGTCGGGACCTTGCCTCGTCGGCTCCCTTCGTCGGGACCCTTCTCCTAGGTCATCTTGACCTTCATTTTGGGGCCTGGTGGGCCTGTTTGTCGTTTCCTCGCCGTTAAAGGGCCTGACGGCTATAGTCGGACCCATCATTTGCCCCCAAGACATGAGGGACTTTTAGTTCGTCGTGTCTTTCAACTCCCGATCTTCCAATACTAAAGTCGGGGATCTTTTCCTTGGCTCAGTTATTCAGTTTATCAGTCTTCTCCTCTACGTTTTCTCAGGGTTTTGTAGATAACTGTTATATCCCAAGGGTCTCCTCGGTTTCCTAGTGCATTAAATGCAGTAGATAATGGAGTGACGTTTTCGACCCACGTGCCTGATTTTTCGCGCCTGTCCTTTTCTGAAAAGTGCTTTTCAGGCCGTTTCATCATTACGCCCGTTGTCCTTCTGCACGTTTCATCTCAACGGTCTAGATTAAGACTCTTCGACTTCGACGACTCGGATCGAAGTGTCCCTTCAACCGTCTTCTTCGACTATAAAACCCTAGCCATGGTCACAATTTAACTTTTACCGTCTTCGAATTCTCAAAAGATCTCTGCGATTCCAAGCTCTGTGATTTCGAAGGTCTTTGGAGTTTTCCCGATCATCTTTCCGGCGACGTTTCGCTCATCTCCTTCAACCTCTACTTCACTATGTCTGGTAAGGAACCCCTCTTCGTTGCTTGTTCGTCTTTTTCTTTCTAATTTCTCCAAGAGTCCCACTGTATTTTCTTGCCCTGGTTGCTTTTCAGACAGCGGTTCCAGCTCTGAGGGGAGAAAACCCTTTAATTTTGACTATGCTCCAAATGAGATTTCCAATACTGCTTATGATGCAGCTCTCCGAGAGGGTTGCATCACCATCACCTGGACCTCGTTTCCCGTATCCTAGGCATCGTCCCTCGAGTGACTCTGAGGTTACTCGTCCCCAGAAAGGGGAGGTGTTTGTCTCTACGGGGCAAATATCAGCGGGGATCAGGTTCCCCTTTTGCGGTAATCTGGTCGAGTTGTGCCATCATTACAGAACACACCCCACTACCTTTTCTCCCCTTGCCATCCGCCTCTGGAACGCCTTTCAAGTCCTCTGTCTCCGACAGAAGTGGGTCTACAGCCTCCAACTCTTCAGAACCTTTTATGGGATGAAGTGCAACAAGGCGGGGGTTTGCGCCTTCTACCCCCGGATGCCCAAGTGGAGTAAGCAGCAGCTTGCCCGGTACGGTTGGACCAGTGACACCTGGAAGGTGGTCAAGGGTCGGGGACTCTTGATTGATACAGGGTCCGACAATAGTAGCTGGAAGAAGAGCTACTTCTTTATCCGTCACTCCTCAATTCCCTGGCCTCGCTGGGAGGTGGCAGCAGACCCTCCGCCTGCTTTCCACACTTATGCTGACGAGGATTTCGAGACTCTCCAACTCATCCAGCTCTATCGGTGGGAGGAGTCTTATACTCCTCTCAACGCCAACTCACTCGTGGAGCGGGACCTGGTGCACGCCGGGATCCGACTCCTCGATATTGTTTCTGGGGGGCAGCTCTTCGACGGCCCTTCCAATATGGTTTCTTGGGTAAACTTCTAATTCTTCTTTGTTTACTGTTTGCAGCCAAGAAGGTATCTGTGCTGACCGATCTGTTCCTTAAGCAGGGGGAGACTGATGCTGTCCGCCCCTCGCGGAAGAGGAAGTCTGCCAAGAAGGCTGCTGCCAGGTCGGGGTCTCCTTCAGCGGAGCAGCCCAAGCGGAAGCGGGTGGATCTGGACCAGCTCTTCGATGTCCAGAACGCTGAAGAAGGTAAACAACTTCGACTTGCTATTAAATCGTACAAGAGGATGGTCCCGTCGGATTTGATTTCCTCGACCAAGGAAGGCCGCATTACTGATGTCAAAAGAATCCTTCGAGGCGAAACTCCCCGAGTCTTGATGGCAGGCTACTATCATTATCGTGGGAAGGATCAATACGTCTCCTGGCGTATCATTTGGTGTAAGAATCCCGATGAACTTCCTGACTACCTTTCTGAAGCTTCTCATCCTCCAGGTGCAGGTCGCTCGGGAGCTTCCTCGGGTGCTGCAGCTTCCGCAGATGCACCGCCTTCAGCGGGGGTGCCTTCCTCAGCTGGAGAGAAGGCTCCAACTGGCGAACAGTTTCGTCAGGTGGAAACTCTGGACTCCTCCGAGGAGACTGGCGGGGTTGACCCCCCTCAACAGCGTCGGAAGGCGGGGCAATCCCCCTTGAAACCAACCCCTCAGGGGCCGCCTCCTTCGTCTTCTCCGCAGCAGCGGCAGCTCTCACCTATCCACGACTTCTCTCCTTCCCCTGTTCGGGGCGAGACGAAGGCGTGCCCTTCCATTCCTCGTCCTATCTCTCCCCTTGCTCTTGATGGGGACTTCTACAGGCCCTTCAATTCTTCACAGGCGAATGCCCCCTGGACTCCTATCCAGACGCTTCAAGGAGTCCCGCTCACACAAGGGGAACAGGACCAGGAGCTGGCCCTGCATCTGCTGGCGGGTTCTATTCTGCCTTCTATGCGGCATCCGATTTACCTCAATCGGACGCATATGCAGCGGGATATCAGGGATATGGCTGTGCGCTGCGTAGAGGTAAGACTTTGCTTCTTTCTTGTTGATGATAGATCGGGTCGTTTGTTCATTAACACTTTTCCTTCTTATTGCAGGAGCTCGGGGACTACAACCGCCTCATCGGGTATGTTATTGCCTATGATGAGGCCTGGGAGCGGGACCGAGGGGTCCGCGAGCAGCTTCAGGCGGATCTCAAGGCCTCCCAGTCTCTGCGGGGGAAGCTTGTCAAGGAGCAGGCTGCCCTTAATCAGAAGATTCGGGACCTTCAGCAGCAGATCGCGGACTTCGAGGGGCTCTTGAGGCAAGAGCGGCAGGAGCGGGGGGTGATTGTGGACAGGCTGACCCAGGAGAAGAAGGCTGCCGAGGACCAACTGGTCCTTGAGAAGAAGGCTTTGGAGGAGCTAATCGCGGGGTTTCCTGCGCAGCTGGCCGTAGCGGAGAAAAAGGGCCGGGAGGACTATCGGAGGTCTGAGGGCTTCCAAGCTGATGCCATGAAGTTCTTTGGCGCAGAGGTGGAGAACACTCTCTTTAACGCGGTTGAGGAGCTCCACCTGGAGTACGGGGATGCTATCAACTTCGACAAGTCTCCTTCCCTCGCTCCCTTTGCGAAGAAGTATTTTGCTCTCTCCGAGGAGAGTGATGGGGGGAGTACCCCCGTAATTGTCGAAGACGCTTCTGAACTTCCAAGTGCGGACGCCCCGATAGCCAATCCTCCCGAAGCCAATCCTGTGGATCCCTCTGCTACCGACTCCGCGGACCCAGCTGCTGCCAATGCTGCCAACAAGGACCAAGCTTGAATGTTTTATCTTTTTAGAGTCCTTGTATCTTCTTCTCTTGCGTCGTCGTCGGGCCCTTGAGCCCTTATCAATATCAGACTTCTTTAGTTCCGATCTTTTGTTACACTTCTCCGAGTGACTTTACTTATACGCGCTTAAGTCGAAACCTCGACACTCAAGACATTCTCGTACGTCTTTCCCGACGATTTTAATAACTTGCACCACTTAAGGCGACTTAGTTCCGTGCATCACTTAAGACGACTTAATCATTACTTAGGATAAACCTAAAGATTGTGCACCACTCAAGGCGACTTAATCCCGCGCATCACTTAAGACGACTTAATCGTTACTTAGGATAAACCTAAAGATCGTGCACCACTCAAGGCGACTTAGTCCCGCGCATCACTTAAGACGACTTTTGGATACTTAGAATAAATCTAAGTATTGTGCACCACTTAAGGCTACTTTTCTCGTGCACCACTGAAGGCGACTTTTGGATACTTAGCATAAATCTAAGTATTGTGCACCACTTAAGGCGACTTTTCTCGTGCACCACTGAAGGCGACTTTTTGGATACTTAGAATAAATCTAAGTATTGTGCACCACTTAAGGCGGCTTGATCCCGTGCACCACTGAAGGCGACTTTCATCGTGCACCACTAAAGGCGACTTTTCTCGTGCACCACTGAAGGCGACTTTTTGGATACTTAGAATAAATCTAAGTATTGTGCACCACTTAAGGCGGCTTGATCCTGTGCACCACTGAAGGCGACTTTCATCGTGCACCACTAAAGGCGACTTTTCTCGTGCACCACTGAAGGCGACTTTTCTCGTGCACCACTGAAGGCGACTTTTACACTTAGCATAAATCTAAGGACAACTCTTATTTGGAAGCAACCTCTTTATTTATTGATGGCATAAGATTGGCTTACATCGAATTAAACGATAAATAGCATACACCACTTAAGGCGATTTTACATCGGGCACCACTTAAGGCGACTTTTTCGGGAACCACTTAAGGCGACTTTATCGAGCACCACTTAAGGCGACTTTATCGGGCACCACTTAAGGCGACTTTCTTCAAGCATGGTGTTTCTTCAAGTGTTCGCCACTGAAAGAATGCTTTAATGTTCTGCCATCGAGGTCTTCCAACTTGTATGCATTTGGAGCTGGCATCCCCACGACCTTATAAGGTCCTTCCCATTTTGGTGACATCTTGTTGATTCGATCCAAAAGGGTGAACTCGTTGCGACGCCAAACCAGCTCCCCGACAAAGAACTGTCGGGACTTCACTCGCCGATTGTAGTACCTGGCCGTCGCTAAACGCATTCGAGCTTGGACTTCATCGGCTTCCCGCCTCTTCTCTTCAAGTAAGTCCAAGTCCAGACGTCTCACTTCGTCGTTCGTTAGGGGCTCGTAATATCTCATCCGATGGGACGCCACATCTACCTCCACAGGGGCGACAACTTCCGTGCCATAAACGAGGCCAAACGGAGTCTCTCCTGTTGATCGTTTGGGTGTCGTTCTAACAGCCCAAAGCACATTTTCTAGTTCGTTCAGCCACTTGCCCTTCAAGGCATAGACCCTCTTCTTCAGGCCATCCATCACGATTTTGTTGGCGGACTCCACCTGGCCATTAGTCTGAGCATGACGTACAGAAGCAGTCTGATGCTCAATGTTCAACTCCTCCAGATACTCCTTCACCTGAGAGCCGTTGAATGGTGGGCCATTGTCGCTGATCACCACCTTAGGAATTCCGTATCTGGACACGATGTGGGTCTGGAGGAACTTGACGATCTGGTTCCCCGTTGTTCTGGCCAATGCCTTCGCCTCTATCCAATTCGAAAAATAATCGATAGCTACAAGTAAATACTTACATTGTCCTTGTGCTTGTGGAAGAGGTCCCACCAAGTCGATGCCCCACTGCGCGAAGGGCCACGCGCTCTTGATGGATGTTAGGTTGGCGGCCGGAGCCGCGATACTCGGGGCGTACCTCTGGCACGCGTCGCATGATCGGACCAACGCCGTTGCTTCTTTGTTCATCGTGGGCCAATAGTAGCCTAAGTTCAACACCTTCCTCAAAATGGATCGGGCCCCTTCGTGACAAGCCGCGACCCCCTCGTGCATTTCCTTCAGGATTCGATTGGTGTCGGGTTCTGCTACACACTTCAGGTACGGAGTCGAGAACTAGCCCTTCTTGTAAAGCTGATTATCCAGCATCACATAATTAGACGCGATCCGACATATTCTGTCTGCTGCTACCTTATCCTCGGGGACTGCCCCCGTAGTCAAATACGCGACTATCGGGGTCATCCAAGTGGGCTCTTCCTCCGATTTTGTCTCAATGGTGCACACCTGTGTTGGGTCGATGTTTGATAAGATCACCTTCTCCAAGAAGTGCACCTTCCGATTTTCTTCCAAGGGTGCCCCCAGGGCAAATTTACTCAAGGCGTCTGCCTCTACGTTCTCCTCCCTCGGGATAGCCTCGATATCGAAGCTTTTGAAGCTCTATCTCAAGGCTTGTACCTCTCGCAGATACTTTTTCATTATCGGACTCCTTGCTTCGTATCGCCCTTGAACCTGGTTCACGATTAAAGCTGCGTCGCACTTCACTCTCAAGTGATCGATTCCAGTGCCTTTAGCGATTTTTAGGCCCGTGATAAGAGCTTCGTACTTCGCTTCGTTGTTTGTGGCCTTGAATGTTAAAGCCAAGGCGTATCGGAGTGGTTCACCTTCACCTGGTGGTATCAACAAGAAGCCCGCTCCTGATCCGTCTGAACTCGCGGAGCCATCCGTGTACATCTCCCAGATATTTTCCTTGTTTGGCTGTTCTGATTGCTCTGCCCTCTCTAGTTGTACTTCTGTCGGGACTTCCATGGTTGCCCCCTCTACAGGGCTCGCTTCTTCCAGATTGGGGGCTGTAGACTCTGCTATGAAATTTGCTAATGCCTGACCCTTAATGGCTGTTCTCGGAGCGAAGTGTATGCGAAACTCGCTAAGCTCTACTGCCCATTTCACTAATCTCCCCGACGCATCCGGTCGGTTCAAAAAATGCTTCAAAGGCTTGTTCGTTAGCACAGTGATCTCGTGTGCGTGGAAATATGGCCTTAGCTTCCGAGCAGTAATAATCAACGCAAAGAGGTACTTCTCAACAGCGGGGTAGTTCAATTCAGATTTGGCAAATGCCTTACTTACATAATAGACGGGGACTTGATTACCCTCGACAATCTTTACTAACACAGAGCTAATGGCAAATTCAGAAACAGCTAAATAAAGGAAGAGCGGCTCGCCTGGAACCGGTTTTGCCAGCGGCGGGAGTGTGCGAAGGTGCTGCTTGAGTGCTTGGAACGCTTCTTCAATTTTGGCGGTCCATTCGAATTTTTTGTTGGCCCTCAAGACTTCAAAAAACGGCATTGATCGGTCGCTGGCTTTGGACAAGAAGCGGTTCATTGCAGCTAGTCGGCCATTCAGTACTTGCACCTCCCGATGGTTTATCGGGGACTGCATCTCCTCGATTGCCCTCAGCTTCTCAGGATTCACTTCAATTCCTCTCTGACTCACCATGAAGCCCAAGAATTTCCTTGAGTGGACTCCGAAGGCGCATTTCGTCGGGTTCAAGCGGACTTGATGGAGCCTCATCCGCTCAAACGCCATGGTAAGGTTGTGTACGTGGTCCTCGGCTTGTCGGGACTTCACCAGCATATCGTCCACGTAAGCTTCCATGGTTTCTCCCAGCATATCTCCAAACAGTTTGTTCACCATCCGTTGGTAGGTGGCCCCAGCATTGATCAACCCGAAAGGCATGACATCGTAGTGGTAGATGTCACTGTCCGCGTAGAACGCTGTGTGGGGAGCGTCTTCCTTGGCCATTTTGATCTGGTTGTATCCTGAGTACGCATCCATGAAACTCAACAGCTCATGTCCCGACGTGGCATCCACCAGCTGGTCGATCCTCGGGAGTGGATAGCAGTCCTTTGGGCAAGCCTTGTTCAGGTCGCGGAAGTCCACGCACATTCGCCATTTCCCGTTAGTCTTCTTCACCAGCACTGGGTTGGCCACCCAAGTTTGGAATCGGAGCTCCTTAATGAACCCGGCGTCGAGCAACCTGCCCACCTCCTGCTGGATCGCAATCTTCTTATCCGTGCCCATCGGACGCCTTTTTTGCGTGATAAGCTTGATCGCGGGGTCTATCTTTAGCTCGTGTACGATCACATCGGGGCTGATTCCTGGCATATCGCTCGGGGACCAGGCAAACAGCTCCTTGAACTCCTTCAACAACTCCACCAATTTTTGGGCTGTCTCCTCAGTCAGAGCAGACCCGATTTTCACCTTCCTCTGGGGTCCGTCGATCTCGACTTCTTTCAGATCTTCTACGGGGGCGGGACGCCCAAACTCTTCTCTGGGATCTGTGTCTGTCTGGAGGACAGTCATGGCCTCTCGCCTCCTCCTCCGGGTGGCATTAACATAGCATTTTCGGGAAGCCACCTGGTCGCCCTTGACCTCTCCGACTCCGTGGTCGGTCGGGAACTTCATCTTCTGGTGCACAGTCGAGGCAACCGCCATCAGAGGATTAATGGTGGTTCTCCCGATAATTGCATTGTAGGTCCCCGCGGAATCAACCACGACAAACTCCACGTTCCTTCTTTCTGATTTCCACCCGCTACCAAACTCCACTGGTAAGGTGATTACTCCTAGCGGGTAGGAGGTTGAGCCAGAGAACCCGACCATCAGGAAGTTTGCCTCCTTTAGATCTTTCTTCGTCTTCCCCATAGCCTCCAGCGCGTCCATGAATAGGATGTCGGAGGAGCTCCCCCCGTCGATTAGAATTCTCTTCATTTCGAACCCGTCTACATCCAAGGTTACCACCAAGGCATCGTCATGCGGAGTCTCTACGCCTATGAGGTCCTCCGACGAGAAGGAGATCACCATCTCTTCTTTCAAGGTCCAGGATCGGGACCTCTTACCCAACACCACTGCTGTGGGGATTCTGGAGGCATAAACTTCTCGGGCGTATGAGGTATCACCTCCAGCAGCAAACCCTCCATGAATCACGTTGATAGTGCCCCGTCTCTCCTTGCGAGCACCGGATGACTCTGGATCGGTTCTCTTCTTCTTTGGGGACCGATCACGGGATCGGGAACGGGACCGCGATCGGGACCGAGACCGGGATCGACACCGCTTGTCCCCGACGAATTCCTTGAGCTTCCCCTTCTGGATCAGCTTTTCAATTTCCTTCTTCAGCTCCCGACAGTGATTGGTGTCGTGGCCATTTGCGCGGTGAAATCGACAATAGCGATCTGTGCGGGACCCCAGGAATTCTCCATCTTTCTTCGGGGGGTACCTGGAGATACCTTGTCGTTCCATGACTGTCAGCACTTCCGCCATGGAGCAGTTGAGAGGAATGTCAAAATCCTCCCGCTTATCCTTCCTTGAAGAACGTCTGTCGTCCCTCCGATCCGGACGACCTCGATTCTTGCCACTGTCGGGTTTACCCTTTGACTTACGATCGTCGAAAGGTTTACTTGACTGCTTCCCTTTGTTCGACTTTGGGGGTTCCAGTTCTCCCGCGGCTATCTTTGACTCCTGGACATCGATCTGCCGCTTCACCCTCTTCTGTAATGCCTCCATATTCCACTCAGCCTTCTCAGCCACGCTGTGCATCAAGTCGGAGCCATAGGGGGCTGTCAGGTTCCGAATGAAGGTACGGATGGTTTCGCCCTCAGAGATTTCTTCATCTATCTCTGCTACGCTGGCTGTGTACCGCTGGTAATAATGAGCCAGCGATTCGTCGGGCCTCTGCACCACCTGGGTCAGGGACCTCACGCTCTTCAATAAACGCCTCCAACCCTGGTACTGCTGAATGAATCGATCGTGCATGTCTGCCCAGCAAGTGATGCAGCCTGGGGGCAGACTAAAGAACCAAGTCAGGGCCCTTTCTCCCAGTGTGTTCGGGAACAACGTACACACTATGTCTTCACTTGGGGCTCTTCCCAGACACGCCATGAGGTGCTTCTGGACGTGGCGAACTGGATCTCCTTCGCCATCATACTCCTTTATTGTGGGGATGCCTAGCCCAGACGGGGCTAGGGTGTCAATGAGTCGGGGAACGAAGGGATGAGTGGATCGATCCCTCAGCTCCGACACTAGCGGCTTCTGTTCTCCCATACAGATGTTCACGATCTTTACCACCTGGTCGGGAGTGATGGGACCATTCAGGGGAATGGTCCTGTGCTGTACTGGTCCTGGCCCATCAACCACGAACCTCTCCGGCTGACCGGTCGCCCTACCTCTGTCTTGGCCTCGGGGCGGGGCTTCCTGTGCGTTCCGACCCTCTGTTGGCGGGGTCGCTTCCTCCAACGGGGGCATCTACTCCTGCCTCCTCGCAGCCTCTCTTCGATCCAAGAGAGCCTCTACAGCCGCCAGAAACATGGGCATGGCCTCTGCCACGGCCCTCGTCAAATCTGCAGCTGGGGGAGCCTCCTGCCCCCTGTTGTCCTGGTGCTGAGGGGCAACATCTTCGGGATGCGATCCATTGTGCCCTCCTGTCTGGGAGAGCTCAGCCGGGGGATGGTTCTGGTTTTCCTCTTGTTCTGGTACTGAATTCAGATTCGTTGCAGCGGGGTGACGGGAACCACCGGATTGTCCCTGTCTTCTGTTCTTGCCAGCCGCCATTGATCGAGTAGAAGGCATATCAGCTTTTTGTTTGATTCCCACAGACGGCGCCAATGTTGGATCGCGGTGGAACTCTGGTACGGACTTTGACGGCAATCCTAGCTCATTTGCTCCACGCAATCGTGCAAGAGGGGATAGACCGGGCGGTGACCCAGAATCCCTCTCCGATGCTTAAATGAGTATCTCGTATGACTGGCAAGTAATAATCTCAGAGTGTATTCAACTCAACGTAAGTCTTTCTGAGGTGATCTCCTGCCCTTTTATAGGCAAAGAGATGCCTCAGGTACCTGGCGAACCGTTAGGGGTGGTTAGCCCGTATCCCGCATATCTCGGACGTGATCTCGCGTATCTTAGCCATGCCCCGCGTATCTCGGCCACGCTCCGTGTATCTTAACCACGTTCCGCGTATCTCGGCCACGCCCCGCATATCTTGGCTTTATCCTCTGATAACGAGTCCCGACTCCCGTCGGGAACTCCAGAGTTATCTCGTTGTGTCACCGCTCGGGGCCCCTCGTCATCGTGACAAGGCCAATCATTCTCAGGGATTCATCATCGGGGCCTACTTAAAGGCTTCTTATCGGGAGCTTCCAGCTCCACTGTCGGAACCGACTCTGTCGGGACCTTGCCTCGTCGGGACTCCCTTCGTCGGGACCCTTCTCCTAGGTCATCTTGACCTTCATTTTGGGGCCTGGTGGGCCTGTTTGTCGTTTCCTCGCCGTTAAAGGGCCTGACGGCTATAGTCGGACCCATCACCTGGGTCAAGGTTGGCTGGGTCCAACGACCCCGAACCAGGGTCGGGCCTAGCCCTAGGTTAGGTCCGGCTATGTCAATTTGGTTCAAATGGTTAAATTGGAATCGATTTAGAAGTTTTGGGACTAAATTAAACAAATTAAAAGTTAGGAATATGTTTGAGGGACTAAATTGAATAAAATCAAAAGTTTAGGGTCGGTCATGTGACTTGCACATGTCAATTAACGGAAAAAACTAACAGATGTACCAAAAACCACATTTTTTCAAACGTTTGGTACTAAAAGTATACAAAACCAAACATCCGGTACTAAAAGCCACATTCGGCCAAACATGTGGTATGAAAGTACCTTTAACCCTAGATTTATTCTAAGTGTTGCGAAGTCGCCTTAAGTGGTGCAAGTTGTTAAGTCGCCTTAGATGGTGCGTGGTTCTTAGATTTATTCTAAGTATAATTAAGTCGCTTTGTGAAGTGCAATGATAATCGGAACCAAAAAACATATGATATTATAAAGATCTGCGAGGTTCACGATAAAGGAGGAAATTACAAGGACTGTAAAGATAAAGCATTAAACTTGGTCCTTGTCGGCATCAGCGGGATGCAGGATCCACGAGATCTGTGGCAGAAGGCTCCACAGGTTCAACTGCTGGAGGGTCGATTATCGGGGAATCAACTGTCGGAGGATCAGCACTTGGAAGCTCCGCCATGTCTTCAACACCCGCGGGAGTGTTGCCCTCATCACTCTCCTCCGAGAGGTCGAAGTACCTCTTCGCAAAGGGGGCGAGAGTCGCAGACTTGTCGAAGCTAATGGCGTCGCCATACTCCAGATGGAGCTCCTCGACCACATTGAAGAGGGTGTTCTCCACCTCCGCGGTGCAGAACTTCACCGCGTCAACTTGGAAGTCCTCGGAGCCCCGATAATCTTCCCGACCCTTGGTTTCACCCTTGGTTTCAGCCTCGGCCAGTCGGGCAGGGACCTCAGCAAGTTCCCGTTCCAGTTTCGCCTTGGCATCTTCCAGAGACTTCTTCTCGAGGACAAGTTTGTCCCGAGCCTCCGCGTCCTTCTTCCGCTCCTGCTGGTCCCGCTTGAGCAGCCCCTCGAAGTCTTGAACCCGCTTTTGGAGGTCCCGAGTCTTTCGATTAAGGATGGCATGTTCCTTGGCCAGTTTTCCCCTCGAAGACTCGGAGGCGGCGAGATCCTCCTCAAGCTTGGCTACAACCTCGGGAGCCCCCTTGGCCCGCTCCTGCTCCAACGCCTCCTCGAAGGCCATAATGTACCCGAAGCAGCGGTTTATATCCGCCAACTCCTGCAAGGAAAAGAGGAAAAGGTTAGCACATGAGTACATTGCCTTAACGATCGAAGAGAAAAAAGAGGAACTTTACCTCCACCCGACGGATAGCCGTCCCACGGATATCCGCGCGGACATCCTCCCGATCCATGGAGAGCGGAAGCTTCAAAGATGGCAGCACCGAGCCTGCCACCAAATGAAGACCCAGCTCCGGGTATGTGTCACCCTGTCGGAGCTGCACTCCTTGCAGCGTCTGGATCGGGGTCCAAGGAGCCGCCTTTTGGTCGGGGTCGTAGACCTTGTAGAAGCTCCCGTCCAAGGGGAGAGGAGGAGGACCGACTGGAGTCGCGGAGGTGCGCATCTCCGAGTCGCCCTGGGACCCGGAGGGAGTCAAGCTATGGATGGGCGAGTGCTGCGACAAAGGAGGTGAGGGGGCAGCCCCCCGGAGGTTGGCTTTAGGGTACTGCCTCGTCCTCCGATGATGAATTAGGGCGAGGCCCTCGTCCGTCTCCTCGGAAGAGTCCAGATCTTCCACCCGACGAAACTGATCGCCCGTCGGGGTTTCTCCAGCCCCCGATCCCATCGGGGCAGGAAGTTGAGGGAGACCCTCGCCAACCAGAGCACCGGAAAGTGGTGCCCCTGCTGAAAGTGGTGCCCCTGCTGAAACTCCAGCCCCCGACTGAGTTCCCGAGTGACCTGCACCTGGAGGATAAGATGCTTCAGAAAGATAGTCAGGAAGTTGGTCAGGGTCCTTACACCAGATGACGCGCCGAGAGACGTATTGATCTTTCCCGTGGTAGTTGTAGTAACCCGCTTTGAGGATGCGGGGAGTTTCCCCTCGGAGGATGCGTTTGATCTCCTTGACTCGGGCCTCCTTGGTGGAGGGGATCAACTCCTTAGGAACTTGCTTCCTGTATGATTTAATAGCTAGGCGGAGCTGTTTACCTTCTTCAGCATTTTGGACATTGAAGAGTTTGTCCACCTCCGCCACGCGGCTCCGCTTAGTCCTCTCCGCGGAGGGAGATCCCGACGGAGCAGCAGCCTTCTTTGCCGACTTCCTCTTCCGCGCGGGGCGTTGGACAGCGTCGGTCTCCCCCTGCTTAAGGATGAGATTGGTCAGCAGTGATACCTTCTTAGCTGCAAACAATGGAAAACATAGACATGGTTAGAAACGTTACCCAAGGAACCATATTGGAGGGGCCGTCGTGGAGTTGACCCCCAGAGATTATATCGAGGAGGCGGATCCCGGCATTCACCAGGTCCCGCTCTGTTAGAGATTTAGCGTCGAGGGGAGTGTAGGACTCCCCCCAACGGTAAAGCTGGATGCAGTGGAGGATCTGAAAATCTTCATTAGAGTAAGTGTGATAAGCGGGAGGAGAGTCTGCTTCCACCTCCCATCGGGGCCATGGGATGGAACTGTTCTTGATGAGCTCCTCTTTCATCCGTTGTTGTCAGACCCCGTGTCAATAAGGAGCCCCCGACCCTTGACAACCTTCCAGGTGTCACTGGTCCAACTGCACAGAGCAAGCTGCGCCTTATTCCACTTGGGCATCCGAGGATAGAAGGCACAAACCCCCAGCCTCGTTGCACTTCATCCCGTAGAAAGTTCAGAAGAGTTGGAGGCTGTAGACCCATTTTTGACGCAAGCAGAGGACTTGGAAAGCGTTCCACACGCGGATGGCATGTGGGGAGAAGGTAGTTGGATGCGTCTTGTAATGGGTGCACATCTCAACCAAATTCCCGCAAAAGGGGAATCGGATCCCTGCCGATATTTGTCCGGTAGAGACAAATATCTCCCCTTTCTCGGGACGAGTAACCACAGGGTCACCCGAGGCACGGTGGCGAGAGTAAGGAAGGCGAGGCTCCCAGGTTTGGGTAATGCATCCTTCTCGAAGAGCTGCATCATAGGCAGTCACCGAGATTTCGTTGGGAGCGTAATCGAAGTTAAAGGGTTTTCTCCCCTCAGAACTGGATCCGCTGTCTGAAAAGTAGCCACGGCAAGAAAAGGCGCAGTGGGTTTTCGGAAAAAAAGTGCAAGCAAACTGATCAAAGATAAGGGAAAGGCTATGCTAACATCAGAGAAGGAATTTTTACCAGACATGATGAAGTGGAACGGAAAGGGTGATCCTAACGATTGCCGGAGAGCTGACTGGAAAACGGGAAGCCGAAGAAGAGCTTGTGCTTTCAAAATCGCAGAGCTCTTGAAATTGCAGAGACGGTAAAAGAAGAACAGTGCACAGGATTAGGGTTTTATAGAGGAAGGGACAGTCGAAAGGACCTTCTAATCTGGACCGTTGAAGGCGAAGCGTTTCAATCTGAGTCGTTGAGATAAAAGGGGGCAGAATGGAAAGAGACGTTAATGATGAAACGGCCTGAAAAGTGCTTTTTCAGAAGAATCAGGCACGGGTGCCAAAACCGTCGCTTCGTCACCTGCTGCATTTAATGGCCGAGTAACCGAGGAGTCTTCTCGTATTTGGTGACTATCCTCGAGGCATCGAGGAATCGTGGACGAGAAGATCCGTGTCAATAAATCTTGTCAAGAATAAAACCTCCGATACCGATATCGGGAGGTCGGGAGTTGAAAGACACGACGAACTGTAAGTCCCTCATGTCTTGGGGGCAAATGATGGGTTTCACTATAGCCGTTAGGCCCTTTAACGATGAGTAAACGGTGAATAGGCCCATTGGGCCATAAAATAGGTCAAGAAGACCAATGCGAAGGGTCCCGACAAGAAGAGTCCCGATGGTGAGAAGTCCTGACAAGGTCGGTCCCGACAAGCAAGCTGGATGCTTCCGATGAGATGCCTTTAAGTAGGCCCCGATGAGATGCCTTTAAGTAGGCCCCGATGAGATGCCTTTAAGTAGGCCCCGATGAGATTGCCTTTAAGTAGGCCCCGATGTGGAATCCCTGAGAATGTTGGCCCTGTCACGATGACGAGGGGCCCCGAGCGGTGACCGAATGAGATAACTCTGGAGTCCCCGATACTGGTCGGGACTTGCTATCAGAGGTTGAGGCCGAGATACGCGGAGCGTGGCCGAGATAGGCGGGATCATGGCCGAGATAGGCGGGATCGTGGCCGAGATAGGCGGGATCGTGGCCGAGATAAGCGGGATCGTGGCCGAGATAAGCGGAACGTGGGCTAACTGCCCCAGCGGTTCATCAGGTAACTGAGGTAACTCTTCTCCTATAAAAGGGCAGAAGTTACCTCAGATCAGGGACGATTTACACACTCATACTCTTGCTTGCCAGTTTTATCGAGATAATTGAGATACTCATTTAAGCATCGGAGAGGGATTCTGGGTCACCGCCCGGTCTATTCCCCTCTTGCAGGATTACGTGGAGCGAAGGACCTTGGATTGCCGTCAAGACCGTACCGGAGCTCCAACCGTGATCCAACAAACGATATTTCTTTAGGAATCGTAGAAATTTTTTGTTGACGGTTTTGAATGAGACTAAATTATTTATGCAGATATTGAAGGTGAATTTGTGTTAAAAAACGGTTCTAGGCAGGATTTGAGTAAAAAGGCTGGATAAATAAATTTAGGTGATGACGTGACACACTTAGTGCATTCCTTATATTTAATGAATGTGTTGTATAAAAACAGGTGGATCCCACTTTTAAGGAATGTTATGTAAAATCATTGTAGTAAATTTTTCTGCAATTTATATAAAAAAACATATTGAGCCCACATATATGTAATGCTATGTAATACCATTGTGGATGCTAAAATATATGTATAAATTTATTTATGTAGAAACTAAAATATAATAGAAAGATATTTTCTAAATTTGTAGTTAATTAAAATTTTATATCTATATTTGTAAAATTCTAATTAAATTAACAACCGATGACTGGAAAAAATGCATGTGTCACTAGGAGAATGATCGTCATATTATTTTAATAGATAATAAATTATCATACATATATAGTTAATTATAGTTGAGGTAACTGATTAAAGTTAGCTTGTGACAGTGAAGAATGATTAAAGTTAGTTTGTGACAGTGAAGAATGTAAAGCCTGCGCAAATAATCATAACAACCCAAAATGTATAAGACGCGTTTCCCTATTCTTTTGGAAAAATTCCAAATAATTCTCGTCTTCGAGTTTCATCTTCATCTGCTCTCTTAAATTGGACAGCAATATTGTTAGTTCCATCTGGGTTTTTGCTTAAACCTTCGGATCATCAAGAAAGATCAAAATTTCCCCTCGTCGGAGAAATGGGTTGTCGGTTTAGCAGGCCAGATATTTCACTGCCCGGAGCTAATATTAAGAGCAAAAGTGGACGAAGGAGATCATCACAAACGAAGAAGGACTTTATAAGACCCAAATCTCCTGAGAAAGTGCATAAAGTTTCTCCGAATCCACCGTCATGTAATGGCCAACAACCACCGCAGCCTCAGCCACAAACTCAGCCGCAACAACAACCGATTGCGGTGCCGGCCAAGAATGTAAATCTTGTTCCCAAGGCTAAACCAAACCCCAATTCAATCCTTGGAAAGCCTTTTGAAGACATAAATCAACACTACACATTGGGGAAGGAGCTGGGTCGAGGCCAATTCGGAGTCACATACCTCTGCACAGAGAATTCCACGGGTCGCTCATACGCTTGCAAGTCGATTCTGAAAAGGAAGCTCATTTCGAGGGCTGACAAAGAAGACGTAAGGAGGGAGGTCCAAATTCTGCAGCATTTGTCAGGCCAACCGAATATAGTGGAGTTCAAGGGTGTCTATGAAGATCGCAATTCCCTGCACCTGATCATGGAGCTCTGCGCAGGTGGGGAGCTTTTCGATCGGATCATTGCCCATGGACATTATTCGGAGAGAGCAGCTGCTGCAATTGGAAGGGTGATAGTGAATGTGGTTCATGTGTGTCATTTCATGGGGGGGATGCACCGTGATCTCAAGCCAGAGAATTTCTTGTTGTCTAGCGAGGATGAAAATTCCATGTTGAAGGCCACTGATTTCGGATTGTCTGTCTTCATTGAGGAAGGTGAAATCTCTTCTCTCAAATTAACGTACTGCATTATGATTTAGTGCAAAGCCAACTTTGATGGTTTATTTATATATATATATTCATCATAAAGCAAATGTAGTTTATGGTTTATTAGTTGCATATGTTTGCATGTGATTTGAGAAAATGGGAACTAGTCCAGTGCATGGATGTAAATAGATCATCAAACAACATTATAATGTAAAATTTGAATAACCAGCTGAATTTTCTATTATACCGGTTACCAAAAGCTTCGTAATGCTTTGGTGTGTATAGTTGATGTGATGTTGTTATTAAAGGAATCAAGGCATTTATATTGAACAAAAACAAATGAAGCTTTAATTTTTCATCGAGAGTTCTTGAGGGATTTGTTTAATTTTTCAGGAAAGGTGTATAAAGATATAGTAGGAAGTGCTTATTACGTAGCTCCAGAAGTGCTCAAACGACAATACGGCAAAGAAATGGATATATGGAGTGCTGGAGTCATATTGTATATTCTTCTCAGTGGTGTTCCTCCATTTTGGGCTGGTAAATTCTTACTTATTTTTTCATATTAAGTTTTTTTGCATTCAGACATCATTTGAAGAATGAATTTGACTTGGTTTTTATGCAGAAACTGAGAAAGGGATATTCAATGAGATTCTGAAAGGAGAACTTGACTTCTCAAACTCTCCATGGCCATCAATCTCTGATAGTGCCAAGGATTTGGTCAGGAAGATGCTCACTCCTGACCCGAAGAAGCGAATTACCTCAGCACAAGTACTTGGTAATTAAAAAAAATCTTGTTTTATGGCCTAGTCAAATGTTATATATTGCTACTTCTCAGAATTGATAGTTTTTGTATCATTACTCTCGCGTGTATAGATCATCCGTGGATGAAAGAAGGAAAGGCGTCTGACAAACCAATTGATAATGCTGTTCTTTCCAGGATGAAGCAATTCAGAGCGATGAATAAGCTCAAAAAGCTTACTTTGAAGGTAAATTTCATTTCATGCAGATTCTCATGAAAATGCATCTTTCAAAATTCCAACTTTAGAAACTTTGCAACCTTTCGAGCTTTTGAAGTATTTGGTTTATGGATTTGGTGTACTAAATAAAATCTCTTTGAATGTTTAATTGAAATGGAAATGATTAGGTGATTGCGGAAAATATGACAGAAGAAGATATAAAAGGACTGAGAGCCATGTTCATAAATATGGACACAGATAACAGCGGCACCATCACCTATGAAGAACTCAAGACTGGGTTAGCTAGACTCGGGTCAAAGCTCTCAGAAACTGAAGTCAAACAACTTATGGATGCGGTAAATGATTGATTGAATACCTCACAAGACATCAACTCTTGTTCATTGTCTTGCATTGTTGATTGAGCCTGACACTTTTGTTGTGTCTCTGTTTCAGACCGATGTAGATGGTAATGGATCGATAGATTACATCGAGTTCATCTCAGCTACAATGCACCGACACAAACTAGAACGAGATGAACACCTTTTCCAAGCTTTCCAATATTTCGATAAAGATGGCAGCGGGTTAGTAGGTTACAGTTTTGTTTAGGGTTAATTAGCTGAACTTTGAGGTACAGACTAGTTGAACTCTTTCTTAGACAAGCTGCTAGCTGAACTTATAAAAGTTGCAGTTTACAAGCTCCGTCTAATTTATGTAAAATGGTGAAGGAGACATGCATGTCTGTCACGTGTCATCATAATTTAGCTAACAAATTGCAATTACCCCAAAATTCAACTAGCAAATTGCAAATTTTGATAAAATAAATATATCAAAACTTCAACTAGCATGCCGAAAGAATAAAGCAAGACAATAGAGAATATGCATGTTTACATTATGTATTGCAACTTTAAATAAGCTCAGTAGAAAAAACTTCCAAGCACCTAAAGTTAAATAGCAAGTTCCTAATTAACCCTTTTGTTAATGATTTCTCAACATTTGAATTAGAAGTTTGGTAATATGAGGTTTTCCAATAACAGATACATAACAAAGGATGAACTAGAGACTGCCATGAGAGATCACGGCATATGTGACGGTGCTAACATCAAGGAGATCATCTCAGAGGTGGACATAGACAATGTAAGTTGATTTGGTCCCTTATAAGAAGATATTGGAACTTCTATTTCTCTATTTTTTTTATCCGGAAAATTATTTTTCCCGGTATTATAATGGTTATTAATCATCAGGACGGAAAGATCGACTACGATGAGTTCTGCACTATGATGAGAAGCAAGGCGCAACTGCCTGGAAAGCGGCATTAAGTTGGCCATAAGTTGCAACTGGGGGATCTTTTGTTGAACGAATTACCAAATTCTTAACCTTGATGAGGTGGAATAATTTGCTGACAAAGTTAGCGAATAAAGCGGAAACTATCCATAAAATTCAACGCGATTTGGATCCGGATGTATCGAGGTTAACTCACAATCATTATGCACATATGAATCATTCATTTAATGTACATTTCTTTCTTGCAATGCAATACATGTATAAGGAAAGGAATTCCTTCATTTTATAGTTTGGCCATTGGCTACCTGCAAGTACAGTGACGCTCCTGTAATTGTGACAGCAAAATCATAGAATGAATAACAACAATTTGGCTAACCAAATATGAATAGAGTCACTAGATAGAGATAAAGAAAAATTGAATAATATATAATGAATAAAAAGTGAATGGACAAGATCTGATTTGGTGTGTTATAATAATAATAATTATATAATATTATTATGCAAAAAGTCAATTTACTCTTACTACAAATACTAACACTACAAGAAAATGTTGAATTACACACAATAATTTTGCACACGTTAATAGATGTGTGTAACTGCATTCAGATTCCACACCAAAACTACACGGAAGATGTGTTTTTTTAGTTAAACACAAATTGCACACCGAATTACACACCGGGAAACATCTGTGTAAACTGTGTGCATATTTTTATAACTGCATTCTGATTACAAACAGATTTGAATTTGTGTGTAATTTTATGTGAGTAATCAGAGTGGAATGTTTTAAACATAACTCAGTAAGGAATTAGTGTGTAAATTTCGGTGTGTAAACAGAATGTAAAATGAAATAAATACATTTATTGTGGAATTAGACTAATAAAATGGAAACGTGTTAACATCTATTAAACACTTGTTGACATAAATATAAAATTATTTTGGGAAGTGTCGGTTATTACATATATATGCATACAATTAAGTAAAACTAAATTGATTTTAGGATATAGTATTTGCGTATACGATAAGTATTTTTAGAATTTGTTGAGGTGTTTGGATGTATGATTATGTAAAATGCAATGTTATATGTAAATACATGGGCTTATCTAGTTGATGTTACTGTATATAAGTTCATCCATTTCTCCATATGTGACTACATAAGTTCATCCATGTCTGTATATATAAGCTGCTACAAAGTGCTCTGTTTTCATCATCATTCTCCATTAGAATTAAAATCGTCCATTACGAATGGTTCTAATTAGATTCATAAAGACGGTAGGTAAATAAGTCTTTTAAAATTAACTTGGTCTATTCTTGGCAAAAAAAAACACTTAGTCTATTACTAGTGTTTAAATAGAGTTTAAAAGGTATTTACTAAACCATATTCTATCACTTTTTTTAAAAAATTAAAATAGTCTATCACGTTGAATATAGTTTATAATGATAATGAAACGGTCACTGTTTATATAAATACATTTTAGTAACTTATATGAATTAATTAATATAAAGAATTAATTTAAATAAATATACATGACAATATAATTTTCAATATATATGTGTATGTATTTTATCATATCCTAGTTCCACAAAAAAAATAATCACTTTTTTAAGATTGCCTACGTGTAAGGTAATGTTCAATCCAACATCCTTCACACGTTTGCCGCTAAAAATGTCAAATATTTTTAAATCTGTACTTTTGGTTCAAAGGGCGGCAACTCTTTTGAAAAAAGATTCAAAGTTGAGAGATAATGTTCTCTCCATCTCCACTGATTGATCTTAACTTACAAATGAAGCTTTGTAAATATAACAAACAGAGAGTTGTCTCTGTTAACTTCACCCTTTTTCAAGAGAGAGAGAAAGCGGACCTCGCCAACTTCAGCTGGAGCAAGCGACTGTGGCTGTGACTCCGACTATTAGAGATATACCTTAGATATTAGGAGATGTAATCTTAGAATATATAAATTTAGTATTAGAGATATACCCTAGATATTAGGAGAGGTAATCTTAGAATAAATATATATATATATATATTATTTCTATCTACACTATCTATATCTCCTATATATCTACTAGTATTGTAATATATATATGTACCAAGTTTTATGTAATCAATTCAAGTTAATATACAATTTACATTCTATTATATGGTATCAGAGCCTTAAACCTCTCTTCATCCACACAAAAAAAAATCAATCTTTCTTGCCTAGAGTCAATTCCTCCCATCCTTGGAGATTTGTCAAAGATAAGATCTCTTAGTAATCCAACGTCGTTACTATGTCAAACAGTATCATTCCTATCGGTTCCTCTCGCAAGGACTTGGTGACGATCAATGTCGCACAGCTTCCAATAAAACTCAACTCCGACAACTTTGCAACGTGGCGTGCTCAGTTTCAAACCCTGCTCGGTGGCCTCGATCTTCTAGAGTTCCTTGATGGAAGTTATCCCTGTCCGGATGCTCAAATTCCCGGTGCAGATGGTGTTACCAAGGTATCTAATCCTCAATTCATACTTTGGAAACGACAAGATCTATTATTGCTTCATGCTATCATGACTTCCCTAACGGAGCGACCCATGTCACTCATTGCTGCGGCCACTACCTCACAAGAAGCATGGAACAAGCTTGCCCGTGCATATGCGAGTCGATCTCGTTCCCGTCTATTGTCGCTTAAGGAACGGCTGGCCACACTAAAAAAGGGGGACCGTTCTGTCTCCGATTATCTGCAAAACATCAAAATCATTGCGGACGATCTGGCCATTATTGGCTCTCCACTGGATGATGATGATCTTGTTATCTATACATTGCAAGGCTTAGGAGATGAATTTAGGGAGATCGGGGCGGCCATTCGAGCGAGGGATAACCCAACTAGTTTCGAAGAACTTCATGATAAGTTGGTCGATTATGAAACTTACCTAAAGCGGCAGCATCTTGTTGAAGAAATTGCACCGACAGCCCACTTCGTGAAGAGAGGACCGCAACATGGCAATCGTTGGAACAACAACAACAATAACCGAGGGCAGTCGCAGACCTTTCGCTCTCAGCAATGGCAGGCGGCGCAGCAACAACGGGGACACCAACAGAATAGGCGTCCAAACAACAGTTATATGGGCGAACCAAGAGCAGCTGCAAACCCCCGTCGCTTCGGTCCACGAATTGTATGCCAATTTTGTGAAAAACCCGGCCACTCGGCGAAGACGTGCTACCAAATATTTCCCCCGTCCGATATGACTGCAAACATGGCGTCATCAAGCAAACAACCTGAACCAGACTGGCTTCTCGACTCAGGCGCGAGTCATCATGTGACGAATGAGCTCGAAAACTTATCGTTATCATCTCCCTATGTCGGTCGTGATACAATTGCTGTAGGCGATGGTACTCAACTCCCGGTCACTCATACTGGTTCTGCTCTAATTTCATCTGGAATAAAGCAATTTCGATTATCCAATGTGCTATGTGTACCATCGATGAGCAAAAATATGATTTCGGTAAGTGCCTTTTACAAAACTAACTCGGTCTCTGTTGAATTTTTTCCTTGTCATTTTTTGGTGAAGGATTTGAGCACGGGGGCGTCACTCATGCGCGGGGAAAGTAATGGAGGGATATACTCGATGCCGACGGTCACTTCTTCCCATCCCATGGCGATGACTACACAACCGAGTTCAACCGGTGATTGGCACAAGCGACTTGGGCATCCGTCACCTCGTATTGTTCAATTCCTTATGAATAAATTTTCTTTGTCTAATAAGGGCAATCGTTTCAACTTATGTGAGTCTTGTTGCGTTTCCAAAAGTCATAAACTTCCGTTTTCAGATTCGAGTATTCGTAGTTCAAAGCCTCTTGAATATGTGTTTTCAGATGTTTGGGGTCCTTCTTCTATTTTATCAATTGATGGTTTTCGTTTTTATGTCATATTTGTGGACCACTTTACTCGTTACATATGGTTGTATCCTATCGTTCGGAAATCGGATGTTTCGACTATTTTTATGCAATTTAAGGCGGTTGTCGAAAAGTTTTTTAAGTCACCGATTCGTGCACTCTATTCCGATGGTGGGGGTGAATACCAAAAGCTTGTTGGGTTCTTAGCCGAACATGGTATCTCTCACTTCAAAACTCCACCGCACACACCCGAACATAATGGCCTATCCGAACGTCGTCATCGTCACATCGTCGAAACTGGCATCGCATTGTTACATCATGCTCGGTTACCTTCAAAATTTTGGTCACATGCCTTACTTACGGCTACCTATCTCATCAATCGTCTTCCAACTCCGACACTAGGAAATCGATCTCCATTCGAGGTATTGTTTCGTGAACCACCAAATTATACGAAATTACGAGTTTTTGGGTGTCGTTGTTTTCCGTGGCTTCGTCCATACTCTAACCATAAACTTGAAGGGCGTTCTAGACCTTGTATCTTCGTCGGATATTCACTAAATCAAAGTGCATACAAGTGTTTTGATCCGGTTAGTCTTAAAACGTTTGTGTCGCGTCATGTTATTTTCGATGAGTCTCACTTTCCAGGTGTTGAAATACCGCAACCCACCATGTCAAAAACAGTCTCTGATGTTCACTCCCCTCTTGTGACCATCTCATTCCAAGACCAAAATCCGTCAATATCGTTAGATGAAGCCACCCCTACCACATTGTCAAACACATCACCGTGTATTCCATCTTCCCCAACCACGGTGTCCACTACACTGCTGATGCCTTCTCCACAGCCAACGCCTTCTCCACAGCCACCGCCATGTGACCCCCCGCTGTCATCATCACCAAATAATGATGGACAATCGACTGAGGTACCGTCTACGGCCACTCCAAATCAGATTTGTACAGAACAGGTTTGCACTTCAGCTCCTTTACGAACGCACCAAATGACAACACGTTCGCTAAATAACATTCGCAAACCAAAACAATTTTATGTGGCCACTCAACACCCTATCTTACAATGTGTTGAGCCTTCGAATGTCACCCAAGCATTACAGGTTCCAGAATGGAGAAATGCGATGTCCGAAGAATTCAATGCCTTGATCGCGAATGGGACTTGGGAGCTTGTTCCGGCGTCAACGGCCACTAATATTGTCGGTTGTAAATGGGTATTCCGAGTCAAGCGGCGATCTGATGGAAGTATTGAACGATACAAGGCTCGTCTAGTTGCTAAGGGCTTTCATCAACGACCGGGTATTGACTTTCATGCTACATTTAGCCCTGTTGTTAAACCAACAACAATCCGCACTGTGTTAACACTTGCTCTAGCTCGTGGGTGGAAAATTCAGCAACTAGACGTCAACAATGCATTTCTCCAAGGTCGTCTCGAAGATGTAGTCTATATGCAACAACCGCCCGGGTTTATCGACCCATCACAACCGTCTCATGTTTGTTGTCTACGTAAGGCAATATACGGCCTCAAACAAGCACCCCGTGCTTGGTTCAACGAGTTGCGATCCTTCTTACTTGCTTATGGATTCGTCAACTCTCAATCTGACAACTCGTTATTTATTCTCTCCACCAAGACCGTAACCATCTATTTTCTTGTATATGTAGACGATCTTATTGTGACAGGTAGTGACATAGCTGCAGTTCAGAAGTTTATCAATGCCCTGTCTTCCCGATTCTCACTCAAAGACCTTGGAGAGCTTAATTTTTTTCTCGGCATAGAAGTCCTTCGCACAACTGATGGACTCTTCCTCACGCAACACCAATACATTCGTCGCCTTATTGACCGCGCCGACCTGACTGACTGTAAGCCGGTCTCAACGCCGCTATCATCGTCCGCACAACTCCTTCCAAGCGATAGCCCCCCGGCCACGGATGGACAACTCTACCGTCAATTGGTAGGCGCACTTCAATATCTATCTCTCACAAGGCCTGATGTCTCATTTGCGGTGAACAGACTGTCTCAATTTATGCATGCCCCCACCGTTAATCATTGGGCGTCTCTTAAACGTGTTCTTCGTTACTTAAAGAGCACGGTACATCATGGTCTCCATTTGCGACGCAACTCGTCACTACATCTACAGGCATACTCTGATGCAGACTGGGCTCGTAATTGTGATGACTACAAGTCTACTACCGCTTATGTTGTATATCTTGGTGCTAATCCGATATCGTGGTGCTCACACAAACAAAAGTCTGTTGCTCGTTCCTCCACTGAAGCCGAATACACTGCTGTTGCCGAGGCTACTTCTGAACTTCTCTGGATTCAGTCTCTACTTAAGGAGCTCGGTTGCACATGTGAATCACCTCCTGAGGTTCTCTGCGACAATACGGGTGCCACCTACGTTTGCTCGAATCCGGTGTTCCACTCTCGGATGAAACACATTGCGCTGAGTTTTCACTTTGTCCGGGATCTTGTAAACAAGGGTCTTCTTCAAGTCAATCACGTCTTCACGACTGATCAAATAGCCGATGGACTCACGAAACCCCTTCCCAAATCGCGTTTTCAACTTTTACGGTCCAAGATGTGCGTTTCCGATGGAACCGTCATCTTGCGGGGGCGTATTAGAGATATACCTTAGATATTAGGAGATGTAATCTTAGAATATATAAATTTAGTATTAGAGATATACCCTATATATTAGGAGAGGTAATCTTAGAATAAATATATATATATATATTATTTCTATCTACACTATCTATATCTCCTATATATCTACTAGTATTGTATTATATATATGTACCAAGTTTCATGTAATCAATTCAAGTCAATATACAATTTACATTCTATTATACCGACCACGTTAGCAAGCAGCAGTTTCGACCTCACCGGAGTTGGGTCGACCGATCTCGACCTGGAGCTCATCAAAACTTGTATTCCTCAACCTGTCTAGAGTTGAATTTCAATTTAAGGTACAATAAATGGATTCTCTTCAGAAGTCTTCTCAATGGTGTGGACTATATGTGTACGGGGCATTTAAGCTAATTTTAAGATGGTTCTCCGTTAACCCTATATTGACTATTGAATATGGAATTGTTATTTTTGTTTCTGATTGTTCCGTAAATGAAGTTGTTGGTAGAATTAGTAATAAGTTTGAAGGGTTAAGTTGATTGGATCGAGTTCAGTGGTGATGAATTTGTTATTACTGTAAGTAACCTTGGAGTACATGAATAGAGCTTGGTAGAGCGAAGCTCAATTTGATGGAACTCAAATTGATGCCCTTGAATAGTTAATTGGAACTGGATTGTAGTTGTGAATTGATAACAAATTGGTTGGAGTATTATGGATAAACTCAAGTGTATTTGGATGGTGAAAATTGGTTTTGATGTTGCAGTTGGTAGTGGTAGATGATTTAGTTTGAATGAATTAGGATGGTTTACACTAAGTTGATTATAGTAAATAAGAGATAGGTAATTAGATAGAGGATTTAACATCAGTAGGTTTATTTAAGTTCTTAGGGCTGCGTTGAAGGGATACATGAGTGATAATCTTAGAGTTATTAACTTATATGTTACATCGGGTGGATGAATAGGTTTGGGTTAAGGGTTAAGCAAGACGATACTCCATAGGTTTGTCTCCAAAGTGCTTCTACTACAAGTTACTATGAGTATTACAATTCCATTTTCGAGAGTTATTGTATAGATATGTATATATGTATGCTAAGTTTTGGGATATGGTAAAATGGATGGTTCTATATATGGATATGGGTAAGAAATGAGTTTTTTTTTATGGATATTTGATAATTGTTAGTGTGTTTAGGTCTCACTTGGTTAATTGTTAGTGTCTGATATCGTTGTCAATACATGTGATAAGCATATGCTTACACAAGGTTATGATATGCTAATATAGGTTTATGATATGTTTACATATGCTCATGATAAGCTTACACATATGTTTACATAGGTTGATGATATGTTTACATATACTTATTTTAGTGATGTTGTCTACTGCACTACATAGAAGTTTGCATTCAGATCTTCTTTTGCAATAAGCTGGTTCCGGTCCTTTTTCACGTAACACTTCTTAATGCACTCACATTATTTTTTGTTTGTTTGCAGTTGAGCATTGGAAGAAGATACAAATGTAAGTTGCTCTACTTATCCATGTTTATAGTTGTGACTTACCCAGTTACATTGTTGTCGTTATATTTGAAGGTTTTGTATTTTGAACCTATTTTGAATTGATCTTGAATCTTCTAGTTTTTCTTTATTATTCACAAAGACTTTCGTCCAACGTGGACCTCATTGAACTTAACCCTATTATTATTGATAACATTATAGGAAGCATGTTGACAACACTAGTTCTTCCTTGTCAAATGTTTTTCAAATTTGTCAACACATTTTCATTTGTTTTAACATATTCTTTTTAAACATAAAGTTTACAAATGTATGTATGCCTCTGTATTTTTCTATTTTAAATGATTTAATTATTTGTTACTTTTTTAATATTACAGGTGATAAGAATCACTTCGTGGGAAAAAGACGTATTATGAAGATGGTTGTCACTTTTCATCTAGTCATTGTTGTTTTATTCGTCGAGTCATGAATATATTGTATTTGCGCAAGTTTTAACATTTATTGAAACCTTTGATTGAGTTTATTAATAAATAATTAGTGATGCTTATTTTCTTACAGGATGAGTATTTTTAAATAGAATTTGAAACTTCTGGAATATGTTAAGAGAATCATTAGTATTTTTTGTTTGTTTGCAGTTGAGCATTGGAAGAAGATACAAATGTAAGTTGCTCTACTTATCCATGTTTATAGTTGTGACTTACCCAGTTACATTGTTGTCGTTATATTTGAAGGTTTTGTATTTTGAACCTATTTTGAATTGATCTTGAATCTTCTAGTTTTTCTTTATTATTCACAAAGACTTTCGTCCAACGTGGACCTCATTGAACTTAACCCTATTATTATTGATAACATTATAGGAAGCATGTTGACAACACTTGTTCTTCCTTGTCAAATGTTTTTCAAATTTGTCAACACATTTTCATTTGTTTTAACATATTCTTTTTAAACATAAAGTTTACAAATGTATGTATGCCTCTGTATTTTTCTATTTTAAATGATTTAATTATTTGTTACTTTTTTAATATTACAGGTGATAAGAATCACTTCGTGGGAAAAAGACGTATTATGAAGATGGTTGTCACTTTTCATCTAGTCATTGTTGTTTTATTCGTCGAGTCATGAATATATTGTATTTGCGCAAGTTTTAACATTTATTGAAACCTTTGATTGAGTTTATTAATAAATAATTAGTGATGCTTATTTTCTTACAGGATGAGTATTTTTAAATAGAATTTGAAACTTCTGGAATATGTTAAGAGAATCATTAGTATTTTTTGTTTGTTTGCAGTTGAGCATTGGAAGAAGATACAAATGTAAGTTGCTCTACTTATCCATGTTTATAGTTGTGACTTACCCAGTTACATTGTTGTCGTTATATTTGAAGGTTTTGTATTTTGAACCTATTTTGAATTGATCTTGAATCTTCTAGTTTTTCTTTATTATTCACAAAGACTTTCGTCCAACGTGGACCTCATTGAACTTAACCCTATTATTATTGATAACATTATAGGAAGCATGTTGACAACACTTGTTCTTCCTTGTCAAATGTTTTTCAAATTTGTCAACACATTTTCATTTGTTTTAACATATTCTTTTTAAACATAAAGTTTACAAATGTATGTATGCCTCTGTATTTTTCTATTTTAAATGATTTAATTATTTGTTACTTTTTTAATATTACAGGTGATAAGAATCACTTCGTGGGAAAAAGACGTATTATGAAGATGGTTATCACTTTTCATCAAGTCATTGTTGTTTTATTCGTCGAGTCATGAATATATTGTATTTGCGCAAGTTTTAACATTTATTGAAACCTTTGATTGAGTTTATTAATAAATAATTAGTGATGCTTATTTTCTTACAGGATGAGTATTTTTAAATAGAATTTGAAACTTCTGGAATATGTTAAGAGAATCATTAGTATCAATATTATACTTATACGAGTCCAAATAGAACGTTGAAATTTATGATTATAATACTAAATGTGCATTTCTAGGATTGAACTGATTGTAGGTAAATAACTCCATTAGAATTAACTTTGTCCATTCTAAAGATTATAAATTGATTGTAAAATTTAGATACTAAATCGACTTTTTTGGAACTACAAATGCAATACTAAAAGCTCTAAATAGATTTTAATTTTTTGATATATTTACATTGCTTTCGCAAGTTCGGACCGGGAGTGTTAAGGTTAAAGTCCTCCCCAAGGCGGCGTCTCCGGCGGGTTTCGACCTCGGGTCGCCCACGGGGAACACAACACGCTTTACCAGTTGGTCCAACCAACATTGGGTTAAATAGATTTTAAATTGATAGTTACTAAATCCGACTTTTTTGGAACTACAAATGCAATACTAAAAGCTCTAAATAGATTTTAAATTGTTAGTTACTAAATCCGACTTTTTTGGAACCACAAATGCAATACTAAATGTTCTAAATAGATTTTAAATTGGTGGTTACTAAATCCAATATTTTTGAAACAACAAATGCAATACTAAATCTTCTAAATAGAGTTTAAATGTTGGTTACTAAATTTTACTATTTTGAAATCATAAATCCAATACTAAAGATGCACATTTGAAATTAGATGATTGTTACTAAAGGGTTAGCTATAGTATTAAATTGGGTAGGATTGAAGTGAAATCTCATTTGGATTGCACACATTTTTTCGGTGAGTAATCTATTCATACCCACTCAAATTACACACAAAAAATTGTGCATACCATTTACCATGTCTAAAATCTACACTGACTTTTTATGTGTGGAATCAGTATGTACACTTGATTGCACACCACTTTAACTGTATGCACTTTGGGATTTTCTTGTAGTGTAATGTATTGTCCTAACCTGAACCCTCTCTTCGATATGACTTAACAGCTAAGTATAAATAAAAATATATTATTTGATAAAATCATAATGATCAATTTATTATGATATTCTGGTGAAAGATTAATTGGTTTTGTCGAAAATAATATTTATAATAACAAAGACAAAAAAAAAAAAAAAAACCTTATCAATTTTAGAATTTATATGAATATTTTTTGGCCAAGTAGAATTTATATGATTCACTGAAATTATTATATATTATTTATAAGAAATCATAATGATCAATTTATTATGTTGATTATGCTGACTGATTAATTTATTTATTATTTTGAAAAAATATCTATAATAATGAAGGTAAATACGAAACACACAAAAAATATCTATATTAATGAAGTAAATCATAAATATCAAACTGAAAAAGAATATAAATATATATTAACGAAGATAAATACCAAATAAAAGAAATTTATGCTAGAATGTAGATAATTTATGTTCTAATCTATTAGATTATACATTTTAATATAATTTTATCGATATGTTAAGAGTAACATTCATTACGGTCTTTGATATTAGTGACGTGGTAAAATGTAGTATGCTTTCAAATTTTAGTTTTATTTTTAACAGTTGTTGGTGTCTGAAAAAATCACCAACAAGATCCCAGTCTACTCCAATACTTGTGGCGACAACCACCGGGGTCGGAGATCGTTGACTAGAAGCTCTACCGAAACCAAAATCTGAAGGCTTCCAATTAGACATGCATTTTGTGGTTCAAATCGAGGCTTTATGTGGCTTCAACTCAAGTCGTGATTGAGTTAAGACGGTTCCAACAGTTTCCCCTGAGTTTTTTATTGAGGCCATATAGAGTTTCAAAAAGCTCTTCGGCCCCTAGGTTGGTGGTTGTCAACGACTTTCTCAATCAATGATGGTGTGTGTCATTGTTTATTTTGGGGTTGTCGAGGATCGGGTGGTGGTTAACCCGAGTTTAGGTGATGTTGGAAATTGTTGTGTTTGGTTCGTGGAATTGGAATAGTAATAGTGAACGAGAGTAATCACTATGGTATTGTTTGCTTCTTTAATTGTGTGGAATAATCATTATTAATTGAGGAAATACTTAATCCTAGCCTAACCATTTGGATTAACTATTCCAAGTTTGCTAAAATTATTAATAAAATAAAATGAAAATTTTAAACTTACATTTTAATTGAAATTACAAAGCTCGCCCAATGCGCTTGCCTGCCGCCGCCTGCTCGCCGCTCGCCCTTCGACACTGCCCGCCACCGCCCTCCGCCGCTCGCCCTCAGCCGCCCGCCCACTGTTGCGGCTCTTCGACGCTACCTGCCCGCCACCACCCTCCGCCACCTGCCCGCCGCCGCCCGTCGGCCGCCTACCTTCCCCCTCCCCCGCTGCCCGCCCTTCGCTAGTTCCGATTAATTTTGTTATTTAATATTGTTAATTTAGTTAATATATATAGCAAAATTGTATATCCGTCAACTTAAGCTTACTCCATTTATTTATTTATAACATTCTATCAACCAAACATTTGATTTGGAATCCTAATTACATATTCTTCATGTAAATCAAACAAGATTATATTAGTATTTAACTATTCCTTATTCATATATCATATTTCGTATTCTACGAAACAAATATATTTCTTTAGACCGATTCTTTATCATGTTGGAAATAACAAATTTGAGAGGCAAATGTCAAATTTGCTATTCCTAAATATTTGGAATTCCATTACTGACCGAATATGAAATGCGGAATTTTACAATTTGTGCGAATCAAATATGCATGGAGAAAATTACCAAAATAATCATATTATAATACAAAAATACACAATTAAGCACCAAAAATTAAAAATAACACAAATAGGCATACTCTCGAATCCCATTCGAGGGTTTGACCAAAATATTGGTCAAACCCTTGAATCCCATTCAAATTTGTCAAATTTGCTCAAATTTGACAATTTCAAATTTGTGTGCCTATTTTTGTATTTACCAATTAAAATATGTTTAGTTAGCAAAACAACTCATATGCATGTGCATGGAATTACTGAATCTAACGGCAGAGAATGCATCAGACAGTCCTTTCCTTTGGTTTCTCCCAAATCAACGGTCAAAATTCCTTATCTTCTTCAAACTCAAAACCTTATCTCCTTCTCCATCTTCCCTCCACTCATATCCCTCCTCTTCGCAACACCAGAACTGACTCAGCATCACACAAACATAACCCTTTCTGCCATCAACCGCAACCAACTTCCGGCATCACAGAGCAGAGCAAAGCACAGTCAAAATCTCCGACATCAACAATGTCTTGCTCCAACTTGACCATGCTCATCTCCTCAAAACCTTCACTTTCCGACGCCTCCGTCCTCTCCTTCCGCTCTTCCCTCGGCTCATTCCAAGTCGTCCCTTCTCCCTCGCCTCCGATCTCCCGATCCTCATCCACGGCGATCCAGTGCGGCCTGCGTGAGCTTCGCGACCGTATCGGCTCCGTCAAGAACACTCAGAAGATCACCGAGGCCATGAAGCTGGTCTCCGCCGCCAAGGTCCGCCGTGCCCAGGAGGCCGTCGTCAACTCCCGCCCGTTCTCCGAGACCCTGGTCGGCGTACTTTACAATATCAACGAACAGCTCCAGATGGAGGACGTGGACTCGCCTCTCACCAAGGTGAGGCCAGTGAAGAAGGTGGCCCTCGTCGTCGTCACCGGCGACCGCGGTCTCTGCGGCGGATTCAATAACGCCATCATCAAGAAGGCTGAGTTGAGGATCAAGGAGCTGAAGGCGCTCGGGTTGGACTACACCGTCATCAGCGTCGGAAAGAAAGGTAATTAATTAATGTCAAGAATAAAACACACATCTCTCGTAACACAGTTGGATGTATAAGACAATCATCTTAATCTTAATAGGCAATACCTACTTCCTCCGGCGACCGTACATCCCCTTGGACAAATACTTCGAGGGTACCAACCTCCCGACAGCAAAAGAAGCTCAGGCCATCGCCGATGATGTTTTCTCTCTCTTCGTCAGCGAGGAAGTCGACAAGGTGGAGCTTTTATACACGAAGTTCGTGTCTTTGGTGAAATCCAACCCCGTCATCCACACCCTCCTGCCGCTTTCCCCGAAAGGAGAGATCTGCGATATCAACGGAATCTGTGTGGACGCGGCGGATGATGAGTTCTTCCGGCTGACCACCAAAGAAGGAAAGCTGACGGTGGAGAGAGACACTGTACGGACCGCTACCGATGATTTCTCACCGATCTTGCAGTTCGAGCAGGACCCGGTTCAGATTCTGGACGCTTTGCTGCCGCTTTACCTCAACAGTCAGATCCTGCGGTCGTTGCAAGAGTCGCTGGCGAGTGAATTAGCGGCGAGAATGAGCGCTATGAGTGCCGCCACTGATAATGCGGTGGAGTTGAAGAAGACTCTGTCGCAGGTGTATAACAGACAGAGGCAGGCTAAGATTACAGGTGAAATATTGGAGATTGTTGCAGGTGCCGAAGCCTTGGTTTAATTTTTAGTATATGGATGGATATGGATATGAAATTTTTTACATTCGTATGTAATAATGCAATTTATATGATCATGATTATAAGTTGGGAACCGAAACTGTGCATATTGAATACGTTACTCAGGATACATTTTCCAAGAGTATGATATGAACGATTCGAATGAGCATTTCTGCATGCATGCAGATTTCCTTTCTTGTATCAGTATATTTTTCTATTGTTATAGTGAATGTGATCTCATTTTTAGCCACAGTACGTGTCAAGGGTGTTTGGACCAAATTGTGTGATTTTGGTTGTAAATTCTGAGTTTGAATATTTCCACCAAACCAGACATGTTTTTTTATTTATTGCAGGTGGTCTTAGAGCTCACATCTGGAGGGTAATATATGTAACATGTTTGCTCTGCTACATTTAGATTAATCTCCACTAACACCGAATAATGCTTAAGTGTTAAAGAATAAAGTGCTGGTCATTAATATTTTTCAATTCTCAATATCAACCCGACATATGTTTAATCACCCTAAAGGTAGAAGTAGATTTGAGCTCAGGCCGAAGCTATTACCTTAGTTAGAGGGATTTGGTCATGACTTAAACTCGGGTTCTAAACCACCATTCCAGATTTAAACTATTCATTTCTTTTAAGAGCAATACGAAAGTTTAGAGCTCATCCAAATAAGGAGAAGTGAGTGGAAAAAAAAAAAGCACATGAGATATATTCATGTGAACAATATCACATCAATAGAACAACAGTAGTAGGCGAACTCTGCTAGGGTCGATGGAACCCCGCAGCAGATGCTCTGCTGGGTTCAAATGAACCCTACACAAACTTTGTTGGGTTCAATCGAACCCAGTTGCTGCTTGGTTTGATTGAACCCAGTTGTTGCTGGTGTATCCGAATAAAAAAAAAACTAAAGTGTTTAAGAAAAACTTAATGAATTTGACGAAGAACACGATGAAGAACATGAATAACGATTGCATAAATGGTATTTTGGAAATTTAATCTAGTAACTAAACATTTACATCTGCAAACATAGGTAACTAAAAAATACATGTTAATTTGAACTTAAATGTCACATAGGTAAATGTAAGTAACCAAACTATGTATTACCACTATATTATACTATTTTTAAGAATAATAATGTATTGATCTCCTATAAACTAATCTCCTAGTGTTGGAACCATTACGAACAAACAACAAAAGTCAACAATAGCAAGGCATATAAGAGGTGACGCCAAAACAAGGCGTGGAGGCGACACCACCACAAAATCGTCATATAAACGATCATAGAAGCGGTATTAGAGGAAAATCCCTCATAGTAAATAAAACATGACGTATCGACCAGTTTACAACTGCGATAGAGAAGAACCCTTCACGGTAAGTAAAACATGAGGTGGCAACCAATTTACAACCGTCATAGAGAAAAACCCCTTCACAGTAAGTAAATTTAGAGGTGACAATTTACTTATTACCAGCTGATTGATCAAAACCGACTTCATCAACCAATAAGAATCTAAGCCGCCACCAATACATGGAAAACCCTCAATAGTAAGAAATAAACAAATATAAAGTTGGTTTAAGACTCTTATAAATAGGAAGTTCTACAAGTTCATTTATTAAGATTCCCAATATATTTCCACAACCAAACTAATTTAATACTAGATATTTGTCCCGCACAATGTGCGGGGTTTAATATTTTCTATGTTAGTTGTTTGAAGATTATTTTATATATATTAGTGTGGATGATATATTATTGTTTATTTTTTTTATGTATGCATTACTATTGAAACAATATTAAAAATAATATAAAGATATGTAGACTGCGTGGCGTTTAGTATAAATATAATAAAAATAAATTGATGCTTGATCTTTCTTTGTATTTATAGATATAGATATATAGTTATATAGATAGATTTTAAAAGCATAAACTTACTTTTGTTAATTTTAACAATGGTTATATTATAGTTAGTATTAGAAAATAATTAAAAATGTGACAAAATAGGTTGAAAAAAAAAGGTTGTTTTAATGAAAGTGTATGCATGAAAATTTTCTTAAAAAGTATTTAAATTTATGGAGGCAATGCACATTTATTCTTAAGAATCTGTTTAAGAAATCTTTTATTAAGTTAAAATTTTACATATTTGCAAATTGATACCCTAATTGTTAACAATTATTTTTAACTACATGTTGCATAAATTATTTGTGTAAAGCTCAAAAAATTATTAAAATATGAATATGAAGAATGTGAATTAGTATACTAATCAATATTAACTAATATACATGTAGAAAAAAAATGAGATTAAAGAATTGAATGAAAAATTATAATGTAACATATGAATAAGTTACAAAACTAATTATCAACCAATTAAAATGTTTATTAGTGACATGGCAAAAATCTAGGCTATTAGCCAAAATTGTATCTCAATTATATTATATATAGATTCGGAGTAAAATCGTAGCACACAACCCCACACTTTCCATCGTGTAGATCTCAACCTAAGAAGAAACAAAGGAGACCTTTAAGCCTCAAGATCACCAATGCCGACTCATGCATGACTTAAGGAGCCGACTCCGAAGTAACCAGACTTTGAGAGCACCACATATTTAACAATGTTAATTTAAAATATTAAAAAAAAACTAAAATTATATGAAACAATTGAATTGAAAGAACTAAATTAAAAGCCTACAATGTAGAATTTTAGAATTTTTTTTTATGAGCAAGATAGATTTATTTATTAATCAATGGAAAGATTACATCGTATGAATTGGCGCAGCTTATAAACTTTGCAGATCCCATCCATATTAGTGCCTTTTATATTTCTTTTTTTTAAGGTTGTCTACTGGAAGATCATTGTTATCTCATTAAACAAATGGTTCATTAAAGTATAGACAGTTGTGACGAGTACATGTTTTCTTTTGCCAGTACATGTTAGCTAAGAGAAAGGATACGTGAATAATTTTTAATTATTATATTATCTATATATCTATATTTATTATAAATTCTGAAGGAAAAATAATAACAGAGTGAATGTGGAGCTGATAATTTTGTTTTTACATTAATCGATGCATTTATGTTAATTAAGCTAATGAATGTAGTCATTAACTCCATAACATTAATTGAACTAAGGAGGTGAGGGTTTTTAAGTTGCAATTAATCGCAATTAAAATTTCGCTGATTTCGAACCGTTCAAGATTCAATGTATACAATTAATCGCAATTAAAATTTGGGACCGTTCAAGATTTAATGTATGCAATGCAATTAATCGCAATTAAAATTTCGACCGTTCAAGATTCAATGTATGTAATTAATCGAAATTAAAATTTCGCTGATTTTTAACAGACGCTTGAGGCGGAGCTGACGAACGAAGATATCAGACGGTATGGGCGGCTGACAGTCTCAGTGGCAGAGTCATCTCTATCTCCAGCGAGATATCGTCGGTGGTCATCGAAGCCATATCTGTTGAATAACAGACGCTTGACACGCATCAGACGACCAAAGGTAGCATGAGGTACGGACATTTAAAATTTATTTATGAATTTGCGCAATGGTATATTATGGTTCAAAAATTTCAGTCTTTCGTTTACTTTTTCAAATTTTAGACTGATATTTTGTTTAAAAATAATGTTTCAACATATTACAAATAGTTATTAAAATTCCATCAAATATTAATTTGTTAATTATACATATTTGATAAGTCACCCGCGTGATGTGCTGGAAATGCATCTAGTTATGACTAAAATTGAAAAGAAGGAAGCCAAGCATATTCATCAATTCAATATTTTTTTTGGCCGAATATTCGATTCAATATTTCAAAATTCTTTTTGGTAGAAGGAGCTTAACGAAATTCTTTGTTCGGTAAGGAGCCTTCTTTAAGAATATTTTTCTATTTCAAAATAGCTGTAAAATATTTGTCACATATTTAAATAATTACTAATTGTTCCGGATCACAGGGTCAGCACGTTAAATGAAATCTAAGCCGGAGAACATTCTTTCCGATTCGTTCACCTTCTACCAAGTCTCCTCCCACGTGGCATGTTCGCATTTGAAGCGGCAATTTCTGGTGGGTTGATTGATCTCACGTTGTCGTATCGATCATTATATTCCTGAAAAATTCTAATTTCTGTAAAATAAAATAAAAAATAGTAAAAGAAAAATATTGGATTCTGTTACACTGCATCCAGACCCACCACAACCGCCATTTGAATCTCCCATTTTCGCCACTCAATGAACGACGCATATTGCTGCTTTTCTCCACGGATGAACTAACTCACGGCGACGATCGATTTCAGGTCTCTAGTTCGGCGCTTTGTTGCCGCTCACAAATTAGTGGTTTAATCGCACTTCTCGTCCCCCGCAAATATAGCTAGTTCGATTTCATATCTTCACTTCTTGAATGATCAGCTGTAAATATCTGACAACCATCATTTCTGTTCAGGCGGAAGTTATTGAGTGATTAATCCATTCATGAAGTTTGAATCTCCAACTGCTCGTTGTCATTGAAGAAGTAGGTGGGCAGCATTCTTCTTATTTTTCGTGGAATTGTGCAGCCGCAGAAATGGAAATGCCTTTGCAGACACCTAGGCCGTCGAGTTGCAGAGCTATCTTCAGCGACAGAGGCCATTTAAGAGTCAAATTCGTCGTCGGTTTCTGTCCTCCAACGAGAACTGCTACTTTCCCCTCTCACGTGAGCTATTTTCCTCGCTGTCTGACTTCCTCCTTTTATTGTATAGACCTTTGGTGAATCTGGGTCATGATCTTTGTTAATTATTTGGCGTAATCAAAATTGGAATTTGCAGACAGGATTCATAGAATCACAGTAATAATGCTAATCCCTATATATTTGGGTGCTCATTCTAGCTGATGAAGTCAATTAGTGGTTTCTAGTTCATCATTGAGCTAACTGCTTATTAGTATGTTTCACATTTATATGCTGATGGTCTGTTTAACAGTTCCGTTCATTGCACGGTGAGCGGCCAATCTATGGGTTTTCATGCCGAATTGCTGCAAGTGCTGCTGGTGAAGTCAACTACCTTGACCCTGTGCTTTAATCCTATTTATATATTAGCAAAACTATTTTCTGGAGTAAAATTGATTTAGATTATCTGAATGCCATTTTCAATAGATTCTGAGAGAAGGAGACAGCGAAGAACATCAACTACGAGACCTGAGGGATCTACAGCAAGAGGATCCATCCCAAAAGCACCGGTAGGTAGTAGTAGCACTTATAGGAGAGATTGGAAGCATGATGGAGAGAGCAAAGGTTCTAATGACGAGGCACTTGAATTAAAAGTTGATGCTAAAGAAGAAAATCCGGGTGAAGTAATTGTTGTAAATGCTTCTGAAGTTGTTCTAGAAGTTCCCAATTCCAACCTAGTAGTGGAGAATGGAATGGCTGGTCAGGTTATTGAGGAGAGTGAGGAGGAAGCGGAAAGAAAAGCCAAAGAGTCTGAGGAAAGAGCCAAAGAAGTAGAAGAAAGAGCCCTAGAAGCTGAGAAAAGAGCCATAGAAACTGCACTGAAGGTGGAGATGGAGACGAAACTTCGTAAGAAGGAAATCGAGAGGATAGCTGATGAGAACTTTGCATGCGGGAGGAAATGGTTTGTGTATCCTCCAAATGTTAAGCCTGATGAAGATATTGAGATCTTCCTTAACAGAAGCTTATCAACGTTGAAATACGAGCCCGACGTTCTAATAATGGGGGCATTCAACGACTGGCGATGGAGGTCATTCACTTTGAGGCTGAACAAGACCCAACTAACAGGAGATTGGTGGTCGTGTCTGCTACATGTCCCCAAAGAATCATATAAGCTAGATTTTGTGTTCTTTAATGGTCAAGATGTGTATGATAACAATGATGAGAAGGACTTTTGCATACCAGTTGAAGGAGGAATGGATAGTTTTGCTTTTGAGGATTTCTTGCTCGAGGAGAAGCGAAGGGAACTTGAGAAACTTGCCCAAGAAGAAGCTGAAAGAAAACGGCAAGCTGAGGAGCAGAGGCGAATAGAGGCAGAGAAGGCTGCTAGTGAGGCAGACAGAGCACAAGCAAAAGAGGAGGCTGAGAAGCAACGGCAGTCTGTGAAACAAGTGCTGACAGTGGCAGCAAGGTCCCTTCATAATGTTTGGTGCATTGAACCTAGTGAGTTCACGGGTCAAGACTCGGTGAAATTGTACTATAACAGGAGCTCAGGTGCTCTTGCTCATTCCAACGAAATATGGATCCATGGCGGCTATAATAATTGGAAGGATGGAATGTCTTTTTCGGAAAGTCTTGTCAAATCCGAGTTAAAGGATGGTGATTGGTGGTGTGTCAATGGTATATACATATGAACATCCACATGGCTTGATCTTATCATTACTTTTATATTTGCATTGCTGAAGGGCATAGTGTTGGTTTCCTTTACAGGCTAAATCAAGTTTTTTTAGTGAATCGACGTATTAATATTAAAGTGTGCCTAGAAAATTGGTTAAAATTGAAGTTTCTGAAGTTCTTCCCCACCCAAATTTCATATATATGAGCTTGGCAGAACTTAGAAGGAAATGTCGTTATCAAGAATAAACACCTAATTGAGGTCAAGCTCATCCTATTTGTGTGTTGACATATTAGATAAACCTTATCTGTTATTCCGTGTTAAGTAAACATATACTTATAAAAGTCCTCATGCAGTAATGTGTTTCCTTTATTAGATGATGTGAAAATTCAATTTGCTAGGGCGTTTAGCTCTTTCCGGATGTTGTTTTAGAATTTTGTAATCACATTTGTTTTGACTGGTTCTCTAATTTCATGTTCCAGTCACTGTACCTGATCGAGCAATCGTGTTGGACTGGGTTTTTGCTGACGGACCTCCAAAAAAAGCTACGGTGTATGATAACAATAACCAGAAGGACTTTCATGCTATTGTCCCGATTAGTATTACGGAAGATATGTTTTGGGTTGAGGTGGAAGACGAGATATATTGGAAGCTTCAAGAGGAAAGAAGGTTAAAAGAGGAAGCTGTACGTGCTAAGGTTGGTCATCCATAATATTTTCACATGTCAATAGACATATAACGTTTCCTGTGATCTTAGGTTCTGCACAGGATGTTGTTCATGTGTTTAATTTCTGCATAAGTTATAGGGAACTATACCTTTTCTTGAGTCATATTATCCATGTTTTGGCCGACATTTTACTATCTTTGGTAACACCTAGGTTTACAAAGTGTTACTTCCTCCATCGACCCCTGATGCAGATATGCTTTACTTTTCCATTTTATGTGGAACTTGTTTGATATGCATGCACATCACCTTTTTGCTAATTCCAGAGGCTTTGGGTTACTTTTTTTCTAACAGGCGGAGAAAACAGCACGCATGAAGGCTGAGATGAAGGAAAGAACATTGAAAAGTTTTCTGCTGTCACAGAAGGATGTAGTTTATACTGAGCCACTTGAAGTGTGTGCTGGAGATACTGTGACTGTTTTCTATAATCCTTCTAGCACGGTTTTGAATGGAAAATCTGAAATTTGGTTCAGATATTCATTCAACCGCTGGACCCATAGGACTGGGTTATTGCCACCTCAAAATATGTTGCCTGCAGAAAACGGTTCCCATTTCAAAATCACAGGTTAGCTTCATGATCATGTTCTAGATGAATTTTTCTCGCTTATCTACTATATTTCCAATTGTTCACATGTTGGTCGAGGATCGGCAAAAGCTAAGATTGGTGCTTTGAGCTTCTTTTTTTTTTGCTATGATCACAATTGTTTTTTTTTTTTGGCAGTGAAGGTACCATTAGATGCATACATGATAGATTTTGTCTTTTCTGAGAGTGAGGACGGTGGAATATTTGACAACCGAAATGGCATGGATTACCACATACCTGTGTCTGGTGCACTAGTGAAGGAGCCACCAATGCACATTGTACATGTTGCTGTCGAAATGGCTCCAATAGCAAAGGTTACAGGACTACTATAACCATTGCTGAATCTATCTACATAAATATAGGCTCTTATTGTCCTATGTTTATGTCACTGTTGCATAATATTTTATTTTGACTTGTATTCGTTCAGGTGGGAGGCCTTGGTGATGTCGTTACTAGTCTATCTCGGGCTGTTCAAGATTTAAACCACACTGTTGACATAATTCTTCCAAAATATGACTGTTTGAAACACAGCAATGTAAGCTTCAGATCTGATGCTTCACATGTTTTTTGTTACAATAATGTGCTGAAGTTGTGCCAAAGTTCTCTTCGTACTAGTGTAGTTTAAAAGATAAAAAGGTATCAGCTGCTAATGAAGTTCTTTGAGTGGCAGTATTAATTATGAATTCTGATATCAGATGTCGATTTTGTTTCTTCTTCATTAGCTACCACTAGTGATATATTCACCTGTACACATTAAGTTAAGTTATTATGCCAGTGCTGTACAGTTATTATCAATCTCTACTTCTTATTCAGTCTACTCAACAGTTTTATGTTCCTTACACTTGTCTAACTTCAGTTACTTTTCTGCATCTTCTGAGCAGGTGAAGGACTTGCAGTTTAATAGAAGCTATGCCTGGGGTGGCACAGAAATAAAAGTTTGGCATGGAAAGGTTGAAGGGCTCTCTGTCTACTTTTTGGAACCTCAGAATGGGTAATTCTTGTAATTTCTTCACTTTTTTCCAAAAATCTTGAACTTTGGGATAGGAAAAGGTATTGGAGATTAACTGAAGCAAATAAGCAAACATGGCTCGACTACATGTCAGTGATGCTTTCTTCTGCTCTATTCAACAAGATCAGTAGTTCTTGTTTGAACATTAGGTTCATAACTTCTGTAAGTAAATTTTTTTTTTATGCCATGTACTTGGATGAACAATATTCAGTTATCTTAGTTGTTCCAGGAGAGACACTTTGACACAGACCATTCATTAGATCCGGCTGGTTCTTCATTTAAAATAAAACGACTAAATGAGTAGAAAATTTCCAGGAATTATCTCTTCGGTACATAATACAGTCTTCATGCAAGCCAAGATACTAAAACTCCAACTTTGGCACACACCAGCTCTTTCTGATTGATGTAAAATAGTTCGTCCGTCTTTCCTCCACCAGTAAAGTTAAACTACTTTGTCGCAGATTCTTTTGGAAAGGATGTATATATGGTTGCAACAACGACGGGGAAAGATTTGGCTTCTTTTGCCATGCTGCTCTGGAGTTCATGCTCCAAAGTGGATTTCATCCTGTAAGATTCATGGACAGATATAATGATGCATATTAATTTTATATCCATCCTAAATCAAACCTATTGTTTATATATTTTGAGGGAAACTACTTTTTATTTGCATGAACATATACTTGAAATCTAACTACTTATGTTTTATCTTGAGCAGGATATAATTCACTGTCATGATTGGTCCAGTGCTCCCGTTGCATGGCTATTTAAGGACAATTACATGCACTATGGTCTAAGCAAAGCCCGGATTGTCTTCACAATTCATAACCTTGAATTTGGGGCACCACTCATTGGGAAAGCTATGGCGTACTCTGACAAGGCTACGACTGTTAGTACTTATTCAATCCACTAACCTGAGTTTTTTGTTATATTCAACCTCTTCATAATTCAAAGAACTAAGTGAGATAGATGCTAAATCATTTGGATTTTGAATTTAATTATAGTTTATAATTTTGATCTTCAATCTAATTTCAGGTTTCAACCACTTATGCTAAGGAGGTTTCTGGACACTCGTCGATCGGTCCTCACCTGTATAAATTCCATGGCATATTAAATGGAATTGACCCAGATATTTGGGATCCATACAATGATAAATTTATTCCTGTAAGCTCTCATTTTTTTTGTTTATTTTTTCTTTTTGGTGTGTTCTGGCTTATTCTAATTGACTAACGATCTCTTCAGGTCTATGTATAGGATTCTTTAGTTGATACATGCTAATATAGAGCTTTATTGAATGACTAGGTACCTTATACTCCCGAAAATGTCATTGAGGGCAAGAAAGCTGCCAAAAAAGCGTTACAGCGTAGACTTGGTCTCAAGGAGGCGGATCTCCCTATTATCGGGATTATAACCCGCCTTACTCATCAAAAAGGAATACACCTTATAAAGCATGCAATTTGGCGCACCTTGGATCGTGGTGGACAGGTTATTCTCTACATATCTAGATATTACACTTCCAATTTGAAATTGCAAGTCAGTTTCAGTTTGTTTACCTTCATGAGAGGGCTAACATCAAGATTGTGTCCTGTCTTGATTTCAATGGATTTTTCTTTTCATATATATGATGGATATTTCAATTGTAATAGGTTGTGTTGCTGGGTTCAGCTCCAGATCCTCGTATACAGAATGATTTTGTGCATTTGGCAAATCAATTGCACTCCACGCATGGAGATCGTGCCCGCCTGTGTTTGACCTATGATGAGCCTCTTTCCCACTTGGTTTGTGTCTCCATCAAACTCTTTATTTCTATAAAATGGCCTTTTCATGACTATATAATATTTAATTTGGTACTATTTACTTTACAGATATACGCTGGGGCCGACTTCACTCTGGTTCCTTCAATTTTCGAGCCTTGTGGACTCACCCAACTCACAGCAATGAGATACGGATCTATACCCGTTGTTCGTAAAACTGGTGGTATGAGCTTCATCTATATATTAGTAAATACTATGCCATATATTTTCGACTATTGGCTTAATCTTTTTCAATTGATGATCACTTTCAGGCCTTTATGACACAGTATTTGATGTTGATCATGACCAAAGTAGAGCAGAGGCACAAGGTCTTGAAACTAATGGATTCAACTTTGACGGAGCAGATGCCTCTGGGATTGATTATGCTCTTAACAGGTAAGCTTAATCGATGAATGATGAAACCAACTTAACTTTGCTGCTTTCTACCTTGTGTAAGAAGTTACTCAGTAGTATGATTACTTGGTGAGTAAATAAAAATTATTGTTGATTGGAAACAGAGCTATATCTGCTTGGTATGATGGTCGGGATTGGTTCAACGCGCTTTGCAAGAAGGTCATGGAGCAGGATTGGTCATGGAACAGACCAGCTCTGGACTACCTGGAGCTTTACCACGCAGCACGAAAGAACTGAAAATAACAGAAAAAGAAGAATTGCTTCGCCACTTGCCAGCACCATCATCAAATATCTGTACAGGTTCCGAAAGAAATTTATCGTCAATTTTTAGATCACGCGTAAAAATATTCTATTAAACTAGCCAATAAAGATTGTGCTATGCCTTTTTGTAGATAGTTGTTGAGCTTTCAATAAAAAAAGAAGTTTGTTCATGATTGTATAGCAGCAGCTGCCTAAGTCTTTGGGCTTTGACAATGTAAAAAAGTGACTTGTTGCTTTATATGCGCCTTTTGTGCTCTCCTACTCCTTGCGTTACGCATCGAGTTTTCAAGTGATATAGATGATGTTAAGGATGATGCATTGTAAGGTTCAAAGATTCAAAAGTACCACTTTCTTGTGCTGTAGTATGGCAGGGCTGCTGATTGATGAGACTAGTGTTTCTGTTAGTTGTTCAGATAGATTATTATACATAGTTGAAGGAAGGGGTTTGGGTTTTGTGTTCTAGGCCGGTCATCAAGAGTCCCACTGTGACTGTCCATGTAGATTTTTTCATCCACAAGACTTAGAATTTGAAACCTCTATTTAAGAGATAAGTGTTTGAAGTGTTGCACCATGATGATAAAGGGGTCCATCCATTTTTGTAGGTGTGACCTAATAGAGTGCTCAAAGTTGTGCTTTTAGTTGCTGGTTAATTATAGGGTCAATAACCTGGGAGAGGTTTGAAGATTGGCCCTTGTGTATTTGAGAGGTCTGAAGATTGAAATGGTGATAACAGAGGTCTGAAGTTTCGACTTGTAGATAATAGAGGTCTCCGTTAGTTTTTTCCGTCAAAACTGACGGAAGTTGGTCATGTGCATAGCATGTGACCAGAATTAAAATAAAATTCTAAAAATACCCTTCTTGCATCTCACATGATTGAATGAAAAGACGAAAATGCCCTTAAGGCCACCACCCAACTCCGGCGACCACCACTCACAGCTCCGGCGACCGCCACCCAACTCCGGCGACCACAACCGCGGTCCCGATTGGGCCCAATCGGGGCCGGTGGCTCCGATTTGGGCCCAATTGGGACCGTGGTGGCGGTCGTCGGAGTTGTGAGTGGTGGTCGCCAGAGTTGGGTGGTGGCCGGCCGGAGCCGTGGTGGTGGCCGGAGTTGGGTTAGATTTAAATTATGGATAGGGGTATTTGTCATTTCATCTTTATATTAATTAAACTTTTTATTAATTCAAATATTATAAAAGGGTATTTTTGACATTTCATGCGGTTCTGTTAAATTTAACAGAAAATTTGGACGGAAAACCTAAAAATCACAAAGTCCAAACTTCAGACCTCAGTTATCACCATTTCAATCTTCAGACCTCTCAAATTCACAAGGGTCAATTTTCAGACCTCTCCCAGGATATTGACCCTTAATTATATGCAATGCAGCAAAGCTGCAAAAGGAGATCGATCATGTGAACTGAGGTGACTGTCTTTTTGACTGATTGATAGAGTGGGGCTCTCTACTACCGTAGTACCCTATTGGTTGGTTTCTTTTCAAACCGGAAATTGTCAAGCCACTTAACCAAAAAATGGAGGACAATTTTTTTTTTTTTTTTTTATCACGTTCAAGACTACATTCAAAATCTATAATTTTTATTACATCCAAGACTAGATTTTAGACTATTGAGCTTTTTTTTAAGATTAATTAATTATTAGTGTGTATTAGTTATCTTAATTTAAAATACAAAATTTATTATAATTTTGTAGTATAATAATGCATAATATTAGTAATAAGTGCACAAAACGCGGCCTTCCCCAAGAGGTTTGCTCTCTCTCTCTCTCAAAATAGTTTAACCCTAGTTTTCCTATAGACATCCGGCCGCCGTCTTGTCCTTCTTCCTTTTGTTCAACTTCTACCCATCCAAGTTCCTTCGCTGCTTACTTAGTCCCTTCTTCTACACCACATGTCGCCAAAAATGCCCTCTTTTTCTTCTATGAGGTCGGCCGGGTCTGGTTTGGCGCCCCACCGCTTCCTGCCGAATAGAACCGCACTTGCCGCCACCATTTTCACAATCAGACACTTCCCCCCCCCACGGCAGACCTCGGATCTTGGACATGGGGCGCCCAAGAACTCCTTCATATTTAACAGCTCTGGAATCGTTTGCTATGGGCCATCTACTATGGCGCCGTCGTCGGCTGCCCCGGACCTCGGGGGCTTCAACTCAAAGACCAGCCCTCTCCGCCGCGCCACGCCATCCCCGCCACCGGGCTTCCCCCCACCGCGCTTTCCACCCCTGTCCTATATCTGTCGTGCCCTTAAACAGACTCATCTTCCTCCTGTCGACTTGTTCGTATTCAGGGCCACTAGGTCTAACGTTGGCCGCGACCGCGCTCGAGCCCGATCTGCTGTTACCAGGAGGTTTCTATGGACTAGTCGTCGCCCAATCCACCGTACGACCATATCTCCATCATTGCCGGATCCCATGAGGTTGCCGACAAGAGAAAAGTACTGTCCTTCGCCGAGTTTCCCCACACCACCCTACATCGACCTTCCCCCTGAACAAGCCCTCATATCTCCTTATGCCGATGTTTTCATCTTTAAGGCTACTAGGCCAGCTGGAGCCCATTCTCCTGCTATAATCAGATTTGTTGCTTCTCAGAGTTTACGGAGACATGGTCGCTGCTCAAGCAGCCTCACAGCCACATAAGTTCGCCCCTCTTTTGGGGCATGTCGATCGCTTTGGCCGGTCACCCTGCCTTCTACCTCCGATGTGGTGATTCCCTCAGCCTCGACTGAGATTGTTAAGCATGAAATTTATATTTATTATTCTTATAGAGGGATTCGATCATCATGGGTCAGGTATGTGCTCAACTTGAACAAATCCTTTTTAGATCACTATATGGCGCTCCCCATACATGTCGATGTGTCGTTGCTCTGCGTATCAAATTTTGCTGCTTGCCCGACTACTTGATAGTCTGGCTCTGTTGTGTGGAATATGTGACCGGTATTTTTTGGACGAATGTGTTCATAGATTTAAGCTGAAAGTTTTGGGTCTCTCTCTTTGAAACACTCGCCTGTTCCGCTCTACTACACCTACTGTCTTCACGACAACTACATCACATTTCCATATCCATTACTTGGTTGGATTAGCTTCCTACACTGTTCATTGGTCCTTTGTAAATCACGTTTCCACACCCCCTGTTCTTTTTTAGAACTAGGTTCCGATTTTCCGGCGCCTAGACTGTGTAAACCTCTTCTCTTTAAGAAGTTAGGGTTCCCTTCGGCATTTCTGAATTGCGTTAGTCCCTTTGGGATGTTCCTCCGACAGAGATGCATTGGTACACTGGCCCTAAGTCATGTTTACCACCAGGGGCGGAGCCATTGTAGAGAATATGACACATATTGTCCCACATTCTTAGCAGATTTTAAGAGTATGGTATATATATATATAAAGGGTATAAGAGAATGGAAATTGTCCCCCACTCACTCCATCTCCTCCTATGTATAGATCATTCATAGTCAAATTACATAATGCATATTTTGCTACAATTTAATTTATAATATGAATTTTAATATTTTTCTAATCATACTTTTGTTACGCAAACATTTTTTTTTTGTGCAGAAATTTCATTTTTTTTTTTGTTAAAAAAAATAGTATTTAAAAATGTCCCTCATTATAGATTTCATGGCTTCGCCCCTGTTTACCACCGAAGTACCCTTACCTGCCCTGCCTTGCTACTGTGGTTCTATGCGTTTGGTACACTGGCCCTTAGTCATGCTTACCAGCGACGGACCCTTACCTGCCCCGCTTTTCTACTGTGGATCCACGAGGTTAACCCTTAGTACAAGTGCATATGTGTGTTGCTAGCTTATCCTACATCTCTTGTCCTCCCCGGTTTTGTAGTTGTACCTTTATGTGGTAGAATATTCCTACTGGCACACGGTTGTAGGATCGTTCTGCTTTCCCTTATTTCCCTTTTGGTCGAGACGATAACATGCAGAACGAGACTCCTCCTATCAACAACGTATTCCGCAAAGCTGACGACTATGACGGATTCACTCATGTTGTTTAGAATTTTGGTATCTCCTTCTTGTATTGTTTCTTCTCCGTTTAATGCTTTAAATAACTTGAAGATTTGATTACCCTGTTTAGTCTCGGTTGTCTTCCTTTTGTTGTTAAGACTTTGTAGTTGGTTGTTTGTTGTTCGATATTGTACTCTTGTTGTTTGAATTTTAATTGAATGGCATACTTTACCAAAAAAAATATATATTAGTAATAATAATATATGTACAAACAGTACGAGAAATGAATGTAGTCGATAGAAAAAAATAAAAATGATATAATATTTGAGAATGATGATACTGTGAATAGGGTTGATAATTAAAAAACTGTCCAATGTTAAAATTAGGTGTTTGAAGTTTCAAATGCTAAAATAGAGTGTCCAAGGTTTCGGTTTTGTTAAAATTTGGTTTTCCGTCCAAAATTGCAGTTAAATGACACTTTTACCCTTTTAATATTTTGTTTAATTTACTACTTTATTTGAGATAGTGTGAAATGACGAAATTACCCCTGGATACAAATTACAACCACATTGTCTCCGGTGACCGCCACCCATCTCTAGCGACCGCCACCCGCCTCCGGTGACGATTGGGCCACTGAGGGTCCGAATCGGAGCTCTGTGGCTCTGGTCGGAGCCACAAAGCTCCGACCAGAAGCTCTGTGGCTCTGGGCCGGAGCCACAAATCTCCGATTGGAAGCTCTGTGGCTCCGATCTGGGCCATCAGTGGTCCAATCGGGGCCAGACAGCTCCGATTAGAGCTGTCCAGCCCCGATTGATGGTCACCGGCGGCCTTGTGCCGGTTCCGGCGAGTTGAGGAGTTTATTTTGGACCAATGGTAGTTTTGACTTTTTACTTGGGCATGTGAGGGGCACACTATCGACCAAGCTAGTTTTGGAATTTAATTTTTTAGCACCTCACATATCAAGCACGTGACACAATTCTGTTAGATTTAACTGCAATTTTGGACAGAGACACCAAATTTTTTACAAAATTGAAACATTGGACAATTCAATTTAACATTTGAAACTTCATACACCTAATTTTAACATAGGGCAAACATTGGACAGTTTTTTAGTTATTCACCCAAAGATTATAGGATCAATAACCTGGGAGGTCTGAAGTTTGAATTTGTGATCATAGAGGTCTGAAGTTTCGACTTGTAGATAATAGAGGTCTCCGTTAGTTTTTTCCGTTAAAATTAACGGAAATTGGTCATGTGCTTGACAAGTGACCAGAAATAAAATTAAATTCCAAAAATGCCCTTCTTTCACCTCACATGCTTGAATGAAAAGAAGAAAATGCCCTTAATGACACCACCAACTCCGGCGACCACCACCCAACTCCGACGACCACCACTCAGCTCCGGCGATCGCCACCCAACTCCGGCGACCACCACTCGGCTCCGACGACCACCACCCAACTCCGGCGACCACAACTGCGGCCCCGATTGGGCCCACATCGGAGCCACAAAGCTCCGATCGGAGCTCGGTGGCCCCAAATCGGAGCCACAGAGCTCCGATCTGGAGCTCTATGGCCCCAAGTCGGAGCCACAGAGCTCCGATCTGGAGCTCTGTGGCCCCAGATCGGAGCCACGGAGCTCCAGATCGGAGCCACCGAGCTCCAGATCGGAGCAATGTGGCTCCGATTTGGGGCCACCGAGCTCCGATGTGGGTCCAATCGGGATCGATGGCTTCGATTTGAGTAAATCTGACATTTCACGTGGTTTTGTTAAATTTGACAGAAAATTTGGACGGAAAACCTCAAAATCACAAAGTCCAAACTTCAGACCTCAGTTATCACCATTTCAATCTTCAGACCTTTTAAATTCACAAGGGTCAATCTTCAGACCTCTCCCAGGTTATTGACCTAATATTATAACTAACTATGCTATCAAATCGTGGCAAAAAAAAAAAAATAATTATGCTATCAAGTTAAATGTCTCTATGGGTTACAAATTAACTGCCTTATTAGTTACGGTGCCAAATAAAATAGATGTTTTATATATTAAAAAGGGTTAATAACAAAATTGTTAGTTGAACTTTGAATAGTTTGTGTGTCTCAACCAATGAGAGACCAGCCGCCACGGTCATTGTAAGGCTTATAGAATAATGAGAATTTTATTATTGATCTTATTTAGGGTTGACTACATGTACCTATATATATAGATACAAGACTATATCTATAGCAATATAATAAGAAACATAATCTGATAATATACTAAGAATATATCTATTCCTAATCTAGATATATTTATCTAAATATAATAAGATATATTTATCTATAATATATCTTATTCCCTTATAAGGCTGTTGTCACTATCACCGTGGCGCTGACTGACAGGACGGACACACCCTTTGGATTCTAATGCTCAAGCCTCACAACATCACGACGACAACTCCTCCCGAAAGTCTAGTGTTAAATGAAAAGGGTTAAGCGGAGGCGATGACGGGATGCACAATGTAGGTAACAGAAGACTGAATTAGGTCACAACATGAATGAATGCTTAGTCCTCAAATCTAGAAAGGGTTAAAGGTACTCTTCATACCACATGTTTGACCGAATGTGGCTTTTAGTACTGGATGTTTAGTTTTGTATACTTTTGGTACCAAACGTTTGAAAAAATGTGGTTTTTGGTACATTCGTTAGTTAGCCGTTAGTTTTGGCCATTAAATGACATGTGCAAGTCACGTGATCGACTCTAAACTTTTAATTTAGTTCAATTTAGTCCCTCAAATATATTCATAACTTTTATTTTGTTTAATTTAGTCCTAAAGCTTCAAAATCGAACTCAATTAAATCAATCAAATTCAATTGACATAGCCCAATTTGGGTCAAATTTGACCCAAATTGGGCTATGTCAATTGAATTTGATTGGTTTAATTGAGTTCGATTTTGAAGCTTTAGGACTAAATTAAATAAAATAAAAGTTAGGAATGTATTTGAGGGACTAAATTGAACAAAATTAAAAGTTTAGAGACGATCACGTGACTTGCACATGTCATTTAACGGCCAAAACTAACGACCAACTAACGGATGTACCAAAAGCCACATTTTTTTCAAACGTTTGGTACCAAAAGTATACAAAACTAAACATCCAGTACTTAAATCCACATTCGATCAAACATGTGGTATGAAAAGTACATTTAACCCATCTAGAAATTCTCACTCGGCGCCAAAGTGGAAATAATTCTCCAAGGAGATGACTAACAGAATGACCATCAACGTGCTATTAGGAGGAGGGAAGGAGAATTATTAGAGCCGTCAGAGAAGTGCTCAAACTTTCAAAGCCGCCGCCATTTTAAGGAAAAGATCACGCTAATTAATTTAATTACAGCAAGTCGTCATCAACTTCTCTTGACAGGAAGGATATGCTGCCAAGTGTGAGAAGATCAGCCTACTACTTCCAGTCCAGGCGTTGTTATATTGAATCAATCAATGTGACCACTATCACTCACCGGGCGATGAGGACCCTCCCAAGAAAGGAGCTCGTCTAACCCCTCCCTATAGAGGACTTATGGGGCCCTACCAAAACAATGCAGATAAAAGGGTGCCAGTGGCACTCCCCAAGTCCCCATGAAACTCATCCAACATTATCAGGGAATACAAAGAGCTAGCTCTTGAAAAACTCCTGGGAGATCTACGATACTTAAAAGGTTAATAACCTACGAGAAGTTTGAAGTTTGCCCAATGTTAACGGAAGATGTCTGAATTTTCAAATGTTGATTTGAGAGGTCTGAAGTTTCAACTTTGTTGATTTGAAGTTTTCCGATTTTTAGGGTTAAATTTAACAGAATTGTGTGAAATGACATTATTGCCCTTTTAATATTTTGTTTTATTTAATATCTTATTTGAGTAAATGTGAAATGACAAAATTACCCCTAAAGTTTACTCCGGCCACCACCACCTCAGCTCCGGCGACCACCACCGAACTCCGGCGACCACCAACACGGCTCCGATCGGAGCCGATTTGGTGGTCGCCGGAGTTCGGTGGTGGTCACCGGAGTTCGGTGGTGGTCGTCGGAGCCGAGGTGGTGGTGGCCGGAGTCGGGTGGCGGTGGCCGGAGCCGTGGTGGCTTTAAGGGCATTTTCGTCTTTTCCTTCAAGCATGTGAGGGGCACACTTTGATAGAAGGGCATTTTTGGAATTTAATTTTATTTCTGGTCACATGCCAAGCACGTTACCAATTTCCGTCACAATTAACGATAAAAACAGACGGAGACCGTTGTTATCAACAAAGTTGAAACTTCAGACATTTCAAATCAACATTTGAAACTTCAGACCTCTCCCGTTAACATGGAGCAAACTTCAGACCTCTCCTAGCTAAATTCGTACTTCCCAACAAGTCAGATTTTACGGGTCTGACAAACCTCCCCCACCACTCCAAGTCGACGCATTCGTCGACACAGATTCTTGGCACTCTTCAACCCGGGGCCCATACTCCCTTCGAAATTGCGCCATCTCCTCTGCACCACCATTCCTCATGTGAGCCTCACAACGGTCTTCATGAGCACTTGATTTCGATTCCACTTCCAAGCACTTAACTTTGTGGAACGCTCCAACTCCTCTGTGAGCTGAATGCATCTTTGCCGCAGGCAAGCACGCCTTTCCCTTGGAATCTCCACGCATCTCTTCACACATCCACAATCGTCGAAGTAGTCCCGCAACTCCGCACCATGCTACTTTGCCTTCTTGGCCCTTGCCTTCACGTCTAGACTTGTTATCGTCCGAGACCACGCTTTCCGCATCGGCTGCTACCTTGACAATCGCTTGACTTGTCAGGACGGTCTTATCATCACTTGATGGCAGCTCCACACTTGTTCCCGAGTCGCGCACTTTAGACATAAGTGTCGTCGAACTCCCATCCAATCCTTCTTCCTTCAACAAAGCTGGTTTCCATACGCACCGTTCCACCAATGCGCCCCATGAATCTGACTTCCGGATCGCCAAACTCGCACGTCTCCTCGATTTTAAAAGGAGCACAAGACCGCTTTTTCCACACTTGTTGAACTGATCTGATGCGCCTTGACTTGCACCACGCATTCGTCTTGGCCTCCATTGCAGCTTCACTCCCATTGTGCCTCTGCCTTCTTAGTTTCCCACGCTCGTCCGGCTTTGGCTGAATTGGATTACGGACGTTTTCTTCACGTTTCAGCTCATGCGCTAGCTGCATAGCTGAGACACACTCAATAGACATCTTTGCCTTCGGGACTTTACGAACGCCTGTCACAAAACAAGGTTCTTTCGGGTCGTTGATTATGATACCGCAAATATAAGGCATTACCATCACGTTGTTGCTTGTAAGGAAGCTGTTCCCAAGGATGAAATCGAAATCATCCATTGGCACCACCAGGAACTCGATCGGGCCACACCAGTTTCCAATCTCCGCTTGGATACGCACCATGCCCTTCGCCGCAATGCTTTCCGAGTTCACCGCTTTGACACGCCCTGAGTACTTAGTGACCTTGAATCCTAGATTCGCGCACGCTTTGTCCGAACATAGAGAATGTGTTGATCCAGTGTCCACCATCATCATCGCATCCTTTCTGTCTAGACAAGCTTTAACATAGACTAACAAAGGAGTTTTCTTTACCTTGTTCGTCACCTTTGCTCCTAGCAGTTGCATTGGAGTTATCCGGGTCGGCTCTTCCTCCTCATCATCTGACGTATCATTGGTCTTCCTTATAGCACTCAACTTCTCTTTACCCGTTCGAGGACAATCACGAGCTTTGTGCGGCCCGTTGCAAATAAAGCATCCGCGGTGGGTTTTCGGATCCTTCCATTTTGTCATCGTCGAGTCGCCTTCGTCCGGTATCACTTGCTTAGGTTGGGGTTTGAATATCCCCTTCCCTTTGTCACGAGGCTTGGACGCCTTCTGCTCCTTATCATCGCAGCTAGCACTATCTGTTTGGTTTAAGGCTCGAAGTTCGATCAATCCGTCCGCAGCAATTATCGCACTCTTCAAGTCCTTAACTCCTCGTTGCTGTAATTCCACCTGGGCCCAATTCTGCAATTCTCTCATGAAGTGAAAGAGTTTGTCCTCCTCGACCATACACGGAATCGCTGTCATGATTGCTGAAAATTGCTCGATATACTCATGGACTGAACCCGTCTGACTTAGGTTGAACAACTTCTCCCTGGCCACCCATGCACTATTGTTAGGCATGTAACGAGCTTTTAGCTCCGTCATCAGCTCTTCCCAAGTAGACGCAAGCTGCCCATCATTCCGCTCGCATGATGTTCGCCACCACGCTATAGCATCATCTTCAAAGTACGACGTCGCACAACGCACTTGTCTGGACCTTGTAATTTCAACATCCTCGAAATATTGCTCCATCCGCCAAATAAAGTCTTCTAGGGTTTCGGTATCTCGGACACCCAAGAAGGGTTTCGGTTCGCGGATTCTAACTTTTGTCGTGCACCCTCCAGCATAACTTGTTACGTTGTTCTTGATGAAGTTCAGCTCTGCACGGGCATAATCCGTGAAAGCTTCCAGGTTTTCCGACTGGATCTCTTGACCGTCCATCCTAGCTTCGAGATTAGCCAACCGCGGCTCTGATTCTTGGGACTTTTCGTAGACGTGGACCAGCACTTCCAATGCATACTTCAACGAGACAGACTCCTCAGCTCCATCCGCAAGAATTTCTCTTATCTTGGCAAGGCTCTCGTCAAGCACCATCTCGATCCTTTGCACGCAGCTCGTTCGATCTCAACTCGTTCAATAGCAACTCTGATACCACTTCCACAAGAAGTGGTTCCTGCTCTGATACCACTGTCACAAGGGCTTTTTTAGGGCTTAGTTTTCGCCTAAGTCCAACTCTTGCTGGCGTGACTCTCTTGCAAATCACTAGTCTTCACACAAATCCAACGTAGCCAACGAGTCTCCGGAACAGCCAACACTCGAACAAGAACTCAAAAACGCAGCAAGAACTCCAAGAATAAGAGATGCAACACGCAGTAAAGTAAAGAACAATAACAACCAAACACTTACTGATTTAACACGACCTCCTTTATTCATCAATTGAAGGCTCAACGCCCGAACTACACCCACACAATTTAGACGCTCACAACACTCTTCGGCTTTGCCACAGTTGGGTGTGCAAAAACTGCTTACAAAACATAGGGACACTCCCCTTTATATAGATTTCGAAATCCCTAGCTGCCCTAGGTAAAACTCTATCTATATCTATCCAATCCTATCTATACTATGTTAAGATATATATTTATAGCATATATATATATATCTTAACTTACAATATTCTGCCAATATATCTTAAGTTCCCTTAAATATAGCTATTAAAGCCCACAAATATATCTAAGTTCCCTTAAACAAAGCTATAGATAGGATTTCACATATCTTGGGCGGATTTGGATGCTTGGCTGCCAAAAATCATGTTGATCTTCTCCAATCTCAGATTTCCTCATCAATCTCGTGGGCTTGGACTTGTTCCTAACTGGTTCCGGACTTTGCAATCTTCACTGGGTCAATTCAGTCAATTTTGGACACTGCACTTGCTAAACACGAGTTGAGCACACCAAAAGCACGGGCCATGCACACATAAAGCACGGGCTGAAGCATGTACCAAGCATTAGCTGGCAGCTCGTCTGGGAGATTCTGCTGTGCACTGGGCAGGCACTTGCCAGACACAAGGAAAGCACGGGACAGGCACAGTTGAAGCACGTGACAAACACACAAAAAGCACGGGCAAGCAGATACGGGACAAGCAACATCCAAGCACGGGACGAACACTCTCAATGCACGGGACAAGCACTTGGGCAGGTACGAGACATTCACTTCGCTGGTACGGGACAAGCACTTGGCAGGTACGAAAAATCTCGGGATGGATACGGGACACGCACTCGATGGACGCGGAACAACTCTTGACCACGGATCGATTCCCATCAACTACACATTGCTGCCAATTATTCCAAATCACCCAAAACACGTTACACACCGCTACGATTCACCATTTTTACCCTCCAATCGCTTGTTGGGCTTGGGAAGCACGTCTATCATAACTAAATTCGTACTTCCCAACAAGTCAGATTTTACGGGTCTGACAGTAGGGCTCTCTAATATCGTAGTACCCACCATATTGGTTGGTTTCTTTTCAAACCGGACGGAAATCGTCAAGCCACTTAACCAAAAAGTGGAGGACAATCGGAGTTGGTGGTGGCATAAGGGCATTTTCGTCTTTTCATTTAAGCATGTGAGGTGGAAGAAGGGCATTTTTGAAATTTAATTTTATTTCTAGTCACATGTCAAGCACATGACCAATTTCCGTTAATTTTAACGGAAAAAACTAACGGAGACCTTTATTATCTACAAGTCAAAACTTCAGACCTCTATTATCACCAATTTAAATTTCAGCCTCTCAAATTCACATGGCCCAAACTTCATACCTCTCCCAGGTTATTGACCCTTTGGTAAATGATGGAAATAATCATCGTGGACGTAAAGTTCATAGTAGTCGACACTGCCTCTGCGTATATAACACGATCTGAGAAGAACGACGATCAACTCCAATTATATCATACTCTCCACGACACATCTGCGTATAAGGTTCCCTACTCCATACAAGATATGCGAAGTGACTAAAGGAAAAACCTTGACCACTATCACCACCGCTGAGGACCCTCCCGAGGAAGGTCGGGTCCAACCCCTATGGAGGAATTATGGGCCCCACCAAAACAGTGCGGATAGAGGTGTCACTCGCCGACAAACTCATCAGAGAATACAAGAGCTCTTTGCCTGATTAGCAGGGACATTCATTCTTCTCCCATAAGTTGAAGATAAACCCAGCAGTGCGCGACCAAAAAACCCATGGGAGACAACAAAAAATCCACGATACGTAAAGAGAGGTTGGTAAGCTAGTCGACGCCGATTTCATCAAACAAACCACCCATCATACATGCCTTTCGTCTAAAAAGTGAAGCACTACCATCAGACAGTATTTTCCATCACATCTCCAAACTCTTGCACAAACCATATTAATGTATATAAACGCAATTTGTAACCGAACCGCAACTGCTTAATAATACACAGCCGAAAAACAGAGAATTATGTCAACATAACTTTGTTAATATACTAAATCTCCGTCTTCTACAAAAAGATTCAAGGCGACTGCTATATCATAATAGCACTATCGGTAGCAGCAGCCTAACAGGCAAGAAGAGCTGCTGCAGCCTGTTGCTTACAACAAGTAAGAGGGCGCTTCGATCAGAACTTGAAATCTTTCTTCTTCGATTTTCCATCCTTATCTTGCATCTTCCGCTTTCTCTTCTTCTCATTCTGCAGCATACATACCATCATTATTCCATTCCAGTCAATACTACCCAGTATGCATATTATTCCACACAAAACAACAACCAAACCCCTACCTCTGCAACCATATCGCTAAAATCTTCCTTCTTGCTCCTTTCCTTCTCCTCCTGTCTCGCCTCCTCATACCTATCAATCAATCAATTTTGTAAATCACACACATACACAGACAGACCTATATATATATATATATATAATGAAGAAAAGGGAGTTGTCAACTCAATCTTACTTGGCAGCCAAAACATCATCAATAACGTCCAGCTCTTCCGGCAGTAAAGTCACATCAACTTTGTCTGCCTTCTGACCTCTAAGGAGATCAACCTGTACAACCACCTCCAACTCAATTTATAATATTCACACTCCTTCCCATTCAACAATAACTACCCACTATTTTACCCTTTTTGCTCCTGTCTTGTTGTCTTGCCCACCAGTGTTTACCACGTAACTGCGCGTATCAAAAAACTTTTTAGTATACGCATACCTGCATATTATTATTATTATAATAACAATGTATATTTAAACATTGCATACGTGTGAGTTGTTCCCAATAATGTCCCAGGTGCAATCTTCTCTTCTTTCTCTTCAAGTACCTATTTTTCAACAACGGTAATAACAATAAATACTACATCTCCAGCCACAAAGAAACTAACAAACTGAGGATTCAACTTACAGTGTAAAGTGGTCTATCAGCCTCCTTCCTCTGCTGCTTACGAAGGTCAATCACTTCAGGTGTCTCCACACCAGTCGGCGTGCTGACACCAAAACAAAAACACTTTGTCAGTAGAGCAACAGATTATCCAACAAAAACTGAGGAAACAATACTATTACTACTATAAAGAAAGAAGCAACAATTCATCAAAGTAAAACCTTGAGAGACTATCAACAGATTGAGTGCCATCCTCTAGATCCTCGTCTTCAATCTGCTCTTCCTCCATCTCCTCCTCCTCTTCTTCTTCTTCCTCCTCCTCTTCCAAATCACCCCAATGCTTCGTCTTATCAATTGGCTCTTCCTGAGAATTAATCATCCCAAAAGTTAAAGACAATATAATTACTTTTACAGTGTGTTTATTGCATTCGATTTCAACAAGGAAAACCTGTCAACATTACCTCATAATTTGGCTGTTCTTGTTGCTGAACCCCAAAAACATCCCCATACAGAGGGCGGCCATACTGTTTGGGAACATTACCAGGACGAATTAGAATACGACCAAATAGAACTACAAAGCTGAACATATCTATCATTATTTTTTTAAATTTGGAAAAACTAATTACTGATACGGTAGATGTATCGAGGATAAAGAAAATACTTCGTCAACAGGAGGCTTGCCCCAACCGCCAGGGTGGTAGCCAAAACTAGCTCCAAGAGGAATTGGAGCATTAAGCCCGGGAATTTTCAATTGCGGGTAGGACGGAGGTGGACCATATCTCTGGAAGAAAAAAAATATACTGATGTTAAATGACAGGTGAACAGAATGATCAGTGAAAACAATGAGTGATACAGAAGTATAATTCAACCTGCATGTTTATAAGCCAGGGAGGAGGAGCACCCTCTGGCATGCCAAGGGCTTCTTTCAACTCATGTGAGAGCATTCCGGGCTTCATCTCCCTCAGTTTGACCTACAAAATTACGATCAGATATTAGATAAAGACTTTAGCAAAGATGCTAAAACATTTAAAATCAGAAACTACAAACATGACATGAATGAATTTAGCCAAGATGCTAAAACATTTACAATCAGAGACTATAAACATGACATGAGTGATTTTATTGGTCAAGAGTGGAACTCTACTAGTAAAAGAAAAAGTACTGTGGAAAAAAGAAAATACATGAATTGCACACACATACCAATTCAAAGATGCTAAAACATTTAAAATCAGAGACTATAAACATGACATGACTCATGAGTGACTTTATTGGTCAGGAGTGGAACTCTACTAGTAAATGAAAATGTACCGTGGAAAAAATAAAATACATGAATTGCACACACCAATACGAATAAAGAGCTGGAAACTAATGTCAATCAACACGTATATAAATCCAATTAGTATTAATACTTACAGTTATCTTTAGAAATACACTACAGGTGATGTCAAACTGTTAAGAATAAGACGTGCTTTAAAGCAACATTCCCATAAGCACGAACTTATGGGTGAAGGTATTTGGCACGCTCTTATACATACTTCAAAACAAACATATATTGTTTGGTACAAAACCTTCTACTCTTCACTGCTATACACGAGTAAGACAATTATAATCTGTCAAATACCTTGTCTCTAACTGAAATAGCTCATTCAACCTTTAGTACCATTCAGTAACTTCAACTAGAGTTACTCGTGATGAAAACACACCATTTTTGCTATTGTAATGTACTGCTCTACTTCCTTCACCTAACTTACCATACAGACGATCTTCATAAACAGTCGAACAATATAATCATAAAGAGATACAGGATGGGTTAGTGTTAAATTCTTGTTTAACACTAACAGCAGCAAGTTGAACCGCTGCAAAAGTAAGAAGCTGCAACCACATCATTAACATTAAGTACCTCAAATTCCTTCCCTTCAAAATACAGATCACCATGAGATGTCAGCTTTGGCTTCGTTTGGTACTTGAAAAATGCGTCATGCAGAACCTGTCAAATCAAGAAGCCGTATTACAAGTTTGGATGAAATAAAAAAATCAATCCAACGCAAGTGAGGCATTACTACGGTCACCATGTACATAGCAAGTAACATCAGAAGAGTTAAATTAAACTAGAAAGAGACCTGATAATCTATATCCATCTTCCCCATTTTAGGCTGCATTCGTTCACGTTGCTTCTGTTTTAACTTCTTGCTGTCCTCCTTCTCAATATAAGCCTACACAAAAGCAACCAAAGTAAGGCCGTCAGAAACGAGTTTGAGAAGCATCAGCATCAAAATCAATGCTTGCATGTGTACACTTTTTACAAGATAACTACATAATAACAGATCCATTTAATTTTCACATTGACACCTCAACTGTTTAATCTACATGAGAAAGCACAAGCATATACAAGCAGAAAATCCAGCAGCTCAAATGCAAGCAAAAAGAGAATTCATGAACTGCATTTATTCCCTTCAGCTCAAACAAGTTCAGAAAGGAACTATGAAATACAAAGAAACAAAAATATGAAGATATTTACTAACAGAAACATAAATTTCATCTTCAGCTTGTATTTTGTAAGAGAGACATTTTAGCTTTACTAGCATTCACTTAGAATAGTGTGAAAATTGACACAAGAAACAGTTACCTGTCTAATCTTTTCAATTCCTGTAGCAGCAATAAAATCAGGAAGCTGAAATGGCTGCTTCTCAATACCACGCTTCCCCTGAAAATAGATAGTAATTCCATGAGATGAATCAACTGAGATTCAATAAGTAGTGCCATATTCTAATTAGGTCAATTTTCCAGGAAAAGAAAGAGCCCAATCAAATTATCCAAATGACCAACATTGTAAGCAACTTAATGGAACCATCATCTTCTAACTAATATTCTAAGGCCCCATTTTGGACCTACCAGTAAGAGCTCCATGGGGGTCACAGCTGAATCCCTGCAAGGTTCAGATATGTAACATATAAGAGAAACCTCATCGACTTCATTCCCCCCCCCCCCTAATTTAGTCATATCTTATAACAGAACAGTGACAATTGCTAGACACTTAAAAATGGGCAAACCATTGTGTTGACTGTTGTACATTTTATTTTATCCCTTTCTTCTGTTTCTACAAAGTGTTTACATTTATTGAATAATAATTAATCTGTCTTAAGTAGAAGCTTTTGGGCATAGAGAAGCAGAATTCAGAAAGAGTGAATAACCTGCAAGAATTTCCTTTTCTGGGACCAATGCCTAGGTACGGGAACAGTATTGCGATATGACTTCAAAAATACCAGCAACTTCGGGTCTGCTGCTGTTGCATCCCATATCTGAAAATTAACATAAGAGATCAACTAATATTTTCATTACTAGAAAGAGCATGATAAAACTGAATGTAATAGTAGCTTCACATGACTCAAATATATGTGTAAGCAAAAGACTAATAAATAACTTACATCAATGAGAGTCCAAAATATAGATTATTATTAGATAACAAATATGCCAAACAAATGGAAAGTAAAATAATTGGCATTTACCTCAACAACATCAGGCCTTGTGCATATCTGCTTTAGTTCAGCAATCTTCATACGCCTTTGCAGCTACAAAAGCAATAAAAACAGTTTCAGCCTTCTTATAAATGCCAGTGCACACTGCACAGGAAAAGGTAGCTATCACCAAAAATGGTGGTAACAAAGTACTAGAACAATGCTAACCTTCTTCTTCTTGTTTGATACTCCTTTCTCCTTTTGCTCATTATTTTGCTCCTCCTCTTCCGAGTCCGAGTTGTCTTTGTTTTTTGTGACATCAGTTTTGGCGTCATCATCCTTGTTATCACCTTCCTGAACATGAAAGATATTGCAAAGATGACCACAGAAATCAAAGTAGAGTAATGAAAATCTTCAATTTTCATAAAAACAAATCAGTTACCTCCAGACCAGATTTTTCATGGAAACTGAACTTCTCAAAGATCTTCCTGAACTCATCATCCAATGCTTCGTCTAAGTCAGCTTTTTCTGGGACATATTCAATCTCTACATTTTCCACAACCTAGAAGCCAAAGACATTATTTTCTTCAGGAAAAAGAAAAATCATGAAAAAGAATAAAGACATTGTTTTCTTTAGATTATAACATAATATAATTAGTGGTTACAGTCAAAGCAAAAAAGAAGGGACAGAATACAAAGAACTGAAGAAGCAAAGTTGTTTCAGATTTGCTTGGTCAAGTGGTTGCAATCAAGCTACACTTACCTAAGTAGATAGAGTGTTAGAAGATTCTTTCAGACTAATAAGCTCTTTTGATCAAAGGGCTCCCACGAATATAATTTCAGCTACCAACTCTATGTACAGTAATCATACAAAACTAACTAAAGCAAAAATTACAGGCAGTAAATCATCAACAGTTAAATAGGCACCAATCAGAGTCGCCTCATATGGTTTTCCTAAGAATCTACCCTCTCGAGTAATTGAAAAGCACATCTATTTTGATGGATTATCTAAATTGGGTTGGTTCTGTTTGCAATCTCCTTACTTATTCAGACGATATAGAGACCTAAAGATAGGTTGCAAGAAGAGAAATAAGGTTTTCTAGATAAAAGACACACAAGAGGATACCTTGAAGAGCAGCTGCTCCCTCAATGGAAAAGGGGGGAGGGGTAGTTTATGACCCCGTTGAAAATAGATATGCCTTTAGCGAATGTGGGAAAAGATTATGATCCCATTGATATACATAATTCTTCCCAAAAGTATTAGAGTAATTAAGCCTTCCGTTCAATCTTTCTCACCTCAGTTATCAGTCATACAGCACGCACTGATTTCACAGGTAAAAATCAAGGAGAAATATTTATATCATGTTGCTTCGAGTGTAAGACCCATTAAATTTCTTCATTAAAACTCGAAAGTATAGTCGTGCGAGACTCAACAAAATCAATTACCATTTTGTCAAATCGAATTATTTTTCAAGAAATAGTTTACATGAACTCCAAAATTATAAGAAAACCCCACAATCCTAGACATCAAAAAGAAACCCTAACACGTGATAACAGTGGAGAAACCCTACCTGTTGTTGATCCGCAACCTCCTCCCCGTCGCCGTTTCCTCTAGCATCTTCAGAAATCTGAGACGCCTTCTGACTCTTTTTCTGCTTCCGCCTGCGACGGCGGCGCTCTGTATCGCGTGACTGCTTGGCACTAGGATTACTGTGGCTGTTCAACCCCCCGTTAGCCTCGACACTTTTGTCGTGCCCTAACGGCGCCGTCGCGGTGACCATTATCGAATGTTTTCAGGGTCTGCAGACTGCAGAGAGGATGTAGTTTGCGAGGGAAGGAAAAATTGTACCGAATGAAGAGCACGAAGAGCAGGAAAAATAGTAGAGGAAAGTTATTTTGAAGGTGGGAACTATATTATACGAGGCAATAAGTTAAAATTTTATATTGTTTTGCAAATTAATACCCATTTGTGAACACTACTACATGTTGCACAAATTATTTTTGTAAAACTCACAAAATCTATTAGAATATAAATATGAAGAATGTGAATTAGTATACTAATCAAGATTAACTATTATACATGTAGAAAAAAATGAGATTAAAGAATTGAATAATGTGTTACAAATGAGATTAAAGAATTGAAAATGAGATTAACTCAGATCTATAAAGAAGTTACAAAATCAATTATCAACCAATCAAAATGCTTATTGTTGACATGACAAAAATCTAAGCTATTAGCATTAGAAGAGTAACTAAATTATATTATAATAATATATATAGATATAGATAGATAGATGTGAGTTCACCAATGACCAAACTTTTTTTTTTTTTTTTGGGTTAAAAAGAGTAATACTATACTACTAAATAAACGGTCATTTACATTATGGGCATAGCCTTCATTCTTGACATCGCAGTGCTACTAGAGTCTCTAAAGACAACATCCCTAATATTGTTAGGAGAAACATCAAAATAGCACAAGATAGCCGATAGGCTCCTGGTAGACACCACGCCGTGCAAGAGCATCAGCAACTGAGTTCCCTTTTCTGTAAATGTGCCTGATCATGACCTCTTGAAAGTTTCCATGAGTTTCCTGCAATCAGTTATAATCGGATTAAGAGCAACATAATCATGGTGATTACCAGTTATCATATCACAGATAGTAAGAGTATCGACTTCAATATGGATAGAATCTATGTTAAGGGTTTTAGCCATAACAGGACCATCACGAAGACCCCAGAGTTCAGCAGAGATACCAGTCGCCCAGCCTAACTTTCTACTAAAACCCCTAACCCAAACATCAATGACTCCTCCTGCACTTGCTATGCCGGGATTTCCCTCAGAACCATTTGTATTTAATTTATATCATCCCTCATCAGGAGTTTTCCATCTAACAAAGATGGTTTTTACTCCCCTCTCTTATTGTTTATTCATAGCTTCCTATATATAAACTAATTTTCAAACTATGTTTTTTTAATAATACATATTATTTGATTTACATTTTCATAGTTTAAATGTTACCATTAAAGCTAAAGCAAAATATAATAATAATAATATAATAAAAATAAAACAAGGATCTTTGAAAAAAATTAAAGAGAAAAAAAAATATAAGAAATAATTCTAAAAAAAATGAATAAAAAGAAAGAAAAAGAATTAACTAAGGTAAATGATGAAATTGCAGATAAAAAATAAATAGACTTTTTTTTGTACATTTTAATTCTTAAAAAATTAGTTGAAATTAAAATATAAATTTTAAAAATAAATAAGTTTTCAAGCAAAAATATTATTAATTAAGAGTGTGAAAAAAAAAATATACTAACTAAAATTCATTCTATTGTTTTTTCAAATTTAAATTAATTTATCAATTATTATTTTAATTACTAATTTTATATAATTTTATAAACCATATATGTTTTGTTTAGTGTTTATGTACGTTTTTATCTTTATATTTTTTATGTCTAAAAAACCTCGCGAGTATTTAGTCTCTTTACATATGTCTATTTTTATAATTTATATATAGCATGTTTTATTTTTAAATTTTTTTTCACATTATTAATTCTTTATTTTTAAATTTATAATTTTTTCATCTAGTCTCTTTAATTTTTCACATTTTTTCATTTATTTATTGTAATATATTTCAGTACAAGTGAAATTATAAAAAATGTAAACTTTGAGATATAAAGTAAAAAAATACAGATGACTAAAAAATAAAAATAAAAAGTTTAGTAACCTTGTGTTGGGTTCGAGTTAGCCTCCTAGTAACCTGATCTGATCTGGTGATGTTACGACCGTCGGTTACGAATTTACAGGCCTCATGACGACTTTAGTTTTATTCCGCTACATTATGTTTGAGTTATCTGCTTACAGTTAGTGAGTTTTTTTTCGGACCATATTTAGTGAACAATTATAGTATACATCGATCAGTGAATACGTAGCCTCACCAATAGTCTAGTATAGTTAAGAAGTCGAACTATCAAGTCAAGTTAAATATATCTCATTTTATACTTGACACAGTAACCCAAGATTGGTTGGATCAACTACTAAAGCGAGTTGCATTCTGAGGGGCAAATTGAGTTCGAATCCCGCTGGAGACGTCACCTTGGAGAGCCCGAAATTACGAAAACAATCTTGTAATTTGAAGAAAATAAAAGTTGACTTGGTATAAATCATATATGACCTCGTATGAGCCGAGTATAATTAATATTTGATGTTCAATTTTACGATCGGATGAATAGATTCATCAAATGTAAATAGATTCATCAAATTACATTTTTTACAATCTTTAACCTAACATTTTTATTCGGCCATTCCCTATCCTTCACCAAATCCCGAAATGAATCATTGAAATTTGAATGTATTGGTTAGAGTTAATATAATAAATAATGACAATCATCATCATCATAAAATAAAGTAGCAAACTTGGAATCCATCGCAGTGGCAAAAAAAAAACAAAAAAAAAACTTGGAATCCACCGCTATAAATATTATAGGAAGATTTGCAGAGAGGAGGCAGGCTGCTTGCTTGAGAAAGAGGCAATCAATTCAATCCAATTCCAGTCCGTCTAAAACCCAACGTAAGAATTTCCTTTTCATTTCGTGTTGGAATTAGCAAGATAAACGTAGCAAGCTTTGTTCTTGATAATCCCAAGTAAAAAAGAAAATGTCCTTTTTTTGTTGGTTGTCGTCGATCCTTTGCAGCGACTAGTTTGTATATCATACTCAAGGTGTTGCCTTTTCCTATCAAACTATCTTCTGATTTTTAGGTATTTTGCTTGGACCTATCTATAAGGGAATAAGATATATTATAGATAAATATATCTTATTATACTTATTATATTTATTTAGAGGAATAGATATATTCTTAGTATATTATCAGATTATGTTTCTTATTATATTGTTATTGTTATAGATATAGTCTTGTATCTATATATATATATATATATATATATATATAAGTACATGTATTCAACCGTAAATAAGATCAATAATTCAATTCTCATTCTTCATATCCCTCCAGACCCCAATTCCCTAAGTTCGTCTTTCTTTCATTGTTTATGGGTGATGATTCTGGGTCTCTTCTCTTTATTGTCGTCACAGATTGGTATTGGGGTCCCTGATAAAGCTGCTCTAATGGTTTGGTGTCTTAAATTTGCAGATAAAAATCGGACTAGAAGCATGGCAAAGAGCTCGTTCAAGCTTGAACACCCACTTGGTTTGTTCCTATTTCTCTTAATTTAGATATTGCGATTCTTTGTTTGCATGCCTTATTCCAGTGCGTATTTGAGTTGAATGATGTATAAATAATGTTGTTTTGCTGTTCTGCTCCAGTCATGAAACGGTAGTATTTCCAATATATTGAAACTGAATTCGGCGATTTTAGAGGCATGAATACGATTTGATTAGTCTAAGTATTCATTCGTTGCGATTGAGCTGATTTGAGCAATGACGTTTTTCCTTTGTGTTTTGAGCATGTTGATTCGAAAAATTCGGTTTAGGTTAGTTCAGAAAGTTGTTCTTTGTAGTAGTTGTTTGTTGGATTGAATCTGGTCTCTTTCTGGTATATGGTACATTGAATATGAGTATTAGCATTTTCACAGATCTATTGTTCTATGTGTAGAAGAACATATTGATAATATGCTTTCAGTTGTGGTTTCATATATATACATACCAAAAAACAAACCAACTTTGAATTGTCATTATTATTATTGTTATTATTTTCGCAGAAACACTAACTTGACACTAACTTGCAACAATTTAGCAAACTATATTGACATTTCTATTAAGAATCGATGAAAATTGAACAAGTCCACATTATATATTTTAACCGAAGCTATGTTGATTGTCCCTCACGTTAACGTGCATTATGTGATTGTCATGTCTGTGATTCCCATCACTTTTTAATGAATAATCAACGTAGTTTGCACTTTGGTATACATTTGAAAGTTATGTTTGTTTTAGGTCAAGATGCCCAAAGTTTGGTTTTTTTTTTGTTGAAAATTAGCACTACCTAGTCAACAAGTCATTATGATCGCTTTTTCTACTTCTTTTTGACAAAAAAGTGAAACTATGCACCCAATTGATCAATCATTTTTCTTGGCTCTAATCATATTTGATATATCAGAGAAGAGGCAGTCGGAATCAGCAAGAATCAGACAGAAATATCCAGACCGTCTTCCAGTAAGAATTTTGTTTCTTACTCTTAGAAGCAAAAACACAGTATATAAATTGCTTTCTAGTACATAATATTGCATATTTCTTCACAGATCATTGTTGAGAAAGCATCAAGCACCAATATCCCAGACATTGACAAGAAGAAGTAAGTTTGATCAATCTTTTTTTGTAAACACCTATCTGAACTTTACTTATGCAATGCAATGCGACTAGCTAGTTGAATTTATTTTTTTACAAATAGCTAGCCAGAATTCTGCGAATGAGCAACTAGGTAATTCTGTCCATTTTTTTTTTTCTGAAATTCAAACATCTATTCCACAAAAAAAGACATCAATACTCAATAACTCAGCTTATATGACATATCTTGTCGATCACTAATTGCTCATTCAAGGAAGTGTATTTTTTAAAAAACAAAGATCAACTAGCAAGTTGCATTTTCAGATAAAGTTCAGCTGTAATTATCATAATTAATCTGATTGGTCAATGAATTGCTATGGTTGATGCATTGCAGGTACCTTGTTCCTGCAGATTTAACAGCAGGGCAGTTTGTGTATGTTGTTCGGAAAAGGATTAAGCTCAGTGCCGAAAAGGCCATCTTTATCTTCGTTAACGATACTCTACCTTCTACGGGTACAAACTGAATGTTGTTTTCAGATTAATCTATTTCCATAGGACAAAATTGGAGTTATAGTTGATGTGTTGTTTGTTGCAGGCACATTGATGTCTGCAATATATGAGGAACATAAAGATGAAGACGGGTTTCTGTATATGACTTACAGTGGAGAAAACACATTTGGTTGGGGCTTCTGTCTCGGATGATTCTTGATTGATGTACATACATAGTTCTAATGCATAATAATATATGTGTATATATGTAGAAGATTATCATATTCATTGTTGCTGCTTCCATTTGGAGTATTATTCTGCACTTGTGATTTGTGCGAACGAGAAGCTGATCTAAAACATTAGTATGTGTATACGCCAACATGCTGTCGAAAGTTTCTCACAATGGCCATGATCGATTGGATTTGTGTAAAAAACAACTTATATGATAATTAGTCTCTACAGATATTGACTAAAGGAGAATTTAGGGTTAAGAAAAACACTATTAAATATTGTTGTTTTTACCATATATATATATATATATATATATATATATATCTATATACCAATATATAATTTGTGTTGGGTCCTCACCCCCAAAAGTCACATTCCTTTCAAAAGGTTTCATACATACCTTCCAAAAAAGTCACATATCTTCTAAAGTTTATTTTTGTTTTTTTTTAATATCAAAACCTTCTAAATTTTTAACCAGACTATTTTGGCGAGTTTGAATTAATTTTTGTTATAAAATCGGATTTGACCGAAATCTTACCAAAGCGACACAATCTATTAAAAAAATGGTAGGGACTTAGAATATAGAACCAAACTGGTACTATTATAAACACTAATAAGTCGAAGAAATCCGTAATTTTTTTGTTCTCTTAACTCTTATTTAATATATGATATGTGATGTATCAACGATTCAACGTATTTAGGGTCACACGTTAATTTTTATGTATATGGTTCAAAATTTGAACAACACACTCTATAAAGCTGCCTGTTTCATGTTCCATTACATATGATGTCCCAACTATTAAAGGACAATCATGCAAAAATCTCGATTTTTTTCCCCATAATGATCACCAAATTCTACACATGTTACTATAAAGAAATAAACATATTATATATATGGTTAATAACTAATAAACTGTCTGAGGTTTGACCAATGTTGAAATCTGGTAGCCGTCGTTGAAATTGTCTGTCCCAAGTGTGGTGTTTGTTGAAATTTGGTGTCTCCTTATATTTTTGGGTTAAGTCGAACATAAGTGTATCACGTGACCGTCATGTGAGCTCGATAAAATGGATATTCCAAAAATGGCCCTCCATAAAAATTCCGACCTTTCATTTCCTAACGAATTGACGAAATTACCCCTCCTAACTAAATCAACAACTATAGGGTTTATGGGTGGTGGCCGGCAGAGTAGGATGGTGGCCAGCAGGAGTTGGTTGGTGAAGGGCCGGAGTTGGGTGGTGGCCACCGGAGTTGAGTGGTGGCCGGCCGGAGTTGGGTGGTGGCCGGAGTTGGGTGGTGGGTTTTTTGAATCTAGGGGTAATTTCGTCACTTCATATTTGGTAGAAAGGGCAATTCTGAATTTTCGCAACATTCTGTCAAAATTAAAAGCAATCTTGCACGGAAAACAAAATTTTAACAAAGTTCATACCTTAGATAGACTATTTTAACACTTTAAAATTCAGACACCAAATTTCAACACGGTCAAACCTCAGACATTTTATTAGTTATTAACCCTTATATGTAATATAATTATCATATTTATACATTAACAACTTATATAAATAACAATCTTAGAAACATGTGCATGTGCAAAGCACATGCAGAAATAACTAGTATATATATATCTTTATACCAATATAAAATGTGAGAGTTGTCCTCACCCCTAAAAGGTACCTCTTGAACATTTTTTTTTAATTTTATTATTATTATTATTATATTATATATATATATTATATTTAGTTCCTATATTTTTTATTATATATATATATATATATATATATATATATATATATATATATATATATATATATATATACGTGTTATATTTAGTTCCCCTATTTTTATAAAATGGCGATTTAGTCTTTTTATCTTTGAGACCCATCTATTTATCTTTACTATATTTTTTTTTAATTTTATTATTATTATTATTATATTATATATATATATTATATTTAGTTCCTATATTTTTTATTATATATATATATATATATATATATATATATATATATATATATATATATACGTGTTATATTTAGTTCCCCTATTTTTATAAAATGGCGATTTAGTCTTTTTATCTTTGAGACCCATCTATTTATCTTTACTATTTATTACTAAAAAACCATTTAATTACATTTTGTTATTTTAGTTTTAGGTCGCTTAATTGGTAGGTCATCGTAGTTATTATTAATTTTTCTATCAAATATATATCAATTAGAGTCAACCATGCATTTAATAGGTGCAAATGTCAGGTAGATGCATTTTTTCATTCACTATATCACTGATTCGAGGATGTTCCGCTTGTTAACATTTTTTTAGCAAATAAATTAGTCACTTGCTAATTCAAATAACATGTCAAATATGGATCAAAAGTGGTTCTTGAAGTTTGACTTTACATATAACATGTTACTGAATGTTTAATACTTATTGACTCGAACTATCGATTTAGTTATTGCGTTTGTAAATTCAATCATATTAGGTATCTCCTAAATGGTAGTTGAATAAATATTTAAGTTGAATTCAAATATAAACTTTAGACATTAGTGTTTTAAAAAATTGATGATTTAGTCCCTACAATATTTTTATAAAATGGCGATTTAGTCTTTTTATCTTTGTGACCCATCTATTTATCTTTACTATTTATTACTATAAAAACCATTTAATTACATTTTTTTATTTTTAGTTTTTTAGGTCGCTTAATTGGTAGGTCACCGTAGTATTATTAATTTCTCCATCAAATATATATCAATTAGAGTCAACATGCATTTAATAGGTGCAAATGTCAGGTAGATGCATTTTTCCATTCACTATATCACTGATTTGAGGATGTTCCGCTTGTTAACATTTTTGTAGCAAATAAATTAGTCACTTTCTAACTGAAATAACATATCAAATATGGATCAAACTTGGTTCTTGAAGTTTGAATTTACATATAACATGTTACTCAATGTTTAATACTTATTGACTCGAACTATCGATTTAGTTATTGCGTTTGTAAATTCAAACATATTAGGTAACTCCTAAATGGTAGTTGAATAAATAGTTAAGTTGAATTCAAGTATAAACTTTAGACATTAGTGTTTTAAAAAATTGATGATTTAGTCCCTACAATATTTGAGTATTGCTAAAAATTTCATTAGATAAATTGCATTAACTTTTTTGTTAAGGTCGCTTAACTGACATGTTACATAATTATCATTAACTTATTAATATAATATACCTATAAATTTGAGCCACCCATAAAGTATGATATGTACTCAACTCGTGCAAACTTCGAGTACATGCTGAGATTTTTTTTGTATCACATAAATCAGTCACTTGTCAAATCATATCAATTGTCAAAATATGGGTCAACCACGGTTCTTGAATTTTGACCTTTTACGGAAAACCTGGTACTCATCGTCCAACATTTAGGTTCTTGAATCATTAATTTAGTTCTTCCGTCTGTCAATTAAATCAAATTGTGTACAACCTAATTAGTAGTTAAATAAGTAATTGACATAAAATCAAGTATAAATTTTAGATTTAATGAATTGAAAATTCATTTAGCATTAAATCAATTTTTGTTGGTATTATGATATAAAATTACATGAAAAGTGTATAGTTACGTTTGTATATGTCAAACTGCTCCACCGAAGACTCTAAGTGGTTAATTGCGGGCTTACATTCTTCACTCCTCAAGTTGATAAATTAGATACAACTTTGTTGTTAATAACTCACGTCATACTCAATCCAACTCATTATTAGTTATAACAGTAAATAAGTATCGTAATTTAAAACAATAGTTAATTTTTTTACTTAATTATCTTCTTCTATTTTTTCCCGTTTTGAATTACTTTGTGTCGGTCTTTTCGATCACATATTCATTTCTCGCAACCCCTAAACTTGGCCATGAAGATAAATTATGTATTTTTGAAACTTAGACGATTTATGCGCGTGCAACGCACGCGCTAATAACTAGTATATATATATATATATATATATATATATATATATATATATATATATATATATATATATATACTATGTTGTTAATCTGTACCCTATTAATATTTGGACTAGACAGAATCTAATATTTTAATTAAATCATTGCAAATTGACACTGAGGGCAATGTTATCAAAACCGGATCGGACAACGAACCGGTAAGGGGTCCGGTTTCCGGTTCGACCGGGTCCGACCCCGGTTCGATGTTCAGTCCAGTTTTCTTCTCCACCGGCCACTAGGTACCGTACAGACAATGCTCTTTGGCCTTTGCCATGGACACCAGCAAGGCAGAAACTTCTCCGTTCAGATTTCTTCTCCACCACCTCACCATCCCTCTCTATCTCCTCTCCCTTCTCTACCCTCATCTTCCCCTCTCTCTCCCTCTCCTCTCCCCTGTTCTCTCTCCCTCTCCTCTCCCCCGTTCTCTCTCCCTCTCCGCCTTACCTGTGCTCAAATCACTCAACTTAAGAGCTAATAGCTTCTCCTCCGGCGACCTCTCGGCTCCGACCTCGTGCGTTCTCAATTCCATCGATCTCTCCGAACAACCCGATGACCGGCGGGATCCTCAACTTCGGGTCCGCCCTGCTTCATCTCGACTTCACCAGGAACCAAGTTTCAGATCCGGCGTTTTTGTCCTACTTGTCGGCGACCACGTCTCCTGGCCAAGCTTCTCCGTCGACATCTCCAACAAATCAACCGCCGCATTTGATTCTAATTTTTTTTTGGCACCGAACCGGAGGACCGGCAGACCGGCCGATCTACTCAAAACCGGCCGGTTCGCCAAAAAACCGGCTATCAAACCGGGTTCGCTTACATCCTCCGGATTTTCATGAACCGGACCGTTAAAAGCACCCGTTCCGGTTTGAACCCGGTCGGGCCGCCGGTCCGGTCCGATTCTGATAACACTGACTGAGGGGGTCGAATCTAAAACTTCAGAGTCAAACCGCATATGATTAAGCGCTCGTAACTATTAAACTACCAGTGTTAATGGTATTTTTTAACTTTTTCAAACTAAAAGATTTGTTGATCATAGTTTAGACTTATTTAATTTTTAAAAAACTATTTTTATTTTGTCAATTTTAAGAGAAAAAATTGAAAATCAACTAATATAATAATTGAGAGACTACCTGTTAAACGTGAGACGGTGATATAATATAACTTATTGTTGTGAATGTTTTATGATTTTTTAACCGAGAATTATTACAGCAGAGTGAAACTGACTGACTATTCAGATGTACCACGGCAGTTCTCATAGATGACACGTTGGCATTATGTCATTTTTAGTAGGATTCGTCTTTTTATTTTTTGGGTAAAGAGGATTCGTCTTTGAAGATTGCAACTCGCTGTAATCGAACCAAATATTGTAAGTGTTAAGAAATTCAGAAGACACTGCACAAGCATGGAGTCAAGTTTTGTTCAAGGCATGAGTCAAGGATGGTACACAACATGATGTATGGATGATGCAGAGCACGGTGTGAGCAGGGTGTTAACACATGTTGCAAGCATGTTAGAGTTGTTTAGATATGTTTAAGTATGTTTATGATGTAATTTTGGATAAGACCAATCTAGTATGTTTAGTAGTTATCATTACATGTTAGGAACGGTTTAGGGAAGTTAGTAGCCGTTGTAGATTTTGAATTTTTGTAGTTTCTTCAAACACAAGTATATATGTTGATGTGAACTTGCAATGCAAGTTAACTGCTTTTATCGAATACAAACTACATATTCAATATTCGATTATCTTCATTTCGATCTCCTGAGTGTTTGAGAATCATTTTACTTTGATTTTCGATTAGCAAATTCAGATCTCTGTTTACATTTGGTATCAGAGCAGTCCTGGTTGAAGAAGGAATCACGAGCAAACATCATTCTGCAGAATAGGAGATCAAGACGTGTTTGTTGGGTTGGCAATACCCAGATTCACAGGAAACTACGATCAGTGGAGCCTAATCATGAGGAATCTACTGAGGGCCAAGGAATATTGGTACGTGGTTGAGGATGGAGTGGAGATTGAAGGGATTACACAGGAGCAGTTGAAGGCCAGAGAATTAATCGATATGAAGGCCAAGAACATGCTTTTTCAGGCATTGGATTAGTCTGTACTGGAGAGCATTACAAGTAAGAACACTGCAAATGAGATATGGGACTCCATGAAAGCAAAAGGCATAAGTTCATATCGCATGGAGAGGACACATCTTCAGGCACTGAAAAGAGAATTTGAACTCTTGCAGATGAAGGATGGAGAAAATGCCATGAGTTATGTCTCAAGGACTCTCGAAGTGAGTAACAAGATGAAATTGTTTGGAGAGAACATGTCTGAAACCACTGTAGTGGAGAAGATACTAAGAACTTTAAGTCCAAGGTATGACTTCGCGGTATACTCCGTTGAAGAATCAAATGATATCAGTGTACTGACACTTGATGAACTTCAAAGTTATCTGGTTGTCTACGAGTTGAAGGTAAATCGAAATTCCTCTAATGAAGACCATGCTTTGAAAGTTGTTGTTGTAGGTTCCTCTCATCAAATAGATCAATTTAGAAGAAGGGGAAGAAGTAACTCCTACAGAACTAAGGGAGGACCATCTTCTTAGTTCAGAGGATGAGGAAGAAATGGACATCAGGGAAGAGGAAGAGGGAGATAAGTGTTCCTCAGGAAGAATTTATCTCAGGTTCTCGGTTTAGAAGAAGAGAACAAGGTGAATCCAGTCAAGGAAGAAATGCTAGAGAATATAATAGCAATTATACCTCTAAAAGCAGTATTCAGTGTTATAGGTGTCAGAAATTTGGACAGTATCAATTTGATTGCACTGCAAAGTATCCAACTCAAAGAGTAGAGCACATGAACTTTGCAGAAGTTGAGGATGGAAAAGAAAAGGAAAATGAAGTGCTGCTCATGACAGCAGAATTGCAGACAAAGGAGAAGACCACATCAGCAAATGTTTGGTTCTTAGACACAGGTTGCAGTAACCACATGAGTGGTTGCAAGGAAGTTTTTTCGTGTTTAGATGAAACTTATAAGTCTAGGGTTGCCTTTGGTGACAAATCTTCTATACAAGTTAAGGGAAGATGAGACATCAAGATAAAATCATTGAATGGTTTCACTGAAACTATCTCAGATGTTTTATTTGTCCTTAATTTTAAAACTAATCTTTTAAGTGTTGGACAACTAGTCCAGAAGAATTTCTCTGTGTGGTTTGGCAGGGATAAAGCTGAGATAGTTGAGGAAGGTCGAGGAGCAATTATGGAGATTCAGATGAGTCCAAATAGGTTGTTTCCTCTTGAAGTTGAGAAATTGCAAGTGAGCTTAGCAACCACTGAAAAGAAGGCCACAAAGTCTTGGTTATGGCATCTCAGGTATGGTCACCTGAATTTCTCAGGACTCAACACTGAGTAGGCTGCAAATGGTGAAGGGAATGCCTCAAATAAGGATTCAACATGAAGTGTGTGAAGATTGCATGATAGGAAAACAAGAGAGAGACTCATTCCCTCCAAGTCAAACTTGGAGAGCCAATAATCAACTGCAGTTGATTCACAGTGACATATGTGGTCCAATAAGCCCTACATCTAATGGTGGAAGAAGGTATTTCATTACTTTCATTGATGATTTAACTAAGAAGATCTGAGTTACTGTGATAGGTGAGAAATCATAGGCTTTCTCCAAGTTCAAGCTATTCAAAGCCTCGGTTGAGAATGAGACTGGAAAAATGATCAAGATTCTCATTACTGATAATGGTGGGGAGTATACAAGCACTGAGTTCCAAAACTACTGCAAAGCACATAGGATCAAAAGAGAGTATACAGCACCTTTCACTCCACAGCAGAATGGAGTTGCAGAAAGGAAGAACAAGACAATAGAGAACATGTTGAGGAGCATGATGAATGCTAGGAATGTACCAAAGAGGTTTTGGCCTGAGGCAGTACTTTGGAGTGTTCATATACTCAATAGGTGTCCTACTTTCTCAGTAAAAGGAAAGACTCCATATGAAGCATGGAGAGGAAGAAGACCTAATGTGTCTCATTTCAAGGTCTTTGGGTGTGTTGCTTATGCGAGGATGCAGGATGTGAATAGGAGAAAACTGGATCCCAAATCTGAAAAGTGCATCTTTTTGGGTTTGAGTACTGATGCAAAGGCTTATAAACTTTATAACCATGTGACTAGAAGAATCATCACAAGTCGTGATATCAAGTTTGATGAATCAAAGTCATGGGACTGAAGTATAAACAAGGGGAAGCAACAAATCAAATTGTTTGCAGATGGTGAATTCGATGAAGTTGAAATTCATCAGGAAGATAATGCAGAAGATGGGGCAGGAAATGACCATCAAGGGAACACAGAGGATGATCAAGTAGAAGAATTTCAAGGGTTGGAGAATCAAGAAGATGATGAAGAAGCTGTCGACTATGAGCATTCCCTTACAGCAGTAGGTAGCTCACCTTAGCAAATGGATGCTCCAAAAAGCTCACAAGGCAGAGAAAGAAGAGTTGTGAAAAGGCCCAGACATCTTGAAGAATATGAGGTCAGATATGTTCCTATTAGGAGAAACACTTCATTTTATGCTCATTTTTGTTTGTTTGCTGATTGTGATCCCACTAATCATAAGGAAGCTAGCAAAGATATTAAGTGGGTTCAAGTTATGCAAACTGAGATACACTCTATTGAAAAAAATCAAACCTGGGATTTGGTTAATTTACCTAAGGGTCATAAGACCAAAGGAGTTAAATGGGTATTTAAAACCAAGTTGAAGGAAGATGGAACCATAGATAAGTATAAGGCAAGGCTTGTAGCTAAAGGTTACAAACAGGAATATGGGTGTAGATTACACATAGGTGTTTGCACCTGTTGCCAGATTAGATACTATTAGGATGGTCATTGCTTTAGCAGCATCTAATAAGTGGTCCCTTTATCAACTCGATGTCAAGTCTTCATTTTTATATGAGACCTTAGAAGAATAGGTTTACCTTGATCAACCACCGGGTTTTGTTGTTAAAGATCAAGAACACAAAGTTCTGAAGTTAAAGAAGTCCTTGTATGGACTCAAACAAGCCCCTCGTGCCTGGTACCACAAGTTAGAAAGTTATTTTATAACTCAAGGATTTACAAAGTGTACTTATGAACACACATTTTTCATTAAAACTGATGTAGTTGGCCATTTTTTGATAGTGTGTGTATATGTAGATGATCTTGTCTATACTGGGAACAACAGTTCCATGTTTAAAGAGTTTAAGAGGGATATAAAACTAGAATTTGAGATGACTAATATGGGGTTGCTACACTACTATTTAGGCCTTGAAATAACTCAAACACCAGACCATATTACTGTCAGTCAGAGGAAGTACATTAAGGTTATCCTAATTAAGTTTGATATGAATGATTGTAAATTTGTAATTCAGTGAGAACTCCTCTTGAAACTAATAGCAAATTAGTCAAGAGTGACTCAAGTGATGTAGTAGATAAGACCATTTACAGACAACTCATAGGTAGTTTGATGTATCTTACTGCATCTAGACCTGACCTGCAATTTGCAGTTAGCTTTGTGGCTAGATTCATGGAGAATCCAAGGGAGAATCATCTGTATGTAGTAAAGAGAACACTTAGGTATGTCCATGGTACTAAAGATTATGGCTTGGTCTTTACAAAGGGTCTCTCCTCTCAGTTACTTGCCTATAGTGACAGTGGTTATGCAGGAGATATGGATGATCGAAAGAGTACTAGTGGGTTTGTGTTAATGCTAGCAGGAGCAGTAGTTTCCTGGCTTTCACAAAAATAAAAGATTGTTACGTTGTCCACTACTGAAGCATAATTTATTGCTGCTACTGAATGTGCAAAGCACATTCTTTGGGTTAGGAGAGTACTTGCATTCTTGAAGAGTTCTCAAACCGGTCTTACTGTTTTACTGTGTGATAATAGTTCGACCATTAAATTAGCAAAAAGTCATGTTCTACATGGTAGGTCTAAACATATACATGTTAAGTATTACTACTTAAGAGATCTTTGCAAAGGTTCAGACCTGTCTATTGACCATTGCAGAAGTGATTTGAATCATGCTGACATAATGACTAAGGCTTTGAAGATTGCTGCTTTTGAGTTTCTTCGTTTCAAGTTAGGTGTGATTTCTGTGATTCTAATCTGATGTTCATGCATAAATCATCAGTTTAAGGGAGGATATATAAGTGTTAAGAAATTCAGAACACACAGCACAAGCATGGAGTCAAGTTTTGTTCAAGGCATGAGTCAAGGATGGTACACAACATGATGTATGGATGATGCAGAGCACGGTGTTAACACATGTTGCAAGCATGTTGGATTGTTTAGATATATTTAAGTATGTTTATGATGTAATTTTGGATAAGACCAATCTAGTATGTTTAGTAGTTATCTTTACATGTTAGGAACAGTTTAGGGAAGTTAGTAGCCGTTGTAGATTTTGAATTTTTGTAGTTTCTTCAAACACAAGTATATATGTTGATGTAAACGTTTAATGCAAGATAACTGCTTTTATCGAATACAAACTACATATTCAATATTCGATTATCTTCATTTCAATCTCCCGAGTGTTTGAGAATCATTTTACTTTGATTTTCGATTAGTAAATCAAGAACACTGTTTACAAATATAAGTTCCATTGGCACTTTATTGAGTCTAAATATGACTCAACAAAAATTTTGGATGTACTCCGTTCAATTATTAGAACATCTTTTGTGGTGTTCATATTTTCTTCACTTTCAATATTATCAATGACACAAACTAACTGCAAAAGTTTCTTTGCTAAAATACATGAGGAATAAAAATTTAGAATTATGAAAAAAAAATCTTGTGAATAAAGTTTAAAATAGAATTCTCAATAAGAAATTCTTCAATTCTAGAACCCTAACCCTAATTGTGTTTTCGTGGAGAGGAAGAGAGAAAAACGAACAGACAACAAGAATTGCGGATCATTGAGTTGGGTCCTTCATTTGGCAACTCTCACCTAAAATATATGGAGGGTCCTCAATAATTAAACTGAGGTCCCTGTAGAGATGGAAGTTAGGAAACAGTTTGGACCAAGTCTTTTACAAACAAGCAAACCAGTCCTCAAACAAATCCTGGGCCTGATAAACACAACTGGGCCTACACTAAACATTACAACAGCCCATGCACAAATATAACCAACAAATATAAGTCCAAGCCAGCTTGCCACAGAAGCCCACACTCCCCCTCAAGCTGGAATGCACTTTAAACAATCATGAATAAGCTCTCCTTGAAACAAAAACAGCTGCAAGCTCCCCCTCACTCTGGAACCTAAAAAAAACTCAACCTGCAGAACTCAAAGAAACATTAGCAGCAAAAATGTTCTTCATATTCAATTTCCCAACCAGATAATCATGCTCTCTCTTAGCAAGTGCTTTAGTGAATAAATCAGCCTGCTGTTCACTAGTTTTGATGTAAGAAAAATCAACAGTTTTATCTAAAAGCTTTTCCCTGGCAAAGTGACAATCAATATCAATATGCTTTGTCCTCTCATGAAAGATAGGATTTTTAGCAATTTGTATTGCTGCCTTATTGTCACAGAAAAGCATAGTAGGAACCCGTTGAGTAATACCAAGCTCACCTAGCAAACCACGCAACCAAACCACTTCTGCAATTGTGTGCCCAATTGCTCTGTATTCAGCTTCAGCAGAGGATTTGGAAACAATATCATGTTTTTTTACCTTCCATGATACAAGTGAATCCCCAAGCTTAATGCAATATCCTGTTAAAGAGCGTCTGCTTTCCACACAATTACCCCAATCAGAATCTCCATAAGCACTTAAAACAGGTTGACTGTAGGCAGAGAGTACAATACCCTTTTCAGGCTCAAGTTTTAAATATTTAACAACCCTTATAGCAGCTTCTAAATGAGATTTTTTTGGAGAATTAAGAAACTGACTTAAGTGTTGCACTGCAAAAGCAATATCTGGCCTGGTCAAGGTAATATACAAAAGTTTTCCTATCAGTCTTCGAAAAGAAGATTCATCACTTAGGAGAGTATCATCTTGATTGATCTTGAGGTGATCATCATAAACTTTACTGGTGAGTTGAAAATTGAGCTCCATAGGAGTCTTAGCAGGCTTAGAACCACCTAATCTTGTTTCAGCAATTAGTTCCAATGCGTACTTCCTTTGACAGAGTACAAGACCCTTTTCAGATCTTGCTATCTCGATGCCAAGGAAATATTGCAATTCACCTAAGTCCTTCATCTTAAAACTAGACTGTAAAACATCCTTCAACTCAGCAATAAGCCTATTACTGTTGCCTGTGACTAAAAGATCATCAACATAAACCAACAGGATAACCATTTCATTTCCAGCCTTTTTTGTAAATAAAGAATAGTCATACAGAGACTGTTTGTAACCAGCATTTTCAAGAGAGTCAGTAAGCTTAATATTCCATTGTCTAGAGGCTTGCTTAAGGCCATAAAGGGATTTTCGTAATCTGCAAACAACCATCCCCCCCAAGATTACGAAAACCATCAGGCAAAAACATGTAAACTTCCTCAGTCAGATCACCTTGGAGGAAAGCGTTGAAAACATCCATTTGAAACAAATGCCATTTAAAAATAGCAGCTAAGGAAAGAATAGTTCTGACGATTTTCATTTTTACCACAGGGAGAAAGTTTCAAAGTAATCTATACCATGTTTCTGCTTATAGCCCTTAGCAACCAATCTAGCTTTATAGCGTTCAAGAGAACCATCAGCATTATATTTAAGCTTAAACACCTATTTACAGACAATGGCTTTTTTACCTGGAGGCAATTGAACTAATTCCCAAGTTCCATTTGCCTCAAGTGCTGCAACCTCATCTTTCATAGCATTGACCCAGTTAATGTCCTGTTCAGCTTCAGCAAAAGTAGATGGCTCTACAAGCTTAGACACAGAAGTTAGATAGCAATAGTAATCATCAGAGATATGCTGGTAACTAACATAGTTTGATATTGGATAGGGGCAATTGGAAACAGATGCCACATAATCATTTAGATAAGATGGTGGCTTTCTGTTCCTAGAAGATCTCCACACAGATTGTGAAGGAACAATATCAGAGGTATCAGATACATTAGTGACATCAAGAGTTGTATCTTCATTTACAGAATCAACATCCTTGTCAGCAGAAGAATGAGAAATTGCATCATCCAGTGTATCATCATGCTCAGCATGAACAGAATCTGTCTCAGATGCTTCATCCAAGATAAACACATCATCATAGACAGTGGATCTTTGGGTCTCATTAAAATTATGGGGTTTCAAATAAGTTTTGCTGCTTGCAAAGGGGAAAATATTTTCAAAAAATTTCACATCACGGCTAACAAAAAACTTCCTATTCTCAGGGTCATAAAGTTTATATCCTTTCTGAAGTTCAGAGTAGCCCAAAAAAATTGAAGGAATTGCCCTAGCAGCAAATTTATCTGAAGCCACCAAATTTTTTGCATAAGTGAGACAACCAAAGACTCTAAGATGAGATATATCAGGTTTGCTGCCTTTCATGACCTCTAAAGGGGACTTGTTTTGTAAAACAATTGTTGGCATCAGATTAATAAGGTAGCAGGCACAAAGAATACAAAGCCCCCAGAACCTATCAGGAATATGTCCCTGAAATTTTAAAGCCCTTGCAATGTCAAGAATGTGTCTATGCTTCCTTTCCACTCTCCCATTTTGCTGGGGAGTGTGTGAACATGAGCTTTGATGGAGAATTCCTTTGTTTTTAAAAAAAGTAGCAATGTGTTCTCCAAAGAATTCTCCACCATTGTCAGTTCTAAAGACTTTGATGGTTTTATTAAATTGTGTTTCTACCATGACAATAAAGTTTTTCAGAATATCAGATACATTATGTTTAAATTGAAGAAGATAAACCCAAGTGACCCTAGAATGGTCATCAACAATGGTAAAAAAATATCTTTTATTGTCATAGGTAGGGATTTTGTAAGGTCCCCAAACATCACAGTGTACAAGATCAAATATAGCAACAACTCTTGAATCAGAAATATCAAAAGGAAATCTAGACATTTTTGCAAGTGGACATATTTCACAAGATTTAATAGCAAGGCTTTTATTCCTAACAGATCTTAACTATATGTCTAAGGGACTGAGTTGAGGCATGACCAAATCTCATATGCCAGAGAACAATGTCTCCCTTATTCAGACTATTAAAGGCAGCAGCAGAAAAGATATCATTGTTGGTGTTGAGGAGATACAAACCAGAAACTTCTTTACCACTTGCCAATACCTTCCCATTTGAGAGGTCCTGTAAGAAAATGTTTTGTTGAGAAAAAATGGCAGAGCAGTTAAGATCCTTAGTCAACTGAGAGATAGAAATGAGATTATAGTTGAAATCAAGAATATATAAAACATTTTTTAAAGTTTCATTGTTGCCTAGTTTGTAATCCCCAATCCCAACAGCAATAGAGTAAAAACCATTTGGTAGCTGAACCCTAGTTCCAGAATCAGATTTAAAGTTCACTAGCCAATCAACATTTTTAGTCATGTGATGGCTAGCACCTGTGTCTAGGATCCAGCATCTGTTTAAATCAGATTGAGAGAAAGAAGACATCATACCAGCAGCTTGGTTCAAATCCTCCCCAGTGCTGATTGCAGTGGCAACCTTTGCAGTATTGCCACCACCTCCAGACCTCTGAAGGAGTTTATCAAATTGATCATTGGTAAGCATCACATTTCCTTGTGAAGGGTGTTCAGAAATGGAGGGATAATATTTGGACCATCAGAGGCATCAGATACAAGGGAGTTAGGTTTACAGAACATAGCCTTAGCCTTAAGAAACTCCTTGTATTTGAAGCAGTTGTCCTTACAGTGTCCCTTTCTTTGACAATACTCACAACCCTTTTGATAACAGCGATCAGAAGTGTGCCCTTTACGTTTGCAAAAATCACATTCCAGGTTGGGATTACCAGGTTTCTTTCCTTTTCCATAATTTGGACCAGAAGTTTTTACCAAAAAAGAGTTACCATCAGAAACAGACATAGAAGCACTCACATCTCTTTGGCTCTCTTCCTGGAGTAAAATGTTATAGGCTTGGTTCAAGGAAGGAAGGGGAGTCCAAAGGAGAAGGTTACTCCTAACGTTTGAAAAAGCATCACTTAGGCCCATCAGAAATTGAAAAAGTCTCTCATTATCCTTATGGTCAAGATGTTTTTTGAATAAATCTCCAGGAATGTAACGCAAAGAGCAGGCAGAATCATATTCAGTCCAGAGATTTTTGAGTTTAGTGAAAAAGGTGGAAACAGAGTCTATTCCTTGACGAATAGTTACAATTTTCCGATGTAACTGGTAGATTCTGGATCCATTTGTTTTATCAAATCTTTCGCTCAATTCTCTCCAGACCAGAAAAGCATTTTCAAGATACATCACACCATCAGAAATCTCATCAGTGATGGAATTAATAATCCAACCACGAACAACAGCATCACATCGTTCCCAAAGAGGCAAAAGCTTAGCATCATAAGTATCAGCAACACAAGCACCAGTAACGAAACCTAGTTTATTCTTTCCTAAAAGCACAATTTGCATTCCGCGACTCCACTTCCGATAATTCTCCGAGCCAGTCAGTTTTAAAGAGATCAAGCTCTGGCCGGGATTGTCGGAAGTGTGAAGGTAAAGAGGATGGAAGGGATGTACCTCCTTCGAGAAATCAACCAGAGACGATACCTCGACGTTCACGTCTCCAGAGTTTTCGCCTTCCTCTGATTGCTTCTTAGGGTCCGCCATGGTCGAAGAGAAAAGCTTCGTTGATAATCTTGAAGGATCGTCAAGAAGAAAGGAAGGCCACTTCGTTCAAGCGAAATCAGGGGAGAACTTGGAGGATACGAACCGTCGGGCACCGATCTGAGGCAAGAAGGACACGAATCGAAAGATCAGAAGAAGAGCAGGCCACCGGAGGGAGGCAAACAACATGAGAATCCCAAGATCAGGGCTCAAAAAACGACGAAACGTGGCTCTGATACCATCTTCAATTCTAGAACCCTAACCCTAATTGTGTTTTCGTGGAGAGGAAGAGAAAAAAACGAACATACAACAAGAAATGCGGATCATTGAGTTGGGTCCTTCATTTGGCAACTCTCACCTAAAATATATGGAGGGTCCTCAATAATTAAACTGAGGTCCCTGTAGAGATGGAAGTTAGGAAACGGTTTGGACCAAGTCTTTTACAAACAAGCAAACCAGTCCTCAAACAAATCCTGGGCCTGATAAACACAACTGGGCCTACACTAAACATTACAACAGCCCATGCACAAATATAACCAACAAATATAAGTCCAAGCCAGCTTTCCACAGAAGCCCACAGAAATAATTATTCTTATCAATATTCCATATTCCATAAGAAATATTTATTCTCAACCTTTGACTATCCTTTTCAAGTTTGTCTGCTAATTTTACCATTTATTCTACATAAATCTATATATCTATTATATATTAATATTAATTATGATAGAGTGAGGTTAACACATTTGTTAAAACGACTAAGAACTCGCAGAACAATTCATCGATCCTCTCTTCGTTCTACTTTTCCTCTGACCTTAATTGACTATTTCAGCATATGCATTTTTAATTATAAAAAAAAAAGTTGTACTCTTACACTTACCATGCATGCATTTAGTAAAACTATACGTGCAAACTTAAAGTATGATCATTAATTAATTCCGTGGCCACTTCTTTATTAAAAGCAAACTGAAGGATCTTTACCATTATTATCCAAGAAAAGATAAAAGCAGATGGAGGGTAGCTCTTGTTTGGTAGAAGATGTGAATAGTAATGAGTAAATTCATTTGGGAGTTGGGACCTTGAATTCAATTTTTTTTTTTAACTAGAGAAATATACACGTGCGTTGCATGTGTGGGAAACCGTTAATATGGAAATTTAATTTTTTTTTTAGTATTTGCCATTTGTATTAGATTTTTTTTTATAAGAATGATCATGTTTTTGTATTATTAGGATTTTCTAATGTTTTAAATGTTAGTGTTTGGGAGTATTGAAATTTCTGCCTCATGAATAAGTTCAGCCATTTGAAGTTGAAGTTACAAGCGGTAACATAAATATATATATTGTAGTTTTCTCTAAAACATACACTAATGTAAACAAATATGTCACTGATGCAACCACCAATGATGCATCTACAACAAGGTCATAAGTCCGATTTGAGCCACGTTCAATAGTACTTGGAGATGACATCCCAAAAAAATGTAGTATTAATATTAATTACAAGCTTAATATCCCAAAAACTCACTGAAGTGTGGTAGAAGATCCACCTCTTAACTCTAAATGAGAGTAATTAGTGTGACGAATAGAGAGTTAATTTTTTTTTTTTTTGCCAGAAAACAGAGAGTTAATTAGACATGGAAAATGTTGCATCTAAAAATAATTTGTTTCATTGACTTCACACCAGAAAGATAGAAAATGTCATTTAGCTCTACTTGTCTGACACAATTGGCTCTTATTTGAATATCTTTCTCCTTAAATTCATTTGTCTTGAATTATTGTTTAAAACAGAGCACTATGTTTCGGTTATTAGCAACCGAAAGCGAAAGATTAATGACTATTTAAGACTCAACCCACACAAGTCAAACGTCAGTCTTTCCAACCATGAAACACCAAATTCCATGTTTTACAATGTTCATATTAGCTAAACTCTAAACTGAACAGATAAAACTAATCGCTCCATTCTTCTTAACCAATAAAGAGACACATTAAGTATATATTCCCGAAACATTGTCTGAAGTACCACCCCAAAGAACCCCTAAAAAACTCACACTTAGGATTGGAGCCTAATGTATCTCTATCATTGTATTATGTATATGTCGTTCTCATAAACCAGTTTACCATTCTTTACCATTTAATTCACTCTAATTATAATATCATCCACAAACACTAAAACTGTAAAAAGACGTTAACTTAGCCCCTTTAAAAAAAGTTCAACCTCTTGGAATTCTGTCCAATTATTAATCAATCATCTTCACTTTGTCAGTATTAAAATTCAGCAAAACATTACATGAGATATAATTCATAATAGATTTATGCATTCCAAATGGCAGGAAAAAGAACGAATCCCTATAAGTTAGGATGTAAAAATGTAATAATTTCAACAGAAAAGTTAGTGTAAGGTCAAAATAAAAGTCATAAATCAAATTCAGTATAATCAGTGGCTCAATACAGTAGTGCACTTGTTGCATTTCGACAAAGACTCATATACCCACAGTTCCATAGCCTTGGGTTAGCTATTCGGATCATGATTTTCCCATAAGGAAAGGTCCTTCCCCCTTTGGGCCGGTTTTGGATGAGGAGGGATTAGAACCCCGACACCGTGGTTCGTAGCCACGCGCGTGCAATTCTACAGTTTGAGATACTGTAGTCCGTTCAGTATACATACTATTATTCCAAGTTCATATGGTGGTTCTTTTGTTGTCGTTTTGGATCCTAAAACCCAAATATGTTGGTACCTACTGCATATTACTATATAGGTATTAGATAAACTTTTGGTTGTCTAGTTTGGTCTTTCTCGTAAGAATTATTTAATTATTATACAATTTTTTTAGCTACATTATGAGGTTTATTAAAAAAAACTTGGTGATAATAGCATACATGCTGGGCATAGGAAATTGTATTTTTTGTAATTATTCATAAATCTAGCTATGTGTACTTGCCTTAGCCAAAGTCGCATTCAGTTCTACCAAGCAAGAAAATTATAACATCTTTAAAATTAACCAATGATTTAAAAATTGGATATGACGAGTTTTAAATGAAACTATAACCTAAAAAAACATTGAACAAAAGAAAAACAATTTCATCAAGAGAAGGAAAATCTAAAAGGTACAAACTAATTGAAAACCCATAAGAGAAATTAGCAAAACCAAAATCGATGTGGGGATTGTATAGCTACCTATAATTGTTTGCGAAGCAAAACTGGTCGGCCTGCGAGAGTGAGCAGCGGAATTCAGAGAGAGGAGTCCAACATGTGAAGAAAAACAGCGAGTTTAACGGAGAGTTCCATTGAAGAGACAATGAAGAAAAACGGGATGACGAAGAGTTGACAGAGAGTTTGATTGAGGGGACATCGAAGAAGAACGGGTTGACGAACAAAACAAATCGGCGAAAGGGAGGATGATACTAATGACACCATGGTTTATTTAGGATAGGACAAGGATAAAGAGTGAATGTTGTTATGTTGCCGTTGGTTGAGTTTGATATGCCAGAGGGGTAATGGAAGTGGTGGTGAAACTATGGTGGCTGTTTAAAAGGAAAAAATGTTGTGTCGGTACGACAAATCAATGTTTGGGAATCCAGAACTAACTACGACGGTCAAATGATGTGTCTCGGTATATGGAATAGAGGCGCCGGTTAAAAAAGAAATAGAGAGCCGTAGGGTAAAAGTTGGTTAACATTGTTGGAACCAGCTAAATGCCTCTTTGTCTTTTATATAGAGGATAGATAACGATCTATCTCTATGTAATTTCAGATCTAAATTCTTTCTAAATTTTTGATAATACAAAAATCTGTTTATTTACATCTCAATGCTGGTTTAGTAAGAAAACATAATATAAATATTTCAAAATCGTGATTTATCACTAGAGATGACTTATTATTACAAATAGTTGATTATTTAGTGAACGTTTACTCTGTTAGTACTCAATATGAGAGTTATTAATTAGTATTTATCTTATCTGTGAAGCATCATCTCCACAGTAGATCACTACTACTACCTACAAACAACTCAATAAAAGTGAAGTTTAATTCTTCAAGAGTATGAGTCGATGATAATTTGTTTCCAGCCGAACGAACACCCACAAGAATGGCACTAGCTAGCTAGCTTCAGCAGCAACTGATGATGAAGAAGAAGATGTCCTGGCATTAGATAGAGCCTCTGATTAGTGAACCTGTTGAGCTTCTAATCACTCCCAAAAGAGTAAATCTCTCATTAACTTCCACTCTTCATTAACCTGCATGTTACACCGAATTTATCGTAAATTATAATAATGCAAAGTGATCATAGAAACATGTCACCGAATTTAATTGTACTATGTAAAGTTAAAAAAAGAAAAAACGTAAATCAAAGTAACATAGCTCTCTAATTTGAATTTTATTTGGAAATAATGTATAAATATTTTAAAAAATTAATCACTCTTAGATTAGAAAAGAAAAGAAATTAGCTTTGTTGTCCTTATTAACCCATCTAATCAACTGGCAATCAAGTGTTAATTTAAAGTATGGAAAATCTATCAAGTGCTGCTTTCTACTAACCATTTTTTAAAATAAAAAAAAAAATTAAATGTCACATATAAATTTTAAACACACATTGAGTTGAGTGCTCATTACTTCGAAAAAAGAGAGAGAACAATGGTTAAGAAAACAAGCACAAAATAAAACCAATTACACTCGTCGACTTCAACCTGAACCCTCGTTTGTAGAACAAACACATTACATTACACCCACTGCTGATGTCAATATCTGCAGCATGACAGCAATAATTGGTTGGGTTGGGAGACAGTACTATATATTCCCCCCAATTTGTGCTCCATGCCCAACTCCCCACTTTATTTTGTACCCTTCTTCCTCAAATTTCAAAATTCACTCGTCCTATTTATAAGACAAGACACTCACCACTTTATGTGGCTGTGGAGTGTTTTTAGTGAACACAGCTATACGTGTTTCTTTCCTTCCTCAACAACCAAACCAAGAACCCTATCTTTAGTGTGTGTTTGGAGGGATTTAATCCCACATTACATTCTACATTACATTAACATTACGCTGTTTGGAAAACCAAACAATGTAACTTGAACCCTATAATGTAATATACATTGTAATTTGAGATTATTATCAAAACCCATAAAAACCCGTTGACTTTCCCTCTCGGCATAATATGAGATTACATCTGTATTTGGATATAAAGTAAGATTACGTCCAACATTATGGAATGTTTATTATTTTACTATTATTTATTAAAATTATTATTCTTTCTTCAACTTTTTTTTATTGATCTCCACTAATTCTTTTTATTTCGTATAAAGAGATAAAAAAATAAGTTTTTTTCTTTTTCCACTAATAAGAAAAAAGTTTAATAAATAAGAGAGTAGAAATATGTAACTTCTTCTATATATATTGATTTAATCTCTAATATCACCACGGTTAAAAGTTGCTTCTCCACCACAATTAAGAGTTGCGATTAAGTAATGGGTTTAATTTTAATTTACATTTTACAATAATAACTTTTCTTTCTACTTCATTATTCAATGATGTCATATTAGATTTATCTTTGGTTCACTTCATTACTCACTTATATAAAAAAATAACTCATACAATATGAGTACAAAATGCAATTCTCTCGCGTAATTTTTTAAGGAACTTGCTATTTCATAAAATTGTATAATCGGTTTTAATTAATAGAATTCTAATAGCAAGTAAGAATGAAAATTTAGCTCTAATATTTTCAAATTTGATGTTTATATCTAAAACATAGAGTTTAGGGACCAAGTACTTGTTTCTATAATAAATTTATGTTTAAATTTGTCATATTAAGATGTAATATATTTTCAAATAAATTAATATTATAATGATAAATAAATCATATTACAATATACATTACAAATCATACCAAACAATATAATCTGACATTACACTTTACATTACAGTACAATTAAATATTGTAATCTAACATTACGTTGTATATTAACCTTTACTTACGATTAACCTGTACTTACGCGTTTTGCAACCATATAACTACTAACTATAGTTCTTATTCACTTTTTCTGCCATCATCAGTTACTGGGTGGCTTTCTGTGGCTTTCATTTGTTAAGTAGTAGCTTTCATTTTGATGTGACTTTATATGGTGGTCTAAATAATAAGGTAGCATAAGGTTGATACTAGAAGTTTCTGTTTGAATCTTGAAAAGTATAATAAATTGTTGTTTGATATGATTTGATTTTTTAGGAGTCAATAATATATGTATTTGGCTTGGAACGAAATCCAACATTCGAGGTGAGCTAGATTTTTTATTTTTATTTTTTTTTCATTTTCGCGAGTGATTAATCAATTTTTACCATTAGGTTAGTCTTTGTAATAAAATTAGTGTCTTAATCAAGTGTCTCATAAGTCCGTACTCGTGGATGAAAACATTATCACACTTTTATACTACACATATTAACATCCTCCCGGCCACCTCGGCCTTGACCTCATTCCGATCAAGTTTTTTTAGCTCTAGCCATCTCAGCCGACCTCATTTGGGTCTAACTAAACATAATGGACGAATCCTTTATTGAATACTAGAATTCATAAAAGAAGTGCTAAAAACATAAAAAATAGAGTGTTAATTATTATTATGTCCTTATCTAATCGAACAGATCAAATCCTAACGAACAACATGCATTGATGGGTTGTGAGGTCTGTATAACTTTTACAAATATTAACACCTTGCAATGTGATCTGATCCATTAGTTCGTAGAGCTATTTACTCGACCGCATACATTTTTGGAACACCTCTAACAGATGGACAAATAAGCAATTTTGAAAAAACTTATTGACAAGCTCTTTCAGATATGAATCTATCTGATTTAGAAAAGAAAAACTTGTATCAGAATCTCAATTTTAATTCAAACATTGGTTTGATTCAACTGAGAAATGCCTCAGCCGACCTCAATTGGATCTAAATATAATGAGTTTTAAACTCTAATTAATATGAGGTAACATTTTTTTCTCATTTAAAACGACATCACTAAGAATAGAAACATGTGCGCTATGATACCATGTTAATAAAACGCGGTCTTAACCAACTGTCTTATATTTATAAACTTATCGATGAAGACATTCAACACACTCTTATACTATGTCAACAATTCGTAGGTTAATACCGGGATTTAATTTTCAAGAGCAGTCCTGACACGTAACCGAAACTGAAGTAATTAAAGTGAGATTTGAGGTTGGTTTTTTTTCTTTGAAATATCCAGTAGGTAGCGGCTGCACCACTCAATAGGTGGAGAATTATTGGGTGGTTCCGTCCTAACATGGAGCACACGTACTAGCCATCTGTCTAATAAAAAATTGACACATATTTTTTTTATTTTTGAGTAATGCTACAAGAGACCAAATTCAAACCGAAATCAATGATGAAAGTAGAAAATAATTACAATTACTGACACAAGTTGGCCCACCATGTAATTTATGCTTATTCTTCCTATTCTACCCTTATTGTGAAACAAGAGAGTTGTTTTTATTTTATTTCGTACCCTATAATTTATTTTCTTGTTCTTTGACTCTTTCACATCGATAAATAAAGGCATAAAAAAACAAACGCTAAAACTATTGGTTGATAAAAGAAAAACGCTACCCATTACTAAAAACTTAATTATTCACAATGTTTTTTTTATTATAGTTATCAATAAAGATGTTTCATACAAACGGTTTCATTTGTAGTAAAAAAAATCATAATATATTTATTAAAAAATCATATATTTATATTGTTTATACAAAAAAAATTAATGAAATAATTGAAATCTTAGGATTCTTTTAAAATAATTTTGATAACAAAAATATAGATTAGAGTTATTTTTTAATTTTATTTCTTTATTAGAGAGTAACGCTAGAGATGACTGAAATACTGCCGAAAAAAATTATCAAATAAATAATAAATGCATTTACTGACACCAAGTAGACCAAATGTATTATTGTTGTTCGCTATACCTATTCTACCCTCAATAATAAAATGGAGAATATATTTTTTCTTCCTTTTAAATTTGACTGATTCGTTTTTTGTTAGAAAAAAAATTATGTATCTCTTATATATTTTTATTCTAATGTTTTTTTTTTTTGTCATTCCATAGATTTCAAATAAAATTAAATATATACTAATAATATAATACATGGTAAATATGTAAATTAAACTTCTTTCTATAATACTATTTTTATATAAATTTCGTGTTTATTTACTTACTTTTTTATGGACATTTAAACGTTCATTTTCAAAATTAATTTCTATAAAAAAATATATATATTCCAAGGAGTAGTCATAAGGGCTCATATCAGGAGGGCAGCATATGTAACATACTTTTTGTCATACCTAGCTTAATTTTCACCCGCACTGAGTCAGATCGTAAGAAGTAAAGTGTTGGCCGCGAATATTTATTCATTCACATATTTACTCGCACTGTTTTATATAACATTTCATTGTAAATAGTGAATTTTTTTCTAATTAGTATAATTTATTTTTATTTTTTCCAAAAATTTCAAATTATTATATTTATTAATAAATATATTTTATTTAAAAATGTCTCATTCACATTAAATTCTAAAATATTTATAGATACACATTTACACTACAATTTTTTTTTTATGTATGCGAGATTTAGTTGTTGAGGAAATAAATGTACTTTTAAAGAAAATGTTGAATATTCTTTGGAAATAATTTTTTTTAGAAAATAGCTTCTAAAAAAAGACTAAAATTTTGCCAACTTAAAGAAAAAGACTAGTTAAAATATTAAAAACTTTTAACATATAGTAAAAGTTATGTGATTTTTTTTTGTCAAAAAAAATTCCATCCAAAATAAGTGGTTGTTTCTTCTGTTTCTTAGAATAAAATCATCTTTATTAATATTACAGTACAACTACCTAGTAATTGATATCCCATAAAAAAAACCTTAAGAAAATTATTCGCACAAAAGAAACAAAGAAAATGTTGCTTAAAAAGCAGATGACTCTCTTAGAAAGGGAATGGGATTATGGTGGGTCCAGTTTCCTGGACAACTACGATTATTACTTATTTCCGTCATGTATTTCGGAGTTTTTGACCAAAATAAGTCTACATGCAGAACCAAACCCAAATATAGACTTAAAAAAAAAAAAAAATTCAAATTTGGGTCTGGCCGGGTTGGGGGGACCCGGCCAAGTGAGTTCAATTTTTGGAACTCACTTGGCCGGGTCGGGGGGACCCGGCCAAGTGAGTTCAAATTTTGAACTCACTTGGCCGGGTCCCCCCCCGGCCAAGGGACATTGGATTCCCTTGGTAATAACCAAGGGAATCTGGCCAGCCAGCAAGGGGTCCCTTGCTGGCTGATATGACCGGTCACTGACCGGTCACGGACCGGTCACGGACCGGTCTGATTGACCAGTCAATTTTTTTTTTTTTTTTTTTTTTGAAACAGATTCGAATTTTTTTTTTTTTTTTTTTTAAAAAATCATTATTTTCTTTCTCTATATATACACATACAACCCACCACTATCTAACTTCATACCTCATATAATTCACTACTCTCTAACAATTTCCTACTCTCTTACATTCAAAAATTGCCATTTTTCATCTACTCAATGGCTGCTGAAGGAAGTTCAAGTAGGAGAACTGCTCGCGGGAAGCAACCTATGGGATCATCTGCACCTCTCCTATACCGCCAGAGTACACACAAGTCTGAAATCAGCCACAATGATACTGTAAGTTTTACTACTTAAACTTTTAATTGCAATTTATGGTTAAAATATAAGTAGTGATACACTTATTAATCATGTAAAGTATATACACGGTAATATGTCATACTGTAAAGGGAAAAGTATGTAAAACATGCAAGATGTTTGAAAAAGATGGTTATATGAACCAATATTTTTAAAACGTACAACATGTTTGAAAAAGATGGTTTTATGGACAAAAATGTTTTAAAATGTACAACAAACTTACCAAAGATGGTAAAATGACGTATCATCCATTTGTTGTCACCAGTCTCATTATGTGGAAACGTGCATATCAAGTTTTTAAAATATAATAATTATTATTATTAGTATATACTACATCCACCCATTAGTAATCATTGTTATGTATAAATTAACTTATTTCTTTAATTATTATTTTGTTTTCTAAAAATGTGTTCCGCACGTGTCTAACAAGTGGACGATATGTCATTTTAACATCTTTTGTAAGTTTGTTGTACATTTTAATACATATTGGTCCGTAAAACCATCTTTTTCAAACATGTTGTACATTTAAAACACATTGGTACATAAAACCATATTTTTCAAACACGTTGTATGTTTTACATATTTTTCCCTTATTATATAGATAAAACATAAAAATATGTAGTCAAATATAGTTTCTACATTTTTATCAACGTGCCGTTTTTGTTTGTTTTAATTCGTATTTTGATTTAAAAACGTAAAAATTACGTTTTTACGGCTAATTATATATATATATATATGTGTGTGTGTGTGTGTAAATACTTATATATATATATATATATATTTATATGTACAATTATTATTTTTAAAATTTCAAATTCATGGAATGATATTTTACCACCTTTAGAAACATGTTGTACATTTAAAACATATTGGTCCATAAAACCATATTTTTCAAACATGTTGCATGTTTTACATATTTTTCCCTTATTATATAGATAAAATATAAAAATATGTAGTCAAATATAGTTTCTACATTTTTTATCAACGTGCCGTTTTTGTTTGTTTTAATTCGTATTTTGATTTAAAAACGTAAAAATTACGACTAATTATATATATATATATATATATAAGTATATATATATATATATATATATATATATATATATATATAAGTATATATATATATATATATATATATATATATATATATATATATACAATTATTATTTTTAAAATTTCAAATTCATGGAATGACATTTTACCACCTATAGAAACATGTTGTACATTTAAAACATATTGGTCCATAAAACCATATTTTTCAAACATGTTGCATGTTTTACATATTTTTCCCTTATTATATAGATAAAATATAAAAATATGTAGTCAAATATAGTTTCTACATTTTTATCAACATGCCATTTTTGTTTGTTTTAATTCGTATTTTGATTTAAAAACGTAAAAATGCACGTTTTTACGGCTAATTGTATATATATATATATATGTGTGTGTAAATACTTATATATATATATATATATATATATATATATATATATATATATATTTATATGTACAATTATTATTTTTAAATTTTCAAATTCATGGAATGATATATTACCACCTTTAGAAACATGTTGTACATTTAAAACATATTGGTCCATAAAACCATATTTTTCAAACACGTTGTATGTTTTACATATTTTTCCCTTATTATATAGATAAAATATAAAAATATGTAGTCAAATATAGTTTCTACATTTTTATCAACATGCCGTTTTTGTTTGTTTTAATTTGTATTTTGATTTAAAAACGTAAAAATGCACGTTTTTACGGCTAATTATATACATATATATATATATATATATATATATATGTGTGTGTGTGTGTGTGTGTGTTATAATGTAATGTGTATTATGTTACATTTTATTATTAATCAAATAGTCGGCCAATATGCATATATTATTCATGTTTAGTAATTTGGACATTCATGATGATAGGTTGAAAAACCTACTATGAGACAGTGCTTGGTTCGATCATACTGTATGTGGAAGATCGACCCGCTAACTAGCAGTTACGTCGAGGCAGCGGGTTTCAAGTTTGCAGGCAAGACATCTGCTATAAAGTTAGATCCTGCACTACTTCATGCACTAGCCGAGAGGTGGCGTCCAGAGACACACACGTTTCACCTTCCACAAGGTGAAATGACTATCACCCTACAAGATGTGTCTATGATTTTAGGGTTACGACCTGACGGTATGCCGGTAACTGATTTCTACCGGAGACATATTGAGGAGAGAGAAGATACAGGTGAAGAGGAAGACCTCAAAAACCGTATAAATGAAGCCACAGCTAACGCGTTCTACGATTGCTTCGGGACCGTACCCGATATAAAGAATTTAAGAGGAACAAGAATGGAGTGTAAAGTAACGTATTTAGATCGATGGAGAGTAGAATATGGTGAGGATGATTATGAAACGACAAATCACGTTGAAGCATTACGTAGGGCAAGAGCATATATAATGATCCTTCTAGGTGAATGTCTATTAGCTAATTCTAGCCAAGGGCATATACCTATGGAATACGCACATTTTTTGCGTGATCTTGGTGAGTGTAGTCAATTCAGCTGGGCATCAGCTATATTGGGCTTAACGTACAGAGGTCTCTGTAAGTGGACCACCAAAAAAGACCAAGTAGATCTCCCGGTTTGCGGTGTCCTCCTACAGGTATTAAGAATATTTTGAAATACAATGTTTACAGGTTTGTATTGACGGCGTGCTAATTTGAACCGTAATGCAGGTCTGGTGTTGGACGCGTATTGCAGTTGGCAGACCGAAAATGGTGAATCCCCCTGACATTTATGAAACTGTCGGTTGTTGGTGGGTAGGAGCGAAGACCCGAAAAGAAAATGTGGTACCTCTTTCCCGTTTCTATTATCGGGATCAGTTGATTAACATAAAAAAATCAGGGGTAACAAAAAATTTATGTTTATAATATTTCCAGTGTTAATTAAAGTTGTCATGTATATAAAGTAATTATATTACTGTCACTTGCAGATTCGTTGGGAGCCGTACTCGGACGATGTAATGGCGCGCGTGGCTCCAGTCTGCCGGGAGAGTTGGGACTTGTCTAAAATGCGGCTTCCTATGATCCACTTCAATTGCGTGGAATGGCAAAGGGCTGATCGAGTGTATCGACAACTTGGCTTGTATAGCATTAATCTATTTTTTTATATAAGATAGAGACATGCATTGCACATGTGTTAGTTTCTCATTGGTTCTAGGGCTACCACGTGTGCGCCACGTGTTAGTTAGGATGGAGCAAATCAACAAATTTTCCAGTAGGTGAGAGGCCTTGCTTTGCTTATATATATAACTAACTAGTAGGTTAGGAGAAGTGAGAGCTAAGAATTAAATTAATACTGGTGCAGAAAAAGGAAAGTAGAAAATATGGAGGTGGTTGAGAACAGAGAGTGGGTGTTAAGGGAATACGTGGATCAAGGTCTTCCGACTTCCGACCACCTTAAACTCCAGAAGCAGCCATTCCCGGTCGAGTCTTTAGCGGAAGGGCATGTCATTGTACGGATCGATTACATCTCCATTGATCCTTACTTACGCTCCCGAATGAACAGCTACAGCAACCAGGATGGTCTTCATGTCCCCCCTTTTCCACTTCATCAGGTCAGGTTTCAACTCTTAAAAACCCCTTAATATATATATGTACCAAAAAGACTGTTTATACTTATAGCATGTGATTTTTGCAGGTTTTGACAGCATTTGGAGTAGGAGAAGTGATTGATTCCAAGAGTGGAGATTACTGTGTGGGAGATGTTGTCCTGTATTACCAGATGCCGGTGGCGGAGTACGCAATTCTACCGGCACAGTTTCTACAGAAGTTAGATCCGGCCACAATCGCCGTCTCTATCCCGGACTATCTTAGCGTCCTTGGTAATAATCATATACACAAACAGACCTTCCTTCTACTCTTCATCAAACTTCTCTACTTAGAGCCTTCGGGTCAAGTTCAGTTCTCGCTAGTTGCGGATCTAGATTGTCTATAATGGGTATGCTAGGGAAAAAATTATAAATATTTCATTAGAAAAAATTATATAAAATATATAATTTAAAAATATGATTTTATTACTAACATATTTTAAAGTACACAACATGTTCCGGTACAATAATAATTTGTACTTACTTCAGTCATATGTCCAAAATTGTTATTAAATACATTTCAAATGTAGAACATTATTAACTTATTAGTTTTTAAAGTATCAAAACTAAGTACTAACGGTTGTACAAATCTTATAATTGAATCTAATCGGACTTGAGCTGATTGTGGATCAATTGAGTCTCAATCAAATCGAGGGACTATTATAACACTAGTATAAGCTATTAGGTCTTGTGATGTTTAGAAAAATATTCAGTTAATTTATAAATTTAAAATGTATTTGACGTCAATTTTAGACGTACATTGTTTTGAAAAGGTGGTACATTTTAAAATATATTGTACCAAACACTATATTTTTCAAATATATTGTATGATTTACATAATTTTCCCTATTAATTAGACATCATATAATATTAGTTTAGAGTGACTACGATTTATAATTTAGTAAAATAGAACTTAATAAAATTTACAACCACATCTTCAAATAAAAACTCGGATCTTAAAACTTCTGATAAGTTTTTTTTAATGGATAAAACTGAGATGTTACAAAATAATAATTGAGTTTTATAAAATAAATAATTAATATATTCTTAAAATATGTATAACTCATTATTACATATTTCAGTTGTCAAGTTATTAAGCACATGGTCTGAAGATGCTTCGACCAGACCACGACTGGTGCCTCCAATTGGAGTCATATTTTCTTATTCCTCAATTTCTCTGAAACCTTCGTGAATCTCTACTGGGCGATGAATGGAACGTGAGAGAGCAACAGAAATTGAGGCAAACTTCTTTTTATTAATCTAAAATCTGTCTTGTATTACAGAGACGAAGATCTCAGCTATTTATAGTTGCTAGACTCCAACTAACTCTAACAGACTTAGTTTGGAGAAGATGAAACTTAGTCCTCAAAGTTTTATTCTCTAATTACAAGTAAGCCCTTATAGTTTTATTGATAGTCAAAACGATCCTGAAGATATAATACTTCAATATTCATCGACTTTTCTCCTCTTCTGCTTCTTCATTCTTCCTTCCTGATTCCTCCTTTTCTGATCTGTAAAGATTCTTAATTCCAAATCCTTTAAGAAGCTCTTCAAATTGCTGTCTACCAAGGGATTTTGTGAGCAAATCAGCAAGCTGCTTTGTAGAAGCAATATGATGTGTTTTGATCTCCCCTTTCACAAGCAAGTTCCTCACAAAGTGACAATCTATCTCTATGTGTTTTGTTCTCTCATGGAACATAGGATTAGCAGCTATTTTAATCGCAGCTTCGTTGTCGCAGTAAAGATATGTTGGAGTTCTTTGCTCAAAACCAAGCTCTTTTAAAACTCCTCTTAACCAGATAATTTCTGCAGTTACAGCTCCCATGCTTCTGTACTCCGCTTCTGCACTGGATCTTGATATGGTTTCTTGTTTTTTTGACTTCCAGGACACCATTGCATCTCCCAATTTGATGCAGTATCAAGTCACTGACTTCCTGCTCATGGGACAGGATGCCCAGTCACTATCGCAATAAGCATCAAGTGTTTGGAGTGAGTTCTTTGCTGGGAAAAAGAGTCATTGTCCTAGATTCTCCTTAACGTACCTGATTATCCTAGTTGCTGCTGTCATGTGTGACACCTTTGGAGCATGTATAAACTGGCTCAAATGCTGAACAGGATATGATATGTCAGGGCGTGTCATCGTGAGATAGAGCAATCTGCCAATTACTCTTCTGTATTGCTCTTCATCTTCAAGCTTCTTGTCATCCTTGTTAACCTGGAAGAGATCATCATACTCAATGCTAGTGAGTTTTTGATTCAGTTCCATTGGTGTTGAAACTGATCTTCCCTCTAATAGAGCAGCATCTGCAACAAGCTCTAAACAATACTTTCTCTGATTCAATATGATTCCATCTCCAGATCGTGCAACTTCAAGTCCCAAAAAATACCTCAAGTGCCCAGATCTTTTAATTTGAAATGCTTTTCTAAAATCTCTTTCAGCTCTTCAATCAAAGCTGGACTAGAGCCTGTGATCATTAGGTCATCGACGTACACCAACATATGAACTTGTGCTCCTCCTTTTGTTTTTGAAAACAAGGAATAGTCGTATATGCTCTGAACATACCCATTCCGAGTTAAACACTCAGTGAGCTTGAGATTCCACTGTCGCGAGGCTTGTTTGAGTCCATACAGTGATTTAACTAGTTTACACACTGTCTTAACTCCTCCTCTGGAATTCAGCTGCTTAGAAAATCCTTGTGGGACTTCCATAAAAACCTCTTCATTGAGATCACCCTGCAAAAACGCGTTGCTCACATCCATTTGATGCAGAGGCCACCCCTGAGCTGCTGCAATACTCAAGATCAATCTTACTGTCACCATCTTTACTACATGTGAGAAAGTGTCTTTGTAGTCTATGCCTTCCTTCTGTGTGTAACCCTTTGCCACCAAGCGTGCTTTATATCTCTCAATAGACCCATTTGAATGATACTTTACTTTGTAGACCCATTTACATCCTATGGGTTTTTTTGTTGCTTGGAAGTTGAACCATTATCCATGTATTGTTTTCTTCAAGAGCCTGGATCTCTTGCTGCATAGCTTCAACCCACTTCCTATCTCTAGCTGCTTCTTCAAAAGAAGTAGGCTCCCTTATCTTCTCCAAGGAACCAAGGAAGCTCTTGTATTCTGGAGATACAAAAGCATAGCTCACTGCTTTGCAGTTCATTATGTAATCTCGTTGCCATCCTGGCTTTGTGGAGACTCTACTTGATCTCCTTGGGGGCACTTGTATGACAGCTTGTTCATGATTCCCAGACTGCTGTGAACTAGGAGCTTCAACATCAGGAGATTCACTTACTGGTGTTAATTCAGCAACAGAGTTAGAATCTTGATTTTGATTAGGCAAATCACCAAAATTGAACCCCCTCAGATCTCCCGATTCCAATCTCCAACTCATCTTCAATTCTTGGTGAATGAACTGGTAATATATGTAGGTTATCCTCTGAAGCATTCTTGAAAGGAAAAATGTGCTCCCTGAAAGTCACATCTCTATTCACAAAAAAAGACTTTGTCTGCAAGCTATAGAGAACATAGCCCTTCTGAGTCTGAGAGTATCCCATCATTACTGAAGGAATTGCTCTTGGCTTGAGTTTATCTCGATTTTGTACATCCTTAGCAAATGCAAGACAACCAAAGACCTTTAAATGATTGATGGAAACTTTCTTTTCATAAAGCACTTCATATGGAATTCTCCCTCAATAGCAGTAGAAGGCAGCAAATTGATTAAATGGCATGCATCGTGCACACATAAACCCCAAAATCTATCTGGGATGTAAGCTTGAAACTTTAGTGCTCGTGTGACTTCAAGGATGTGGCGGTGCTTCCTTTCAACCACACCATTCTGTTGTGGGGTGTATACACAACTAGTCTGGTGCTGTATTCCCAATCCAAGAAGAAGATCCTTCATCAAATCGTTGCAAAACTCCAAGCCATTGTCACTTCTGAAACACTGAATCACCCTTCCAAACTGAGTTTTCACCATTGAGATGAAATTCTTGATGTGCAAAACCACTTCATCTTTATGCTTCATCAAGCACACCCATGTAGCCCTGCTATAATCATCTACAATGGTTAGGAAAAAACGATTTCCATCATGAGTGCTAATTCTGTAGGGTCCCCACACATCCAAGTGTATCAAAGCAAACACTTTATTAGTTTTAGAGTTGCTTCGACTGAAGGGTAATCTAGTTTGTTTTGCCAATGGACAAACATTACACTCCTTTATTAGTCTCTCATTATCTGTAGAAAAATGAAAGAAAGTCTTCAGCTGCTGAGCAGGTACATGCCCTAATCTTCGATGCCAAGCTTGTAACTCTTCCAAAGTCACTTCTTTCTTCTCCTTCAGTTTAGTACAGCTTAATACATCCATTCTTTCTTCTCTTCCTTTCTCCTCAAGCTGAGGAATCATCAGAGTGTACAACCCATTACGGAGAGAACCAGTCCCCACCATCTTCCCATTGGAGAGGGCCTGGAATATCACACGATTAGGAGTGAAGAAAACTGATAAACCAAGCTCTTTTGTCAGCTGAGGGATAGATATCAAATTGTACTTAAAATGTGGAGCAAACAAGACTCTTTTAAGGATCAATGATGACTCTAACACACAAGAGCCAATATGAGTAATAGGAGAGAGATCTCCATTTGGCAAGCACACAGCCCTGTGTGTAGATGAATTCTCCTGGACATCAAACAACCATTCCATATTACATGTCATGTGGTGAGAAGCCCCACTGTCTATTATCCATTGCTGGTTTGAATGACCATTTGTGACACCACAGAATAACATACCTGACATGTTAGCCTTGTACTCAGTAGTGCTTGCTTGTTGAGTGAAGCTTTTCATCATTTGGGCAAGCTGACTCATCTGTTCAGAAGTGAAAACACTTGCAGGAGCAGTGGTAATCTGCTGGCTTTGATTCCCTTGAGTACTGCCTTGATTCCCTTCAATTTCATACCCAGTGACATTATTGGCCATAAGACCACCTCTTTCTCTTTCTGCTATACGTTTCTTGATGTGCTCAGGTAGACCATTTTTCTTCCAGCAATTATCCTCAACGTGTCCTCTTTTCCTGCAATAAGTGCATAGCAGATGATCCTTCTTGGCTTTATTACCACGGAAAGAGGCTCCACCATTGGTGGACTGAAAAGAAGAACCTGAAGAAGAGAAACCTGAACCATCTCCATATCCATTTCCTCCCTTATTTGCATACATCACCAAACCGTTGTCAGAAATCATATTATTGACCCCTCCAACAACCATTCTCTGATTTTCTTCTTGACTCAAGACTGAGTAAGCAAGATTTACTGAAGGGAGAGGATGCATCATCAGCAAATTGGTTCTGATATGCATAAACGTCTCGTTTAGACCATTCAAGAATTGCATAAGCTTTTGTTTATCGCGATTAGCAACAACTCTTGGTGAAACCATACAATTTCCACACAAGCATTCATCATCAGCAGCAGAAAGCTCATCCCAAATCATTTTCATGCCCTCAAAATAATCAGCAACAGTCTGATTTCCTTGCCTAGCCTGATATAACTCTCGAGTAAGCTGAAAAATTCTAGTGCCGTCTATCTTATTGAATCTTTCTCGAAGATCATTCCAAATTACTAAAGAAGTAGGCGTATAGATCAGACCATGCGTTAAGTTCTTAGCTACAGCACCAGTTAACCATCCCTTCACCATCACATTACACCTATCCCACTTAAACCTCATGTTTTCAGGCACAGAATCACGCTGACAGGAGCCATCAACGAAACAAAGCTTGTTCTTAGCTAATAAAGCATCTCGCATCGAGCGCACCCATACCTGATAGTTGTTACAACCAATCAGCTGATATCCAATCAACGACATCGATGGAGTGTCAGATGGATGCAGGTAGAGACGATCCTCCAAAGGATTCTCTTCCTCTGATTGCTGCAATGTGGTTTGCTGCGCATTTTCACGATTCTGCGCAGGAGATCGACCATTCACACTAGTCGCACCAGGAGATCGATCATTTGCACCATTCGCTGCCATATTAGCAGTCGAATTTTCCGTCACGCCAAGTCTGGGCCAGGTGTTGTCACTCAGCGGAGCTCTAGCCATGAAGAATCACTGAAATTAGCTCTGATACCATGAAACCTTCGTGAATCTCTACTGGGCGATGAATGGAACGTGAGAGAGCAACAGAAATTGAGGCAAACTTCTTTTTATTAATCTGAAATCTGTCTTGTATTACAGAGACGAAGATCTCAGCTATTTATAGTTGCTAGACTCCAATTAACTCTAACAGACTTAGTTTGGAGAAGATGAAACTTAGTCCTCAAAGTTTTATTCTCTAATTACAAGTAAGTACATATATATAATGATAAAATCGCTTCAATCACCAAACCCTAGTTTCTCAGTAACCCTAATTTGAGAGGAGAAGAAGAGGAAAAGACTTGCGGATCATCTGGGTATGTTCCTTCAAGTGGTTCCCCATCACCTAAATAATACTTGGTCAGGTTCCGTATTTACATACAGGTCCCGCCATAATTTAAATGTTTCACAAAGGTCCTCACAAGATATAAAGCATAAAGAAAAACGATCCACAAACAGAAAAGGCTTCAACAATCCAGCCCAATAAGCAAATACAAAAGGGACATCAGCCCACTTCAGACAGCCTAGATCAACTGCCCCAACAGACTCCAGCTTAGGCCTCAAAACTCCCCCTTAAGCTGGAGTTGCTTGATCTTTTAAGTGATTCCAACTTCAGCTCCATGTTCCAGCTTCTCATCATTTTCCTGTTCTGCATTCTCTAACTCCCCCTCTCTTCCAAAGATGTTCTTCATTCCCAAAAGTTGAGACAGAGAGTGATGTTGCTTAGCCCCCAGAGCTTTGGTGAATATATCTGCCAACTGTTTATCTGTTTTCACATGAACAAGCTTTAAAGAACCATTAGTAACAAAATTCCTAATAAAATGGAAATCAATCTCTATATGTTTAGTCCTTTCATGGAACACAGGATTTGTAGCAATTTGTATGGCAGCCTTATTATCACAGTGTAAAAGAACAGGTTGGATTTGCTCAAAACCAAGTTCACCAAGAAGTCCTTTCAACCAAATGATCTCAGCTAAAGCAGAACCCATACTCCTGTATTCTGCTTCAGCTGAAGACCTAGACACAGTCTCTTGTGATTTTACCTTCTAAGAAACTAAGGAATTCCCAAGTTTCATGCAATAACCTGTAAGAGACTTCCTGGTGACAACATTACCACCCCAGTCTGAATCACAAAAAGCTACTAATTTAGGCACAGAATTAGAGTCAAGAAATATCCCTTTACCATGCTCTTTTTTAATGAATCTTACCACCTTTAAGGCAGCATTCCAATGAGAAATCTTTGGGGCCTGCATGAATTGACTCAAATGTCTAACAGAGAAAGCAATGTCAGGTCTGGTGGTGATCAAATACAGAAGTTTCCCTATAAGCCTTCTATAAGAGCTAGGATCATCAAGTAAAGCATCAGTAGAGTACAGATTAAAATGATCATCATAACCCTTAGTAGTTAGCTTAATGTTTTCTTCCATAGGTATCTTAGTAACCTTACCACCAGCAAGTCCAATGGATGAGATGAGCTCCAGAGCATATTTCCTCTGAGATAGCACAATCCCTTTTGAGGATCTAGCAATCTCAATTCCCAAAAAGTACTTCATCTCACCTAAATCCTTCATCTTAAAATTTCTCAACAAAACAGACTTAAGCTGGTCAATCAGAGTAACACTATTGCCACAGATTAACAAATCATCAACATATATCAGAAGAATAACAATCTCATTGCCATCTTTCTTAGTGAATAAAGAATGATCATAACCAGACTGATTGTATCCAGATTTAACCAAAGCATCTGTTAGTTTGACATTCCATTGTCTACTGGCCTGCTTGAGACCATAGAGGGATTTGCGCAATCGACAAACCATATTCTCCCCCTTGTGATTGGCAAAACCCTCTGGAATGGTCATAAAAACCTCTTCATCCAAGTCTCCTTGAAGGAAGGCATTGTAGACATCCATTTGAAATAAAGGCCAGTGGAAAATGGAAGCCAAAGAAAGAACAACACGAACAGTACTCATCTTAACAACAGGGCTAAAAGTCTCATAATAATCTATTCCATATTTCTGTTTGAAGCCCTTAGCAACGAGTCTAGCTTTATATCTCTCTAACATCCCATCAGACTTATATTTGAGTTTATATACCCATTTGCAACCAATGGGGATCTTACCAGGTGGAAGAGGGATTATGTCCCAGGTACCATTTTCTTCAAGGGCTGAGATTTCTTCCTGCATAGCATTAACCCAGGAAGGATCCTGAGCTGCCTGTTGGAAATTGTCAGGTTCCACTATCTGGGAAAAAGAGCTTAGAAAACACTGATGGGGATCAGTTAAATGATGGTAAGAAACATATTTCTCAATGGGATAAAGAATAGTAGAATTCCCCATATCAAAATCTTTGGCCCACACAGGGGGCTTAACAGGTCTGCCTGACCTGGTGGTGTTGACTGGGACTTGGTGCTCAACAGGAGAAGAAGGTTCATCAGAGTTAGAGGTCTCATCATGTGAGTATGAAACATCAGAGTTATCAGAAGACTCATCATCTGAAACTACACCATCAGATTCAAGATTGGAATCATCCTCTGGTGGGATACCAACAGAATGTATAGGCTGAATAGGGGCATCATCAATCTCAGAAAATTGATCAAACAGAATATTAGGTTGCTGATCAAGATTACCATTTTCAAAAGGGAATATATTTTCATTGAATTTAACATCACGACTGACAAAAAATCTTTGGTGAGACAAATCATAAAGCTTATACCCCTTTTGATTCTCAGAGTATCCCATGAAAACAGAGGGGATAGCTCTGGATGCAAACTTGTCAGCCTCAACTAAATTCTTGGCATAGCATAAACATCCAAATACTTTTAGATGTGTGATGGTGGGTTTGGTTCCGGAGAAAACTTCTAAGGGGGATTTTCCTTTCAAAACTTTAGTAGGCATCAAATTGATCAGATAACAAGCAGTGAGGATGCACTCTCCCCAAAAAATGTTTGGAATGGAGGCTTGCAATTTTAAGGCCCTAGCTACCTCTAAGAGATGTCTATGTTTTCTTTCTACTCTCCCATTTTGTTGGGGAGTATAAGTGCAACTGCTTTGATGTAAAATCCCCTTAGTTTTAAATAAGGAATTGACATGCTCATTAAAACTCACCCCCATTATCAGATCTAAAGCATTTCACAGTTTTATCAAATTGGGTTTGAATCATTGCAATGTAATTCCTTAAAACCACCACAACATCTGATTTAAATTGGATCAGAAAAATCCAGGTAACTCTTGAATAATCATCAACCAAAGTCAGAAAAAAATCTTTTATTATCATGAGTAGCACAATGATAGGGGCCCCAAACATCACAATGGACTAATTCAAAAATAGAATTGGCTCTGGAACTAGAAATGGTGAAAGGGGAACGAGCAAGTTTTGCTTTTGGGCAAATGGTGCAAGTGTCTAGGCAAGCTTCTTTATTTTGAACTTTTCGAATATGAGTTTTTTTTAAAGTTTTTGAAGAGACATGACCTAGACGCTTGTGCCATAAGAAAACATTGTTGGCAGCAGAATCAGAAACAATGGTTTTATTACTCTGAGGGAAATTTTGAAAAATATAAAGTACTGATTCTTGCCTACCACTTGCCAAGACCCTCCCACTTGAGAGGTCCTGCAAAAAAGCAAAGTTAGAATGAAAGCTGGCTGTACAAGAAAGTTCAGAGGTAAGTTTGGAGACAGACAGCAAATTATATTTAAAATCTGGAATATAAAGAACTTCATTCAACTTATGCTTATCTGAAAATTGATAAGTCCCAATACTATGAACCTTTGAAAAATTGCCATTAGGCAACCGAATTCTAGTTCCAGTGTCCAATTTTAAGTCACACAACCAATCATTTCTTTTAGTCATGTGATTTGTGGCACCTGTGTCTAAAATCCAAAAATCATCAAGGTTTGAGAAAACAGGGAAGGGAGATATACCTGCTGAAGTTGCAGAGGCAGCACCTGCTAAAGAAGCAGTCCTACCTCCATGCCCCATGGTGTGAAGGAATTTCTCAAACTGGTCAGAAGTAAAGGTCACACCAGATTGAAGAGCTTCAGTAAGGGACACATCATCTCCTTTGGGTTTGGAAGTACTTTTTGGACCAGTGTCACCAGTCACTGAGGAGGTAGCATTGGCATGTACCCCCTGCCCTTTGGATTTGAGTGACTCTTTGTACTTGAAGCAGATATCCTTAGTATGTCCCTTCTTTTTACAGTAATCACACCCCTTTGCAAAGCATCTATCAGCAGTGTGTCCCTTCTTTTTACAGAAGGTACACTCAAGATTGGGGTTCCCTTTAGGTCTGTCAGCCATGGTGTTAGCAGCTATAGCAGAGCAGATCCAACAATATCAGAATAAATCCCTTTCTGGCTTTCTTCCTGAAGTAAAAGGCTATAAGCCTCGTTCAGGTTTGGCAATTCCTTCCACAGCAAGAGATTGGTTCTTACACCGGAGAAGGTTTCATTCAAGCCCATTAAGAACTGGAAAAGGCGTTGGTTATCCTTATGAGAAATGTGCCTCTGAAAAAGATCCCCATCTATGTGTGGAAGAGCAGCAACAGCATCATATTCTGCCCAGAGTAGCCTTAGTTTGGTGAAATAGGTGGAAACAGAATCAAGGCCCTGCTGTGTTAACACAATCTCACGATGTAATTGATAGGACCTTGATCCATTTGGCTTATCGAACCTCTCCTTAAGGTCTTTCCAGGCAAGAAAGGCATTCTCAATATACATCACGCTACTCGCAAGTTCTTTGGAAACTGTGCTCAAGATCCATCCAAAAACTACGGCGTTACATCTATCCCATAGATCAGAATAGGCTGGACCAAATTTTTCTCGCATACAGGTGCCATTAACAAACCCTAACTTGTTCTTTCCTAACAGATAAAATCGCATAGCTCTGCTCCACATAGAATAATTCTCTATCCCAGTCAGAACAGTAGAGATAACAGGATTACCGTGATTATCGCTTGACTGAAGGTATAGAGGATGGAATGAGTCGATCTTTGACATAGCATCCTGTATCTCTTCATTCGTGGGCACAATTGTCTGCTCCGCCATCTAAAACAGTCAATTACCGAAGAGAGAAGTGATATACGACCACCGGGAACGCGAAGGACGAGAAAAAACGTTCTGCGAAGACTTCCGATGAGATCGAAGAAGTTCTTCAAGAAAAAACTTAAAGACGAAGATGGAGGAACGGAGAATCCCAAATCTGGAGGTGGAGAACGGCGAAACTTCCAGATCAAGGACGAAGATTTGCGAACAACGAATAGTCGTAACAAAGACAGCGCAGCGAAACCACAGAATCGAGGCAAGGATTTGCGATAGAGATGGAGAGAATCGCAAAAAACCGAGCCTATAGCTCTGATACCATGATAAAATCGCTTCAATCACCAAACCCTAGTTTCTCAGTAACCCTAATTTGAGAGGAGAAGAAGAGGAAAAGACTTGCGGATCATCTGGGTATGTTCCTTCAAGTGGTTCCCCATCACCTAAATAATACTTGGTCAGGTCCCGTATTTACATACAGGTCCCGCCATAATTTAAATGTTTCACAAAGGTCCTCACAAGATATAAAGCATAAAGAAAAACGATCCACAAACAGAAAAGGCTTCAACAATCCAGCCCAATAAGCAAATACAAAAGGGACATCAGCCCACTTCAGACAGCCTAGATCAACTACCCCAACAGACTCCAGCTTAGGCCTCAAAATATAATACATAGAGTTGATGTAAATTAATTAGTACGTACATATATATATATATATATGTGTAGGAGTAGCGGGGTTCGCTGCGTGGTTGGGGATTGTAGTGCTGGGGGATCCAAAGCCAGGGGAGACGGTGTTCGTGTCTGCAGCTGCTGGTGGAGTGGGTGTGGTGGCCGGACAATTGGCCAAGTTAAGAGGCTGCACAGTTGTCGGCAGTGTTGGTTCTGATGCTAAGGTACCTACCTAATTAACCTTCATTCATTCATTCATGTTTAATATAATAATGCAAGTGAACCATTCCTACCTACTGGTGTTTGTTTGAGCTTGGTGAACTAATGCAGGTGAAGTTCTTGAAAGAGGAGATCGGGTACGACGAAGCATTCAACTACAATGTTGAAACCGACTTTGATGTTGCCTTAACTAAGTAATAATATCTACCTACTATATATATATTACTAACTAATTAATCCTGAGGCTGAATTATATTGAGATGATGTGTATACATAATATATGTAATAACGTTGTACGTACTTACTAGGTACTTCCCTAATGGAATCGACATCTACCTGGACAATGTCGGAGGAAAGATGCTAGAAGCTGTCCTTAACCATGTCAACCGTCACGCTCGCATCCCTCTCTGTGGAATGATCTCACAATACAACAAGGTACCTTTTTGTAGCCATTAGATCAAACATATTGAGAGATGTCTAATAGCTGATATCTGATTAAATACTTCTCCTAAAAATGATTCATTCTCTTTTCTAATTTAATGAGTGCAAAATCGACTGCATTTGCAATCGACAGTATTTTAGACAAACCTTTTTTTTTAATCATCATTTGACCTGGTCAATCATAATTATATATATAGGGAAAAGTCTGAAAATAGTCAGCATGTTCAGAGAAAGTTTTAATTTAAGTTTAGTGTCGGACATGTATATAAACGACATGTAACGATACATCCTGATACAAATAAGTGTCCTACAAAAGTACAATTTTATGTATAAACAACTTTGATACGTTTAAGTACGACTAATAAACATATGTTTAGCCAACTCTTGTATATACACGAATAAACATAAAGCAGTTACATGTGTCTTATCGTATCGTGTATTTATAAGGCGTGTATTTATAAGGTGTGGAGTGAGCGAGACGGGGTGAGAAATCTTTTGAACGCAGTCGGAAAGGAAGTGAGGATGGAAGGGTTCATGTTGGGTTCGTACCTGAATCGCAAAGGTGAATTCATGGAAGAGATGTTGGGTTACGTTAAAGAGGGGAAGCTCGTTACAAAGAAGAAGACGTATATCGGGATCGACCGATTCTTAGAGACCATGGAGTCCCTTTTCACTAGCACTAATGTTGGCAAAGTTATACTTCAAGTCAACCCCCACATCTAATCTAATTAATTGTATCATCGTATTGTGTCATCGTACTTTTGTATGCTAAAAATACAATGTATGAACGTGGTGAGCGTGTATCCAACATGCGACTTTTAAATATTCAGTCTAATGCTTTTCCAACAGAAATTTCCCTACAATATAAAATATTTTGTTTTGAATATGCATACAAAAAAATAATGCATGAATGCAGTGAGCGTGGATCAAACACGCGACATTTAAATCTTCAATCTGACATTGTCCTAATTGAGTTATCCCCGCAAGATAAAACATTTAATTTTGAGTATGTATTTAAAACTAAGAGTTTTCTTTACAACCTAATAAGAACATTATTATTAGGGATGGCAACGGGGCGGTTCGGGGCGGGTTTTCGCAGCCCCGGACCCGCCCCGCGGGTCAGCCTTGCTGACCCGGACCTGGGTAATTGTACATCCCGGGACGGGTCGGGTAAAAAACCGCGGGTCGACCTGCGGGGCCCCGACCCGACCCGCCGTGAACATTTTTTTTTTAAAAACTTCTCAATATTAAATACAATTTTTTTTGCCAAAATATTACATTATATATAAATTCAAATCATAATCTAACATCAATCAAATACAAACACACCAAATTCATCACCAAATACAAATTCAAATCCAAACATCAAATCTAAATTAACAAATCCTAATAATCTAAATATACATCTATTTATAATTTGGTCCATGTTATTTATATAGGTACTATATTAACCATATTGTTTAGTAAATGTTACATTATATTAACATTAAAAAAAATTTAAAAAATATATATATAGACATTTCGGGGCGGGTCAACGGGGCCCGTGCCCGAACCCAACTTGTGACCCGCGTGTCGGCGGATCCTCGGGTCAAACCGGGTCGGGGTCCCGCGGGGCCCCGAGACCCGTTGCCATCCCTAGTGTTGTCTTTTTTTAGTAATATATATATCGTGTTGTCGAGTTGGCACAAAAACGACATGTGAATGCGGTGAGCGTGGATCGAACACGCGACCTTTAGATCTTCAATCTGACGCTCTCCCAACTGAGCTATCCCCGCAAGATGAAATACTTAATTTTGAGTACAGATTTAGACTAAGAATTTTTTGTACAACCTAATAAGATAATTTTCATAAAAGGATTTCCGTTGCCGGGAATCGAACCCGGGTCTCCTGGGTGAAAGCCAGATATCCTAACCGCTGGACGACAACGGAATGATGAATGCAATTGAAGAGCTTATGTTACTGTACTCTAAATGCAGAACCAGATAAGTTCAACAGCATCATCCTAGCTAGGTTGATACGGCGGCCCTTAAGGTTAAAAGACTTACTATAGCCAAAGTCTGACACTCTCCTAATCCCCCGCAACATAAATATTGGTTGTAGACTCAAGGGGATCAAACTAAATACTTCTGCAATTCATTGTCAAAGATAAATATTGGCTGCTTCTTGTTGATTTGTTCCTTCCCCCTAGAAAGTTAGAGTTGTTTATGATATGAAATTTTATAGTGACGAAACTTTGTAATCATCCGAAGAATTCTAGTGCCTTTGATGCTTAAAATGGACTTAGTTTTTTTAGATTTATTTATTATTCAAAGATGCAAGAAAAAGCATGACTACAATTGAAATTGGAATCAATTTTTGTTCGTTTTTTGCCATACAGTTGCAATCATGAGGGCTTCAGATGATTTTGATTTCAACAAAGTTCTGTGAGATTAATATGGGTTCTTCATGAAGTATATACAAAAGCAGCAAGTATCAAATTTGTTGCTTAACAATTTGCTCATCTTAATGTCAAAGAGGAGAACTGCTACAATAAAGTATCAACCAGAAGGATCTTGATGCAGACATATATAATAACTAAGCTAGACATTTCAATGCCGATGTTGGACTCTAACTGAATCAACTAATTAAAAACTATTCTTAATCCTCAAGAGAGAAGGCTTCAAGGCAGAAACGTTGTTAGATTTACCTAAGCTGATGTGAAAAGCTAATATGCTTCATCTTCTCAAACGAAGCTCCAATGATGGATAAATAAATGCGGATATCTATCTACACACACTCGGATCTCTTCTTCTTCTGCCTTCCTTCAATTCCAAACCTCAAACTCAAACTACTTTGATTTCTTCACTGACTTGGATCTCTTCATCTTTTGCGACTTATCATCGATGCTCTTCCACGTGTACCCTTCGGGAATGGCAAACGGGTCCGGATGGTGCGCTAACGACAGCAAAGAACTTCTGTGCTGCTCCTTGCTCGTTCCAACTGATTTGCTACTGCTCCTTCGAAGCCATGAAGAAGATGAAGACGATGATGATGATGAAAACGAAGGTAATGAAAAGTAATTGCTCTCCGATTTCTTATCCTCCTCATTCGCATTTCCTCTTCCCGATCCACTAGGGAAGTGGCTCGGGCTCGAAACCGGTGTGAAGAACTCTTCTCTCGCCGGAAGCTCCACAAATTTAGTGAAGGTTATTACCACTCTCACCGTCGGCACCACCGGAATAGCTACCTGGCAATTACCAGATAAAATATTAATTACTGCTAATAATCCTACGTGGATTATATTTTTCAGTTTGTAATCCTATGTGGATTTCTTTTATTCTAAAGTATATAAACTCCGTTGACTTGGTCCAGACGGTAGGAACCAATCTGTCCCTTCCACGTCGCATCATGGACAGATGGGACCCGCTAAAGCTTCCGCAGTCAGTCTTTGTCTCAATTCTCAAGTAATTCCATAAAGCAAAAACGGAAATGATAAAGAAATTCAAAGTGGCCCACAGAGATCACAGTCAAAGTGAAATTAAAAATAATAAATAAATAAAAATCTTCCGTACCTTCACCGGGAAAGTTCCTGGAGGGAACTTCGTCGTGAGCAGTTCTCGCATTCTCCGAATTGCCTTCACCTTGTTTGCCAAAATATCTAGCAACGGCAGAAGCTCCTCCGTCTTCAATGGGAACTGCTCCGTCAACCACACCGACGGCCTCAGGCTCCTTACAAACTCCTTCTCCTTCGTATGCGGAGTTGTTACCGCCGTTACACCCCGATTTCGCTGTAAAATCGGGGCGTATGGTAGATCCACGCTCTTCCTACCGACGTTCACGAAAGCGGTGCTGTGGCGCGTTGTGTCTTCACGGACGAAGCTGCTATGTCTCCGTCCGTCGGGCGGCGGGGGGCCGAAGCTAGGGTTTTCGGCCACGAGGAAGCCGTCGTCGTCCTCGTCGAGCTCCAGCGGCAGTACTTGCTCGCTTCCAGCGGCGTCATTCTCAACGGATACAACCTTGCGAGATCTGAAGCTAAATACTACATTGTTCATCTCGTACACCTTTGCCTTCCATTCACCGACATTTTCTGTCTTCTCTTGCCGTCTCCAATTCGTTCGTCCGACTAACTCTGCCTTCGTAACGTCCATACCTGGCCGATACACGCTCGTTTGGGAGCAGAGTCCGGATAGGTCAGAATCGCTCATCGGAGTTTCAGCGTTCTCGAATGCGTTGAAGACTTTGCGATCATCGCGATTGAGGACCAGAAGTGATCCAGCAGGGATATCGTGGCTCAGATCTCCTTCCCCAAGGAAGAGGAAACTCTGATCGGCACGCTGGATCTTTAGGCCGTCGAAGCCGGCCAGAGAAGTGTCTGCTCGGAGGTTACCGTCACGCTTCCAGATCTTATAGGTGTCAGATGGAGCAATTTTACCTACGAATGGAATAACAGAGCTCTCGAAGTGGAACGAAATCTCCATGTAGAAGTCTCGCATGCGTTGGAGGACGGCGATAACTCTTGGCAGGCGGCGGCGCCACTTGTTCCAGGCCGAGCGGTGCTCGTGGCGGAGGAGTATGACCGCGATCTCTGAATTCCGTCGGCACAAAGCCTCCTGCAGCGGATTCCAACCCGCCGAGTTGTGTAGCGACACATCCGCACCAGCTCCGACCAGTGTGTTGGCTGCGGCGGAGTCACCGAGACGGACGGCTAGGTGGAGCGGAGTCTCACGGTAAGGAACGTCCCTGCGGTCAATCACGGCGGCGATCCGGTCCGCCGTTTTCTCCTGTACTAGCGAGTCCGACTCGGTGTGGATCTGAGCCGGGTCAGCTAACCGAGGCAGTGCTGAAACGAGCCTAGACAGAGCAAATTGGTCACCCACAGCGACGGCGTAGTGAACAGGGCTGTGCTTGTAGTCCTCCGGCTTGATCGCAGGGAAGGAAGTCGATGAAGCTGTCGCCGTCGAAGACTTTGACATGGTGATATGATTGGAGATTGGAACGCCGTCGTTTGAGTTTGAGGTGGGAGGCGGTTATGGCGTGCGTGAGGGGAGGAAATGTCTCATCATCTTGGACTCTCTCCACTGCAAATGATAACAAAGAGAATGTTGTGGGAGAGCGGGACGAAGGGTGTTTTTGTCTTTGGGAGGCTCGACTTTTGGTGCGATCTGCAGACGAGAGGAAAAAGAAATTATTCGTAATTACTGTCTCCGCTTCTTCTTTTCCTTTCCACGGTCAGCTTTGCTTTAGCTTCCACAGTTTCTTTTGTCTCTGACCGTTTTCTCTTTATTCATTAATTATCATTCATTCATTATAGTTTCCCCAAAAAATATCATTCATTATTTATTTCCTAAACTGTTTTACTAATTAATTAATAATAATTATGATTACCAAATTTTCAAGATTACTACCATAATTAATTAAGTTTCCTTTCTTAGTTTGTTTGCTTTATCAGACGGACCACGGTCTGGTCCCCGTGAATTTGCTGCGTTACGTCACGGATATTCGGGTGAAGTGGTTGGGACGGAACAAAAAGGTTCATTTCTTATGTACAAACTAAGCTATGAATTATTCCTCTAGTCTACACTCTACAGTATGTTCTCATGGGTAATTTTTATTTTCACTAGGATGTACTAGACTCTTGAAAGAACCTTGTCAAGATGGTAAAACTTGTAATATACTTCTTTCGCACAATAATTATTGCTTATATCGGATCAACTTATAATTGGTAAATTAATTGTCATGGATATAATTTTATTCATATGGCTCAGTGCTTTTGAAAACTCTAATTAAAACTGTTATAGCATATTACATTGTTTCCGGTGGTTTCGGATCTCCAGCCCCATTTTTTTTATCACAAATTGTGCATCACCATTAAGATCGTAACACGTGTTCTTAGATTTAATTTTTCATTTTAGGTTCACCAATCTCATTAGGTTTAAGAAAAACAAAACAAAAACCACAAAATTAAGTACGTTCAAAACACATGTCACGATCATAACGGTGAGCCACGATTTGGAATAATAATAGTGGGTAACTTAATATGTTAGTTTTCTTAATCCAAAACTCCCCAATCAGTGGTCCCTAGCGATGTTATAAGGTGTTTGTCCTATTAAAGTAACTGATGTGTAAATTTAATTAACATAGCACAGACGGGAAAATGACAATGCGAACTTGGTATTAAGCTCGAGTCTCGACCGAACACCATTGACGGTCAATGTCAAGCTCCATCCACCAAGTTGTGAAGTCCTAGGATTGCCTGATTACGTATATGATTATTATATATATATATATATATATTGACAAGGATCATATTAAGATGTGTTGATATTGGTGGAGGAGCGGATGGGGATTAGGTGGCAGATTTCAATTCTGAGGGGGTGTGATTTAATTTAAATTATGAATAGATGATGACGATAATGATTGAGATTAGGGGAGTGGTCGGCGTCCTTTTGTCGTGACCAAATGTATCATGCCCCCCAAAACAACAGGGAAACCTGTCTGGATTGACCCGAACCCTACCGTATTCACTGTCACTGACTCGGTCTATCTCTCCCGTCATACTAATTTTGTTTTTATTATATAATATATATTTACCTACTGCTTTCTTCTAAACCAAATCCCCATAGATCCTACCTTTATTTCTTTAAGATTTTTTATACGGCTGGCTAAAGTGGAGCTTGCTATAACATAAGACAGTGTGGTGTGGCAAACATCAAAATTTATTTGAGTCGTTAGCTGGGACAAAATGTATACACAATGCAAAATAATATATTGTTATTTAGTAACCAGATCCACCTATTTAAAATTATTATTACACTGCTCTCGGGCTTGCTTTGGATACACCACTACTTTATGCACTTCCAATTATGCTCCATCAATAGCCTTTTCTGAGTTTTCTCTTTGGGCCCTCTCTGTCAACAGAAACAATACAAATATGTTCTTATGTTCACAAAACAAGTGTGAGTTAGATATTGCCATCTCTATCTTTACTACACAGTAGGCAAATGACCGTGCATAATTAGATACATATCAACTCCCCAAGAGAAGAGAATATCATCAAAGGTTTCCCTTAAAGTCTTTACCAACTCACAATGTTCATCTGGAGTTCAATTCAAATTCAAATTCAAATTCAACCGAATTATCAAAAGGTAAACAACCCTTACCCGATTATTACCATCATAAGAAAGCAAGCCATTGGGACAGACCTAACCTGACACGCCACTCATGGCTAAAGATAGGGTTACTCTAGTTGCACTAGAGCAGAGTAACCCCTTGCATCATATCATAATGGTAAGGGTCCACCTAGAGACCTTTCAACTTCCAAGGATAGACTTTTACTTCAAATAAAAACCCACTCGAATCACATCCAATCCATGCAGGTATACTGAATTAAAGTGAGTTTACTACTAAGTACCACACCACCATAATACAAAATAACTACCACCATTATAAGCAGCCACACACACCACATTGAGATGCTTACTACTAAGTACTAATCAAAGCCCCCAGCTTATTATTCTACAATATCGAAAACCATACTGTGCTTGGTGGCATTATGAATCCCCTTCATGCTCTTTTTACTCACACACCCAGTCCTCCTCGGCTCTACTGCAGTTCCTTCAGAAAGTCTTCATTGTCAACCAAGACCTGCCAGGAAAACTCTTAAGTTTTTAGCAGAGAGTGTTGTATCCAAACCATTTGACCGCACAGTTTAAGGACATGGTCGTAAGATCAGAGATAGGCTGCACAAGGAGAGTATGGGTTCTATACTACTAGTATAGTAGATAACTTACTGTTTTCCAGCCATCCGGGTCCAGAAAAGAAGTGATTTTGGTGTTAATTCCTGGAATGGGTCCTGGTTGCCTGGTTATCTTCCCTCCAAGCTCTTCGATCACCACTTTCACAACCTCAGCACTTTTGTACACATCATCAGTTCCAATAGCAACCTAGACAAGGTTGAAACATCAGACCCTGATGATATAGATAAAGAGAAACAGCTCAACTTCCATGTCGCTGAGCCTAACCTGTGCATATGCATTACCCTTGGTATATTCAGTAACCCCATAGTTATAAGTGAGCTCCAGGACCGTTGTCTTATCCTCATCAGCATATCCAACCATAGCCAGTGTGTACTGCGGTATTCAAGGACAATACAGAATTAAATTGAAAGACAAACTAGTGGAGAATGAGTTGGATTCTGCATATGTTTAACGGTTTTACCTTGTACTCTGGCTTGTCAATCTTCCTTAAGAGCTTCATTCCAAGTGCCTAGGGAAAAGGGTAAAATAATACTTATTATCAGACACAAATTATACTCATGTCAATGATTCCATCTGGGTAAGATAGCTTTACATGAATATAATCTCATAGATCATAACCCACATCAATTATAAGTTGTATTTTCAGCATGAAGGAACCCCATCGAATATCGGGCAAGGAGAAGAATTCTTATATGTAAAGATTGAAGTTCTGGAGAATGTGTATACCTTTTCGTAGAACTTGATGGAACGATCCAGATCCCCAACCCGAAGCATAATCTGACAGAGTGGTTCAGGAGTTGGCCCTCTTTGAATCAGCTCAAAGACATAACCATCGGGATCCTTCACAAAGGCAATGTGAGACGTGCCACCTTTGACTGGACCAGGCTCCCTAGTAACATTTCCACCCTTAGCTCTAATATCGTCGACCAACTTGTAGACCTGAATAAGAACTACTACTTCAAGAGCATAAAAATAACACTTTTTTTATTTCTGGAGGAAGACTATTTAGTCTTACATCTGGAGTGGCTATGGCAAAGTGCCCAAATCCAGTCCCGATGTCATAAGATGTCACACCATAATCTGAAACAAAAAAGTTGATATCCTCAAGGACTATGGAATATGTAATCATAATGCAACGGAAGCTTCATTACAATACTATGAAGACAGAACATTTCAGCTCGAATTGCTTAAAAGAAACACAACTCAGCGTTTAGAATCAGTGGAAGAATTACTTCATAATGTTACCTTTCCTAATAAACCGCATGCAACAGAGAAAGCCAAGTTGATCTTTGTTTACTTATATAAAATATTTATATTCCTTCAAATTCAACAAATCTAGATATTTGAGCGTGGATTTTCTCTACTAGGAACGTGTACCCTACGATGTTAAGATGTATATTTTCTTACTGAGCTCACATTCACAGACACTATGGTGGAAGCTATGGATTTGCGAGGCAAAAGTCTAGTGTATTAAGGAACATAGGTTATCAACAACTTACTGTATGTTAGCTCCACAACAAAATTAGTCTCTTCTGGGCCAAAACCAAGGAAGGCATTCGAGTATTTCTCTTCCGGAATGTCCCTCTTCCTCAGAAGCTTCATGCCAAAACATTCAGTATAGAATCTGTCAAGAGAACAGAGAAAAACAATTATAAGTCTTAACTGTACAGCAGAATAAAGATGTTAGATGTACAAAGGAAAAAAGATGGAACAGAGATCAAAGCTTTACTTGATTGTGCGGTCAAGATCACCAACACGGTACACCACATGAAGAAACCGACGCTTGTCTTTTGTTGGCCATTCCAAAAGCTCAGGAGAAACAACAGGAGCAGACTCAGCCATATTCAGATCAGGAAACTCTGTTCCAACAAATGAAAAAGAGAAAATGAGCATAATTAACAATAAAATGGACAAAGGAGTCTTCTGTAATCCAAATCAGGCACATTCTCTAAATTCACTTCAAAATATTACAAAAAAAAAACTCCCACAAGACTCTCGCTCAGTGAAGATAAAACTTAAACCTAAAACGTGTCTATTCCGAGTCCAACAAGATGAGCTCTATTCACAAAGGCAACTTCAACGTTATAACTCCCAATACAATGCGCAGCTATGTATGTACATCAGAGCTGCAAGCGGTTATGATGTCTACAAACGGCAAAAAAAATTGAGATTTTTATTTCAAAATTGCAACTATGGACACAAATTAGCATCCTGAAATGGAAGTGGAAAAAGATCCTCAAATCCTCCATTTTGATTGGTGATGGAGATATATTATGTAAACTATTCAACATGATCTTTTTTCATAACATAAAAAGAATACTACTAATTGGGGCTTGAACTATAGCAGCAGCAGGAAAACCTCAAAATCATAAGCTCTAGATAGAAACTAATACAGCAGAGATATTCTGCGCGATTTCATCCTAACACTAACAATCACATCCTAGAAGCTGTAACACCATTTCTGCTCCAAGTTTCAGTGGGCTACATTACACAAATGATGTATTTGTAAACCGAAACCTAATAAGATCATCGTGTAGACTGTCGATGATTACAAGAATCAAAAACCAACCATACATACAGATGAACTCCAATATATTATATATATCTATAAAAGCATCCAAAATCAGAATTGCAATCAGCAACGATGAGGTATAAAACAACGTAATCGAGATGGAATCTCACTCAGAATACAGATTGCATGCTTACAAACAAAGCATCTGGCGAGAGAGAGAGTAAGAAGGACCTGGAAACGGAGAGAGTGGGAGCTTCGAGTGATCGGATGAACGAAGAGCAGAATGATGAATATATTCACTTGATAGTCCTGTCCAAAGCACAGAGGTAAAGTCTCTGGCTGTCACGTGATTTTTCAGACTGACCAGTAAGAGATGCCCAAGAATAGGAAAATAGACTGTCTCTCTTTGATTATTGACTAATAAGAAGACGCTGTTATGTTTACTAGCTCACAGGCGGTGCTATTCGGGTTCATTAGGAGTTGGGATTATAGAAAATCGGGTGATTAAGAGAACTTGACCCTCCGTTGGACGTGTCTGCTCTGCAACTGCAAGTCAAGAGCTAACGATGGTTCCGTGATAACGCCAGGTCTAGCCACGTCATTTGTTGCATTTTTCATAGAAAAATACCCGTCATTTACAACTTTTTAAACACATTTACACTTAGGGATGTCAATGAGGCGGGTCGGGGCGGGTATCTCCAGATCCGGACCCGCCCCGCAGGTTAATATGGTCAACCCGGACCCGTCCCATGCATTTTCGGGTCAGGTCGACCCGTGTAAGGTATAATTTATCATTTTAAATCTTAAATTCTAAATTCTATGTTACCGTATCCAAATTCAACTCCAAATTTAAATCATAAATTATTAAATTAACTCATAATCCAAATATAAATCACCACATTCATTAGAATAATTGTTATTTTGACTACGTTTTATATTACCCGTATAGTTTTATATAATATACATATATTAAATATATATGTAAAATGAAAGCTCGGGTCGGGTCGGGTCGGCGGGTCGCCGTGAACCCAAACCCGAACCCGTCATCGGGTCAAAATCGGGTCGGGTACCCGCGGGTCGGCGGGTACCCGTGACCCGTTGCCATACCTATTTGCACTCTAGGCTTCACCCGGCCCAATAGTTTTTAGAAAAAAACCACAAAACCACTGTAAATTATCATATATTAACTGGCTCGTTAAAAATATAATGTTCTTATAGAATTAGTCGGATAAGAATACGTGCTAACAAACAAGAAATATATATTTTTTGGTAAGAAAAATTATATATATATATATATAATTAGAGTTATAAAAAAAAATTAACCAAAAGAAAAGGTTACATAAATAAACATGTAAGAGAATCACATGTAGTGCATTCTACAAAAGAATATGGAAAATGCTAATTTGTCACTTTGTAATTGGCCTCTATTTTCTTACATTTTAAGGGGCATTCTTACCATAGATGCTCTCTTTTTCATATGAAATGAATTGAGATGTAATAAATAATATGAAATGAAAATGAGAAATACGAAAATTTTAGGTTTATGTGCTGACCGGTTCATAACCGGATTTTAGAGCACTTTCAATAGTAGTGCCTAGTTCCATGTTGTAAATTTATTATTGTAGAGAGTGCCTAGTGTCATTTACTGTTGGTCCCTACTGGTAATGATTAAATAGGCACTTGCATTTCCAATAGGAGTGCCTTGTTCCAAAACGGGAGAGCCTAGTTCCAATTTTTGCAACTGGACGCTGACTAGGCGCCACTAGGCGTGACTAGGATTACTAATATTATTGTTTTTCAATTATTGAGTGAATAGTGAAGTGTGACACTGCGTACTAGTAGGAACTCTCAAGTTACTGTTCATGTCGGTGCCAACTTTTTAATATTATTTTATTCGATTGTTTTGCTCATCTCTTTGATTGTATATATATTCTGTTACGCTAAGTCAGATAGACAAGAGCCGTAATCAGCCATTTTGAATATTATGTAACATAAATAACGGCACGAACCAATTACTACTTTTTAACTTTGAATCAATTTCAGAATTTCCATATCTAATTTGTTTATATGTTACCATGTTGAATAACCGTTAATTGTAAATTTTGAAATAGTATAACATTTCATATTATTAAATATGAAAAATAATTTACTAAAAAATATTATATTATTTTAATGCATATATATTTTTATATAATTTACGTATTATATTATATTATTATATGAAATAAATATATTTTGTACGATAAATTATTATAAAAATTATACTTTTAGAATGAAGTATAATATATTTTTAATTTACGTATATTGGAAATCATTAGCAAAAACACATGATTAATACAATAATCGATTTACTAATATGATCTCATGGATGTACATAAACGTGAATCTGTTGATGATGTTGAATTAAGATATGTCAATCAACGTATAACATATATACACTGATTATGGTGAAATAATAGATTCAATGAATTTGACTGATCACTGTTATTATATCAACAATTATACTTATCAATCATTATGCATGTCGCATGAGGACTGCACATAATAATAATTTTATCATAGTCAAGTAATGTATAATTATTGCAATGAATTGACAACAGAGAACTATGGATAGGCACGAACCGGTCATGCCCGAGCTGGATTGGAACTAATTAAAAGAAGTATGGTCCTGTCTGGACTGAATTTGAAATTAGCACTAAAAATCTAGACCGATTTCGGACTGGAACTGTAAAAACAGTCTGGTTCGGTTCAAAACTGGTCTGACAAAACAGTATGACAACTGTAATTTATTGTTTTTATTTTTTTGTAATGTAACTTTTAAATTATTGCAATCATTATTTAAAAAATTACGTCCTCATTTTTATCTTATATTCAGATTTTTTTTTATCATTTTTAATTACCAAAAGAATCGTAATTTTTTTTAAAAAAAATTATAGTACGTAAATAATAGAACTATTACCCTAAAGACGTCGAGTTTCGAATTTCAGAATAACAACATGCGTCGGTCAAAAGTGGAACCCAGATATTTGATTCACAATTGATAAACTTTGACTAACTCATAAAAATGTACATTTTTATTATTAAAAAAAAAAATCAATTACATTTTTATGATTTTGTATATATTTTCCTCATTTTTTTTAATTAAAACAGTCTAACACTTGAATCTCATTATTTATTCATGTCCATATTTTTAAAAAATATAAATATATAATTTATATATAATGATATATAATTTATATATAATGACATATAATTTATATATAATGCAAAAATTATATATGAATTATGAAATTATGTAGGTCCCAATATAGAAGTGGAACTTGGCTTCCACTACTGGAGAGAGTTCCAATTTTACAGTACCATTTACTGTAGCAGGTACTGTAGCAGTGCCACTTTGATGAGTTTCCAGTGACGTGGCTGCTGATGTGGAGGAACTAGGCACTTACTATTGGGAGTGCTCTTAGGTTTAGCTGATTTCTTGTGTCATGCAACAATCGAATAGGTCATGAAACTGTATTATAGCAGAACCGGTTCAGACTGGTTCTGAACCTAATTCTCTCTCGTTTTACAAATATAATAGTTTTAAAATACACACAAAAGTTGATAACACGTGAACTTACAAAATACAAAACATAAAACAACCGATCGCTTCAAAGTAGAGAGTATAAATGTCTAAATTCCAAACAATCTGATAATATAGAAAGTCAAAATATTTAAAACATAAATCTTGAAACTTTAACCGATATCAAGAGGCGTAGTTCAATCTTCAAAAGTGTAGCAAATCTCCAGATAAAAAAATCAAACAGTTAGCATATTAAGTCAGTTAATCTTTCGTATCAATTAAAATATAGATATGAAAGGGATTTGGCTCGATGAATTCACGGTTAAATTACTACATAAAATATTCAATATGGTATTAATATAATTCAATTAGACACCCCTCACAAAAGAACCAAGTCAAAACAAATAAAGTCATTGACTAGACTTGCTAACTACATCAAGGGAAATCAACAAATACCATGTAATATGAACAAATGCATCCATAAACAAGATCATAGTTGGCTAAAGAAAGTAACTCTGATTTCGCACATGTCTGCCATGCTAAGACCCGGAAACTTGATAATCTGCTTGCTTGGGTTTGCGAAGGGGAAGACGGGGAAAAGAAAAGCTTTAGAATCTAGCTGAAACGACGTGCGACGGTCGGGCAGCGTCAAGCGGCGGTCAGACTGCGATCGAGATGAGCGTATGAGAACAGTAAAGTCGCATAAGTTTTGTTGTGGCTGTGATATTAATCAATTAGGGTTTCAATTTTAGTATATATATATATATATATATATATATATATATATATATATATATATATATATATTTAATATCTACAAACTTGGTTCAGAAAAAACCGGTTTTGAACCAATTTGAACCGCTCGACTTTATCTTTATAAGAACCAAACCATAGAAGAATCGATCCAGTTAGAACTGGTTCATTTCGGTTCCGGTTTGGTTCAGTTGAACCAGTTTTTATGCCCAACCCTAGTTTCTTTTAAATGGCTGAATGAAAATGAGAAATACAAAAAATAGAAATGGAGAATTTTAGTAATTTCTTTAAAGGGCTGCCACGTTTTTTAAGCATGTGATGAGTACATGTACATTTTCGTAAAATGACGAAAAACGTATGGTAGATAGCACATTGTCCGACCTATTGGACTAACAAATTGTTTGACCGGTAAAACTTGGGCTGGCAAACGAGCGAATGAAAAACTTAGGTTAGCAAATTGTCTGACCGGTAAAACTTGAACTAGCAAGCCGTAAAAAAACACTAGACTAGAAATTCACTATAACAAATCTTGACATTAACGACAACTCATTGTGACAAAATTACAGTCATCACAAAAGAAAATGGTATTAGTGACAATTAAACAAATTCAGCACTAAAACAATAGATATTAAAGACGATTTATTTTTCGTCATTGTTGATAGAAATATTAGTCACAACCTCTTATTTTGTCACTAACGTAATTTCGACAGTGACAAATAATTCTGAGCGTCACTGATAAATATTTTATTTGTAATGACTATAACAATGTCACTACTAACCGTCACTGATGTCATAATACATCAGTGATGATTATGCAAGTACCACAAAAATATTATATTAGTGATAAATAAAGGTTTGTCAAGATTTTTTTTTTAAATGATGTAAACATAAAAAAAGTAAATAATATATATATATACCCTTAGTTAACTTAACATATGCTATATTTTTCTTTAAAAAATCTAAAATATTCTAATTAAATAAATCGAAATAATATATTTTATATAAACATTAACATTTTTACAATTTTATTATTTTATTATTGTACAAAATATCTATGATATTATATATTTTACTATTTTAATATAGTACAGTAAAATCATTAAAATAATGTTAATTCTAAAGTCACAAGTCGACTGTTTAATTTTACATTTATTATTATTCTTTATAGTTTTTGTTATACTTATTATTAACTTATTAATTTTTCTAAAAAAACATAATCAACGTGTAAAGTGTATGTTTAGTACTAAATGATGATAGTTATATATTTTTCATGTGCTAGTTTTTTTCGGTAGAATATTAGTGTAAGTTAGTATATGTTATGATAAAAAAATTATATACATATATATAAATACTTTTTTATATAAATATATAGTATATTTTATATTTGAAATATATAACTTGGAGTCCTTGAACCGTAACTAAATCAATCTCATTTTTACCCAAAAAAGGCTTTACCTAGCTAGTTTCGGCTCAGACAATTAATGTAAGTGTGAAACATATATCATTTTCGATATAAAATATTAAATACTTTTATCCAGTGTTTTGAAAACCAGACCGGTGCTCGAACCGGTAAGATTGCCGGTTTCCGGTCGGACCGGTTCAACCCGGTTCGACCCGGTTCGTACCGGTTCTGTCGCTTTTGTATAACACATTGAAATTGAACTCTTTATCTTCTTTCCGTTCACGTTGGCTCTGACTCTCTTATTTGTAATTGCCAACTAATGGGCCCCGTTGTCTCTCTCCTCCCCTTAAAATTGAATCTTATCTTCTTCTCGTAGTCTCTTCTTGTAAATATGCCAACTAGTGGCCCCATTCTCCATTTCCTTCCCATTGTATCTCTCCTTCCCATTGTCTATCTATACTCCATGTTAAATATAGAAAGTCTTGCATATTTTGTATTATGATTTATTCCATTACTAGCAATTTTTAATGCTTTCCTAGTATAGCTATTTACCAAGTTTAGCTTGTTGTACCATTACATATTGTAATAGTTTGATTAGTGAATATACAAGGTGAATTCTCTAAATTGCTTTTCATGGTATCAGAGCAGGTTCCATCCCGTTGACAACAACCATTACTTACCGATATTGCTAATACGTTTCTGTCAGTTCCGCCTGTTTCAGAACTGGATCTGCTGCTGATTTACACCGTCAGCCCGTTCCAACCCAGTTGCTGTGTTTTGATCCCAGCAGCCCTGCCACCGTCCGACACTGTCGGCCGCCCTGCCACCGTCCGACACTGCCGGCCGCCCTGCCACCGTCCGACACTGCCGGCCGCCCTCTCCGACGCCGTCTCTGCTGCATAGGTCGTGACACCGACTGTTGCAGCTCTGCTTCTACCACAACTCCATAATTAAGGTCAGCATTTGATTGTTGTGGCTTGATTTGATGGCTCGTGTGGATTTGCTGCGCGCCGTTTCTACAATTTGCTGAGTTTACTGCCTCTAGTTGTTAGCATTTTGCTGTTCTGCAATTTGTTGCCGCTGAAATCACGATTGTTGTTCTGTAATTGACGATTCAATTAATTGGGAGCTGGTTTGGTTGTTGCTGGTTTGGTTGTTGCTGGTTTGGTTATTGCTGGTTTGGTATGAATTCCATTTCTGACTGCTGGACTGGTTTTAATTGCTGAACCGGTTCTGTTGACTGCTCTATGCTGCTGTTGACCGGTTCCGTTTGCTGCTGACTGGTTTTGTTTACTATTGACCGGTTCTGTGCTGTTTTGACCGGTTCTGTGCGGCTGTTGACTGGTGTTGAGCTGTTGTTCTATTTCTGGTCCGTTTTTGGGCTGTTGTTCATTTTATGGAGAACACAACATTAGTTGCAAAATCTTATATGGGTACCGCATATCAGTCAAGTTTTGATCAATCAGTTAGCAAACATATTATTTCAGATGAAATTGCTCCAATTGTTCAACGACTTTCTAAGTTGGGTTTCTCTTGTATCAACATGACACCTCAGCTTTAGAGGGCTACTATCGCCCCCCCAGGTATGACTTCCAACTGTTTATTAGCATCAAAATCATCATGGATTGTTGATTCAGGCGCTACTGATCACATGACTACTAACAAAAGTTTACTGTCAGGACTTACTATTACCTCACAACCACCTGTCCAAATTGCCAATGGTTCTACTTGTCATATAGAAGGAATTGGATCTGCACATATTTTACCACATATGCCATTGTCATCTGTCTTATACGTTCCTTCTTTTCCAGAAAATCTTCTGTCTGTGGGCAAACTAGTAGAGCAATTATATTGCTCAGTTATTTTCACTCCAACTAAATGCGTTTTTCAGGAATTGGGGACGAACAAGTTGATTGGAACTGCATATAAGCATAACAGTTTGTATTACCTGGAGAGCTCGCCTCAACGAGTTGCGTACATGAGCACTAGTAGTGCTAAGGAGGTTCATTATCAGTTGGGGCATCCATCTCTAAAGGTTCTAAAAAACTCCATCCTGAATTTCATTCCGTCTCTGAATTACTTTGTGAGTCATGTATTCAGGGCAAGTATATCCGTGATTCCCATCCACCTATGATCATGCGTCGGTCTGCTGGTATCTTTAGTTTAGTGCATTTAGATGTATGGGGTCCGTGCACAGTTACATCTTTTTCAAATTTTCGGTACTTTGTTACTTTTGTTGATGATTTCTCTCGTGCAACCTGGATGTTTGTTATCAAATCTAGACAAGAGGTATTTGCAAAAAAATTGACGTTTTGTTCTTCTGTGAAAAATCAGTTTGACACTACCATTAAAACTCTTCGTAGTGACAACCTAAAAGAATATTTCACAAATGAATTTGTTCAATATATGTGTAATAATGGCATCATCCATGAATCATCATGTGCATATACACCTCAAAAAAATGGAGTGGTTGAACGAAAGAACAGACACATACTTGAGGTGGCTCGCACTATGATGATACATGGTCATGTCCCTCATCGTTTCTGGGTCGATGCAGTTCTAACTGCTTGTTATCTGATAAACCGAATGCCATCCTCTGTTCTTGATGGTGCAATACCTTATAATGTCCTCTTTCCGTCAGCTCCTTTGTTCCCAGTTTCACCAAAGATCTTTGGTTGTACTTGTTATGTGTACGGCAATCGACCAGGCTATACAAAACTTGACCTAAAATCTATTCGTTGTATTTTTGTTGGCTATTTTGGAACTCAGAAAGGTTACCGTTGTTATAGCCCCACTCTTAAGAGATATTTTTATCTCATTTGATGTTGTTTTTATGGAGTCTGTTCCGTTTTTTCTTAAATTTGAATCTAGTTTGTCTAGTAATTCTCCACATATCATGACTTTTCTGACATATCCTGAAGTCCAAGTTCGCTCTGCTCCACTCGAGACTGATAATGCACCTCCTACGCCTCCTATTACTCAAGTATATACTCGAAGGGATAAGACAGTTCCTGTTAATACTAACTCTGTTCAGAACATGCAGGACCATGAGACTCATGCAGCCCCTGTTCCAAACATTGAATCCCTACATGAATCTCCACCATCTCCTACACAACCAGTTGATCCCGTACCAACTCCCATACCCGAGTCTACCTCTGATATTGACATTCCCATTTCCCTTCGAAAAGGCTCCCGTCATTGCCCTAGTACCAGATATCCCTTAGATAGCTTTTGTTCCTATGCAACCCTATCTACAGATCATAGTGCCTTTAAAATAAGTTTTGACAGTTACTCTGTTCCTAGAAATGTGTCAGAAGCCCTTGCCAATCCATGGTGGTTTAGTGCTATGCAGGAGGAAATGTCAGCTCTCTGGAACAATCAGACATGGGATCTCTGTCCTCTCCCTCCTGGCAAAAAGGCAGTTGGCTGTAAGTGGGTTTTCACGGTCAAGGTTAATCCTGATGGGTTGCTTCATCGAGTCAAAGCTCGTTTGGTTGCAAAAGTCTATTCTCAGGAATATGACCTTGATTATGATGAGACGTTTTCCACGGTTGCTAAAGTGGCATCTGTTCGCATATGTCTTTCTCTGGCAGCCATCCGTCACTGGCCACTGCACCAACCGGATGTCAAGAACGCATTTCTCAATGGCATTCTTGAGGAGGAGGTTTACATGACTCAGCCACCTAAATTTGTTGTTCATGAGGAGTCTTCCAAGGTCTGCCATATACGCAAGTCCCTTTATGGTCTGAAGCAATCCCCCCGAGCTTGGTTTGGACGTTTCTCCCACGTTCTTAATCAATTTGGCATGACTAGGAGTGCCAATGATCACTCGGTTTTCTATAGGCACTTAAATGAGAAGACCATCATTCTAGTTGTGTATGTTGATGATTTGATCATTACCGGTGACGATGACGAAGGGATCTCGGCGTTAAAGAAATTTTTGATCGTACATCAGATAACGGACCTTGGTAAGCTCAAGTACTTTCTTGGGATTGAGGTATCACGATCTCCTGGAAAGATACTTATTTGTCAGAGGAAGTATGTCATTGATATGCTTTCTGCGTGTGGATTGCTTGGGTGCAAGCCTGTTGACTCACCTATGGTTCCTGAGACCAAGCTCCAGCCGGAAGAGGGGGAACCTCTACATGATCCTGAAAAGTATCGAAGACTGGTCGGGAAGCTAAATTATCTAACGGTTACTCGACCAGATATCTCTTATCCAGTGAGTGTAGTGAGTCAATTCATGTCAGCTCCGCACACAACACACTGGGTTGCAGCAATTCGGATCCTTAAATACCTTAAAGGACCCCCCCCCCCCCCCCCCCCCCCCGGTAAATGACTTGTATATTCTAATCAGGGACATAGTAGGATTGCGGCATTCACTGATGCCGATTGGGCGGGTTGTCCTACTACTCGGAGGTCTACCACTGGATCTTGTGTCTTCTTTGGTGGGAACCTTATCTCGTGGAAGAGTAAGAAGCAGACAGTTGTATCTCGGTCTAGTGCGGAGTCAGAATATCGTGCAATGGCAAACATCATGCGAGGTCATTTGGACGAAACGCTTACTCTGCGAACTAGGTATTCGTCATGACAGTCTAATGAGACTACATTGTGACAATGAATCCGCCATGCATATTGCCAAGAATCAAGTCTTCCAAGAGAGGACCAAGCACATTGAGGTGGATTGTCATTTTGTTCGAGACCTTGTCGTTGGAACATTCTCTAGCCCTCCATACATTCAACTCATTCCCGTTCGAACAGATCTCCAGCTTGCAGACATTCTAACTAAGACTCTCCGTAAAGCGTCAATTGATAATCTATGTGACAAGTTGGGCATGCTAGATATATACGCTCCAACTTGAGGAGGAGTGTTAAATATAGAAAGTCTGCATATTTTGTATTATGATTTATTCCATTACTAGCAGTTTTTAATGCTTTCCTAGTATAGCTATTTACCAAGTTTAGCTTGTTGTACCATTACATATTGTAATCGTTGATTAGTGAATATACAAGGTGAATTCTCCAAATTGCTTTTCACTTCATAGATTCAAAAATAGAAATAAACTAGCTTTGTTTGAAATCTTGAGAAAATACCGGACGGGGAAACCTCTGCAAGCTACCTGAAATGCAGTCATCATAGCCAACGCTAGTGCTGCCGGACCCTTCAACGACTACCACAGAGACTTTAGAACTTCTGTTTCACAGTCAATGGCGTGAAGAATAGAAGGCCAAAGGTAATACTTCTTTGTGTGGCGTGAAGAACGAAGATAGAGGAGGCAAGGAAGGAGAGCGAGCTTGAATCTCTCTCTCAGTAAAGAAGGACCTTGGCTGCCAGCAGAGCGGCGGGAGAACCACGAACCAGTGAAGACCTTACCTTCTATGTTGCTTTCTTTTTAGCTTTGTCCCGGTCAGATCGGTGCCGATTTTTTTCGGTCCAACCCGGTTTGACCGGGTTTTCTCTAAGCAAACCCGATTCGGTCTGCATTTAGATCTTTTTCTGTGACCGGACCATCTCAAAATCCGGTTCGCGGTCCGACCGTCAATCTGGTCCGGTTTTCAAAACAATGCTTTTATCAAATATAAAAAAAACGTTAAATTATGTAACACTTAACTTGAAAAATGATTATGATTAATTATAATATATTACTCTAATTTGGTATGTTTATCTATTCTAACAAATGATATAAATAGAGAAGAAACTATTAGGAGATGATGAGCAACTCGTCCCTATGGATTTTGAAACTAGACTTAAAAATCATTTTTAAAGTTGAGAAAATTCAACTTTGTCACCCTAAATTTATAGATATATAGTAGATACATTAATTTGATTAATCCGAAATTGATTATCGACTTCATCTTACGATATATGATATTATGTTAACTTGAATCGTATGATCGTTTTACTTAATTGAGGTTGTAGAATCGCCAGATCCTAATATCAGGATCATGATCCTCTTAGATCCTACAAGATTAAGATCCTACAAGGGGATTGAGATCGTTTTACTTCATCGGGATCGTAAAATCGTAAGATCCTAATATCCAGATCATGATCCTAACAACCTTGTTTCTGAGGGCCCTTTATTTATCTTTTGATTTGTTTCAGCGTCTTATTCTTTCACTTATTTTCTTTGAAATGTACTTGGACCTCTATGAATTATTTGTTGTTATTTATGGCTGAAAAGATCCAGATGAAGGAACATTCCATCTAATCCCTTGAATTTTTCTACCATGCTCCAAGAGCACCATGCTTTTGGTTTTTTTATTACTAAGGTAGACTTAATTGTAACATATATAAAAATTTAACACCATGTTTGGTTCACCATGGAATAAGGAATAAGAAATTGTTATTCATTATTATGTTGTTTGGTTAGTAAATTAGTGTAGAATTAGGATTTTTTTTTTGGCCAATAATGAATTAATGATTCTCTTTATTTATGAATGCAAGAAAAGTTCAACCCGGATTACAATCAAATAGTAAGATCGATAAAAGAGGAGATGGTGGTGAAACGACCCAATTGGCCGGACACATCTCCTTTCTGGATTGTATAGCAACCCAGTTTGCACTTCTATTAGCGCCCCGCCGGATAATTTTCCAAGACACATTCTGGACCTGACTTGCTAGGTGGCGTATTGACCCAATTATATTGTCGAATCTCCAATCCAGATTAGTTGTTGATGATCAGATTTGGTTGACTATGTATTCCGCGTCCGATTCAATAACAACATTTGTCCACTGATTATCGATTGCTAGTTCGAGCCCTTCTAGGATTGCCCGAGCCTCAACCATAGCGGCGTCAAAATCTGTGCCTCTTGTATTCCTTCCCGCGATCAGGTGTCCCGTTGTGTTCCTTGCTACGATGCTCGTCCCGCTCCTTCTTGTAGCTTTCTCCCATGACCCATCACAACATATAGAAATTGAATTTAGGGGGGGTGGCTGCCAAGATAAAACACGATTGATGCATTGCTCAGGGTTAGTATTTCCACTAGTGGCCCCATTTTTTCTAGTAGCAAAAGACCATAACTCAGCTGAAAAAATATGCACCCTTTCCATTACATATTTTGGCCTAGGCTTGTCCCGCTGATACATCGCTCTACACCTTTCTTTCCACACCTCCCATGCGACAATCACCGTCTTTAGGTATAAGAACGCAGCATCCTCCCCTTCGCTCTTTTGTCTTTCAATCACGCTCTCTAACCAATCAACCCAATTTAGAGTATTAGTTTGATCGCATCAGCTACGTGGTGAAGCCGTGGGCAGGTACGTCTGATACTAACGCCAGTTAGGGTACGCCGTTCAGCTGCATGCATGATCTGTCTAGACAAAACGTCAGCCATTAAGATAAAAAGATAAGGAGAAAGGGGGTCTCCTTGTCGTATGCCTCTTGTCGGTTGGAAACGTCTCGTTTTCTTACCATTCACGACCACACTATATTGAACCTTCGTTACGCATTGCTTAACCCAAGAGATCCATCTATCGTCAAAGCCAAAAGTTTGGAGAACCATGAAAAGGAACTCCCACTCGACCCGGTCGTAGGCCTTGTTCATATCAATCTTGATAGCCGCTTCTTTCCTCGCCCTACCATCCTTCATTATCAAATGGTGGAACGCTTCATGAGCAACAATAATGTTATCATGTATTAGCCTGCCAGAAACGAATGTACTCTGGAAAGGAGAGATGACATTAGGTAGGATTAATTTCAGCCGATTAACAATAATCTTAGAAATTATTTTATAGCTGAAATTACAAAGGCTAATAGGTCGAAATTGGGTGGTATTCACGGGGTTAGGCACTTTAGGGATCAAAACAATATCAGTGAGGCAAAGTATATGATTGATGTTACCCGTTTCAAAGAAAGATCTGACCTCATGGATGACATCACGTCCCAAAACTTCTGATAGAACAAACCCGGAAAACCATCCGGACCTGGAGCTTTCGAGCCACCAAGTTGAAATGTTGCAGCCTTTACTTCTTCATCACTCACCCTTCTAAGTAAGGCACGATTCATCTCATGCAAAATAAGACTTGGTACGCACCCAAGTACCATTTCCCATTCAGCCGTGCCCTCTGCCCTCTACCTGAAACAACTGACGATAGAAATTGTGACATTCTGACATGATCGTTCCTTCTTGTTCAATCCACCTCCCATCACTCCTTTGAAGCTTCATAATCTTGTTTCTTTTACGTCGCGAAATAGTGGTTTGATGGAAAAATTTTGTATTACGATCACATTCGCTTAACCACTGAATTCTTGACCTCTGTCTCCAATAAGTTTCCTCACGATTCCAAAACTCCGCCAATTCTGCCTTGTTCCTCATCTCTTCGTCATAATCGTACTCATCATTCGATAAATTTTGGATTGCAGCTATCCTCTCTTGAAGTTCAGCAATTTTCACCTTATTGTTGGCAAATCTTCCTTTACTCCGTTCAGCAATTCCTCACGGCATCTTGCAAGTCGTGTATTAAGATCCACTCGACCCAATTCTTCCTCATTCAATTCCCATGACTTCTTCACAGTTTCACCACACTCCACATCTAATAACCACATAGCTTCGAATTTGAAAGCTCGTCTTCCACGTCCGTCACGGTAATCGAGATGAAGTAGTCAAGGGCAATGATCCGAGCCCGTCGCCGGTTTATGGAATATGGTTGTGTTTGGGAAAGCCTCAAGCCATGCCTCATTTACAAGCCCTCGATCGATTCTTTCCCGCACCATATCCGCTCCACTTCTATTGTTAGACCACGTAAAACTTTGTCCCTTGAATCCCACGTCAACTAATCCGGCATCCATCAACATTGCATTAAACGCATCCATATGTCTCGGGTTTTTCAGATTCCCGCCATCTTTTTCGAAATTGAAACAAATATCATTGAAGTCACCAATACACAACCACGGCCCACTTCGTACATTCGAGATGCGACGAAGTAGATCCCAAGTTTTAACCCCGCTCGTCCCAGTCCGTATCGGCATAAACCCAAGTGATGAACATCTCACCCCCGACACAACTATGATTAATTTTCGTGTCAATCACATTAGTGCTCTTAACAAGAACCTGTAGATCCACCTCTTGGCGCCACCAAAGTGCCAAACCACCTGATCTTCCCCTAGGCTCCACATAACATGCTTCCTCCATTTTAAGTGTTCTTCTCGCTCTCTCGCATACCTCTTTTTTATTTTTTGTCTCCATAAGAAACACCAATTCAGGTTGGTATTTCTTCTCGAGATCGGATAATGTAGGAACTGTCAGCTCCGATCCCAAACCCTGACAGTTCCACGAAATTAGACTCATGGAGACCGTGTGGCTGTGTTGGGACAGCCACCAGAACCCTTTGACGAACGAGTCGAGATCTCATCAATATTCTTCTTGCCTCTGCGTTTCGCTCCACTTCCTCTTGCATTCGAGATAGCCTTGCGTCTTCCCCGTATGCTTAATGAAGCAGGACTTGACGTCCCTTCCTCCACACCATCAACATCAAAGCTCAATTTCTTCTTTAGTGCATTCAATATCCCCCAATGCTTCCACATCGTCGTCATAAGTGCTTTTCCTCTTAAAAGACAACCTGCCCAGTATAGGGCTAAGTCCCGTTTGTCGAATGGACACTTCTTTCCCTTCATTTGGAAACTCATCCGCCGGAAGCTCCACTATGTAAGGTTCATGTGTAGGCGGTATTGATAGCAGCTCCTTGCTTATTACAATTGGATATTGACCGGGAGGCACGGCAGGGATAGTATTCCTAGGTCGTAAGATGGGTCTATATCTAGAAGGCTTAGCTTTGTGCTGTTCAACATGTTCATCTAAAACTGGAATGGTTTGGCTTAGACTAGGATTAGGACTGTTATTGGTTTCCATTGGTTGGTCAGGTGGTAGAGGAGCAGGTTGTTCATTAAGGCTCGAGCTAGGTTTATGGGATGGGGGTTGATATATGGTTTGCCTATCTAGGGAGGTGTTGGATCACGGTGGAACTCCGGTACGGTCTTTGACGGCGATCCTAGCTCCTTCGCTCCACGTGGTCCTGCCAAGAGGGGATAGACCGGGCGGTGACCCAGAATCCCTCTCCGATGCTTAAATGAGTATCTCGTATGAACTGGCAAGCAGTAATCTCAGAGTGTATAACACAACGTATCTCAAAACGTCCTTGATCTGAGGTGACCTCTGCCCTTTTATAGGCGGAGAGGTGCCTCAGTTACCTGGTGAACCGTTGGGGTGGTTAGCCCGTATCCCGCGTATCTCGTGCACGTTCCCGCCTATCTAGGCCATGATCTCGCTTATCTCGGCCACGCCCCGCGTATCTTGGCCTTAACCTCTGATAACAAGTCCCGACTAATATCGGGGACTCCAGAGTTATCTCGTTATGTCACCGCTCGGGGCCCCTCGTCATCGTGACAGGGCCAATCATTCTCAGGGATTCATCATCGGGGCGTACTTAAATGCTTCTCATCGGGAGCTTCCAGCTCACCTGTCGGGACCGACTCTGTCGGGACCTTTCATCATCGGGACTCCCTACGTCGGGACCCTTCGCCTGGGTCATCTTGACCTTCATTTGGGGCCCAGTGGGCCTGTTCGCCGTTTCCTCGCCGTTAAGGGGCCTAACGGCTATAACGGAACCCATCATTTGCCCCCAAGACATGAGGGACTTTTAGTTCGTCGTGTCTTTCAACTCCCGATCTCACGACATCGAAGTCGGGGATCTTTCTCTTGTCATAGTCACCCAGTGTGAGTCTTCTCGTTCACGTTTCCTCAATGCCCTGTGGATAACTGCCAAATCCGAGAGGACTCCTCGGTTCCCCAGCCATTTAATGCAGCAGATAACGAAGCGACGTCTTCAGTACTCGTGCCTGATTTTTCGCGCCTGCTTTTTCTGAAAAGTGCTTTTCAGGCTATTTCATCATTGCGTCCGTTGCCATTCTGCACGTTTCATCTCAACGGTTCAGATCAGAACGCTTCAACTTTGACGATTCAAATCGAAGCGTCCCTTCGACTGTCCTCTTCATCTATAAAACCCTAACCGTGGGCACAGTTTCACTTTTATCGTCTCCGAATTTTCAAAAGCTCTCTGCAATTTCTCTGCAAATTCAAGCTCTGCGATTCCGAAGATCTTAGTGTTCCTTTGATCGTCTTTCCGGCAACGTCAAGTTCATTCCTTCAACCTTCAATCATCATGTCTGGTAAGGGTTTCTTCTTTGTTGTTCGCTTAGTTTCTCCCTTTATTTTTGCTTGATTTGTTCGCAATTTTCCCGGAAAACCCAATGTCCCTTTCCATGGCTGATTTCAGACAGTGAATCCGGTTCTGAGGGAAGGAAGCCCTTTAACTTCGACTATGCTCTGAACGAAATTTCCAGCACCGCCTACGATGCAGCTCTCCGGGAGGGATGCATCACCTCTACCTGGGAACCTCGTTTCCCCTATCCCTGGCCCCGTCCCTCGGGTAACCTTGAGGTTACTCGTCCCCGGAAAGGGGAGGTATTTGTCTCTACGGGACAAGTATCCGCGGGGATCAGATTTCCCTTATGCGGTAATCTGGTCGAGATGTGCCAGCACTACAAAACTCATCCGACCACTTTCTCTCCGCATGCCATACGCCTGTGGAACGCCTTCCAGGTCCTCTGCTTCCGACAGCAGTGGATATACAGCCTCAAGCTCTTCAGGACCTTCTACGGGATGAAGTGCAACGAGGCAGGGGGTTTGCGTCTTCTACCCCCGGATGCCGAAGTGGAACAAGACGCAACTCGGGTTGTGCAGCTGGACCACTGACACCTGGAAGGTGGTCAAGGGTCGGGGACTCCTGGTCGATACGGGGTCCGACAACAGCGGGTGGAAGAGGAGCTACTTCTTCATCAAAAACTCCTCGATCCCGTGGCCCCGATGGGAGGTGGAAGCGGATTCTCCCCCCGCCTTCCACACCTACACCGACGAAGACTTCCAGACCCTTCAGCTCATCCAGCTTTACCGGTGGGGGGAGTCCTACACTCCCCTTGACGCCAATTCTCTCGTGGAGCGGGACCTGGTGAATGCCGGGATCCGACTCCTCGACATAGTCTCCGGGGGGCAGCTCTTCGACGGCCCCTCCAATATGGTTTCCTGGGTAAATCTCTAACCCTTTTTCTTTTACTGTTTGCAGCCAAGAAGGTATCCGTGCTTACCAATCTGATCCTTAAGCAGGGGGAGACCGATGCTGTCCGCCCCACGCGGAAGAGGAAGTCAGCCAAGAAGGCTGCTGCTCCATCGGGATCTCCTTCCGCGGAGCAACCAAAGCGGAGCCGCGTGGAGGTGGATAAGCTCTTTTACGTCCAGAGCACTGAAGAAGGTAAAAAGCTCCGCCTCGCTATTAAATCGTACAGGAGGCTGGTTCCGAAGGAGTTGATTCCTTCGACTATGGAGGCCCGCATCGCTGATGTTAAACGAGTCCTCCGGGGGGAAATTCCTCGTGTCCTGAAGGCGGGCTACTACAATTACCACGGGAAGGACCAATATGTCTCCCGACGTATTGTTTGGTGTAAGAACCCTAATGAACTCCCCGATTACGTTTCTGAAGCCTCTCGTCCTCTAGGTGCAGGTCGCTCAGGAGCTCCGTCGGGTGCTGGAGCTTCAGCGGGTGTACCACCCTCAGCAGGGGCGCCTCCTTCAACAGGGGAAGAAACCCCGACCGGCGAACAATTTCGTCGGGTGGAAACCTTGGACTCCTCCGAGGAGACTGATGAGGGTGGCTCCCTTCGTCATCGTCGGAGGACGGGGCAGTCCCCCCTGAAACCAACCTCCCAGGGGCTGCCCCCTTCGTCTTCTCCGCAGCAGCGACAGTCGTCGCCCATCCACGATTTCACTCCTTCCCCCACCCGGGGCGAGCCAGAGGCGCGCCCCTCCACGACTCGTGCTGGCCCTTCTCCTCTCCCTCTCGACGGGAGTTTATACAGGGCCTTTGACCCCGCGCAGGTGGATGCTCCCTGGACCCCAATCCAAACGCTGCAAGGGGTCCAGCTTCGACAAGGGGATGCCCACCCGGAGCTGGCTCTGCATCTGCTGGCAGGCTCGATCCTGCCCAGCATGCGGTATCCGATTTCCTTGAATCGGGAGGCGATGCGTCGGGATGTTCGAGACATGTCCATGCGTCAGATAGAGGTAAAACTCACTTCTCTCTTTCATCAGTAAGACTGGTTGCTTATCCGTTAACACTTCTCTTTCTTCTATCGCAGGAGATCGGGGACATCAACCGTCTCTTTGGGTACCTCTTCGCCTTTGAGGAGTCCCGGGAGCGAGACCGGGCGGCCATCGCCAAGCTTAAGGAGGATCTCGCGGCCTCCAAGTCTTCGCGGGGGAAACTGGCCAAGGAGCAGGCCATCCTCGACCGAAAGGCTCGGGACCTCCAAAAGCAGGTTGGTGACTTCGAGGAGCTCCTGAGGCGGGAGCAACAGGAGCGGCAGGCTGCTGAGGACAAGCTGGTCCTCGAGAAGAAAGCTCTGGAGGAGCAAGTTGCGGGGGTTCCTGCGCAGCTGGTCGCGGCCGAGACCAAGGGCCGGGAGGATTATCGGAGGTCTGAAGACTTCCAGGCTGACGCTGTGAAGTTCTGCAGCGCGGAGGTGGAGAACACCTTCTTCAACGTGGTTGAGGAGCTCCACCTGGAGTATGGCGACGCCATCAACTTCGACAAGTCTCCTTCTCTTGCTCCCTTCGCGAAGAAATACTTTGTCCTTTCGGAGGAGAGTGATGGGGGAGTACTCCTGCGATTGTTGAAGACACAGCGGAGCCTCCAAGTGCTGATACTCCGATAGTCGACCCTCCAGCGGCTGACCCTGTGGAGCCTTCTGCCACAGACCTCGTGGACCCTGCTCCTGTTGATGCCGCCGACAAGGACCAAGCCTAACTGCTTATCTTTAGAGTCCTTGTATTCTCCTCATTTTGTAATCATCGGGCCTTCGAGCCCCATTAGTATCAGACTTTCTTAGTTCCGATTTTTCATTGCACTTCTCAAAGTGACTTTACTACACTTACTTAAGTCGAAACCTCGATACTTAAGATATTCTCATACATCACTTAAGACGATTTACTAGCTTGCACCACTTAAGGTGACTTACCATCGTGCACCACTTAAGGCGGCTTAATCTCGTGCATCACTTAAGACGACTAGATCTCGTGCATCACTTAAGACGACTTAATCCCGTACATCACTTAAGACGACTTTTCTCATGCGTCACTTAAGACGACTTAATCCCGTGCATCACGTAAGATGACTTTTCTCATGCGTCACTTAAGACGACTTAATCCCGTGCATCACTTAAGATGACTTTTCTCATGCATCACTTAAGACGACTTTAACAATACTTAGGGTAAACCTAAGAATCACGCATCACTTAAGACGACTTAACCTCGTGCACCACTCAAGGCGACTTTTCTCGTGCACCACTTAAGGCGACTTTCCTCGTGCACCACTCAAGGCGACTTTTTCGTGCACCATTCAAGGCGACTTTTCTCGTGCGCCATTCAAGGTGACTTTTCTCGTGCAACACTCAAGGCGACTTTTTCGTGCACCACTCAAGGCGACTTTTTCGTGCACCACTCAAGGCGACTTTTCTCGTGCACCACTCAAGGCGACTAAGTAACGCTTAGAATAAATCTAAGAATCATTATGATCGGAAGCAACCTCTTTATTCATTGATGACACAAAATTTGCTTACATCGAATCAAACGATAAATAACATACACCACTTAAGGAGATTTTACATCGGACACCACTTAAGGCGACTTTTCATCGGGCACCACTTAAGGCGACTTTTCATCGGGCACCACTTAAGGCGACTTTTCATCAAGCATGGTGTTTCTTCAAGTGTTCGCCACTAAAAGAATGCTTTAACGCTCTGCCATCGAGGTCTTCCAATTTGTACGCATTTGGAGCTGGCATCCCCACGACCTTGTAAGGTCCTTCCCATTTTGGTGACATCTTGGTGATTCGATCCAAAAGGGTAAACTCGTTGCGATGCCAAACCAGCTCCTCGACGAAGAATTGTCGGGACTTGACTCGCCGATTATAATACCTGGTCGTCGCCAAACGCATTCGAGCCTAGACTTCGTCGGCTTCTCGCCTCTTCTCTTCGAGCAAGTCCAGATCTAGACGTCTCATCTCATCGTTCATTAAAGGCTCGTAATATCTCATCCGATGGGACGCCACAGCCACCTCCACGGGAGCAACAGCCTCCGTGCCATAAACAAGGCCAAACGGAGTCTCCCCAGTTGATCGTTTGGGTGTCGTTCTAACAGCCCAAAGCACGTTTTCCAGCTCGTTCAGCCACTTGCCCTTCAAAGCATAAACCCTTTTCTTCAGGCCATCCATCACGATTTTGTTGGCCGATTCCACCTGGCCATTAGTCTGAGCATGGCGGACAGAGGCTGTCCGATGCTCGATGTTCAACTCCTCCAGATACTCATTCACCTGAGACCCGTTAAACGGTGGACCATTGTCGCAGATCACCACCTTAGGAATCCCGTATCTGGATACGATATGCGTCTGGAGGAACTTGATGATCTGGTTCCCCGTCGTTCTGGCCAACGCCTTTGCCTCTATCCATTTTGAAAAATAATCGATAGCTACAAGCAAATACTTACTTTGACCTTGTGCTTGTGGAAGAGGTCCCACCAAGTCGATGCCCCACCGCGCGAAGGGCCAAGCGCTCTTGATGGGTGTCAGATTAGCAGCCGGAGCCACAATACTCGGGGCGTACCTCTGGCACGCGTCACAGGATCGGACCAACGCCGTCGCCTCCTTGCTCATCGTAGGCCAATAATAGCCCAAGTTCAGCACTTTACTCATAATGGATCGGGCCCCTTCATGACAAGCCGCGACCCCTTCATGCACCTCCTTCAGGATTCAACTTGTGTCGGGCTCAGCCACACACTTCAAGTACGGAGTCGAGAACCAGCCCTTCTTGTATAGCTGATTGTCCAGCATCACGTAATTAGCCGCGATCCGACGTATCCAGTCAGCTATTACTCTATCATTGGGGACTGCCCCCGTAGTCAGGTACGCGACTATCGGGGTCATCCAAGTGGGCTCCTCCTCCGATCCTGCTTCAATAGCACACACCTGTGTCGGGTCGGTGGTCGACAAGATCACCTTCTCCAAAAAGTGCACCTTCCGATTTTCCTCCAAGGGTGCCCCCAGGGAAAATTTGCTCAAGGCATCTGCCTCCACGTTTTCCTCCCTCGGGATCGCCTCGATGTCGAAGCTTTTAAAGCTCTCCTTCAAGGCTTGCACCTCGCGCAGGTACTTCCTCATCATCGGGCTCTTCGCCTCGTATCGCCCTTGAACCTGATTCACAATCAGGGCTGCGTCACACTTCACTCTTAAGTGAGCAACTCCCGTACCTTTGGCAATTTTCAGGCCCGTGATAAGAGCCTCATACTCAGCTTCGTTGTTCGTGGCCCTAAATGTTAGAGCCAAGGCATATCGAAGTGGCTCACCTCCACCTGGTGGTATCAACACAAAGCCTGCTCCTGATCCGTCCGAACTCGAGGAGCCATCCGTGTACATCTCCCAGGTATTTTCCTCGTTTGGCTGTTCTGATTGCTCTGCCCTCTCTGGTTGTCCTTCTGTCGGGACCTCCATGGTTGCCCCCTCTACAGGGCCCGCTTCTTCCAGATCGGGGGCTGTAGACTCTGCTATGAAATCCGCTAACGCCTGGCCCTTAATAGCCGTTCTCGGAGCAAAGTGTATGCGAAACTCACTAAGCTCGACTGCCCATTTCACTAATCTCCCCGGCGCATCAGGTCGGTTCAAAAAATGCTTCAGAGGCTGATTTGTCAACACAGTGATCTCGTGCGCGTTGAAGTAAGGCCTCAACTTCCGAGCAGTAATAATCAACGCAAAGAGATACTTCTCAACGGCGGGATAATTCATTTCAGACTTGGCAAACGCCTTGCTTACATAATAGACGGGGACTTGATTACCCTCGAAAACCTTCACTAACACAGAGCTAATGGCAAATTCAGAAACAGCCAAATAAAGGTAGAGCGGCTCGCCTGGAACCGGTTTCGCCAACGGCGGGAGAGTGCGAAGGTGCTGCTTGAGTGCTTGGAACGCTTTTTCACACTTGGCGGTCCACTCAAACTTCTTGTTGGCCCTCAGGACTTCGAAAAATGGCATTGATCTGTCACTTGCCTTGGACACTAAGCGATTCATTGCAGCCAGTCGACCATTCAGCACTTGCACCTCCCGATGGTTTATCGGAGACTGCATCTCCTCGATCGCCTTCAGCTTCTCGGGGTTCACCTCAATTCCTCTTTGGCTCACTGTCGGACCTAAAATCTGACCTAAGGCGAATTACGTTTTGAAAAACGTGGGTTTTGAAAGAGTCGCCACTAGTTAATTATTAGGCTAACTAGAATCCTAAATTGCCTAGGGAATAAAGAATTAAACGCCTAGGTCGAAAATTGGTCTACGAACAGAAATTCAGATTCGGGGTTCTATTACGAATTAAAAACATGGAATTAATCGCGCCCTTTCGGTACTCTATTCACAAATTGCCACTAATACACAAAATTGTCAAATAAGATTTTTATTTGGCCAAAGTCAAATAATTTAAATTCCCAATTTGTATAAGTATAAACTAGAAATCTATGTTAAAAAATAAAACTATAATTAATCACCAAATTAAAACCTAATAGTTCAAACAAATATCAAACATTATATATATATATATGTATATAAACACACATAATAACTTATCAAATCAATCTATGTTACACAGCAACCAACTTTCGCTATAGGTATGAAATATATATAATATTATATAAATAGAAGGAGATGATCTATTCACCTGAATCACGACAAGAAGAAGATGGGGATGCGGAAGGAGCTGGGTCATTCACGAACGTCGACAGCAACAAAAGGAGACGACTGACAGCAACAACCTTGGGTGGAAACCGGAGCAAACACGGCGAGATGACAAGGTCGGGAGTGGAACGACGGTGGGAACTCGAGAGAGTAAGTCTATTGAGGAATGAGTTAGTCGGTGGGGACGGAGACGGTCGATCTCAGAGCTATGGAGGAGGTTCCGATGGGGTTGAAGGTGGTCGATGATGGATGGTGAAGGAGATTGAACGACCGGAATCAGGATGGAGATGGGATCCTGGTCGGCGGTGAGCGATGACAACAACTGGATCTGGATCGGAGGTGGAACGGCTCTATGGCTGTTCCCAGATCGATTCTTCTCCGACATGTCGTCAACGACCAGTCTGCAAGTAGAATGAAAATCCATCAAAATTAAAAAGAAACAAGTCGAACTTCATGATGGGCCCTGGCGAAGGCCGTTAGGCCCCTTAACGATTGGCTAAACGGCGACTAGGCCTAGTGGGCTAGGAGCTGGGCTGCTGGAAGGCTAAGGGCTCCGACGGAAGGAGGCCCCGATATTGAATGGCCACGAGCAAGTATGGCTCCGACAGGGAAGAGCCCCGAAGATATCGGACCTGGACGTAGTCGGTCCCGATATGGGAGTTGACACCACTCCCCGAAACCGAATCCTCAAACGATGTAACTTGGGAGTCTCCGATAACGATCGAGACTCGCCAGTAAGAGCACAATCCCGGAAATCTCGCCACGATTATAGTGGTGGTATAATGGGCGAGATATGCGGGATACGAATAACTGTACGAGATACAGGGCAGAATATATGGCGAGATACGTGGAATAGCGGATCACGATCCAACCACCTAATCAGGTAACTGGGATAGCCTTCCTCTATAAAAGGAGGGAAGTTATTCCAGATTAGGGTTACGTTTTACACACACTCACATTGCTTGCCTATTCTGTTGATCGCCATACTTACGTTAAGCATCGGAGAGGGATTCTGGGCCACTGCCCTCTATCCCCTTCTGCAGGATTGCGAGGAGCTGAGGAATCCGTCACCGTAACCGGAGTTCCCGCCGTGATCCAACATTGGCGCCGTCTGTGGGAAACGCAACAAAAGGCCAAAAAGTAAGTTTGCTTTCCTTTGATTCCTTATCATGGCTGGCAACAGACCGCAGCGTTCAGGCAAGCAGGTGCCGGCCGCCAGCAATCCTCCTGAGGATGCTGCCCAGCATCAGGATCTGAGAGATGAGGGTGACAGCACTCGCCGGAACGAAGCACCTTCCCCGAATCCGGAGTTGGCCAGGGTAGTGGCAGAGGCCATGCCCCTATTCATGGAGGCCATGGAGGCCCTCCTAGACCGAAGAGAAGCTGCCAGAAGGCAGGCTGATCTACCACCGCTCCCTCCGCGGCGAGACAATCCCAGAAGGCAGGGGGACGACAACTTGCCTCCACCTCCTCCATTAAGGGAACAGCCTATTCCCCCCAATCCAGTATCGGCGGAGAATTTTGTGGTCGATGGACCGGGGCCAGTGCAGCAAAGGACCATTCCCCTGAATGGTCCCCTCACTGCCGACCAGGTGGTGAGAATTGTGGGTATCTGCATGGGAGACCAGAAGCCCATGATGTCGGAGCTGGGAAGTCAGGAAACCCATCCCTTCGTGCCCAGGCTGATTCATACCCTGGCCCCTCCAGGTTTGGGTATCCCGAAGATAGACGAATACGACGGGGACGCGGACCCGGTTCGCCACGTACAGAAGCACCTGACAGCATGCATGGGCAGGACCCCAGATGAGGATGTTATCTGTGCCCTGTTCCCAAGCACACTCGGGGAGAAGGCGATGACGTGGTTCTACAGTCTGCCCACTGGATGTATCACCTGCTGGAAGGATATGCATCAGCGATTCATCGCCCAGTACCAAGGGCGTCGACGGCTGCTAAAAAGCGTTCGGACCCTGCATGAGGTGGTTCAGAGGCCTGACGAGTCGTTGGCACAATATTATCAACGTTATACAGCTGGCATGACTGAGCTGGATGAGGAAATATCGGAGGGCGAGGCCATCCGTACCTTCCTGAAGAACCTTAAACCCCCTTACGGTTCCGACTTACTGCACAGCATCGCGGCCAAAAATGTCTGGAACATGGAGGCACTCCAGGCAAGAGTAAAACAGCAGATCGACGTCCAAGAGTCGAAGATCGCTGCCGGAGAATTGGCTCCTCCCAAGGGGCACGAAGGAAAGCAGTTGTTCGAACCATTGGACAACCGACACAGGAAGGATAGTTCCGAGGGTAGTCGGAGTCGTGGACGCTCCGATCGGAGGGAGGATAGGCGTCCGTCCAAGAGGGATAATCTGAGGGAGGAGTTTACCCCCCTCAACAGGCCTTTGAAAGAGGTCTTGGCGGTAATGGAGAAGCAAGGCCTCGCTCGTTTCCCCAAGAAGAAGGACGGAGAAAAGTTGGGCTCCCGCGCCGACTGTTACTGCCGATTCCATCGGGCCTCTGGTCACGACACTGACCAATGTCAGGAGCTGAAGAAGGAAATAGAGAAGCTTATCCAGAGGGGTAAGCTGAAGGAGTTCGTGGGAGACTCGCGCTGCAAGCCCCGTTCCCGATCTCGGTCAAGGTCCAAGTCTCGATCGAGGTCCCCAAGGAAGAGGAGGTCCGACGCCGAGCCTTCGGAAGGCCCACCAGGATCCCGACAGAAGAGGGTTATTAATGTGATCCATGGAGGGTTCGCCGCAGGGGGAGACACATCGTCTTCTCGGGAGCGTTATGCTAACCAAGTGCCAGTCGCAGTGGTTTTGGGAAAAAGATCTCGGTCGTGGACCCCGAAGGAGGAAATGGAGATCACCTTCTCGGCGAAGGATCTGGAGGGAGTAGAAACCCCCCACGAGGATGCCCTAGTAGTAACACTGGATCTAGGAGGATTCGAAGTGAAGAGGATCCTCATTGATGGAGGGAGCTCCTCCGACATCCTCTTCTCCGACGCCCTGGAGCAGATGGGGAAGAAGAAGACAGATTTGCGGGAGGTTAACTTCCCGATGGTAGGATTTTGCGGCACAACCTCTTATCCATTGGGGGTTATTACGCTACCCGTGTGGTTCGGCAGCGGCTGGAAGATGGAGAAGAAAGATGTGGAGTTCGTGGTGGTCGAATCCACAGGGACGTACAATGCGATCATTGGAAGAACCACTATCAACCCACTGATGGCAGTGGCCTCGACTGTCCATCAGAAACTGAAGTTCCCGACTGAGAATGGGGTCGGCGAAGTGAAAGGCGACCAGGTGGCGTCGAGACGATGCTACGTCAACGCCACGAGAAGATCAAGAAAGGAGGCTATGTCGGTTCTCCAAACAGACACTGATCCTCGAGAGGAGTTTGGGCGTCCCGCCCCCATGGAGGACCTAAAAGAAGTCGAGATAGATGGACCCGAGAGGAGGGTAAAGATCAGATCCGCCCTATCCGAGGATCAAGCTGGGGAGTTAACCGCCCTATTTAAGGAATGCCATGTTTGACAAATAAGTCGCCCGTAGAGGCGCGAAGATGTAATTAAGTCGCCCTGAGTGGTGCGTGCTATGTTAAAGAGGTTACTTCTGATCAAAGTGTTCCTGAGTTGTTCTCGATACATTAAAAAGCGTCGTTGGACGTCCGAAAATCCTTAAGTTTTAAGGTCCGATTAAAAAGCGTCATTGGACGTCCGAAAATCCTTAAGTTTTAAGGTCCGATTAAAAAACGTCATTGGACGTCCGAAAATCCTTAAGTTTTAAGGTCCGATTAAAAAGCGTCATTGGACGTCCGAAAATCCTTAAGTTTTAAGGTCCGATTAAAAAGCGTCATTGGACGTCCGAAAATCCTTAAGTTTTAAGGTCCGATTAAAAAGCGTCATTGGACGTCCGAAAATCCTTAAGTTTTAAGGTCCGATTAAAAAGCGTCATTGGACGTCCGAAAATCCTTAAGTTTTAAGGTCCGATTAAAAAGCGTCATTGGACGTCCGAAAATCCTTAAGTTTTAAGGTCCGATTAAAAAGCGTCATTGGACGTCCGAAAATCCTTAAGTTTTTAAGGTTCGATTTAAAAGCGTCATTGGACGTCCGAAAAATCCTTAAGTTATTAAGGTTCGATTTAAAAGCGTCATTGGACGTCCGAAAAATCCTTAAGTTATTAAGGTTCGATTTAAAAGCGTCATTGGACGTCCGAAAAATCCTTAAGTTATTAAGGTTCGATTTCAAAGCGTCGTAGGACGACGGAAAGCCTTAGGATCCGATAGAAGAGTTACGAAGAACAGAACCGGAAAAGAAAACATCCATAAAAGGCTCGAAGGCCCAAAAGGTTCGGTACAAAAGAGATAATAAGGAAGAGGTACAAGAACTTAAGATTTTAAACTCCAGGGGCTGAATCTTCGGAAGGCTTTGGAGGGACAGACTCGTCGGCGTCTTCAGAGGAGCTTTCGGAAGGGAGGTTGAGATACGTTTCTGCGGCTGGACCAAGAGTCTTAGACTTTCTCAAGTCGATGGAGTCCCCATAAGTCTCATTAAGCTCCTCAACAATATCGAGGATGGCATTCTGCAGATCCTCTTGACAATGTTTCGTCGCATCCTCCTTGAAGTCCTCCGAGCTTCGGTACTCCTCGCGGCCTTGGACCTTCGCGTTTGTTAATTGGGCGGAGTGATCCGCCCTCGCCTCTTCTAGCTCCGCCCTCGCCTCTTCTAGCTCCGCGACGGCCCTCTGCTTCTCGAGCTTCAGCCGCTCCGCAGTCTCCTGCAACGCCGCCTTCTCGAAAGCAAACTGGCCCCGATCCGCCATGGCCGCCTGCTGCTCCCGCTTGAGCGAGCTCTCAAGACTTAGAATCTGCCGCTGTTGGGATTGAGCCTCTTGAGTGAGCTTGGCTCGGAGCTCCTCAGCCCGCCTTTCGCCCTCCTCCGCTCGGAGCCTTGACGCCTCGGAGGCAGCTAGGTCCTCCTGGAGCTTGGTCAGGCTCTCGAGGTTGGAGTTGGCCCGCTCTCGCTCCAAAGCCTCCCGCAAAGACAGGATGTAGCCGAAGCAACGATCCTGGTCCGCGATTTCCTGAAAAGAAAATGTAGCTTAGTACTCAAAAATCGGAACGCCCCCAGATGAACAAAAGAAAGATTCACTTACCTCTATCCGACGGATAGCCATCTGCCGGATGTCAGCATCGATGTCTTCCCCTTCCAGAGAAAGGGGACGCCTCAAAGAGGGCGGGACCGAGCCCGACACCAAATGCAAGGCCAGGTTCTTCTCCTGGCACCCCCGATGCAGAGGGATTCCCCGAAGGGACTCCACCGGTCTCCAAGGCTCGGAGCCCTGGTCCGAAGAGAAGGCCCGATAGTAGTCCCCGTCCAAGGGGAACGGAGGTACTACCAAGCGAGGCTCCTCAGCTTCCTCACTCACTCGAGCTTCGGGGGTCACACCCCTAACTGGCGAGGACGGTGGAGCAGAAGATGATGGCGGCGTGGTGGGAAGTGGAGATGCCTTCCCATCAGATGACTTCACGGGAGTCAACCTTGATTTCCCTCGAAGGATGAGGCCTTCCTCCTCAGCTCGATCATCGGAAGGGGAGTCCTCCAAGCTGGTCACCCGACCGAATTCGCCCCGGTCCTCCGTCGGGGCATCTTCCACCACCGGCTCCGCCGCAGGCGCGGAGTCCGAGGCAGCTGCAGCAGGGGCGGTGTCCACAGGACCTGCAGCGGGGCGAATAAGTCGAGGGATTAATTTGATATCGGTGTGCCAGATTAAACAACGCTCCATAAATCTTTCTTTGCCGAAAAAGTCATAATAGCCCGCCTCGAGAACATGTGGAGTTTCCCCTCGAAGGATATTTTTGACATCCCTAACTCGTCCTTCCATATCGGAGGCCTGAAGATCCTGAGGTACTAACTCTCTATATCTCTTTATAGCACGAAAGACTGCCTTACCTTCTTTTTCGGAGCGAACGCCGAAGGCGGTCCTGACCACATCTGCGTTAGTCCGCCCCTCAGAGGTGGGGGCAGACCTGGGAGCCTCGGAGGTCCTTGCCTTCTTCTTGGACGGCCCCGAAGTGGCAGAAGTCTTTCGGTGGGAAGGCTTCTTCTTGCGCTTCAGTGAGTGGGAGGCATCGGTATCCTCCTGAAACAGACGGACGGTCAGCGATGTTCGAGGGGCTGTAAGCAGTAAAAAAGAAACAATTAGAAGATTACCCAGAGAATTACATTGGAAACACCGTCACGAACTTTTCCCCCAGCCATGGGATCGATCAGCATAATCCCAATCCTGACCCGCTGTTGGTCAGTGACAGAGGTGGCCTCGAAGGGCTGGTAACCCTCCTCCCAGCGACGAGCCTGGATAAGCATCAAGGCTCTCCGGGTCTGTTCTGACCACGAACGGAAAGACACGGGAGGATCAGCCTCCACGATGGTCCTCGGCCACTCAATGGGACCAGGCTGGATGAAGAAATATTGCTCCTTCCAATTGGCATTATCGTTCCCTTTGTCGGAGATGATGGCCCGCTCCTTGCAGATCTTCCAGGACACCCTCCTGTCCCAACCCATCTCCTTGTACTGCTCGTCGGTCCCCTCAGGTTGACGGGGAGAAAAGGAGCAGATCCCATCCTTGTTGCAAGTCATCTTATAGAGGACCCGCCAAAGCTCCAGGCTATAACTCCAATCTTCTGCGTTGATGTCGCACCACACCTGGAAGGCAATCCACGTACGAATCGCATGGGGGGAGAAGGTCGTGGGGTAGGTTTTGTAGTGATTGCACAGCTCTACCCAGCTTGGACAAAAAGGGAGTCGAATCCCCGCACGAATTTGCCCCGGAGAAATAAACACTTCGTCTCCTTTGGGGAGCGTAACTTGAGTATTGCGAGAATTGAACTGGGATTCCTCGTAGGGATAACGAGCCCCAAAGGAAGATTCAAAGATGCCACATTCGTTACAAGCCCTCTCATAATTAATAGGCGCGAGGGAGTTCTTCAAGTACTTGAAGACGAAGGGTGGTCCAGCAGTAGCAGATCCCTCGGCTGAAAATCGTCGAGGGAGGAGGAAGGGGAAAATTGAAACCTAGGAAGATCGAAGATGAAAAGGAAAGGAACAATAAGGAGAAGAATCTTACCAGACATAGTGACTGAGTCCTGATCGGAGAAGTCTGAAGTGCCTGAAACACTGGTAAAAACTCGAATCGCCGGTGAAAACTTGAAATCTGGAGAATTACAGCTCTTGGGATCGCAAAGAGGAGGAAGTAAAAGAAAGGTAAAACAGTGCTTGGGGCTAGGGTTTTATAAGAGAAAAGGAAACTGAAGGGGTGGAAAATCTGAGCCACAGAATTCGAAACGATTCAATCACGATCGTCCAAGGGGAAACGTGCCAATTCGGAGAATAGGAACGGTTTTAATCTGAACCGTCAGAACAGATAAGACAAAAGTAATGACGCATTGGAACGGCTGAAAAGTGCTTTTTCAACAGGCAGGCCTGCAGAGCCCAAAACGTTCCCTCACCTCCTATCAGCATTTAATGCTGATCTTTTCAAAAAACCCCTTCGAATCCAAACAGGATCCCAGAAGATCTTGAAAAGATCCAAGGCAAAGGCCTCCGACGGAGACGCGGAAGAGTCCGATGTTGGAAGACGCGATGCACTATAAGTCCCTCACGTCTTGGGGGCAAATGATGGGCCCTGGCGAAGGCCGTTAGGCCCCTTAACGATTGGCTAAACGGCGACTAGGCCTAGTGGGCTAGGAGCTGGGCTGCTGGAAGGCTAAGGGCTCCGACGGAAGGAGGCCCCGATATTGAATGGCCACGAGCAAGTATGGCTCCGACAGGGAAGAGCCCCGAAGATATCGGACCTGGACGTAGTCGGTCCCGATATGGGAGTTGACACCACTCCCCGAAACCGAATCCTCAAACGATGTAACTTGGGAGTCTCCGATAACGATCGAGACTCGCCAGTAAGAGCACAATCCCGGAAATCTCGCCACGATTATAGTGGTGGTATAATGGGCGAGATATGCGGGATACGAATAACTGTACGAGATACAGGGCAGAATATATGGCGAGATACGTGGAATAGCGGATCACGATCCAACCACCTAATCAGGTAACTGGGATAGCCTTCCTCTATAAAAGGAGGGAAGTTATTCCAGATTAGGGTTACGTTTTACACACACTCACATTGCTTGCCTATTCTGTTGATCGCCATACTTACGTTAAGCATCGGAGAGGGATTCTGGGCCACTGCCCTCTATCCCCTTCTGCAGGATTGCGAGGAGCTGAGGAATCCGTCACCGTAACCGGAGTTCCCGCCGTGATCCAACACTTCATACAGACATATATATGTTAATTATATATAGGGTTTCAGAATGTTTAAATGCATCTTCTTTCAGATAGTGGATGGTCGGAGCTGGAAGAGCCGGGGCGGCTGTAGACGGAACTTGAGGTGGAAAGACCAGTTGGAGTAAATTCTGTCACTGGTAGTGAGTCGTTGTCGATGTGGAGCAAGTTGGTCTGGACCTGGGCAGCAACTCGAATCAGAATTGAGTTTCTGGATCGAGCACGGTTCGTCGGTGGAGCAGTGGCGAAGTCGATCTCGGGGTCGGTGTCAGCTGACCTGCATTGGTGGACGGGATGATGGCGTGAAGACGAACGTCAGTGAGCGGTGGCGTGTGAGCTGGACCGGGGATGCAGGGCTGACGGAGGTGAGATCCGAACGACGGCGTATTGGTAGTACTGGACGGAAACGGCGTCTGGGAGGTCGGTCCGGAGGTCACAGTCGTCCGACAATGACGGGTGGAGCTGCAGTCGAGCTTGATGGCGAGGATTCAACCCCGGTAGATCCCCGAGGCACTTGTAACGGAATGGTGCTGAAACGAAGTTACGATCGGAGTCGGCAATGGATGAGCAGGTCTTGTTCTTGGAATAGGTTGGACACTCCGATCAAGAACCTGGAATTGGTGATGGCTGAAACGGTCGGGATGCGACAGTGGACGTGCTCTTGGGGAGAAGACGATGAAAAATAACAATAATAATATAAGTTAATTAACAACAAGATAACAAAGAATCACATGCCACATAAACAAAGTCAAAGACAAGATGATTTTCATAGGAGCTCAAGTTCTTTTATTCCCTCTGTCTCTTTCTCCGTCGATCCCCCTTCTTTACAATGTAAATCAACTCTATTTATAATACCTAATTACTATTCTAACTAGGAAATAAATATTGTTGATTTATTCTAACAATAAATGCTAAATATTCAGAAAATATACTCTAAATATTCAACAAATATTCTCTGTAATGAATACAAATAACTATCCTAATTTAAGCCAGTCCTATCTTTGGAAACTTCGCGACCTTCCATATTTAAATACTTCCTTTTTTAAACGCGTTACACATAACATTTTTGACATGTTACGTATGTGTTGCGCGTACCAAAATTAGGTGTTTACACTCACCATAAAGCCCAAAAATTTCCCCGAGTGGACTCCGAAGGCGCATTTTGTTGGGTTTAAGCGAACCTGATGAAGCATCATCCGCTCAAACGCCATGGCTAGGTTGTGCACATGATTCTCAGCTTGTCGGGACTTCACCAGCATGTCATCCATGTAAGCCTCCATGGTCTCCCCTAGCATATCTCCGAACAGCTTGTTCACCATCCGCTGGTAGGTTGCCCCGGCATTGATCAACCCGAAAGGCATGACATCGTAGTGATAGATGTCACTGTCTGCATAGAATGCTGTGTGAGGGGCGTCTTCCTTAGCCTTCTTGATCTGGTTATAGCCCGAATATGCATCCATAAAGCTTAACAGCTCATGTCCCGACGTGGCATCCACCAGCTGGTCGATTCTCGGGAGCGGGTAACAGTCCTTCGGTCAAGCCTTATTTAGGTCGCGGAAATCCACGCACATTCGCCACTTCCCGTTGCTCTTCTTCACCAGTACCGGATTAGCAACCCAGGTCTGGAATCGGAGCTCCTTGATAAACCCAGCATCGAGCAATCTGCCCACCTCCTGCTGGATCGCGATCCGCTTGTCTGTGCCCATTGGACGCCTCTTCTGTGCGATAGGCTTGATCGCGGAATCAATCTTCAGTTCGTGCACAATCACGTCGGGGCTGATTCCTGGCATGTCACTCGGGGACCAGGCAAACAGCTCCTTGAACTCCTTCAGCAGCTCAATCAATTTTCGGGCTGTCTCCTCAGTCAGAGCAGACCCGATTTTCACCTTTCTCTGAGGCCCATCAATCTCGACCTCCTTCAGATCCTCCACGGGGGCGGGACGCCCAAACTCCTCTCTAGGATCAGCATCTGTCTGGAGGACAGTCATGGCCTTTCGTCTCCTCCTGCGAGTGGCGTTGACATAACATTTTCTGGAAGCCACCCGGTCGCCCTTGACCTCTCCGACTCCATGGTCAGTCGGGAACTTCATCTTCTGGTGAACGGTCGAGGCAACTGCCATCAGGGGGTTGATGGTAGTTCTCCCGATAATCGCGTTGTAGGTCCCCGCGGACTCAACTACCACAAACTCCACGTTCCTCCTTTCTGATTTCCACCCGCTACCAAACTCCACTGGTATGGTGATCACTCCTAGCGGATAGGAGGTGAAACCAGAGAATCCGACCATCGGGAAATTCACCTCCTTTAGGTCTTTCTTCGTTTTCCCCATGGCCTCCAGCGCATCCATAAATAGAATATCGGAGGAGCTCCCTCCATCGATCAGAATTCGCTTCATCTCGTACCCGTTCACATCCAAGGTCACGACCAGAGCGTCATCGTGTGGAGTCTCCACGCCTATGAGATCCTCCGACGAAAAGGAGATCACCATCTCTTCCTTCAGGGTCCAGGATCGGGACCTCTTACCCAGCACCACAGCGGTAGGAATTCTAGAGGCATAAACCTCTCGGGAGGACGAGGTATCACCCCCCGCGGCAAACCCTTCGTGAATCACGTTGATTGTGCCTCGCTTGTCCTTACGGGCACCGGAAGACTCCGGGTCGGACCTCTTCTTCTTTGGGGACCGATCGCGGGATCGGGAACGGGACCGTGATCGGGATCGAGAGCGGGATCGACACCGCTTATCCCCGACAAACTCCTTAAGCTTCCCCTTCTGGATCAGCTTTTCGATCTCCTTCTTCAGCTCCCGACAATGATTGGTGTCGTGGCCATTCGCGCGATGGAATCGACAGTAGCGGTCGGTGCGGGATCCCAAAAACTCTCCTTCCTTCTTCGGGGGGTACCTAGAGATACCCTGTCGTTCCATGACCGTCAACACCTCCGCCATAGAGCTATTGAGAGGAATGTCATGATCCTCCCGCCTGTCCTTTTTCGAGGAACGCCTATCATCCCTACGATCAGAGCTGTTGGATCACGGGCAAGGCTCCGTTACGTTCTTGACGGAAAGCTCGAACTCCTGGGCTCCGCGTAATCATGCAAAAGGGGATGGCCTGGGTGGTGACCCAAAATCCCTCTCCGATGCCTAAATGAGTCTGTGATCAATGGGGTGGTAAGCAGTAGTCTAAGTTCGTATTAGAGAATGTGTTTTCTGAGGTAACTTCCTCCTTTATATAGGAGGGGAAGTTACTCAGTTACATGTGACCGTGGCTGGTCGTTTTACCCATGATTCCGTATATCTCGTTCGGGATTCCGTGTATCTCGCCCCACGCTTTGCGTATCTCGCCCATACTCCGCGTATCTCGGGCACGCCCTGCGTATCTCGGGGGAGGTTATCTATATCTCAGCCGTCTCCTACTACTCTTATCTAGTAGGCGGGTTTCTCGGCCTTATCCTCTGATCACAAGTCCCAACTCTCGTCGGGGACTCCAGAGTTATCTCATTCTAGGTCACCACCCAGGACCCTTTGTCTCACGAGACAGGTCCAGCCTCCGCGGGGCTTTATTATCGGGGCCTTTACAAAGGCATATCGGGACCTACTCAGAGGCTTCTTGTCGGGAGCATTCAGCTCATATATCGGGACCGCTAGGGTCGGAACCCTTCGTACTGGGCTTTTGGGCCTTCCCGGCCTTTCACGAGGCCCACTAGACTTACTCGCCGTCTAATGACTGTTAACGGGGCTAACGATTACATCGGAACCCATCATTTGCCCCCAAGACATGGGGGACTTGCAGTCCGTCGTGTCTTCCAGTTCCAGACCTCCCGACCTTACCGTCGGAGGCTTTTACGTCCATACCTCCCGATATTGCCATCGGAGGCTTTTGTCTTCAAGCCTCTTGATATCTCAATCGGAGGCTTTTGCCTTGCGCGTAATTATCGAATGACAAAGTTTCTCACTCATGACTGCCTTGGGCCTACTGGACTCTATGGGCAGTTGCCAAATCCGAGGAGACTCCTCGGTTACTGCAGCATTAAATGTTGGGGATTATGAAACGACGCTCAAATCGGCGTGACTGCTGCTTTCTGAAAAAGCACTCATTACGTCACTAACGTCTCATCTGTACCGTCCCCCTAATCTCGACGATCAAAATTGAATCGTTTCGTTTTCAACGGTCAAGATCGAATCCATCCAGTTGTCCCTTTGCTTATAAATGCTAAAACCCTGGCATTATTCACTTCTTCTTCACCGTCTCAATTTCTGGAAGTTCTACCATTTTCGAACTCGAAGCTTCTTCCCCAAGTTTCTTCTGCTCTTCAAATGATCCAAGGCCTTCAACCCTTCCGATCCTTTTTTTCATCTTCTCCCAGCAACCACTAACAATGTCTGGTAAGGATTTCCTTCTCTGTTTTCATGATTTGCTGATGTTATCTTCTCCTCTTTTCTCAAGTTTTCTTGTTTGTAACCGTTTTTAGACGAAGCTAGTTCTGGGGCAAGGATCCCTTTTACCTTTGAGTTTGCTGTTAACGAGATTTCTGAGACCTCGTACGAGGTTGCTCTCCGAGAAGGCTGCATTACCTCGGACTGGGAGCCCCGCTTCCCCTACGAGTCTCAGCCCACCACCAGGAGGAAACATATCGTCACGCGTCCTCGAGAGGGAGAAGTGTTCGTCTCCACCGGGCAGATAAACGCTGGGATTCGATTCCCTTTCTGCGGGAACCTGGTGGAGATGTGCAACTTCTACAAGACACACCCCTGTACCTTCTCTCCACACGTTATCCGCGTGTGGAACGCTTTCCAGCTTCTGTGCCTCCGCCAGCAGTGGACATACAGTTTGCTGCTCTTCCGCACCTTCTACGGAATGAAGTGTAATAAGGCTGGTGTTTGCTCCTTCTCCCCCCGACTCCCCAAGTGGACAAAGAAGCAACTTTCACGTTTCGGCTGGGATAGCGAGACCTGGAAGTTCCACAAGGATCAGGTGCTGATTCGCGACTCGGGGTCCGACAATAGCGGATGGAAGAAGTATTACTTCTTCGTCCAAAACAGCTCTGTCCCATGGCCCCGATGGGAGGTTGTGGCGGACCCTGCCCCCAAGCTCGAGGTCTACACCGAGGATGACCTCAACACCCTCCAGCTGGTCCAGCTCTACCGTTGGGGGGAATCCTTCATTCCCCTCGACGCCAACAAGCTCGTGGAGAAGGACTTGATTCATATCGGAGTCCGGCTCCTTGATTCCGTTTCCAAGGATTTAGTCATCTGGGTAACACTTCTAACTACTTTGTCTTTTCATTTTTGCAGCCAAGAAAGCATTCTCTGTTGACTCATCTCATGTTGAAGCAGGGGGAGACTGATGCCGTCCAAGGTGGCTCCAAGCGGAAGCGGAAGTCGCTGAAGAAGGGAACTTCTTCTTCTGCTGCTCCCCTGACTGCCGAGCGGGCCGAGGCCAAGCGGGCCCGAAGGGAGGAGATAGACCAAGCCTTCGGGGTCACTACCGCCGAGGAAGGTAAGCGTGTCCGTCGTGCTATTAAGAAATATAGGAAGCTGGTCCCCGAGGAGTTTATCCCCGCTGATCGGGAATCGCGGGTTCGAGAAATCAAATACATCCTTCGAGGAGAAACCCCCCGCGTTCTCAAGGCGGGATACTACAACTTCTTCGGAAAGGACCAACCTCTTGAGCGCCAAATCATCTGGTGCCCCCATGATACTCTTCCTGATTTTATTCGTCCCGCAACCGCAGGTCCATCGGAGGCTCTCACTCCGAGGAGGGCTGCTACTCCAGCACGGGCCGCGACTCCACAGGCGCCGATGATGGAGGATACCTCGACGGAAGCTCAGTTCCGTCGGGTGACTGACTTGGAGGCTTCTCTCTCCTCTGAGGAGCCGAATGAAGGCGGCCTGCTTCCCCGCCAAAGGCCGGGTCGAAGCACCCTGAGGCCAACCGTGGAGGACGTGTCCCGGAGTCCTCCTCCAGAGCTCCGCACTCCGACTCCCGAGCCTCCGACCGAGGTGGCTCCTCCGACTGAGGCTTCCAGGGTTATCCCTCCTCTCCCCGTGGATGAAAATCTTTACAAGGTTTTCACCCCCGAACAGGAGACGGTTCCCTGGAACCCGATCGAGTCTCTCCAAGGGGTTTCACTCCAACGGGGGGACCTTCAGCCCGAATTGGCCCTGCATCTGCTGGCAGGGTCAATTCCTCCAGCCTTGAAGCGGCCAATCTCCTTGGCGCGGGAGGACATCGAGGAGGAGCTCCGCAATATGGCCATCCGTCGGATGGAGGTGAGACTTTACCTTTACTTTGTTCTCTTCATTGCTCTTACCTTCGATTATCAGATTCTAATCTTTTTCCCTCTCGTCTTAGGAAACCGCGGACTAGCAGCGCTGCTTTGGCTTCATCCTGGCTCTCAAGGGTGCTTTGGAGGAGGCACAAGCCAAGTCGGACCCCGACGCTTTGGCCAAGCTCCAGGCGGACCTCGACGAGGCTGTGGCGGCCAGGGATAAGATAGCCAAGGAACGGACCCTCCTCGACGAGATGGCTACGGGCCTGCAGAAGCAGGTTCATGATCATGAGGCCGTCCTACGTCGGGAGCGGAGGATGGCCCAGGAGGATCAGCGGCGGAACGAGGCGGAGAAGAGACAGCTCCTCCATGAGAAGGGCGTTTTCGTGGAAGCTCTCGCGGAGGCCAAGGCGAAACTTGAAGCCGAGAAGGCTGAATTTTCTGCCAAGCTGGCTGAGGCAAAGGCTCAGGGTCGCGAGGAGTATCGGAACTCCGATGATTTCCAGGCGGATGCCGTGAAGTTCTGCAAAACCGAGGTGGAGAACATTCTGTTCAATGCCGTCGAGGAGCTCTACACGGCATACGAGGATTCCATCGACTTCAAGAAGTCCGAGACCCTTGCCCCTATCGCGGAGAAGTATTTCAACCTCCCCGCGGAGAGTGATGAGGCTGATGCCGCGGACCCGACTCCGCGGACTGCGGAGCCTTCTGCCCAGGCCCCTCCGAATCTTGCTCCCTCCGACGCTGCTGAGGACCCAACTTCCAACAAGGACCAAGCTTAACGCTCTATTCTTTAAGTCCTTGTAATTTTTCCTCCTTATCTTTTGTATCGGAACCCTTAGGCCTTTGAGCCTTTATATAAGAAATTTCTTTCATCTGTTTTGGTCCCGATAATCATTGCATCATTTTAAAGCAACTTTAGATCCGTTACTTAAAACGTTCCAATGCACCACTTAAGGTGACTTCATACATCCTTCCGATGCTTTACTCGAGACTTTACCACTTAAGGTTTCTTGTTTACTCGGGACTTCACCACTTAAGGTTTCTCGTCTATTCGGGACTTCACCACTTAAGGTTTCTCGTCTACTCGGGACTTCACCACTTAAGGTTTCTCATCCATGCCTTTCAAGGCAACTTTACACATCACTTAAGATGATTTTTCGCATCCCTTAAGGTTTTTATCGCGCCATTCCACACGACTTAATCGTACCCCTTAGGGCTTTTACCGCGTCATTCCAGACGACTTAATCGTACCCTTTAAGGCTTTTTGCTGCATCATATAGACGACTTATGCGGACCCGTTAGGGCTTTTTCGTACCCTTTAAGGCTTTTTGCCGCATCATATTGACGACTTACGCGGACCCGTTAGGGCTTTTTCGTACCTAGGCTTTTGGTTGCATCATAAAGACGACTTACTCATACCCCGTAGGGCTTTTGTCCGTACCTCGAAAGGCTTTTTGTCGCGCCATAAAGGCGACTTACTCGTACCTCATAAGGCTTTTTATCGTACCTCGGAAGGCTTTTGTCGCGTCCTTCAGGACATCTTATTAACAGTTAGAATAAATCTAAAAGCAATTTGATCGAAAGCAACTTTTATTCATTAACAACTCAAAGCTTTGCTTACATCAGATCGATAGATAACTTGCGCCATTCGCGGCGAATTAATATCAAACATGATACTTCTTCAAGTGTGCGCCACTGAAGGAATGCTTCAACGTCTTGCCATCAAGGTCTTCTAGCTTGTACGCATTCGGGGCTGGCATCCCTACAATCTTGTAAGGTCCCTCCCATTTTGGTGATAGCTTGTTGATCCGATCTTGATGAACGAACTCGTTCCTCCGCCAAACAAGTTCTCCAACGAAGAATTGTCGGGACTTGACACTCCGATTATAATATCGGGCTGTTGCCAGACGCATCCGAGCCTGAACCTCATCAGCCTTCCACCTTTTCTCCTCGAGCAAGTCTAAGTCTAGACGTCTCAGTTCCTCGTTCGTTAGAGGTTCATAATACCTCTTGCGATGGGACGCCACCGCTATCTCCACGGGGGCAACTAGGGGTGGCAATTCGTGCTATCGTGCGTGCTATCGTGCGCATCAGTGATCGTGTCGTGTTAAACTTACTGAACACGAACACGCACGATAAGGTTATCGTGCCACATTTTACAAACACGAACACGACACGGATATTTTCGTGCGTGTTCGTGTCGTGCTATCGTGTTGTGAAGGATATTCGGTTGTATATATATATATATATACGAGATCTTTGAGCAAAAATCAAAATAATTAACTTCATATTTAAAAAACCATGAATTAATATGTCACTATTCATAAGTTAGTATTATATAGTTTAAAAACACTAAATAATAAACCACTAATTGGAGGTAATAGATAAGATTTGCTCAAAAAATACTTAAAATTTAGTCTTATTAGCACAACTTTATCGTGTTATCGTGCGTGTCGTGTTAGGATACTCAAACACGAACACGACACGTAAGTTATATCGTGTTAGTCGTGTTCGTGCTATCGTGTTATCGTACTGCCATATGCTAGCACGAACACGGTTTTTTTCGTGCGTGTTCGTGTCGTGCTATCGTGTCGTGTCACAAATTGTCAGCCCTAGGGGCAACTGCCTCCGTGCCATAGACAAGGCCAAACGGAGTCTCCCCTGTCGACTGCTTGGGTGTTGTTCTAACAGCCCATAGCACGTTTTCAAGTTCATCCAACCAATGACCTTGCAAGGCGTAGACTCTCTTCTTCAAGCCATCCATCACGATCTTGTTGGCTGATTCGACTTGGCCGTTAGTCTGAGCATGGTGGACGGAAGCTGTCCGATGCTCAATGTTCAATTCCTCCAGGTACTCCTTCAACTGAGCCCCATTGAACGGAGGGCCATTATCGCTGATCAACACTCGAGGAACCCCATACCGGGATATGATCTGAGTTTGAAGGAACTTGAGGATCTGCTGCCCCGTTGTCTTGGCCAACGCCTTAGCCTCTGTCCACTTCGAGAAGTAATCGATGGCCACGAGTAAATACTTGCACTGACCTTTTGCTTGTGGAAGAGGTCCCACCAAGTCAATGCCCCACTGCGCGAAGGGCCAAGCACTCCTGATGGACATTAAGTCCGCGGCAGGATCTGCGATATTCGGAGCGTACCTCTGGCATGCATCACAGGATTGAACCATCGCTGTCGCCTCCTTGTTCATCGAAGGCCAATAGTAGCCCAGATTCAACGCCTTCCCTACAATGGATCGGGCCCCTTCATGACAGGCCGCGACTCCCTCGTGCAGCTCTCTCAGGATCCGATTCGTATCAGGCTCCGCCACACATTTCAGAAAAGGCTTTACATGCCCCCTCTTGTATAACTGGTTGTCCACCATTACGTAGTCGCTCGCGATTCGACGCAACCTAACAGCTGCCACCTCATCATCGGGGAGTGCCCCCGTAGTCAGGTTTGTGACCATCAGAGTCATCCAGGTGGGCTTCTCTTCTTCCTCCGATCCTGCTTCAATAGCGCAAACCTCCGATGGATCGATGGTTGAGATAATTACTCTCTCCAGGAAGTGCACCTTTCGATTCTCCTCGGGGACCACTCCCAGAGCAAACTTGCTTAAGGCGTCTGCCTCCGCATTTTCTTCCCTCGGGATTGCCTCGATGTCGAAGCTTTTGAAGCTTCCCTTCAAAGTCTGCACCTCGTGCAAATACTTCCTCATTGTCGGGCTCTTGGCTTCATAATTCCCCTGGACTTGATTCACGATCAAGCTGGCATCACACTTCACTTTTAAATGAACGACTCCCGTACCCTTGGCAATCTTAAGGCCCGTGATGAGAGCCTCATACTCCACTTCATTGTTGGTGGCCTTAAACGTCAAGGCCAAGGCATATCGCAAGGGTTCGCCTCCACCGGGCGGTATCAATACGAATCCTGCCCCCGATCCTTCTACACTTGATGAACCATCAGTGTACATCTCCCAAGTGCTCTCCTCTTTTGGCTGTTCTGGCTGTTCTGCTATCGGGACCTCCATGGTTGCCCCCTCTGCGGGACCCGCTTCTTCCAGATCGGGTGCCGTAGACTCAGCTATAAAATCCGCCAATGCCTGGCCCTTAATAGCGGTTCTCAGAGCAAAATGGATACGGAACTCCGTAAGCTCGATGGCCTATTTCACCAATCTCCCCGACGCCTCCGGTCGGTTCAAAAAGTGCTTCAAGGGCTGATTTGTTAACACCGTAACCTCGTGGGCATGGAAGTAAGGCCGTAGCTTTCGAGCGGCAATAATCAACGCAAAGAGATACTTCTCAATAGCGGGATAATTCATTTCAGATTTGGCAAATGCCTTGCTTACATAATAGACAGGCACTTGGTTGCCCTTGACAATCTTAATCAAAACAGAACTAACAGCAACTTCAGAAACAGCCAAATAGAGATAAAGCGGCTCGCCTGGAACCGGTTTCGCCAACGGCGGGAGGGTACAGAGGTGCTGCTTGAGTGCTTGGAATGCCTCCTCGCACTTGTCGGACCATTCAAACTTCTTGTGGGCCCTTAGCACATCAAAAAATGGCATGGCTCTGTCGCTCGCCTTGGATAGGAATCGATTCATCGCGGCCAACCGGCCATTCAACACTTGAACCTCCCGATGAGTCTTCGGAGACTGCATCTCCTCGATTGCTCGCAGCTTCTCGGGATTCACCTCGATTCCTCTCTGGCTCACCATGAACCCTAGGAATTTCCCGGAGTTCACCCCGAAAGCGCACTTGTCCGGATTCAAACGAACCTGATGAAACTTCATCTGCTCAAACGCCGCCGCCAAGTTTTGGACATGGTCTCCTGCTTGTCGGGACTTCACCAGCATGTCATCCACATACGCCTCCATAGTCTTTCCCAGCATGTCCCCGAACAACTTGTTCACCATCCTCTGGTAAGTTGCTCCAGCATTGATCAATCCGAAGGGCATTACATCGTAGTGATAGACGTCACTATCGGCATAGAAGGCCGTATGGGGGGCATCCTCCTTCGCCATCTTGATCTGGTTGTAACCAGAATAGGCATCCATGAAGCTTAGCAGCTCGTGTCCCGACGTGGCATCCACCAACTGGTCAATCCTTGGGAGCGGATAGCAATCCTTCGGGCAGGCCTTGTTCAAGTCGCGGAAATCGACACACATCCGCCACTTGCCATTACTCTTTCTCACCAGGACTGGGTTAGCGACCCAAGTCTGGAATCGGAGCTCTTTGATGAATCCAGCGTCGAGCAGTTTGCCCACCTCTTGCTGGATCGCGACCCTCTTATCCGCGCCCATCGAACGCCTCCTCTGCGCGATAGGCTTGACTGCGGGGTCAATCTTCAATTCGTGCACAATCACGTCGGGGCTGATTCCTGGCATATCACTCGGGGACCAGGCAAACAGCTCCTTGAACTCCTTCAGGAGCTCGATCAACTCTCGGGCTCTTTCCTCCGACAAAGCAGACCCGATCTTCACCTTCCTTCGAGGTCCATCAATCTCCACCTCCTTCAGATCCTCCATGGGGGCGGGATGCCCAAACTCCTCTCGAGGATCGGCATCGGTCTGCAGGACAGCCATGGCTTCCCTTCTTCTCCTTCGGGTGGCGTTAACATAACACTTTCGCGACGTCACCTGGTCACCCTTGACCTCTCCGACCCCATTGTCAGTCGGGAACTTCATCTTCTGGTGGACAGTTGAAGCGACTCCCATGAGAGGGTTGATTGTGGTCCTCCCGATAATAGCATTGTATGTTCCCGCGGATTCTACCACGACGAAATCCACGTTCCGCCGTTCCATCTTCCAGCCACTACCAAACTCCACCGGTAAGGTAATCATCCCCAACGGATAGGAAGTCGATCCAGAGAATCCCACCATCGGGAAGTTCACCTGCGTCAGGTCCTTCTTCGTCTTTCCCATGGCCTCCAAGGCGTCCATGAAAAGAATGTCGGAGGAGCTCCCTTCGTCTATCAGGATCCGCTTCATCTCGAATCCGTCCACGTCCAAGGTCACGACCAAGGCGTCATCGTGGGGGCTCTCCACGCCTATCAAATCCTCCGCTGAGAAAGAAATCACCATTTCTTCCTTTAGAGTCCACGACCGGGACCTCTTGCCTAACACCACAGCAGCAGAGATGCGGGAAACATAATTCTCCCGAGAAGCGGAGGTGTCACCTCCTGCTGCCATTCCTCCGTGAATGACGTTAATGGTCCCCCGTCTCTCCTTACGGGCACCAGAACCAGAGGCTTCCGGTTCAACCTTCTTCTTCTTCGGGGATCGATCACGGGACTTAGAACGGGACCGTGACCGACTCTGGAGCGGGATCGGCACCGTCCCCTTCCGACGAACTCCTTCAGCTTCCCTTTCTGGATCAGTTTCTCTATCTCCTTCTTCAGCTCCCGACAATTATCCGTATCGTGACCGTTGGCTCGATGGTACCGACAGTAACGATCGGAGCGGCCTCCCAAGAACTCACCTTCTTTCCTCGGGGGGTATCGAGCGAGACCCTGCCGATCCATCACAGCTAGCACGGAGGTCATCGAGCTGTTGATGGGAACACTACGACCCTCGCGGTTATCCTTCCTCGCTGTTGATGGGAACACTACGACCCTCGCGGTTATCCTCCCTTCTCTCGGGACGACCACGGCTCCTACTCCCCTCCGATTTGTCGCTCCCTTTGCGATCATCCGACAGCATGGACGATGGCTTTCCTCTTCCTGACTTCGGAGGATCAAGCTCTCCGGCAGCAATCTTCGACTCCTGGACGTCGATTTGCTGCTTCACCCTCGCTTGCAGGGCCTCCATACTCCGCACAACCTTCGCGGCTACGCTGTGCATCAGATCGGAACCATACAGAGCAGTCAGGTTCCGAAGGAAAGTGCGGATGGTCTCACCCTCCAATATCTCTTCATCGATCTCCGCAGCACTAGCAGTGAACCGTTGGTAGTAGTACGTCAACGATTCATCGGATCTCTGCACCACCTGGGTCAAAGACCTCACGCTCTTCAGGAGACGCCTCCGACCTTGATATTGCTTAATGAAGCGATCGTGCATATCAGCCCAGCACGTAATGCTTCCCGGCGGTAGGCTGAAAAACCACGTCATGGCTCTTTCTCCCAAGGTGATCGGGAACAACGAACATATGAGATCATCACTCGAAGTCCTACCCATACAGGCCTGGACATGTCTCTGAACATGGCCAACCGGGTCCCCTTCACCATCATACTCCTTAATGGTCGGAATACCTAGCCCGGGCGGGGCGACGGTATCTATCAGCCGTGGAACGAAAGGATGACTGGATCGATCCCTCAACTCCGATGTCATTTGCTTCTGGTCACCCATGCAGATGTTGACAATCTTCACCGCCTGATCGGGGGTGATGGGGCCATTCAGGGGAATGGTCCTGTGTTGCACTGGTCCGGGACCATCCACCACGAATTTCTCCGAGTGCGCGGGCTCCTTACCCCTATTCCTAGGCTGAACTTCCTGAACCTCCTATTCTTCTGGAACCACCCTTGGAGGAGGTGGAGGTAACTCTTCTCGCGGAGGCAACTCTTCTGCCCTCCTGGCAGCCTCTCTCTTGTCCAACAGAGCCTCCATGGCCGCCAAGAACATAGGCATAGCATCTACTACTGCTTTGGCCAACTCTGAGTTTGAGGAAGAACCGACCTCCCTACGCGGGATTTCCTCTCTGTGCCCCACCGGGTTTGGGGGAGCATCCACCTCCCTTCGCGGGATATCTTGCCTGTTCAGCGTCGTGTCTCGGACTGAGACCTCATCATCACCATGCCCCCCTGTCTGAGAAACAGCAGGGTGCTCACCTTGTTCAGCAACATGTTCCAGCAACGGGGAGTTCACAGTTCCAGCGGGGCGAGAACTGTCGGCCTGAACTTGCTTCTTCTTGCCACCACCGGCCATTGATCTGGTAGAAACTATTTTGGCTTTTTGTTACCAGGTTCCCACAGACGGCGCCAATGTTGGATCACGGGCGAGGCTCCGTTACGTTCTTGACGGAAAGCTCGAACTCCTGGGCTCCGCGTAATCCTGCAAAAGGGGATGACCTGGGTGGTGACCCAGAATCCCTCTCCGATGCCTAAATAAGTCTGTGATCAATGGGGTGGTAAGAAGTAGTCTAAGTTCGTATTAGAGAATGTGTTTTCTGAGGTAACTTCCTCCTTTATATAGGAGGGGAAGTTACTCAGTTACCTGTGACCGTGGCTGGTCGTTTTACCCATGATTCCGTATATCTCGTTCGGGATTCCGTGTATCTCGCCCCACGCTCCGCGTATCTCGCCCATACTCCGCGTATCTCGGGCACGCCCTGCGTATCTCGGGGGAGGTTATCTATATCTCAGCCGTCTCCTACTACTCTTATCTAGTAGGCGGGTTTCTCGGCCTTATCCTCTGATCACAAGTCCCAACTCTCGTCGGGGACTCCAGAGTTATCTCATTCTAGGTCACCACCCAGGACCCTTTGTCTCACGAGACAGGTCCAGCCTCCGCAGGGCTTTATTATCGGGGCCTTTACAAAGGCATATCGGGGCCTACTCAGAGGCTTCTTGTCGGGAGCATTCAGCTCATATATCGGGACCGCTAGGGTCGGAACCCTTCGTACTGGGCTTTTGGGCCTTCCCGGCCTTTCACGAGGCCCAGTAGACTTACTCGCCGTCTAATGACTGTTAACGGGGCTAACGATTTCATCGGAACCCATCAAGAGCGACCTCGACCCCGACTGCCCTCAGCTTTATCCTTCGACTTGCGCTCGTCTAAGGGTTTGACCGACTGCTTTCCCTTATTCGACTTCGGGGGCTCAAGTTCTCCAGCGGCTATCTTCGACTCCTGGACATCGATTTGCCGCTTCACCCTTTTCTGCAGCGCCTCCATATTCCACACAGCCTTCTCAGCCACGCTGTGCATCAGGTCGGAACCGTAAGGGGCTGTTAGGTTCCGAATGAAGGTGCAGATGGTTTCACCCTCCGAATTTTCCTCGTCAATCTCCGCCACGCTAGCCGTGTATCGCTGGTAATAGTGCGCCAGCGACTCATCGGGCCTCTGTACCACCTGGGTCAGGGACCTCACACTCTTCAGCAAACGTCTGCGACCTTGGTACTGCTGAATGAAGCGGTCGTGCATATCAACCCAGCAGGTGATGCAGCCTGGGGGCAGACTGAAGAACCAGGTCAGGGCTCTCTCGCCAAGTGTGTTTGGGAACAGCGTACACACGATATCTTCATTCGGGGCTCTGCCCATACATGCCATAAGGTGCTTCTGGACATGACGAACCGGATCTCCCTCGCCATCGTACTCCTTTATCGTGGGGATACCCAGCCCTGGCGGGGCGAGGGTGTCTATGAGTTGAGGAACGAAGGGATGAGTAGATCGATCCCTCAGCTCCGACACCAGCGGCTTCTGCTCTCCCATGCAGATGTTCACGATCTTCACCACCTGATCGGGGGTGATGGGACCATTAAGGGGAATGGTCCTGTGCTGCACCGGTCCTGGCCCATCAACCACGAATCTCTCTGGCTGAACGGACTCCCTATTCCTGCCCTGGCTTCGGGGCTGGACCTCCCGAGCATTCTGAACCTCCGCTGGCGGGGGCGCTTCCTCTTCTAACGGGGGCATCTCCTCTTGCCTCCTCGCAGCTTCTCTTCGATCTAAGAGAGCCTCCACAGCTGCCAAAAACATTGGCATGGCTTCCGCCACAGCCCTCGTTAGGTCCGCGGCTGGAGGAGCCACCTGCTCCCTATTCCCCTGGTGTTGAGCAGCAGTTTCTTCAGGAGCTTCATTATGCCCCCCCTGTCCGAGAGACCTCCGCGGGGAGATTCTGGTCCTCAGCATGCTCTGGTGGTGAATTCAAGGTCGTCGCAGCAGGATGACGGGAACCACCAGATTGTCCTTGTCTTCTTTGCTTGGCAGCCACCATTGAACGAGTAGAAGGCATATCAGCTTTTTGTTACGTTTCCCACAGACGGCGCCAATGTTGGATCACGGTGGAACTCCGGTACGGTCTTTGACGGCGATCCTAGCTCCTTCGCTCCACGTGGTCCTGCAAAGAGGGGATAGGCTGGGCGGTGACCCAGAATCCCTCTCCGATGCTTAAATGAGTATCTCGTATGGACTGGCAAGGAGTAATCTCAGAGTGTATAACACAACGTATCTCAAAACGTCCTTGATCTGAGGTGACCTCTGCCCTTTTATAGGCGGAGAGGTGCCTCAGTTACCTGTTGAACCGTTGGGGTGGTTAGCCCGTATCCCGCGTATCTCGTGCACGATCCCGCCTATCTAGGCCATGATATCTCTTATCTCGGCCACGCCCCGCGTATCTCGGCCACGCTCCGTGTATCTCAACCACGTTCCGCGTATCTCGGCCACGCCCCGCGTATCTTGGCCTTAACCTCTGATAACAAGTCCCGACTAATATCGGGGACTCCAGAGTTATCTCGTTATGTCACCGCTCGGGGCCCCTCGTCATCGTGACAGGGCCAATCATTCTCAGGGATTCATCATCGGGGCCTACTTAAAGGCTTCTCATCGGGAGCTTCCAGCTCACCTGTCGGGACCGACTCTATCGGGACCTTTCATCATCGGGACTCCCTACGTCGGGACCCTTCGCCTGGGTCATCTTAACCTTCATTTGGGGCCCAGTGGGCCTGTTCACCGTTTCCTCGCCGTTAAGGGGCCTAACGGCTATAACGGAACCCATCAGGAGGCTTGGGTAATGGACAGTGATGGTGGTTCCGAGCAAGGGATGGCTTTATCAGGGAGGTCATGGTTAGAAGGTTGACTAGACTGTAAATGGTGGTTGTGGTATATGGGATAGCTTGACTGAGCATGGTGATTGTGATGGGGTTTGGATGTAGGCTTTAGGTGGGGTGGCCTAGGTAAATAGTTAGTGACTGCTCCTGGTCCAATCTTGGGTTCTCCCACTTCCTTCCTCTCCTTCATAAGCTCGCTCCACTTCTTAGATGGTTTTGCCCAGTGTTATCAGAACCGGACCGGACACCGAACCGGTGAAGGTACCGGTTCCCGGTTCGCCGGTTCGAACCCGGTTCGACTGATTTTACTACACAACCAATAGATTGTATTAACCCAGGCCCAGCCCAAAATAAAACCCTAAACTTAAAACCCCCCACCCCACTTCTCCCACTCACGCCGCTCACCCACTTCTCCTAACTTCTTGTTTGAACTCATGCAGTTTTCTCTTAAACCCAACGACCCTACTACTCGCCACCTCTCTCAGTTCAATCTCATCAACATCCATCACTTGTTGCAGAGAACCCATCTGTTTTGCAGGAGTTGGCTTCACCGCTGGACCTCGTCTTCTGCGTTCATCGTCTCCACCTCCAACCACCGCCCGCCGTCTCTATCGCGTCCCAGCCGTTCTCCATCCTAATTCCCGCTGAAGTCCACCAATTCTTCCTCTGCATCGACAGATTCGTCCTCGACTTCCGACTCCGGTCCGCGGTGGTTATGGTGCGGAGCTCCTCTTCCCCAGATGTTTGACTACTGCGGGCTCCAGACAAATTTTTTTTTAAGAAGTCCGAACCGGTGAACCGTCCGGTCCGCTCAGAACCGGCCGGTTCTCCGAAAACCGGCCTTCCGAACCGGGTTCGCTTACATCCTCCGGAAATGTTCGAACGGGGCCGTTGAGGGCTCCGGTTCCGGTTCGAACCCGGTCGAACCGCCGGTCCAGTTCGGTTCTGATAACACTGGTTTTGCCTCGTCATGCTCTTTCTTTGATTTGCCAATATATCTCCAAATGTTCTCCTTTTTCCGTGGCCTCTCCACGTGTAACCACGGACCATATTTAGGATTCCTAATTGCTAAATTTGAAGGAATACCTAATCCTAGCCAAACCCATAAGATTGAGTATTCCAACTTTTCTAAAACTAAAATAAAAACAAAAAATCATATTTTAACCCTAATCTAATTTAATTATTATATATCCATTATAATCTTATTAATCTTGTGCCGTGACTTTCTAGTCTACCAACAAAAGAATTGCCATGCCTACTGTGTGTCTGCTGTTCATAAAGTTTGTTATAAAAAAATTATATTCATAAAATTTTATATATTTTACAGCATGCTTAATTGTTAATGAAGCATATTATGCTGCCAATTTGAGTTAACTTTGTATGTTGTATACTCGATTTTCTTTCGATTATATATGTATGTCATATAATTGCTTAAATAATATTTAATCTAGACAAATTTTATTTCATTCACATAAAACCAAAAAATCTTATAATATGTTGATAATTTGTAAATATGGATTAAGATTTCTGTTACGTTATAATAAGTTGTAGTTTGTGTAATATATATATATATATATATATATATATATATATATATATATATATATATATTATAATGTATTATATCATATAGGTAAATCTGATTAAAGGTAATCAATTTTAATTTAATTAAGAATTATAATTTAACATGTTATTTTTAGTTTACAATTCACTATTATATTAGTTATAGTGAATTTTACAATGTCTAAAAAAAGTATTTTTTTTAAATAATAGTTTTTTTTTTTGTAAAAAAAATCATTTTTGAAGAAAAATCATTTTTTGAAGAAAAATCAATCAAATTTCGTTTAATAATACATGATTTGTCATTTTCATGTTTAATAATGATAATTTAATTAACAAAATAGCAAAATGGTATATCTGTCAATTCTGACTTATTCTATTCTTTTACAATAACATTTTATCAACTAAACATTGGATTTGGAATCCTCATTCCATATTCCTCATGTCAACCAAACAACATCATAATAATATTACCTATTCCATATTCCTATTCCGTGAACTAAACATGTCGTAAAAGTATGAAAAAATATGAAAAATTTTAACCACGCCTAATATTTGCATCATACTATTAATAATATTAAGGGTTAAAAGGTCTTTTGATCCAACATGTTTGACAACTTTTGGGTTTTGATCCAACATCTATTTTTTGCCTAGTTTTGATACCTTGTGTTTGACAACTTTTGGCTTTTTGTCCATCAGTTAGTTGACTGTCAGTTTGACCGTAAAATAGTCACGTGACTTGCACATGCCTAGCCCCACATTTTTATTTTGTTCAGATTAGTCCTCAAATTTATTGTCCTAACTTTTAATTTTTTCAATATAGCCCTTAAACATTATCAACCGCACCTTAGGACTAAATTGACCTAGTCATGGTCCGACCGATGGCTAAGTAGGACCAATGTTAGCATCGCCGGACCTAGGCCACCCTAACCATGGTCCGACCTTGCCATGGGTCGGACCATGACTAGATCAATTTAACATTAGGGTCCAATTGACCCTAGGGCTAAATTGACATAGCCATGGTCCGACCCGTGGCTAGGTCAGACCATGGTTAGGGTCACCTAGGTTCGGCGACCCTAGCCATAGTTAGACCTAACCAAGAGACAGACTATGGCTAGGTCAATTTAGTCCTAGGGTGCGGTTATAATGTTTAATGGCTAAATTGCAAAAATAAAAAATTAGGACAATAAATTTGACGACTAAACTGAACAAAATGGAAATTTGAGGCTAGGCATGTGCAAGTCACGTGACTATTTAACGGTCAAACTGACGATCAACTAACGGATGTACCAAAAGCCAAAAGTTTTCAAACATATTGGTACAAAAACTATGAAAAAATAATAATTTAAACTAAAACTCAAAAGCTGTCAAACATGTTGGACCAAAAGACATGTTAACCCTAATATCAATTTCTCTCTAGAGTTTACCTTTAAGGTGACAGAAAAATATCAAAAAATGTTTAAAAAACAAGGTGTTCTTGAAGCATGATAGAAAAATCCAAGTGCATGTGTAATATATTTTTTCTCTCTAAACTAGGGTTTGCTATCCAGTTAGCAAGATTAGACGAGTTTGAGAGCCTTATATAATTATTAGTAAACTGGGGTAAATAATATAACATTACACGACAATCAATTGGGTCCGTAAGGTTTGTTTGCATGTGATTAAAGCAGTATTGCTAAGTGACGGGATTAGACTCAATCGAGTGTATAAGACTGAATCTAGGCTTAACTGCGTCCACTATTCCAAAGCAATATGGTAACAATTGATTCTTGCATCACTTGTGGCCCTGTCTTGTCTGTCCCATGATTTAAATACTCCACAACCACAATAAATAAATAAATAAAGGAAAAAGTGCACGATAATATATTAATTAGTATAAATAGAAATTGCCAAACTGGTGGTGGCCAAAAACCTTTGAAACGTCGAAAACGAGTCAACTTTTGCGAATTTCCAAAGGCCAATTTTGATGCCCCTATTTCTTTTTCTTCCACTAACGATGATAGTGAAATGGAAGTCTAATAATATTTATATAGTTGAAAGGTTAGTGCTTTTAATATTTCATTTATAATAATATATATTAGTTCTATTTCGCATTCGATTGTTGTTATAATGTATATATATATTAAAAATATATATAATATGATATATTATAAGAAAAGTTTTTACACATAACAAAACAGTTTATTTATAACCATAGTTTTGAATAAGAATATATATAATTGTTCAGTTGTGTAATAGACAAATTTAAATTATTATATATAGTAAAATAAAAGTAAATAATAATACTTAAATAATGTATAAAATAAAAGATTATATACAAGTAGTAAATATTCTTATATTATTTCTTAACGTGGACCTATTATTATATTTATAGAATTCTAAAATTATTAGTTATGCTTATGCTGGGAATTTGTTTTGCTACTATATATATATATTGTTAAGAGTCTCTCCGTAAGTAGTGGTTGCGGTGTGTATTATAAAAACAATTAATTAGAGTAACTATATAAGAAAGTGAGTTACTTCCTCATTTACCGATTAGTTTTAGGATAAAATCGCAAAATTTATTTTAATTATGCAATAATAAAAAAAATTATACATTATATATTATTAAAATAATCAATGAAATCAATTAAGTAAAAAATTTTAATATTTTTATTCGGACTTTATGTTAATCATTTAGAGGAGAATTCGTGATTCTCTTTATTAAGCTATAATCCGCATGTTTTTTGTTTCAAGTGAACAACGTTAGTTTTACTGAGAATCTGAGATAGCTTATTCACTTCACTTTCTTTTGATTAGAAATTATCCATATTTATTAAAATTTGATTTTTAAAATTTAGAAAATAATTGAATTTCGATTAACAGCTATTTAAAAGAAGAAAAAAAACTATATTACTAATGAATATTGTCTATCTTCAATAATCCCAAAGAAAAAAAAATTAATTTATAACATGAAAGAATTTCAAAATTAATTAAGAATATACGGTTAGTGGCAAAAATAAAAATTTAACAATCTAGGTCACTTTATTTTTTTCTCACATAGCATATTTAATTTTTATTCTAAATTAATAATAATAATAATAATTTAAAAGAGTTTAACAGTTAACACGAATTATAATATCTAAACTACGTAGCAGTTTCATTCATGTTATTAAGAATTTAATTAAAGTTAGACAAATCTAAATTATAATATATTATCTCTAAATTAGAGGGAGCAAATTGTTCTATTTCTTTCCAATATAAAAATACACTCTTTACCTAATTCTATAATATAATTTCATCATTTCATAGAGGCTCAGAGGGGGCAAAGGCCCAACCTCGTCACCATGTGGACTCGTGGGTGGTTGGCCCGTTGGATCTGGATCGCCTAATGTGAAATCTAAAATTATTTTAGTTATACTTATGCCATACGGGAATTTGTTTTGCTATTATATATATATATATATATATATATGTATATATCACATTCTTAAGAATTTATATTTTTTTTTTTAAATAAGTTTTGCAGCATCTTATCAGCCAAAAAATGCTTGTTAAGATGAATATTTAATAATAGCTTGATCGACTTATACAATTTTGTAATAGTTATTATTATTATTATTATTATTATTATTATTATTATTATTATTATTATTATTATATTATTGATGAAGACTTGAAGTCACAAATGAATGAATGAATGAAAGAAAGAAATGTGAGAACGAAACTGGTCGGAAGAATCTGACCACCACAAAATTGAAAAGTTGGTCTAGCCGCCACGTGACGCAAGTGGTGACTATAGAGAAAAGCCACGACCCACTACAAGCCAGTAATATTTACCCACGTCAGCAAGCTGGTTTTCTCACTCCTGTATTGCAATTGCGTCCAAGTTCAATGAATCTGGAAAATCTCTTTTTAGCAAGAACAATATATATGCATTAATTCCGCCATTAACCCAACTCAGCAAGAAAATCTTCATAAATTCATAGATAGAGAGAGGAAGACGAAACTCATTAGCTTCAATCCGAATTCATCATCTTAGCAGTTCAGAGAGAAGGATTTCATCAACAATGGCGCTGGCTGTTAGCTCTTCTTCTACCTCTAACATCTCTGGTTCCAGCTTTTCCCGTTTAAGTAACAGCAATGAACTCAAAGGTAATGCAAATCTGTTATGGACTTTGTAAATGCCTATACTGTTGATGGATTTAGGAATTCTCGATTCTATCGATGAGGATGTTGTTTCCATCTTGAATTTCGAACTTATAGTATTTTCTTTTCTGGAATTCTGCGGTATGGTGTTGTTGTGTTGATATAGAGATAGAATATTTCAATTTTTAGATACCGCTGTTTAAATTTCCGTCCTAGGGTTTAATTTAGTATCTAAGACATCATTTCTGTTCTCCAGCCACACAGATTGGATCATTCCGGGTATCGGAACGGCCGCATGTTGGTTATACTTCCTTAAATGTTTTTCAAAGGCGATCCTTGCTGAAACCCGTCAATGCTGAGCCTAAACGGAACGAATCTATGGTTCCCTCCGCAGCAACAATCACCGCTCCTGGTATAGAATTTTATTTAATTTTCAATTGCTTTGAGTTAAAATTCCTGATAATTTTCTAGTTTTACCAATCTTTTTGTTTGGTAATTTTGCAGAAGTGACAGAGAAGGCTGATGTGAAGAAGGCTGAGGACTATGATCAATTAGCGAAGGACCTTAATGGTGCTTCTCCCCTTGCAATCATGGACAAGGCTCTGGAGAAATTCGGTGATGACATAGCCATTGCTTTCAGGTATTGATTGCCACTGAGCCATCATCTCTTAATTGGATTTGATACTTCAATTTCATTGGTAATTATTAATATAACGGATTATTTGAATTCCACAGTGGTGCTGAAGACGTTGTGCTGATCGAGTATGCAAAATTGACTGGTCGCCCTTTTAGGGTGTTCAGTCTGGACACTGGGAGGTTGAACCCTGAGACGTATCAGTTCTTTGATGCTGTCGAGAAGCACTATGGTATTCGGATTGAATACATGTTTCCAGATGCTGTGGAAGTCCAAGCTCTAGTTAGGAACAAGGGCCTGTTCTCCTTCTATGAAGATGGACACCAGGAATGCTGCCGTGTGAGGAAGGTTAGGCCCCTTAGACGGGCCCTGAAGGGACTCCGGGCATGGATTACCGGCCAGAGGAAAGACCAGTCACCAGGTATAATAGCGAATTAGTAGCTAGGTTTAGAAAATTTGTAGGTGGGTTTTTTTCAAAGAAAGTTGCTAATTTACTTAAATGGTGATGATGGGGACTTGCATGTTGCTGATTGCTGACTGAACTTTTGAGAAATGCACAATTTGCTAGCTGAATTTTCTGAAAGCTTACAATTTGCAAGTTAAGCTTTTGTTAAATTTGCAATTGGTAGCTAATCTGTGTGGAAATTTTGCAATTTGGTAGCTTAATTCATATATGCGTGTCTCCATCATCATTTAATGATTTTTTTTAACAATTTGGTAGCTGAATTCATATTCCTTATGTTAAATGGAGTTGCTAAAGTTTATCTTTATATAAATGCAGCTAGCAATTTGTCAGCAAAAAAAAAGTTAGTAAATTGTTCATTTCCTCAAAATTCGGTAATTAACCCTTGAAATTTTAGGTGCTGATAAGAGCAATGGTTAGATTTGTGAGCTCCATTGAATTGTCTTAGAAATTTCCATGCCTTAAAGATTGCATCTTTATTGTTTCAGGAACTCGATCGGAGGTCCCAGTTGTTCAGGTGGACCCTGTGTTTGAGGGTATGGACGGAGGTGCCGGAAGCCTTGTGAAATGGAACCCAGTTGCAAATGTGGGTGGCACAGATGTTTGGAACTTCCTTAGGGCAATGAATGTGCCGGTTAACTCGTTGCACAATCAGGGCTATGTCTCGATCGGGTGTGAGCCCTGCACAAGGGCCGTCCTTCCAGGGCAGCATGAGAGGGAAGGTAGATGGTGGTGGGAGGACGCTAAGGCCAAGGAATGTGGCCTTCACAAGGGAAACATCAAACAAGAAGCAGTTTCCTCTAATGGTAATGGCGCTGCATTAAACGGCAATGCTGCTGTTGCTGAAAGCGATATCTTTGAGTCCCAGAATGTGGTGACCTTGAACAGGACAGGGATTGACAATTTGCTGAAACTACAAGACAGGAAAGAGCCTTGGTTGGTGGTTCTTTATGCACCTTGGTGCCCCTTCTGTCAGGTAGGAATTGAGATTCTATATATTCTGTGGAAGCATATGGTTTTGAATGTGGGAAATTGTCTGATTTTTGTTTAATTTATGTATATAATAGGCGATGGAAGGATCGTACGTTGAGCTTGCAGCGAAATTGGGGGGAAGTGGAGTGAAGGTTGGGAAATTCAGGGCAGATGGAGACGAGAAAGAGTTTGCAAAGCAAGAATTGCAGCTGCAGAGCTTCCCAACCATACTGTTCTTCCCAAAGCATTCTTCTAAGCCGATCAAGTATACATCGGAGAAGAGGGATGTAGATTCCTTGAATGCATTTGTGAATGCCCTACGGTGACCGACCGGAAAAGAAGGTAGCTTTTAGGATTGGAAGGGCAAAAGGGTTAATTGTGTTGATAGGGTTGGTTTTGCATCTTTCTGATATGGCGGGTGATGTAATAGTAGTAACGTGTGTTCTACTACTGTCCTTAGTCGTTGATCTAGTAGAGTGGGAATTGGTGGTGTCTTCAGCAAAAAGACTTTTGTAAAAGCTTGAGCAATGTCTGGTTGCTGAAGTTGTCACAAATAAATGGTAGTTTGCCTTTATTATCAAAGTTCGGTTTTTATATATAATAATAATAATATCAAGTAGTTAACTACATATATAACTGAATTAACTTAGATTTTGTTTGTGTTCCTCTCCCTCTGTTGTATCCATAATCTGACTGGTCGTCTACATAACGGTTTTTGGTGGATAAGGTGATCTTTTGAGTGCCACCCACCATTATTCTCTTATTTTGTGTTTGTTGTGGTGTGGGGGGTTAATTCGTTTCTGTACTGTTGCTTCTTCTGTGGGAGAAGAAAAGAGAATGCGGTGAGCGTGGATCGAACACGCGACCTTCAGATCTTCAGTCTGACGCTCTCCCAACTGAGCTATCCCCGCATCTTGTCAAGTTCTAAGTAAACGCAAGTTCTGTAATTCGTGCATGCTCATATATATATATATATTAATAATTGCGAGTTAAACTTATAGAATACACACATTAAAGAGGATAGTTCCCGTTAAATATTTGCTCAGCACCGAGAATAATCCATATTGTTAAATATTTCACTTTGTAAGACTCGGTGGGGTTTGAAGTTTGAAGCTGTGATGGAGATGTTTAGTTAATGAATTAAACTCTACTAGTTACAATATAATTTGGAAGTAAAGAGTCGCACGATGGTTTAGAAGAAAAGAGGAGTCATTTATGAATACAAGGGGTGGAAACAAATCAATACTAGCTACTCTAGTATCAGTGCATGCTTGCCAGTTATCAGTGCTAGCTACTCTACCACCAACCCCTCCAGCTGCGACCTCCACTTCGAGACCGTACTCCTCTCATTCTGCCCTCAGAGCTCCACATCTGAACCCGGTCGGCACAACAATGTTTCCGGCAAGGCAAGGCTGGTTTATTTGAACGAGTGCAAAATCAAAGGCGAGGTCTTCATCTTTTTGTGGTGGAGGAAAAGAAGGTATGGGTTTGATATGGACCGAATCGGGAAATCCAAGAAAGGATCTAGAGCGAAAGACGAATTCCAAAATGGAGGAAGGAAGATTCATCGTTAGCCTTTCCGTACATGAAATCTTAGCTGTATAAAATATAACCCCCTACTCTCATAACCAACTAATAACCCTCTACTTTCACAAATGACTAATTACAGTCCCTATACTAAACAACATATATCAGAGTTTTAGAGATGTGCAGCTATGGGACATGAGATATGGACTCTGGTGCAGTATTGATTTTTAGAGTTGCTGTCTTGTTTAAAATTTTCAATTTTTTTTCCTGTGTATGGGATAATAGCGATAGTGTGAGGCACCGCTTCCTGATCCGACCGCCATCCGGACAACACTAGTTTTATCCTTTAACACCTACCTTACGCCGTGCCTGCCAATCAGGTGGCCCACATGTATGTGGGCTACTTTTTTTTTGAAAAAAATATTTTTAGTTACAATTAAATTTAGTTTTAAAATAATATTTGATTGCATTTTAAGAAATTTATAATTTTTTTTAAAAATAATTTCAATAATTTTATCTTTATTGTGTAAATATAAATAATTTTGTATGTTATTTAATTTTTTTTAGAAATTTAATATTGAGTAAATAGGTCAAATTGAACTACTTATATGAGTAGCTGTACAATAAGTTTTTATTTTGTAAAGATTTGGTCACATATATTCTTAGATGGTGAATTTTATTGAATTTTCAGTTTTTTTTTTTTTTTTGTCTCATACAATTTAGTACGCCAAATCGACGCTAAATATATACAACTTGTATAATAAGCAATTTAAAATTTTGGAAAAAAAATGCACACGCGTTTTTTTGAAATTCAGAAGAATTTCAAAAATTTTAAAATGAGAAAACTATATTTAAAACTAATAAATAATGTAAAGACTTTTAAAGAATATAAGAAATAATCTATAATTCATAAAAGTATAGAACTTAAATACTTTTAATTTTTATAAATTATAGATTTTTTCTCATATTCTTTAGAAGTTTTTACATTATTTATTAATTTTCATAAATTGAAATGTAATTTTCTATCCAATTTTTTTAAATAAAAAGTTAGTACATCTGTTTATTTTTAGAAACCAAATTTTTGAAAAATTTCTTAAATATTATAAATCAAATATTATTTTAATGGTAAATAAAAATAACTTTCAAAAAAAAAAAAAGTTCCACAAGGTGTCCCACCACCTACTGAGAAATTCTTCTCTACATCGGTGCCAACAGGTGGCACCGATGCGGTGAACCTTCACCCAATAAGGAGTTGACATGTGGTAAAATTGTGCCACGTGTTAGTATCTCATTGGGTGAAGGTTCACACTACATCAGTGCCACCTGTTGGCACCGATGTAGTGAATAATCCCTCCCACCTACTTGTGGGCCACCTGCTTAGCAGGCACTGCGTAGGGTAGGGATTAAAAGATAAATAAAACCCCACGGAGCTTCGTCCTACGTAATGCGCTATGCCTATAATAGGTAAAAAGTTTTATTTTTGAATTTATTTCTTTTTTTAATGCTATTTAGTTGTTTGTCTATTTAATGATATAAAGTTTTTTTAAAATGACCTATTGCATCATATAAAATATTAGGAACTTCCAAAATTTTAAATTAGCAGTTTGAGGTATTTTGGAGGATAAAAAGAACTAGTTATGGAGAATTTATATGGATAAGTTGCCATGTGAGTCCAGAAGTATACCTTTACTAGGTTCAGACTTAACATACCTGACCACTCTCAAAGCAGCCTCATAGTGAGACTTCTTTGGCAATCCAAAAATTGACATAAATGTTGCACATACCAAGATATATCAGGCCTAGTGATAGTCAAATACAATAATTTTCCAATAAGCCTTCTGTAAGAAGTAATATCGCTAAGGACAGAATCATAATGATTGATACCAGCTGATCATCATATTTCTTGCTGGTTAGCTTAGCATCCATAGGAGTCTGTATAACTTTTTTCAGCAGCCAACCCAGCTTGTGAAATCAGATCCAGTGCATAATTCATTTGTCAGAGTACAAGACCCTTTTCAGACATTGCTATCTCAATGCCCAAAAAGTACTGCAACTCTCCATGATCCTTCATCTTAAAATTAGATTCCAAAACATTCTTGAGCTCAGAAACTAACTTACTGCTATTGCCAGTAATCAAAAGATCGTCGACATAGACCAGCAAAATAACCAACTGATCCCCATCTCTCTTTGTAAATAAAGAGTAATCAAATGAGGATTGAACATAACCAGAAGCAATAAGGGCATTGGTCAACTTGATACTCCACTATCTAGAGGCCTGTTTTAAACCATAAAAAGATTTTCGTAATCGACAAACAACATTTTCAGAATTAAAACTCCCCCTGATTACGAAAACCCTGAGGAAGTGTCATATAAACCTCTTCGTATAAAACCCCTTGTAACAATGCATTGAAAACGTCCATATGAAACAAAGGTCACTGACAGATGGAGGCTAAGGACAAAATAACTCTCACAGTGTTCATTTTGACAACTGGAGAGAAAGTTTCAAAATAATCAATCCCATGCTTCTGTTTAAATCCTTTAGCAACTAAACAAGCTTTATACCTCTCAAGACTACCATCAGATTTATATTTGAGTTTGTAAACCCATTTACAACCAATAGCTTTCTTACATTTAGGTAGGCTAACTAGTTCCCACGTGTCATTGCCCTCTAAAGCTTGGATTTCATCTTGCATAGAATTTACCCAACCAGGGTCCCTAGCAGCTTCTTCATAGGTATCTGGTTCAACAAGTCTAGAAAAAGATGTTAAGTAGCATCTGTATGAAGAAGAGATATGAGTATAACCAACATATTTATCAATAGAGTGTGGAAAATTGGCAGTGGAGGCAACATAGTCAGCAAGCCTTATGTTAGGCTTTCTTACACGGGTAGATCTCCACAAGTGGACAGGGGCATCAGTTGCATCAGAAAAAACATCAGCAACTTCATCATCAGCTTGAACATCAGGAATATCAACATCTATAGCATTAAAGATATCAGTCTCATCATATGCTGCACCATCACCAACAATACCAGATTCATCTGGTTCACAGCCAACATGTTCCTCTGTAGGTTTCCACAAGGGATCCCTATCATCATTGGACTCAAAAAGGGTGTCTTGTTCACGAAAGAAAGGTAAAAGGGTTTGTTTACTACCAGCAAAAGGAAAAGTGGATTCAAAAAACTGCACATCCCTGCTAACAAAAAACTTGTTCAGTTTCAAGTCAAACAATCTGTAACCCTTCTGGGTATCTGAATATCCAAGAAATACACAAGGAACAGCTCTGGCAGCTAACTTATCCTTTATAATTAAATCTTTTGCAAAACAAAGGCACCCAAAAATCTGATATGAGAGACAACAAGTTTTCTTCCCAACAAAACTTCCATAGGAGATTTCAAGTTTAAAACTTTTGTAGGCATAAGATTGATCAAATATAAAGCAGCTAAAATGCATTCACCCCAAAAACTGTTAGGGATAAAAGCTTGTAATTTCAGAGCCCTAGCCACTTCGAGTAAATGTCTATGTTTGCGTTCCACTCTACCATTTTGTTGAGGAGTGTAAGAGCAACTACTCTGGTGGAGAATGCCTTTGGTTTTAAAATAATCAGTCAACTGGCTACTAAAGAATTCCCCACCATTGTCAGTTCGAAAAGTTTTAATGATTTTCCCAAATTGAGTTTACACAAGTTTAACAAACCTCCTCAACAATTCAGTCACATCATGTTTGAACTCCATAAGAAAAACCCAGGTCAACCGAAAATGATCATCAACCAAAGTGAGAAAATACTTTTAATTATCATGTGTGACAGTAGAGTAGGGACCCCAAATATCACTATGCACTAAATCAAACATAGACCGAGCTCTTCAATGAGTGAGAGGAAAAGAGTTCTAGTTAACTTGACTAGGGGTCACACTGAACAATCATCAATTACAATGTTTTTATCCTTAAAGCAGTTAATAGAATCAAGTTTTTGAAGTGAATGAATATGAACATGTCCAAATCTTTTATGCCACAAATTAACATCGCAATTGTTGGAAGCTTTCAAAGCAACAGAATGTTTGTCTCCACTGCTGGGAGTAAGAAGATACAAACCAGAATGCTTTCTACCACTTGCCAAGACCCTCCCACTTGAGAGATCCTGCATAACCACGTGATTTTTGAAAAAAAGTGGTAGAACAATTAAAATCTCTTGTAAATTGAGAAATTGATATTAGGTTGAAATGAAAACCAGGTAGATAAAAAATGTTTCTCAATTTGCAATCCTTTGTAAATTGGTAATCTCCTACACCAGCAGTATAAGACTGTAAACCATTTGGCAATTGGACTCTAATGTCACAAACATGTTTAAAATTATCCAGCCATTTACAGTTGCTAGTCATTTGATTGCTAGCACCTGTATCAAAAATTCAATTGCAGTTCAAAGAAGAGTTGGGGACAAATTCATACCGACAGAGATAGCTATGTCCTCAGAGGTAATTGCAGTTGCAACCATGTTGCTTCCACCTCCAATCCTTTGGACAAGCCTCTCAAACTGCTCACTGGTGAGAGTAATGTTCCCTTTAGAGACTCCACTAGAAGCAATATCCACTGCAGGGTCCATCTCAGTACCATCATTGGGGGCAGAACCTTTGGCCAGATTAGCCTTGGGTTTAATCTGAATATTATGATCTCTGAGTTTAAAGCAGTTCTCCCTGCAGTGACCTTTCCTTTTACGAAATCGCAACCCTTTACATAGCATCTATCACTTGTGTGACCTTTCTTTTTGCAATAGTCACACTCCAAATTCTGATTAGGCAACCTTTTCCCTTTTATATCGAGGGAACCAGAAAGAAGTCCAGCTACCAGAGATGTGACCTCAGATGAAAAAGTAGCTGAGACGTATCTCTGGCTCTCCTCTTGCACAAGAATATTGTAAGCCTGATTGAGAGAAGGAATAGGCGACTAGAGAAGCAAATTACTCTTCACATTCGAAAAAGTGTCACTCAAGCCCATCAAAAATTGGAACATCCTTTGATTTTCCTTGTGTTCCACATGTTTCTTGAGATGATCCTCAACAATAAGGGGCAAAGCACACTCATAATCATATTCAGACCACAAATTCTTCAGTTTAGTGAAAAACACAGCCACATAGTCAGTTCCTTCTCTAGCAGTGACAATTTCCCTGTGCAATTGGTAAATACGAGAGTCATTCGTCTTAACGAAGCGCTCTTTTAAATCCTTCCACGCAGCATACACACTTTCAGAATCCATAATACCATCAGAAATATCCTCAGCCACAGAATTGACAATCCAACAAGTAACAATAGCGTTGCACCTATCCCAGAGATGGTGCAACTTATCCTCAAAGGTATCGCGACGACACGCACCAGTGATAAAACCTAACTTATTCTTGCCTAGAAGAACCATCTGCATACCACGGCAATACTTTCTATAGTTTGATATACCAGACAGTTTCATCGAGATCAAGCTTTGGCCAGGATTATCTGTCGTATGTAAATAAAGATGATAAAAAGAGTGAACCTCAAGAGCGAAATTCGAAGCGGTGAGAAATCCAGTTGCTGCGAAGACTTCCTTTTCCTTTGAAGCTTCGCTACCATCTGGTTTCTTCAATTCCTCAGTCATCGTGAAAAACAGGATCAGTAGAAGGGCGAAAGACTCCTCTGATACGCTACGAAGATGACGGAAGATGAATCGTCACCAAAATCCGGAAGCCAAAGCGAGTACCAAGAGACCAACAGAGATCTGGTGCATGCAAGAAAATCGAAGAGATCGTCAAAGAACTCCAAAAGACTAATCGCTCCGAGAATACGAACCGTCACGGTGAGACGGAACTTCGCGACTGGAAGAGAATAGCACTAGGCGGTGAATGAGAGAAGATGTGGTGGAAAGAGGGGCTTAAGATCGAAATGTCTGAGGTGAAGAGCCTCTCAACGCTCTGATACCATGTGAACTTTTGGAAACCCTAACCCTAATTCGAGAGAAAGAAGAAGAAGAAGAAGAACACTTGCAGATCATTAGGAGAGGTTCCTTCAATTAGCCCTCATTCACTTTAAAACCACCAATATATGAGGAAATCCGAGCAAGACCTCAATGGTTTAACCTCATAGTTATTACAACGAAGGAATATGACCCAAACAATATAAAAAGTTACAAAGAGGTCCAAACAACTGAAATAATACAAAAGATAATAAATGCCAAAATAATAGAGCCCACAAACTCTAGCTTGATGAGAAGGCCCAGATGCCAGGAAGGCCCACAAAATTTACAAATTTCTTAAATATTATAAATCAGATATTATTTTAATAGTAAATAAAAATAACTCTTTCAAAAAAAAAAGTTCCACAAGGTGTCCCACCTACTTATGGGCCACCTGCTTGGCAGGCACTGCGTGAGGTAGGGATTAAAAGATAAAACCCCACAGAGCTTCGTCCTACGTAATGTGCTATGCCTATAATATGTAAAAAGTTTTATTTTTGATATTTTTGAATTTATTACTTTTTTTAATGCTATTTTAGTTGTTTAGTCTATTTAATGATATAATTTTTTTTAATAATGACCTATTGCATCATATAAAACTAGGTGCTGACCCCGCGCTACGCGCGGGGCGCGACGTGTTAAACTATAAACAATAAAATGTATGAAAAAAAATTGAAGTTTCTAAGCTCTCTAGTCTCACGTACGGCGTGGGGTTGTTAGTTAAAAAAAATTGACAAAAAGAAGATAACTATTTAAGTTTGAACTTTATGTAGACACTTTTTTTTTTGTATAAATAGACAATTTACTTTTTTTTTTTTTTTTTTGCTGAAAAGACAATTTACTTATTAGTAGTGATAAAAAAATTTAAAGATCAGGTTGTATATCTATTTGTTTGAATTGGATGAAATAATCATTTGTATGAAATGTTCCACTTTAATTTATATATATTTATTACAATATTTTTCATTCTGAATATTATAGTTTAAAAATTATATCTTTAAAGTATTTATATAAAAATTTTGAAAATATAATATAATACTTTTAATATTCTGAAGTAGGAAGAGACCTAACCAAATGCAATACATATACGTTATTCGATGAAATTATTGATATGCAGCAATGTCTGTTTTCAGAACCAGAGCATCTGCATTCTATTTCTCAATTATTAATCTCCCTAAACATAGTGCAACTAACCTCATCTAATCGACACAGACAAATGATTAACATATGCTGCATCTCTTGACTTCATTTTTTAGTAGAAACTATGGAAATGATTGAGGTCGGTCAGTGAGGATGCTGAGGCTCTACCTTTAGCTTCATATATGGTCTATTCTACATCACGGCGGCAGGCTCTAGCTTCATCTTTAGTCTTTCCCCGGCGAGTTCATCAAGCTCCTCCAACGCTGCTACAACCACCATTATTCCATCTCCTCCTTGCCACCGGTCTCATGGACTCACCCACCACCACCTCCTACATTGCTTCGTAATGCACTGTGGCCTAAATATGAGTTTGAACCCCCAGATCTGGGTTCATGAACCGAGATCTAAATCACCAACGTTGGTGGGATCAGGAACCGAGTTGAAATCTGTCGGAGATGGATCGGCGGAAGCAGAGGGACCTGGAGAAAGCCTGCAAATTTCAAGTGTCGTAAAGAAAAAAAAAGGCGAGAGCTTCGTGACCGATCCCCGGACCTAGAAAACTCATATCTTGTCGACTTAACCCATATTTGAGCGCTTTGGGTTCGATCTCGGACCTATAAATCGTAGATCTAGGTCGATTGGGCTCAGATCCAAGGAAGGGGATGAAGATGAACTTACAAATGAGTGCATGTATATGACCCGTGCATGTAATGAAGAGGTTTGCCTTACTTCGTAACAACTTGTAGTGTTAATTGCAATTATCTTCTTTCTCCTTTCATTTGATAATTCTAGATCATGTATACAGGTGGCTAATCTTGATTTGAAGCAAGAAACATCAGTTGAGAATGGAGATATTATATGCTTTAGTATATATTCTTTCGATGATCTTTTTGTACATCATGAGTTTGCTTTGTGTCTTTATATAATTTTACACCTTCAAAACAACTAAATTAAAGATGTGCTTTAAATATTTCTTAGACGTTAAATATTGAAGATGTAACCGACGATCTGAAATAAAGATCGAAGATGCATAGATTAGAGAGATGGAGCGGCACAAAAGAGAGATGGGGATGAGAGTTTTTTTTTTTTTTTTTTTTTTTTTTTTTTTTTTTTTTTTTTTTTGCTTTTGTGTAAATTGAAAAATTAATGATGTTATGGCAATATCTTATTGGCCACTTATGATTAGGTGTCAACATCAGAAAACTCTTCCATGTTGATGTGTCATTACCAGAAAAGTCTTTCCTCTTTTCTTTTCCCTTATATATTATATAGATACTAGGAACTTGAAGTCAATGTCAAAATTTTAAATTAGCGGTTTGAGGTATTTGGAAGATAAAAAGAACTAGTTATGGAGAATATATAGGGACAAGTTGCCATGTGAGAGACTGTGAGGGCGATGTCCACTGTCCAATATCCACTCTCCTTATTGTGGAGTGGCTCTGTCCTCCTCCGGGTATATCCTGTCCAGTTAAGTTACTTCTGAATGTTTTATATTATTTATTTATTTATTTATGAGTAAATTTTCTACCTGTGAAATTTCACTGGAGAAAGTATGAAAGAGAATGTAATGGAACAAATGTATTGGTCATTGGTGGGGCTCTAAACCACTTTCTATAGAAATTTCACACCATATTTCACAGTTTGTATCACCACTCTTTATTTATTTATTCAGGAGATCTTGAATGCCCCACCGCGGTGCCTTAATTCCTTCAATATCAAAAAAAAATTTAATATATAAAGGGTTCATCAGTCATGTAATATAATCTAATTAACACTGCATACTTTAATTAGATATTTGAGTTTGAGTTTTAAAATTGGAAAAATGTTGATGACCAACTTGCTACCATGCACTTGCACGTTGGTGCTATCAATATCCGCCGCATTATGTTCATAAGTTGCCTTTATCATCTTGAATGACAATATTGGTTTAATTAATTAGCTAACAATAATATTATAAAACTCAAATTATGAAATAACTAAAATTATTTACCTAGAAGGTCTGTCCAGCACATGACCTCGCTTGTAAGTCTATTTTGTTGAATCTCTTTGGTTGCTGGTTGTGTCCGGATCTCCCCGTAGGTTTGGTTGTTTGATGGGGTTTTTTTGTTTTTGTTTGTTTTTTTTTCTGTTGGTTGTAACTTGACTCAACTTGTGTGTTTCTTTGGCTTTGGTCTCTATAATATGTGCATCTTTCACAAAAAAAAAAAAAAACTATGCTGTTTTTTTTCTTCTTCTTCTTCTTGTTTTTAATGTAGTTTTAGGGTTTGGTAATTTTGAAGTTTATAGTTTATATAGTTCTATATTTTTTTTTCTTTTTAACAATCTTTTGAATTTAACGAACGGTTTGACTAACTCGAGAGGTCAAATGAATATAGGGTTTACACTATTTTATGTATTTTTCTTTTAAACATCTATTGAGTTGGACGAAAGGTTAGACCAAATAACATTATAGAGAAAATGAGTTTAAATAGTTTTATATTTTAGGATAAGTTCGACCAAATCATCCACCCAACTCAATTACATGTTTTAAAAAAATTATAAAAATATATTTATCATAAATCCTAAAATTACCTAAATTCTAAAACTATATAAAACCATGAAAATAAGCTAAAAACTGAAAGAAAAATTAAAACTTTACAACACTGAAAAAAAAATCACAAAAAAATTAAATCGGTGCCGCTGTTGTGAATAATGACGCGTGTATGGTAGATAGTTTTATGGGTCTCACTATTTTTGTGTTTGAGTTTTATAGTGTTGTTAGTTAGGTAAAAAAATTCAAAAAAATATGGCTATGTATAAGGATTGGAACCGTACGACCAGAGCGGTTAAAAAAAAAAAGTAATATGGAAAAAACCTAGTTTTGGACCACACGTGACACGCTAAATGAAGAGTCTAAATGTGATAAGTTGCGTAGTTGTCAAAAATAGACTAGCTTATAATATGATAGTGTGTATGCATATTTATTGTAAAATATTCAGGAAATATATTATATGTATTTATGGTAAAAATAAGATATATATATATATACAAATATATATATATATATATATATATATATATATACAAATATTCTGTTAGATTTTTATTCACAATTCGGGGTCCTAGTTTAGAGATAAATAGAGTCCTAATACATGTTAAAACGATAACAACATTAATAATAAATCAGTCATCTCGGCACCTGTGCAAATTGCGTCTTCTTAAGCTCGCAGCTCCACCGTCTCTCTCTCTCTCTCTCTCTCTCTCTCTCGACCTCTCTCTCGACCAGGTCGGAGCTCTGCCACCGCTTCGCCCTCCACGCTCCGGCCACCGCAGCTCGTCGATCCAGCCAACACCTGTCCCGTCCCTCCTCACCGCCGGAGTCGCTGCTGCTTGACCACGACTTCCCTTCCCCTCCGTTCGGTTCGCTGCTGAAGCTCCAGCCACACAGCGTTGCGCCGCCCCACACCATCCTCGCCCAGCCACGCTATTCTCCTCTGATGCTAGCTCGGTCATGCTCCGGCCACCTCCGCCCCCGTAGCTGCCTGCCTGCGTCGTTCCCTCCTCTGCTGCAAGGTAGATCCGCTCTTCCTTTGTTGTTGTTTTTTTATTATTTATTTATTGTATTATAATATTATTATGTTATTATATTATTATTATATATTTAATTAGGTTGTTTAAATATATTTTGTTAGTTTTGTTTGAGGTAGAATATGTATGTAATTGTTCAAATTATGTATGTATGTATGTTAAATATAAATTAGATTGTGTATGAATTTAAGTATGCTTGATAATTTTGATGTTTTAGATTTCGCCTTAATTAGGAGTTATATATTATAATTAAATTTTTTAGATTTAGGTTAATACTAGATAATAATTTTGTATATGATAAAAAAAATTGATTAAATCTTGACATCGTTAGATTAATCTGATGTAACATGTATTTAAAGAATAAAATTGGCAAATTAAGTGAATTGAGTACCGAAAGGGCGAAATTAAAAATTGTTCTTTTAAATTCGTAACAGAACCCCCGAACTCGAATTTCTGATCGTAGACTGATTTTATAACTAGGTGTTTAATTCGTTATTTGCTTAGGTAATTTAGGATTCTAGTTAGCCTTATAATTAACTAGTGGTGACTCTTTCAAAATTTGCGTTTTCAAAACGTACTCGCCTTCGGTTAGATTTAAGTTTGACAAATTGGCGACTCTACAGGGGATATTATAGGGTTCGGACTCAGTTTGTTCACTTTTTGCCATGTTTGAGTTTTGTAGCTTTACTTTTATTTTATTTTAACTTCATTGATCTAACTTTGTTGTTTTTGTGTAATTTCAGGTGCGGAGTTATTTTTTTTTTATTATATCTGACTATTTTTCTTTGTTGTATTATGTATTACTTGAATTCGCACATCACTCACTTTAGTGTAATGTCCAAAACGCCTCAAACGCAGGGCGACTAGGAACCCAGAGATTTAGTAAGGGTACGACCGGAGCGGCTGGGCCGCCGAGCGGCTGGGCCGCCGGTAAGACTCGGAAAAACTCACTCGCTCGTGTAGGTCCCGAGATCCCTTTTTAGTGGGAGGAAACCACCGTGCCGGGAACCTATCATTGAAACCTACCTTGTAGAACAAAGCCACACATTTTTACCCCCTCTAACATGTCATTTTTATCCATATTTTTTTTTATTGTAAGTTATCAGGTAAACTATAAGTTTTTCTTTCTGACTGTGTAACTTTGATTTCTAAGCATGCATCCCATCGCATTAAAAAAAAAAAATTCATATTTGCAGCATATCTATTAGGTATAATTTTCTTTTTCAAATGTACATTCCTTATGCACGATTTTCAAAGACCTCTTACCTGATTTTTTTTTTCTTTCAAACATGTGTTTCATGCGCATTATTTAAAAAAAAAAAAAAAACTCTTCGGGTAAGTTGTAATTTTTGTTAGTGCATCATACATGCAATTTTTTTTTTTTCTAAAAAACATTTTAGGAAAAAAATGTAATTCATCTTTAATTATTAGAGCTTCTAATTTCGAACATGCATTCCATATGCATCATTTCAAAAAAAAAAAAAAACTTTTTATCTGAATTGTTATTTTTAATAGTGCATCCAATATGCATTAATTAATATTTTTTTTTAGATAATTTGTAAGCTCTCTTAATTTATGGCTCTTATGTTTAAATATAACATGTTACCTGAATTAAAGACATGCATCTCATATGCATTATTTTCGGAAAAAAAAATTCATGTAAATTGTAATTTTTTCTTAGTTGTATAACTTTTATTTTTAAGTTTGCATCTTATTTTTATTTTTGTGCATCTCATATGCATTTATTTTCAAGAAAATTTTCACGTTAATTTTTATTTTGAGCAACCAAGATGCATTGATTTTTTTTCCTCTTAAAAAAAACAAAAAACTTTTGAGGTAACTTGTAAGTTTTCTTAACTGTAGAACTTTCATTTCAAGTATGCATCTCATATGCATTGTTTTAAGAAAAAATGATTTGTAAATAGATTGTACACATTCTTAGTCGTGGAACATTTAATTTCAAACATGCATCCACCTGAAATTTTCATTTCAAAATATGCATTCCATATGCATTATTCAGGTAACTTGTTGTAAGTTGTAGGTTTCTTAGCGTAGAACTTTAACTTTCAAGCATGCATGAGCATTTGAAAAAACTCAAAGCGTCATTCATTTTTATCCAAGGTGTATTACACTTTTTCGGCAAGATCATCATTTCAACATTCGCATGAGCAAACGTTTAAAAAAATGGGAGAGTTGATTCTGATTTTGAAAAAATTAGTTTAATCATTCAGTAGAGTGCGACTATTCAAGTTTAAACAAAGGACGAGAAAATCTTTCTGAAAAAACTTTGTTTTGAGCATCTGTCCTACGCTCGAACCAGATCGTGCACTCAGTGAACTCATTAAACTCCATGATAGTGCAAAACACCTTAGATCATAAAATTTGATTCTTTCTGAAACGTAATCAAAATTCTAAAATGAATGACATTAGAAGTTTTTCGAAAAATCACGAATGATTTATTTTATTCTTTATACTAATTTTCGTATTTGGTATTTTCAGGTGCCCTTCGGCAAGTGTCCTACACACAAGTTGTGTCCGCCAGATGGAGCAAAAAAGTCGGAACATGCAGCATGTCCATTCACATATGGAGCAAATTACTATTAAAGATGTCGAGCACCCAGGTAAGAGAAGTGCGATCAATTTTATCCCCGAAATTTGAGTTTTCCTTGCTCATTTTTCAGCTCGGATAATTATCCAAATCAAGGCCCCTGAAAAGCACATCTCGCACACGGCCCTTTGCTCACCGACCGTTTTAATTTCGACCGTCGAGTTTGTCCCGGATACTTCATACATGTTCCAAACCTCTGAAGTTTTACCTAACATCCGCGTCCTTCCTCAACCAAAACCGTTCATCAAGTATGTGACAAGTCTAACCCGATGGGTGCTAACCATGGGGTCATCCTCCGTTAAGATCGAGCATATCCAAAGACGAGAAATTATCAAGAAATGAAGAGATAATTCAAAGGGATCGAGAATCCCGTGAAGGTTGAATGTGCCGATGAATAAGCATCTGAGAAGTCAAGCGAGGAAAACATTATTGTCGGTGTCGTCCATCAGATGGTATAAACCTCAAGACACTGAGATAATCAACTTATTTGACTCGAGCGGCCGAGTCCTCATCTAGAAGAAGTTACATGGATTCAAGTGATTTCAATAAGCCACTAGAGGCATGTACATAATTGTTGTTGTTAATTAGTTTTTGTAAATTTCTTTCCATTTGAAAAATAGAAACAATTGAAAAAGAAAAAAAACCAAAAAAATAATTTCCCGCTAGGTTGATAACCTGTAAAGGCGACCTAGGCAAAAGTTAGGGAGATGGGCATGATTGAAAAACCGCAGGGGCAGTCATGGCAGAAGGTGATCTGAAAAAAACTCATTTTTCTTTAGGGTCACAGCCGCTCTTTAATCGCCTACAGCAAAATAAAGAGAGTGTTCAAGAAAATCTTGTGAGAGCAGTGAAGAAATAAAATGGTCACAGCTGTACCTAAATCAAATACAAATAAAAACAGTCATAGTCGTCCCTAAAACGACTACAAAGAAAGGGCCACAGCCACCCTTCAAATGGCTATAGATAAAGGGCACTCCCACGACATCAAAAGCGGGAAATAAGTGAAAGGGCCACAACAACCCTTCAAACGACCACAAATAAAGAGTGACCCCGCGAGCCCTGTGAGGGCGGAAGAATAAAAAAAGGGCCACAACCACTCTCAAAATGGCTACGTATAAAGAGTATTCCCATGAATCTTGTGAGGTCGGGAAATTATTTAAAAGGGCCACAGCCACCCTCAAAATGGTTACATATACAGAGTGTTCCTGTGAATCTTGTGAGGCCGGGAAATTATTTGAAATGGCCACAACCACCCTTAAAATGACTACATATAAAGAGTGTTCCCCAAATCCTGAGAGGATGAGAAATTGTTGAAAGGGTCCACAGCCACACTTAAAATGGCTACATATAAATAGCGAATTCCCAAAAATTTGGTGAGCGTGGGAAATATTTGAAATGGTCTCAGCCACCCTCTAAACGGCTACAAATTAGATGCACTCCCGTATCAGAGACGGGAAATAAAGGGCCACAACCACCCTCCAAATGGCTACAAATTAAAGAGCTCCCGCAACATTGAAGACGATGAGGAAAGTGTCACAGCCACCCTCCAAACGGCTACAAATACTCTTGCATCGAGGCGGAAAATAAAGTATGAGTCACAACCACTGTTTAATTGGCTACCAAATAAAGAGTGCTTCCGCTAGGTTGAAAACCCGAAAGGGCAGCCTAGACAAAATCAGGAAATGAGGGGTATGATTGCAAATACATAAATTGCAATCATGGAAAAATGAGGGGAAAAGTTCCCGATGAACTGAAAACCTCAAGAGGCTATCCATACAAAAATTAGGAAAACCGAGGGGCACGGTCGACAATCTTTCAAAATTTGACCGTGGAAAAATGAGAGAATTAGAGAGAAATTCAAGAAAAAATGAAAAAATGAAAAAAAAAAAAAAGACCCCGCTAAGTTGTCGCACCATGCTCAATTTATGCAAAAATTAGGGACAAACATTCATGCACATGTGTATTGTCTACGACACAGCGTCTTCCAAAGTCAACTTCACGGAAAGCGAGACGGTTACATTCTGCTCTCGCATGTCGCATTTCAAGGATGAATAAGACTGTTACAGTCTGTTCCTACAAATCAACTTCACTGCAAGTGAAGACGGTTACAGTCTGCTCTCGCATGTCGCATTTCAAGGATGAGTAAGACTGTTACAGTCTGTTCCTATGAGTCAATTCACGGCAAGCGGGACGGTTACACTCTGCTCTCGCGAGTCACCATTCAAGGATGAGTAGGACTGTTACAGTCTGTTCCTACGAGTCAATTTCACGGCAAGCAGGACGGTTACAGTCTGCTCTCGCGAGTCACCTTTCAAGGATGAGTATGACCGTTACAGTCTGTTCCTACAAGTCACAAACCGGCAATCATGATATGTAGTATTCCAGCTTCTGAGAGTCACAACCCGACGAACGAAGCTTTGGTGTTCAACCTTCGCAAGTCACGCCACTAGAGGCACTTCTCTAACAGACACCACTAGAGGTTCTTCTCCGACGGACACCACTAGAGGCTCTTCTCCGACATATGCCACTTGAGACTTTTCCTTATCGCTCGCGACTGGAGCCATCATCGATTAAGAATTTACTTTATTGCACGCCACTTGAGGCTTTTCCTTGTCGCTCGCCACTGGAGGCATTGTCAATGGATGTTTACTTTTCCGCACGTCATTGGAGGCTTTAATTTTCAGCACGCCACTGGAGGCTTTACTTTTCCGCACGCCACCAGAGGTTTTACTTTGACGCACGTAGGGCCGGCAATGGTGCTGTGAAAATCAAATAACCATGGTTATTCGCACCATTTACCGCAATGGTTAACCGCACCATTATGGTGAGGGGCGGTTATGGTGATGAATCTTGTAACCGCAATGGTTATGGTTATGGTATTCAGTCCATAACCGCGGTTATAACCATCACCTCTATATATATAATATTAATACATATATTACTAATACTTATATTATTATTATATATAAACATTATTATTATACTTTAATTATTAGTCAATATTATAATTCTTATTCCGTTCCATTTTCCACCCACCGTTTTTTTGTCTATATTTCTTATTATTAGGTAACCACGATTGGAAGTGATGGTGAATGAGGATCGAAGATCGCAAGTGATAGGCGATTGGAGATGTGTTTTTTTAATTAAGTGAAACAATGAAGTTATGTTTAATTTGGATTTCGTGTATGAAACAATGAATGTATATTTACTTTTCTTGTATGAAACAATGATGTTGTATTATTTTGAATGATTGTGGTTAAATGGTTTAATCGCGGTTAAAAACCATGGTTATGGTGATGGTATGAAGAATCATAACCGCAGTGATTTTGGTTATGGTTATGGTATGAGTGAAAAAAATATGGTATGGTTATGGTATTAGTGCTATTCGCACCATACCCTCACCATCGCCAGCCCTAGACGCACGCCAATTGAGGATTTACTTTTTCACATGCCGTTGAAGGCTTTTCTTTACTGCACTGCCAACAGGAGACACCACCAACAGGGACGCCGCCGACCGATGCTTTACTTTTCTACAACGCCAACAGAGGCATCGCCAACAGGAGCACCGCCGACAGATGTTCTACTTTTTCGCACCATCCAAAATAAGCCGGGAGCTATCTTGAAGACTCGAAAACTCAAAAGAAAGACATACTTCTCATCCAAAATTCAGCGTTTCCTTGTCTTTGGACAAACCCCTCGAAAGCATTCTACGGGATTCTGCCCAAAGATAGGCAAATTGTAAACACCTAATTTCGGACCACGCGCGACACGCTTGACACGTGACACGCTAAATGAGGAAATGTCTAAATGCGGCAGGTCGCGAAGTTGCCAAAAATAGACTAGCTTATGGATAGTGTGTATGCATATTTATAGTAAAATATTCAGGAAATATATTATATGTATTTATGGTAAAAAAAAATATAAATATATTCGAAATATATATTTACAAATATTATGTTAGATTTTTCTTCCTAATTTGGGGTACTAGTATAGCTATAATTAGGGTCCTAATACATATAAAAACGACAACAAAATTAATAATAAACCAATCATCTCGGGACCAGTGCAAATTTCGTCTTCTTGTGCAAATTTTTTTTTTTAAAACTTTATTTTACTGCTCATGCGTCTTCTCCTTCCTCCCGCCGGTGATGTAGCCCTATGGAGTGAAGCCCAGACGCCGTCTCTGCTGCTCACTTGCCCACCAGACCACCGCTTGTCCGTCGGAGGTCGTCAACTCGCCAGCTCTCTCTCTCTCTCTCTCTCTCTCTCTCTCTCTCTCTACCAGGTTGGAGCTACGCCACCGCGTCGCCCTCCAGCAGCTCCCATCCGCCCTCCACGCTCCGGCCACCGCAGCTCGTCGATCTGGCCAACACCCGTCCCGTCCCTCCTCACCGCCGGAGTCGCTGCTGCTTGACCACGACTTCCCCTCTGTTCGGTTCGCTGCTGAAGCTCCAGCCACACAACGCTTCGCCGCCTCACATCATCCTCATCCAGCCACGCTGTTCTCCTCTGCTGCGTCGCTCGGTCACGCTTCGGTCACCTCCGCCTCTATTGCTGCCTGCCTGCGTCGTTCCCTCCTCTGGCTGCAAGGTAGATCCGCTCTTCCTTTGTTGTTGTTGTATTTTTTTATTATAATATTATTATGTTATTATATTATTATTATATATTTAATTGGGTAGTTTAAATATAATTGGTTAGATTTATTTGAGGTAGAATATGTAATTGTTCAAATTATGTATGTTAAATATAAATTAGATTGTGTATGGATTTAAGTATGCTTGATAATTTTGATGTTTTAGATTTCGTCTTCATTAAGAGTTATAGATTATAATGATTTTTTTAGATTTAGGTTAGTACTTGATAATAATTTTGCATATGATAAAAAAAATCTGATTAAATCTTGACATCGTTAGATTAATCTGAAGTAGCATGTATTTAAAGAATAAAATTGGCAAATTAAGTGAATTGAATACCGACAGGGCGAAATTAAAAATTGTTTTTTTAAATTCATAACAGAACCCCCGAACTCGAATTTCGATCGTAGACTGATTTTATACCTATGTGAATTCGTTATTTACTTAGGTAATTTCGGATTCTAGTTAGCATTATAATTAACTAGTGGCGTTCTCTTTCAAAATTTGTGTTTTCAAAATTTAATCGCCTTGAATTAGATTTATGTTTAAGTTAGATTTAGGTCTGACAAATATCTTTTTGGAATTTGTGAAAGAGGAATTTGAGGTGGGATTCCGATTCCTCCCTATTGCTTAAGTGAGATTATTTATAGTGAAATATAAGATATGAGATTGCAACGTGCCATGTCCCGTTAGGAAACCGTAAACGTAATGTGAAATTAGTTAGAATATGAGATTGCAACGTGCTATATTGCATTTGAAACATCGATATCCAGTTACACGCGATAGTGAATGTCGTACCAGTTGTATTACTCAGTTACTACTAAAGAGTCCCTAATCGGACCTTTTACCTCAGCGACCTCTTCGATGGCTGCTAATAGACTTATCCTAAAATTAAACAATTTTTGTATCATTGTCACCCTCTTTTTAGTAATATATATAAACTGATAAGTTACTTGTACATTTATTGAGATAAATAATAATAAATATTCTGCTCTACCGAATGTCCAAAGAGGTGTCTTCACACGAATCCATTGATGTATTAGCTGAATGTAACAATGCACTTTCTCATAGATAAACCATATATGGAGGCACATGATTATATTGTAGCTTTGCTTTGTCGATATCATGTTATTCTTAGGCCCACATAAATATGGATTGTTTGGGAAAGTCAATTTAGACCATTTTCCATGACTAGTCTAGCTATAATCCAAACTAAGTTAATTAGGGTTTTTAGTTTGCTCACCCTCTTCTTCTTAATTATATATATATATATATATATATATATATATATATATGTTATAATGTAACCGAGCCAAATATTTGCTAAGATTGACTCGATTCATTTTACTCGAGTTCGAGCTAAACTCGATCGAGCTTAAATTTTTCAAGCTCGAGCTCGACTTGGGTGTCATATTTAATGAGTTCGAGTTCAGCTTGACTTGACTCGCCATGTTTAAACTGTTGAATCAAATTATAAATTGTGCACTTTAGTTCAAGCTCGAACTCGACTCGATTACGCTTTTGGCTTGAGGTCGAGCTCAAACTTGACTTGAATTAAATATATGTATATATAATATTATGTAAAACTCGAATAAACTCAAGCTCAAACTTGACTCGAACTCGAAGCGAATAGGCAAAACAAAAAACTCAAATAGGCTCGTGAACCTCTCACGTCGAGTACAAGTGATAAACTCATACTCAACTGGGCTTAAGAAAAGGGTTGACTCAACTCGGAATTTAGTAAGTCGAATTTGAATATCGACCAAATTGATATCGAATAGCTCATGAATAATCTAACTCGTTTAGAACTCTACTTCTCCTTGGAAATAAAAATAAAATAATAAGATAACATAAGATCTCTCACTCGTACTCGTATAGACAAGAATGTAAATCAATATCATAAGTCTATATATTGTCTTAGGGTATAAGTTGGACTTTTTAAAAAAGTGAAAATGGCTAACATTTTCTTTTTTGAGTAAATAGTTAGCTAAACTATCTCAATAATAAAAATTATGTAGCTCTGTTAATTTAAAAAAAAAAAAAAAAAACTAAAAGAAATCCTCATGTAATTAAAGAACATGTGACCAATTAAATTGATATCAACCTATTTTCTAGACCGAAAATGATTGGGAGTCCGAATCTCGGACTCCGAGAACCTCCGACTGTGAAGGGTAACAAAATACTCTAAAAGTTGTTATAATTTACCCGTCTGCCACTCTGAGACAGTCGAAGGTTCTCAGAGTCCGAAATTCGGACTCCCTATCGCTGCTCTTTTTGACTAAATTACAATTGTTCATTTTATTTGGCTGACGAATGTCAAATTTTTTTACAGAAACACTTCAACCTTATTTTCTCTGAATCAATTCGTTTTGCTTGAGGAGATTTAAACTTACAAAATGCTTGAATGAGTAATGTTGGATCATAGAATTCTGGCTAAGCTTAGAGTAGGGCTGAGCATGGGACGGAAGGGCGGGCTTTTTCTAAAAAATGGCCCGAGCCCTAAAACTAGGGCCACTTAATGGATGTCCCGAGCCCTAGCTAGTAGGAAAAGGCCCGCCCGCCACGGGCCTACAGGGACTAGGGACAAATGGGACAGACCCAAATTCCCATCCAAGTTATAAAAAAAAATCATACTCAATTTACTTAAACCATAACTAAACACAGAACAACAACAAAGTTCAACACATACCTGATACCACAAAGTTCACCATAAAACACCAAAAACACTCAAACATTTTGTCACTTGTAAGAACACCAAGTTCAACACATAACTTGATTCTCCAAAATAATTCACCAAAGACCCCAAATCTAAGTTTTACCAAGATTCTAACACAAAGTCACCAACAATTCTGACATAACAAGTTATAAATGCAAATCCCAGATCAAATGGAACTTCAACCTGAAACATCACTAAAGTTAACTTAACTAACTATAGTTTATAGCTGATTAGTTAGCAAAAAGGGACGAGACGGGTCTTTTGGGACTTCGTAAAAAAGCCCTAATCCTAGCCCTAACCCTAGTTGAGAAGAAAAGTCCCGCCCATTAGGGCTTGGGCACATTTTTGGGACGGGCTAGGGCGGGACGGGCGGGATTTTGAGCCTCTCGGGATATTTGCTCACCCCTAGCTTAGAGTAAGCTATTCCGGTCTCGCCTGGTGTCAACTTGAAATTCTAAGCTCTTTGAGGATCTTTAGCTCTCTTGGCGTGACCTGAAAGAGGAAATGGACGAGGTTATTCCACTCTGAAGCTTAAATTAGTATAGCACTGTGGTAGTGAATGTAAATATCTTACTATTTATAGGAGGTTTTGAACCGACTATGTGGCGACGTTACCTTCTTATGAGGGCTTGCCTTTGTGGCGGTTCCAAGCAGGTGACAAGTAGGTCGTCGTCTCACATTTACTCAGAAGAGTGAGTTTCCTTATGACAGTGACAAGCATGTCGCCACCTCACCAGTCCTTAAGAGGATGAGTTTCCTTCAAGTCGGTGCTAAGTTGGTCGCCACCTCATCCTTCCTTAACATGATGAGTTTACTTGGGACATCGATTTTCATACCATCATAGGGGATTTTCGTGATAAACCACCTTTTATGCTCCCCTTAAGGATTTCCTTTGACCATTGTCTATCATTCGTCGATTTTTGGTGTGACGCTTTATACTGGTTCCAATAAGTAGTTATCTGCTGATCGCCGGCAACGAGGGTGTACGACATGTGGAATATTGTTGGTAGGTGTCTTCATGTGTTCCTCATATAAGTTCTATTAGTTTTTAACAAAAAAAGTACTAGAGCTAGCTAATTGCTATTTTAAAAAAAGTTCAACTAATTATTTTACTTCAAAAATAATTCAACTAGCTATTTTGAACTTTTGGAAAAACTTAGCCAATTATTTGGTATTTAACCCAGTGTTATCAGAACCGGACCAGACACCGAAGTGGGAGGTGTCCAGTTCCGGCTCGAACCGGGTCCGACCGTCCTTCTAGAAACTCCCCTAATTTCCTTAGCGTCTTCATATCTTCAAGAGTCTTCTTCTATTCTTCATTCCAAAAGCTCATTTCCACCTAATCCGACGGAAACTCTGTTTAGTGCAAACCAGTCGAACTAGTCCGATTGGTTTGGTCCAATGGTAACCGACCAGTTTGGTCTAGTTGTAGTCCGACTGGTTTGATCCAGCCGAACTAGTCTGACTGGTTTGATTCAGTCGGAGTCCGACTAGTGTTTGAATTTAACGAGTGAGGTCAACTTGGTTGTTTGGATCGATCCGGTAAGACGAATGATCCATGTGTCGATTATCTTAGAAATTAGATTTTGTGTAAATAACTGATCGATGTCGAAAATGGACGTATATATCTATCAATATTCAGTTGGATTACATCTCAATTTGGTTCATATCTACAAGATATTTTCTTAATATACAAATAGCAGAGCAGATCTCGCTTCGGTAACAGCGTCCCCTTCAGTTTACTACTAAGTACTAACCTTCAACTTTCTCCACTATTCGTTCTACGGAAGGAAAATCCTGAATTCCATCCAAACAGGCAGCAGTAGAGTCGGTACTGCAACTCCAACATGATGACAACTTGCAAGCTTCTTTGCTTCCTCATTGTCACTGTGCTATCGCTGCTTCTCCACGGCACCAATGGAGACAATCCTTACCGATTCTTCACTTGGAAAGTCACCAACGGCGACATTTATCCTCTCGGCGTCAAGCAGCAGGTGATTTACTCACTGTAGTCAAAGAATCTTTCTTCTTCTACATTCTTGTGCGTTTCGTTTCAATCTCTGTTTCCTGAATCACATTTGCGCAACGCCGCAGGGGATTCTGATCAACGGCCAGTTTCCAGGGCCGCACATTGACGCAGTCACCAACGACAACTTGATTATCAGCGTCTACAACTACCTCAACGTCCCATTCCTCATTTCCTGGTACTGATTCTTCTACATTCTTAATTTGGTTTCGTAGGATTGAAGCTATTTACCTTCTTTGTGGATGAAGATGCAGCAATGTAGCATCAACATCTAGCTTGCAGCACCGATTTATTACGATTCTCCAGAAAATTGCAGGTTTAGCGCCCCAGATCTGAGGTCTGACTTTTTTGGACTGAACTAGTGAGGGAAATTTAAAGTTCTCGGCATGGATTTAAATTGAGAAGCATATAAAAAGTGTTTCCAAAAGTGGTCATATTTTTAAGTAGTTTCTTTTTGTTCTTGATTCCCTCTTTCTCTTTATGATTCTAGATTTGATTCTTGCTACTTGTTCAAGAGAATGAACACATTCTTATTAAAGTGCATCTTTTATTACTTCGGTGGTTCAGTCCCACCTTTAGATTTAGGTGCCGATCCCAATTTAGTAAGCAGATCTCTACAATGAATGTGAAGTGGGGTTAGCTGCATTGAATTCATCAATGAAAATATAACCACAACCTTCTAGTTCTTATTATGAACTTGAAATATGCAACCATGATCTTGATTAATGCCATCATTTTGGCATTCGAATTGTGTGCATTTTAAGATTGAACATCAAACTTGACCAATTTGTGCTGTTTTTCAGGAATGGGATACAGCAGAGGAGGAACTCATTTCAGGATGGAGTTCTGGGCACGACTTGCCCAATCCCACCAGGGAAAAACTTCACATACACTCTTCAAGTGAAGGACCAGATTGGAAGCTACTTCTACTTCCCTTCACTCTATTTGCACAAGGCAGCAGGTGGATTCGGTGGAATCAGGATCTGGAGCCGCCCTCAGATCCCCGTGCCTTTCCCACCTCCGAATGGAGATTTCATTGTCCTTGCTGGAGATTGGTTCAAACGAAATCACTTTGTAAGCATCTTTATCTGCACTATCAAAAAACATGCTCTAACTTGAATAACATCTTTTGTAAAAATCTGATGCTTTGTCCTGAATGAATCTGAAACCATAGGATTTGAAACGCATTCTCGATGGCGGGCATGCTCTTCCATTTCCTGATGGCCTCCTCATCAATGGCCAAGGCGCAAATCAATTCAAATTTACTGTTGATCCAGGTACCAAAACGAAATTTCATCACATTCGCAGTAAGACAAGTAAAATTTTACATTATGTTTTATTTATCAATTTTGATTTGATTTTACAGGAAAGACATACAGATTCAGGATATCGAATGTTGGTACTGCTACATCGATTAACTTCAGAATCCAGGGGCACAAGATGAAACTAGTTGAGGTTGAAGGTTCACATACACTTCAAAACACATATGATTCCTTAGACATCCATCTGGGACAGTCTTACTCTGTATTAGTCACAACAAATCAGGCGCCTAAGGACTACTACGTTGTTGTCTCCTCGCGGTTCACCACTCCGGTGCTTACCACCACTGCGGTTCTCCACTACAGCAATTCCTGGACCGGAGTTTCAGGTCCCATTCCACGTGGTCCCACCACCCAGATTGGCTGGTCCCTCAGCCAAGCCAGATCCATCCGGTAATTGAGTAACCTCCTTAGATTAAAAAATACTCTCATAAAATGAATATAAGAAAAGTACAAATACTTTTATCAACTTGTCTGCTAGCTGCAATCTAAAAGTATATGAAGAGAATTTTGGGCTGAATCATGAAGATGCCTTAATATATCTGATCCAAATCTTTATAGGAGACTGATATAAAGTGTTATATGTGACGAGTACTCGTCCCGATATTTCTTACTCTGTTCAGTGTTTATGCAGAGTTCTAAGAAACCTCACCTTATCTCCTTACAGTAGACACAGTGATTCTTATATCGTGTTGTTTTGGAACAGGTGGAATCTAACTGCGAGTGGACCACGTCCGAACCCTCAAGGTTCATACCACTACGGTCTCATCAAACCGGGCCGAACCATCGTTCTAGCAAACTCGGCACCTATCATTAACAGAAAACAACGGTATGCTGTCAACGGGGTGTCTTTCGTTTCTGCTGATACTCCATTAAAGCTAGCGGACTACTTCAAGATTTCTGGAGTTTACAGTCTTGGTAGCATTCCTACGAGCCCCAGATGGGAAAATGCATACCTTCAGACATCAGTAATGGATGCCAACTTCAGAGAATTCGTTGAGATCGTGTTCCAGAATTGGGAGGATTCCGTCCAGTCGTGGCACATTGATGGATACGCTTTCTTCGTTGTCGGGTAATTGATCAAGTTCATAATTTCTCACTACTGTTAGGGAAAGGGGCTCCGAATTGACAATAACAATAAGATTATTGTAACTTGATCAGGATGGATGGAGGGCAGTGGACACCTTCGAGTAGACTGCATTACAACTTGAGAGACACAGTCGCCCGATCAACTGTTCAGGTATACACACTAATTAACTCTTATCCTGTTGAACTTACTGAATACACACGATAAGTTTATCATGTAATATTCACAAACACGAACAAGTTGCACAGTTTTTCATGTGTGTTCATTTGGTGTTATCGTGTTGGGTTAAATTAGTCAGTTGTAGTTCACATACCAGATTTTTAAATAACTATTAAAATATAAACTTATCTCATCGTGTTGTATCGTTCTGTCATATGCTTGCTTTAACACAGTTATTTTTTCATGCGTGTATTTTTGTGTAAGAAATTGTTAGGCCTACCTAATAAGTAACTGATCATTTCCCACTCAATTTATGATGAGCAGGTGTATCCAAAGGCATGGACAGCGATCTACATTGCATTGGACAATGTAGGAATGTGGAACATAAGGTCTGAGAATTGGGCAAGGCAGTACTTAGGACAGCAGTTCTACCTCAGAGTCTACACTTCATCGACCTCACTGAGAGACGAAGCTGCTATCCCCAGAAACGCGCTTCTCTGTGGTCGGGCACGGGGCCATCACACGAGGCCGTGATGACAACAATCTATTCTTCTCTACGTTGTCACGATCGGGTGACATTGTTGTCTCAGTTGTTGTAATTGCTAAATATGCGGAAAATGATTTGTTAGAAGAGAGCTCAACTTGAGCTTTAATTTGTAGTAGCAATCTTAGTGTTGCTGTGTTCAACGTGATTTCTGTAAACTGTCGAGAAAAGAATGATTTGTATATCATACTAATGAAAGTTAGTTACAAGAGTTTGAGAGGGAAATTATTTATAGCAATAGGTAGTTAGTAACTAGAGTCAACGGTACTAAAGTTAACTAACTAACTAAGATGGTCAACATAATATTACATCTACATTTCCTCCACTTTCTTCTTTTCTTCTCCTTCTTTGTATATGTGGATGACACCATAATGGCGTAGCAAAGCCTCATGATGGGCATGACCAAGCGCCTTTGTTAACAAATCAGCAAGTTGAGTCGAAGAGGCGACATGATAAACTGATATTGTGTCATTTTGAATACAATCAAGTATAAAATGACAATCCAATTCGATGTATTTCGTTAGCTTATAAAAGATCGGGTTCTTGGCTATTTGAATGGCAGACTTGCTGTCTGAATACAAAGGAATTGCAAATTTCATGACCAAACCAAGTTCCTGTAAAAGTCGTTTCATCCAAAGAGCTTCTGCAGTGGCTTCCCTTAGGCTTCGATACTCTTCTTCAGCACTTGACAAGGAACCGTCTCTTGTTTCTTCACCTTCCATCCAATCACTGCTCCTCCCAATTTGACACAATAAGCAGTAAAAGATTAAAATGGCAAGATTCCCAGTCTGAATCACAGAAGATGGATAGCTGCAAGTCACTAGTAGAAGGGAATAAGAGACCCTGACCTGGGGTAGCCTTTATATATTTGACAACTATCATAGCAGCTTCAAAGTGTGATTTCTTTGGACAGGTGACAAACTGACTTAATCTTTGTACAGAAAAAGCAATGTCAGGCATGGTCATTGTTAGATAAAGCAACTTGCCCACCAATCTCCTATATAAGGCTGCATCATCAAACAAAGGATCTGTCATAGTAAGTCCAGTACCCTTGTCATAATCAGCTGTAGTAAGATTGACATTAAACTCCATTGGTGTGACAAAATGTTGAGCTGCTCCTAACCCAACATCCAATATCAACTCCAGAGCATACTTCCTTTGAGTAATAGCTAGGGATGGCAACGGGGCGGGTTTTCGTAGCCCCGGACCCGCCCCGCGGGTCGGCCTGGCTGACCTGGACCCGGGAAATTGTTTCTCCCGGGTCGGGGCGGGGCGGGTCAAAAATCCCGCGGGGCCCCGACCCGCCGTGTGAATAATTTTTTTTTTTTTTTTTTTTCATTTATCAATATTAAATATAATTTTTTTTGACAAAATATTACATTGTATATAAATTCAAACCATAAATCTAAGATCAATCAAATACAAACAACAAACACATCAAATTCATCACAAAATACAAATTCAAATCCAAACACCAAATTCAAATGAACTAATCCTAATAATCTAAATATACATTTATTTATGATTTAGTCCATGTTATTTTTATAGGTATTATATTAACCATATTGTTTAGTAAATATTAGATTATATTAACATAAAATAAAATAAAATAAAAAATAAAAATATATATAATAGAAATTCGGGGCGGGTCAACGGGGCCCCGCGGCCTAGACCCGGACCCGCCCCGACCCGGGTACGACACGACCCGAACCCGACTCGTGACCCGCGGGTCGGCGGGTCAAAATCGGGCCGGGGCCCCGCGGGTCAAATGGTACCTAAGATAACACGCCAATATGAAATGGTACTCTATGTTATTTTTATGACAAATTAGTAACCGAGAAGACCCAGATGTTGCACTGTCTGTACTTCGTTAGTTTTGGACGGAAAAAGTCACGTGACAAGTATTGGCTAAATTTAAAAAACTAAAAAAATATCAGCATGAATTGACCAAAATACCCTTCTGTTGTAAATTATTATAAGGATTCCCATTTCTTCTTCCTCATAACATCAACTTACAGTTAAGGTTTCAAGATTTTCAATTTCTTAGCTCGCTCCCCAAATTCTCTCCAAATCTCAGCCGCATCAGTAGATTTTCGTTGTATCCACCTCAAATTAATGTTTTCAATGTCTTCTAGTATTTAGATTGACACACCCGGCCGATAAAAATGCAATTGTGGACGGACAGACGTGGTGAAAACGTTCGATACTTGAGAGAATTTCCAGCGGATGTCATAAACATGCTGTATATTATACAATTGAGTTTTCACCGAGGTGAATAACATGATCAGTGATGAAGATAAAATGCTAGAAAAATATCACTAGGGGGAATGTTTTTTAACTGTTGCAATGTTGTATATGTGGTTTGTTTAGTTGTTTCAGTGTGATATATGACATTTGTTTAATTGTTACAAATATGGTATATATTCTTTGTCTACTGTTACAATATGTTATCTGAATTTATATTAGAATGATAAAGTATTCTCCTTCTAAATATGTAGGGGCATACATTCTCTCATATATATTAATTTCGACGGAAATTTTCGTTTTGTAACATTGCTGAGAATATTTAAAAACGATATCTACAAAACTATGAACTTCGATACTAAACAGATGCATCATAATAACCAAAATAGAACGAGAATTACTATCAAGGTTACATGAGCCGTTTATTTTGAACAACATCGATGATCATAATTAATGTGTTTGGCACCAAAGCCAACTACAACAAACAATTCAATTGAAGAATATAACTTCTTATCACAAGTTATACACTTAACAAACAACGTAAAAATATGAAATTCCAACTCAAAAGAAAATTATATGATAAGCACTTGAACTTTGTCTTTAGCATCACTGAACTTAATAACCTTATTAGCTTCCTTGCCAGAGCGAGTGTGTCCATCGAACTACTAGAAGACAATGAAAACATCAATTTGAAGTGGAGACAACACAAATCTGCAGATGCGGTTGAGATTTGAGAGAATATGGGGAGGGAGCTCAAAAATTGAAACTTTTGAAACCCTAATTGTAAGTTGAATTAAATGGGAAGAAAAAAAAAAGAAATTCTTATAATAATTTACAGCAAAAGAGTATTTAGTCAATTCATGTTGATATTTTTTTAATTTTAGCCAATACTAGTCTGGTGAGTTGCATGTGACCTACTCCATCCAAAACTAAAGACGGTGTAACACCTGAGTCTTCTCAAATACCAAAATCGATTTCATCTTGGTGTATTATCTCAAGTACTAATTTAATTATAATCATTTGCACAGATAAACCATTAGTCTTTTATCGTACACGTTTTCGGAAGACATTCATATGCAAATTCCATAACATGTATTAGGGAAAGAAACACAATAAGTACATAGTTGATGACCAAGATGATCATCAAACAATATGTCATAGTTGATTTACTTTATGATCTAGTACTCACAAACAATAACATAGCAATTTACAAGATTATTTATACATCTTTTAAGTTTTAATTATAACGTATTCATTTTAAAACTGAACCGTAGGTTCATGGTGATACCAAAAAATTAAATTCAGAGCGACCTGACTTATGAAGACGTTTCCAACACAATTGGTTTAACCGATGAGTAGAAAAAAAAAAAACAACGATGGGAAATTACACGAGTACAGCAACATGTTTAGTAAATGAACTTTGTAAAATAAGATCAATGAGGACAGTTTTCAATTTAGTTGTTAGATATAATACACTGCTTGAAGATGAATGTTATTGTTGTGAATTCTGAAATGACCACCGCTCGTGAGATGAATACCACCGCTCGTGAGATGATTATTACTACAAGGAGAAGTACACGTACGAGAAGAATGCCAAGTAAATTGGATGACTATGAAGTGGGACCCAACATTGTTAGAAGAGATAACGCGGAAGAATAATAATTTATCAGGAACAATCAAATAAAAGGAGAAGATGCTAGTGCGTAGGTTATCAAAATTATTCTGTGATTTCACTCTCTCTCCCTGATTCTCTCTCTAGACTCTCCCCCTTTTTTCTTCTTCTGCAAGTCCTCTGTAATTTTCCAGATTGTGAATCACCAGTAATAATAAGAACTGATTGAATCGTTGAAGTCTTAAGATGTTTTAATGATTTTTACATTGAATTTCATTCCTAGTTCACTACATTGGTGCTCCCGTTGAGCTGTCTGCAGAGATGGCAGATGGTACTCGATTGAAGAGTCTCGATGTCTCTATGAAAGATGTACGAGACTCTCAAACCCATTTACAAAGAGAAGTTGCGGATCTATCTTCGACGATTGCAGGTCAGCAAAGAGTTGTCCATGAGGTATTAGCTCGCCTTTCGACCATGGGTACTGAATTGGACGAGCTCAAGCATAATCCCGCCTCCTTCAAATCGGAAGGTACTTCCGGATCTGACTCGGGTGGTGGCTTCGGACCGATTGGACGCCACATACCTACTTCGGTTGAGCTGAGTCGTTTTTCTGGTGATCGAGCACAAGCATGGGTATTTCAAGCAGATCGTTATTTTGATTTCTATAACATACCAGAGGAAAATCGAGTGGATTTAGCTTCCTTTACCTCGATGGAGATGCTAGTGAGTGGTTCCGATGGATGTTCAAAAACAAGCAATTATCTGGTTGAAAGCCATATACGGAGGCTTTGCTCAAGCGATTTCGCCCCAAGGAGATGAGGCTCCGAAAGGTAAACTTGCAAAGATAATACAAACCACCATAGTTGCAGAATATTACCAACGATTTGAAGCAATTATCAATAAACCATGTATCTCCCACCATTGTTTATGCTTCATTCTTTCATTTCGGGCCTTCAGGTTGATATTAAAATTGAAATGTTGGTTTCAAAGCCTAAGGATTTAGATGAGGCTGTCAGCTTGGCTCTTTTACATGAACAACGCATTGCCTTGGAGAAAGAGAAATATCGACCAACCATTAGTAAAGATCCAGGCCTACTACCGACACCCAGGTTCCCTCCGATTACAAGCACACTGATTGCATCTAGACCCAACAACGCTCTTACCCACAGTGGCAAGTTGCCGCCGGTCAAGTGACTTAGTCCAGAAGAGACTCAATGACGTCGTGCACAAGGGCTTTGCTATCGCTGCGATGAAAAGTACTCCTGGAACCATAAGTGCAAGAATTTACCTCAGTTATCGTTGTTCTCAGATGAAAGGGATTTGGAAGAAGAGCCACATCTTACCACTGATGATAGCTTGCTAGCTGACCAAATGCAAGTTGCGAAAGTACTAGCCCAATCTACGATTTCATATAATACTCTCTCTGGGGGATTTTCTCCATCTACACTCCGCTTCACCGGGCACATTCATGACAATGCAGTGCAGGTTTTACTCGATGGGGGTAGTACGCATAATTTTGTGCAGAGTCGGACAAAAAATTTCTTGGTTATCAATTGAAGTTGTCTCAGGTTTTTCGGTTATGGTGGGAAGTGGAGAAAAACTGCCATGTGAAGGGATTTCTCGACAAGTGCCTGTTCTTATTCATGGTTGTGAAATTGCAGCAAACTTCTATGTTTCGCCTCTCCATGGTTGTGATGTTGTACTTGGTGTTGCATGTGTCACGGGCCTGGATTTCAGGACCTGACGAATGCGGAACTCTCCCCCCAGACATGGGGTGAAGCTTGATAGTCATTGACTGGTTCTCATTGTCCTGGTTGTTATCGGTAAGGCGAGGCAGATCCTTCGGGATCTTTCTGGTTCGGGAGCTAATGCCGCTCTCCTGATGATGGCCAGGGCAGGCCGAAAACCAGCTAAGCTGCTCTCCGGAGCAAAGACCCCTAACCACGACCCGTTCCGTCCGTATGCGCAGTGCGAGTTGGGCTTCGAGAACTAATCATTGGGAAATATTGAGGGCTGATCCAGCTGTGGCAGAGCTGGATGCCCCGCGTGCCGATTCCGCTGGGAGCGTCAAAACTCCAGGCACGTGACACATGGCTAGCTACACTAGGCCGGGTAGATATCGATTATGCTACGTCAGAGTTTGAGTTTAAACATGGTGATAAATCTATTTACTGTAAAGGGGAGCAAGCACTTTTAGCCCAAGAGGTTCAACTTAATTCCTTAAGGAGAATGGTATTCACTCAGTCATATACATAATTTTACAGGTTGGAACTATTGCCTCATATGGAATCGGCCAGTCTCTATCAACCACCGGAGATATCATCAAGTGTTGATGAATATTCTGACATATTTTTAAAGCCTCATGGCTTACCTCCCAATCGTGTTCAAGATCATGTCATTCACCTCCTTCCAAATACAACTCATGTGAATGTCAAACCGTACCATTATCCGCATTTTCAAAAAAGAAGATGGAGAGATTAGTCTCTGAAATGCTCTGATATGACATTATTCGACCAAGTACGAGTTTGTTTTCTTCTCCGGTTCTTTTGGTGCGAAAAAAAGATGGGACTTGGCGTTTTTGCATCGATTATCGAGCCCTTATTGCTGTCACAGTTCGTGACCGCTTTCCTATTCCAACAATTGATGAGTTATTTGATGATTACATGGAGCTGCCTTCTATTCATAGCTAGACCTACTCGTTGGGTACCAACAAATTCGAGTTCAGTCTGCAGATGTTGAAAAGACTGCATTCCGAACACATACATGGCACTACGAGTTTCTGGTAATGCCATTTGAGTTGACAAATGCACCATCTACATTTCAAGCAATTATGAATGATATTTTCAAACTATACCTATGAAAGTTTGTTATAGTATTTTTTTATGATATTCTGATTTATAGCCATACATGGGAGGCACATTTGGAGCATTTATACTTGGTATTTCAGCTGCTGTGAGAACATCACTTGGTAGCAAAGAAATCTAAGTGTGTTTTTGGACAGTCAAAGGTTGGCTACTTAGGACATTTTATTTCTAAAGAAGGATTGTCCGTGGATCCAGAGAAGATTGTCGCCATTCAACAATGGCCTACTCCTCGAAAGGTCAAAGATATCAGATGCTTTCTAGGACTGACAGGATACTATCGTCGATTTATTAAGCATTATGCTCAGATTTCTGGTCCACTTACTGATTTGCTTAAGAAAAATGCTTATTGTTGGAATGCGGACACCCAAGCCGCTTTTGACACATCGAAGCAACGACTTAGCTCCGCCCCCATCCTACAATTACCAAACTTCGATGAATCGTTCACAGTTGAAACAGATGCATCGGGTATCGGCATTGGTGCAGTTCTATCTCAAAAGGGTTATTTTATCGCCTACTTTAGCCAAAAATTGTCTCCAAAGATGCAATAAGCTTTCACTTATCAACAAGAGATGTTTGCAATTACTCAAGTAGTGGCAAAGTGGCGATAATACTTGCTTGAGCGGCGATTCACAATCATTACGGACCAGCAGCCCCTAAAAAACTTGACAGAGCAAGTCATACAAACCCCTGAGCAGCAAAAATGGTTAGCTAAATATGTGGGATACGTTTTTGAGATTGTGTATCGTCCGGGCAAGCACAACTCAGTTGCTGATGCACTTTCCCGAGTCACAGCTGCAAGTTTGAGGGTGATTTCTAATCTGAAGTTTTCTTTTATCAACAACCTCCGCGCCGCTAATGCAACATAACCGGAATTACTAGCATACCAGCAGCTTGTAGAGAAAGATCCTTTTTCGGTACTTGGTTTTGAGTTTAAAGGAGGATTACTATTTTTCAAAAGGCGACTAGTGATCCCGTCGACTCTACCCTATGTCAACAACTTTTGAAGGAGTTCCACTCTAATTGGAGGTCATGCTGGTATATCAATAATTTTTCATCGCATGTCTTCTAATTTTTTTTGAGAAACATGCGACGGGATGTAAAAACGTTTGTATCGGAATGACAAACGTGTCAACAAATGAAAGATTCATCCTTGAGTCCTGCAGGTTTGCTGCAGCCATTGCCTATACCAGAGCTTATATTTGAGGATATGTCGATGGATTTTATCACCGGATTACCCGCTTCAAAAGGAAAATCTGTTATCATGGTGGTAGTGGACCGGCTAACCAAATATGGTCACTTTGTTGCTCTTTCAAGTAACATTACAAGTGAATCTGTTGCATCGGCCTTTGTTTCTGAGATTATTCGACTCCATGGCATCCCAAGCTCAATTGTGAGTGATATAGATCCAAAATTTATGCATAGGTTACAGGGGACAACATTTGCTATGAGCACACTATATCATCCCCAAACGGATGGCCAAACAGAAGCTTTGAATAAATGTTTAGAGATGTATTTGCGTTGCTTTGTTGCTGATACCCCTCGTCAATGTACCACCTTACTTCCATGGGCTAAATATTGGTACAATACATCATTCCAGACCTCTACGGGCATGACATCATTTCAGGTTCTATATGGTCGATCCCCTCCTACAATTGCTCGCTACATTCCGGGTAGTAGGACAAATAGTGTAGTCGAACAAAATCTCTTGCAACGTGATGTATTGCTGGCTACTCTGAAACAAAATTTTGGCAAAGCTCAAACTCGTATGAAGAATCTTACGAACAAAAAGCGAAGAGCCGTCTCTTTTGAGGATTGGGTTTATGTGAAACTTAAGCCTTACCGACAGAATTCAGTTCGATTACAACGTCACTATTTCGTACATTTCCGTGTGGCGCAAAGAGTCATTTCCGTGTGGTGCAAAGAGTTGGAGAAGTCGCCTACAAGTTTGACCTACCGGATTCTGCACGAATTCACCTGGTCTTCCATGTCTCTATGCTCTGAAAGTGTGTTGGTACCCCAGAGCTGCAAGTAACCCCATTACATTTAGTAGATCACGACTCTTTGCTGCTGCAACCTGTTGAATTATTAAGGAGACGTATGATGAATCGTTCCAGACATGTAGTGGAACAAATACTTGTCTGATGGGAAGGATTAGCTGCTGACGTAGCAACTTTGGATGATAAACGTTCATTGGAACATCGTTTTCCAACTTGGAACCTTGAAGGACAAGGTTCTTTCTGAGGAGAGTACTGTTGTGAATTCTGAAATAACCACTGCTCATGAGATAAATATCATGGCATCCGAACCTTACCGACCGTCATACTAAATTTTCTTTGTGAGATTTGGAAGATTAATCTGTACCATTAGTGTAGAAATGATGCTAGGAAAGTACAACATTCGATTGTTTAAATCATTCACTAAATTTAAATTCTATTACCCTAAATTATTTTAAAGCCTATTACAAATTTTAAACTTTTTTATTTATAAAACTATTAAATCATCTTTGAGATAAATCCTTTTTAAATTTATAAATCTTATTAGTTATTAACCTATATTATTTTAAAGCCTATTACAAAATTTTAAATTCTAATTTAAAAACTAGACTGTTTGCATTGGTATGGTGATTAAACCAGAAAAAATAAATCTAATATTTTTCACTAAATTCTGAAATTTTTAGATATTATATAAGGATAAAAATGAAGCCTCAGAACAGCCAGTATTTTCACATCAATGAATTCAGACGGTAATTCCAATAAACTTAAATCATCATCGGCTTCATGAAGAACAACATTGCTAATATATAAAAAAATTCGCCAGAAAAAGTATCAAAACAGCAATTTTTTTGTGGAGAAAACTGTATAAAGATGAAATGTAATCGCATAAAACGGCTCCGTAGATCATTTGATAGTTGAGATCCACAGGTTCCTATCAGACAGCGAAACAAGAAATTGATATTGGTCCAATCATAGCATCGCCGATCATCGCTTTTAGCTATCGGCGACGTGGCTCGGACCTTTTATAAAGAAAATGCAGCTTGAATATTAATCGAAATCAGTGTCTACCCTCAGAGTCCCGTTTCAAATCAATCACACAGCTAGACGACGCCACCGACCGCCTAAGTCCCGGTCGACTTGCAGGCCTCCTACATGGAGGTGAGGAGGTTGCAGAGGCGGCGGATGAGAAGAAGGTGGAGCGGAGGAGAGCGAATCGCTGCTTTTGAGTGTCAGACGGCACTTCCTATCGATTTGGGTATGCTTCCTCATAGGGAGATGACGAAAACCTACACTTTGAAACCCTAATGTAACGAATTCGATCAATTAGAGAAAAGATGGAGAAATACTGATGAAGATAAAGAGACCTGGGGATGCTTAAATAGAGATGATAGAACCGTAAACCCTAATTCGGCGGCGGCGAGGAGGCCGCCAAAGCGGGATGGTGGTGGTGGAGATTTTGTTGGACCTTGAAGATTGAAGCCCATTAATTAAAATTGGGCATATGGGATTCCTTATTTGAAGCCTTCCAATTTAATAACGATGACTTCATTCTCAAATGTGACCGACACAAGTGACTTGGCCATCATCCTTCATCAAAATTCTTTCATTGTATTTTGAATAAGTATTCTTATTAGAGAGTGCTTATTTAAAATTAGGGGTTGCAACGTGATGAGAAATATGGAATAAAGACTCGTTGATTCAAAAGGGAGTGTCGAGAATTTGTTGGATAGAGGCGCAAGAATTCGTTGATTCCGCAGAATTTCGAAGAATTGACGCAGGAAGAGGAAAACCTCAATTTTTTTTTTCATATATCAACCCCAACGTCGGCACCAAGATTTTCGAGTGTGGTCTTGGTGCCGACGTTGGGGTCGATTTGTCTTATGACTTGTACCCGAAATCGGAGGTCAAGAGGCCTTCGAAGTCGCTCCTAGCGGTTGGGGAAATGATGAATCCAGGATAATGGAAGGTGGAGTGATGATCGATCATCGCTGTGACGTCATCATCGTATTCATCATAAATTGGATTATCAAGAACAGTCGCAGTCTTGGTACGATCTGGTGCTAGCCAATCAAGAAACGGCATCGTGCAGAATCCTCGGCTCTGATACCAATCTGATGCTGCGTGATGGGAAATATGGAACAAAGACTCGTTGATTCGAAAGGGAATGTCGAGAATTTTTTGGATAGAGGCCCAAGAATTCGTTGATTCCGCCGAAGAATTGACGCAGGGTAGAGGAAAATCTCAATTTTTTTTTCATATATCAATAAACTGAATATAAATGACGGCTAACATAGCTTAAATACTGATAAAGAAAAACCCTAATCCTATGTCAAAAATCGAAACTTGCTAACAGACCCTAACAAAACCCGATAAATTATAAAAAATACCCGAAGAAACATAAAATTGCAATTTCGACCCCTAAAGGAAGGAATTTGGCCAAAATCCATCAAACACCATAATTTACTATGGGTCTTGCTCAGATCGCCGTTTCCACTTGAAAACCTATATTCGCACGGCAAAATCCGACACTTCAAGATCTCCCACATCATTTGGCCAAAAACCATCAAACCCCATAGTTTGCTAAGGGTCTTGCTCAGATCGTCGTTTCCACTTGTAAACCTATATTCGCACGGCAAAATCTGAGACTTCAAGATCTCCCACATCACAACGGGTCACGGGTGTTAGGTTATAAATTAAGATAGTACGAGGTCGGCACGTTACATATCGGGACACTCTAAGTCAGGATTTAAAAAACGAGTCGACGACTGATCAAGTCTAGGATAAAGAGATAGAGATAAATGGTCGACACGTGCCTTTTGGAAGATGTCGACAATACAAATGACGTTGAAAGAATGGCCGCGAGTCTCGACAAAGGCTCACTTCCTTAAATGTTTGAGTCAAGTCGACGACCAAACCATCTTTCATCAAAATTCTTCATTTTATTTTGAACAAGTATTCTTATCAGAGAGTATTTATTCAAAATTAACGGTGACAACGGGTCACGAGTGTTAGGTTATGAATTAAGATAATACGAGGACGGCACGTTACATATCGGGACACTCTAAGTCGGGTTCTAAAATACGAGTCGATGACTGATCACGTCCAGGATAAAGAGACATATATAAATGGTCGACACTTGCCTTTTGGGAGATGTCGACAACACAAACGACGTTAAGAATGACCACGAGTCTCGACAAAGACTCCCTTCCTTAAAGGTTTGAGTCAAGTCGACGACCAAACCATGTCGAGAAAACCCTTCCTCTTAAGGAATGAGATCCAAGTGGCGACCTATTCGCCGCCATTCCCCTGAGGAAACCTTCTTTCTAAGGTAAAAATGACGTGGTGACCTGCTCGTCGCCATTCACCTGAAGAAACCTCATTTCTAAGGTAAAGATGACGTGGCGACCTGTTTGTCACCTACTCAGAGAAACCTTCACCTCTAAGGAAAGATGACGTGGAAACCTACTTGTCACCTGCTGACTGGCCACAGTCTCCCTCAGCCAATAGGAAAAGGCTGCCGCCGCCACCAAACAACCAATCAGGAGAAAGCCACCGCCACCTAAAAGTCGGTAAAGCTCACCCTATAAATACCCTTGGATATTTTCATCATTGACATTCTCAGATACTTTATCAAGTATTATACTCTCATATTCCATTACTGACTTAAGTTTCGGAGTGGAATCAGGGGCAAATCCCCACCCCCTTTTCAGGTTAACGCCATCCAAAGCTCCATAAACGAAACTAAGTACCCCTCTAGGTCAAGATGGACACCTAAGAGTGCAAGGCAAGGCGATATCCTGAAGTCCATTCCCGGAAGCTAGGGCCACAGAAATTTGATCCCAACATTTGGCGCCGTCTGTGGGAAGGTGATAAAAAAAGTAATGGCACCTCCCAGAAGTCATCCCGGGCGAAATGATGCATATGAGATTGCTACGCTCCTCGACATTGCGCAAAACCCAGAAGAAACCCTGGAGGACTACTTCCAGCGTTTTTAAAGGGCCTTTGTTCGAAATGAGGACGAGTCCTCAGAAAGAGAGGTCGTTCGAGCATTTTTTTAGAGCATTAAGACCTCAATTCTAATTATTGGCTATCACTCAATATACTGAGCCAATAGAAATGTTGGAAGATTTGATTCTAAGAGTCACCCTTTACATTGGGGCAGAACAAGCTCAGAGTGACCACCTAATCTAAAGAAGGGCCCTGCAGAGTCGAGATAGAAATCACCCCTCACGAGGTTCTCCCGCGTCCCGAGGAAGAGAATTTCGACGAAGTCAACAAATGCTGGAGAGATTCCAACCTACGGAAGAAATTCGTCGTCCCCTTCCATTATGTGAGCGTCACCAGATAGAGGGGCACAACACCGAAGATTGCCTCTTGGCAATGAGAGAGCTCGAATTCAAACAAGATGAAATTCAGCGTCACCACCACCACCGTGCTCACGAGCAAAGAAGGTGGAGAACACCCCCTGATAATAACATTAATGTTTTATCGGGAGGATTTGCGGGGAGGGGAATTAAGTACTACTCGAGAAGCTTATGCAGCCCAAAATATCTCATTTTATGATACGCGAAAGAGATCAAGGGAGTTGGAGCCAGTTGCTGTCACTTTCTCAGCATATGATTTAGTGAAGGCAACACAGCCCCATGAGGATGCTCTTGTAATCACAACCTTGGTATACGGGTTCGAGATAAAGAGAGTATTGGTCGACGGGGGGAGTTCGGCTGACGTAATCGCCTTCGAGGTCGTCGCCGCGATGGGATACCAAAAGAAAGACCTCCAGGAAATGAATTCTCCCCTCGTAGAGTTTGCGGGAAGAATAACTTATCCCCTGGGAGTAATTCAACTTCTGATAATCCTAGGGCAAGGATGGAAAGCTCTATGTTTAAATGTGCGTTTCGTGGTCGTCGACGAAATGAACACCTATAACGCCATCCTAGGAAGGACGAATCTAAATGTCAACTACATCGTTCCCTCTAGTGCCCACCAAGTCATGTGATTTCCTACTCACCATGGGATGGGAGAATGATGGGGCGATCAACAGGCAACACGACAATGCTATTTTAATATCCTCCAAGACGCAATCAAAGAGGGACTTTATCCATCGTCCCAAACGAGGATCCTCGAGAAGAAGGCGGACGACCAGCTCCAATGGAGGAACTGATATAATTCAACATTAACGGCGACGATAAAAAGGTCAAGATCGGAACTGCCTTACCCCCAGAATTGGCAGAAAGGGTAATTTCTCTTTTAAAGGAATATAAAGAATTGTTCGCCTGGAAACCTAGCGACATGTCAGGGATAAGTCCCGACATTATTTCCCATGAGCTAAAAATAAACTTGACCGAGAAGCGTATAGCCCAAAAGAGAAGGTCCATGTGTGCTGAGAAGAAAGCAGTTGTTGGGATCAAAATGACGTGGCCTGGAGCTCCTGGTAGTGCACTTCGCGTTCTCGCCTTCGCTTGACTCTTGTAGGTATCTTTGTCGACCTCGCCGGGTGCTTAGTTTCCTTTTGAGTATTGGATGGGCGAGAACCTGAAAAGGGGGTGGGGATTTGCCCATGATTCCATTCCGAAGCTTAAGTCAGTAATGGAATTTGAGAAAGTACTTTAAGAAGTATTTGATAGATTATATAAATTAATGAAAGTGTTCCCCTATTTATAGGGAGAGATAGTATAGACTTTAAATGGTGGCTATCCTCTTGGGAGGGTTTCTTGCCGGAGTCGGTAGAAGCAGGTGACGAGTAGGTCGCCACCTCACCATCCCTTAAGGGGAAGGTTTTCTTATGGCGGCTGAAGCTGGTGATAAGTAGGTTGCCAGCTGGTACCTCTTCCTTAAGAGAAAATGTTCTCTCTGGGGCGGCAAGCAGGTTTCCAGTTGTCATTTCCTTAGGAGGAAGGTTTCTTCACAAGGTCGGCCTAAGCAGGTCGCCACCTCACTATTCCTTAAGAGGAAGGGTTTTCATGATAGTGCTCGGCTGCCGACTCGACTGATACCTTAAGAGGGAGAGTCTTTGAGTGATCTTGTCGCCATTCTTCAGGTGTCTGCCTTATTCGTCGACATCCTTTTATTTTGGTGTCGACTATTTGTACTTTCCTTCTTGTTCTGAACGTAAATGGTCGTCGACCCATCTTGAGGTATCTCGACTCAGACATTCTCGATTTCCTGTCATCTTATCCTCAATAATCGTAGCCCAACAATTGCCCCCGAGACTTGAGTCGTCGGCTTCATTATGAAGAAGAGGTCTTAAGTCGAGCATCATTTTTTAGATTCCCTGATCAGGTTCACGTGCTGTTGGGTTGTAATCTTGAGCTTTCTAAAACTCTTCAAGTCGAGATTTTAGCCCTTTAGTCGAGGCGTTGATCCGTTTTTTTCACTCTTTTGACCGTTGTAGGGTAATTCACAGGAGCCCAAAGGTCATTCATGCATCTTCAACGGTTATTTCCATATTCATGGTACCAATGAGATGCGTTCGGCCATAGCTTCTTTTGGAAGGATCTCAGTAATTACTTAGTATAAATACCGGAGTTTCACTCCTTTAATTTTCCATCTCTTCCTTCATCTTTTTTCTCTCTTTATTTTGTTCATACTTCAAATTTTGAGTTTCAAGAGTAAGGAATGTCTATGGCTGCCAATTCGACTTCAGGTATTCGAGATTACCTCTTTATAATTTTACTTCTCGGGCTTCACCAATCTTTGGCGATATTCATTTTAAAATGAGACTTCTTTTCAGATTTTATCAAGATATATACTTCAAAAACATCGTTGAGCCATGGTCGGGTCCTCCTCCTCTGCTGCCCCGTCTAAGGAGGTCAAATATGGATCGACCGTCGAAACTCCGATTGATGTCGAGGTCATGCCTTCTGTCGAAGAATTGCCTACCGAGCCTATACGAGATAAGGGTAAACATAAAGTCGCGACCCATCGCTGCCCTACTAGCCATGGGAATACCGCCCCTTCAAGCTCTTCGGCGAAAAGGAAAAGGGGCGAGGATTCCTCCTCATCATCATCAGATCGAACATCTCATTCTTCTTCTAAGATTCCTTCGAGTATCGGTCCGGAATACGAAGGCCCGACTTTTGAGTGGCAGATGCAAATCCCCATCTTGATCATTCGAAGGATTGGGATCCTCGAAGTAAGTTAAAGGAGTACCCTCTTAAAAAAGGACACTTAATCGCCAATCCTGACCTAGCAGTTCACTTGCTAAACGCTTCGGTCCCCCCCCCCCCCCAAGATCGTCGCCCTTTTGGGAGTGGAGAGTGGTGAGGTGAAAAAGGTCATGCATCTTTTTCTTTTGAGGCAGGCTAAGGTATGTATCGTCTTTTGCCTCCCCTCTGATTTCTTATGTTAACTTCTTTGACTTTTTAATCTTATCATTCTTTTTTGGGTAGGCTTCCCAGGATTCCCTCCGATTGTCTCAATTGTTTATTGATCTTTATGGAGAGCTATGCTCGACTAAAGAGGAGCTTCAAACTTTGTCAACCAAAAGTGATGCAGAAGAGGTTCGATGTCTTCAAGAGGAAAATGCCCAACTGAAAGAAGACTTATCACGGATGACCGAGGCTTCTGAAGTCATGAAGCGAGATTACCGCCGGAGTAGCGAGTCTCTCAAGGCCTCCTTTTATATGGTTAAAGATTTCTGTACTTTATCGGAGAAGATGAGGGAGGAGAACAATACCCTTTTAGCTAAAGGAGTTACTCTTTGAGAGCAAGTTAAGGCTTTGCAGGTTGAAGTGAAGGGTCTGAAAGGTGTGGCGGCTAAAGTCATCGACGATTATAAGGCGAGTCCCGTCTATCAAGATGATGTCGCCGCGGCTGCCTCTGATTTGCTCTTCATCTCTTTAAAGGAGATTGTGGCGAATTTAAAGGAGTATTAGCCCACTTCCCCTTTTCTCGAGTTCCTCTCCTCCAACAATATTTAGAAATTCCTGCTGGAAAGGGTGAAGATCCTGCCAAATCTACTACAAGGAAAGATGGGAACTTTTCCAAATCTTCTTAGATATCAAAGTATCTTCTATATCTTCTATAATCTGCTACCTCTTTTAATGAAAGAAATTAAGTTGTTCTTTCTATATTTGAGGGTGTTTATCCTTATACCTCCCATAAGGTCGAGGCTTCTATTCACTCATTTTATCAATTTTGTCTACGGGCCTAGGGTCTATGGCCGTTTTAAGGTCTTTTCATGCCGACTATTGATTTTGTTTAGGATAAACGCCTTTATTTAATTGGTTTTAACAGAAACGCCCTCTTTTTCCCTTTCTATTCTGATTGTTGACCAATCTAAGTGATATGACTAATTTTAGATTTTTAATTGTCAACTATCGAATAAGGAAAGAGGTTTTGTTTTGCTGCCTAACCTTTATTGGGCCTCTCGCGCTAATGATCGAAATCGTAGATGTCGATCCTCCATCGAATTGTCGAAGTTCCTAGGCTTTGTCGCTATCTTGGGCACATAATGTCGACAATCGTGGTTGTAGATGCCGCTCTTCCATCGAATTGTCGACGTACCTAGGCTTTGTCGCCATATTGGGCACATAATGTCGACAATCGTGGTTTTAGACATTCCTCCTCCATCGAATTGTCGACGTACCTAGGCTTTGTCGTCATCTTGGGCACATAATGTCGACAATCGTGGGTGGGCACATAATTTCGACAATCTTGGTTGTAGATGCCACTCCCCCCATCGAATTGTCGACGTACCTAGGCTTTGTCGCCATCCTGGGCACATAATGTCGACAATCGTGGTTGTAGACGCCGCTCTTCCATCGAATTGTCGATGTACCTAGGCTTTATTGCCATCTTGGGCACATAATGTTGACAATCGTGGTTGTAGACGCCGCTCCTCCATCGAATTGTCGACGTACCTAGGCTTTGTCGCCATCTTGGGCACATAATGTCGACAATCGTGGTTGTAGACATCGCTCCTCCATCGAATTGTCAATGTACCTAGGTTTGTCGCCATCTTGGGCACATAATGTCGACAATCGTGGTTGTAGACATCGCTCCTCCATCGACTTGTCGACGTACCTAGGCTTTGTCACCATCTTGGGCTCACAAAGTCGAAAATCGTGGTTGTAGACATCGCTCCTCCATCGAATTGTCGACGTACCTAGGTTTTGTCGCCATCTTGGGCACATAATGTCGACAATCATGGTTCTCCATCGAATTGTCGACGTACCTAGGCTTTGTCGCCATCTTGGGCACATGATTATCGAAAATCGTGATTGTAGACATCGCTCCTCCATCGAATTGTCGGCGCACCTAGGCTTTTTCGCCATCTTGGGCACATAATGTTGACAATCGTGGTTGTAGACATCGCTCCTCCATCGAATTATCGACGTACCTAGGCTTTGTCTTCATCTTGGGCACATAATGTCGAAAATCGTGGTTGTAGACATCGCTCCTCCATCGAATTATCGACGTACCTATGCTTTGTCGCCATCTTGGGCATATAATGTCGACAATCGTGGTTGTAGACATTGCTCCTCCATCAAATTTTCGACGTACCTAGGCTTTGTCGCCATCTTGGGCACATAATTTTGAAAATTGTGGTTGTAGACGCCGCCCCTCCATCGAATTGTCGACGTACCTAGGCTTTGTCGCCATCTTGGGCACATAATGTCGACAATCGTGGTTGTAGACGCCAAATGTTGATGCCTTAATCGACGATAAGCTCGGATGATTACGTGAAAAAGAACCTCAAGGGGATATATTAATTCATGGTTCCTGAGTATTACATCAAAAAAAGAAAAGCTTCGAAACATTAGGTTTACGAGAAGTATAAAAATATCTAGATAGGAGCTTTTATAACTTCTCTTTCGTCGTGTTGACGTGTAGTAGCAGCGTCGTGACATAGTTTGATCTCCCTTGACCTCCCCTATCCCTCCGTGTGTCGGAAATCTCATAACTTGATGAGCAGTTGAGGGGATGATATGATTGGGGTTGAGGGTAGTTCTTCCGATGATGGCGTTGTAGGCGGAAGAGGCATCGATGACGACGAAGAGTACGTCGATCTTGAGAATTATTTCTCTTCTTCCCAAGGTCACTGGTAACCGGATAACACCCATAGGATAGGTAGTTCCTCCTGCAAAGCCTATTAGTGAGAAATCGACTTTTCTCAAGTCTTTTCTGGTGAATCCCAACTTTAAGAAGGCTTCGTAGAAAAGGATGTCTGTCGAGCTTCCACCGTCGACAAGGATTCTCTTGACCTCGTATTCTGCCATAACGACCGTGATTACCAGGGCGTCTTCATGAGGTTGAGCTACCGTCGCGATATCCTCCATTGTAAAACTGATGGTCTCCAGGTCGGGATTTCGAGGCCTTTTTCCCATTATAGCTGCTCTGGAGATTTGGGTAGCATATACCTCACGGGCTGAGCTGGTCTCGCCTCCTGATGCAAATCCACCCGCGATAACATTAATGGTTTCCCTTTAGGGGCGGAATTATTGTGTGGGGGAGAGCGACAACCTCCTCGGGGGCTTCTGCTTTGCTTTTTTGGAGTTTTGAGGGGCTTCTCGACAAACTTTAGCAGCTTACCCCTTTGAATAAGGGTTTCAATATCTTGTTTCAAAATCAGGCAAATATCTGTATCGTGCCCCCTAGTGCGGTGATATCGACAATAATCATTTATCTGGTGACCCATTAGATTTTTTCTTACTGGAGGCGGGTCATCTAGCCTGAGCTTTTCCATCTCTTGAAGCACTAATGAGATGTTGTGCGTGAGCGGAGTGTATCTTGTCACGTAGGGATTAGTATCTTTTTTGTGACCCAGACGATTACCTTGCCGAAATTCCCCCTCTCGCCTTTATTCTTTCTTCTGAGATCGAGAGGCAGATGGCTCTTCTGCTCTGACTGGGGTGACTTGCTTCCTAAGATCTGCTGGCGATTTTTCGTGCGATCTCTCCAAGTCGATATACCTTTTGACTTTGGCAGCGAGAGCATCGATCCTTCGTACTGGCTTCATCACCATACTGTCCTTCAAGGCTTGGCTCTGTGCTCTTAACCCTCTCCAGAAGGTCCTTATGAGCTCGCCATCAGTGGCATCTTCATTCAACTGCTGAGTATTTTTTGGTATCTAGTATAATAATTGGCCAAGATTTCGTTGGAACTTTGCTCAATTTTATCTAAAAAATCCATACTCTTGAGGCGTTGCCTTTGGCCTATATGCCCCTCTATGAACTTGGAATTCATCTCTTCCCATGAATCTATCGAATTGTCGGGAAGACCATAAAACCAGGTGGAAGATTCTTCTTTGAGGGTAGTGGGGAAGAGAGCCACGTAATGATCCGGCGTCGCCCCTCTTCCTAAAAGGGAAGAATTATGGGCGTTGATGTGGTGAACGGGATCTCCTTCTCCAGTATAGTCATCGATGTTCCTCGCAAAACCTTGCGGGGGGGGGGGGGGGGGGGACTCGAGTATCGAGAAGCCTCCTGGAAAAAATGGTGAAAGGTGTGACCGCGAACTATCAGCATGTCGTTCGCCCCTCTTCTTTTCTTTTTAAACAGTTCCTCCACCTGTTTTATTGTGAATAAGATAGGCTATTTGGCTAGATCATCGGCCACGGGGATCTTTGGAGCTTCCTTAGTCCCTTGGAGGTCTACCTCGATGGTCTTCACGCTGGAGACCACCTCGTCGTTTTGGGAGACCTCATGGGCTGGCTTCTTGGTGTTTGGGACTGTTCCCACCTGAGCCTGATTCTAGAAGGCCATGAATGCCGCCATCACCTCTTGCGAGACAGCTGGGGGGACTTTCATCACCTCTTCTTGGTTTAGTGGTGGCTCAGGGTGAGGGAGAGATTTTTCACCATTGGCACCATTATTTTGTGGAGGAATATCTTCCTCGTTTAATTGCCTGGAAGTGGTAGGATCTTTTTGGGATTTTGTCATTTCCTCCACCACGGTTGTTACCTTTCTTGAGTTCTTGTTGGGGGTCATAACTTTTTGATCGCCTTCCCACAGACGACGCCAAATGTTGGGATCAAAATGACGTGGCATGGAGCTCCTGGTAGTGGACTTCACGGTCTCGCCTTCTCTTGACTCTTGTAGGTATCTTTGTCGACCTCGCCGGGTGCTTAGTCCTGATTCCACTCTGAAGCTTAAGTCAGTAATGAAATTTGAGAGAGTACTTTAAGAAGTTTGTGATAGATTATGTAAAATAATGAAATTGCTCCTCTATTTATAGGGAGAGATAGTACCGACTTTAAATGGCGGCTACCCTCTTGGGAAGGTTTATTTTCGGAGTCGGTACAAGCAGGTGACGAGTAGGTCGTCACCTCACCATTCCTTAAGAGGACGGTTTTCTTGTGGCGGCTGAAGCTGGTGATAAGTAGGTTGACAGCTGGTACCTCTTCCTTAAGAGTTAAGGTTCTCTCTGGGGCGGCAAGTAGGTTGTCAGTTGTCATTTCTTTAGGAGGAAGGTTTCTTCACAAGGTCAGCCTAAGCAGGTCGCCACCTCACCATTCCTTAAGAGGAAGAGTTTTCATGATAGTACTCGGCTGCCGAATCGAATCATACCTTAATCGGGAGAGTATTTGAGTGGTCTTGTCGCCATTCTTCAGGTGTCTGCATCAGTCGTTGACATCCTTTTATTTTGGTGTCGATCATTTGTACTCTCCTTCTTGTTCTGAACGTAAATGGTCTTCGACCCATCTTGAGGTATCTCGACTCAGACATTCTCGACTTCTTGTTAGCTTATCTCCAACAATCGTAGCCCAACAGCTATCATATCCACACATCACAAAACGGCTATAATAGCCATACATCTCGAAGTGGCGATCATGTCCACACATAGAAAATCGACTATCTTGTCCAAGCCATGACACAAATGACTATCGTATCCACGCATAGTAAAGATATTATCATGCACACAAACACCAAAAAGTTATACCCAATCTTGAAAGGAAGTACAAGACGAAGGGAAAGCCAATACCCTTCATGCTCTCATCAAAGGCTAGCGCCTATACTTCAAACTTTCCAGGGTAAAACCCGGTGGGAGGCATCCTCATTATGGAAGCAACCTCTCTATCCTACGGGATTAATCACAAATGAAAAATCGGGGCAAGCACTATTGATGACATATAGAGAAATGATCCTTGCAATGGCCACAACTCCGATATTTGAGAAGACTAACTCAAGAAGAAGCCATCATCAAACTTGGAAGAATTTTTTTGACTATTCAAGTTAGAAGGACCTAAAACAAAAGAAAAAGTTTCGATGGTGATACCCGTCGTAAAAAACAAGAACCACGACGTAATGATTAATCGCATGCCCCCATGGGTATAGCAAAGTGGCAACTTCAAAGTCACCACCGGCCTAACATGAAGAACAACACGCTTCTGAATAGAGAAGACCAAACTTCGAACTTCACAAATACGAAGTTGAAACATACTGCATACACAAGAAAGCCCAAATACGACGCTACACCATGAAGGTCACGTCAAATCAAGACAACCCCTAAACCAACTCGGGGCACCTACCTCACAAATGGGGCACATAGCAAGCAAGTGTTCCGCTAAGTATGAAGATATCCTATGGAAAAAGATTGATCCTTGGGGGGGGGAGGACAATAGGGGAGCTAAAGAATCAACCTCATCCCCTCTATCACGGAAAATCCGAAAGAAATGGCAAGCGACTCAACGTCACAAGCAAGTCATGGGATGCGTCAACCCGCTAAAATCCTGATAAAATTGGAGTCACACAAGGAAGACTCATTCATGATCCTCCGTCAGAAAAAAGGAGAAACCCGAGTAATAAATGCACCAACATGTCCCTCCACACGGACCGACGCGAAATGAAAACATACACTTGACCGAGCCGATGTCGGTCAGTCACGAATACGGGAAGCACAACTACGTACGCGCAACCCAACTTGGACTTAGACAACTCCACTCAAAACTTTTCATAAGAGTAGGAATGGTGGAGCATCAAACCCAAAACCTTGACAAAGCGAGACACACACCTAACGAACCCATCTCTCGTAATGTTACCCATCCATTTTGAGAAGATGCTTTCAAGCACACAAACTTAGAGCGCCCAGTCAGACAATCCAATCCAAAAATTCCCAGCTGGACCAGCACTGCCCAAAATCTCTAAGTCGGAGTACTCCGACCCGAAAGCTCCAAGGCGAAACAGTTAAGGTAAAAATTGAAGTCGGCAGGAATCAACTCCAGGACCCATCAACAGAAATATTATATTTTCTTATTAGAAAAATCATTTTCCTCTCTCCAATCAAGAAGTGAACATATACTCATGATCATCTCCCTATGTCAGTTAATAGGGAAACATACACAAGGCGTGCCCACTACGGGAGCAGCGCGACGCGCACGTACGTCGACATACCAATATGAGGTTTAACACCTCACCTCTAGGATTCAAGTGTGCATACTACGGGCTCAGCGAGATACGCACGTGACGAAACATCACCATGAGGTCTAACACCTCGTTTACAGATTCTAAGTGTAAAAGATGCAGGAGCAGCACAGTGCGAGGACGCGACAATGCACCAACATGAGGAATAACACCTCTTGCTCAGAAACTGAGTATAACGTCTGCAGGCTTAACACCTCGTTTCCTAATTCTAAGTGCAATTACAATAAGCACAGCATAGTGCTCGTGCGCGACGACGCGTCAACATGGGGATTAACACCTCTCTTCCAGAAACTAAGTATGATGGCAGCAAGCGCAATGTAACGTGACACACACACTATGAAATACGATCGACGCAGGGAATAACACCACGCGTCCAAAACAGACAACACGCCTACTACGGTGGCGACATGATGCACGCGCTACGAAACACGTTCAACCCAAGGGGTAACACCCTACATTCAAAACGAAATTCGCTACACACCTGGGCAGCGTATAACACCGCCATCCCAGGAGGAGGTATGGTGGTATCACCTAACTTATGCTTCAAGTAATGATCAAAAGGGTGTGTAGCCTCGTTTATATCACCTAAGCCAGCCATGGAAATATACGAATGATACTCCTTCACCCGAAGAGAGTTCCCCGAATATTCGATTCAAATGCTCGACTTCACCCGTCGAACCCGAGTCCGCTCAAATCCCCGAATCGTTCACCGACTCTTCAACCAACTATGAATCGGACGAAGTCTTTGAATATGATCCCGAATTTGACGAAAATTCTAGCCCGTCTCCAGTAATAGACCCAACTCAGAGTCAGACATGGGTGCCAACCCATAAACCGACTCAGATTCAATAGATGCCTCCCAGTCCTTTTCGGGCTCCGACGCCCAATAACGGTCGGGAAAATAGTAACATGATCTCTAAGAGAAGAAGACTTACGCATGATGTGAAGTGCAAGGAGCGTGTGGTATGAATTGCCTATAGTAGAATGGAAGGCTTAGTGATACTTATGAAAAATCAATAGTTTCCTCAATAAACGACTACTACGCCTAATACATGAGCAACAAGACATACACGCGCTATGAAGCACGACTGACGCAAGGGCCGATACCCTACATCCGAAACGACCACTACGCCTACTACGGGGTAGCATGATATGCGTACACTATGACAACATGACCAAAATGAAAGCTCACACTCTACGTATAAAGAAACTGTTACGTCAACCACAGGAGCAATATGATATGAATGACACTAAAAGCGACAAATGTAAAGATTAACACCCTAAGCATGAAATGATCGTTATGCCTACTTCGCAGACAATATGATACTAATGATATGAAACATGACAGACGCAAAGGGTAACACCCTACGTCCGGTATGATGGATATACGCATGATTCGGGCTTGGTTTTAAATTATTCGGACCTCGTACACGCACGAAACCCACGAAAAACCCGATTTCGAGCTAACTCGGGGAAACCGGGCAAGTCGCAAACTTGCCCGGCACCCCCGGGGGGCTTACCCGGAATTTCCGGGTAAGCCTAGGCTTGCCCGGAATTCCGGGTAAGTTTAGCACCCCGGGGGTGTCGCGCACACCCCCCATTTTGTCTCGAATGTATAGGAGACCCGATTTTTAACTAACTCCTATGTGTCCGAGACCTATGTTTAAAAGGCGCGCGCGTCCTGCTCGGGACGACCGCCTGAGACGAGCGTCAGAGCCCTCTTCCCAAAGCTCTCCCCTGCATCCCGGTTCACATTTCCACATTGAACCGGGTCAAAACCGGCTTACGGTCCAAGGTTGCCTATAAATAGCCACCTTGGGGGTAAACATTTTCAAGTCACTTTGGGTGAGAATTGAGAAAAGCTCTGACCTCTCTCTAACTTTCTCTCTCTAGAACTGTCTAATGTTGATCGTCGGAGTGAGCGCACCAAGCACCCCCCCTCTCCACGGGAGTTGCTCGGTAATGCTCCTCTTGCAGGTACGGACGGACAGTCAGCGAGAGAGCCCGAAGGACTTAGTGCGATTTTGAAGACGAAGCCAAAGGCCCGTGCACGACCCTAGGAGACGGACTTGGCCCTAACAAGCTCGCACCCAACCCGAAGACATCGACAAGTTACTCAGCAGACAGCCCGCGTTAACTTGGTCGAAACACTTGGCGCCGTCCGTGGATCACCCACAAGACCAAAAGCATGGCAAGCAACGAGCAGCCACCGCCGACTAAGACGAAGAAAAGAGGACCAGGACGTCCAAGGAAAACTCCGGCCCCGGAGTCAAGCATGAGACCTCCTCCGCAGAGAGCTCAGAGAGACCCCCCGCAGAGCCAAAGCGAGGCCTCAGTCGCCTCGTCTATGCCAACAAGAAGCGTACACTCTCGGAGTAACGCGCAAGGGGGCACACAGCAAACCGACGCTCCTCCAGGCTTCGCCCATCAAACCTTCAACACGCAGGAGCAACCATACGGAATGCCAAATGCTGGGGCATACAATCAGACACCAGGGGCACAGGCTGCGCCTGCAGTCACCCCAGAAATGATGGCGGCACTCGAACAGCTGCATCATCTGAGAGAGGCCCTGCGCAACCAAGGATACGGGGCGCCACCGTCCCCTCCCGCGCAACAAGCAAATATGCCCCCGCCACCAAGGCAGGCGCCTCCAATGAATGCACCTCAGCAGAGAGGCCCTACAATCTCAAAAACCCCGACCTTTCACGGGAATGCACAGCAAAGCAGGCAGTTCCCCCAACAAGGGACAAGACAGGACCTCTCGCACTCCCAAACACCCTACCAAGCTGGGCCATTCAATGTAGGAGCCTGGAGGCAGCCGTCTCAGACATTCCAGGGATATCAAGGTGGATATTCTCGGTACAACCCGACGCAGGCGCAATTTCCCCAACAAGGCGCAAGCATGGGACAAGAAGCATGCCCCCCAAATCAGGGTAACCCAGTTACCGGGTTGACGGAGGAGATGCTTGAAAAGCTGATTGAAAAGAAGATAAAGCAAAGGAAAATGAGAGGGATGAACACATTGGTGGACACCACATCCCACCCTTTCACTGACGAGCTGGTGTACAGTCGCGTCTCAGACGCACTGTATAATCTAAGGCCGGAAAAGTACCGAGGCAAGGGAGACCCGATAGAGCATGCGCAGCAGCATGAAGCAATGCTTTTAGGGAGGACAGACAACCCTCACCACATAGCCATGACATTCCCCCAAACATTAGGCGGACCAGCTGCACACTGGCTCTTCTCCCTGCCAAAGAAGAGCATAGACTCATGGCAGTCCCTCAAAGAAAAGTTCATCCACCGTTACATGGGAGAACGTTCGATCGTCAAAGGATCAAATGCCTTGGATGACGTCAAGCAGGAGTGGAATGAGTCCCTCGCATGCTACTACATCCGGTTTAATCAAAACATCTCGGAAATTCAAACGAACATCGCAGAGATAGAAATCATCCATGCCTTTGTCAGAAACCTGGGTAGGCACGGGTACGACTTGGGCCAAAAGCTTTCTACAAGGCCGGTGGAAACAATGGAAGAACTCGTGGCAAGAGTAAAAGAGTACATTGATGCTGAGCACTACAAGATGACAGCCCGGGACAAGTGGGTTAAGCCCGGCAACAAGAAAGATTAGAGTAAGCCAGGCCCCCTGAAGCAGAACCAAACCCCCCAACAAAAACAGTGGACTCCGCCCCAGAAGAGAACATTCAACATTGAAGAAGACAAGAATCCAGACGACAACACCATTGAGCTAATCCCTTTGAACGCTCCCCTGAGTGTCATACTGAAAGAAATGAAAGAGCAAAACCTCTGGAAAGAGCCATTCGGTTTCAGAAAGGGCCAGCTAGGGAAAGAGCAAGACAAGTGGTGTGAAAGCCACGAAGTCAACGGCCATGAAACTGACGACTGTAGAAGCCTTAAGTTCCAAATCAATCGAATCATACAAGAAGGCAGACTTAAGCACTACGTCGACCAGGGGGGAAAGATTGAGAAGGTGAAAAGAAAATTCACGCCAAAGGAGAAAGGAAAAGAGAAGACCAATGACAACCCCCCTCCTAAAAAGAGGGGAGTTATTAATGTCATTCATGGTGGTCCAGCTGCAGGAGGACAAGTCTCCAACACAAGAGATGTATACGCTGCGCAGGCAAGCACACTCCCCAAGTATGGCAAAAGAAAGAAACCGGAAGAGGAGGACCCCGTGATAGGATTCTCGAGAAAGGACATGGCACACATCGTCTACCCGCATGATGACGCGTTAGTAATAACAATGGAAATCAACGGGTTCGATGTCAAAAGAATCCTGGTCGACGGAGGAAGCTCGGCAGACATCCTCCATGTCAATGTCCTCGAACAGCTTGGAATGAAGAAAGAGGACCTGAAGCCGGGAAATTTCCCGTTAGTAAGCTTTGTAGGAGCTGCTACATATCCACTGGGGATGATCACCCTTCCCATTGTGATAGGAGAAGGATGGAACGCAATGAAAGTCGACATCACTTTCGTGATCGTCGAGAGCCTTGGCGCTTACAACGGAATTCTCGGAAGAACAACGATAAACCCCTACGAGATGGTGCCTTCAACGGCACACCAAAAGCTGAAGTACCGCTTAAGGGGAGGAGTTGGTGAAGTCTTGGGCGATCAGACGACAGCACGAAAGTGCTATGTCAACGCCCTAAGATGCAAGAACCGTTTGGACACAGCAGTCATTGAAAGGGGACAATGTTCCAAGTCTGAAGTTGAGATGCGATTTGACGAAATGATGAGCAGAGGAGAAAGACTCCCAGCACCTCAAACCCCAATGCTCCCAAGCATATGGGACATCAAGCAAGGGGAGTCGGAATCCATCCAGAGTCACTTCAAGCGATTCGCCATAAATGCAACTTCAAGTTTGGCATAGAAGTCAGCCGTGATCAATGCCTTTTTCCTGAACATGAACTCACCTACATTCCTCCTATTTGGACGAACACAAGGGTGGAGAACAACCAAATCTATGGCTGACTTAAAAGAGAAGATGGAGACAGCAATCGAGGTCGCAAACGAGCTGGGGTGGTTCAGCCCACCTGCAGAACAAGAGGAGGCGCGCGAACACAAGCGTGCAAGACAAGACTTGAACAACAACCAAGATGGCGAATATACACCTCTGAACATAGAGGTGGGGGAGTTGTTCAAGACCATCCTGAAGGATGTTTTACCTCCTCCAAGCGAGATCCGGATTGCCTTCCTCGGGAAGAATCCAGAAATGTGGTGCCACTACCACAACAGATGGGGTCACAACACGAATGGGTGCCCCTCTCTACGCAACAGAATCGAGGAACTGATCGAACAAGGAGCTCTGCGCTCCTACATTGCATGAAAAATCACTATGTAATGGCAAGCTACCCCGGTCCAAAACCAGGAACAAGCCACATACATCATCAACAAAGGCCCTAACTCTACACGCAGAAAGGGCAAAAAACAAGAAAAGCCATCAAAAAGATATCAAAGCAAGACTAAGCAAAGCTCATGCCTGTATTCAAAACAGAGGGAGCGCGACGCATGCAAGGAGACAAAATAATTTCATCAAGGATGTGGACATACTAATCTATCCACATCCTTGCCAAAAGTCGGGGACAAGCGGTTCCATAGGAATCCTCCCTCGCAAATAAATGCAAGTGTCGGATGTACTAATCTATCCACACTTCGCCACAATACAAGGATGTGAACGTACTAATCTATTCACATCCTTGCAAAAAGTCGGGGGACAAGCGGTTCCTTAGGAATCCTCCCTCGCAAACAAATGCAAGTGTCGGACGTACTAATCTATCCACACTTCGCCACAATACAAGGATGTGAACGTACTAATCTATTCACATCCTTGCAAAAAGTCGGGGGACAAGCGGTTCCTTAGGAATCCTCCCTCGCAAACAAATGCAAGTGTCGGACGTACTAATCTATCCACACTTCGCCGCAGTACAAGGATGTGAACGTACTAATCTATTCACATCCTTGCAAAATGTCAGGGGACAAGCGGTTCCTTAGGAATCCTCCCTCGCAAACAAATGCAAGTGTCGGACGTACTAATCTATCCACACTTCGCCGCAGTACAAGGATGTGGACGTACTAATCTATTCACATCCTTGCAAAAGTCGGGGGACAAGCGGTTCCTTAGGAATCCTCCCTCGCAAACAAATGCAAGTGTCGGACGTACTAATCTATCCACACTTATCCATCATCAAGCGACGTGGACGTACTAATCTATCCACATCTCAAAAAACAAGATAGGCGTGCGGCTCTTCAGGAAACCACCATCTTGTCAAAATATCATAATGAAGATCCACGGTTCCGTAAGGAACTATCTTCTTATGAAAATCAAAAGGACAAGCGGTTCCTTAAGAGTTCCCCCTTCTCTTTAAAATTGCAAGTGTCGGACGTACTAATCTATCCACACTTCGCAAACAAACAACTATATCAAGTATGTGAACGTACTAATATATTCACATCCTTGTAAAGGAAGACAAGCAGTTCAACATGGATCCTCCTCCTTACAAAGCCACAGGTGCCGGTAATACTAATTCATCCGCACCCTGCCACCAATAGAGATGCAATTTCCTAAGGAAAACCATCGGATTAAGGAAATCGACCGTCAACAGAGCTACACTCTTCCAAAAGAGAACAAGTTATAGAGACAACAATAAAGGAAGATGCAAAATAATACTAAGTATTATATCTTTCTAACATCTCATGTCAGGCATATATATATATAATATAGCAGGTCTGAAAAGTAAAGGCATCCAGCCAGCATAAAAAGTCAAGCCCGGGACACACCCCGCCAAAATCTCACCCATGCAAGGGGAGCAACCATATATACACAAGAGAGTCATATAAAACAAAGAAAGATCAACCTGACCCAACGTCAGGAGCACCAGAGCCAAAGGCGTCAGCCATAAAAACATCATGCGCAGGGCTGCTGAAAACAACACGGCGATCGTCACCAACAGGGACGGACACCTGTCCCGTCAAACCACTCGCTCCGCCCACATCGCCCGCTCGGATCCCCGCAATAGCCCCGAGGGCATAGCCAGTATATGGCCCAGTACTCTGGAAAGGAAAATCGGGGGCAAGAGAGTATATCCTCCTGAAGTAATCCACAGAGAAAGACTCCATGTGATCATCACGTGCCTTCTCGAGAAGTTTGGAGTAATCAGCTGTAGTAGGAAACTCAATCATCCCAAGCTGATCACCCAGGGCAACATGAGACTCATTAGTCTCCTTCAGCGCCACAACATGTGCCTCCTCGTCGACCTTCTCCTGGCGCAATAAGGCAAACAGCTCCGCCTCCAGCTGAGACGCGCAATCCTGACTTCCCTTGAGATCAGCGGAAGCCTTGGAAGAAGCATCTGAATGTGCGCGCGCCTTCTCCCTCAACACAACGACATCCTGAGACAAGCGCTCATGACGACCCTGCAGACCCCTCGTCTCCTCAACAAGCTCAACAACAAAGGAGGAAAGGTTGGTCATCACGGCATTCACCTGCAACAACAACACAAGCACATCACACACAAAGAAGCCAGACAAACATGATAGATCCAACATAAAAAGAAAACAACGTACAGGAGCAAAGCGCGCGAGCGACTCCTCAACACACTTCAAAGCAGCCTCAGGGTCACAGGGGCACTTCTTGCGGTCAGCCGGCGGAACAGACCGCTGAACCACACGCACACCGACAGCAGGTGTGCTCAAGGAAACATCCTTGGGAAAGCGAATAGCAGACTGAGAGTAGGGAGTCCACTCGTTCCCGGACACATCCCGATCAAGCCGACACATCAGATCAGACTTGCGAAGAGCTGGAGGAGTAGGAACAACTACACATCAAAAGCAAACACATTAGGAGAAGGCAAACTATACCAATACAACAAGAAGTCAACCACAGTCACCTGCCAAGGAAGGCACCTCCGCTGAACGGCCGCTCCCCGACCGGGGGGCAGGCATGGTCGAATCCGCATACATTGGCCCCTTCCCTTTGTCGCAGGAAGGAGCAAGAGGCATGCCGGCAGACGTCGACCTCTTAGGATCACTCGGGTAACGGACGTCAGCATCATTCTCTCGGACAGGTGCAACTCCCCCCGCCGTCGGGAGTACCAAGCCTGCAAAGACAACCACAAAAAGACCATTAGCATCTTAGCATGGGGAAAAATCTCAACGAAACCTTTAAAGGCACAAGTCCCATACCCGGGCCAACAGGAGGAGTGTCGCCGAGGCCGGAAACAGTCTGAGGAGATCCGCCTGCGACTCCGCCCTGTAAACAGGGGCGTCTGTTAAGAAACCAACCTACAAGGAAACAGGAACAAATGTTACGAAACTTCAAAACATACCAACTCATCCCCCGAAGGACGTACATGAATGCCCGCCGCGAGCAGCTCGGCGTCGGAAGCACGATAAAGGGGGCTGTACTCCCCCGCCCTATTCGCCGTGTGAATCTTCTTCAAAGCAACCTTGTCTGTATCGGAGAACTCCTGAAAACGCGGAACGGGGTCGGTATCCACTATGTGAGAAGTCGTCCAAGTCGTGCCCGCATCCTTTATAAAAAAGTACTGACACTTCCATTTGTTCTGGGAAGTGTCCGATCTTTCGCAGAACCGCGCCTCAGTATTCCACCCCGCCCTGCGCAAGCCAAGGGAGGAGAATCCCTTCTCGGTCATGTGAGGCCAACGCAAGGTGAAAGTACACATCCCAGACTCATCTGCCTTGCCCAGGCGATAGAAGGCTCGAAAAAGCACTATCGAGTAATCCCAAGAGTTTAGATGACACTGCACCCGGAAACATGTCCAAGCTCTAAAACCCGGTGGAGTGATAGAGACAGGAGAAATCCTGTAATGTCGACAAAGGCGGGCCAGATCCTGACAATAAGGAAAGCGCACCCCTTCTCGGAACTGTGAAAGATAAACAGCCTCGTATTCAGCCGGAGGAACGGTGGGCCGACCAAATTCGACCCCCTTCACGACGTCCCAAGGATACGAGACCTCTATGCCGGGACACCAGCCCCGAGTCGAGACGTAGAGATCGAACTTGGAACGTGGGAGCTTGTTGGGAAAAAACATTTGGGTCTTCTCCAGTATTACGCGGTTACCCGACGGTCCCAAAAGCACACAGCTTCGAGACCCGGAATCAGAATCCATGGTGCCCTCATCAACCTCCCCATCAATGTTATCCGAAACAGAGTGATGAGACTTACTCATTGCGTGAAGAAGCAGAAACCGTTGCCTACCAGGAACACTCTAAGTATCAAAGACACGCGCTTGCAAGCCCGTCAACCAAACCCTGCAAAAACCATACACAACTCAATCAAAAACCAGGGCCACGTATCAACACCATTCACCAAGCCCTTTGCGAGGGCATCCAACCCAACGGACCAACTGTCCGCGAGCAAACAGCTAGGGACCCTCCCGCTCGGGAGTCAAAAGTCCCTACGCTCACCAAAGGCCTAGGCCACCCCCTAACAAAATTTCCATATACTTATACAATATAACACAGGTATTCAAGCATTCAACTAAACAACGAGCTAAGGAAATCTAAAGCATGCAAAATTGGTCAAAATTACCAAAATGCCCTCCGGCCACATTTCGATCAAATTTTATCCCCAAAACGGCTCAAGGCTCCGGGGGCACATACAAGCAGCTCAAATACGGGTCGCAAGCCACACTCTACCTTGGGGAAAACCAAGTAGCGGTGCAGGAGGCACACTACCTTGAAAACGCCAGGTTGTGGCAACAACATGGATAGGCACGTCGCCTCGCTGACCTCTGACCGACGCCATGGAAGGGTATGTCGCCTCGTCCGACCTCTGGCCTTCTCCCTACCTCGGAAACTTCAAGTAGCTGTCGCGGAGTGCACCCTACCTTGGGAAAAACCAAGTAGCAGCTGTGGAATGCACCCTATTTGGAAAACCCAAGTAGCAGTCAATACAATAGTCGCCACCTCGTGCCCGAAACGACTACGGTGCGAACGTCCCGACAAGGGGGCAACTCCACACCTACGAACTTACAAGTTCACAACTACTACATAGCGAACATCATCTATACGGGGGCAACTCTATGTCAGTACGGGCCTCGTCCCAACGTTTTATACAGCCTATATGGCACTACACGCGTTTGCGCCACCCAACACATGTTTATCATGAGATGTTCATCGACAACATACCAGGAGGCCTAACACCTCGCGACTAAGGGGCAAATGCCCCTACCTGGCCACGTCACTACATATACTCCCCCTCTAGGGGCATTCACCTCAATGATCTTGGGGGCAATACTATATCTACAAGGGTCATGTCCCTCGGCATATACATTGAGAACATACTTCTGTTGTAAGATGTTCATCAACGACGCGTCGGATGCATGGCACCTCGCAAGTCCAGGACCCTCATGTCCGCGACAAACCTTCCCTTATATAGGTACACACTTCCATGTTCATGATACATCCAAGAGGTACACTCACATCCACCCTCCATTTTTTAAAAAGTTGTTGATAACTTGGATTTTCACCATCAAGTGACTTAGCTAAATTTGACTAAGTTATTTCAAATGGTCTCAACTACTTGAAAACATTATTTTTATGATTTTTCGTATCAAGTCCATCACATGTGATTTTCCAAACCCGGCATTATTTCATTTACTAAAACCGTCGTCTCGCCGTCAAGACGGCCGTCTCGGACGACGGGCTCCCGAAAACCCTCATATTGCATGAAAAACGTTTTATCAAAACTTTCATGATTTATTATCATTTTGATACAATTAGTCGTGGCATGAACGTTCCATATTTATTTGATCATCTTACAAACCCAAAAAATTTCATGTGCGCTCACGCCTTACTTCTTCCAAAATCACATTTATCATATTACTCGTAGTCCGTTGTGCTACTAACCCTTTGCGCAGTTATCAAGCATGACCATCTCAAAAAACTAAGGCAAGGAGCTCGTCTGAGCCGCGCGTATCCACCCTTGGTAAGTCAAGACCCAAGGTGAGCAGACGACCCGAATCACGCGTACACCCTATCTTAAAATAGAGTTAAATAAAGGTCAAGCCATTATTTAACTCGGGGACAAGTGATGGATATACGCATGATTCGGGCTCGGTTTTAAATTATTCGGACCTCGTACACGCACGAAACCCACGAAAAACCCGATTTCGAGCTAACCCGGGGAAACCGGGCAAGTCGCAAACTTGCACGGCACCCCCGAGGGGGCTTACCCGGAATTTCCGGGTAAGCCTAGGCTTGCCCGGAATTCCGGGTAAGCTTAGCACCCCGGGGGTGTCGCGCACACCCCCCATTTTGTCTCGAATGTATAGGAGACCCGATTTTTAACTAACTCCTATGTGTCCGAGACCTATGTTTCAAAGGCGCGCGCGTCCTGCTCGGGACGACCGCCTGAGACGAGCGTCAGAGCCCTCTTCCCAAAGCTCTCCCCTGCATCCCGGTTCACATTTCCACATTGAACCGGGTCAAAACCGGCTTACGGTCCAAGGTTGCCTATAAATAGCCACCTTGGGGGTAAACATTTTCAAGTCACTTTGGGTGAGAATTGAGAAAAGCTCTGACCTCTCTCTAACTTTCTCTCTCTAGAACTGTCTAATGTTGATCGTCGGAGTGAGCGCACCAAGCACCCCCCCCCCCCCCCTCTCCACGGGAGTTGCTCGGTAATGCTCCTCTTGCAGGTACGGACGGACAGTCAGCGAGAGAGCCCGAAGGACTTAGTGCGATTTTGAAGACGAAGCCAAAGGCCCGTGCACGACCCTAGGAGACGGACTTGGCCCTAACAAGCTCGCACCCAACCCGAAGACATCGACAAGTTACTCAGCAGACAGCCCGCGTTAACTTGGTCGAAACACGGTATACGAACACACCTATCACAAGGGCAAGGCAGTGCAAGCATAGCACACAACGCCATCGTCGCGAGATTCAACACCTCACGCCTAAAGAATTAACAAGCCTACTTCGGGGGTAAATTTTTACATGTTAATTTCATGATTACAGGTTATACACCAAATGATCTATATGAAAGACAACCCGAATGGAAGCAACAACACTTCTACTCATGGAAACATGGAACTTTCAGCCAAATTTTTTTCTTTTCACAATCGATACAAAGGTAACCCCTTTTCGATACATATGTAATGATTCAAACAAATTTGATATATGTAAAAAACGAAATCAAACAATCTGGGCACAAGGGCTAACACCATACGCACATGATACACGCGAATCATGACGCGCAATCGACGCAAGGGCTAACACCCCACGTCCAAAATATGAACGTTGTAAGCATTGGCTCACTTAGGCGGCTCGGTTGGTAAAATCTAAAGGCTTAGATTAAATAAGGCATATTAACATTAATGCCCACTTTTTACATGCTTAGGAATATATTCACGATTGGCATGTATGCATCTACTTGCATCAAACGCCACTATTTTACATGCTTAGGCATATAGTCATGATTGGCATGTATACATTCACTTGCGTCAAACGCCACTTTTTTTTTTTTACATGCTTAGCATATATTCATGATTTACACGTATGCATTCACTTGCATCAAGCGCCAGTATTTTGTTACATGCTTATGCATACACACATGACGACATACAAACATTCATTCATATATGCTCTATTACGTGCATAGCCACATACTCACGTCAATACGCCTGCATTCACTTGCACTATTACTCATGATTCATTACACGTTTAGACGTATGTCCATGTTGATGATTACACCCATGAAAGCACATGTTTACACACTTATGACTCACCCTATACTTGTGTATATTATATTTTTGCATCTATGATTATGACATTTTCATAGGATGACCGCCCTCCAAGAAAAGAAGGGACAAATGGCAGGCAACACGTACTGACAACGCCATACTCCTTAAAGAGGTAAAGTATAGCCCGATGTACCAATTCGGGTGTGCATCCTTTCAATAAATAGAGTTAAGTAAAGGTAAAATCAATGCTTAACTCGGGGGAAAATTAATGATGGATATACACTCAATTGGACCTCACTTAGGCTCGACTTAGTCGCCACGTCGACCCCAAACACGTTTGAAAACCGAAACTTGAAGATCGAGTGACCGAGACTCGAAAACGCACTAGTCCACCCAAAAAGGCTTCCGACTGGACTATCCGGTCGGAGAGACCTTCGACCGGACTAGTCCGGTCGGGGAAGGGCCGACGCACTCCCGTGTTCGGCCCCGACGTCCGGGTGACCATCACCCGGGTTACGTTCATGATGGTCACTCCGAATCTCCGTGTCCCGTACGAAATATTACGCGGACCCTACCAAACACCGTGGGCCCCTCCGATGCCAAGCACATAATCTCTATAAATAGGACCTCATATCTCTCATTTGATACTTGATCTCACTTTGAATGCTTTGATCTCTCTATATAACTTTATCTCTCTAAAACCGGATACTCATTTTAGCATCGGAGAGGGTTCGCCGGGCACCCCGGCTTTCCCTTTTGCATGTTTAGGAGAAGAAAGATCGAAAAGAGTGAAAGACGAGCAAAACAAACGATCTTGGCTCGAGAACACCGCCAAGACTAGGACCTCAAAGCGCGTGACGATTACGTTGAAGACGAGTACTGAGATGCATCTATCTATACATAAAGGTGAGAGTTTGTGTGAAAGCGTGAGATAAATCCGGCCGCTATAATTAATTACACAGAAGAAGTTGAGTATGGATTCAACTATTTACAAGCTCTTCCGGGGAAACAGGTTAGAGGACCAGCGTCGGCCGTTAAAGAAGGAACCATGGATCCGTGGGCGACCGTGAACTTCTGGGAGGGAGTGTAGTTCGGGACACAAGTTCCATAACCAGATTGAACAAAGTAAGCTCCGTTCTTGAATACATCCATTGAAGACCTCCATTTCCAGCTCTTCCACCCTCCATAATCCCCTTCTCTCTTTGTAACCTGTTTGGAAGGAGCCCTGTCTGGAGCATCGAAGTAGTTTCCTTGACTAAAAATGGTGGGATTTGAACTGCCCCCCATCGCATACATTATCCAATGGTCGTACCTGTTGTTGGCAACATGCGCATATCCAAACCTAACCCTGAAATTATATCATAAACCCTACCTGATTAATAAGCATTTCCATGCATTTATTATTACGTTGTAGATAATATAATTTTATCTTAGATATCAGGCCGCCCATAAGGCCTAAATTTAAATTAAACATTAACGTAAAAATTAATTTAAAACTTATTATTTAAGCTTTTATAGATACAAAATCACTAATTAAATATTTATACTAACAATTTATAAGAAGCTTGGCAAAATAAAAAAGTTTATATTTTTTTTTAAGTAACGTTCGTTAGAAACAATAAAAAAAAGTTAATTTCGGTTAGGTTAGTGGGTAATAATGATTTGTTTGTTGTGATTTTATTAGTGCAATTACAATGATATAATTAATCAAGTAGCTGAATGATGTGATTAATATTTCATGGAATTAAATTATGCATGTTCATTTAAGCGTGGCCGACATTTTAGGAAGTGAGCAAGGATGATTATTTAATTATAGGAAAATATAGTGTTAATTTGCACTTAATTTTTGGAGTGAAGAGATAGATCTGCTCACCTTGGCATCCTCTCGATTAGACCAGGACCAAATACGTTAAAAGCTATCGTAACTTTCATGATCTTATCTGCTACAAAGTTATCGTTGTGCCCTAGCAGCATCACCTGTATATAAGTGACACATATATATAATAAGTCTCTTGTTTTTGAGCTAAGGAAGGACTTGAAGAAACTAATTAAAGAGGTAAATATTAATTATTACTCACTTTATCATGCTGAGTGAAATAGTTGTTGGATATTGTTACGGCAGTGGAAGCATGAATGATATCAATAAGCCCATCGGTGCCACGAGCTAAGTAGCAATGATCGATCCATACATGCGAAGACGCGAATATAACAATCGAATCACCATCACTGCCTCCTCGGCGACCCACATGGGTAAGGCTACTTCTGACCTGACCCGAATGACCCGGCTTGCAGTCATGAATGCTAATCCCATGAATAATAACATGGCTCACGGCTTGGATCGTTATGCATGGACCATAAGCTATCTCCACCTTAGCCCCTCTCCCATCTATGGTCTTGAAACTAGTCATGATTAGCTCATTCTCCAGCTTAATCACCATACTCCTCGCAAACACGATCCATAATGGCTTCGTCTGGATAACACCGTACCGCAGGGTCCCACGTCTAGGGTTCACTGGGTCGTCTGATGAGTCAGTCACCACGTAAATTCCACCGTACTTCCCGCCAGTAGCGTCATTACCGAACCCGATACCGCAGTTGGCTAGACCCTGACGGTTCTTAGCCCAGTTAGGGTTGGACCGCCAGCATGAGTCGATCGGGTTCATCTGCTTATAATTAGCTGGTGGGGTGTAGTAACCTGCCGCGAGTGAGGTTTGGAGTTGTTGTGCAAGGTATGAGATGGATAGTAGTAGTATAAGAGAAAGGTAATTTGTCATGGTTTTGGTTTTGGATGATTTGATGCATGCGTTGGGCATATGAATATGAAGATAATTAAGTAATTGTGGATTATATATATAGAGAATTAATGTGTGGCACTCACGATGTAAATAGTAGCTAGAGCAGGTGACATGCATTTGGATTTGTAGAGAATGTTTCAGGGTACCTAATTAAACGTGGTTGCACGAGCATCAAGATTAACGTTTGACTTGATAATTTTAAATTAAGGTTTTGTCATTTTGGGATAAGCATGTTTTGTTAGTATGATGTACTTTTTTGATCCAGTATACTGTTTTAAAATTTAGTACCCACTCTATTATATATCCCCACTATCTAGCAAAATTTTATTTTCATTGCTTCTACGTGTTAGCAACAGATAATCACTCTACTTTACCGTCGAACAATTCACTAACTATATTATTTGTTGTTTAATTATCTGATGAATGTTTGTATTGACGTTTTTCTCTTTATAATTGTATTCATATTTTAATTATATTGTATTAGCGGCACATAGTGTTCTTCATTCTCTTTCAGATGTTATGATAATTTTTTTTTATAATTTTCTTTACTAAAGTACAAAATAAGTATAATAATAATTTATAAAAAAAATTGGGTGTCATTCATATAACACATCATTAATAATTCTTTAATAAAATGGAATTTCACACTTTTATAAAATCTACTTATGCTAGCTCAGTTGTAAAATCTAAAATGTACTTAGATAAAACCGCGTGCAAATCACGTGCGGAAGAATTGCAGCATCACGGCTTGTCTGTCTATTCGGCTGTTCTGGAAATTTCGAAGGCCGAAATCGCTGCTGCTGGTTGCAGATGCACGCTGAATCTGAACGCACTTAAACGGAGGCGAACAGACTTTTGAGGAGCATAATCAGCCTAATCCTATGGCCGTCTCATCCGCTGCCGCAGAGGCACTCCGATCAGTGATGCACCGCGCCCACCAGGCAGCTGAGCGGAGTGGCCGCGCGGCCCACCAGGTCCGACTTGTGGCCGTGAGTAAAACCAAGCCAGTCTCTGTTATCCGTCAAGTCTACGATGCTGGTCACCGCTGCTTCGGCGAGAATTACGTCCAAGAGATAATTGAGAAAGCGCCTCAGGTTATTTACATTTTGGCAGTTTTTTTTTTGGCCAACAAATAGTGCATTTGTTTTTGGCAGTTATATTGAAATAAGTGACATTTTTTGTTTGTTTCTAGTTGATGACATTTCGATTGCGAAACTCAATTAGTAATCGATTGGTATTCTCAGAGTAGGTAATTTCTCTGAAAAGTTTAGGTAATTGATGACATTTTCGATGAAACTCAATGAGCAATCGATTTGTATTCTTAGAGAAGGTAGTTTCTCAGAACATTTTAGGAAAGTCACATAAGCTTTGTCTATTGAAATCTCCAACGAGCTAGTTGCTATGCTCGCTCCATGATCAAGAACTTCATTTGGGGTTATGTTTTTATTCTAATTTGTATTTTGAATATGCAGCTTCCGGAGGACATTGAGTGGCATTTTATTGGGAACTTGCAAAGCAATAAAGTGAAGCCTCTTCTCAGTAGGTTTCTTTGTTACTCTCATGGCGTATGCATTTATTATTTAGTAGTATTAATAATGATAACCAACGAACTAAAACTAGAATAATTAGTCGTCTATTCTATTATTGAATTCTAACTATCGGCTAATTTAGTATCTATTGAAGAATTAGAGGCAGTCTTATTTGGGTGAATATCGTTTTTAGATCTCAGCAATTTACCTAGTTAATAGTTAAGCCAGAAAGGTGCTTGTGTCTATTTGCTTTGTTGGAGTGATCAAGTGCATCTTTAAGCCAAGAAGATCTTAAACTATCTTGAACACTTGCACAAGTAGAAAATTTGATCAATTCTTGCTTAAAACATTTGTTTCATATTTGGACTGTTAAGCTACTAGGAAGTGCCATGCTAAGTTATATATATCTGATCTTCTTAAATAAGATCTTTCTAGGCATGTATTATTGTGTTTTAACTTTTATAAGGTGTTTATACACCATTTTCTTGAGTCCTAAAATACATGTTCTTCTGGATTGCATTTTTCAAGAGAACATCATATCGAAGTCGATTCTGGTTCTTGTCTAGTAGCATCTTAAAGTATACGTTAGCATATCACACTGCAACCTTGTCAAGCTATTCCTCTTTTTTTTTTTTTTTTTTCGTCGAGAAAGCTTGAATTTTTTTCCGATGATCTACTTTTTCTTTGTTTTATGTATATAGCTGGTGTCATGAACCTGGCATGTGTAGAGAGCGTGGATGATGAGAAGGTAAATTGCTATCCATGAAAGAATTTCTACATGAGTAATTTCCTTGGTTTTCTTCTGTAGTTGGTTATTTTGTGGAAAAGAATTCCCCCTTATTTCTTCTTCTTTTTTAGAGGCATTCTCTCTTTTCAACTTTTCAAATTCATTCTGTGAAATTTCAGATTGCCAATCGCCTTAACACCGTGGTGGCAAGCATTGGAAGAAAGCCTCTGAGGATCTTTGTCCAAGTGAATACCAGTGGAGAAGAATGTGAGTCACTTGCATCTACCTTGAACATAAGAGTTGCTTATGAAGAGGTCCATCAACTTAAACATAAGTTTGAACCCTTTCATTTTTACAACAGTTTATAGTGCTGAAAGTTTTATGGATGATGGCTTCTATAAGATTTGTAGGCAAATATGTCATTTTACATGCCGTTATCTTCTTTCTGCATTAGTTTTAATCAATGAACGAACTTTCCATGTGTTGTATACTTGTATTCCCTGACTGACACTGATTTCTGATGAATTTTGTTCCAGCAAAATTTGGTGTTGAGCCCTCAGGCTGCGTAGAACTAGCAAAACATGTCACCACAAACTGTCCAAACCTAGAGTTCAGCGGTCTAATGACAATAGGCATGCTGGATTATTCATCAACACCCGAGAACTTCAAGGTACTACCTGCTGTTTTAGGGTTCTAATTTCATATCTGTTTAATAGCAGTTTTCACATTTCAAATACGGTTTTGTTGTGGTTTTAGGCGTTGGCGAATTGCAGAAGCGAAGTTTGCAAGGCTCTTGGAATACCAGAAGAAAAGTGTGAGCTGTCAATGGGGATGTCTGGTGATTTTGAGCAAGCGGTAAGATTTACTCGTAAACTCTACTGTTCCAGAAATGATCAATCTTATGGTGGTTGTTTTTGTTGTTGTACAGATTGAAATGGGAAGTACTAATGTAAGAGTTGGATCGACAATTTTCGGGGCAAGGGAATATCCAAAGAAAACATCATCAAGTTAAATCACCTCCCACCTGCTTTTGGTTAAGGATTTTAAGTGGATGCATACGTCAGGGTGTACTCACTCTCTATATTTCCATAATTTGAATTAAATAAAGTGCATTTAAGATTTCATACACCATTTATCACTCCTTCAATTTAAACCAGTCATACGATTTGCCACCCTTTCTAGTTTAGGGTTAACACCAAACGCATTTTTACTACTTAATTAATTAGACCTGGGCTAATTTACAAAAACCATCTTTTCACCAACACATTAATCCCTTCAGCACCCGTAATGTACAAATACATACAAGCCTATAAATCTTCTGCAATAAACCCACCACGAAGAGACGGTGAAGACCCGATCTTGCTAGGCACCGGTGTGTTCTTTCTCGACGACCGTTTGGTGGGAACCAACACACTCTCTTTCTCGCTAAACTCCATATCATCATCGTCACTCTCATCGTCCTCTTTGAATATAGGATGTAGGTATGCAGGTTGAAGATACGCTTTCAAGTTGAAGCTCGGGTCTCTCGCCTTTTCTAGTGTGTCCTTCATCATTGCCTCCTGATGAACACAATACCAACAACAAAATGTTACCGAGACTTTCATCGGATTATGTATTAGAGCATTTTGAAATGTTTTCACCCATAAGTTTGAATCTATAGTAAAAACTTGGCAAAAACGAGCTGTCTTATCCCTAAGATGATATCAAAGCAGGTAGGCTCAAATTTTGGCGACGCCTTTTCAAATTGAAACCTCATATTAAAATGACCGAGGTGGCGTGCTAAAGCTCAGGTTACAGATTCAAGTGTAAACTACTGTTCAAAGAACATCAATATAAGGGAGGCTTATAAGAAAGTTGGCAAATGCACGAGTCGTAATAGTAACAACCTTAAATACATGGAAAAAGTTACTTTCCATTGAGCTAACACTAACCTGTAACGGGTAACAGACAAATGCGGGTTCATAACGGCCTTTGCAGAACCTGTGGAATGCAATTGTGAGAACCGGAAGCGCAAGTAGGAATGGGGTTGCTAGTGCAAAATCCTTTGTTCCCATGAGTCCCATCAGAAGAAGTTGGGCTATGATGAGCGCCGTTATAATACGGCCGTGAACAGCAGGCCAAAATGCTGCCGCACTTTCATACTCCTGATTGTAGACGTTTATGATCTGGTATTTGCTCAAAAGGCAGAAAATCAATCAGCGGCACATGTACAGGAAAACATATAATTATATAATTGTTAATAGGGTTAATACACTATGAAATGTCTGAATTTTGACCCATGTTAAGCGGAGAGGTCTGAATTTTCAACTTTGTTGAACTTTGGTTTTCCGTCTATTTTTAAGGTTAAATTTAACATAATTGTGTGAAATGACACTTTTACCCTTTTTTCCAGAGCTTTGAGCGGCCTTGGCGGTCATCGGCGGCGTTTTCCGGCGAAGAATAATCTATTTTTTCTCTAAGGGGCATTTTCGTCTTTTCAGGTCAAGCATGTGAGGGGCACACTTTGGTCGGAGGGCATTTTCGGGATTTAAGTTTATTTCCAGTCGCATGCCAAGCATGTGACCAAATTCCGTCAGTTTTAACGGCAAAAATTGACGGAGACCTCTAATATCAACAAAGTTGAAAATTCAGACCTTCCAAATTAACTTTTGAAAATTCAGACCTCTCCGGTTAACATGAGTCAAAATTCAAACTTTTCATAGTTTTTTAACCCTTGTTAATATGTAATATAAGAGTGTTCTGAATGCATTCACCCACAAATTCGAACTTATGGGACATTTGACTAATGTGTACGTCTTATTATTAACATGGTATTAGAGCGCACAGGTTTTACCGTTTATAATGAAATCTGTGATACAAAATAAGTGTCAGTTTAAAATCATGGTTCTGTACCTGATGGCGGTAAACGAGGAAGGCGAAGCCGAAGAAGACGATTATGAACGGAAGAAGCAGAGGCGTGACCGTCATATAGACAAGGCCCATCAAGAAGTACAACTGAATCTGGGGTTCTCCGGTGTCAAATCCGACGCTTCCTGGGTCCATGGCGGCCTCCCGATCTTTCTCGGTCTTCACCAAGAAGAAGTTCTTCAAGTGGAAGATTATCAGAGGTTTTATCCTCAAGATCTCGGCAGCTATTCCTGCCCAACCGTCTACCATGATGAAAGTGATAAAGAACGTCGCTCTCTGGGGAATCGCAACTCCGATAGTTGCTGGGATCCTGCAGAGATCAATAGTTAAATACTCATTGAAAGGTTTAATAACAAAGAAATGAAGAGAGTAAAAAAAATGACGCACTGTTTCGGGCTCTCATTCAGATAAGAATGCAGCTGGTTAAGTGCCGACCCAGCGACTATGCTCGCTAGAAATGTATTCACGAGATTGAAAAGATAATATCTTGAAGCCGATCTTCGCTCTAGAGACGATAGAGATATGAAACCCTCGAATTTGGACATGATCATCAAAATTGTTGGCAGAAATATGAGGAAGAGCTTCAAAACGAGCCCGGGTAGAACACCTTGGATCAGTGATTTAATAAATTTCCTGCAAATCAAACAAAAATTATGAAACGAGAATCAAAGATAATTTCAGAACTCAGGTTGTCAAATTTACAAAATCGGAGATCCATCTCATCAGATAAATATTATTTTTACAACTAAATATGACTCAGTACATTATAAAGATGAGAGCAAACTCACATTTCGATGACGGGTTTTAGAACAGGAAGCACTTTCTCAATCCCCTCGATGGTTGCTAGAGATTGAACAAACGCGATAGGGATCATGAAGAAGAAAGTGAGGAAGAAGAAGGTGACAGCCATGATCAGCCTCCTGATGGAAAGGGAAACATATGGAATTGCGAGGTTTGGCCAATAGACATCACGTGGCTCGGGAGCCCAGTCTGTGAGCCATTTAGTTGGATCTCTGGATTGTTGGGTCTGAGCACATACAGCTGCACCCCATCTATTTCTGAATGATACAAATGCAGCAGGCATTACATGGTTGGGGTCTGTTGTCACTAGTTCTCGCTCAGCAGCAATCTGAAATAATCAGTTCAAATCAACTCAGCATACATAGATCCCAAGATGTTTCGGAAAACAAACAGAAACAAAAACTTACTTCCTTGTTTAGTTTCTCAATCTCGTTTGTGTAGTAATCAATGGCATCCACTTTTTCTCCGCAACACCCCAGAAAACCAGTCTGATAGAAAGAACACGTCAATGGTTAAACAGTTTAGATAAAAAAAAAAAGGACTAAAATGACCAAAATAAAAATACAATGGATACCTTTGTCAAAGGCCTCTTTTCATTATTTCGGGAATACTTGAGTTGGTAATAGTCAAGCCAGTTCTGCAGTTTTTTCTTCTTCTCGACCAAATCGGCGAGTTTGTTTGCATTATATACGACCTTTCAGAGAAATGATTAATGAGTATTAAGAATTCTACAGATGGGTTTTCTTTTAATCATATATCAGTTAATCAAAATATTATCAAATAGATAACTGACTATGAAATAAAAAGGAAGTCAAAAACACAGTTGATCAGAGCCAATTACCTGCTGAGTCAGATAATTATCGGGATGATTAACGAGGAAAAAGTGCTCGACAAGTTCACTAACAGATTCATCTGCATCTGGTGGAACATTCCTCACAAGGACCTGTCACAAGTTTTATGACAATTTCAAAAAAATTACTTTGGGGCATAGGTAAGTGAATCATGAACTATAAGGTAATTATTCAATAGAAGGGGCACAGCTAAAACTATGTGTCAAGTTAGTAAATCTTACTGTAAATTGATCTGGACGACGTTTGTCTGATGCAAGAAAGTGCAGTCGCATTGTGGCAACTATCTCATACTCTTTTAGTAACACATAGAATATCCAAAAGGTAAAGGCATAAGCCATTACAATATGTGCCCAAAATCTGCAGCATATACATCCGGAGACTAGATCCATCAACACATATATACACAACACTCAGAAGTAATTTCTTTAATTAATGCGTGTAAATATTGAAGACAGAGATATATGGATTATACAACCCAACTAATAATCTCAAGTTATTTTACTTGAATTATAGACAAACAGAGTAAAGAAAAAAGCTCAAGAGAAATGAAGATTGATTAGCAAAGGATTTTGTTGAACCTTTGTGACTGCTGAGGGATATTTGATATTGATAGCTTGTCAATGTCACTTGCTGTTACATTGGCGAACTGGGAAGCCAAATCCAGAGTGTTATTCGTAAAATTAACCGGTACGAGAATTGTCCATGCTAGAAATGCTATTGGAATAAATATCTTAAGTCTGCAACAATTAATACATAATTGCCGTCAATATTTCGAGATCAGATTTTCTATTAAAAGAAATGCAATGGTTTTACAGCAAGCAATACCCCATCAAGTAGATGCGCAGATAAACGGCAGAATCCAATCCAGCATGTTCGATGAGCTCAGGTTCTGGCATTTTAAGAGCATCTGGCATCCAACTTAAGAACTTGAGGTATGACTTGTAGTCCAAGTTAACAATCTTGCTCACCAGAGTTCCCCCTCGGGTTGGGCTTTCTCGTACACCTTTGAGATACCATTTCGGAAAGAACACTCGATCGTTGAAGGGTTGAAGCCTCAAGATTGCAAACGCCACAAGAAATACAATTGCGCTCAGAATGTTCACAGCTCCTGAAAGTCCTATATCCCCTATAGTAGCCATTTATTTATTCCCTCCAGAAGAATATGATTCACCTTACCTGTAAAAGAAAATTACTACGTCAGTAGAAGAAACTTCAGGAGACATGGCAACAGGAAAGTAGTCGACTACCATTCGGATGGATTTTGATAATATTGATTAACGAAGTGGACGAAATTTGTTTTTGGTCCCAGGGTTACTATCTCAACAAAAATCCAAACCATAAAACGACACTAAGCACTACAGTTCTTAAAATTTCTGGCCAATATTATTATATTAGATAGTCACCACTTCCAATTGTCTATCTTTAACAAATTACTAAAAATAACTATTGTGAAGTTCATCATGGAAGGAGATGGCAGTAGTTAACTAATTATGAACTAGACCAAACTAATCATCCTTCACTTTGAGAAGCAAAACAATCAACAAAGAAAAGAAGACCAAACGCAGCGACCCATCACCTGTTTGATCAAATTCCTCAGATAGTATGATACCGCAACCTATCAAATCCACAGCCGCAACTTCGAGTGAGGCACACGCACACCCAGATCCGAAGAAGACTCACTGAGCCGTCAAATTGCTTCGCGCAGTCGTCAAGCACCCTCGGACTACAGTCCCGCTTGCAGTAAATTAAATTAAAATCCACATAATCAATCACACCGAGCGCGGTTTACTGCTATACCCTCCAACGAACTCGAAACCAATGTGAAGACGACTAAGTAAAGAATTTCGGGTGTTGTCAGAAGAGAAGAAGTCGGAGAGTTGTCACACGAAACTGAAAGGGGTTTCTTAATTTCTTCCGTGGGGGAGAGAGAGTAGAGAGAACAACAAACCAGTTAGACGTACCATAAAAAGAGACGATAGGGAGGACTGAGGAGGAAGATAAAAGTACAGTGCAGAGCGGTGCGATGTTACTGTGGGTTTAGTGTTCGTTAGATATCGTAGATAGATAAAACTTAATTTGACGTTTACGTTCTTGTCTCTTCTCTAGTACTATATAGTATGTATTATGTTTATGTATATGTCTAAGCTCGGGTTAAACAAGTCCAATTAATTAGCTCTAAATTAATTGCAGAAAATCAAGAGAGATGAGAACAGCAACAGCCACCTATATATTATTAATAATTAATTGTCTTGTTTCGTTTATTGCTGTGGGACCGACCAAGAAAGAAAGCAGTAATTCATCCTTTATTTTTTGTCGGTACAGCTGACACGTGGGTTCTTTAACGGCTACTTTACGCAAACATCACAAAGAAAGTAAACCTGTTAAATATTGGGCCGTGTTGAGATATCAATATGGGTTCTTTTGTGGGCTCATTTGATTTGTTGGGTCCAGTTGTGGGCTTCTTGGTTGTGTTGTGATATTAGATAGTTTGGTATGGGCCTCGTGTGGGCTGCTTGTTTGGGTTGGCTTCTTATTGTTGAATGAGACAATGTCTGGTAGTTTATTGAGGACTTTATTCGAGGTTATAGTTTAAGCATATGGTGATGAGCGTCGTAAATTGAAGCTTATTAAATGTATATGTTACCTAAGATAATTTGGTAAATGTCACATTGGGTCAGACCAAAATCTCAATTGACATGAGGGGCCCAAAATATGGGCCTCCCTTATACATAGGCCGGCCAAACTTATTAGTGGGGATGTCCACTTTACTCCCCTATAAATAAGAGGTGTTAGGAGTTTTATTAGGTTAATTCTTAATCTCTCCTTGGAGTGTTTTAGAGAGAAAAACACACATCGGTCGAACCTCACATTCACCAAAAGGTGTGCCAATTTGCCTTCGAGCAAATACTCCAGAAATCGATCAGAGGCTTTACTGTGGAGAATATACCGCGTAGGGCTTCCTTAACAAGAACCTCTACGGGTCCCGACCGGAGGACTGTGCACTCCCTGCTGCAGGATCTTGGGACTACGGACTACGTCTGAGGTATGTGCGAAACTTCCGCTGCGTAATATCGATTACTAGCATGTACCATGTTTATAGTATCCGTAGTGATTACTCCTTGTAACCTAACAGTGGTATCAGAGCCTGAAGTTAGGAGTTCATGATTTGATAAATTGATGTTCTTGAAAGTTTTAAAATTGTACCAAAAACTTTAAGAGAATAAAAAATTTAAAATTTTTGAATTGGTTATGGTCAGAAATTTTCATGATGTTCTTAGAAAAATTTGATGTTCATGATCTTCAAGAAAAACATGATTTTTATCAAAATCGAACATTGGATTGTAGATCTTATTAAAATTTGATCTTAAAATTTGACCACTTGTTTCCAATTTCTTGTTTGTGCCGAAAACCCTAAGTAAATCACAAGGTAAAATTTTTAATTTCTTAGGCTCCAAGTTATTAATTTCGGCCGAAACTGTTAGGTATATTGTTTACCATATTTTAATTTTTATTCGTAACAATATATCTATAATTGGAAACATAAGGATAGATTCACATTAGTATATAATAATATATATAACTATCAATATATCTAGATAATTAATAGGGTTAAATATATTATTGATAGATTTAGTTACCTAAAAGATTGAGAAAATATATTGTCAATATATTTGTTACCCTATTAAAGATATTGACAATAAATAAAATATATATTTATATATTAGAGCCGAAATTTACTTATATATATATTGTAAGCCTATGGTGATGGGCGCCGTAATTGGTTGCCCATAATATGTATAATTTACCCAATGAGCTTGGGTAAATGTCACATTAGCGTAATTGGGAACCCAAATTCCAATTGATACGGGAGGCCCAAAATTGGGCCTCCCCAATACATAGGCCGGCCGAAATGTTTAGGTGGGGTAAAATGGACTTTTGTCCACTTTACTCCTCCTATAAATAAGAGGTGTTAGAGATTATTTTAGGGTTAATCATAATTCCCTCATAAGAGTGCAGTGTTTTGAAAATCGGACCGGACGTCGAACCGGCGTGGTGTCCGGTTCTCGGTCCGACCGGTCTGACCGGATTCTTTCTGTTCGACCGGCGGTTCACGATAAAAGCATATAAATTTCCGCGGTTCTCTTCAATCCTCATGAACACACGGATTTTCATAGCTAAGAAGAATCTCCAGATCTCTTATAGAATTGTAGATTTTCACTCTGCCATAAGGAATGAAGAATTAAATTGGGCTGATCTGATTTTTAGGCTTTCAAAAACAGAAGAAGGTGGATTGCTTAACTATGAAGAAAAATTGTTGTTGGGTGCGGCGCTAGGAATGATGAATAAAATTGCTGATATGATTTTTAGGATTTTAAAAACCCGGTTCAACCGGTGCCGGTTCGACGGAAAAAATCCGGTTCGACCGCCGATTCACTAAATAGACCGGGTTCACACTGTATTTCGATCATTTACGCAAACCGGACCGGAGGTGTGACCGGTTCACGGTCCGACCCGGTCCGGTACGGTTTTCAAAACACTGCAAGAGTGTTTTAGAGAGAAAACCATCCTCCCACACTAGCAAGTTTCGGCCGAACCATACCTACACTAAGGGTGTGCCAAATTGCTTTCGAGCAACTCTCCGAAGATCCGTCCCCGTGTCAAGAATTGATATGAGACTTTGTTGTGGAGCTAACACCACGTAGGACTTCTTTCACAAGAACCTCTACGGGTTCTGTCCGGTGGATCGAGAACTCCCTCGTACAAAGGATCTTGGACTACGGTAACTGTTGAGGTATGTGTAACTCTTCCGCTGCGTAATTTCGATTACATGCACGTACCATGTTTTGTGTTTCCGTAGTGATTACTCCCCATACTCTAACAGTGGTGTCAGAGTCTGTGTAAGGAGTTCATGATTTTGATAAATTGGTGTTCTTGAAAATTTAAATTTTGCACCGAAATTTTAAAGTGTAAAATTTAAAATTTTCGAATTTTTAAGTGTAAGGTGTTGGATTACGGAGACGTAATACTACAGAATGCTAAACGTGTACATGTAAGTAATCTAATTACGCAGCGGAAAAATGTACACATACCTCAATAGCTTTCCTGCCCAAGAACGTTGTGGATGGAGTTCTGATCCTCCGGTCGGAACCTGTACAAGTTCTTCGTGAGAAGAAGTCCTATGCGGTATAAGCTCCACAGCAAATCCTCTTATCGATTCTTCAATGGGGACAGAACCTCGGACTGAGATGATGGTGTGCCGAAATCACTACTATGGGGGTGAGAGGGTTTCTCTCAAGTTCTTCAATTGAGGGACTTATGAATTACTTGATGTTTAAAACCCCTTAGGTGAGTCTCCTATATATAGGATTGGTGGAGTGGACAAAATTTCACTCCATCCTATGTGGTACTAGGGTTCGGCCGAACTACGCTATTAAGAAGGGAGGCCCAATTTTGGGCCTCCCGTGTCAATTAGGAATTGGGTCAAGCCCAATTAACCTAATGTGACATTTACCCAACTATCTTAGGTAATATCTTTAATATTAACGGGCTACCATTTACGGCGCCACGTCACCGTATGCTAACAGCTCCCACTCGCCGGAATGGGAGGGTGCCTGCTAATGTATTGTCATCTAATAGTATCAACGGCTCAGTCTTCAGTCATTGTCTCTGTCTCCGAATAGTTCATACGAGTTTTGTCGTGCGACCGACGAATACGACGGGCATCGTGCTACTCATCTGTTAGGAGTGTTGTAGCGCCCGCAGAACATTGATTCACTTTCGTAAATCAATCCTGTCAAAAATAAAATATGTACCGCACTGTATCCTTGGTCAACTGATAATTCTCCAATTGCCCAGTTTTCCACATAGGAATACTTCTCCAGGGCATCCGTACAAGTGTTCACAACCTTTAACTAATATCCGGTTGGTGGCCACCTAGTGAACACAATAGTCGGTGAATTATATGTGAACATGACCATCCCCGTCGCTTATGCCCTTAGTCTAACTCAACCGGTTTCCAAAGACGTGGTCAATTGGCCTTTTTCTTTAGCACTACGCTCGTCCGCCGGGAAGCGAACATTGAGCCAGACCTTAGGTATAAGTTTTGAGTCCGAGAGGATACATTGGGTGCCTCTTCATAAGAAACCCCGGATCAATCACACGCTCAAGGTGAAGAAGTATGCGCCCTTTGAATCACAAGGATTTTAGCTAGCACAACCGAGCATGACCCCGTGGTCGAACATGGCACGCGCAGTATGAAGCACGCGTCGATAGCATACCTGGTCAAGCCAGGGATGGGATATGTCAATCATGCTATCACAGAATCTTTCATCTAGCCCTGAATGTGATTTTAATGATGGACAGAGTCCAACACGGCGATTTACAAAACGAAGATTAAGTTATGCTGTAAGCGTGACAAAGTTATCGTTTCGTTTAACCAGGTTTATCCCCCTGGTTCTTAGCCAATCTTGTTGTGGTAGAGGTCTCTCTCTCCTACAAGATGACCGTGCCTGTGTGACGAGGCATGGTTCACATTCGACATAATTTTGGTGGAAGAATTTTACATCTTCCTATGACTTAGTTTATAGACCGTAAAATCTGATGTTATTTATCATTATGACGTCGATTGATCATATACTCAATTTTCAATTCTTTTATTCAATCGAAATATTATTTCAAATATCAAAATGCCATCACTTATACAAGTCACTTATTAAGCCCTACGTAATCCAAGCAGTTTTACGTGCTTTTCGAAAATCTCTACGTAATGGCTTAGTCAATGGGTCCGCGACCATATTGTCTGTGGACAAGTATATTCTAAAGCGATTATATTGTCTTCCAGAACAAATAACAAATTTAGCATAATTTCATTTCACATCAATATGTTTGGTCCTACTATGGTACTTTGGATTCTTAATTGATGCAATGGCTGCCTGACTGTTGGAGTATACCTTCAAAAGTTTACTCTTCTTGCCAATGCCAATTAATGCACTAAGAAGCCTTTTTAGCCAGACTGCTTCTTGTGCATTTTGGGAGAGGGCAACGAATTCTGATTCCATAGTGGAAAGCGTGACACATGATTGCTTCTTGCTTACCCATGATATGGCAGCATTGGCAAGAAGGAAAACCCCTCCCGTGGTGGACTAACGATCATTCGGATCGCCACAGTGGTCGGCGTCACTATAACCGGTCAATTCTATATGTTTTCCCTCATAGCACAGAACATAGTCGGCAGTACCTTTCAGATATCTTTTAATTCGTTTCACGGCCTTTAGATGTTGATAACTAGGATCTGATTGGAATCTTGCTACTAGGCCCACAACGTAACAGATATCCGGCCGAGTACAGAGCATGGCATACATTAGACTTCCTGCCATGCTCAGATACTCTTCATTCTTCATCTGTTCACGCTCCTGCTGGTTTTTCGGGCCATCACTCTTTGACAACGCGCACCCGAACACAACCGGCGTATCCACGGATTTGGCATCGAGCATTCTGAATCTTTTCAACAGTTTGTTGATATATGATTCTTGAGACAGACACAATCTCTGGGCGGCACGATCTCAAGCAATTTTAATGCCTAAGATGTACGTGGCCTCTCCCATGTCTTTCATCTCAAATGCTGATGCTAACCAGGACTTTGATTTGTTCATGAAACTCACATCGTTCGCAGCAATTAGTATGTCATCTACATATAAGGTTATGATGACATACTTAGACCCGGAGGTCTTAGTGTAAACGCAGGGATCCTCGTGAAGGTTCACAAATCCGTTTCCAACGATTTCCTCGTGGAATCTGCGATACCATTGCCGAGACGATTGCTTAAGACCGTAAATAGATCTTTGGAGTTTGCAAACTTTACGTTCTTTACCAGGAGTAATAAAACCCTCTGGCTGCTCCATATAGATCTCTTCCTCCAGGTTTCCATGGAGGAATTCGATCTTAACATCCATTTGGTGCAGCTCTAGATCGAGACATGCTACAAGGGCAGGGATGGCCCTGACTGTGGTATAACGCAGAGTTGGTGAGTATGTTTCATCAAAGTCCACTCCGTGAATTTTGGGTATTTCCTTTCGCAATCGTTCGAGTTTTGCACCACTCAACTTTCCATCAGTAGTGAATTCTAAAATTTCACTTTCTAGATCTGCGGTTAGCAGGTAAATCAACTGAAGACCAAAACTGAATTTTTTCTCATTTAGGCAATTTCATCCTCCATCGTTTTCCTCCATTCCTTCGTTTGAGGTCCTTCCATTGCTTGTCGAACCGTCACTGGTTCGTGAACGAATGTCTCACTTGATGGGATACTTCTTTAAAAGAAGTTCGTTGCCTTAGACTAAGTCTAGGCTCGATAATCTCATCTTTAGTCTGATCGTTACTCCCACTCGGAATAATGCTTCTTTTCGGAGAATTACTCCCACTAGGAACAATGGCGGTGCTAGAACTTTGATCTACAACTTTCTTAGTATGACCTCTTGGTCTCGGGAATTTACATCCGAGATTTATTATTTGATCACTAGGATCTGGAACCAAGTTAGTCGTTTCCCTCCCACTAGGAATAATGGGCAGTTGCATCAATTATTGGATTTTCATCCAATGGTTCAGCGACTTGATTATCAGGTTCCACTTGATTCGCATTAGCATTTAGTGATGATAATGTGAGGGGGGGGGGGGGGGGGTGAGTCCTCTCACTGGATTTATTATAAGGACGTTTCCATCATCATTTACCATATCATTCACTAATGCTATATCATTCTCCCACTCGAAGTAAGTGGGACCTGAGAATCTCCGTTGTCCATTCAATCCGACCAGTACTTTAGTTCGTTTCGTTCCGCAAAGCATTGGAAATCCATCCTCAATCGAATAATGTGTCATGTTCGACCACGTTGCCATCAATCCAAGCTAATTTTAAACTTGCATCTTTCTAAGAGTAGACCGTACTCTTATTAAAATGCTTGTTTAATTCGCAAATTAATGCTGCTTAATGATAAGGTTTAACCCAAATCATTCTTAGCTTATATGGTAACGCGTCTACCAATTATATGGGAACATAGTGTTACATTAATATGATGCAACTTAATTTCATCTCGTAGGAACAATTAATGTTGGATCCTAATTTAATGTAATTTTAGACTATGTTTCTCGAAGTATTTAATGATATGATTGCTTTAGCCAAACTCTTTCGTTCAAGGCTTATAGTGGGAGAGTCGTTTTACTGACTACTTCCTTTCGTTTGTTAACTCATCCAGAGACTTATCAACCTCATGGGCTATGCATTTAAGCTTTCGCCTGTGCGATAATTGATATTATTCAAGTTCGTGGTAGATTTTGAAGCATACCTCTGACTTTCGTATAAGTAATCAATGAGTTACTCCATAAATGGTCATAAACGAAAATTCAGCATTCATTCATTAAAACATTTCATTATTAAATTTGTACTTTGAAACGATGTGTTCCGTCTTTCGAGGTACACTCGCGCATGGCGCCTTAAAACCAGTTTTATCCCGTGGTTTTAAATCGTTTCGTTTCCAAATTTAAATCAATTTAATCCAATCGGTTTCGAACATGTCTAATCATTACACAAATAATCATTTTAAATGGAGTTTTAACAAATAAGAATTACTAAATCTTTCGATCTAGATACTCAATCGATGGGTATGTTCAGCTCAGTTGTACCGACTGAGATGACGGAGTATGTGAGTCGTTTCGTTTTATTCGTCCAATTTTACCTGGCCGAAATTTTGGTCCTAACCCGTAGGTTGTATTTTCGTTTCGAATCGTTCTCGTTCAATCGAGACGTTAAATTGATAAGCAAATTGAGCTTTGAATCGAGCAACAATTACTTTATTCAATAACTCTGAATCTCAAAATAACCAAAATTTTAGTAACGAACAACGAACGATAAATGACAATGGTATAGTTCTTGATCTGAAGTTCGAATATCTGATCCATGATTGTCACGCATATAGTCAAGAACTTTGAGTCATGTTGAACATTTCATCTGAGTAAATTCACGAGTGAATCACTTCAAATGATCTTTGTCCGTATAAAATATTTTACAGCTTCATACACATGACCTACGAGGCGTATTTGAGACACGCTTTATCAACGGGGTTTAATCCACCGGATTATCGTATAGGACCTATTCGGTCGAGTTCTCTTCTTGCTATGCGGATCATGGTTCACTTCTTTCGAACTCATTATGGTGAGCAGATAAGGTTTCCCTTTCACTGTTGTGGTTACTGTATTTGATTAGGCTCACGGTTATTGAGTCTTGTCAATATCAGATAACCATATACATCCTTTCCATGTTGACCTTCCATCCTGAAGACCCGATGCGGGTTTTACGCCGACATCCATGACAAGAGAGAAGACCATCTCATTTAACCGAAACATTTCTAGCGTTTGCATCCTTGCTTCCACCAAGGCGGATGTGAAGGAATACTAAGCTATAACATTGTATGGTTTCAATTGAAGTCTTCTTCAACCCCTTTTTACCAAGGTCGAATGTATCACCACATATTCGTTCAGATCAACAAAGAACCTACTCCAATTCTTGGGGAAACAAATTATCACATTCATTTCTCATTGTCAAAATCATACAGATTACTATATTCATCCGTAGTTGTCCTCTCCACTTTTCGGAATCGTAGTGGAGAGTTCAACAAACACTCCAATTTTATTCATCAAAATTAATACCATCAAGATTGCGAGCAATATCGAATCGCACTAATTGAGCCAACTTTCACATTGATGATTATGCAAATCAGGAAGACAATAACATTTTGACAGAATTGCAAACATCGGATTATCTATTAAGATGGAATACGACAAATAGTGATCCCTCAGTCATCTAGGCCAAACCGACCGCCAGTAAACCGAGGGAAGGGGGTCCGTGAAAGAGTTCACACTACCGTCGTGTTCAATCTAATAGATCAGTCTTTTGAAAACGATTATTCTATTGCAAATTACCGGAACGAGAATTTTCAAATAAGCATACCCGATCTTGACTTTCCCAAGGCCCTTTTAATTTAAAAGAATTATCCGATAATTTACAGATGCATAACACTATATCACGCCATAAATATCGAACAAACCAAACAACATGCTTATGCGCCATGCGTCTAATGTTCCTAGCATACATAATTCTACATAAAGTAAATTATCACATACTTTTAGTCCTGAAAATTCTAGCATACGTGTCAAAACATGCAACTTCCGCACAGATCATGCATAATTGGCGACTGGAATTTTTGGTTTTGAAATCGTTTTGAAAAAATTAGGGGTTGTTTTGCAATTCATGCTTACAATCAATCATGCAAAATTTCTAGACATGTATTCTAGGCACTTTCAATTAGCATAGCATGTCTATCCTATTGCGCAAACCATATATTTAAATCCCAGAGCTCAATGCTCGTAATTTATTATCAACCTAGCTTGACAAAGTCAAGACGACATTTCTACTATATTTTGCAGAAATTAAACAATTGCAATTCAGCCCACTAATTTAATCCAATCCAAAAAACATGCATATCCGAGATCCATCCCCATAATCGTAACTAGGTGTTTGGGTTTTAACCGAAAACGTGTATAAAACACAAACCCTAAGAGCACTGTTTAGGATAATTTTAACGTTCGAAAACATTTTGGATTTAAAATTCGACATCCTATTTTACTGAACATTTTAAAATTTCTGAAAAATTTTAAAATTTGGTTCGGTCCAATTTAAAAAATTCGGTTCGAGTCGGTCCGATTTAAAAATCTGGTTTGGTCCGAAACGGTTCAATAAAATAAGATTGTGGCATGGTTCATCACACAAAACCGGTTTGGTCAGGTTCTATTTAATTGCTCCGGTTTGACCCGACCTGAAAAGGTCCACCCGATTAAGAAAATCCGGATTGGTTTAATTGGACTGGCCCATAAACCCATAGGGTTCGGCCGAAAGGCTTTCTTGTGGTTTAAGTAAGGTTTTGATGTCCACTAAAAACTTAACTTAGCCACCATGAAACCTTAATTATATAAAATAATTTCCAATATTGCTAATATATATATAAAAATTCGGCACACATATAATATATATAAATATTGTCAAGATTCTATCTGTAAGATGTAAATCAATCAACAATATATATATATATATTCGGCTAAATCTATATATATATATAACTATTGTCAAATATATCTTTAGGGATTAAAATATATATAGACAATATATTTTCTTAATCTTTTATAGCAATTAAATCTATCAATATATATTAATCCCTAGATTTTAGCTATATATATTGATAGTTAATATATGTTTCAATATTATATTGTGAACCTATCCATATTTTCCAACTTATAGATATATAGTTACCTTTTAATAAAATTAAAATATGGCAAAATATATTCCTAACCTAGGCCGGCCGAAATTACCTTGCTTGGACCCTAAGAAATTAAAAAATTTACCTAATAGTTTACTAGGGATTTCGGCACAAACACCCTTAATTGGAAAATTTGTCAAATTTTAGATCAAACACTATTATGATCATGAATCCAAAAAGTGTTCTTGATAAAACTCATTGTGTTCTTGAAGATCATGAACATCAAACTTAATATTTGAACCAAAATTTTCGGTTTTGATCTATAAAAACATTTAAATACCGAAAATTTTAAGTTGTTAAAGATCAAACACATAAAACTTGTTTAAAAATTTCGGATTACTCATGGTGTTCATAAATAAAAATTTAGGTTTTTTATAAAATTTCAAGAACATCAGTTTATCAAATTTTTAAGAACTCCTAACACAAGCTCTGATACCACTGTTGGATTACGGAGACGTAATACTACAGAATGATAAACGTGTACATGTAAGTAATCTAATTACGCAGCGGAATAATATACACATACCTCAATAGCTTTCCTGCCCAAGAACGTTGTGGAGGGAGTTCTGATCCTCCGGTCGGAACCCGTACAAGTTCTTCGTGAGAAGAAGTCCTACGCGGTATAAGCTCCACAACAAATCCTCTGATCGATTCTTCAATGGGGACAGAACTTCGGAATGAGATGATGGTGTGCCGAAATCACTACTAAGGGGGTGAAAGGGTTTCTCTCAAGTTCCTCAATGGAGGGACTTATGAATTACTTGATGTGTAAAACCCCTTAGGTGAGTCCCCTATATATAGGATTGGTGGAGTGGACAAAAGTCCACTCCATCCTATGTGGTACTAGGGTTCGGCCGAACTATGCTATTAAGGAGGGAGGCCCAATTTTGGGCCTCCTATGTCAATTAGGAATTGGGCCAAGCTCAATTAACCTAATGTGACATTTACCCAATTATCTTAGGTAATATCCTTAATATTAACGGGCTACCATTTACGGCGCCATGTCACCATATGCTAACATAAGGGTGGTCTGAAATTTTCATGATGTTCTTGGTTAAATTGATGTTCACGATCTTCAAGAAAAAAGTGATATTTATCAAAATCAAACATTGAATTGTAGATCTTATTAAAAGTTGATCTTAAAATTTGACCACTTGTTCCTAATTTGTGTTTGTGCCGAATTTTTGAGTAAATTTACAAGGTAAAGTTTTTAATTTTCTTGAACATATGGGATAAATTTCGACACACACATATTGTTTACCATATTTTAGTTTTTAATTAAGGTAACAGTATATCTATAATTAGGAACATAAGGATAGATTCACATTAAAATATATAGAAATATATAACTATCAATATATCTAAATATTTAAATAGGGTTAAAGATATTATTGATAGATTTAGTTACCTAAAAGATTGAGAAAATATATTGTCAGTTATTTGTTTCCCTATTAAAGATATTGACAATAAATAAAATATATATAAAATATATTGTGCCGATTTTACATATATATATATATTATTGTTTGATTTAATCTTAAAGATAGAATCTTAGCAATAAATAAATAAATATATATATATATATATGTTTTATATAATGGCAGAAATATATATATATATTAATATTGGAAATTATTTTATATAATTAATGTTACTTGGTGGCTAAGTTTAATATTTTTAATGGATTTAAAACCCTACTTGGGCCACAAGTAAACATTTCGGCCCAACCTTTTAAAATTTTAATTATTGGGCCGGTCCAATATGTTAAACCGGGACGAAATAAAGCCGAACCAGATTTTATCAATCGATTCGACCTATTCGATTCGGGTCGGCCCAGGGTAATTAAGTGGATCTAACCGAACCGATTTTGAGTGTTGAACCGAACCCTATTTTCTTGGACCGGTTCGGACCGAACCAGATTTTAAATTTAAAATCGAACCAGACCAAACCGAACTAAATTTTTATCGGACCGGACTGAACCGGATTCTCTGGACCGAACTGGATTTTATGAACCGGACCAAAACGGACTAAAATTGACTAAATCGAACAATGTTTGCTAAACTGAATTCAAGTCAATTAAAATAGGGAGGTCAAGTTTTAAAATCCAATTTTTTTTTGAACCTCTAAATGGACTACACAGTGCTCATAGGGTTGCTAACCTTTGTGCCTTGTTTCGATTATGGGGATGGATCTCGGAGATACATGTTTTTGGGACTGTTTAAATTAGTAGGCTGAATTGCAGTTGTTTATTATTCGATATATATTTATGCATGATTAGAACTGTTGTCTTGACTGAGACAAGCTAGCTGGATATTACATGTTGTGGGCAGAGCCCTGGTTAAATATATGGTATGCACACTAGAATAGACATGCTGTGATGGTTGAAAATGCCTAGGATTCATGTCTGGAAGTTTGCGTAATTGAATATAAGCATGAATTGCAAATCGGCCTCTAATGTTTAAAATTATTTTAAACCCGAAAATCAGTCGCCAAATATGTATGATTGATGTGGAAGTTACATGTTTGACACGTATGCTAGAATGTTAAGGATGTAGTTGCGTTTGATAATTTACTTAAAAGTAGAATTATAAATGCAAGCATGAGTTCCTCGGAACGTTAGATGCATGACGCGTAAGCATGTATGTGGTATGAATGATTAATGTTACTAATATGATAATTTGCATGGATTGTAGAATTGTGTATGCATGAGTGAGTTCATCGGAATGATTTTTCCAAAACAAAAAGGGCATTAGGAAAGCCAAGATCGGGTATGCTTATTTTAAAATTCCCGTTCCGGTAATTTGCTATTTAAACCGTTTTTAACAGACTGATCTATTGGATAGAAGACGATAATAGTGTGAACTCTTTCACAGCCATCTTCCATTGGTTTACTGGTGGTCGGTTGGTTTAGATGACTGAGGAATCACTATGTCGGACTCTATCTTAATAGATATTTGATGTATGCAATTCTTTCTCAAAATGTTATTGTCTCCCTGATTTTGCTTGACCATCGATGTGTTAGTCATGGCTGCGATCAGCAATGTGATCTCCCAAATGAATAAGGGAGTAAGATTGAATAGCAATAATTATAAGATTTGGAATAAGCACGCGATGATGGTGATCACTGAAATGAGAGGCTTGGAGCACTTGACCACGAAGAAAGTCAGGCCAGAGGGAGACCTCACGGCTGAATTGGAGAAAATCCATTATGATTGGGATGCAAAGGATCAAGAGATTCGTTCAACCTTGTTGTCACTGCTGGAGGATGACATACTCTATGGGTATGATCACTATGAGTCTGCCATGGACCTATGGGATGGTCTTAAGGCAGGGTTTGGTGTTTACACCACAGCCCAGAAGCGATCGTTAAACATTGCTTTAGACTCATATAAAATGAATCCAAAACACACAATGAAGGAGCATCTTAGACATTTGTCTAACATGCTTGCTGAACTCAAGGAGACAGGAGAGATCATGACCGACGAACAAAAGGTCCAATGTGTGATTCGTTCTTTGTCTGACTCTTGGAATAGCATGAAAATGCACCTTACCCATGCCACTCAACTCGATAACCTCGAGAAAGTGCAATTTCACCTCGAGCTGGAGGAGGATCGTCTCAAGGCTGAAAAGCCGAGAGCGGAAATGCATCTAGCATCCTCGAATCCAACTGAGGAAAAGGGTAAGCGCAAAAGGAAGGGAAAGAACCTTCAGGTTAAGGCTGATAAGCCACTAGCTCCAAAGTCTCAGAATAAGCTCAAACGAAAGCAATTCGGAGGCAAGAAACGCAAAGCAAAACAAACACGTAAAGAGGAAACTAGAACGTGTTTTAGGTGTGGCGTGAAATGACACTTTGTTGTTGCCTGCACAAATCCTCTTAAGGTACGTGCTGAAGAATAATGATAAACTCATAAGTTCTTCTAGGAATCCTCGAGAGTAATTCAATTTACCTTTTTGAATTACATAGCCGAGAAGGAGAAAAACCACAAACCTGAGGAACTTGCCCCCGAGTCATAAAGATTGAAAGACTTTATCTTTATTTGTTTTGCGAAATTGAACCTCTTCATAATTTTCATTTTAAATGTACTTTATAATAATAATGTTCCGTGAAACATAGGAGACGTTATATTTAGAGTACCCGACAACTGCTCAAATAAAGTATTGATTATCATTCGAGCTACTCGATCATTTTGATTATCTGTTTAACGCATTGCTTATAAATTAATTATAAATCTTATTTTATTATTATCACTCCATTGAATGAAATAAACTGTAATGATAATCATGTTTGAAACAGTTAAAAACAATTAAATTCAATTAAATTCAGAAGTAAAACGATTTAACCAAGGGTTTAAACCCATAGTAGATTGCGCAATACGCAAGTGGACCTCGATAGATGGTACACATCGTTTCATTATATGAGTTTAATATTGAAGTGTTTATATGATGACGTGCTGAATTTTGTTTGCACTCCTTCGGAAATATGACTTACTGATAACATCTACATCGGTATGAAGTAAGCTACGTAAGCTACAACGACATTGTAAAAGTATCAACTGACACATAAGGTGAATACCTAAGATGCTCAGTTCGGAGATGGATGAAATCTCTGAGATAAGTTGGCAAACGAAGAAAGATCAAGTCAGTTAAATGATTTTCCTTCCAGAAGCCTTAAACGATATGTCGGGCTATGCATTAAAATCAAATGACACACTTCAAGAGGCACAGTTTATATATACATATAATGTTTGAATCGTTCTATAAGACATTCCATATGGAATGATGACAGATGATTCACGTAAATGTAAAATTGTGTTCAATTAAGATCGGTAAGCTAGGTAACCATCTTAGTTGGAGGGTGAAAATTAGTTAAATCATATCACCATGCGACATTAATTTGCGCAATAAACACGTATTTATGACGAGGGTACGCCAGTTACTCCTAGAAAATACCTGTTTCCAGCTTGGATTAAATGGTACCGTGGTCGAACATGAGACATTACATCACTAAGAGGGCGAATTTTCCAAATGCATGAACAATTTCAATTACATAGTCATGATCAAAACGTAGCAGAATAACGATTACAACCAGCAACTCAAGTGAATGACATGGTAAATGAGAATCGGGACATTTTCATAGTAAATCCAGTGGGAGGAATAAACCCTACCACAAGTACTCACTGTTGTTGTTGGGACGAATCAAGTCGAACCTGATGGTCAAAAGTTCTTGAACCAGGAATGATACAACTACCTATATTACCCATTGTTCCCAGTGGGAGTGATCCAACAATACTTGGTTCTAGATCCTAGCGATCAAGGAATGCATCTCGGAAGTAAAACCCCGAGACCAAGAGGTTATAGTAGGAAAGTTATAGGTCCAGGTTCTAGCACTGCTATTGTTCCCAACAGAGACGATGCTCCGATAAGAAGCATTGTTCCGAGTGGGAGGATTGTTCCCAATAGAAATGATGCTACGATAAGAAGCGTTATTCCGAGTGGGAGAAAAGATCAGAGTAATTAGTGAGACTCATAATGCCTAGACGATAATCAAAGGCAAGTATCCCATTGAGCAAAGTGAAAACCCCGCTCAAACTGTAGGCAAGCACTGGAAAGACCTCAAGTGGAGAAATGGAAAGAAATAATAAATGAAAAAGATCGCCTTAAATGAAAGCCATTAAATTCTATAGTTGATTTACTTGTTAACCACAGGGGCATAAGGATAAGGTGAGCCCTGAAAGAAGGCTCACCACTGATGGAACAAGTCGGAGAACCCGACTCATTGCGAAAGGTCTTACCCAATGCTTCACGGAGAGGACTTTGATAAGAGAAACTCAATGATTGTGCGTAAAACCACGGTTAGGAACATTCATGGCCCTGGTCGCAAGTCTCGATCACGAGCTGCACCGAAGGAATGTTAAGACCACATTCCTCCACGAAAACCTGGAGGAAGAGATTTACATGGAGCAACCAGAGGGTTTAATTACTCCTGTTAACGAACGTAAAGTTTGTAAACTTCAAAGGTCCATATACGGTTTTAAACAGTCGTCTCGGCAATGGTACCGCATATTCCACGTGGAAATCGTAGGAAACGGATTCGTGAATCTTCACGAGGATCCGTGCATGTATTATAAGACCTCCGAGACTAAGTATGTCACATTAACCTAGTACGTGGACGACATACTCATTGCCGCAAGCGACATGATTTTCATGAATAAGTCAAAGGCCTGGTTGGCATCTGTATTTGAGACGAAAGACATGGGAGAGGCCGCGTATATCTTAGGCATTAAAATTGCCAAAGATCGGGCTTCCCGGGATTTATGTCTATCTCAAGAAGCCTGTATCAACGAGCAGTTGAAAGTTGGTTCAGGTTACAGGACGCCAATACCGTGGATGCGCCGGTGGTATTTGGGTGCGCACTGTTGAATTGTGACAGCCCCAAGAACCTGGCAGAGCGTGAATAGATGAAGGGTGCAGAGATTTTAAGCATGGTTGGTATTTCGATATACACCGTGCAATACACCCATCTGAATATATGTCACGTCGTGGGCCTAGTAGCACGTTTCCAATCAGATCCTAGCTATCCACATTTAAAAGACTGTAAAACGAATTATTATTTATACCTAATTCGTTATCTGAAAGGTACTGCAGACTATGCTCTGTGCTATGAGGGCGGGAAGTTAGAATTGACCGGTTACAGTGACGCCGACCATGGTGGCGATCTAGATGATCGTAAGTCCACCACATGAGGAGTATTTCTCCTTGCTAATGTCACTATTTCATGGACAAGCAAGAAGCAAACATGTGTCGCGCTGTCAACAATGGAATCAGAATTCGTTGCTCTCTCTAAGAATGCAGAGGAAGTTGTCTGGCTGAAAAGACTTCTTACTGCGTTGCTTGGTGGTGACGTCGGAAGTAAACCTGTAAAGGTGTTCTCCGACAGTCAGGAAGCTATTGCGGCAATTAAGAATCCGAAGTACCATAGTAGGAGCAGACACATTGATGCGAAATATTTCTATGATAAATCGATGGTAGAAGAAAATATAATCACTATGGAATACTTTTCCACTGATAATATGATTGCGGACCCATTAATTAAGCCACTACGCAGGGAGATATTTGAAAAGCATGTAAAACTGCTTGGATTGCGTAGGGTTTAGAAATGGCATGTATCTGTGATAACATTTTGCTATTAGAAAGTTACATTTTGTAAGCGAAATAATTGCAACTGAGTTTATGATCAATCGACGTCATAATGTTTTGATTACATCAAATTTACGGTCTATAAAATGAGTCGTAGGAGGACGCAATCCTCTGCCAATACTATGTCGAATGTGGGCCTTACCTAGTCACGCAGGTACGGTCGTCTTGCGGTGGAGGGAGGCCTCTATTATGCAAGGCTGGCTAAGAAGAAGGGGATAAACCTGATTACGCAGAACGATTATGTATTGTCGAAATAACTCGACATGATCTTCGTTTTGCAGATCGCCGTGATGAACTCCGTTCGTCATAAATCCACATTCTGGGCCGTATGAAAATCTGTGAAAGCATGATTGACATATCCTATTCCCGTTGACCCAAAAGGTTCAGGTATCCTATCAACGCGTGCTTCATATTACGCGTGCCATGTACGACCACGGGGTCACAGCTCGGTTGTGCTAGGAAAAGAATCATCGTGATTCTGGCGGGTGTAAACTTCTTCACCTCGAGCGTGTGATTGATCCCGGGAGCCTTATCAAGAGGCACCCAAAGTATCCTCATGGACTCAGAACTCATACCTAAGGTCAGGCCCAATGCTCGCTTCCCTGCGTACGAGCGTAGTGCTGAACAAAAAGGCCCAGTGACCACGTCTTTGGAAACATGTTGGGTTTGACTAAGTGTATGAGCGATGGGGATGGTCAAGTTCACCTATAATTCACCGACTCTTGTATTCACTAAGGTGGCCACCAGCCGGATATTAGTTGAAGGTTGTGAATACTTGTACGGATGCCTTGGAGAAGTGTTCCTATGTGGAAACTAGGCAAATGGAGAATTATCAGTTGACCTAGGATACAACGCGGTACAATATGTATAAATGTTGTTTATAACAGGTTGATTGGAGAAAAGGGAATCAACGTTCCGCGGGCGCTACAACACTCCTAACAAATGAGTAGCACGACGCCCGTCGTATCCGCCGGTCGCACGGCAAACCTCGTATGAACTATTCAGAAGCACGGAGCAGATCAAAGGGGAGAAATGTTGATGCGGATTTGGACAACAATACATTAACAGGCACCCTCCCATTCCGGGGAGTGGGAGCTGTAAGCATATGGTGATGAGCGTCGTAATTGGTAGCCCATAATATGTATAGTTTATCTAATGAACTAGGGTAAACGTCACATTAGGGTAATTGGGCTAGACCCAAATCCCAATTGACATGGGAGGCCCAAAATTGGGCCTCCCCAATACATAGGCCGGCCTAAATGTTTAGGAGGGGTAAAGTGGACTTTTGTCCACTTTACTCCTCCTATAAATAAGAGGTGTTAGGGAATATTTTAGGGTTAATCATAATTGCCTCACAAGAGTGTTTTAGAGAGAAAACCCTCTTCCCACACTAGCAAGTTTCGGCCGAACCATACCTACACCAAGGGTGTGCCAAATTGCTTTCGAGCAACTCTCCGAAGATCCATCCCCATGTCAAGAATTGATCTGAGGCTTTGCTGTGGATCTAACACCACGTAGGGATTCTTTCACAAGAACCTCTACGGGTTTCGTCCGGTGGATCGAGAACTCCCTCGTACAAAGGATCTTGGACTACGGTAACTGTTGAGGTATGTGTAACTCTTCCGTTGCGTAATTTCAATTACATACACGTACCATGTTTTGTGTTTCCGTAGTGATTACTCCCCGTAATCTAACATATATATATATATATTGTTGATTGATTTAGTCTTAAAAATAGAATCTTGGCAATATATATATATATATATATATATATATATATATATATATATATATATATATATATGTTTAATGTATGGCCGAAATATATATATATATATATATATATTACCAATATTGGAAATTATTTTACATAATTAATATTTCTTGGTGGCTAAGTTAAGTTTTTAGTGGACATTAAAACCCTACTTAGACTACAAGAATATTTCGGCCCAAACCCTAGGGTAAATGGGCCGGTTCAATTTGCAAAACCGGTCTGAGTTAAAACTGAGTCGGATTTTCTTAATCGGTTCGACCTAGTCGGGTCGGGTCGGACCAGGGTAACTAAGTGGATCTAACCGAACCGATTTTGAGTGTTGAACCGAACCCTATTTTATTGGACCGGTTCGGACCGAATTAGATTTTTGAAAATAAAACCGGACCGAACTGGATTTTTCTGGACCGAACCGAACTGAACCAAACCGGACCGAAATTGACTGAAACGAACCGAAACCGAATCCAAGTCAATTAAAATAGGGAGGTTAAGTTTTAAAATCCAAATGTTTTGAACCTTAATTGGCCTACACGGTGCTCAGGGGTTTATTATTATTCACATAACGATTAAACCTTAATGCCTTGTTTCGATTATGGGGATGGATCTCGGAGATACATGTTTTTTAGACTGGATTAATTAATGGGCTGAATTGCAGTTGTTTATTATTCGATATATATTTATGCATGATTAGAACTGCCGTCTTGACCGAGTCAAGCTAGCTGGACAATGCATGTTGGGGGCAGAGTCTTGGTTAAATATATGGTATGCGCACTAGGATAAACATGTTGTGATGGTTGAAATTGCCTAGGAATCATGTCTAGAATGATGTGAAATTGAATATAAGCATGAATTGCAAATTAGCCCCTAATGTTTAAAATATTTTAAAATCGAAAACCAGTCGCCAAATATGTATGATTGATGTGAAAGTTTCATGTTTGACACGTATGCTAGAATGTTGATGATGTAGCCGCATTTAATAATTTACTTGGAAGTAGAATTATGTATGCAAGCATGAGTTCCTCGAAACATTACACGCATGGCGCGTAAGCATGAGTGTGGTTTGTATGATGAATGTTACTTGCGTATGATGATTTACATGGTTGGTAGAATTATATATTACTTGCGGAATAATTTTTTCGAAATAAAAAGGGCCTTGGGAAAGCCAAGATCAGATATGCTTGTTTTAAAATTCTCGTTCTGGTAATTTGCGATTAAAGCCGTTTTAAAAGACTGATCTATTGGATTGAAGACGACATTAATGTGAACTCTTTCACAGCCATCTTCCATTGGTTTACTGGTGGTCGGTTGGTTTAGATGACTGATGAATCGTTACTTTTCGCATTCCATCTTAATAGATATTTGATGTTATTGTCTCCCTGATTTTTGCATAATCATCGATGTGTTAGTATGAATTGGTTGAATTAGTGCGATTCGATATTCCTCGCAATCTTGATGGTGTGAATCATGATGAATAAAAGGAGTACATGTTGAACTCTCTACTACGATTCCGAAAAGTGGAGAGGACAACTACGGATTAGTAGTCTGTATGATTTTGACAATGAGAGACGAATGTAATAATTTGTTTCCCCAAGCATGAGAGTAGGTTCTATGATGATCTGAACGCGTATGTGGCTATACATTCAACCTTGGTAAAAATGGGTTGAAGAAAACTTCAATTGCAACGAAACAAAATGTTACATGTTGGTATCCCTTTGCATCCGCCTCGGTGGAAGCAAGGATGCTAAAGTTAGAAATGTTTCGTTTGAACATGCTGGTCTTCTCTCTTTTCATGGATGTTGGCGTAAAACCCGCATCGGATCTTCAGAATGAAAGGTCAACATGGAAAAGATGTATATGGTTGTCTGATGTTGACAGGTATCAATGACCTTGAGCCTAATCAAGTACAGTAACCACAACAGTAAAAGGGAAACCTTATCTGCTCACCATACTGGGTTCGAAAGAAGTCAACCATGATCCGCATATCATAGAGAGAACTGGACCATAAAGGTCTTATACGATAATCTGGTGGGTTAAACCATGTTGATAAAGTGCGTCTCAAGTACACCTCGTAGTTCATGTGTATGAACCGGTAAAATGTTTTATACAGACACAGATCATTTGACGTGATTCACTCGTGAATTTACTCATATGTGATGTTCAACATGGCTTAAAGTTCTCGACTATCTATGAGACAATCATGGATCAAATACGCAAAATTCAGATCAAGAACCCTACCATTGTCATTTATCATTCGTTTGAGTTACTAAAATTTTGATTATTTCGAGATTCGGGTTTATCGAATAAAGTAGTTTCCGTTCGATTCAAAATGTGATCTACTTGTCAAAATTAATCAACCCGGTTAAACAGGATCGATCCGAAATGAAATTTCGGCCAAGTAAAAATGGTCGAATAAAATGAAACGATTCACGTACTCCGTCATCTCAGTCGGGACAATTGAACTGAAGATACACATCGATTGCGTAGCTAGATCGAAATATTTAGTATTTCTTAATTGTTAGTACTCCATTGAATGAAATAATAAGTAATGATAATCATGTGCGAAACCGATTGGATTAAATTGAATTGAATTCAGAAATGAAACGATTTAGCCATGAATGAAAACTTCGGATAAATAGCGCCATGCGCGTGTGGACCTCGAAAGATGGAATACATCGTTTCAAAATACGAGTTTAATGATGAAGTGTTTTAATGATTAAGTGCTGAATTTTCGTTTGCGTCCCTTCGGAAACAACTTATTGATATAGTTTACATCGGTAAGAAGTATGCTTCATAAGCTACCACGACCTTGTAAAAGTATCAACTGACGCATAAGGTGAAAACCCAAAATGCTCAGTTCGGAGATGGGATAAAATCTCTGAGATAAGTTTGCAAACGAAGAAGGATGAAGTCGGTTAACCGATTCTAGGGATTTTGGGAGCCCATTAATATGAGCATATTACCTAAGACAATTGGGTAATGTCACATTAGGGATTTTGGGCTAGGCCTAAATTCCCAATTGACATGAAAGGCCCAAAATTGGCCCTCCCTCATTACATGGCCGACGAATATTGAAAGTGGACTTTTGTCCACTTTGCTCCTCTTATAAATAGGGAGTGCTGGGTGATTTATTAAGTGCTAATATCTTCTTCCTTTGTGGTGAGATAGAAAGAAATACCTCCTCCCTATAGTCACTATATTCGGTCGAACCACCCTACTCCATAGAAGGTGTCAAATTGCATCAAGCAATTTACTCCAGTGATCAATCCCCGCTAAAGAATCGACAAAGGTTTTTCCATGGAGCATAATCCGCGTAGGGTTTCCTTAACCAGAACCTCTACGGGAACCGTCCAGCGGATCGAGAACTCCCCTAAGTGATCTTGGGACTGCGGAAGCAATATAGGTATGTGCACTATCTTCCGCTGCGTATTAGTTACCTTGCACATATCTAGGTTTTTGTTTCCGTAGTATTTAACCCCGTAATCCTACATTGAATTCATGATTAATATTAATTGTAAATTTAATTAGAAATTTTGAGCCAGGTCCTATCAAATCTCGAAAAAAGAGGAGACAGAAAAGTCTCCACTTTTTGTGGAGAAGTGTGATCCCAATTCTTCACAAAAGTGGAGAAGTGTTATGACCCGGCTCGGGAGAGGTCAACTCGCCAATTTTTTAAATTACTTCATTTGCAAACATTTCTCCATAATTGCAAAATTTACCTTCCAAACATATACTGATATACCGATTTGTCATTTTGCTCATCCAAACTGAGGTTAGATATTTTCTCATCTTTTATTGAATAATTTATATTATAGTATATTTATATATGTTTGAACATAGGTTTATATAATATGATAATTTTTGTACAGTGTTTATACATGTCCAATTAAAATATGTACATGTATATTCTTTGAATATCTATATATATTAACATGATAGTATTAAAATTATTTACATATTTATATGCGTACATGTGTCACACGCCTATAAAATATGTTGCATAAATACGTTGAACTGTATCTATATGGCATGATAATTTTATTTACACTTATTACAACACAAATTGAACTATCATATATATATATATACACTAAAATACAAGTTTGAGTAATTTTTTGTACTGCTTATAAAATCTTATATGATGCAATGTGTATATCTCAATTTATAAAATTCTACGTCGTAGTAATTCACCTTTTTATTTTGGTTTAGAAAAATGGCGACGATATGGTTTTGATACAATAGTTGGGTTAACTCGAATAGTTGGAATCTTTCGTGTGAATGTGGTGAATTTGCTACACTAGAAACTCATCAGGGCATCACTCTATATGAGTTAAAGATGGAGACTAAGAGGTTTTCCATATTTTTATACTATTGTATTTTTTAGTGGTACAATAGTGAGATGTGTGAAGTCACTGATTATAATAAGTGGGAGTTAATTTTGAACTGTTGTGGTGAGTAAGTTCAACTCATTATCAGTTCGAGAGATCAGCAGGATGAAGCAACTATGATAACCACACGTTTTTGGGTGGTTATGACCAGGTACACCATCTGTTGCGTCTATGACTATATGGAGGAAATCCTGAAGATGGAGAATGCAATTGTTAGGGTACCGGTGGCTGGAGCTGAGGCAAATGAAGTGGGTGAAGCTGAAGGAGACTCTGGTGACAGGATGAGCTCAGTTATTAGCAGTGTTGATACTGAGGCAGAGTGTGAGATTGCCTTAGATGAGGCTCGTACGAATTTGCAGGGTCTAGATGGTTACGATGAAGAATGGACATCGAGTGACTGGGATAAAGGATTAGATATCAATGAGTGCGAGATTCATGCTAGCTCAAGCTTCAACGCGTCTGATTTTGGATAAAAATGTTGAAGTAAACTAGTAACCGACACAAGAGCCAGCTATGAAGAATCCTTGCAAATTGGTGAGCTTCCATGTGTTCCAAGTAAACTAAAAGTACACAATATTCAGTTAATTATAATAACAAAACATGTATATAATTTAACTCAAATTTTCTCACCCCTTCTTGAAGTGCTAGTATAGCATCCCGGTATAATTTCCATGGTTATGTGGCATCGTATTATCTCGTGTAGTTTTCGCACCGACCCACCACCAACTGATCGCAGTCCCTGTTGGACGATCTTTAAACAGTAAAGATTTACCGACACCGATTTGCTCCCAACATCAAATCTACATTAATATAAATGTTTATAATTATATGGTATATATGATATACCCATCCTCATAGATGGGTATTTATATGATCGGAGCGCATAATCTCTTCTTTGGGGCTGTGAAACCTGGTTCAGAATCGGATTTCATAGTTCTCCACAAAGTGTAGACAGTTTCTGTAGAATTGTTCTGATCCGGGTCATGACTTCTGATTAAGTTGCAATTAATATCAATCTCGATACCTGATTTGGAGTCGGGTTTTGAAGAAGTGAAATCCCGATTCTCAGTCGGGTCTAGAGGATTTTTGTTTTAAGTTTTGCACGGAGGGCAGTTTGAATTTTTTAGTTATATTGATACATAGAGCTAGAAAGATGGGATACTTCATCATTAAATTTAAATAATTTCTTATTTTGCTCAACTTGAAGTTAATTAAATTTTATATAAAGTTCAAATCTTAAGTTTCAATATAAAAATAATCGCATAAAATAAGATCAAATGCATGATTGGTTTAATATCTGGAGAGGGGAAATAAAATTACTATATCTAAAGTTGTTTCAACAATTAATATAAATTTACCAATAAAAATAATATATTACTAATTTCATATCTCATTATTAATGTTCCATTATATTACATTTGGTTATTTATCTTTTTCTTAACGTTGATAAATGGTTATTTACGTGTTAAAATATTTTTAAATATTAATCAATTAACTTTTTATCTAATCTTTTATTAATTCTGATGTAGTAGTGCCACAACGGAAAAAATTGACACATAGCCAAAAAAATTATTTTAATTATATTCTCGTACGTGTTCTTCATATTTTTCATCAAGTTTTTCATATTATTTAAATTTTCCAAATTCAAAATTGCACCCAAGCGACTGCTAGATTTATTGCTCAATTTTGAAAAATAAAATAAAATTGAAGAACTTGATGTGCTTTATAAAGAATATATGGAAAAAAAAAACACCAAATAATATATATTATGTTACTTTTCTATCCTGTTGCGTCCTCGTTGAACTGGGTCGTGAGGACGCGTATGGTTGTGCGGGTTTTCGGGCTGTAACCCTTCGTCTGGAAGAGGTTTGGGCCACTGGCGAGTGTGTTCGGTTGATTCCCGTAAATGTCTGTGTCTCAACGTGGTTGTGTCTCAGGAGGCGGTGGTCTGTGCACAAATCCGGATGTCTGAGCGACGATTCCTGCACAAAGGACCAATGCTAGCACGGAGAGGGGGGGGTGGTGCTAGCGGAGCCCTCTCCGAAGCTTAAGTCACTATAGGTTTAAAAGAGTAATTTCTAGAGAGAGAATATTTCTAGAGAGAAGCCAGAGCTCAAAATACCAAAGTTGGGCAAAATGAGAGGAGGAGGATGTGAAAATGGGTGGCCAAGGCCTCCTATTTATAGGCTTCCTTGGGACCGGACCCGGTTTTAAAGCGGTTTGATGACGGTTCAAAAGCAAGCGGTAACCGTCATCCATATTGGTAATGCGCGAACTTGACTTCTCTACACGTAATGGTAATCGCGGAAACGGTAATCGCACGATACCCGCAATGCAATCCGGAGGTCCGGTCCGGACGCGCGTAAATGCGTTCCCTGACCGTTTTGACCCTTTGGGAGACGTTTTTCAAACCGAGATGTAATTTTGACGTGTTTACGAGGCCCGAAATATAAATACGAACCCGAATTGGACATATATCCATCACTTGCCCCCGAGTCAAGTAACGGTTTAGAACCTTTCTTGACTCTATTTTTAAGTTAGGATACGTGTCCAATTTGAGTTTGACGCTAACCTTTCGGTTTTGGTCGTTGGTTGGACGGAGACATCTTGATTTCGTCCGTCCTTTGATTTTCCGACCGAATGACTTTGTTTCCTGTCATCACGGTTAGTGCAGTAGGGAATGCGCATACGTAGCGTGCAAGTATGGTTATCGTTAGGGATATAAGCAATTAGTAATGCATCATGCGAACATGCTTTTATCAACGTGCATGCATAAGTAACGGTCATGGCAAGATCGTAATTACGCGATGCAAGAAATATAATTCGTACACTTCTAAAACGACTTAGCGATTATCAAATCATGAATCATGCGATATGGAAACATACGCGTAGAATGACGGGTTTGATACGTGCAATATCAAAATAATCACGTACGTAGGAGTAGATATTTAGAAGAGAGGGTGGAGTATACCGTAAGTGTTTAGGCGTGAGTGTAGATGAGTTACTCCTTTAATTCTTATCATCAAGGCATCTTTTGGGATATGTAATTACACAAATCCCCAACCATTCTTCCAGCACCTTGGGAATTCATCATTCCTTCTTCTTTGCAGGTAATTCCTTCATCATTTCCCGAAATTGTTTGTGTGTTCATAGTTTCTTCACCGTCGTAAAGCTTAGGCACACCCCGAAAGTTTCGTGTTTGATCCTTGACTTGTTTTCAGAAATTGACACCACCATTCGACTCAGATTGTCACGAGGATTCCAGCGCCGCCTTCGGAATCACCAGGAGACGCCGGACGCGCCCTCACGCGCCGCCGCGTGAGACTCGCCTTGCCGGCGCGTGTAAGCCACGCGCCGCCTTCCCGGGCTCTGTTCGTCGCGGTCCCTACCTTTCCGAAATCGTCTCGACGAGGGGAGTCCATTGTGATACTTTTCGTCACGTTTTGAGGTAATCTGGAAACTCGATTTTACAGGACAGCTTCGACTTGATTTCGAATGTCGCCGTATTGTTGTTCGTTTGAGCTATTTATCGTTGTTGTCGTATGGAACTGCTTGTTGGTGCTTGTATGTCGAATATTTGCTGATTAGTTGCCGTTATTATCGCCGCTAGTGCATGACTTAGACGATTTTTCACTTCCGTGGATAGTTGAGGTAGAATTCTCCGTTTGGATATAGTGCCCCGTGCCTTTGTGTAGAGGCTTTTTGGTCGGTATACGTAGTTTTTTCCCTTGGCGGATTTTTTGGTTGACGGGGATTGCCAAACGACTTTAGGCATAATCGTTTGTTGTTTTGACGCCTTAGAAAAATATTTTTCCTAAGTGTTGCCGCGTTTGATCATCGCGGTTCGTCGCGTTAGTTCCACCGTTTGCATGATAGCCTCTTAAGATGTTAGTCCTTTTATTGTACGTACCAACTTTGCTATGCGCGTGGACTTTGGCTACGTGCATTGGCTTTTGCTACGCGCGTTGACTTTTGCTATGCGCGTTGACTTTTGCTATGTGCGTTGACTTTTGCTATGCGCGTTGACTTTTGATACACGCGTTGATTTTTGCTATGCGCGTTGACTTTCGCTACGCGCGTTGATTTCTGCTTGGTTCTTGCAGATTGTGGGGTCGTAGTAATCTCTTGCGGAGCTCCCTTTCTTTTGATCGTGTTGTTGCAATGATTAAGTCCACCACTCCTCTATCACAGACTTCTTTTAATTCTGATATAGAGGATGACTTGGAGGTAGACCTGGTTTTACCAGTAGATAGTGTTTTGGGCACCGACGAGGGTGTAGCTGCTGATCCTTTTGTTGAGGCGTCTCCTGTTGTAGAGACCGAGGTGTTGGTTAGGTACTATACTAACCGCTTGGATAGATCCTTGTTTACCCTATATGCGAGAGCTTCCGGACTTGACCTTTGTACCGAGGTCGTTTATCCCTTTGACGCAATCCGTGAGAGTAGTTTAGGAGATGCTACTCCTCCGCCTGTAGATTTATCTGCTGTGTATACATCTCATGTTAGAGAGGGTTTACGGTTTCCCAACTGCTCTGACTTGGTTGAGCTCTGTAGCGGTTATGGGATTTCCCCTTTAGATCTTGCGCCCAACGGGATTCGAGTATGGACTTGTTTCAGAGTGTTGCTTCACAAGCAGTCCTGGCGTTACTCCCGCACCCTCTTTCGCTGCTTCTACCAGCTTAAGAGTCCGGACTCAGCGGGATTTTGCAGTGTGAAAGTTCGTTGGCCGAACTTGCAGAGCGATGGTTTTGAGGAACTGGGTCTTGGGGAAGCCAAGTGGGATCCTAGTTACCGATTAGTTGCCACCGCGGATCGATCTGCCGACCATTGGAGACACCATTACTTTTTTGCTCATGATGCGGGTACGACTTGGGATGTCGAGTATATTCGGAAATTTGATCCCGTGCCTGCTTTTCGGGAACTCTCCTTGTCGGATAGGGAGGTGATAAAGCAGATATATCACTGTCAGCAATCACGCGGCTTTACTTGCCCGTTGCGTGCATCTGATCAGGATTTGGTTGATGCTGGGATTCATGTGCTCCCTTCTGCAGCTTCGGTATGTTAATCATTTTTATAACTTTTACCGTGTTATACTGTAGGTTGGTTTGACGGAAAAAGCTCATCTTTGTAGACGGTGGCCGCTCGCAAGATTGCTTCTAGCGGAAGGATTGTTCCACCTCCTGCTTCTGGAGCATCGGCTACTTCTGGACGTGGAAAAGATAGATGGTTTTGAAGAAACAATCTTCCTTATGTATTTTCTGGGTTGGGTTGTAACTTTGCGTGTTACTTGCAGGTCGCACGATGCTTGTTACTGATCGCGTTGTTGCCGTTCCTGACTCTTCCAAACGGTCCACCACTGGGGCGCGTTCTTCGAGCAGTTCGAAGCGTCTGAAGACTACTGTGACCGTTCCTACTCCTTCCTATCATAAAGGGAAGGAAGTTGACGGTTGCGAGGATGCGTTGTCTGCCCCCCGCTCGAAGGAGCGGTCCGAGGTGGAACGTTCTCTTCCTTCTGGTATAAGCTGAACACTTGATTGTGTGCTTTTGTGTGCTTTATTTCTGGCTTTTGCATAACTCTGTTTGGTTTGCATGTAGTGATCCCGCCACTTGGACGTGCGGATTTGCTTCGTCCTTTGGAAGGTGATATTTCAGATGGTAAGTGGATGCCTTATGTAGCATGAGATCTTACTTTTCCCAATGACTCCCAGCTGAGCATGCCAGAAGTTGGCGTGCGCGTTCTTCATCGATCTATTCCTCCTGGTGATCGAGTTGTCCGGCCCTCGAGTGACGAGGAGGCACGAACTTTCATTGAGAGATCGCTATCTGGATTCACCCCAGTGAGTATTTTTCGTTACTTTGCTATGTTCGTTATTCCCGAACATGTATGCTTATTGTTTCTTTGTTTTCAGGTTGTTTCTGATATGGTGCACATGGCCTCCTTCATGTTGGAGCTTGTCCAGGAGAGGCGTGCCATTGCTGATAAAGCTGCCACTTTGTCCAAGGAGCTTGAGGAAGCTAAAGACGAAGTGCGCCGTCTTTCGTTAAAGAAGACGGATTTTGATGCTCGTTATGATGCTGATCATGCCAGCCTTGTTCAGCTTGAATCTGAGAACGCTGCCATTGAGAAGGCCATTTCTGACAACGCGGGCAAGCACAAGATTGCCTGTCGGAAAGTGCGCGAAGGAGAAATGAAGGCTGGCATTGAAGAGGGACTTAGCAAGTTCCCTTCTACTCCTGGATTTGACAGCGCGGTTACTGCTGCTGCTACGGCGAAGGCCGCTCCTATGCTCAGCGAGTTTTCTGAGGACTTTGTTCGTAGGGTGAGCATTCTTGCTCCTGGCTTTCCTTTTGACAAGTTAGGGCCGTATGCGGAGTTTGCTGTTGGGCAAGTTGCCGAGCTTCGTCGTTTGGATACTGCAACATCTCAGTTTGCGCTTTTGTTTGGAGAAGACGGTGGCACTAATGTGCAACTTCTGCCTGTTCCGCCCAGTCCTGTCAGTGATGATGGCATTCTTTGATCTGTGCCATCTTTTCAATATGTTGAACTCGTTTATGAGTCCGCTTGCCCCCCGGCTTCTATGTTTAGAAACTTGTTGGAGTTGTTCTTTGATTGTTGCTTGTGACTTGTTCACTTTGAACCACGTCGTTTGAATCTGCTTTATACACAGCAGTTTGCATGATAACTTGTTAGTAATATTTCATACCGTTATCGCTTACTGTGTTTATTGAACGTGGATGACTAGTAACGTAGACGTAGTCCCCGCAATCGTGACCGATAGCCACTTTTGATTCAAGATTGTTTGCATGATGCATGTTGCTCGTCTTTCCTGCATAGCTTGTCGCTATATATGTTGAAACCTGTCAAGTGGTTCGCGTATAGTGACTTAACAAGTAGTATGTTTGAAATGTGTTATCTTGGCTTGGGCAAGATACTAGTTTATACCGTCTCTTAGTTCCACTCTAAGGCGACGTTGTACAAGACTCTACTTATAAATTTTTTGAGTTTTAAATAGGGTGCGCACCTGCCAGCGTGTATCAACCCGCGTTGGGGAAGCATACGTAAAAACATTTTGGTTTTTGAAAGAGTGTTTTGTGAACCCTAAAAAGCTTGTTGATAAAATATTTGGAAAGGTGTTTGATACATAAAATTTTTGACAAAATATTTGGTAAAATACTTGTGATACATGATTCCTGCGTCCAGGGACCATGTAACACTTTTGAGAATATGAATTGTGATGCATGTTTTCTGCGTCCAGGAACCCTGCAACACGGTTTTGAAAATTTGTAGTACGGAATTGTCATCTGTCAAGAGGACTCTTGCCGTATATAGTGAACCCTAAACAGGAATTCGAAGTATGGGATTGTCATCTAACCAGAGGACATTCTCCATGAAGAGTGAACCCTAAACAGGAATTCGAAGTATGGGATTGTCATCTAAACAGAGGACATTCACCATAAAGAGTGAACCCTAAACAGGAATTCGAAGTATGGGATTGTCATCTAAACAGAGGACATTCGCCATGAAGAGTGAACCCTTAAACAGGAATTCGAAGTATGGGATTGTCATCTAAACAGAGGACATTCGCCATGAAGAGTGAACCCTAAATAGGAATTCACACTTGTTATAGTGTGGGGTCGTTGTCTAACCAGAGAACTTCCGCCATTTGTAGGGTGATCAGTCCCGTATTGTATTTGCCCATCCTGTTCTGAATCCAGGGAATGGCTATGAACATGAGGATTTGCCTCTAATAAGAGATGTCACAGCATGTCATTTTTTAGAAGTAAACATGGGGTTTTTCTTTAAAAAAGAGGATACCACGACATGCTATTTTTTATAGTAGATCTTGGTGTTAATCCAAGATATTGCTTGTAGTTGACGCCTTTAGCATAATCGTCATTTTGAAGGTAGACCTTGAAGTTATTCCAAGGAATTGATTGTAGCTGACGTCTTTGGAATAGTCGTCATTTTGAGTAGAGGATTTCTATAAGTCCCTTCTTGGTAGATAATCCGCAAGTTGTCATTGCGTTATGTAAGTTGATTGTGCACATAGCGCAACTACTTTGTGTTGTCGGCGCCTTCTTGAAATAGATGCCAATTTATAAATGGAGAAATAAACTCATTGTTGGTGTAGATGTGCAAATATCGTCCTTTTTGTGTATTTGCAGCATGTTGTCTTTGAAAATGTCTTGGGCTTAACTCCAAGTTTTTTATTCTATGATGACGCCTTTTGATGTAGTCATCAGTATGAGTAAATTGTTGTTGATGATAAGCGTTGTCATAACGCGTAATAGATTTTACTTGCACATGGCATAATATCTTGGATTATAATAAGCGCGTAGTTTAGTTGCTTCGCGTTTAATCCAAAATAGCGTGTAAGACATAGATGTGTACATAGATGTGTACCTACAAATGTAGATTGACTTTATTAGATACTTGCGCGTATTTACATTGTTTTTTCTAGAAGGCGTCAACCAATCATTCCTTCTTAAAGCATGTAAATGCGATTATACTAGAAACACTTGGAATAGGAATTCGCAAAGTAATCTGAAAGATAGTTATTTCTCCCGTTTCATTATGACTGGTTTGATGACGATGTCGCGGAGTCGGTTGCAACAAATCGCCTTAATGCACCTAGCGCGATGCATTCTTCAATCTCCCACCTTAGTGGTAGACACATGTTTGTGTTGTGCCCCCAAGTTTTGTGGTACTTGCACCATTCCCTAATGTTGTTTCCCAAGAAAGCTGTCTTCGGTACAAGTGGACTTGGGAGCTTGTTTTCAAGTAGGTTGACATAAATGTCTTCAGCAACCGTGTTTAGCGGTGTGAAGATGTTGTCGATATCGATGCTTGTGTCTTCCTGTTTGTTCGTTTTTGCTCGAACTCCTTTGTCCCAACTGAGGGGTGTACCCCACCTCAGTTCTTGTTCGCATAAGACTACTGTCTCAAGCTTATCTTTTAGATCTGCCATGGTTTTTGTTGTTCGCCATCTGTGAGTTCGTCCGAAGAGAAGGAAAGATCTGGCGTTCATGTTTGCATAGAACACGCTTATCACTTCTTCTTTTGTTGCTTTCGCCGAGGAGGCGTTAGAAGCGAATCTGATGAAGTAGTCCATGATTGGCTCGCCTTCTCCCTGCTTGACGAGCCATATCTGGTGCCATGGTGAATATTGGATGTATTCTTGTGGCTTCCAAACTGTAACAGTTTGTTCCACCACTTGCTCCTTTCTTTCATCAACAACTTTATGCCTTTTGAAAGAATTTATCATTGCCACATGGAATTGGTGCTTTGCTCTCAAGGCATTGACGTAACAACGTCTTGCGGTTATCTGGTCGCCTAGCACTTCCCCAATCCCATGGTCCGTAGGGAACTTCATCTTTTGGTGGACAGTGGAGGGCACGATTACGTAAGGGTTAATCGTTGTTCGTCCCAAGATTCCGTTATAAGCCCCAAGAGATTCTACCACGACGAAAGTGACGTTGACATGCAATGCTCTCCACCCTTGGCCAAGGATGACCGGAAGCGTGATTGTACCCAGGGGTTGTGTAGCTGCTCCGACGAAGCTGACTAGCGAGAAGGTTCCTGGGGTCAAGTCTTTGACAGATCTTCCCAGTTGCTCTAGGACTTTGACATGTAGAATGTCAGCGGAGATTCCACCATCGACGAGGATTCTTTTCACATCGTATCCGTCAATGTCCATGGTTATGACTAAAGCGTCATCGTGAGGGTAAACGATATGCTTTAAGTCTTCCCTGGAAAATTGGATGACTGCGTCCTCTTGCTCCGGTTGCTTGCGCTTTCCGTATTTCGGCAATGTTGCTGCTTGAGATGCATAAATGTCCCGAGCATTAAACACTTGTCCTCCGGCGGCAGGTCCTCCGTGTATGACGTTGATTATACCTCGCTTAGCTGGCGGAGGGTTGTCATTGACCTTCTCTTTTCCCTTGTTTCCTCTTTTTGATGACTCTGCTTGAGCCTTTTTCGGGGGGGGGGGGGGGGGGTGTCGCCTTGGTCGACAAATTGCTTTAATTCGCCCTTGAGAACGAAGTTGTTAATGCGGAAGCGTAGACTGACACAGCTGTCGGTCTCGTGGCCGAAGACCTCGTGGTTTTCACACCACTTGTCCTTGTCTCTCCCCAGCGGGCATTTTCTGAAATTGTTCGGCTCTTTCCACATATTTGCGTCCTTCATCTCTCTCAATATTATGGACAGCGGGGCATTCAAAGGAATGCAGTCGGCAAGATTTACTTCTTTTGGCTTCTGAAAATCTCCTTGAAAAGGTCTTTTCGGCTGAGGTTGCCAATTTCGTCCTTGTTGACCACTTGAGTGTGGTTTTAGTTGGTTCTGCTTTGGATTTTCTTTTGCCTTTGCCGCGGAGATTTTTGCCTTGTTCTGGCTTCTGAACCTTTCGAGGTCCACATATTCTTTTACTCTTGCGGCTAGCTCCTCCATGGTTTCGGCTGGGCGCTTCGCCATCTTTTCTGCTAGGGCATAGCCTCTTCGTCCGAGGTTTCGAATGAACGCTCGAACAATCTCTCCTTCCGTCAGGTTCCCCTGAATATCAGAGATATTCTGATTGAAGCAGACGTAGTAGTCGGCGAGAGATTCTTCGTTTTGTTGTTGGACGTCATCCAGAGCATTTGATCCCTTTAGCAATGTGCGTTCGCCCATGTATCGTTGAATGAATTTAGCCTTCAGGTCCGCCCATGAAGTGACGCTTCCGCATGGCAGCGAGAAGAACCAGTGTTCTGCAGTCCCGGCAAGAGTTTGTGAAAACGTCATTGCGAAGTGGTTTGGGTTCTTTGTTATGCCTAGCAAAGAGGCCTCGTGCTTTTGCACGTGTTCCACTGGATCTCTTTTTCCACGGTAGAGATCTCCTCCAATTCGGTACAGTGCGTCTGGGACACGACTGTTCACCAGGTGGTCCGCGAACGGATGTGACGCCCTTTTTTCAAGTGCGTGCATACCCTTCATCTTTGCTTCCTTCATCTTCTTCTCCACCATTTCTTCTATCATCTCGGCGGTAAACCCTTTTCCAGGTTCAGCGTAACCTGTTGAAGGATTTCGCCGACCATTGTTGTGGTAGATGTCAGATTGATCTCTGCTTGTGGCCTGGAAGGAATCATCCCTCGTTGGCTGCTGTGGGTGGTAGAATGGGGGCTGCCTTTCATTCCTCCAATGACGGGATCCTTGGGAAGGAGTGTATGACCGTGCAGCTTCATATCTTGCGTGTTGGTTTTTGCCCTGGAAAGGATTGCCGTAGCGAGTAGTGTCTTGCGACACCTCTCTTGCTGGCGCGGCGTATTCTTGGTTGGACGGAGGTGGCTGAGCCGCGTATCCTTGGTTTCTTAGAGACTCGCGGAATGCGAGTAACTCTTCCAGTGCGGCCATCATTGCTGGAGTAATGGTGGGCATCGGGTTTGCCCCCGTTCTTTGTTCGCCTTGCAGCATTTCTGTCTGGGATTCATCCTCGTGCATCTCTGGTTCGAAACCAGGTGGAGGTGCGTGATGTTTGTCCCTTGGCTCTCTGTGCTGTGCGTTGGGCACATTGTCAGTCGGTATAGATGAGGCTACGGAGGTAGCTCTTGGAATGTGGGAGGGTCCCGACTGGCTCCCAGCTGGCTCTTGGCCTCCTGTTCTTTTGTTTGCCGGGGATTTCTTGGGACACCCGGGCCTTTTCCTTGGGTTTTTGACCTCTTCGGGAGGGTTGTGATCACTCGTCATGATTTCGAATCACGTAGACGGCGCCAATGTTGCGTCCTCGTTGAACCGGGTCGTGAGGACGCGTATGTTCGTATGGTTGTGCGGGTTTTCGGGCTGTAACCCTTCGTCTGGAAGAGGTTTGGGCCACTGGCGAGTGTTCGGTTGATTCCCGTAAAGGTCTGTGTCTCAGCGTGGTTGTGTCTCAGGAGGCGGTGGTCTGTGCACAAATCCGGATGTCTGGCGACGATTCCTGCACAAAGGACCAATGCTAGCACGGAGAGGGGGGGTGGTGCTAGCGGAGCCCTCTCCGAAGCTTAAGTCACTATAGGGCTAAAAGAGTAATTTCTAGAGAGAGAATATTTCTAAAGAGAAGTCAGAGCTCAAAATACCAAAGTTGGGCAAAATGAGAGGAGGATGATGTGAAATGGGTGGCCAAGGCCTCCTATTTATAGGCTTCCTTGGGACCGGACCCGGTTTTAAAGCGGTTTGATGACGGTTCAAAAGCAAGCGGTAACCGTCATCCATATTGGTAATGCGCGAACTTGACTTCTCTACACGTAACGGTAATCGCGGAAACGGTAATCGCACGATACCCGCAATGCAATCTGGACCTCGTCGAATTTGGGCAATTCGGAGGTCCGGATTGCAAGCAACCCGTACGTCCGGGTTGCAATGCAATCCGGATGTCCGGGTTGCTATGCAATCCGGAGGTCCGGTCCGGACGCGCGTAAATGCGTTCCCGGACCGTTTTGACCCTTTGAGAGACGTTTTTCAAACCGAGATGTAATTTTGACGTGTTTACGAGGCCCGAAATATAAATACGAACCCGAATTGGACATATATCCATCAATCCCCACATCAACTTTTCATCTACTAGTAGTATTACCCTCTTAATCTAGGTAGTAAGAAGTTACATTTTCAAAAATAATTAACTTTTTGAAAGAAAAAAATGAAAATATAAGTAACCAATGCAAATTAATAATTAACCCAAAACAATAACAAAATAACTGTAATCCTCTTCTACCTAATCCCTAGGGGTGAGCTCGGGACGGGATGGGCGGGCTTTTACTTTAGCATGAGCCCGAGTTCAAGGGAAATGTCCCGCCCGAGTCGGGACATCGGGACTCGGGCTAGCCCGAATTTGAACCAAACTAAGAACGTAAGAAATTAAGCACCATATATCATGAGCTACATCTATAATTTGAAAGGACGATAGTCGATACCGAGTTAGGAGGACTGAAGACCCTTATAAGCAGAGTCACCTTCGTCGTCGCCGAGTCACCGTTCTCGTCGTCGTCGCTGTCACCGAGTCATCGTCGCTTTTCTCTCGCCGAGTCGCTGTGGCTTTTCCCTCGCCGAGTCGTTGTGGCTTTTCCGTCGTCGGAGTCTTCTCGTCGTTGCTGTCTTGCTGAGACTGAGAGAGAAGTGAGTGACAGTGAGACAGAGAGAAGTGAGGGAGACAAGAGACTTGCGGCGTTGCTTAGGTCTAGGGTTTTTCTTTTTATTTTAACTATATTTATTAAGTTATTGCAACTATAGTTAAACCTAGGTTAAATTTAAGAGTTAGTAACTAAAAAACTGTCCAAGATTTACCATATGTTAAAAGTAGGTGTCTGAAGTTTCAAATGTTAAACTGTAGTGTCCAAGGTTTCAATTTTGTTAAAATGTGGTGTCTCGGTGTGATTACTTTAGAGAAGTCAATTTTGACGAAACTGACTGTCAAATTCGAGCTCCCATACACACTCTTCTTGTCATCTTGTCGGGACCGTCACCTAAGAAACTGGACACATCCGCGCAGGTGAATCCTGGTCCGTTGTCGTTGGAAATCGTTGTACACCACACTACTATAAACTTTTTCTTTTGGATGTTCAATATGGGTGAAATTTGACGATTTTGTGAAAATTAAGGAGTGATGGATTATGAATGGGTAAGTAGGTTGATGAAAATGATTGAAGGGAGATGAAAAGACTCGCAGAGACACTAAATTTCAACAATATTGAAACATGGGCAGTCTATTTTAACATTTCAAACTTCATGCACCTACTTTTAACATAGGGTAAACCTTTGACAATTTTTTAGTTATTAACCCTATTTAAATATATATATATATATATATATATATATATATATATATATATATATATATATATATATTCCGGCGGGCTCGGGCCTTTCGGGCTTTAAAAAAAAAACCTGAGCTCAAGTCCGTGCCCGACTTAGGAATCAAATTCCCACCCGGCTGGGCTCGGATCTCTTTTCGGGGCGGGAATTTCAGAACGGGCTCGGATCAGACTAGTTGGGATTTCGGACTAGTCGGGATTTCGGACTAGTCGGGCTTCTTGCTCAGTCATTCTAATCCCGCAGCCTAGTCTTTGATTATAATGACAAAAATTCGTTAACATGGAAATAATTAAAAACCCACAAGACCCGATCCTTGAAAACGTACCGGAAATATATAGTAGCTAACTAAAAATATACCACTTTTCTAGGTCAAACTAAACACAAACACAACATTCAAAATCCTAAGAAGAAGGCAACATTGTCGGGGCTAATTAAAAAAGAAACAATTAACGGAGAGAGACAGAGATTGTCACCAATGTATATGTATAAATATGTGGCTCATCTCCAATTACATTCCTCAAGCTGCAGTAATCAATAAATAAATAAATAATCGTGTGGTTTTCTTTCGCGAGCTTTATTCTTCGCAGATCACCCACACGTACGCCAATAATAATTAATATTAATAATAATAAAATGGAGATGAAGAAGCTTGCCTGCGCTGTCGTCTTCGCTGCTGCCTCCGTCAGTGCAGTGATGGCTGCCGAGTTAGCCGCCACCCCGGAGGCGTCTGCCTCAGTCGCCGCCCCGGCCGATTCAGGACCAGCTGCTGGTCCAACCAGCGCTGCAGCTGCTACGATGCCGGTCATTGGGTCCCTCGTCGGTGCTTCCCTCGTGTCAGTGATCACCTACTTCCTCCAGTAGATCATTTGGCCAGCAGAGGAATTTTATTTTTGCCAAACAGCGCAACTTTATTAGGAAGAAGAAATTAAAGGATGAACTATATAAGTATAATCCCTATCTGTTTGGCTTGGTTGAACTAATGTAACAAAAATATATTTATTTTTTTATGCATATTATATATAATCCTTGTCGTAAGATGACATACTCCTTCAGTGCTTCATTCATTACCTAGATATTTCATGTCTGATTATTAAAAATGAAAAAAAAAAAATCATGAGCATCACTTCACTTCTTATTGGTTTATCAGGCTGAGCTGATAGGAGTAAAGATTATTTTAAGGGGTGACATTAGAACACCCTACGAGGTTTAGATTTGACTTTTTTAAAATGTTACACTAACCTCTTAGAATTTTTTTTATTTAGTTCAATTTTTACCTCTTAAAGAAAAATCATGAGTTTGTAAGTAAGAATATGATACACCAAATTACATGTTTAATTTGGTTTAGAGTGCTTAAATTGATGAGTCTAGCGATCTTGGTCGGACTTAATTGGTTGTTGTGCTCATCTGCATACCGAAGTTGTTCTCGGTGATGACACTAATGATAATTATGAAGAGTAAATGTAGTGTGTGAGTTGGTTGTTGTAATAAATTTGAGGTATAAATAGAGTATTTATATGGGATTTGATTCCCCTCTTATAGATCAGTCCATTACCTGATGACCAAATGTTGGCATGTTATTATTATCTGGGTAGTAGTTGTTTTTCTTCATATGGAGCGGAGCTATCTAATGTCTGGGTATATAGATGAGATGGGTATGTTACTCGAGTAATGTGGTTGACCCCGTAGTTGACTTTTCATCAGAGTTGTAGTGCGGGGCTCGATTGGTACGCACATGAGGCTAGAATTTTTTCCACAAGCCTGTGTTTATGGCCCCCCTTGAGGTGCGGTGCCCGAGCCTCGGGGAATGTGTGGTGAAAGGCGCACCATGGGCTGCCATGCCATTGTGGAGGGGAGCTAGGTCTTCTTATGGAATTGCCTTTAGTAACGTGACTTCTTTGTGGGTCTGAACGATGAGTACTCCTAACCAGGTACGGATGTAGAGTAAGCGAGTTCCAAAAATACCACTTGGCTTAAAATTATTTTTAATAATGTTAGAATATTTTCAATAAATATTACTAAGGAATCCCTTTAAATATTGTCAGGACACCACTTGACAAAAATGGTTTTTATAGCTATAAAGCTATTTAACTCTAGTTCACAGGTTCAATGCCACTCAACCCGACCTTTAAGTCTATGTTTTTCCTGAAGCTGCTTTTTTTTCTTTAAAGTTTTAGTTAAAAAACATTTCTTTTAGTAAAAAAAAAATCAGTTTTTATTTACTCTTTTTTTGTTTTAGTTAATAAAACTAAAACTTCTCTATAAGTTAATTTTTAAAACTTCTCTTTTACTTATTTTTTTTTCTAAGCTTTTTTTCTGTTTTAGCTTTAGTTTTTTTTTAAAGAACTTATCTTTTAGTGAAAAATAACTTCTTTTTAAATAATTAGTTTTTTTCTAAGGCTTATTCTTTTTTTTTCTTTTCCTGAGAATTTTAATCCATTTTTTTCCTGAGACTTTTTTTTTCCTTGAGATTTTTCCTGCGATTTTTTTGTCACTCTATTAATTTTAATCTACAAATTTTTTTTTTAAATTCCGACCCGTATTAATATCGATTTAATTTATTTTTTTATTTATTATTATTTTTATAAGACCATACTAGGAACCAATTAGCTGAGTTCCTACCCACCACTGACTTAAGTGTCCTTAGGCGAGAACGAGTCTTGCTGATACTTAAGCAAGTGTAAGACAGGTGGAGGAAGGGGACGTTGTTCCTCGACAGATGATGGAGGCGGAAGTATGACTGCAGGAATCTCGGTGCTCATTGTTGGATCACGGCAGGAGCTCCGGTTACGGTGACGGATTCCTTAGCTCCTCGCAATCCTGCAGAAGGGGAATAGAGGGCAGTGGCCCAGAATCCCTCTCCGATGCTTAACGTAAGTACGGCAGCCACAGAGCAAGCAAGCAATATTTGTGTATGTATAAAGCGTAACCCTAATCTGGAATAACTTCCCTCCTTTTATAGAGGAAAGGTTATCCCAGTTACCTGATTAGGCGGTTGGATTGTGATCCACTATCCCACATATCTCGCCGTATATCTTGCCACGTATCTTGTACAGTTATTCGTATCCCACATATCTCGCCCATTATACCACTACTGTAATCATGGCGAGATTTCCGGGATTGTGCTCTTACTGGCGAGTCTCGATCATTATCGGAGACTCCCAAGTTACATCGTTGAGGATTCGGTGTCGGGGAGTGGTGTCAACTCCCCATATCGGGACCGACTACGTCCAGGTCCGATATCTTCGGGGCTCTTCCCTATCGGAGCCATATTTGCTTGGGGCCATTCAATGTCGGGGCCTCCTTCCGTCGGAGCCCTTGGCCTTCCAGCGGCCCAGCTCCTAGCCCACCAGGCCTAGTCGCCGTTTGCCAATCGTTAAGGGGCCTAACGGCCTTCGCCGGGACCCATCACTCATATCCATCAAAAAAAAGTTGCTTATTTTTGCATTGGTGGCAGGTGTCAAGGTGATCTGGAGGATAAGGAATTCTATGGTGGTACAGGAGCAACATTACGAGAAATGGGACCTAAGGTCGAAGGTTTGTACCGGCTAATAGCGGATGGATCCTAAACATGAGTCAGAGTAGTATCTTGCATTTTAACCATAGAATAATCATCAACTAACGTACGTGTTTTGACCATATGAATGAGCCCTTAATATTAGGGAAATATTTGTAACAAACGATGTTGAGCCTCAATAGATTTCATGAATCCTCGGTGTCATTGCAATGCATTTCCTTCCAAGTAGATCGGAACCAAATCAATTTTTATCTCATTAAGAATGTTTTCCAATTTGAAATAATCCTCACAACGATAACATCAACTAAAAACATAAGAACCATCAAACTTTGGCATTTGAAACTTCTCATAGATAACATGGCGGTCAGGAGCTGAAGGAGTGTGTCGGACCTAAAATCCGACCTAAGGCGATTACGTTTTTGAAAACGCTGATTTTTTTGAAAGAGTCTCCACTAGTTAATTAAGGCTAACTAGAATTCTAAATTACCTAACGAATAACGAATTAAACACCTAGGTCTTAAAATTGGTCCACGATCAGAAATTCGAGTTCGGGGTTCTGTTACAAATTAAAAAAATAATTTTTAATTACGCCATTTGGGTACTCTATTCACGATTTGCCAATTCTTTTTTTATCCAAACAACTTCATATCAATTATAATCAATTTTATTAAAAAACTATAGTTTAAACACTTAAAATAATTACACAACTAAGCAAAATCTATAGTTAAGTTTAAAATATATAAAATAACCACTAAAATACATCAAATAAAACAAAATTATCCTACACCTGCATACCTGAGATTCACTTACGTCTCTGTTGAGTAATCTACAGTGCTAGCAGATTGAGGCACGACAAGGAGGGGAAGGCCGTCGTCTGTGACCGGAATCGGAGCTCGAGTAGCAATGGGATCGAACGGAAATGTAATCCAGGAGCGACAAATTTGGGGAGAGGCAGATGTACGGCTGAGTGGATCGATGGTGAGGTTGTCGAAACCGACAGAGTTTGGGCACATCGAGTGGGGGTGTTACTCGAGTAGAGCTTGGGGTGGTGGTGGTCCGAGACCTGCAACGACAAAATTGAAAGAATGGGAGATGGAGAGTGGATGTGATCTTCTCATCGCGAGCGTCGAAACTGGGTCTGGACTAGGGAGTGAGGTTGACGAATCGAGGCATGGTCGGATAATGAGTGGCGCTCGTGACTGAATGGACGGGTATGGAAGGGTGGAGCGCCGGTGAGGGGAGGAAGAACCTGGATGGTCGGAAGCGAGGAGGGATATTGGAGATGATGATACCGATGAAGGTTTTGGCCGCCGGTGAGTCCGGGCTTCTCCGATGAGGGTGGGATCGAGTGTGGCTGACGATATCGGAACCGATGAAGATGAGACCGGGCTCGGGATGAGCAGAATTTGATGGAGTTGACGATGGCGGAACTGAACTGATCAGAGGACGAAGGATCGGATGTCCAGGAGGCGATGCTGGTGATGGATGCGAGGGTTGGGTTAGCGCGGTGAGGGCTGATACTGAACGTCCGATTCTGGAGGGAGGCGTGATGATTGATGGCTATGAGTGGAGGCCCCTGCTGTAGAAGACGGTGAACATGATATTAATAATAATAATAATAATAAAGAATTAAACTAAAATGAATATAAAATAATAAAGAATTAAACTAGAATGAAGCCAAATAGAACTACGAGAGCATCAGATTATTTCTCTTCCATTGTTTGGATTAATGGCGATAAAGATAATAAAAAAAAAAAATTAATGATGATAATATTAATCAAACATAAGAACAATTGTCATCGACTTCAACGGTGATGATTTTTTATTTCTTTCATTACAATATAGTAGTCTATATATAGTAGATAGGTCTAGTCTAATTTGAGAAACATATATTGCTAATATATTTTTCTAATAAATGCTAAATATTCAGAAATTTAATACTAAATATTCAAAAAATATTTTCTGCAATAAATACATGAACTATCCTAATTTTTGCAGGAGCCATTCTTGGAAGCTTCATGACTTGTCATATTTGGACACTTCCTCATTTAGCGCGCCACATGTCACGCGTGTCGCGCGTGACCCAAAATTAGGTGTTTACATTTTGCCCCTCTTTAGGTGAATTCCCGTAGAACATGTTCGAGAGGATTCGTCCAAAGACCAGGAAACACCGAATTTTGGATGAGAAATCTGTCTTTCTTTTGAGTCTTCGAGTCTTCAAGGGAGCTCCTGGCTTATTTAAAAAAAAGTAGAGTCTCTGCTAGCGGTGCCCATGTTGGTAGTGCCTCCATTAGGGTGCCCCTGTTGGCGGTGTAGATAGTAGAACCTCCGTCCGCGGTGTCCCTGTTGGCAGCGCCTCCATTGGTAGTGCGGAAAAGTAAAGCCTCGGTCGGCGGTGCCCCTGTTGGCAGTGCCTCCGTTGGTGGTGCAGAAAGTAAAGTCTCCAGTGGCGTGCGGAAAAGTAAAACCTCCAGTGGCGTGCGGAAAAGTAAAGCCTCCAGTGGCGTGCAGTAAAGTAAAATCTTGGTCGATGATGCCTCCAGTGGCGAGCGACAAGAAAAAGCCTCCAGTGGCGTGCAATAAAGTAAAACCTTAATCGATGATGCCTCTAGTGGCGAGCGATAAGGAAAAGCCTCTAGTGGCGTGTATCGGAGAAGAGCCTTTAGTGGCGTCCGTTGGAGAAGTGCCTCTAGTGGCGTGACTTGAGAAAGTTGAATACTAAGGCTTCGTTCGTAAGGGTTACTCTCAGAAAGCTAGAAAACTTCAGATCCTGATTATCAGTGGAGACTAGCATACCTGGGGTAGCGCAACACCATTGGAAAGAGTAGACGCGATGACTAGCATACCTGGGACAGCACAACATCGTTGTGGTGACTAGCATATCCGGGACAGCGCAACACCGGTTGTAGTGACTAGCATACCTAGGGCAGCGCAACACCGTTGAATGGATAGATGTGATGACTAGCATATCTGGGACAGCGCAGTATCGTTGGGGTGACTCTCGGAAAGCTGGACAACTTCAGATTCCGATTGCCGATTGATTTGTAGGAACAGACAGTAATAGTCCTACTCATCTTTGAATGGTGGCTCGCGAGAGCAGACTGTAACCGTTCCGCTTGCCGTGAAGTTGACTTTGGAAGGCGCTGTGTTGCGCATGAATGTTTGTCCCTGTTTTTTTTGCCTAAATTGCGCATGGTGCGACAACTTAGCGGGATCTTTTTTTTTTTTTTTTGAGAATTTCTCTCTTATTCTCTCCTTTTGCCACGGTCGTTTTGAGAGATTTTCGACCGTGCCCCTCGGGATTTTTTCTTAAAAAAAAAAAATTATCTCCCTTTACCATGATTGCAATTTTTGAATTTGCAACCATGCCCCTCATTTCCTGATTTTGCCTAAGCCGCCCTTTCGGGTATTCAACCTAGCGGAAACATTCTTTATTTGGTAGCCGATTAAACGGTGGCTGTGACCCGTACTTTATTTTCTGCCTCGATGTGGGAGTATTTGTAGCCGTTTGGAGGGTGGCTGTGACCATTTTCTCACCGTCTTCAATGTTGTGGGAGCTCTTTTGATTGTTGCCATTTGGAGGGTGGCTGTGGCCCTTCATTTCTCGTCTCTGATCCGGGAAACACTTTTTGTATGTAACCATTTCGAGGGTGGTTGTGGCCCTTTCACTAAATACCCGTCATCGATGTTCTGGGAGCGCTCTTTTGATTGTAGCCGTTTAGAGGGACGACTGTGACCCTTTCTTTTATTTTCCCGCCCTCACCGGGTTCGCTGGAACACTCTTTTTTGTGTAGCCATTTTAAGGGTGGATGTGGCCCTTTTTATTCTCCCGCCCTCACAGGGTTCGCGGTGTCACTCTTTTTTTTGTAGCCATTTGAAAGGTGGTTGTGACCTTTCTTTGTAGTCATTTTAGGGACGACTGAGACCCTTTTTATTTGTAGTTGATTTAAGGACAACTGTGATCATTTTATTTCTTCACTGCTCTCACAAAATTTGCATGAGCACTCTCTTTATTTTTCTCGGTAGCCAATTAAAGGGCGGCTGTGACCCTAAAGAAAAATGAGTTTTTTTTTTTTTTTTTTTTTTTTTTTTTTTTTTTTTTTTTTTGCAGCTCACCTTCTGCCTATGACTGCCCCTGCGGGTTTTCAATCATGCCTCTCTCCCTAAGTTTTGTCTAGGTCGCCTTTACAGGTTTTCAACCTAGCGGGAATTTATTTTTTTCTCTTTTTTCTTTATTTTTTTTTTTAAAGAAAATTTATCGAAAATAATCAACAACAATTATTTACATGCCCCTAGTGTTAGACTGATAATTCCAAATTTTTAGAACTTCTTTCGGAGAAGAGCTCGACTGATCAAGTCAACATATGTAGATCGTGTCGACGTCTTGGGTTGAGTACCCTATGATGGAAAACACCGACAACAATGTTTCTCGGCTTCTCAAATGCTCTGGTTATTCTTGATCTCACATGGATGAACGAGTTTGGCCAGGCATGTCACGTATGAAAATTTTCTGAAATATCTGGGACAAACTCGGAGGTTGACCTCAGAACGGTCGGCGATCGAAGGGTCGTGCGCGAGATGTGCTCTTCAGGGGCCTTGATTTGGATAATTATCCGAGCTGCAAAAATGAGTAAGGAAAAACTCAAATTTCATGGATAGGATTGATCACAACTTCTCTTATCTGGGTGCTCGATATTTTTTAATGGCGATTTGCTCCATATGTGAATAGTCTTGCATCATGTTTCGACTTTTTTCCATCTGGCGCTTGTGCCGGATCTGAACGGGAGATGCTACTTGGTTACCACTGACCGGTGTAGACCTCGCCGTAAAACGGATGTACGGCTTGGTTCGGGGAAGCGTATGAATTCCACACGTGATAGGTGGAATTTTGGCATGGAATTTCTCTGAAGCAGTCACGCTTCACGTGGTTGCGACCTCGTTAAAGTGGTCGTCTGATCTGAAAAAAAAGTAGGGACACTCAAATCTCAAGGAAAAATCAAGTACAATTCATCATACATGAGCGTTGGATATCTCAAGTGCGCAATTTATGCTTCGTGCAACTGGATGGCTGCACGTTTCTTTTTTTTTTTTTTTTGCCCCATTTAGCCGGCATAGCTTATATGTACATGATACCTTAACCAAGGGTACCTGAAAAGAGTGAATAAAAAATCAGTGTAGAGCATATGAGAAATCATGCATGATTTTTTTGAAAACTGTAATGTTATTCATTTCATAATTTTGATTACATTTCAGAAAGAATCAAAATTTGTAATCTAGGGTGTTTTGCACCATCATGGAGTTTACTGAGTGCACTATCTTGCTCGAACGCAGGACAGATGCTCAAAAACAAAGTTTTTTTAACAAGATTTTCTCGTCCTTTGTTTAAACTCGAATAGTCGCACTCAACTGAACAATTAAAAAGTTAGAATCAAAACTCTCATTTTTTTTAAACGCTTGCTCATGCGAATGTTGAAATGAAGATCTTGCTGAAATAGTGTAATACCCCTTGGATAAAAATGAATGACACTTTGATTTTTTTTTTTTTTTTTATTCATGCATGCTCGAAAATTAAAGTTCCACTGTCAAGAAACTTATAACTTACAACCAGTTTACCTGAATGATACATATGGAATGTATGTATAAAATAGAAAATCCAGGTAAAGTTTTTTTAAAATAATGCAAATGCGATGCATGTTTAAAAGTTCTAGGACTAAGAATGTGTACAGTCTAACAACAAATTATTGTTCCTAAAACAATGCACATGAGATGCACATGAGATGCATACTTGAAATGAAAGTTCTACAGTTAAGAAAATTTACAAGTTATCTAAAAGAATTTTTTTTTTATCGAGAAAAAAAAACTAATGCATCTTAGTTGCTCAAAATTTAAAAAATCAGATGAAAAGTTTTTTTTTTTTTTTGAAAAGGATGCATATGAGATGCAAAAAAATAAATACAAGATGAAAACTTAAAAACATTAGAACCATCAAACTTTGGCATTTGAAACTTCCCATAGATAACATGGCGGTCAGGAGCTGAAGGAGTGCGTCAGACCTAAAATCTGACCTAAGGCGATTACGTTTTTGAAAACGCTGATTTTTTTTGAGAGAGTCGCCACTAGTTAATTAAGGCTAACTAGAATCCTAAATTACCTAAGCGAATAACGAATTAAACACCTAGGTATTAAAATTGGTCCACGATCAGAAATTCGAGTTCAGGACTTCTGTTACGAATTAAAAAAATAATTTTTAATTACGCCATTTCGGTACTCTATTCACGATTTGCCAAGTTTTTTTTATCCAAACAATTTCATATCAATTATAATCAATTTTATTAAAAACTATAGTTTAAACACCTAAAATAATTACACAACTAAGCAAAATCTATAGTTAAGTTTAAAATATATAAAATAACCACTAAAATACATCAAATAAAACAATATTAACCTACACCTGCATACCTGAGATTCACTTACGTCTCTGTTGAGTAATCTACAACGCTAGCAGATTGAGGCACGACAAGGAGGGGAAGCCCGTCGTCTGTGACCTGAATCGGAGCTCGAGTAGCAATGGGATCGAACGGGAATGTAATCCAAGAGCGAAAAATTTGAGGAGCGGCAGATGGACGGCTGAGTGGATCGATGGTGAGGTTGTTGAAACCGACAGAGTTTGGGCACATCGAGTGGAGGCGTTACTCGATCAGAGCCTGGGGTGGTGGTAGTCCGAGACCTGCAACGACAATATTGAAAGAATGGGAGATGGAGAGTGGGTGTGATATTCTCATCGCGAGCGTCGAAACTGGGTCTGGACTAGGGAGTGAGGTTGACAAATCGAGGCGTGGTCGGATAATGAGTGGCGCTCGTGACTGAATGGACGGGTTGTAAATGTAATACTTGTTTGCCAACAAGTAATCACAATCTGAACTTCAATTGAGAAATGAGTAAACGTTGGAAGAGAGCGAGAAGAGAGAATCTCAAAATATCAGGAACTGAGAGTAAACTTCATTCAACGTAAAAACACACTGTTGTTCATTACATCTACAACCAGAAAACCAACTCTATCCATTACACATAACTTCCCCTAAATTTCAGCATAACCTCTCCACATAAAAACTGACACTTAACTCAACCATAATAACTTAAACTTAACCAACTAGACACTGACTCTACTAAAACTCACGTGTTCTGCAACTCTCTATGTAAACATATCATTCTTCTGTGTTAACATATCCAGACTCTATGTAAACATCTTCATTCTCTGTGTTTACATATGTGTCAGCATCCCATTCTCTGTGTTTACATATGTGCCAGCATCAGCTCCTTATCTTCTTGATGTTGTATTCCAAGTTATTCGACTCCAGTCGAATCCTTTCCTCTTCTTGCTTCTCTTAGCCTGCATAATAACACACCATACACTTACACATCCTCCCCTAAACTGAACCATCTTGCAAGATGTTCAGTTTACAACATTGCAAACACCAAGATGTGTTCTCAAATACTCAAAAGCTGCAATTTTCAAAGGTTTAGTAAAGATGTCTGCATAGTTGTCTTCACTTCGACACTTATCGATCTCAATATCAATCCCATCACATAAGTCACGAAGAAAGAAGAATTTCACATCAATATGCTTAGTTCTTCCATGAAGAACTGGATTCTTAGCTAACTTCAAAGTTGAGCTATTATCACACAATAACTTAGTGGCTGTCTTCTGTGGGAAATGTAAGAACTCTAACACTCTTCTCATCCACAAGATGTGCTTTGCACATTCAGTAGCAGCAACATATTCAGCTTCTGTACTCGAAAGAGTAACAATTTGCTGCTTGCGGGACATCCAGGAGACTGCAGCTCCACCAAGGATGAATGCATACCCACTTGTGCTTCGTCTATCATCTTTGCAACCAGCAAAATCACTATCACTATAAGCCACTAATGCAGACATAGACTTCTTCATGAAAAACAAACCAAAGTCCTTAGTACCTTGAAGATATCTAAGGATTCTCTTAGCAGCAAAAAGATGATCACCTGAGGGATTCTCCATAAATCTAGAAACATAACTGACAGCAAATTGGATATCTGGCCTAGATGCAGTTAGGTACATTAGACTACCTATAAGTTGCCTATACATGGTTTTGTCAACAACACCACCTGAACCATTTTTCAATAACAACCCATTTGTTTCAACTGGGGTCCTAACTGCATTGCATTCACTCATGTCAAACTTTTTCAACACATCTCTCACATATTTCTTTTGACAAACTGAAATACCTTTAGGAGTTTGACAAATTTCTAGACCAAGATAGTAATGCAACAATCCCATATCAGACATTTCAAACTCTTTCATCATCAAACTTTTAAATTCTCTAAACATGTTGTCACTATTCCCAGTATACACCAAATCATCAACATAGACACACACAATTAGCAATCTTCCTGCTGAATCTGACTTAATAAACAATGTGTGTTCATATGGACATTTTAAGAACCCTTTCTGCAGAAAGAAGTTCTCCAATCTGCTATACCAAGCTCGTGGGGCTTGTTTTAAACCATAAAGGGACTTTACCAATCTATAAACTTTGTTTTCTTTGCCTTTGATTATAAAACCTAAAGGCTGATCAACATAAACTTCCTCATTTAAAGTCCCATATAGAAAAGCAGATTTCACATCAAGTTGAAATAAAGACCACCCATTTTGTGCTGCAAGTGCTATCACCATTCTAATGGTGTCTAACCTAGCAACTGGAGCATAAACTTCTGTATAATCAATTCCATAAGACTGCCTATACCCTTTAGCAACTAATCTTGCCTTAAATTTATCAACTTCACCATTTTCTTTGAGTTTAGTTTTATAAACCCATTTAACCCCTATAGTCTTATGCCCTTTAGGCAAATCTACCAACTTCCAGGTTTTATTCTTTTCAATAGAAGCTATTTCAACTTCCATGGCTTTTCTCCACTTATCTTCTTTACTAGCAGTCTCAAAATCCATGGGGTCACAATCAGCAAATAGGCAAAAATGAGCTATTTCATCAGGTTCATTACGTCTAACTGAAATGCCTTTTACCTCATATGCATCCAAATAGCGTGGTCTCTTGATGGATCTTCTTGTATTTCCTTGAGCCCTTGAACATCCAGCTTCATTGCTATGTGATTCCACTCTAACTGCAGTAGGTGAACCACCATAGTCTAGCATCTCTTCTTCTTCATCTTCATCTCCTGTCTGAATCTCCTCTTCTTCTTCTTCTACGTCTCCTCCTTGGTTTTCTTCACCGGATCCTTCTGTGTTAGCATAGGATGCTTCTGTGTTAACATAGGACGCTGCTGTGTTAACATAGGGCGCTGCTGTGTTAACATAGGACGCTGCTGTGTTAACATAGTTCTGCTGCATTGATCTTTCCAGCGTCTCCTTGTTTCCATTCCAATTCCAGAACTTGGATTCTTCAAACTTGACGTCTCTACTAGTCACTATCTTCCTTGTGACTGGGTTATAAAGCTTATAAGCTTTTGAAACACTACTCATGCCTAAGAAGATGCACTTCTCAGACTTAGGGTCAAGCTTTCTCCTTTGAACATCCTGTATCTTCGAATAAGCTATGCAGCCAAACACTTTTAGATGCTGTACTGAAGGCTTCCATCCATTCCATGCTTCATTTGGAGTCATTCCTTTTACAGCAAATGTGTGACACCTATTTAAAATATAGAAACTCCATACAACTGCTTCCGGCCAAAACCTATCTGGAACTCCTGAGGTGTGCATCATGCTTCTCATCATGTTTTCAACTGTTTTATTCTTTCTCTCAGCCACTCCATTATGTTGAGGAGTCATAGGAGCTGTTCTTTCCCGTACAATTCCTTGAGCAGCACAGAAATTGTTGAACTCTGTTGAAGTATATTCTCCTCCATTATCAGTTCTCAACACCTTAATCTTTTTCCCTGTCTCAGTTTCAACTGCTGCTTTGAACAACTTGAATTTTTGGAATGCCTCAGATTTCTCATTCATCAAAGTGACCCATCCTTTCCTTGTATAATCATCAATAAAGGAAATAAAGTACCTCTTGCCACCATTCGATGTGGGGCTAATGGGACCACAAACATCTGAGTGAATCAATTGCAATTGATCACTAGCCTTCCAAGTGTATGAACTTGGATTAAATGGATCTCTTTCATGCTTACCAATTGTACATCCTTCACACAGCTCCTCTTGTACTTGAATTATGGGCAAACCTCTTACCATATTCAATCTACTCAAGGTATTTAAACCTCTGAAATTCAAATGCCCAAACCTATAATGCCATAGCCAAGCTTCTTTTTGACATGCTTTCTTTTGGACTTCCTTCTCCTGAGCCTTGAGGCTGATTTGTAATTCCTCTAATGCAAGAGGAAAGAGTCTATCCGGGTTCATCTTAATCTCCAAAATCGTGCCTCTCTCATCTTGATAAATCTCGCATTTATCTTCACCAAACCACAAAGAATATTGCTTTTGCAGCAACTGACCAACACTCAAGAGATTGGTTTTTAATCCTGGCACGTACAAGACATCTTGAATGATTTCAGTTGTATCACTCAATGATTTGAATTTCACAGCTCCTTTTCCTTTCACTTGTATGGAGGAATTATCACCAAATGCCACTTTTGATCTATAACTCTCATCTAACTTGCAAAAAGCTTCCTTATGTCCGCACATATGGTTACTACATCCAGTATCCACATACCATACATCTGCAGATGTATGCTCAACCTTCTTCTCAATTGTCATGAGAAGAACTTCATTTGCACCTTTGTCTTCAATCTCAGCAAAGTGCACTTTCTCTTCCTTTTCTTCAGGAATTCTAGCGTAACATTCTGACTGGTAATGTCCAAATCTCTGACACCTGTGGCATTGAACATTAGCTTTACTGTGATAATTCTGGTTATATCCATTATTAAAACCATGATAGTTTCTTCCTCTTCCTCTTCCACGATCCTGATATCCTCTTCCTCGGTTTTGGAAATTGCAATTTCATCTTCCTCCTTGTTCACCTCCATCAAAATCTCCCCTTCCTCGACCATGATCACCTCTGCCTTGTTGATGACCACCTCTTCCATATTGTTGATAGCCTCTGCCAGGACCACCTCTTCCTCTTCCATAACCTCTGCCTCTTCCTCTTTGCTGTCCTCTTCCTCTCGAATTGGGGCCATGAGTTGAACTACATGACTCCGAAACAGCTTTTAAAGCTTGTTCTCCTGAAGGGGAATCTCTGTATACCTTTTGTTCATGAACAACTAATGAACTTTGAAGTTCATCTAGTGTTAACTCTTCAAGATCTTTTGATTCTTCAATGGCACAAACAACATAATCAAACTTCCTATTCAAGGATCTCATGATCTTCTCTACAATGGTTGTGTCTTTCATCTCTTCTCCAAACAACCTCATCTTATTACTGATTTCCAAAACTCTTGAACAGAATGGTACTACTTTCTCATCCTCTTTCATTCTTAGAAGTTCAAACTCTCCTCTTAAAGCCTGCAACTGTGCCTTTTTCATACGCTTTGAACCAACTCCCTTTTTCTTCATGGAATCCCAAATATCCTTGGAAGTATCTTTGCAAAGTATACTTTCCAAAGTGGCCCAATCTATTGCTTGAAATAAGATATTTTTTGCCTTCAAATCAATCAACTTACGTGCCTTGTAGGTTTCAAAATCAGCTTTCTCTATGTCAACACCCTTGTCAACAACATCCCAAAACTCATGTGCTTTCAACAAATTTTCCATAATGAGACTCCATTGATCATAGTTCTTACCTGTAAATTTCGGAATAGTAAGACCAACAAATGCTGAATTGTCTGTCATCTTCCAAGTTGGTTTTGCAAAACCAAAAACTTGAAAATCTGCAGGATCTTCTTTAACCGTGAGAGCTCTGATACCAAATGTAAATGTAATACTTGTTTGCCAACAAGTAATCACAATCTGAACTTCAATTGAGAAATGAGTAAACGTTGGAAGAGAGCAAGAAGAGAGAATCTCAAAATATCAGGAACTGAGAGTAAACTTCATTCAACGTAAAAACACACTGTTGTTCATTACATCTACAACCAGAAAACCAACTCTATCCATTACACATAACTTCCCCTAAACTTCAGCATAACCTCTCCACATAAAAATTGACACTTAACTCAACCATAATAACTTAAACTTAACCAACTAGACACTGACTCTACTAAAACTCACGTGTTCTGCAACTCTCTATGTAAACATATCATTCTTCTGTGTTAACATATCCAGACTCTATGTAAACATCTTCATTCTCTGTGTTTACATATGTGTCAGCATCCCATTCTCTGTGTTTACATATGTGCCAGCATCAGCTCCTTATCTTCTTGATGTTGTATTCCAAGTTATTCGACTCCAGTCGAATCCTTTCCTCTTCTTGCTTCTCTTAGCCTGCATAATAACACACCATACACTTACACGGGTATGGAAGGGTGGAGCGTCGGTGAGGGGAGGAAGAACCTGGATGGTCGGAAGCGAGGAGGGATATTGGAGATGATGATACCGATGAAGGTTTTGGCCGCCGGTGAGTCCGTACTTCTCCGATGAGGGTGGGATCGAGTGTGGCTGACGATATCGGAACCGATGAAGATGAGACCGGGCTCGGGCTGAGCAGAATTTGATGGAGTTGACGATGGCAGAACTGAACCGATCAGAGGACGAAGGCTCGGATGTCCAGGAGGCGATGCTGGTGATGGATGCGAGGGTTGGGTTAGCGCGGTGAGGGCTGATACTGAACGTCTGATTCTGGAGGGAGGCGTGATGATTGATGGCTATGTACTAGAATGAAGCCAAATAGAACTACGAGAGCATCATATTATTTCTCTTCCATTGTTTGGATTAATGGCGATAATAATAATAATAATGATAATATTCATCAAACATAGGAACAATTGTCATCGACTTCAACGGTGAAGTTTTTTTTTTTTCTTTCATTACAATATAGTAGTAGTCTATATATAGTACTTAGGTTAAGTCTAATTTAAGCAACATATATTGCTAATTTATTTTACTAATAAATGCTAAATATTTAGAAATTTAATACTAAATATTTAACAAATATTTTCTGCAATAAATACATAAACCATCATAATTTTTGCAGGAGTCATTCTTGGAAGCTTCATGACTTGTCATATTTGGACACTTTTTCATTTAGCGTGCCACATGTAACGCGTGTCGCGCGTGGTCCAAAATTAGGTGTTTACAGAGTGGTTACCGATGTGGACTAGGAACACACAGGCACTGGTGTAGAGACGCCATTTTGCTTGAGCCACTCAAAATAGCGCACTAACCTGCTAATAGAAGTTTCCATAGCCGTGACAGACGATTTAATGTCAGCAACGTTAGTCTTAAGGTCAGTGGTATCCTACCTCAATTCTGAAAGTAGCTAGTTGATTATGTTCATGTATGGCGGTATCCATATTTGACCACGAGCGCACGCAAACATTGAAGCAACAATATAGGTAAGTGGAGAATTTGTAACTCCGATACCTATGATAGAGATAGAAGATCGTGAATAGTAGAGAATATAGCAGAGAATTTTTATTGAGGAGAATAATAGAAATACAGAGCTAGGAAATTACATCAAATTTATTCTATTCTCTCAAACTGCCATGTGCTCTCTTTATTAATTCCCGTGTTTAAAAAACTCTCATTCCAAGGTCTAACTCCTGCTACGTTGGGTTTCTTATTCATTCATGATTGTTGGATGTTGCAGAATGCTGCTTTAAGCTAGGGGTGAGTTCGGGACAAATAGGCGGTATTTTTCAGGAAAATGACCTAGCCCTAGTTTTCGGGATTTTCCACTACTGTCTCTAACCTATCCCTAAGTTAAACATCTAAAAAAATCACTACTTGGTCAGGACTTTCAAATTCGGAACGGGATACGGACAACCCTAGTTTACACCTAAGATTGAAAATAAATTTTAATATTTTCAACTCAAAATACACAAATTTAAGTTTAAGCATTCATGTTCACAAACACATACATCAAATTCATGAACACATACATCAAGTTCACAAATAAATTCATCAAGTTCACAAAAATACAAAAAAAAGTACCAAAATTTACAATATCCAAATATGTACCCCCAGTAAATTTACCTTTAGGAAATAAAAAAATACAAAAGCGTGATGCTCTTGGAGCACGGTATAAAAATTAAGTTCACTCTAATAATGATGCATGATGCTTTTGGTACTTTTTTTTTTTTGTTCTGACCAAATTTACAAGATCCAAATATGTACCCCAGTAACTTCCTAAAATGGAAGAATCTGTCATAAGTCCAGAAAAAAAAAAAAAAAAAAAAAAAAAAAAAAAACTAAACTTAAACTGAAAACTCAATTACCAGAGTAAATAAATAACCAGAGCAAAAAATTGAAAACCCGAAAATGTGCAAAGAAATTATTAGATCAAAGAAGACTCTTGAAACTACCTCAAAAATTAATTCCATCAAATTCAAGACTTGATGCATTACCCTCGGTCTTCAGATCTAAGCCTCTAACTTGCCATAATTTCCCACTTGAAATCGGATTAAATCCTGAGAGACTCACTGAATCAACATAAGAGATTTAACGCATCAGTTCCCAAAAAGTAGTCTTCGATCATGAAAGGTACATTTGCTTTCTTCTTAATCTCTTAAGCCAGTAGTTTGATTGCTTCAAAATTGCAGAACTGAATGCATAATGATACTATTTAGTGATAAATATCTTCAGCATGAATGTAATAGTATGAGATGGATGAGATAATCTACACTTATAGGCATGAGAGAATCAACCGTCGCAGCTGATATTTCTAGATAGAAGTTGATCTAGGGTTTCTAATTTATTGGTTTAAGTTAGGGTTAAACTTGTGTTTTTGTTATAAAAGTTTTCTCGGCGATGAAGATTGTGAAGAGTTGATTGTGAAATAAGAAGAATGATTCTTGGATGAATGACTATTTGGTTACACTTATTAAGAATGACGTATTTTGTAATATTGACAACGATAGAATTTTTATGCTTTCAGAGTATGAAGACTCGTCGAAAAATATTGTAAAAATTATTTGTACTTAATGAATTGTATATTCTTATGGTAAACTATATTCCAATAGTATACCTTACTTCTACTAAAAAAATATATATTTTATAATTTTGCCCTCTGAATTCAAATCATAAATCTGTCTATATGCATCAGTACCTAACAGCAACGCAAAACTCTCCCTACAAATATAAAAGTGTTTAATTAGCAACTTACTATCTAAACCTTAAAGGTATGTACAGTACAATTTGCTAGTTGGGTTTTTTTTTTAACAAATTGCTAAATGCATAATGTAGCATTATTCTAACTCCGTCTAATTTACAATTAAATGGTGGTAGGAAATTGCAAGTTGTTTATTGTCTTGCTATGTTTATTGTTCAAATTGCTAGCTAAACTTTTAAGAAATTTATAATTTTACTGACTAAACTTTGTGAATGTTTGCAATTAATTAGCTAGCTTAATTTTAGGGAAATTTGCAATTACTAGGTGAACTTTGATGAACATGTATAGTCTCTGTCACCATTATTTCACACTAAATTAGATGGAGCTAGCAATTTTCAACACATAAATTAGCTAGAAATTCGTTAAAAAAAAAAAAAAAAGAGGCTAACAAAATTGTTAGAGGCTCAAAGTACAGCTAACACACACACATAGGTAACTAACCCAACAGGAAAAAAACACACAGAAAGCAGTGCAGACATGTTATTGGCTCCTGACGTGTATTGTTGAACAATTACATGGGATGGGGCTTCAAGCAGCCTAAATGGTGCAACCCTCTCTCGTCCCTCGAAATTTGTTCTTCATAGTACGTCAACACAATCTGCCAAATAATATCAACCTTAAAGAAAAGGTGAAACTAAATAACGTTGATTGATGAGATAGTAGTTTGGGTAACAAAAACGATTTACAAGTCATTTGTTTTATTTTATTTTAAAATTACTACCTGATTTTATAATTCCTGGCCAACTAGCTATATTCTTATAATTTCCGTCGAATCGGATGGAAATGAGCATGTGCCAGCTATATAAGATATTTTTCAATGTTTTTTTTTTTTTTTTTGAAAATTTGCTAGTTCCTTCATGTCATCAAAATTTAGCTAGAAAATTGCAAATTATGTCAAAGTTCCTAGAAAATTAGAAAGATTATTAATAGAGTTCAGCCGGAGAAATGTAAATTTCTCAAAACTTCAACTAGTAATTAGCGCAAATAACATAATAAGAGAATAAGAAACATACAAGTTCTCATCACCATTTAACAGTAAATCAAATTGAGGTAGCATATTGCAACTTTGTATAAGTTCATATAGCAATCTGTTCAATAAAAATGTACATCTAGAAATTTGTCAAAACTCCAAAAGTTTAGCTATGAAGTTGCAAATTAACTATGAAGTAATGCATACTTGATCAATAGCTGCAATAACATCTGTTAGAGTTGACACAGTTGGGTAGAGAATCCTATATTTGTAGCTAAAAGTTAGGAACTCATTGCATTCACATTAAAACAAATGCCCGGTCTTTGCATCAATAATCTATCACTAATCAGAATCAGAATTCGAGAAATATATATGACAATAATACATATTATTTTGGATTATATGAGCCTCCTAAACAAATTCAATGGATATAAGCTCTTGAGGTGAATGCTAGATATGACGAGAATTGCGTATTTCTAATATTATTTTTTTTCTTTGGTTGTTCTTCATCATGCCCCACCTCGAGATGCCGTTAAAACGTTTAGAGACTTGGTAGCTTGTTTAGCTTTCCTTTCTCTTAAAAGAAATACCGAAATGAAGATTGTTTTAAGAGATTGACTGCTTTGAACAAAAGTAGCCACTAGAAATATTCAAAATTGTATACGAAAATCTCTTAAAACATCCGTGATAACTTTTTAAAATTGTGATATTTGCAACAGGTTTCATTAAAACTAATCTAAAAGATTATCCCCCTTGAAAAAGTACATTCACAAATTGATGCAGTAGTGATAATAAGAATATAATGATAAAACCGGAAAAATAACAAGTGGAGATGTGGGTCGTTTTAAGAGAGGATGGCGCGTGGAGATTGACGACATGTTTGAAGCTGTATAATTAAGTTTGTGGTAGGTTTCGTTGTCTAGACTAGGGTTTGTTGAAGAAGTTGATCGTGAGAGATCCTGATAGTGCGCACTAGCTATTAGGGTTTCTATTTCCCATGCAGATCGATGAGAAACACTTTAGCTAAGGAAATTTCATTAATTTTGTACTCAGTAATGAATTGATTACACGGATAAGGTTATCAACCAAACCTGTTTGGATCGTGAAAATTTGCGGCTTTGGCGGCGGAAATTGACCATTAGTTAGGGCAAGTTCTTCTGGCCGGAGCTGTCATGGAGCCTGCCCATCATCACAGAAATATATATATTTTGGTTGGGGAAAACGCTTTTGATGATTTGATCACATTATAATTGTGAAATATTTTAGAAATATAGGGGACTACAGTAATATTATCGTCACAACCCTAGCTAGTTCAAATATTTCATTGATTGATGTATAATGCATGTCCCTTCCATATATTGCTCGAACCACACCTTTGGAATATGGGTGAGACCCTAATGTGTAAACATCAATTACTCTACTATTTTTTTTAAACCTACAACAATTTCGTGCTCGGAAATTGAAAGCCCTCCAAAAGACGGGTGGGATCCGAACTCCATTCACCGTTTGTCCAACTTGTTTTAGGTAAATGGGACTAAAACTTGGTATGAAGATTGAGCACACTAAGAAATTTTAGATTATGGTGATATTAATTTTTTTGTTCTCCTAAAGAGTGTTTCACGTACTAGAGACCCTAAAATAATTCTCGCTCGCACTGAGTTAGTCCGTAAGGATACATAAAGTGCTAGCAATGAATATTTTTCTGCTCCCAGAGTGTTCAAGATGCCAGACTCTAGGATATTCATCATTCACACTGAATTCGCACTGAACCAGTAAAAAAGAAAATCCGAAAGAATTATGTGATGATAATGAATCTTTTTCCATCACCAAAAACAATCTAGGTGTGAACAAGAGACTACTAGTATGGATAAAGTATATTGAGATGGGAAAAAAAAGTCGGACGGATGGATGAACAGAAGGGGAGGTATATATAAAGAGCAGATTATTACACAAATTAATTAATTATATATTTAGGGCATGACTCGTTTCAGCACACGCAAAGAGCTCCAAAAGGTTAAATTTCCTCCGGCTTGGCTTGTACATGAAGACGACTCTTGTTTGGGTGTTTTTACAAACGACAACTTGTCCTAATTAAAAACAATCTATGACGACTGAAACCCTACACACTACACACGTACGTACCTTAATAAGCATAGCATAGGCTTGACACTAAACATGAGCCATAGGAAACCAACAACACTGTACAACTCACACCACATTACACTCTCTCACAGTTCGTACCTAAATTTACGATGCCAAGATATATAGAGCCTCTTCTTTCAGCACCCATTGCCTTCTTCTATCTCTTGCGCCGCTTCGTCTCCACCTGTAAAATTAATACCTTCATTCCGCTAAACAATCATCTCATATCAATATCTAATTTCACACTAAACAATAAAGTCTTCTTCACTCATCTTATGTTTCCATCTAATAAAGGCCATCTAAAAACAATAAGTAATGTTTTTCCTCATATCTTTTATTTCTATCAAAGAAGAAAACGGAGCTGCAAGTACGAACATGGAAAAATTCGTATGAAACAAGGTGAAGACATGGAAGATGGATCAGGAGTCAGTTATACAGAAACTGGATGAGGGGTGTCACCTTCACATCAGCTTCAGGTGATGCAGAAAATCCATTCTCCGCACGTGGTTTTGCATCATCATCTGAACATTCAGAACAAACAAAGTGCTCCAACCGTTTGGCAGCTTCAATGCTCATACCGACACAACCTGGGTGATACCTGCATCATAAGTTAACAGTTGGACTGATGCTCTACAATACCAATCACCTTGTATATAATTTTATATCTTCTACAAATAATTCATTTATCTTATCGACAGGTGCTGTATGAAAGAGTAAGAAATCAAAATTCAGTAATCCTCGGCTGTTCAAAAGATAGATGATAACAAAACTCAAGAACTACCGATGATGTTAAATTTCCCATCCACATGGGACAGGCTAAGGTCAAACTAGAAAATGGCACAGTCTTGACAGAAGTTTTAAGTAGTTAGCGAGACCTACTTTCATCCTTGCATGGCATTAGAATCCTGAACCTTTTGGACTGAAAATAATCCAGTTTAAAAAAGATGGTAACCTAGGAACTGGAATGGATCAAGGCCATGGATATAAGTGAAGAATAAAACTTCCATATAACTAGTGCAGCTACAACAATAATGCTCATTACTGCACCCATCAACAACACCTTTAAGACAATAAAAATGTGGACTTGTTCAAATTCTCCATCCTATTGTCTCGACGTGCTCCATGGAGACGCATCTTCCAAACAGAGAGTTCAGAGGATGCATGGAGAAAAATTACCAGTCTAGTGAAGAAGACATAGTTATTCAAGATGCACTGAACCTCAAAAGCAAGATCAGGATACGATTATCAGACTCCAAAAGATGACAAAATAAGTAGTAAGAATCCTTTACCCAACAAAAAAAAAGTAGTAAGAATCATCAAAACAAGCTCCTGGAGTTAAAGTTATGACCCTTCATTCAGAAAATAAGATGTTCTTTATATTTGTGGCTCCCAACCAAAACTTTTAAACAAAAAAGGTGAAGAAAAAAACACAACCACCTATACGATGACAACTTAGCAGAGAGCAGAAGAATTACCAGTCTTTGCACCCCTCACATTGCACCATAAGGTCATCGGGGTTGTAGGGCATTTCACACTTGCAATACCTTCACAGAAACATGAAGAAATCATGTAAATATAGCAAGTACCTTAATGCAATTGCAAGTTCACAGTTTGATGTTAGAAATAAAGCCAGAATCTCTAAAGGCATCGGAAAACGTCTAATTTCCTACTCCCAATCAAACAACCAGTAATTTAAGAAAAAACTATTTAGAGAAAAATAGAGTGACAGAACAAAAAAGAAAACTTACACGGCCACTCTATCAGGCGTGAACGCACCAGTTGCAGCCTTGTACTCAAAGCGGCAGTAGTAATCCTCAGCACCAACATTTTCAAGCTTGGTATAATTCTTGAAGGAGTGAACAATACACTTGCCTTCAATTGTGTGAGCACTCTGCACGTCATAGTGATCGGACAAGAAGAGCTCCTTAGCTCCATGAAACTGCCGCCTGCCTCCAATTGACTCCTCAGGCCTGTAGTACCATCGGACCCGCACCTTCACGTTGCTCCTATTGTCGGATTCGATCTTCTCTATGCGCGCCACATACGGCGGTTTGCCGGTGTCGGAGGGGCGCATCAAGACGCAATCACCGGCCCTGACAACCTTGTTCGTGCCTCTGATTGTGTAGGCGTCGAGATCCTTCTTTCCTGGCTTTGGCTTGGGAGTGATGCCTGGTCTGGTCTTGGCCATTGAAGGGACGGTCCGCGACGGCAAACGAGGGAGGTCCTAGTTTTGAATGGAGCGTGTGAAGCCGAAAGATGCGCTGAAATGAGAGGATTTGAGGGGCAAGTAGTAGCGTTCAGGCTTAGGTGCTGGAACTCAAAAAAAAACCCTAGATTTCTAGTCGAGGAAGAAGAGGAGCTTCGTCTCTGTTTGCCTTCATGGAGATTTGGGAGAACGCCGTGACCTTCACTTCTGTACACTTACCGTCGCATAAAAAACATGCCACTGTAAAAATTTTCAAGTGTAGAAAATAAATTTTGGGGAAAAAATCTTCTTGGCCAAAAAAAAAAAAACCTTCCATCTAGAAAATTCTTAATTTGACGTTTGATTTTTCAAAGGTTCTAACTGCTAGACGCGTCAATAGGGCGGTGCGGGCCATATCATCATCTCCGAATCCGACTTGCTGATTGATATTCTCGACTCGTGGCCGTTCTATACATTTTGTGAGGTGGTTCGTTTCAGTCGTCCGTCCACGAGGAACATAATCTAGTATTACAAAGTATAAACTAAAAACTATTTTTATTAATTTTAAATTCAACTACAAATGATAAATTTAACTTTACATTCAAATACAAATCACGAAACTCATTACAACTTTTGTTATTTTAACTATCTATTTATACTACACATATAGTTTTATATAATACATGTGTAGGATGGGTATGCAAGGCCCGCATCTCGAAACTTGAACTCGTCTTATATCCCACGAATCGCAAGTCGATGGGCAAAATCAAGATGAGATCCGCGGGTTGGCGAGTACGAATGACCATTTACAATTACACCCCTAAAGGGTTCCGTACCATTGGAATAGGGCTGGCAATTCGTACGTGTTCGTGTCGTGTTCTGGGGGTCAGCCCAATACGGTCCAACATGAAAAATCAGCATGAAAAACCTAGAATTAATTGAATAAAAAATCTAATATAAAAATTTTTAAACTAAAATTTTAAAATTATCGTGTTATATCGTGCTATCGTGTCGTGCCGTATCATCAATATCAAACCTAAACCCATAATTTTCGTGTCGCGTTCATGTCGGTCCATCGTGCTAGGCCCAAATTGCCAGCCCTACATTGGAATGATTCATGCCCAATCCATCCAAAAATCATCCCATTGTCCAGGCAATACAGGTTTGATATGTTCCCAACGTCCCAAGTCAAAATTGCTACTAAAAATTTATGTTATAACATTATTCTTCACATTTTATGCAAAATTTAGCTTTTAACTAATATATATAGTTAATTTGTTATAATAGTAAGTGAGAAATATACGATATTATATATCATTCGGAAGGTTTCATATGAAAAAACCGTTAATTAATTGGAGTATTGTATAAAAAGTTATCACTATTTTATCATAATATTCTATAGTAAATTAAATTAAATTAAATATATTTATAAATACTAAATATATATAAAATTATTTTATGACGTAAATTCTTTTGTGGATTATAAATCTTAGAATTGTTGATTGTGCATGTGGTTTGGATATGAAGTTTCAGGTTTGAAACATCTAGGGGAGTCACTTTGCAGAACCTAATTAAATTATCAAATTATGTCTGTCCATATACCATAGCATACATAAGTGGAGACAAGTAAAATTGGACTAAATGAATATGTCACTTTGAGTATATTAAACTGTTACTGAGGTTCTTGGCAAAAAGATAAAATAAAATAAAATAAATGCTACTGAGGATACTTTAACAAGTCAGTGTCAGTGCACTAATCAGTTGAAAAAATTTAAATATAAGATTCTTAACATTATTTAATAAGATGACTTGACTTTTAAAAAATGTGTATCTGAACTCTTAATTAAATTGGCCAAAAGAAAAGAACTCTTAGGGGGTGTTTGGATGGATGTAATGTGAGATGTAATCTTACCTTATGTCCCACATTACATCAACATTACGTTGTTTGGTTTGTCAAACGATGTAATGTGCATTGTAATGTAATGTCCATTGTAATCTGGGATTGCATCCAAACTTCATTCGACGTAATGTGAGATTATATCCAAAAACGGATGTAACGTGAGATTACGTCCAACATTACAGAGTGTTATTATTTTATTATTATTTATTAAATAGATAAAATACTTTATATAATCTTTATAGATTGTTGTGATAATGATATTGTTATTATTATTAGTTAGTTTTTTTATCTAATTACTCGTCGCATTTTTTTATGAAAATTATCTTATAAAACTTTATATAATGTTTTAATTAATAGAATTTTAATAGTTATGCGCATTGAGTTTAAATATTTCGTTTTTAGAAATCATAAATGAATATAGTATTAATTACTAAACATAAATTTTAAGAAGTTAGTTGTTGTCAAAATATATACTCTTTTAAATTTTATCATATTAAGATAAGATATAGGGTTAAAGGTCCTTTTGGTACCACATGTTTGCAAAAATTACACTGTTCATACCACTAGTATTTTTTCGTACCGAATTGGTACCATATGTTTCCAAACCTTACTGTTTTGGTACCTCCGTTAGAGTTCCGTCAAAAGCAGCCGTTAAATGGCATGTGCCATGCACGTGACCAGCCCAAAACTTTCAATTTTGTTACAATTTAGTCCATCTAATACATCCCTAACTTTTATTTTGTTCAATTTAGTCCTAAAACTTCAAAACCAAACCATTTTCCCAAATTGACCTAGCCGGACTTAGCCTAGGGCTAGGTCCGACCCTGGGTCATGGTCGCCGGACCCAGGCGACCCCGACCCAGGGTCGGACCTAGCCCTAGGCTAGGTCCGGCTAGGTCAATTGGGACCTAGCCCCAATTGAGTTAAATTGGGGCTAGGTCCAATTGACCTAGCCGGACCTAGCTTAGGGCTAGGTCCGACCCTGGGTCAGGGTCCCCTGGGTCTGGTGACCCCGACCTAGGGTCGGACCTAGCCCATGGCTAGGTCCGGCTAGGTCAATTTGGGGAAATGGTTTGATTTTGAAGTTTTAGGACTAAATTGAACAAAATAAAAGTTAGGGATGTATTAGATGGACTAAATTGTAACAAAATTGAAAGTTTTGGGCTGGTCACGTGCATGACACATGCCATTTAACGGCTGTTTTTGACGGAACCCTAACGGAGGTACCAAAACAGTAAGGTTTGGAAACATATGGTACCAATTCGGTACGAAAAAATACTAGTGGTATGAACAGTGTAATTTTTGCAAACATGTGGTACCAAAAGGACCTTTAACCCTAAGATATAATATACTCATATAGATTAATACAATAATAATAAAGTCACATTACAATGCACAAAACAATACATACCATACCAAACACTGTAATCTAACATTACACAATACATAACAACACAACCAAACACTGTAATCTAACATTACATTACGTAACTCACATTACTTGTAATCTCACATTACAAGTAATCTCACAATACGTTCATCCAAACGCCTCTTTAGTTAAATCAAAGAGCCATTGAAATAAGTTGGGCTTTTAGGCCCATAATAATTAAAGAGCCCTTGACATAAGTTGGGCTTTTACACTATGTTTGGTTCAAAGAATTGGAATACGGAATAGGGAATAAAGAGTACGGAATATGGAATAAGGAATATGTAATATTATATGAAGTTGTTTGGTTGACGTGATGAATAGAGAATGCTGATTACAAAACAAATGTTTGGTTAATAAAATGTTATACGTAAAGGAATGGAATAGATCCTAATTGACATATATACCATTTTAATATTTGTATTAATTAAATTAACAGTATTGAACATGAAAAAAAAAAAGTCAAATCACATATTATTAAACGAATTTTTATTTATAAATGATTATCTTTTTACAAAAACAATCATTTCTTTTAAAATAATTTTTTTTAATAATTTTTTGAGATATTGTAAAATTCACTACAACTAATAGAATATATTGTAATGAAAAAATAACATATTAAATTATTATTCTTAATTAAATTGAAATATGATCACTTTTAATTAGATTTACCTACATGATACAATAGATTATATGATATATATAATACACAAGAAATATGTTGTGTAATCAGATTATGTTAAAAAAAAAAAACGGATTATGTAAAATAACAAACAGATTATGTACGTAAACGACGAAACAAATTGTAAGATACATGTTGTAAAATATTTAAAAAAATAAAGTATGTACGTAAATAACTAAAAGTATGATATGCTGTAAATAAATAGATTTGAGCTATATAAATAAATTAGGGCTAAAATAGTATTTTTATTTATTTATTTTAATTATAGGAAACTTGGAATACTTATTGTTGCGTCCGGGACGAACGAGGTCACGAGGACGCGTCGGTTTGTGTAATTGTGCGGGGCGTAACCCTTCTGTCAGGAGGAGGTTGGGCCACTGGCAAGTGTTCGGACTTGTTCCCGCGTGAGGTCTGAGTTTCGGAAAGGTTGCGTCCCGGCAAGGTTGTGACCCGGCAAGGTTGCGACCCGGCAAGGTTATGACTCGGCAAGGTGGTGACCCGGCAAGGTTGTGACCCGGCAAGTCTGTGTCTCAAGCGTCGGATCCTGCACAAAGGACCAATGCTAGCACGGAGAGGGGGGGGTGGTGCTAGCGGAGCCCTCTCCGATGCCTAAGTCACTATAGTGGCAAAAAGGTAATTTCTAGAGAGAGAGAATTCTAGAGAGAAGTCAGAGCTCAAAATACCAAAGTTAGGCAAATGAGAGAATGTGTGAAAATGGGTGGCCAAGGTCTCCTATTTATAGGCTTCCTTGAGACCGGACCCGGTTTTATAGCGGTTTGACGACGGTCCAAGAAAACAAGCGGGAACCGTTGTCCATATTGGTAATGTATGAACTTGACTTCTCTACACGTAACGGAGATCGCGGACACGGTAATCGCGGATACGGCAATCGCGCAATACCCGTGGCGCAACCCGGACCTCGTCGAAATTGGGCAATTCGGCGAGGTCCGGATTGCACAATCCGGATCTTCGGATTGCATGCAATCCGAATGTCCGGTCCGGTCACGCGTAAATGCGTTTCCGGACCGTTTTGACCCCTTGGGAGACGTTTTTCGAGACGAGATGTAATTTTTGACGTGTTTGCAAGGCCCGAAGTGTAAATACGAACCCGAATTGGACATTTATCCATCACTTGCCCCCGAGTCAAGTAACGGTTTAGAACCTTTCTTGACTCTATTTTAAGCTAGGATATTTGTCCAATTTGAGTCTGACGCTAACCTTTCAATTTTGATCGTCGGTCGGACGTAGGAATCTTGATTTCGTCCGTCGTTTGGCTTTCCGTCCGAATGTTTTTATTTCCTGTTATCATGGTTAGTGCAATAGGAAATGTATATGTGCGAACATGATCATCGTCGGGGACGCGAGCAAACAGTAATGCACTTATGCGAAAATGCGTCTATCAACATGTATGCACGAATAATGGACGTGGCAAGATCGTAAATACGTAATGCAAGAAAATAGAAATCATATGTTTCTAAAATGACTAAGTGATTTCCAAATCATGAATCATGCGACCGTGACGTGCGAATGATGTCAAGATACGTACGAGAGTAGATATCTTAAGAGGAGAGGATAGAGTATACCGTAGGGGTTTAGTCTTGTGTGTAGGTGAACTAATCCTTTGATCCTTATCCACAAAGCATCTTCTTAGGGATTAGTAAATACACATATTCTCACTTATCCTTCCAACACCTTGGGAGTTCACCATTTCAATCCATTTGCAGGTAATTCACTCACCCTTTCCCGGAATTATCTTTGTGTTCAAAGTTTCTTTGCCGTCGTGGAGCTTAGATACGTTTTGACAGTTTCGAGTCTGATTTTTTGCTTGTTTTTGGAAATTGACACCACCAATCGACTCGGTTCGTCCCAACGATTCCAGCGCCACCTTCGGATTCTCCAGGGGACGTCTCACGCGCCCTCACGCGCCACCGCGAGTGGAGAAACTTCGCCGGAGCGTGAGCCCCACGCGCCGCCTTCCCGACCTCGCCTCGCTGCGGTCCTTACCTTCCCGGAATCGTCTCGACGAGAGGAATCCATTGTGATATCTTTCGTCCTGTTTTGAGGTAATTTGAAAACCTTAATTTAAAAAGTAGTTTCGGCCTGAGCTTGGGGTGTCGCCGGGTGGTTGTTCGTCTAAGTTATTTTTCGTTGCTGCCATATAGAACTACTTGTTGATGCTCACACGTTGAATAATTGCTGATTGATTGTCGTTACTATCGCTGTTCGTTCATAACTTAGACGATTTTCACTCCCGTGGGTAGTTGTGGTAGAATTCCCCGTTCGGACATTGTGCCCCCGTGTCCTTGTGTAGGAGTTTTTGGTCGGTATGCATGATTTTCCTTCTTGGCGGGTTTTTGGTTGTCGGGGGTTGTCCAGTAACTTTAGGCATAGTCACTTGTCGTTTTGATGCCTTAGAGAAAATATTTCCTTAAGCGTTGCCACGTTCGATTCTTACGGTTCGTCGCGTTAATCCCCCGTTTGCATGATAGCCCCTTAGGATGTTAGTCCCTTCCTTGGTGCGTACCAACTTTACTTTGTGCGTGGAACTTGGTCACGTGCGTTGATGTTGATACGCGCGTTGATGTTGATACGCGCGTTGACGTTGATATGCGCGTCGATGTTGATACGCGCGTCGATAATGAGTGTCAGGTATAGACTGTTGGTTATCGCCTGCAAATATGCTAAAACACTTAGAAAATATTTAAACGATATCTAATGTTTGTTACCATAGAAGTCGTCGTATGAGCCTTGTCGATGAGCGTCGTAGGTGTGCTTAGGGGACATAGCTACTCGTTGTATGCAATCCATCTTTGTTGACATGTACGTGCGTACATAGAAATACTTAGAAAATATTTTCTCCTCGTCGACGTGCATCCTTGTCGACATGTATGTACGTACATGGAAACACTTAGAAAATATTTTCTCCTTGTCGACGTGCATCCTTGTCGACATGTATGTACGTACATGGAAACACTTAGAAAATATTTTCTCCTCGTTGACATGCAACCTTGTCGACATGTATGTACGTACATGGAAACACTTAGAAAATATTTTCTCCTTGTCGACGTGCAACCTTGTCGACATGTATGTACGTACATGGAAACACTTAGAAAATATTTTCTCCTTGTCGACGTGCATCCTCGTCGACATGTATGTACGTACATGGAAACACTTAGAAAATTTTTCTCCTTGTTGACATGCAACCTTGTCGACATGTATGTACGTACATGGAAACACTTAGAAAATATTTTCTCCTTGTCGACGTGCAACCTTGTCGACATGTATGTACGTACATGGAAACACTTAGAAAATATTTTCTCCTTGTCGACGTGCATCCTCGTCGACATGTATGTACGTACATGGAAACATTATACGCGCGTTAACTTTGATACGCGCATTGGCGTGTTGAAGAGGTTGCTCCCCTTGCTCGATGCTTGTTACTTGTTGCACGAAGACTAATAAGTCTTGTATGAACCGTTTGTTGCATAAGTGTTTGAACAAGTATTGGTGCGTGTTTGCACACTGACTGGATTGTTGATAGCACTTTCCAGGATATCGTTGGCTTGCAATTTCTGTTCTTGGCATAATTTTCGAAAGATCCGACGCAGGGGCGTGGTCCTCGAGCGATTCTTGGTTCTTTATGCTGAGCATGACCGTGCTAAGTCTTTCTTGTGATAGGACAAGTAGAGTTGAGGGTTGTGTGGTGGCGTCTTCTGCCCCCCGGTCGAGGGACCGGCACAAGGAGGAGCGTTACTCCTACTGAGGTAAGTGTTTGTTGATAATTCTTTGTTCATGCTTTTGCTTGCATGACATTTCGTCACCTGGACATTGTTGAGTACTGTGATCGCCCCTCTTGGCTAGATTCCAAGGCATGGCATGGATAGAGCATAGGATGTTGCGACCTGCGCATTGTAGATTTTGCTTGGAGAAAACGGCGGCAACTTCTGCTTGTCCCGCCGAGTCTTGTTAGAGATGATGGCATTTTTTAATCTTTGCCGTCTTTTGGATATGTTGAACTCATTTCTGAGTCTGTTTGCCCCCCGGCTTCCATGCTTGAAGACTTGTTGTAGTTGTTCCTTAGTTGTTGCTTCCGACTTGTTAGCTTTGAATGTGTTTATTGAATGCGGATGACTAGTAACGTAGACATAGTCCCTGCGGTCGTGACTGATAGCCACTTCCTGATTGATAAGTTGAGATGTTCTCCTGATTGCCTGCCTGATGCATTATGCATATTGCCCTTCTTTCCTGAATAGCTTGCCGCTATAGGTGTTGCAATCTTCCAGTGTGTATCAACCCGCGTTGGGGAAGCATACGCAAAGCAAGATACTAGTTTATACCGTCTCTTAATTCCACTCTAAGGCGACGTTGTACAAGACTCGACTTGTAAATTTTATGAGTTTTAAACAGGGAGCGCACCTGCCAGCGTGTATCAACCCGCGTTGGGGAAGCATACGTAAAAACATTTTTGTTTTTGAAGAAGCATTTTGTGAACTCTAAAAAGCTTGTTGATAAAATATTTGAGAAAATATTTTGGCATTGAATGTGATACATCCAAAAAACCGTGTTTGATAGAATTTTTGGAAAGGTGCCTGATACATAAAATATTTGATAAAATATTTGGTAAAATGTTTGAAAAAATATTTGTGATACATGATTCCTGCGTCCAGGGACCACGTAACACTTTTTTGAGAATATGAATTGTGATGCATGCTTTCTGCGTCCAGGAACCATGCAACACGGTTTGAAAACTTGTAGTACGGAATTGTCATCTTAACCAGAGGACTTTTGCCGTATAAAACGAACCCTGATGGCGTTCGTAATATGGGAATGCCGACTAGACAGAGGACATTCGCCATATAGAGTGCACCCTGAACCGGATATACGCACTTGTTATAGAGTGGGGTCGTTGTCTAAACAGAGAACTTCCGCCGTAGTAAACGAACCCTGATGGCGTTCGTAATATGGGAATGCCGACTAGACAGAGGACATTCGCCATAAAGAGTGCACCCTGAACCGGATATACGCACTTGTTATAGAGTGAGGCCGTTGTCTAAAGAGAGAACTTCCGTCACTTAAGGGGTGATCAGCCCCGTATGCCCATCCTGTTCTGAATTCAGGGAATGGCTATGAACATGAGGATTTGCCTCTTAACCAGAGATGTCATAGCATGACATTAAAAGAAGTAAACATGGGGCTTGTCTTTTAAAAAAGAGTATACCTCGACATGCTATTTTGACGGTAGGCCTTGGCGTTATTCCAAGGTATTGCTTGTATCTGACGTCCTGAATAGTCGCCGTTTTGATAATAGGTCTTGGTGTTAATCCGAGACACTGCTTGTAGCTGACGCCCTGAATAGCTGTTGCTTTGATAATAGGTCTTGGTGTTAATCCGAGACACTGCTTGTAGCTGACGCCCTGAATAGTCGTCGCTTTGATAATAAATCCGTAGGTTGTCATTGCGGTATATAAGTTGATTGTGCACATAGCTTGATGGCTTTGTGTTGTCGGCATCTTCTAGAGATAGACGCCTATGTTATGAATGGAGAAATAAACTCCTTGTTGGTGTAGATAGAAGATATGTTGGTGTTGTATACTATAAATCCCTCCTTGCACACAATGCTTAGCTTGTATTGTTGAAGTAGATTTTTGTGCATAGGTTACTACTTGTCATCATTCCTGAGTAGTAATCGTAGTGTAACATGTACCTACGAGTAGAGTTGCTTTTGTTAGATAGTCGCAATTTTTATAAGTTTGCCAAAGTATGAAGTCATGAAATTTTCTTTTTAGTCATGCATATAATAAATGAAGTAAAGGAATTTGATACGAGGATTCCTTGTTTGTGTAGGAAACTTCCCTGATGGCGGATACGATAGGTGTAGATCATGATAGGCATATGTTAGGTAGAATTGCCGAGTATTTGTCAGCTTGGTGCCCCCCAAGTTGCTTGGCGGTTCGTATCGCTGTTTCCTGATTGTTTATATTGTTTCAACTTTTAGTAGTGCATGATCTGTCCTTGTGTAATGTCCCCGCCTTGTTTATTATTGCAACATGATTTTTAGTCTTGCGCGTATAAAATGCTTGAGACTTTGTGTTGTTGACGCGAGGAATATGTGTGTAGTTGTTACTTGGCGTTATTCCAAGGTAATATGCGTCATAATAATGTACCTACGAAAGTAGATTTATCCTTTATTAGATATTTAGAGTTCATACGACGGATTACAAGAAAGCGTCTAGTGATCGCTTTTTTGAAAATTACTGAATCTAATAAGCATGAGTTGCACTTAATCTTTAAAAGATTTAACATAGATATGCGAAAAGGAGATAAGGAAGATAAAGGGATTGGTGATGTGTTTGATGTCCCTGTAGGTGATTTGTTGGCTAGTTGATTCTGCCACGTGCCACATAGTTTCTCAATGCATCTAGCGTGTTGAGCTCTTCAATCTCCTCTTTTGGGGATGGACAAAAGTTGATGTCATGTCCCCAAGTTTTGCTTTGATTGTGTTGTTCTTCAACATCTTTATCACGGAAGGCAGTTGTTGGCTCAAGTGGGCGGTGAGGTTTGTTTTCTGGGAGTGCATCCCCACTCCCAAGATTGTACAAGTCGTCACAATTGGTTCCACAAGTGACGTTGTTTTTCTGGCGTTTGGCGATAGGTGGATTATCGTCCACCATTTCTTTTCCTTTGCCTTTTTCTGAAGACTTGACACGAGGGCTCATTTGATGCTTATTGCCATGGTCGATATACTTCTTCATTTTTCCTTCTAAGATCAAATTGTTTATTTGAAATCTTAGTCCAACACATCTTTCGGTTTCGTGGCCGTACACTTCATGATTTTCACACCATTTGCTTTCATCTTCTCCCAATGGTCCCTTGTGGAATTTGGAGGGTTTTTTCCATAGCTTGGTTTCTTTTATTTCCTTCAGGATGATAGATAACGGTGTGTTTAATGGAACCCATTTGGTGAGATTGGACTTTTTGATTCTTTGGGCATTTGACTGGAATGGTCTCTTTTGTTGTGGTTGCCTCTTTTTCCAGGAGACGTGTATCTCCTTTTGGATTACTGCCTTCAAGGTTCTTGTTGTGAATCCCGTGATTGGGATGTCATCGTCACTAAAAGGTTTTTCCCGTCCCTCCTTGTGACAGATGTCAGCATTGTCTTGGCTTGTCCTTGTTGAAGAACCTTTCTTGTGTATTTTGGATGACTCTGCTTGAGTCTTCTTTGGAGGGCTGTCGCCTTGATCAATGAATTGCTTTAATTCGCCTTTGAGGATGAAGTTGTTAATGCGGCTACGTAGGCTGACGCAGCTATCGGTCTCGTGGCCGACGACTTCGTGGTTTTCACACCACTTGTCCTTGTCTTTTCCCATTTGGCCTTTCCTAAAGTTGTTTGGCTCCTTCCATATATTCGCATCTTTCATCTCTCTTAATATCACGGATAGCGGGGCATTCAACGGAATGTAGTTAGCGATGTTTACTTCTTTTGGCTTCTCGAAACCTCCTTGAAAAGGTCGTTTTGACTGAAGCTGACCGCTTGAGGGTTGTTTCCTCGCCTCTTTTTGGTGTTGTGCTATCACATATCGGTTGCATGAGCGTGCAGCTTCGTGCCTTGGCTGTTGGTACTGGAAGGTACCTTTCGTGCATTGCCCCTCTATTCTCTGGTGCAGTGTGTCTTGATGACTTGTGACTTGAGACTTTGTCCCTATTGTCTCAACTTGTTCGTTGATTGGAGGCAAAGGAGGTAACAGGTTGACACCTTTGTACTGGAAGGCTTCTTGGTTGGATGGAGGTGGCTGAGCCGCATATCCTTGGTTCTTTAGCGACTCGTGGAACGCGAGTAACTCTTCTAACGCTGCCATCATTGCTGGAGTAATGGTAGGCATCGGGTTTGTTCCCGTTCTTTGCTCGCTCTGCGACATTTCTGCCTGGGATTCATTTTCATGTACCTCTTCGGGAGGGTAGTGATCACTCGTCATGATTTATGTGGTACTGTAGCTTTTTGTTCGAATCACGTAGACGGCGCCAATGTTGCGTCCGGGACGAACGAGGTCACGAGGACGCGTCGGTTTGTGTAATTGTGCGGGGCGTAACCCTTCTGTCAGGAGGAGGTTGGGCCACTGGCGAGTGTTCGGACTTGTTCCCGCGTGAGGTCTGAGTTTCGGAAAGGTTGCGTCCCGGCAAGGTTGTGACCCGGCAAGGTTGCGACCCGGCAAGGTTATGACTCGGCAAGGTGGTGACCCGGCAAGGTTGTGACCCGGCAAGTCTGTGTCTCAAGCGTCGGATCCTGCACAAAGGACCAATGCTAGCACGGAGAGGGGGGGGTGGTGCTAGCGGAGCCCTCTCCGATGCCTAAGTCACTATAGTGGCAAAAAGGTAATTTCTAGAGAGAGAGAATTCTAGAGAGAAGTCAGAGCTCAAAATACCAAAGTTAGGCAAATGAGAGAATGTGTGAAAATGGGTGGCCAAGGTCTCCTATTTATAGGCTTCCTTGAGACCGGACCCGGTTTTATAGCGGTTTGACGACGGTCCAAGAAAACAAGCGGGAACCGTTGTCCATATTGGTAATGTATGAACTTGACTTCTCTACACGTAACGGAGATCGCGGACACGGTAATCGCGGATACGGCAATCGCGCAATACCCGTGGCGCAACCCGGACCTCGTCGAAATTGGGCAATTCGGCGAGGTCCGGATTGCCGTGCGATCCGGAGGTCCGGATTGCGCAATCCGGAGGTCTGGATTGCAAGCAATCCGGAGGTCCGGATTGCTGCAATCCGGATGTCCGGTCCGGTCACGCGTAAATGCGTTTCAGGACCGTTTTGACCCCTTGGGAGACGTTTTTCGAGACGAGATGTAATTTTTGACGTGTTTGCAAGGCCCGAAGTGTAAATACGAACCCGAATTGGACATTTATCCATCACTTATAATCCTAGGGGTTAGGCTAGGATTAAGTATTCCCTCAAAATTGGGAATTAGGAATGCTTATTCCACATAATTTAAGAACCAAACAACATTATAATATTACCCATTCCCAATTCCTATTTCAAATCCTTGAATCAAACATGTTGTTAGGCTCATCAACTGTTATTGTAATCAATATATACCTCCTCGAAGTAAAACAACTGTGTAGTATAGCTAATGCTGGAGCAGAGAGATGCAATTGCACTCCTTCAACTTTATAAAAATTAGTATATATATTAGTGGATATGTTAATTTTGTTTCAATCATTTAAATATGGAAACAAAAAATTAAATGTTGCACCCCTCATTTAAATATGAAAGTGGTGCAACATTAAATATGAATGTTATGTATACAAATATATTATCATATAATTCATTATAATTACTCTATATATAATGTATAATACATATATATATAAATGTATATCTAATATATCTAAATAATACAAATATATCTAAATATCTAATTTTTAAAACCACAGTTAATCCTGAGACACCAAAAACCAATATGGGGTAAACTTCAGACACTAAATAAATTATTAACTCTCTAAGATATCATAGTCGATAGTAATACTGTATTTTGGGATAAAACTTGTATATATATATAAAGTGAAACTAAAATACCCATAAGTACATATATATATATATATATATCATTATTTAACTAATATTATTGGACAGGGTCGTTGGAGTCTAGCTGGGGTTATCGGAATTCGGTAAGCGTATTTTGATTATTAGACACTACGTAATAAATTAGAGGTGTAAACGAGTCGAGTATCGGGTAAGCTCGACTTGAATCATTTTACTCGAGCTCAGCTCGGCGCCATATTCAACATGTTGAACTCGCTAAACTTAAAAAATTTCAGTTAAATCATAAATGGTGCACATTATCTCAAAGTCAAATCGATAGCTAATGGGTGGGCCTTGAATTGAATATAAGAGACGAAGACATGATTATGTTTTAGGGGCAAAACTATACATGTGAATATTTTTTTAAATATAAGGGCGTGTTCGCCATTGTGGATCGGAAGCGTACACCTAAAATTTAAAGTTAATATAATTGCGAGTATGAAATGTTTTTTTTTTAAAAGTATTTTATCAATTCTTAGTTAACCATTATAAGTAATATTATATCAATACATACTGAATTTTACAATTTATATATGTATCATATATATATATATATATATATATATATATATATATATATATATATATATATATATATATTTTATCAATTATTCCACCATACTTATAGTTATAGCCTATAGCTACTAGTATATAATTAATATAAAATATAAATACAATTATAAAACCAATTTTAGTTTAATAAAGTTAAAAAAAAGTTTGTATATGTAAAGTAAATTTAATTTTTATTGCTAAATACTACAGTAAGTAAATTTAATTTTTTGTACTAATTTAAATTTATGATAAAATTAATTATTCAATTTGAACAAAAATAAAAAATAATCTGAATTTATTTAATATTAAACTTCTCTTTAAAAAAACAGATAACAATAAATATGTTGTATATTATCTTGTCTTTTCTATAACTAGGTGCTGACCCCGCGCTACGCGCGGGCGACCTGCTAAATTTTAAGCTTTAATATATATATATATATATATATATATATATATATATATATATATATATATATATATATATATATATATATATATATATGTAAAAGATTGAATTTCTATAGCGCGTGAAATTCAGATATCAAAACAAAACAATAATTGTGAAATTATAGTGTGATTTATTACATATCAAAGTAAAACGACAGTTTAAACTTCTTTTAAGATGTCCAATATACATGAGAAGTTATAATAATTTTCAATATATTTAAGTAAAATAAACTCTGCTAGAATGTTTTGTGATGGTCTTGCCTGCACGTTGCTCCGTATATATGTATGTATAAATAGCAAAATCTTGATCTGAATTTATCATGAGCAGTTTGTCCATCCAAATCATTCAGTAGATCTTCCTCTCTTGTCTTGAGTTCAATTTTCTGGCTCTCCATGACCCGAACAATTATGATTTTGAAAATCGGTACCATCATTCAGGACTTTCTTTCAGCATGTGATGTCAAAATTATAGACACTCAGAGATAATCAGCTATAAACCTTTACAGCCATAAAATCAGACAACAATCAAAATCACTTGGGTTCCCCAATATATACAACGAAACTATGAATGCAAACTCCTATCACCTTAGGTAAAAGTTTCTAGTGATTCTAATCTTTTGGTAACAATATATAGATGCAATTCGAAGTTCACATCTAAGATATGATTAAATAGAAGCATGCAAAGAGAAATGAAGATGACCCAAGTCAAACATTTAAAGGTAGCAACCAAAAAGTAATCTAATGACATAAAATAGTAGATTATACCATGATGATCTGGCAATATGAGCATCAAAACCTGTCTTACTTAAAATGGGGCTAAATGTGCAACATGCACATCATTCTTGCTCTGTTGGGACTGTCGCTTCGCTTGAAACTCAGTTCTAGCAGACACAAAATAAGAATTGGTATTATTCAAAATGATAATGAAATCCAAAATAGATAGTAACTAAAATGATAGGATTATTATCAGGCCTATTCAGCCCTCAGCCCATTGTTTAAAAAATGATAGGATTATTATCAGGCTTATTCAGTAAGTCCACAAAAATTTAAAAAAAAAAAAAAAAAGACAGCCCACTTTGAGCCCATTGTTTAAAAAATGCTGAAGTGGCGCGATATGAGAACTCTAAAATGCTGACGTGGCAGCGTAGTATTAAACCACTATCTCTCCTCTTACTTTATTATATATATAGATAGATTATATCCCTATATACATAGTCTCTATGTACGAGAATAAGATCATTTTTACGTTCTTTATTTTTAGAGGTGGCAATTCGTGTTATCATACGTATGAACAGTCGTGTCGTGTTAAACTTACTATACATGAACTCACATGGTAGGGTCAGGCTACGTTTTACAAACACGAACACGACACTGAATTTTTCGTGCGTATTCGTGTCGTGCTAAGTTATTCAATTGTACATATACGAGATCTTTAAGAAGAAATCAAAAAAATTAATGATATATAGCGAAAAATTATGTATTAATATGTTGCCTGACAAACTCTAAAAGTTAAGCTACATATTAGAGTTTTAAAAAAAATTACTCAAGGGTTAGACTTAGTAGCACAACTTTAAAGTGTTATCGTGCATGTCATGATGTAATACATAAACACAAACACAACACGAAAATTATATATTGCTACTTATTTTCGTGCTATCATATTATCATTATGTCATATGTTTACACGAATACGATTTTTTTCGTTCGTGTTCGTATCATAATATCGTATCTTGTTAGATATATATAATACATATATATAATATTTTTATGCACACTAATACGTATATATAATTATATATATACGCGAAATCCATCAAATGATCTAATACACCTTTTTAGTAAAGATGTTGCGAATGTTAAAGAGATTGCCTCCACCGCCGGAAGTGTTGACAACACACCTGCCGCATATTCTGCCGCTGCCGGCTATCGTACTGCCAGGACCAGTCTCCTCTCTCCGACATCCGAGACTGCTCCGGTAACCAATGCACGTTGGCACGTTAGAATTTAATCTCTTCACCTCGATTTGCGCACTGTATCTCTTCTTCTTCTTCACGCTCTTCGGAGCGCTGCGAATCGCCGTGTCCGTCCCTCCAGAACCGGCGGCTCCTCTGCCCCTCGCTTGCCAGACCGGGCTGCTACGGCGAACGTGGACGCCAACTCGACCAGGACTGCACTTGACCCTCGACTTGGAATCACCCGCTGAGTTGCTCCTCGAGCACGACGCGCTGCTCGTCTTTCGAGCTACCGGAGACCCGAATGGTATTCCGGTTCGGATACGGCTCGTTCCGGCGGAGCTACTCCTAGAGAAGGGCCAAATGTTTATGTTCAGCTCCGGTGAACCCGACGCATTTCGGCCACGACTCTCCTTATCTTTTTTAATTTTGACTTTTCCTCCGCTGCAAATTGAATTAAGGATGGAAAAGTATAGCTGCGTAATTACACGCGCCACCGTGAACCGCAATAATAGTAATAACTCGTAAGTGATTAATTACCGCGAGTTGCACCACTGTTCTTCTTAAAAATGTCCATCCACCGCTTCGAGGAGGAGGTGGGCTCTGACGAACCCTCCGGACCGGATCGAAGATCTGAATCGGGATTCGCAGAAGGTCCGGTATCGACGGAGTTGTGAGGGGGAGGCGGTGGTTCCGCCGTATCGGGAAGGTCATTGTGCGTGAGGGAGAGACGTTGGAGGGGAAGCATGAAGCCGTCGACGAAGAGCTCGTCGGCGGAGAGGATGTTGGGTGGAGCTAAAGAGGGGTTCCGGGCCATCCAGAATTCGAATTCCGGTGATGTGGAAGGGCTGGCAGTGGTACCGCTCCTTCTTCCGTCGATGCAAGGACAAGGAGTGCGCGGTGCTTGGTGGAGTGGCGGAGCATTGGCCATGGCGATGCTTGGGCTGTCCATCTTCTTTCTTCTGGTTTGTTAATTGTTACAGAGAGAGATTAATGAAGACGAATGGGTTGAGGTAGTTGGAATTGGAATGAAATGGTGATGAGTTTTCCGAGATTTTCTCTCTCGATGATATACATATTTCTTTTGAAGGAGTAGTCCTATCAAAGTTCTTCGGAAGGAAGGGCAGCACCCGTAGTATGTATATTTTACATTTTTTTTTTCTAGTTATATGGTCATCCTATAATCTCTGGTAGGGCTGATAAATCGGGCTTGGGACGATGGGCCGATACGAACACGACACGAAAATTACGAGTTTGATATTGGTGACACGGCACGACACGATAACACGATAGTTATATGTATAAATACATAAAATAATTTCTATTAAAATAAATATATGTAAACCTAGCATGACCTTTTTTTGCAATGATATTTTATGAAGTTTAGATTGAATTGAGTAATTTTAAAATTTTAGTTTAAAAATTGTTATACATTAATTTTTTATTCAATTTACCATAGGTTTTTCGTGCGGATTTTTCAAGTTGGGCCGTGTTGGGCTGAGTTTGGACTGACCCTCAGAACACGACACGAACTCGCATGACCCGCACAAATTGACAACCCTAATCTTTGGTTAGGGGATGAACCGCTACACCATATTACATAGTTTCTCGATGATACACAAACAAATATAAAAATTGTAAATAATAATTAACAAAAGAATGTACGGTTAAATGGTCTTTGGTTATCATATGTTTGACCAAAATTGGTTTTTGGTGACATATTTTTTTTAGACTTTTGATATCATACATTTGTGTTTTGTAATATTTTAGTACATCCGTTAATTTGGTCTGTTAAGTAGTACAAGTCATGGCAAAAAAAAAAAAAGTAGTACAAGTCAACGTGATTTGTCATATACTTTTGATTTTGTTTAATTTAGTGTATCTAATACATTTTTAACTTTTATTTTGTTCAATTTAGTTCTAAAGATTTCCGAAATGAACCACTTATCTCGGTGAACCTATTTAGATATAATCTGATCCTGGTCGGAGTCCCTGGCCAGCCAGGGGAACCCAGTCAGGATCAAACCTACCTCCGTGATAGGTTGTCTACGTCAGTTAGGGGCTAATACAAAGAGCAATTCAACATTCAATTCTGACTGATTTCAGCGAATTAGTGCATTTTATTTGTCGAAATCGTGGTTTAAGGTTCAAGAAGTGAATTTACTTGGGTATATCATAGTCTCAGCTAAAAATTGGTGAAGACCCACAAATGCTCCAAATGCTTAAAGTTGGTACACACAGCTGCAGCTTCCCACATATGATCCTTGACAGCCTTGCTTCTCCAATCTCTAACAAACATATTAACATGGATATGTATGACACATGCTTGATGTTCAGTCCCGGGGCATGTCTCTTTAAATGCAACAATAATTTATACAGATAATCCAGACAGGTAATTAAAAGCAGCACCAAGAATAGTTCATGTACTCTAAAGCAACATTTAAGTTAGGACATGTAGTTAAAATCAACACCAATAATTGTTCATGTACTCTAAAGCAACATTTAAGTTACGACAGTTACTCAAAATTAACACAATAGGACCAGTCATTAACAGAAGACAGATACTCCAAATTAACACCATATTCACTAATCATGAATAGTAATGGCAATACATGCACAACCATGTCGGTTGATAGAAAACTCATAAGTTTTATGACACTATAGTTATGATGCACCTAGATGCACACATGGTAATGGGTGATAAAATTACTAAGCGTTTGACAACACTAGTGGTGATGCATATGGATGCATGTATATATATCATGAAAATATGCCTAATTGTGTACCAATTACTTGTAATATATGGTTAACTCAAGGAAAATTGAATCGTTGTATATAATCGGAAAGGGGTTACCTCTTTTCTGATTTTGAAAAAAAATTCAAAATTTCAAAGATTTCACATGTTGGCCGCGTAGGAATGCCATTGCTTACATTCAGGTTTATAGTTGGCTGCGTAGGAATGTCATTGCTTCCATTCGGCTTGATAATCATGTTGATCAATATGGTGGTAACCTGTAATCACTTGAAAACAATTATATAAAAAATTTCCCCCGAAGTGGACTTGTCGATACCTTAGACGTGAGGTGTTGGGTCTCGCGTCGATTGCGTCGTATGCTATGCTTGCATTGCCATCATATTTGCATAGAACTGACGTAGGGGGTTACCCTTAACGCCTTGTCACCTATCACTGTGTCAGACATGGGGGGTCTCCCTACATGTCTGCCATGTATCATATTGAAAGGTGTAAGGTTGCCCCCCTAAGGTAGGCGGAGTGATCATCACATGGTGAATGGAGTTCCAGTCCCTATATCGGGCGTTGTTTCCACCTAGTAGGTGTAGTATCCGCTATTGGTGTTTGATCTCTTCGCATACACTAGACTACTACCATTGTATTGTTATACTGTCCCCGAGGTGACATTGTCACCCTTGTGGTTGCATTTGTAGTATTTCGTATACTTGGCGGTAGATCCCTTTTAGATGTATCGTTGCCCCCCTAGGGTAGGCGTAGTGATCATTAAATGCTTAGGGGGTTACCCATTGCGTTGTAATACTCATTATCATTGGTACCATATGACATTACTCCTAAAGTGGACGTTAGTGATGTATTGTAGGTGGGGTGCCGACCCCTATATCAGGCGTGTCGCCTAGTATGCGCATGCTGTTGTGCTCATCAAGTAGTTGTATGAATCAATGTAAGTATGGGGTGTTGACCTCTGTGCCTGCACTACACTATAGCGCTTATGCTGTCGTACTACCCCCGATGTGACGTTGTCGTCTTTATGGGTGTGGGTTGTTAACCCATGTATTCATCATGCTGCCCCCTTATTAGGCTTGCTGATCTTTATAAATATGAGGTATTGACCTTTGCGCCTGTCACTCCTCATGATACCGTCGTCATGAGTATAGTGTGTCGACCCTTGCGCTCATTGCACCTTATAGTGTGCGTACATCATATTGCCTCCAAAGTAGGCGTTGTCATTGTTATGGACTTGGGGTGTCGACCCTTGAGTCCGTTTCGCCTTATAGTGTTTGTTGTCTTGCCTCTGTAGTGGGCGTCGTCTTGATGATAGGGTATCTACCTTTGCATCCATCCAGCTTTATAGTGTTCATTCATCGAATTGCCTTCGTAGTAGACGTACTTAGTCATTATAGACATTGGGGATGATCCTTGTGTCTATTGCACTTCATAGCATATGTTTCTGATGTTGCCCCCCAGGTGTGCCTTGTCGTCGTCATGTACATAGGGTGCCCTTATGTCAGTCTCATCTTGTATTGTGCTTCCTTAAGTTACCTTTATGTCAGGTACTGTCCATGTCATGGACATAGGGTGTCGACCCTTGTGTCCGTCCTGCTTTGTAGTGCTTGTCCATTATGTTGCCCCCTGGAGTTGGCATCATTATATGAATATAGGGTGTAAACCCTTACTTCTATCGCACTTTTCAGCGCGCGTTCGCTGCGTTGCCACCTTGTAGGCTATTCACTATATTTTCTTGTTGAGACGTTAGTCGTTGGTTTGGACATGGGATAGTGTTTACCCTCTTCATATTACTATTGTCATGACGCGTAAGTCTTCTTCTTTTAAATACCTCGTTGTTATGTTTCTTGATCCTTGCTTGACATCGGACTTGACGAGGATTGTGAATGTTCTCAGAAGCCTGTGTCGTTGTCAGGGTTATACCTCTTTGTTCTCCCCGTAGATCGGTCTAGGAACTGGTAGAAGAGCCGTCACCTCTTTGTCAGGGACTATCAAGTTACCTAGTCGACTGAAGTTGGTGGTATTAAGGATGGTTCTCCTTATAGGATTGTTTGCTGATGTGAAGCCTTGGTCACAAGTAGATCGCTCCTCTCAGGGTGTTGCCGTGAGAGGTAGGGAGGTAGTTCCTCCTTCTGTTGCTCAGAGAGCATCTAAGTCTTCCAATGTGTCTAAGGCTGCGAGTATGTATGTACACCTTATTGTTATGATAGTTGCCTACTTCATGGCATAGTTGTTCTCACATATCTGCTTTGCTTTTTTCATGGCGCATCGACACTGCTGACAAGGTCACTGGCCCTTTGTTTGCCAAGAAGCCTTTCAATGTGGCTGGAGGTTCTCAAAGTTCCTCTAATCGAAAGATAAAAGTAACAGATCTTGATGATCCGGTGCCAACTCTTCCCCATGACAAAGGGACAGGGGATGTTGATCCTGTATCTGGTATTGCTGCCCTTGTAGCTGCTGGTACTGACACTACAGCCACTGACGCTGACGCTGCAGCCACTGGCGCTGACGCTGCAGCCACTGGCGCTGACGCTGCAGCCACTGGCGCTGCTGCCATTGATGCTAGCGCTTATGCTGACACTGCAGTAGGGGTGGAAATTGCTGACACGTCACGACGACACGATCCTGTTTTTTTTCGTGTCTTGATCTACACGAAAATCTGACCGTGTCAGATAGATCTGTAACACGACTAGACACGTTTTTAGGCATGTCCGTGTAGATCTGATTTGTAGGTCCACGATAGACACGCATCGACACGACTTATTTGAAACTTAATATTTATTATTTATAAAGAACGGTAATTGTATATTTACAAAACTTAGCATTTGTACAAATTTTGGTCTAAAAAGTGTAAGTGGGGAATGAGTGCCTTAAGTAGTTGTAATTCTCGAGAAGAGGCACGGCCACAGGCTGCTGAGGGTATAATTATAATGTCGTGGGTGGTTTGAGATTTCCCTGAGCCGGAAAGTAAAAGCATGTTGATTATCGAGGACTAAAGTTCGTGTTTTTTTCACCAAAAAATTTGAGTTTTTCATTTTCATCAAGTTCCGTGTCAACACGAGATCTGTTTTGACACGAAAATTCCGTGTCTTGTGTCGTGTTCTGTGTGACACGGGATATGCCATGTCAACTCCCGTGTTTGGAAAACCTGCGATACATTTAGGGTGATCTGTTTTGACACGAGAGATCTGTTGACACGCGTGTCACTAGCGACACGACACGAATAGACACGACACGATCCGATTGTCACCCTTACGCTGCAGCCACTGACGCTGGCGCTGCAGCCACTGATGCTGACGCTGTAGCCACTGATGCTAACCAGGGTAAGGCTGTAAGCATATGGTATGGGCGCCGTAATTGGTAGCCCATAATATGTATAGTTTACCTAATGAACTTGGGTAAATGTCACATTAGGGTAATTGGGCCAGACCCAAATCCCAATTGACATGGGAGGCCCAAAATTGGGCTTCCCCAAATACATAGGTCGGCCGAAGATTATAGTAAGAGTAAAGTGGACTTTTGTCCACTTTACTCCTCCTATAAATAAGAGGTGTTTGGGAATATTTAGGGTTAATCATAATTCCCTCACAATAGTGTTTTAGAGAGAAAACCCTCCTCCCACACCTCACTAGTTCGGCCGAACCATACTTTCACCAAGGGTGTGCCAAATTGCTTTCGAGCAACTCTCCGAAGATCTGTCCCCGTGCCAGGAATTGATCTGAGGCTCTGCTGTGGAGCTAACACCGCGTAGGGCTTCTTTCACAAGAACCTCTACGGGTTCCGTCCGGTGGATCGAGAACTCCCTCGTGCAAAGGATCTTGGACTACGGTAAATTGTTGAGGTATGTGTAACTCTTCCGCTGCGTAATTTCGATTACATTCACGTACCATGTTTTGTGTTTCCGTAGTGATTACTCCCCGTAATCTAACAAAGGCTCATGCTCTTATTCGAGAGATCGCTTCTTATGATGACGACATATTCAGCCTTTCTCGGACTTGGTCCTAGGGCGTACCTTGAAGTTACGCATTCTTATTACTTGTATGCTTATCTTGATGTTGTACACTGCTTTCTTATTGATACACATCATGCATCTGGCACCACATACTATCCCGAGAGGTCTTGATGCGGCCTCTCGATGGTGACATTGTCTATTCCGTTTAGGTCCTTTCGCTTCCCTTAGAAGCTACTCTTTTGGTCAATGATCCTCTTTGGTGGCCCCGGAGATCGGTGTTTGCATAATGAATGCTATTGTTGCCCTCGGCGATCGTAGGGCGTTACCTGACTCTGCCTTAACCGGGTTTCAGCTTGCTAGCGGGGTGTTGTCTCGACATGCCCCTGTGAGTATACCTCTCTATTGTATTTTCATTACTATACTTTCACTGTCTAGCGTGTGCCTATCATTCTCAAGCTGTCGCCGACGCGGTCAACCTGGGCTTCTTCATAATCGAGCTGACCAAGAAGGTCGATTTCCAAAGAACTGAGTTGGAGCAACTAAGACTATTTGTGTTATGAAGGAGAAGGCTTCCACCTTTGGCCCCTCCGAGCTTGTTTAATAGGGTTGCATTGCATCCCTTGAAACTGAGGTCAGCCGACTTTGAAAGGAGAAGGAGTAGGAGGTCATAGATGTAAACGAGCACTTGACGTAGGTACTTGCGAAGAACATTGTCGAGGATACTGTTCACAATATCGCTCGGTATAAGGCATCTCCCGAGTTTTGAAGTGGATGCCAAGGTGAAGTGTCATGTCATCATGACCTATGGTGAAGATTTTCCTGTGAAGATATATGATATCAACCCTTTACTTGGTTTCAATGAAGCTGGCGACTTTGTCAGATTTGCTTCCGCACACATAGCAGCATTCCTTGGTAAGGATTATATCCGTCCTATTGAAGGGTGGCATGCTCCTTCTTCGATTTTCTCAAGTAGAGCTGTGGATACTACTCCCTTGTGTGATTATGGCGGCAACGATGCTGCCGCTCTTGATTAATGGACTGACTAGCTTTATCACACTTGTAGATAGCCGCCCCTTCTATGCTTATCATGTATCTTTGTGTGGAAACACTTCCTTTTGGGACTTAGGCATGCATGCCATCCATCTATCTTTCGTATCATACCTGTTCAAGATATATGTAAATGTATGGTTATATAAGCATGAGTAGGATATCATACCATTGTTATTATGGATGCCCCCACGCCTGCTAGGTTGTGTATGTTTACACTTCCTGCTGTAACCTCTTGTTCTCGAGGTTGTTAACACCTTACCGGTTGTATGTCGGACTTAGCATTGTAATATGCATGTATCGCGAATATGATATGCTTCCTTATTCTTAGGATGCTATCTATCTTGTCGTGCCGGTGGAGTGCCGAACTTGACATTCATCACATTCATTACCAATGGTACATGTATTATCAAGCTCACTCATGCCCCTCTTGGTTGCTACCAAGGTATGACGTTGTTTTGAGATGTTATCTATACTTGACGAAGACCACTTGCTTGTCGATGCCTCGACATAGCATTGCTTGCAAGACGCTACTTGCGTTGTGTTGATACGTTTTGTGACCGCGTATCCGATGCCTCGAGATAGCGTTGTTGGCAAGACGCTACTTGCTTAATTTGTTGCGTTTTAACCACTTGCCTGATGCCTCAGGGTAGTGTTATGGCAAGACGTTACTTGCATAATTTGGTACGTTTTAAGCCGCTTACTCAATGCCTTGAGATAGCGTTATGGCGAGACGCGACTCGCGATTGCACTTTACCGCTTTACTTGATGACTCAAGATAGCGTTGAGGCAAGATGTTACTTGCTCGGGTTGGTACGTTTTAAGCCGCTTACTCGATGCCTCGAGATAGCGTTGTGGCAAGATGCTACTTGCAATCCTAACACGTTACTAAAAGTGTTAGTGCATTTTCCGCCCCTTGACGTCCTAAGACAAGGCGTTGTGGCAAGACGTTACTTGCTTGGTTTGGTACGTTTTACTCTGCATACCCGATGCCTCGGAGTAGCGTTATGGCAAGGTGCTACTTGCAGATGCGTTTTTCCGCCCTTGGTAGTCCAAGATGTGGCGTTGGTGCAAGACGCTACTTGCGGTAGTGCAATGCGTTTTTTGATTGTATGACCGTTACTTGACTTGTTCGAAGTAAGGTCGCGACGGTATCGACTCCGCCGTAGTGGTGTATCCGTTACTTGATTTTCTCAAGCTTACGTTTTAGCGAGGCACAACTTGCATGGTATTCAGCGTTTTGGGGCGTGTAGGCGTCACTCCGTTATTGTGGGGTTTGCCTTTTCATCGGTATAGCCAGCGGTCGCGAAAACATAATTATCCATGGTAGTGTAACTGCTACTCAAAGAGACTGGACATAGCGATATTCAAAATAACTCCTCAGAGTTGGCTCCTGGGGACTGGAGGCAATCACATCATATAAGTGGTTGTGCCGCTGTAGAATCTGAGATGATACCTGGTTTTCACTTTCCAGGTACCTGGTGCTATCATATCATCCTGACCCCAGTTCAGAGGTGTTGTGATCGTGAGATTGGTCTCTGCCAGTCACGCCACTTTGAATCAGTACCATAAGGTACAGCGATCGCGACCTTTGTGTTGGTTCCAAGTGCGACGCCTTAAGTAGTTCCCTAAGGCACAACTATCATGGAATTGGTAGTAATTCCAACCATGATGCTTGAATAAAACTGCTGGGTGATCAACCCAGGACAACTTGGAGGTTGTATGTAACCTTGATGGATGCACGCGTTGTTGTATAGATATCACTACTTGGTATTTTTCCATAGTAGAGTGTGTGAGAGATACGACCTGGTCTTCCCTTTATATAGTCGTCGTAAATTAGATGTCACTTGACCGACTTGCTCATCTTCATAAGGTTTCCACTACTTGGTAATTTTACCAAAGTAGGGTATGAGTTACGCTAGTAGGTCTTCTCCGACCATTAGATAATTTATATAGGTCAGAGGTCGTTGTAAGACTTTCCTATCCATATAATATTGCCCGTACTTGCTGTTGCTCCTGAAGTAGGACGTGTATTGTAACCTGCAAGTCTTTTGCAAATTCTTTGACATTGAATTAAGATGTTAGCTAAAACATACTATGTGATTACACATCTTCATGTAGGACTATCTTGTCCAATATATTGTCCATTTGGACTAGATGTGATTGGGTTGAACTATTCGATCCTTGTACTGGGTTCGAATAGTTCGTTCCGTTCTCATTAGATTCAATTCGACGAGATCAAACTATGTAAACTGGATCCTTGGTTCGCGTAGTCTGCTCTATTTGCATTACTTTTCTCATAGGGGGTGTTATCCCTTACCTGAGTTTTCCCGTGGAAAAGTTCTTGTTACCTGGATATATTTCAAGTGTGAAGGCCGCCTTTTCAAGAGCGATTCTTGTCGTTGTCAACTTTGGGCGGATCCCACTACAAGAAATTTAGTCTATAGCTACGATTTCTATTGCGATGACATTAGGTCCTCGCTGTAGATTGTGTCTATTGCGACGACTTACACCTTTCTTCACAACCGTGTAGAAATGACGAGAACATCATCGCAATATTCAATCGCAACGACGAGTCATCGCAATAAAAAAAAGTGTTGCGACGACGACATATCTATTGCGATGATCGCGTATCCTCGCAACATAAAGAATTTATTGCAATGATATGCAATATTCAATTGCGACGATTGCTTCTCATAATTTAGATTTCACACCAAAATTTTGGCGCGACATTTTGCATCAATCCAACTGCGACGACACAAAACCCTAAACACATCATCGCAATAAAATGAGTTTATTGCTAGGATGTGGAATATCCAGTTGCGACGACCGATTCTCATAATAAAAATTTGCCCACAAAATATTTGGCGTCAATTATCTATTGGTAAACAATTACGACAACGCCAGATCTAGAGCTAGGATCCTATGTCGTCCCAATAGAATGAATTTATTGCGATAATGTGTAATATTCAGTTGTGACGAATACTTCTCGCAATACAAATTTCCCACCATGGTGTAAAATTTTACGGAAAACCAATTAAGACGACACTTAATCTATTGTGGTGACCTCATATCATCACAATAGAATATGTTTTTTGCTAATATTTTGAATATCCAATTGTGACAATATGTTCTCGCAATAACAAATTTTCCACAAAAAATTGTGACCAGTTGCAAATATCTATACGAAAAAAGTTTCGACGACGTCAAATCTATTAGTTATAATGAATTTATTGCGAGGACGTCTAATTCTAATTTCGAAAATACACAATCTATTAAGATGAATATATATCCACTTAGTATAGTGGGTTTATTTTGAGGATGTACAATTTCCAATTGCGGTGACTGTTTGTCGCAATTAATTGTATTTCTAAAATATTTCCAAATATCTATGTTTAATATCTTAACCCTTAGGGTTAATAGGTGTTTTGGTCCATGATGTTTGACGACTTTTGGGTTTTGGTCCATGGTGTTTATTTTTGCCTAGTTTTGGTCTCATATGTTTGCATATATTTTTTATAGTTTTAGTCTTTCCGTTAATATTTTCCGTTAAGTGACATGTGTAAGTCAAGTGATCCACCCTAAACTTTTGATTTTGTTCAATTTAGTCCCTCTAATACTTTCCTACCTTTTTTTTTTGTTCAATTTAGTCATAAAGTCTCAAAATTGACTTCTCCAATTTGGGTCAATTTTGAGACTTTAGGACTAAATTGAACAAAAAAAAGAGTTAGGAAAGTATTAGAGGCACTAAATTGAACAAAATCAAAAGTTTAGAGTGGATCACGTGACTTGCACATGTCACTTAACGAAAAATATTAACGGAATGCAACGGAAAGATCAAAACTAGAAAAAATATGCAAACATGTGAGACCAAAACTAGGAAAAAATAAACATCATAGACCAAAACCCAAAAGTCGAAACATCATAGACCAAAACACCTATTAACCCTAACCCTTAATACCCTAAACCTTAAAACATGAATACCTTAAGGGCACGTTTGTTTGCTGCTATTGCGATATCCTAATACCGGTATTAGCTAATACATGCTTAGCTAATACAATGTTTGATTGTGTCATGTATTAGGATATCCTAATACAATGTTTGAATGAACTTTGTATTAGGATATCCTAATACAATGAGTAAAAGACTTAAATACCCCTAAATAGATATATTCATTTTTTTATTATTATTATAATTGAAGGCCGGCCGGGGTTTGCCGGAGGTCGCCGGAGTCCGGCCGGGGGTCGCCGGAGTCCGGCCGGAGGTCGCCGGAGTCCGGCCGGGGGTCGCGGGTGGCCGATGTTATGAGCCGAAGTTGGGGTAGTTGTTGTATATTAAATAAGGTTAGGGGTAAATAAGTAATTTTGAGCTTTGTATTAATTAGTACATCACTTTTAGTTGGTATAATCTAATACCAAATTCTTCCTATAATTGAGTATCAGCTAATACCAAGTATTAGCTAATACCAATACCAAGTGTAAACAAACAAGGTATTAGCTAATATTGGTATTAGGATATCGCAATACCGGCAAACAAACATGCCCTAAATTCTAAAACCTAAATCTTGAAACTTTAAATCTTAAACTCAAAACATTAATTTACTAAAAACCTTAAATTCTAAACGTTAAACTCTAAACCCTTAATCACTAAACGTTACAAGCTTTATTTGATATACCTTAAATTACAAACCTTAAGACATAAATACCCTGAAAATTAAAATCTTAAACTCTAAACCATGAAACCTTAAATGTTAAACTCAAAACCTTAATCTCTAAACCTTAAAACTTTAATACTCAAAACCTTAATACTAGTAACGCATATTTTCGCAATAGATAGAGTTTAATGAGAGGAAGTGTAATATACAAAAGCGACGACTACATCACGCAATAACAAAAATTGCACAAAACACGCAAGTTATTGCCCATGACCACATATCCTCCAAGTATAATGGATTTATTGCGAGGATGTGGAATTTGCAATTAGATAATGGATTTATAGCGAGGATGTAAAATCAACCCTAAAATTTAATATTACCACACTTTATTATTATTTTTTTAGTTTAGCAAAAAGTGTGTAATAATTGGAAATATATATATATATATATATATAATTTTTTTTCAATTAAAAAATATTTTTTTTTTCAAATTACTTTAGAAACTCCAACTCTTTTTTGCGTAAATTAAAAAACTGAACTTTTAATCATGTTAAAATCAATTGACCTTGTTTATTTTGCAAAAAATTAATTGTCTTTGCCATAGATAGTTATTATTGCAATAATATTAATTATTATTATTACTAATTATAAAAAATAGCTATTTAAATACTTTTTTATTCAGGTAATGGAATAAATATTTTTTTCCTTAACAAAAGTAAATTAGCACGCACGCAGAGATATAACAGCAAATTGGTGCGTAGGAAACAAAACTCCGCTCTCATACTCGTCCACTTTGAATCTTTTGATCAGAACACTCCAGTCGTTAGATTGCTTAACTTCGTCCCAGTCCTCATGCCGCTCCTTCCCCGTTCTGCTGACCCATCGTAACTTGTACCCGTCCTTTTGACCCGGCGAAACATCAGATCCAGCTGGAGGTTATGCCGATGTTTGGAGGAATTGGGGGCGGCTGATGAAGGAGATCGTCACGAATCCGGAAGATTTCACCAAATTAATGTTTCCCATATAATTGAATCAGGTAATGAATTGTTCTAGATTTCCTTCTATTACGACATATTTTGTTCTTTGTTCTGCATCCCTAATCGTAATAATTAATACGAACTTTTTGGTGTGATTCACCGTATTCGGCATGAAACTTGATTCCAAACACACATCTATGGGGAATACATAACTGGGTGAACAGTTTTTCCTAAAAAAACCTTATTTCCATAGAATTTTGCTCAAATTATGCTTAGAATGTCAGTATATTTGAAATTAAATCTCGAAAATTTGATAAAATATTCAATTCCTCAAATTTTAAAATTTTGATTGATTTATCAAGTTCCTTAGATTCTTGAGTTCAACTATGATGAGTTTAAATGTTTCAACCTCTTTAAATATTCATTTTTCTTTCTTAATCCTATGCTGCTCCACTTTATCTACGTCTCAAAGTTGGGAGAAATAATTCAATTTACTAAATCTGCAATTAGAGATGATAAAATCAACAAATGCTTTGTAAATTATAGAAAAAGTGGAGCCTTGTTTGATGTGAAAATCAACTCTCAACTAACTATTTATGATGTTTTAGTGAGGAGCTATTAAGAGACATATTTGAATAATCAGATATCATGAGGCATTTAATAATAATGGACATGTTCGTTTTGATTGATTAGTTGTGTGCATGTCTTCTAGCTAAATACAGTTGTATAAGTTGATTAATATCACCTCTGTAATTTTGTGTTGGATTGCCCTTGTTAGTTTAGTTTGGTGAGGACTAAAGTATATGGTACCATTGAAATTAACTCATCTTATCACTTAGCTCAGTTGAATAATGAGGGTTGTGTTCTTGCTAAAAGTAATAGTGCAGGAATCATGGAGGTGTCATTCATGCTTCTAAAGACAATATATAAATACAATTTGCAACAAATTGTATGGGTATGTTCTGTTCATTACATTGTACTTTCGTTAAATACATTATGATGATTAGGTGTTGTTTTTTTCTTTCTGTAATGTGAGGCCTGTTTAGGCCATTTTCTGCTGACGAATCTGCTTCTGGAGACAATGAAGAAGACATTAAAAGAAAACAATCAGGGGAAAAATAGTCATTGTATCATGTCACTGTATCATATGAGGCTTATTGTTTCTCTGTAATTGAATGGATTCAGTTTGATAGTATTAATGATGAATCAAAGTAATACTCTTTATTTCCAATTTGAACAGACACCAATCTTATTTATCACAAATAAATTAAAGGATCCATGCAATATGTATACCTACTGTGACAATATTTGTTTTTTTATGTGTCATTGCAATAAGGTTATTAAATCATCGTAATATGAGAACAATTACAATAATAATTTCAAAATTTTCATCGCAATAGAATTATTAATTCCTCACAAATGTGCACATTTTAAGTGTATCGTTGCAATAGAGCTATCAAATCCTCGCAGCAAGGAGAACAATTGCTACAATAGTTTTGATAAATTCTCGTAATACGTGTACCTATTGCGACAATATTTTTAAGTGTGTCATCGCAATAAGGTTATACTATCCTCGCAATAGATATATCAATTGTGACAACTAATATGACAGATGTGTTGATACTCATCATCGCAATAGAATATGATTTATTGCGATGACAGCTCATTTTGTCGCAATAGGGACCTATTGCTAGGGGTCTATAGTGACGATCCTATTGCGACGATCTGTCCTCGCAACATACATATAGCGACGATTTTCAGGGTTATTGCGATGATTTTGATGGTTGCATTAATCATTAATTCTTGTAGTGTCCTACGGAGGGTTCTTGTTATTGTTCCCTCTTTGTGCCTTCCTTTTGGAAGGTGTAATGTCATGGACTTATGTGGCCAAACAGTGTCGTACACCCAACGTCTTTGTCTATCTCTCGGTGGAGTGCCAGGTGTTTTGTTCATGTGGTGCCCCCCCTAATTGCTCGGTAGTCGCACCGTGCTTTGTGCCCTATGGATGATAATCCACTTAGGCTTTCCTCGTTCGGTGATCTTTGTGTCTTGGGCTCCTTCTTCGTATGTTTGATCGATTATGATTGTTTGTTCGAGCACGATAGGTGTCTCTTGCGGCACATTTCCTTTATCTATACTTGTTTGTACTAATCACGTTTCTGAGTATACCATTTTTGGATGTACTCTTGAGGGGGTTGGGGGGTGGGTAATGGAGACTTCTCCCATTTCATCATTGGATCCCATTTCATCAATTGACTCATTGTAAAAGTCAGTTTGGTGTAGTACCAACGGCTTTCTGCTATTCATATTCGCTTCAAGATTGTTGTTGAGATCTCTTGATCGGTGTCAACTCTCATATATATTCTCCTACTATGCGAGCAGAATGTTGATAGCTATGTGTCGCTGCCTTCCCCCTTGATATGAGGGTTGGCACGTTGTAGTTGTTTTTTCAACATATATGTGTATGGGGTTCCAAACATTTCTTCTTATTGAGCCGAGTAGCGGTGCTCGCTCTTGAGGAGGGATTGTAATTTACTTTCCTTCTTTTTCTATTTAACCAGTGATACTTGGTGAATTCTCCAAGGCTCTGGAGGGTTGTCGTTTTAACAGCGATCCTCATTTTGTTATGAACAGGGGGTTGCCCCCGTAGTAGCCATGGCTTGTCGCTCGGCTTTCTTGAGAGTTGTATTCATGTTTTGTAGGCAAACAATGATAATGGATGTTGGAATGATGGGGTTCTCCTCCTTCTTCCTTTGTAATAGCTGTCATTCACTCAGTGCTTGGTGCATGACGTCAATGGCGGGATTTTCTACTGGCGTATGTTCTGTTAGGACTTGTATCCTTGGTTGCCCTTCTTCTTTATGAGATGGCGAAGGAGCGTCCATGACCACCCAATGCGTCGCACTTGGTAGAGGTGTGCGCCTAACCTTGAGGGTGCTATCTTGAATCTTCACGTACCTAACTTAATAAACATGTCATTCATTGCATGTATAGGATCTCCACCTTAGGATCATATTTCGAAAAATAAAAACGTAATCAACTATTAGATGGCATCTTCATATAGTGAGTTCAATTTTGCAAGGATAAATGCAAGGATACTCATAAGGATACGTCCTTCATCCTTGTGCCAGCCTTATTAGTAGCATTATCGTCCCCCATAGGTATGTTGACGTTTCATCGAAGCTTACCAGTGGGAGGTCCCCTGGTATTAGGTATGCAGGACTCTTTCCTAGTATTGTCAATAACTGGTCATGGAGGATGTCTGTTGAACTCCTTCCATTCACGAATGACCATGTTGTCCTCCTCTCACTGCTTGGCTCGGGGCCTTGTAGAATCCTTAATAGGAGTGTGTTCCCTTACTTGGGACGAGCTACCAGGTGCAACCGTACCTACTGACTGCTTTGTGATGTCATATAGGTGAGTTGGGGACGTTTCCCAAGAGAGTGGGTGTTGTCCATGTAGTATGGTATCCCCATTCTTGTGAAGAGGTATTTTCGTGGTTGCTCCTTCTTATACTTACAGGTAATCTCTTTGTTTCACGAGGAAGGCACGTTGTCACTTGGGTGGTGCCCCCATTGCATATCAATGTGAGATGGTTTCTTCTAGCAAATCATGACGCTAAGACACTTAGCGGAGGGTTGTAGCGAATGATTGGTCCTTTGTGACCTTCCCTCTTAGTGATCTTTTCTCGGAGGCGTGACCTTATATGTGCTGTTTAGGAATGAGCCATATGTTCCTCACGCGTTCCTTTGAGGAGGTTGAACATGTTGTAGTGCCGATCAAACATGTTTGAACAAGACAGTTTGTCGGCGGCGATGTTTTGATCGGTTACGACGCTTTTGTTTGCCAGTGATGTGTAGCCTCGGCGACGACTCTCTTGGTCGTCGACGGCGTTTTTTATGGACTCTTCTAGTAGTCGAATTCCTTGGTAATGTAATTGTCATCCTTGATTAGATTGTGCGTATTCCTTCCACTTGAGTAATATAAGGTCGCCTCCTTGTCAAGGCGGACTAGGTGGAGGTATATTCTCCTTACACGTTATGTGTGATCTCACTCCACTGCGCTTGTCCATAGTCTCCCCGTTCTAGTAGTGATGTAGTAACATAGTGTGACACTCCATGAGTTCCATGCTCAAAGCCTTGTCTTTCAAACTGTCCCCCTGCTGTCCCCGGGGGAGGTGTACCGAGGGTTGTCTTGCACGAGGGGTTGGAACATGTCGCGCTGCATCATGAGTAGGCGGTTGCCTTGTCGAGTTGTCGGGACGATGTCCCTCACTTTGAGCTCTCCTTGGAATATCCCTTGGTGGGGCTTGGTCAGTCGGAGCCACTGGTGGTGGTCCGTATCTTCTAGCTCTCATTGCCTCATGGTATGCTATCAATTCATCTATAATTGACATGAATCCTCTATTACTGGAAGTTCACCTTGGGAGAACATCGGTTGTCCTGATGCGGCGTATGTATGCCCATTGGACATTGACATAACTTTTGATGAGATTGTGTTGCCAGGTATCCCGAATGGTTGATATTATGGCGGCATGCCATAAGGAAAACGTTGAGGGGGGTTCCTATGGTAGGTCCTCCTAGGATGCGAGGTAGCACTAGTTGCAATGCTCTTACTCGAATGCGTCGTATCGACGACGTAGATGCATCATAGGAATCTTCTTGTGGTATCGACACCGGTTAGGAACTGGCGGTTCCTGTTGCGTCTCTTGGACGGGTGGTATCTCTTTAGGAGCAGGCATTGGTGGCACTTCCTGAGGGGCTGGTATAGGTGGTTCCACCACCGGCCTTACTACCCTTGGTACCTTGTTACTTGGATGACGTAGTAGTCTCGAATCATCGGGAGGAGGTTCGTTACCTATCCTTGTTTTGGTGACCAACACATTTGTATGTGAGTGCATCGTATACTCCATATTTTCTTTGGAAAACTGAGTTACGCCTTCCAACAATTGCGATGCATCCACGACTTCTATCATGTCATCTTCTATCTGTGAGGCGTAGTCATCCCGTGTACTTGACGACTCACATCTTGCACTGAACCCTCCGTGCATGAAAATCGCGGCAAGCACTTGGGTATCTTATCAACAACTTTTTGTTCAAATCACGCAGACGGCGCCAATGATGGAACAAGCTCGTCCGGGGTCCGATCTTGACGGCCTTGCGTCGAGTCACGTTCTTCCAATCTTCATGTTACGATCAATCCAACTCCGTGCCTGGCGGACCTGCACAAAGGGCAATGCCAGAGAGGGGGTGTCTCTGACGAACCCTCTCCGATGCCTAAGTCAGACAATAATTCTAGAGAGATAAAATGTAGAGAGAAGTCAGAGCTCCGGTGTCTCAATCCGAGATTAAGTTGGAAATGAAGGACGACCTAAGCCCCTATTTATAGAGTTCTGGATCCAGACACCGCAGGGGCCCACATTTTAAGGTGGGGCCCGCACAGAGATTGAGAGAGATCGGGTATACGCGGGTGCCCCAGACAACGGTGTCCGGGGGTAGGGGTCGGGGCGTGTCGGCCTCGGACAAGTCCGGTTGCCCTGCTACCAGACTTGTCCGGTTGTTCCGGACGAGGTCGGCGCAACCGAACAAGTCCGATTGCTACGTGGCAACCGGAACATGGCGCGTATCCCTATGAATAAAATGGTCTTATCTCGAGGTCGGCGGGGCGACCGTGTTTGAGCCTTAGTGAGGTCCAATCTGGTGTATATCCATCAGGTATATCATAGTCTCAGCTAAAAATGGGTGAAGACCCACAAATGCTTAAACTTGGTACACACAGCTGCAGCTTCCCACATATGATCCTTGACAGCCTTGCTTCTCCAATCTCTCATCAACATATTAACGTGGATATATCTGACACATGCTCGATGTTCAGTCCCGGGGCATGTATCTTTAAATGCAGCAATAATTATTTACAAATACAGATAATCCAGACAGGTAATTAAAAGCAGCACCAAGAATAGTTCATGTACTCTAAAGCAACATTTAAGTTAGGACATGTAGTTAAAAGCAACACCAATAATAGTTCATGTATTCTAAAGCAACATTTAAGTTACGAAAGTTACTCAAAATTAACACAATAGGACTAGTCATTAACAGAAGACAGATACTCCAAATTAACACCATATGACCAGTCATTAACAAATAAGACTGTAATACCATAGTATCGGTAAAAATAGTTTTTCTTTTTTCATTCACAATCAGGACAATCAAACACAGGAACCTAACACCCTAAAACTAAGCAGTTTGTTCAAACTGAATTTCCACAATAATGGAGAAACCATGACAGATATAAGCAAAAAAAAGTAAGAACAAACCTTGTTTCGCCTCATACAAGAAGAGAAGATTTGTGGGTCTTTGCCAATTTTCAGACCAATTTTCAGACGAGACTATGATATGCCTAAGTAAATTCACTTCTTAAACCCTAAACCACGATTTCGGCAAATAAAAAGTACAAATTCGCCGAAATCACAGTTACAATTGACGAACCCCTAACAATATTAATGAAGGGAGTGTTTGGTTTTTGGGGAGGTTTCCGCCGACGAGACTAGTTAGGAGGTAAGGTGGTGAGACTGTGAAAGAGAGGAGGGAAACCAAGTGTTTCTTGTTATTTTATCAGGAGGGTATTTTAATCATTTCAAGTGGAGATATATATTGAATTTTCGCCAAAAGTGGTCATGTGCGTCACACATGACCTTTTCCGTCCAAAACTAATGGTTTTTTAGACGGTGCAATATTTGGATCTTATCGGGTACCGATTTGTTACAAAAATCGTTTCGGGTACTATTTCGTATTATCGTGTTATTCAGGTACCAATTTAATTATAACTACTATCTATTGTTTGGCAAAAAAAAAAGTTACTACCTATTGGTTTTTTTTTTTTTTTGTGCCAAATATCTAATTATTGATTCGGGAATAATATCAAGTATCTAACACAACAAATTGTCATGCCTTGTAAACAGCAGGCAACAGCAAGACAACTAGAAATTAATTACTACTTTTAAGAATATATATATCAAATTTATGTTAATTAAGTATCTTTTTTATATTTGCCAAAAGAAAGTTTATTTTTTATATGAAGATGGATGAACTGAACCAAGCACCCAGCTGACTACATTTCAATAGCTGAGAGTACGTACGGACGTATATATCCTGACCTGAATCTGGTGGGGATCACAAAAATTATAGTTTTTGTCTTTAATTAATTAGTTGTAGACTAGATTGATATTGATTAAGCTTAATCTGCAACCAAATAAACAAAAGAATGACTGACAATGATCGCTGTTCTGTTCTTTGTCATTTTCCATGCATGAATAACTTTAATCATGCAAAAGTTTTGACCCTTTTAATGTCCGGATTAGCTGACGTCTCACTCTTATATATAAGTCGTGAACGTCTATCAAGGATTTCCCTTTTTAATATGTACAAATGTATTTATTTAGTGAAATATATCTATTTTTGAATATGGTAATCAAATTACGGTAATTTTTTTTGTACAATACTCATTCAAGTAAAATTAGAGTAAACAATTTTTCAAATAACATTTTAAATTTTAATTTACGTACGCTATTTTAATAAATTAATTAACAGTGAAATGAATATATTTTTTTAATATAGTAATGTTGAATTTTTTTTTTTTTTATACAATAAGTGCAAAGAAATAAATTATAAGTTTTTCTTTATATGAAATAAAATTCCGTACAAAGCTATAAAAAATAATAATAACTAGTTAAATAGAATTTATAGAATCATGGGGGAGCATGCAAATGAGGATTTGGATTAGAGCGGGTGGGGATGCTTTAACAGTGAATGCTCGCTCCTCAATGACTTTTTAACTAGAAAGAGAAAACATGTGCTTGCTGCTGGTGAGGCTGAGTTGGTGCCACGGCTCTTTCACCATCATTCATTCACTGTTGCTTTTGTTTTATGGTTTGTTACTTTTCCATTTGGATATATTCACAATGGTAGCTTAGCTTCTATGTATTTATTTGATCTACTTCCTTTCATTACAAGAGGAGCTTTAATTATTGAAAATGACTGCCTAGAAAACGATGCAACTTATTGTATCTAGTATCTACCTATTCAGCTTTTCAGCTTGGTTATAGTAACATCTTTTGTCATATTGAACTACCAAATTGCTACCTTTACTTGTGAATATACAATTTCTTAAACATGTAAGAATGTTGTGGTGGTTCAGCGCCTTATCCCTTAACCAGAGGTAAGGGGTTCAATTCCCGCTAGTGACCATGGAAATTGTAAATTGTTCATGGCCAGCACTTTACCCCTTACGGACTAACCCGGTGTGAGTGGGACCTAGTCTAGGTGTGGTGTAAGCATGCTACGGGTACTGCCATCCTAATACGGCCCCCTCAGACCACCCTGCGGGAAACAAAAAAAAAGAATATACAATTTCTTAACCGGACTTCTTTATGTAGTAAATTATTACCTAAACTTTGGCAAAAAAAAAATTATATATTACCTAAACATTTTGTACCTTAGGGGTGTTTGGATAGATGTAATCTTTTATTACGTTCCACATTACATCCATATTACGTTATTTGTTTTGTTTGACGTAATATTCATTATAATGTAACGTCTATTGTAAATTGAGGTTACGTTCAAATTTCAAAAATAAAAAAAATAAAAAAAGAATAAACCATGTAACAATGGTGTGGTGGTTCAGCGCCTCATCCCTTAACCAGAGGTCATGGACGAGTCTATTAAGGGACCAGTGGGGGCCGTTGCCCCCACTGAGTTTCAGGAACTTTTTTTTGGTGAAAGAGTTTCAGCAATTTATTTAGCTAGGTTTTACAATTTGATGATTTTTTAGCTCTTTGCCCCCACTGAAATTTGATTATTTTGACTCTTTGCCCCTTTAAGATAAATATAATACACTAAATTCTTGATCTGAAGTATTAATATTTATAATTTCTTGTTTTTCTCATTGGTTTGAAGAGATAAAATCCAGATTTACTCTTTCGTGACTTCTTCTTCTGTAAATGGTGGGATTGGACTTTGGAGAGACGAGGAAGAAGAAGAAAGGAGAAAGAGAAAGTAAACTTTATTTCTTTATTTTATTTATTTTGTACTTTTCTTTTGCTATGTTGTTTTTACATTTTCCTACAATTTTATATTTCAATGGAAAATGAAACGAATCCATCCAATGAGAAGAAAAAAAATCAAATTTCATTTCTCATTGAAAAATATAAACATATTTAGGTTTTTTAGTTGGAAATTTTAATTTTCTTTTAAGACTGTAAAAGTTCTTATAAAATTAGGCAAACTATAAATTTAATTCACCTCCTAATTCTAAATGGTAATAGACATTTGAACTTAAGAAACTAAAGAAAGCATATGGTACTTTTTATAACACATGCAATAGTAGCAATAATTCAAGTAATTATACGAGTTAACAACATTTATATATTATTATTGTTGTCATCTATTTGAATTGTTGTTGCCAAATATTATCTATTTAATTAATTATAATAATAACATTTTAAGAGAAATAATTAAGTACAAAGATCCTTCATCACTAACTAAAAAGTATTTATTTTTTGTAATTATATGATTTATATTTTTTTTCTACCATGCTCTAAGATCACCATGATTTTGGTTTTTTTATTACTAGAGTAGACTTAATACATATGTAAAACTTTAAAAGTATGAAAAAATATGAATTTTTTTAATCATAACTAATATTTGCTTCATACTATTAATAATATCAATTTTCCTCTAGGTTCACCTTTTAGACAATAGAAAAACACAAAAAAAAGTACCAAAAACATGGTGCTCTTAGAGTATGATAGAAAAATTCATTTTTTTTAGTAAATTTTTTTGCCCCCACTGACAAAAGTTTCTGGCTTCGTCCCTGCCAGAGGTCAGGGGTTCAATCCCCGCTAGTGACCATGGGAATAGAAAATTATTCATGGCCAGCACTTTACCCCTTACGGGCTGACCCGGTGCGAGTGGGGATTAGTCTAGTTGTGGAGCAAGCATGCTACGGGTGATGAGGGTCCCCCTAGGACCACCCCGCGGGAATCAAAAAAAAAATATAATGAAAAAATAAAATCACATTACAACACATATCTAACATTACATTACGTAGTTCACATTACTTATAATCTCACAAACTTGAAAAATTAAACTTTGTATAAATATGCACTTTTAAGATGAAATTTGTAAAAAATCACAATTCACTAATTAAATTAAATTCTGATAGCACGCAATTTGTACATATGTCTCCACTACCATACCATATAATAACAAATTTAAGCGAACTAGCAAACTACCACTTTATATTAATACAACTAACAGTTTATAAATAAAATATTCAACTAACAAATTCTGTAGACTCCGAAGTTTAGTTAGCAAATAGATAAAACTAGTCCATCTAAATAAAGAACTTTCTACTATAGGTATATTATCTATCTACTAATCATTTACGGGCACCTTGTAAATTTTTTATAGATTAAAACTTTATTACATATATCATTATATATTAAAACTTTATTTTATATACATATTTATATCTCATTATAAAGATCTTTGTTTTTTGTTTTTTTTTTCCGTGTCTAGAGACTCCTAAAATGAGAACGTTTTTGTATGTTTACTCCACATTTAGAATCATCTCTACTCATACCAGGTCAATACATACTAAAGTAAAATGTTGGTCATGAATATATTTTTATTCTCATAATTTGAATTCCAAACATCTGGTTAATGAATTAAACAATAAATTTTGTATATGAGAGTGTCTATAGTAAATGAGCCTCCTTAAAATGCAAGAAAACAGAGGCTAGTCTCGTAATGACACATTAACATTTCAACTAAATTTTGTAGAGTGCATCACATATTTATTATTTCACATGATTAAGCATGTAACCATTTATTTTGGCTATTTTTTATAACTCTTTTTAAGTATTTGTGTCATATATATTATTCTACCTAAAAAACATATATTTCTTCCTTGCTAGCACGTTTTTTTATCCGATTAATTAGAACATCACATTTACATAGAACTAATTAATAGATGATAATTTACAGTAGGTCTGTGGATTTTTCTTTCTTTCTAAAACCATATTGGACCGGATGAACACTAAATGGTAAATATGTTTAAATAATTTTATAATTTATTTTCTTCTAAAAACCTATTAATTAAGTGAACAGTTTAGTCATATGAACCCTAAATGATAAATTACTTGGCAAGTGTTTTATATTATAATTAGATTATTATGTAAACAGTAAATAAGAAAAAAATTATAGAACTATTTATATAAATATTTGAAAAATTAAATTATTTAAGAGAAAAAAGTTAATTATAATTAAAATCTAAAAAAATTGAAGTAAAAGTTAGGGAGTAATTACATAGATTACGGTTATTGTACATCCAAAAAGAATTTATAATAAATGTTAACTAGTCTATTTACAGTTGACCTCTATATTTTTGTTTGTATATATTTATACAAAACATACTGTTTGTGGGGCATCACATCACTCTTGATCGTTTTGCTGAATCAGTTATTTTTATCCTTTACAACATTTGTTACTTTCTTGGGTTTAAGAACACAATAGGGGCCTGAATGTTTGCCCATGTTGTCAAAAGATGTCTGAATTGAAAAAACGTATTATTAAGGGCCTGAATTTTGAGTTTTGTGTTTTTTCAAGTCTCCGTCCAAATTTTCTGTTAAATCTAACAGAACCACGTGAAAAGACAAAAAATACCCTTTTGTAATTATTATACAATTTATCAATTTAATTAATAAAATGTGAAATGTCTAAAGTACCCCTACACACTAATTATGCCCTTAAGGCCACCACGCTCCGGCCACCGCCCGGCGACCGCCACCGGCCTCCGGCGACCGCCACCGGTCTCCGATCGGAGCCAAAAAAGCTCCGATCGGAGCTTTTCGGTCGTCGCCGGAGGCCGGTGGTGGTCGCCGGAGTCGGGGTGGTGGTGGTCGCCGGAGCTGTGGTGGCTTAAAGGGTATTTTCGTCATTTTAGGTCAAACATATGAGAGACACACTTTGGTCAAAGGGCATTTTCGGATTTTCAAATCATTTTTGGTCACATGCCAAGCATGTGACCACTTTCCGTCACTTTTAACAGAAAAAATAGACGGAGACCTCACTTATACACAAAACTCAAAATTCAGGCCATAAATAATACGTTTTTTCAATTCAGACCCCTTTTAGCAACATTTGCAAATATTCAGGCCCCTATTGTGTTGTTAACCCTACTTTCTATACCATGTGTTGTCTTGGCTTTTAGGTTTCAATTATTGTCTTTGATTGTGCTACTACTATTCAGAAGTTTACATAAGCCTTTTCCAGTTTCACTTTTTTTTTTTTCTTCTTACAATTAAAATGACTAAATTTGTTGTGGAAACTCGGATATACCCTTGTATTCCGTCAACTGTTATTTATTTCCTTTTTGTACTAAAGTTCTAATAAATTTAGAATAATACCCAAAAAAAAAGGTAACCTAAGAAAGCTTTTGCTTCTACTCCCCGTGTTATCCTCCCCAATTCTCTGTCTCTATTTATGTTGTCACTTCCTTCCTCTCCTCGTTTACTTTTTTTGGTTGGTTGTTTCGATTTGATTGTTACCTGCTACTCCACTCTGTCCTTTTCTTATGTTTAACATCTTCATCATTAAAATTGCCAATTCAACATTTCAATCTTCATAACTTCAGTAATATATCAATATCTATATATTTTTTCTCCCGAATGAGTCACACAACACAAAAGGCCTCTCCACTCCTCCAATCCAGTGGATTTTACTACAACACTAAAGTATTTCCCCAATAACATAATAAACTCAGCAAGCAATCCTTTATTACCTTTTGTACCGGGTGGGGTTGCTATATAGTCTCTACGGAACAACACCCTCCAAAACTTCACAATAGATGCTGAATCAGCAGCATATTAGGTTTGAGCTCCCAATTCCAACAACAAGGTGTGGTTGACAGCTTCCGAAGCTGGCCCAACAAATTGAATTGGACCTACATATCCCCAATTATATACTATGGTTACGGGTATTCATCATGTCGGTCGGTATCTTAAGGCATGCATCTCACAAAAGGATAGCCATATCATTTTTTGATATTCAAAAGCATGCTTTCAGCAGTTTAAGATTTCAAAAGGAAATGCTAGCTACCCTATATTATTATATATAGTACTAATACTAATAAGATGACAGCTAAACAAACATACCAGGACTGATGTAGCGATTATTGATGGCCCAGTCGTCCCTCAGTGATGCAAACTTCTTGAATGGGGCACCTGAAAGTCATCCGTCCACACTCGGTTAATTCAATCATTTTCATTCCATCATGATCTTGATGCCAAACAATTTATGTGATATCAGAAATGAGTTTCTCAATATTACCATCAAGCTCCACCATTGCTTTCTTTATGACAGGCTTGAATTTCCCTGCACGCCAGGCAACCGTAAAAGCAGATCAACAGACAAGTTAAATAAAGAGTAACATATCTAGTAATTTCACAGACAAACAGCACCACATCCTCCCCCCCCCCCCCCCCCCTAGAGTGATTAACAAAAGCATGTTCTTCTTCACAAGAAAAAACCAAAATAATTCTTTGGCGGTACATGTAAATGTCTAATAAGAGAGATAGGGATGTGCTCCACCAAAAAGAACACTAGAATAGACATTTAAAGCAGTGACTAAAAAGAACAGAAATTTAAGGCAACCACTATACCGTGCCTCCTCTCCACGTCCATCAATGCAGTCAATGCAGTCCCACCAACAGTCCATTCAGCAGCAGGAGCAGCCAAGTTCCCTACCTATTGAAGATTATAAGTTGATTATGAGGGCTAAATGGAAATGTTGTTTACCATTATTAATCGCACAAGCATTACATGCAACTTTGATATTACTAATCAATCTTTAAAGAGACAAGCTAAGGTTTGAATCCCATACTGATGAAATCAAGCCAGTTTTCCCATCATGAAGGAGGGCTCCAGCGCCATAACCCAACGCATAACAATATGTAGCATCAAAGTTGGTAGGCAATCCACACCGCCCTTCATATCTGAAATTGAAGGTCAACAAAGGTTCAATAATACAGCCATAGGTGTAATACACAACAAAAGAAAAATAAAATCAAAGGATGGGCACAGATACGTAAGTCTGTCATGTCAAAGGAAATTCTTTTTGCATGGTATTATCTTTGTTTCTTCATGAGACACTACATCTAGAACCTGCAAATTAATTCAGCACATTCTATACCGGTACACACCAAGATGAGAACTTACCCGAAAAAATGGGACTGTCCTTTGAAATTTCCCTTATATTTACCTTCCTTCTTCCTTTTCTCCAACTCAGTCTCAACCATTTGAATAAGCATTTTCTCGGTCTCTATTTTTGCAACCTACGATCCATGTACGGAGCCAAAAAATCAGTCAATTCTATCCCCACGAAATGGTAATGAATCTTATGATGATAAGTGTTATGGATAGATATATCTATAACAGGGTAGATTCTATTATTAATAATAGTATTAAAATTAGAGATAGTATAGAATATAGGGTTAATAACTAAAAAACTGTCCAAGGTTTAACCTATGTTAAAATTAGGTGTCTAAAGTTTCAAATGTTAAACTGTAGTGTCCAAGGTTTCAAATTTGTTAAAATGTGCTGTCTCGGTGTGATTACTTTAGAGAAGTCAATTTCGACGAAACCGACAGTCAAATTCGAGCTCCCTTACACACTCCCTTCTCGTCATCTTGCCGGGACCGTCACTTAAGAAGCTGGCCACATCCGTGCAAGTAAATCTCGCTCCGTTGTCGTTGGAAAATCGCTCCACACCACTCTGCTAGAAACTTTCTTTTTTTTTTTATGTTCAAATTTTGGGTGAAATTTGACGATTTTGTGAAAAGTAAAGGGTGATGGATTATAAGTGAGTGAGTGAGTGGGCTAATGAAAATGATTGAATGGAGATGAAAAGACGCGTAGAGACATCAAATTTCAACAAAAATGAAATTTGGGACAGTCCATTTTAACATTTCAAACTTCAAACACTTAATTTTAACATAGGGTAAACCTTGAACAGTTTTTTAGTTATTAACCCTAGAATATATTATATTTAGTAATATAATTAAATATATTATTTCCATAAATTGTAATGGTCGAGTCCTATTTAAAAGATAAGTTATTGAATAAGAAGATAAGCAAAAAAAAATATTTCAATTATTTAGCTATTCAGTTTAGTAGTTTAGTTCAGAGATTATGATTCTCTCTCTAAGCAGGTCCAGGGCTTCGTTGTTCCCTCAACGAGTTCGAACACCAATCCACACTATCAAGATCCATAACAATAAGGCAATAAAACAATTGCAATGAAAGAGATACCTGCACATTCCCATGAGGATCTCTTTCAAGCATTAACTGTTCCTGAATAGCTTGGGGCAAAAATTCAAAGAGCATCAGAGACTGATCTGTGAGTTTTTTCTTCCACACCCCTCCTTCATCAACAATGTCATGGGCAAGAATTTCATTCAATTCAGATATAAGCAGTTGGACCTGTAGGTCAAACAAGCAATGGCGAAGAATATCATAATATGGAAAATAATAAAGAGTAAACAATCTGCTACATAAGACATGCAAAGAAGAGAATTAGATTAGCACAAACTCAAGTGCTAGGATGAACCCTTTGGAAAGAATTACCTCAGGGATAAAGTCAATCAGGCCTTCAGGAATGAGGATAACACCGTAGTTGTAGTCAAGGTTTGCACGCTTACATATTACATCCACAATGTAATCTGTGACATTTTTCAGCGTGAGCTTCTTTTCAAAGACCTGCAGAAGTACACTTGGTGCTTTTAATTAACTGCACAATCTCTATAAAATAAATAAGAGTGGTGTTGGCTAAATTAGGTCGTCAAACATTTGTCAGCAGTGGAACAAGTCTCATTAAGCACGGGACCACTACTTAAATAGAATCGTATAATGGACAGATAGTCAGATAGTCAGATCACGCTAAAAATGGTTGGTTTTTCCAACCAAATGCAGCACCTAATACGTCAGAATATATTAAGAAAACTTCAAGCTGGTGATTAAGGTGGAAAAATACAATTGCTTAGAAGAGTTCCATATCTACCAAGATCGCGCATGTACGCATATATGCGAAGAAACACCAGATCATGATAACAACAGATTCTGTGCTGGTACTTAAAAGGCAAGCCTTCTTTTACGGTTTAATTAAATTTTACCAGAAATTTGAAGCCTCTAAGTAGAAAGTCAAATGCCTTTGTTAAAGTCAAATAATGGACTAATAACATTTGACTAATATAACTAAGTCAACCTAGTCCATTAGATGCCATTTCAAAATTATCATACAAGAAGACCAATTAGTTAGTGGGAAATGACAGCAAATACATGTATATCGAAATATGAAGAAAAAAGGATTACCTCTTCTCCAATAATAGTGACATTTGGATGAGTTTGTAGTGCACACTCCAATGTAATGTGTGAAGCAGCTCGTCCCATGAGACGGACAACTGACAACACAATGTCACAACAAGCTATTGTTAGAAAGAATATATGCAAGGATGATGGCTTTCAAGGGCAACTGATTTACTCTCAAGGGTTCCAAAGTATGTGAGCTTAATAAGCACATTTTTTGCTGGAGTATAAACTACAAACAAGTGTGTATTTTTTTTAAATCTTAAAATTGGAATAAAACTAGAAACAGAATGGTGGGTTATAACGTATAACTTCATAAGAAAGCTAGCTATGAAGGAGTAGAACACGAGGTGATAAATTATACATCATACTAAACTCATCTACTTACAGTGATAATATTTTCCAGTTGACCGAGCATCTACCATGACATTTCCAATCATCTCCGCATATATCTGCACACACAGATATTTGTCTATTCTAATCAACATGCTACATGAAAATCTTACACATCTATTGAAAGCCTGCTTTTGGTCCACAAGAGACAAATGACACATTAGAGAATATTATAAATGGCACTGGGACATTCTCTGGTAAATTGGTAAAACCAAAAAGTCCAAAATTATCAAATTTTACCCTGCATGCAGTATCAAATCCAAAACTGGTAGGAACCTCCTTGCATTTGAGATCACCATCAATAGTTTTGGGGCAGCCAATTACACGAGCTTTCAGATTATTGCTCCTGGCAATGCAAGATCTTTGTGAGAAATTAAGTCACCAGAAGACAATAAAATTATAGAGCCTTCAAGCGATTAACAAAAGATTATTCAAGCGTACCTGAAATTCTCAGCAAGGAGACAAGCATTTGTATTGGAGTCGTCTCCTCCAATAACAACAAGGCCATCCAGATCAAGTCTTTTTGCAGTTTCTTGAGCTAGCTTAAACTGTAATCAAATCCATATTTGGCATTTGAGCATTTCATTTCAACCTTGGAGCATAAGACATCTTTAAGCAGAATACCCTACCTGTTCTGGAGTTTCAATTTTATCTCTCCCACTGCAAATCATGTCGAAACCACCCTAATTGAAGAAAGAGGAGTACAATGAGAAAACTAAATTGGCAACTAATCTTTGTTAATTTTTTCTGGAGGAATTAAGGGTTAGAGCAAGTAAAGTGCAGTTATCGAAGATCCCTTAACTAATCCATTTCATCAAAATCATTTAAAAATCTAAAAAAAGAAAATGAAAATCAGATTTCGGCTTGATAGAGAGTGCACACAGTTTCCTGTTTGGATCAACATTCTAAAAGATGCAGTCCTTTTGGTTTGTTCGAGAAAAAGCTTCATGAAATGAAAGTTTCGGGAAAATGGCTTGTTCGGCTGGCAGAACTAACTAAAGTACTGCATAAGTGCATACTGTGTCATTGACATTTTAATGCAATAGCCGAAAGCACTAATAGTGCACAGTTTGATCCAACATTTTCCTATTTGGATCAGCTTTCTACAAGATGCAGTCCTTTTGTTTTTGTCCCAGAAAAAGTTCCATGAAATAAAAGTTCCCCTCAGAAGGCTTGATGGGCAGGCAGAACAAACTAAAGAACTGCATATTGTGCCATTGGGATTTTGTCATTCGATAGCCAAAAGCACTAAATAGTACAATTACCTGATTCCTATAAGCATGGATGTACTCTGAAGTCAACTCCACATACTTGCCTTTCATGACACCAGCAGGACCGCCTTTGAACCCATACAACGTGCTTCCTTTTGCATGTTCTTGCAAATAATCTGACGAGCAAATGGAAATGGATTAAGTCCAATGAAAAGCAACAGAGCTTTCATTGTATACTTTGCTGCACGTTACTGAATAACATAATTTAAGAAGCTCACCAAAGATTCCACAGATCACATTGTGCCCCCCTGGAGCTTGCCCTCCTGACAGAACCACGCCAATTTTCAACTTCTGTTCTGCCAATGGTGAGTCGCTTGGCACCAAAGAGACTGATGGCTGCCCAAAGAGACATGGAAACAGCTTCGCAATCTCACCTACACACAGCAGCACCACAGCTCATTCAGATGGATCTCTAAATCTAGATGTGGCATCAGTATTTTACAGCAACCCCTATCAAACGGAGCACTTAATATTTATTCTAAACTACTTAGAACACGTTGATCCAACAAGGATTCCTACAGACATCTAATGAATCATTGTCAATAACGCTATCTCACCACTGAAAAAATAAAACGAAGCTTAGAACATAATGGATCCCTACAGTAGAGAGAACAGAGGGAGGACCTGGATTTCCGGCGGCAGAGCTCGGAGGCCCATCGACGATCTTGAAGGAGCTTTTGAGCACAGAGGGGAGAGGGAGCGCGTAGTCTATACGGCTGGACTGGACCTCGCTATAGACAGAGGCGAGGCGTCCTGACGGTGCCAGAGCAGAGTTTCCGGCGGAGAAATCGCCGTCGATCACGAAAGCCGGAGCCATGACTGTTGGGGGAGGTGATATTGTGTTGCAGTTGGAAACTCTGGCGACTGGTGAAGCGGAAATCTCTACTACTTGCCGTTAAGACAGCGGTCTGCGTAGGAGTTGAAAAGGGTAAGATTGTCATTTCTGCTTTGGAGGCTCCGCCACTCAGTGTTATCAGAACCGGAGCGGACCGGCGGTCCGACCGCGGTCGGACTGGAACCGGACCCCTCACCGGTCCGGTTTGCTTATTTCCGGAGGATGTAAGCGAACCCGGTTCTGAAGTCCGGTTTTCACCGAACCGGCCGGTTTTGGGCAAACCGGGCGGTTCACCGGTTCGCCGGTTCGGACTCTTTTCATTAAAAAAAATTAAAAAAAAATTAAAATTTTTTAGGGTAAACTTATAGAGAGGCAGGCCCCGATCCGGACTAAAACCTACATAAGGGTTAACTTACAAAGAGGATATGCAAATTTGCATTTTTTTTACTAAAACCGGTCGGACCCGGTTCGGACCCGGTCCGACCGGCCGAACCGGGAACCGGTGGCCCTGCCGGTTCAGGCCCCGGTCCGGTTCTGATAACACTGCCGCCACTAGGGATGGCAACGGGTCACGGGTACCCGCCGACCCGCGGGTACCCGATCCGATTTTGATCCGATGACCCGCCGACCCGCGGGGCGGGTTCGGGTTTATGTTCACGGCGACCCGCCGACCCGACCCGACCCGACCCGAGCTTTCATTTTACATATATATTTAATATATGTATATTATATAAAACTATACGGGTAATGTGACACATAGTCAAAATAACAATTATTCTAATGAATGGGGTGATTTATATTTGGATTATGAGTTAATTTAATAATTTATGATTTAAATTTGGAGTTGAATTTGGATACGGTAAAATAGAATTTAAGATTTAAAATGATAAATTATACCTCACACGGGTCGACCCGACCCGACCCGAAAGTGCATGGGACGGGTCCGGGTCGACCATATTGACCCGCGGGGCGGGTCCGGGTCTGGCGATACCCGCCCCGACCCGCCCCATTGACATCCCTATCCGCCACAGTAGCAGCTACTGGTGAATATCGAATCGGCTTGGACCGAAAAGTGCCGGTCCGGTTATCGGGTGGGTTCTCTATTCTATTTCGACTTTTTAAGTCCGGTTTGATTTTATTCAACTTTACAGAACCGAACCGATCCGTTATCTTATTGCGTATATATATTCTATATTCTTTATTATAAATTTGATTAATTAGCTACTGTAAATTGTGAAAAATATATTTGTACACTTTTTTCTACTTTTCTTTCAAATTTTATTTAATTGCAATAACAAGAACTATTTATTTTTTTGTTGAATAAGGTTTGAAAATTGGAAGACAAAACAAACTATAATTACTATTTTTGGATTTTCAACTTAAAGGAAAAATGTACTATAAAAAGGTGGTCTATTTGTTTCTTATAAGTTATTTTGGTTTGTTTTTTTAATATAAAAGAATACTGAACCGGAAATATAAATATACGACCGAAGTAGAAAAAAACTGGTCCGACCGGAAATATATCTACCCTAGTGGTTGCCTTTTATGAGATGGTTCGTGTGCATCAGTGGATCTGGATTGTGGTTGGTGGGTGACTATTGACTATTAAGTACGTACCTAACATTTTTCAGTTTGGTAGAGAAATATATAATAATAATAATAATAAAGAAATAAAGATTCGAACGGTGGCAAAGCAAAAGCATATACTCTTCTAAATTTCTAATTGCGTATACAGTGAAGAGCAGAATATGAGCTTGATATAATATAGCTCTAAGGTGGCAGTTTTCGCTCCAGCTATATAGCTCACGTACATGATTAAAAGAATCAGAGTATTCTTGAGTGACTTTCCAAAGTATAACATTCTATCAAACTATTTTCCAAATTAAACTTCTTTTGTAATTAATTTTTAAAATATGTATTTTTATTTTTATATATTATTTATTTTACATTTAAAGTATATATTATTAGAGCATCCATCATGGTATTACATAATATTACTTAAATGTGGGTTAAATATATATTTTATGTAAAGTGTATAAAAACGCACTTCAATTGTTTTACATAGCATTCCTTAAAAATGGGACTCACCTATTTTTACATAACTTATTTATTAAATTTAAGGAATGCACTATGTATTACGTAACAAAAAATTTATTATATATTCATTCATTTTAGAATTAATGCTAATATCTTATTGGTAGTTTTTGAAAAATTTAATGATAAAATATATTTAAGGAATACAGTTAAGTAAAACGATTGGAGAGCAAATATTATTTATGTGTATCTTAACTTTACGTATTTCTTAAAGTGTACATAAATGTCTACGTGACAACTTTAAATAATACAATTTATGTAAAATCATTGTGGATGCTCTTCTGTTACAAATGAACCATGTTGGGTTACGATTATTAAGGATAAGCTAAAGGAAAGTCGAGAGTATCTAAGTCGAGACTCCAGAAAGATAAGTCGACGACTATTCACATTCAGACTGATAAGGCAAGAGCAAATGGTCAACGACTATGTAAAAGGATGTCGACTCTCAAGACAACAATCAGAGGATGACAGACCACTCAAAAACTCTCCATTTTAAGGTATGAGTCGACTCGGCAGTCGGGCACTACTAAGAAACCCTTCATCTAAAGGAAGAGGCATGTGGCGACCTACTTGTCACCTATTAGCTAAAGAAACATTTTCTCTTAAGGAAAGGACAGGTGGCGACCTACTTCTGCCTCCATGAAGGAAACATTCCTCTTAGGGAATTGTGAGGTGGCGACCTGCTTCGACTACCAGAGTAAAACCTTCCTAGCTAAGGAAAGATGAGGTGGCGACCTGCTTGTCACCTACTTATACCGACTCCTGACAGAAACCCTACCAAGAGGGTAGCCGCCATTTAAAGTCGGTACATTTCCCTATAAATAGGGGGAACACTTTCATTATTTATTCTAAGCTACATTCATATACTTTTACAGTATTCTCTCTCAAATTCCATTACTGACTTAAGCTTCGGAGTGGAATCAGGAGCAAATCCCCAACCCCTTTTCAGGTTCTCGCCTGCCAGACGCTCAAAAGGATACTAAACACCCCTTGAGGTCGAGAAAGATACCTAGAAGATCAAGTCGAAGGCGAAACCTCGAAGTCCATTACCAGAAGCTTTAGGTCACGTCATTTTGATCCCAACAAACCCTAAAATGAAATATAATACAAAAAAGATTAAAAAAATTGAAAATTAAGAAGATTAAATGTATGAAAATATAAAAATGGAAATAAAAATAATTAATTAATTAAATGATTGAAATGTACATAAAATAATAATCAAATAAACAATCTTTTTTTTTGTAGATTTTAATTCTTAAAAAAATTGGAATTAAAAGATAAAATTTAAAAGTAAATAAGTTTTGAAACAAATATATAATGATATAAAAATTATGTTGGCAAATATCAGGGTCAAACTGCAAAACACAAAAAGTTGAGGGATCAATTTGCAATATTTGAAACTTCAGGGACTAAATGTAAATAGTCAAATTTCGAGTTCTTACATATAACTATACCGAATTATCATGCAAGATATTAACAACTCCGAAATTACACGTAAAATCGAGAAAGACGAAAACGTGATTTTAATACTGAGGCCCGTGCTGATCACGGTCTCCTTAAGGCAATTTCGCCCCACTCCACCCTCGGGTTATGCAAAGGAGTTTAAACACGGGGCGATCACCTCCCAGGATTCAACAGTGTCGTCAAATCGTGTTATGCACGAAACACGCTTGACCGAACCGAACTCAATACCTGAACACAACAGGATTTTAATAGAGATGTCGACGACGACGGCAGAAATTCAATATAAGAACAGATTGTAGCTGAATTAAAATAAACAGATACTATAACCTGATAATGCAGTGGCAGATGAACTCGGAGATGTAGGAAAATTCAGAGAGAAAATGAGAGAATGAATTTGTGAGGTGTGTTCAAATGTGAAGGATTGATGCTGTATTTATAGGGCAGACAGGCTCCTTCTGCATTAAATTCGAGATTTAGCAGAATATTCTCGACGTCAATTCTGTCCAAAAATGGATGCATTAATTGCATCACATTAATCTTGAAATATATTCTGTCCATAATTAATTGTAACCAAAAATAAATTTTCGGATTCAATGTATCTGGACATTTGCCATTCACCTCACGTGGGCTAAGGCAAGCCCATTAAGGCCAAAAAAGGCCTTACAGCCAACAATCCCCCACATGAATGGAAATTGGAAACCTAACGGTAGCTCTAGACTCGAAAGTTGTGTTCAACGGTCAATACCTGCAAAGGATAAGTAGGGGCAACCCCTTTGAACCTACCCCTTGTGAGATCATGCCTTCTCTACTGACTGGTCGGCGATGTCCTTGAACCGACTGTCGTTGGTGTAAATGACGACATAACCCACACAGATACCTTCCTAGTATAGTTCGGTTCACGCCCTGTGATCCCTAGGCCCTGGATCACTAGCCTGGTTCTGCAAGCGTTTCTAAGAGTTGCGCCCTCAACAACTCCTTTCGAAGCGGCCCCACTTCTCACTCGCATAGGTGATTCTATGTCTCAAGAGCATCATCACGACTCTGAGTTCTCCTTACGAATCATTAAAAGCTTTGCTTGTGAGTATCAACAACGGCTAAAGCTTAATCTCATCTTCATCACTGTTAGCATCATAGGAATGGGCTCGGGTTTTGACCCCCACAGTGACCACACTCACCCTTGTGATTAGGTTGTCCCATTGAACCAAGTTCTTGGGATCTCCAGTCATCATGGTTGGGTTTTCCTTCTCAAGGGTGTTTCCTCTACGGGCTTTAGCCCCATTCCTTTTAATGCTTGGCCAAACAACTCTTTGTTTAACCCTTTGGTTATCAACCGATCTCGTAAAGTCGATCGCGATAATTCCGGTAGAGAGTAATTGTCTTATGGAACTATGTCTTCGACGGATATGTCTTGACTTTCCATTATACATAAAATTTTGTGCTCTGCCGATCGCGGCTTTATTACAATCGCAGTGAATGCAGATTGCGGGCACAGGTTTTGGCCATCTCGGAACATCCTCGAGGAAAGGGCGTAGCAATTCTGCCTCTTCGGCACATTTATCTAGTGCAATAAACTCAGACTCCATCGTGGATCTGGCTATGACTGTTTGCTTTGAGGATTTCCACGACACTGCTGCACCTCCTAAGGTGAAAACGTAACCACTTGTACTCAAAGAGTCCGTGTCTCTGGAATCGGATATCCAGTTCGCATCACTATAGCCTTCTATCATAGAAGGATTTCTAGTATAATGTAGACCATGATTACGAGTATGTCTCAGATACCTAAGTAACCTGATTACCCCGTTCCAGTGATCAACACTAGGGTTACTCGTATATCGACTCAATACACTTACCGCGTGAGCGATATCTGGTCTAGTGCATGACATTAAGTACATGACACTGCCAATAATTTGAGCGTACTCAATTTGGGAGATGGATTCCCCCTTATTCTTTGAATAGTACTTACTCGTATCAATAGGGGTACTGACCTCGTTCTTGTCATCTCTGTTAAACTTATCCAAAATCTTATCAATATAATGAGTTTGACTTAGAACGAGACCTTCCGAAGATCTTATGATTTTAATTCCTAGGATCACATCGGCAAGACCCATATCTTTCATATCGAACCTTGAACTCAACATATGTTTGGTAGACCGGACCATCTCATCGTTACTTCCAACGATAAGCATGTCATCCACGTAAAGACACAAAATAACATAACCTCTATCTGTATCTTTCACGTAAATACATTTGTCACACTCATTTATTTTGAAACCTTTTTCCATCATAACGCTGTCAAATTTATGATGCCATTGTTTAGGCGCCTGTTTTAGACCATACAGGGATTTGACAAGCTTACAGACTTTCTTTTCCTGCCCTCGTGCAGAGAAACCCTCAGGTTGTTCCATGTAGATTTCTTCGTCTAAATCTCCATTTAAGAAAGCCGTTTTCACATCCATTTGATGTACTTCTAGATTTCGCAACGCGGCAATCGCAAGTACCATTCTTATGGATGTGATTCTAGTTACTGGAGAATATGTATCAAAATAATCCAGTCCTTCCTTTTGTCTGTATCCTTTGATGACAAGTCGGGCTTTATATTATCAATCGAACCATCTGCTTTCATTTTTCGTTTAAAGATCCACTTGTAGCCTAGCGGTTTGCTTCCGGGCGGAAGATCCACTAGCTCCCAAGTATGATTCAGCAAGATCGATTCGATTTCACTGTTTATTGCCTCTTTCCATAGAGGACCCTCAGAGGAGTTTACAGCTTCTTGATAAGTCTGAGGTTCAGCTTCAAGCATATAGGTCAGAAAATCTGGACCGTAGGACTTTTCAGTCCTTGCCCTTTTACTTCTTCTGGGCTCGTCCTCGGTTTCAACCTCGGTCTCGACCTCAACATTCCCTTCATGTTCTCGGTCTTGACTATTTTCCTCTATAGTCTCATTTGCTTGTCTTGAAGAACTTGCTTCTCCTCTGGACTTAGCCGGAAATACATTTTCAAAGAAATATGCATTTCTTGACTCCATAATCGTATTTTTATGTATATCAGACACCTTTGATTCATACACAAGAAACTGATATGCATTACTATGCTGAGCATAACCAATGAAAATGCAATCAACGGTTTTTGGGCCTATTCGCACCTTCTTCGGGGGAGGCATCATTACCTTGGCAAGACACCCCCACATTCGAAGGTGATTATAAGAAGGTTTCCTCCCTTTCCACAATTCAAACGGAGTTTTCTCTTCCTTCTTTTGGGGTACCTTATTCAAAAGGTAATTGCTAGTCAAAATAGCTTCCCCCCACATGTTCTGGGGCAATCCCGAACTAATCAACAATGAATTCATCATTTCCTTCAATGTTCGATTTTTCCTTTCCGCAACCCCATTTGACTGAGGTGAAAACGGAGCAGTGACCTCATGGACAATTCCATGTTCAGCGCAAAATTCTGCAAACGGAGCTTCATACTCACCTCCTCTGTCACTGCGTAACTTTTTTATTTTCTTATTAAGTTGATTCTCAACTTCTTGTTTGTAGATCATGAATTTTTGAATTGCTTCATCTTTTCCTTTCATCAAGTATACATAGCAAAATTCCGTATTATCATCTACGAAAGTGATGAAGTATTTATTTCCACCACGCGTTTGTACATATTTCAAGTCACAAACATCGCTATCTATTAGATCAAGAGGTTCAGTAAATCTTTCGACTGAGTGAAACGAAGTCCGAGTAAGTTTCGCTTCAACGCAAACTTCACATTTGTGTTCCTGATCTATTTTGAATTTAGGAATATGCTCCATGTTAATTAGCTTCCGCAAAGAATCAAAATTAACATGTCCTAACCTGCCATGCCATAAATTAGGAGACTCAAGCAAGTAAGCAGAAGAGGAAGCATTCTTATTCATATTCTTTTTGGGCACTACGGCCATTACAGAAAGTTTAAACATTCCTCCATTCTCATACCCCCTTTGTCTTGCGGCTTCTTTCCTCTTCCACGAGAACCCTGCTTGCTTGGGCCCTGGTTGTGCTCCACCACATTAGCCTTGGCCGTGTTGATCGTCCTCATTGGTCCGACCGGATTTCCCTGGGCATTCTTCTGAAGACCCTCCTGGGTGGCGATCCTGCTGACCACCTCTGACACCGGCATCTCCTTTGTCTTATGCTTCAGATAGCCCTTGAACCAATCCCAGCTGGGGGGAAGCTTCTCCATAATCACAGCCGCCTTGAATGACTCGGTAAAAGCCATCTGCGCATCATGGATCTCCTGAAGCAGACTTAAGAGCGCGTTCACCTGCTGCATCACAGATTTGTTATCAACCATTTTAAAATCAAATAGTTTACTAACAAGGAATTTCTTCCTTCCAGCATCCTCCGACTCATATTTTGAATTAATGGACGTCCACAACTCCCTTGAAGACGCCGTCCTCCTGTAGACATGATACAGTGGGTCGGTAAGACAGCTCATGATAGCGTTCCTGCACAGGTAGTCTGAATGCTTCCACGCCTCCAACGCCAGGAAGGATGTGGCATCATCTGGGACAATTGGTGGGGGCATTTTTGTCAGGAATCTCTCCATGCTATGGAAGGTGATATAATACTTCATCTTCTCACTCCATATCTTGAAGTTCGTCCCGTCAAACTTTTCTGGTTTCTCCACCGGGGAAGTTAAAATACGGGGCATGGCCACTCCTCCGGCCAATGGTGCTCCAGCAAAGTTCCCGAATCCGAGATTAGGAACAGTTTGAGATGAACTGGCACCTGGAGCAGCAAAGTTGAAACCACCGCCTGGAAGCAAATTCAGTCTGGTGCATACAGCAGCGGTTGTGGTGACAGTAGTGGTGTTGACAGCAGTTGTCGGTGGAGGTACACCTCCAGTTCCCTGATTCGGCACTTCCGTCTCGAGAATCATCTCGCTAGAGAAGGGAACAGATGTGTTGTTGTTTGGATCCATATTACCTGATAACAGATAAACAACAACGTTAGTTTTAAAATTAAGATCCAACAACAACCCTGATGATCAACAATAAAATTGCCTTAAGACTGTTGGCAAATATCAGGGTCAAACTGCAAAACACAAAAAGTTGAGGGATCAATTTGCAATATTTGAAACTTCAGGGACTAAATGTAAATAGTCAAATTTCGAGTTCTTACATATAGCTATACCGAATTATCATGCAAGATATTAACAACTCCGAAATTACACGTAAAATCAAGAAAGACGAAAACGTGATTTTAATACTGAGGCCCGTGCTGATCACGGTCTCCTTAAGGCAATTTCGCCCCACTCCACCCTCGGGTTATGCAAAGGAGTTTAAACACGGGGCGATCACCTCCCAGGATTCAACAGTGTCGTCAAATCGTGTTATGCACGAAACACGCTTGACCGAACCGAACTCAATACCTGAACACAACAGGATTTTAATAGAGATGCCGACGACGACGGCAGAAATTCAATATAAGAACAGATTGTAGAACCTGAATTAATAAAATAAACAGATACTATAACCTGATAATGCAGTGGCAGATAAACTCGGAGAGGTAGGAAAAACAAAGAGAGGAAATGAGAGAATGAATTTGTGAGGTGTGTTCAAATGTGAAGGATTGATGCTGTATTTATAGGGCAGACAGGCTCCTTCTGCATTAAATTCGAGATTTAGCAGAATATTCTCGACATCAATTCTGTCCAAAAATGGATGCATTAATTGCATCACATTAATCTTGAAATATATTCTGTCCATAATTAATTGTAACCAAAAATAAATTTTCGGATTCAATGTATCTGGACAATTGTCATTCACCTCACGTGGGCTAAGGCAAGCCCATTAAGGCAAAAAAAGGCCTTATTCAACAAATTATTCATTAAGAGTACGAAAAAGTATACTAAGTAAAATTTATTCTATTGATTTTTAAAATTTAAATTATTTTATATGTTATTTTTTTCAGTCACTAAATCTGTATAATTTTATAAATTTAACATGTTTTATATAGGGTTTATGTACACTTTCATTTTTATATTTTTATACTTAAAAAATCACGAGTATTTAGTTTTTTTACATTTTATATCATTTTTTTTAATAATTATAAGCATAATTTATTTTTAGAATTTTTTCTCAGTTACTAATTTATTATTTTTTAGTTTATAAATTTTACATATAATTACCTTAATATTTCAAATTTTTCCATATATTTCTTGTATTATATTTCGGTTTAGGATCAAATGTAACAAAATATAAACTTTGGGATGTAAAGAAGAAATTTTAAATGATTAATAAAAAAAAAAAATAGTTTAAAAATTAGTTTTTGAAGAAGCATAGTTTGGAAATAAGTTTGACACACATATTTTGAAAATTCACTGAGTATTCCGTGAAAACATTTCCTTTCAAGGATGGTGTAACGTCATAATTACACAGCCTTTTTTTTATTAGTAAAACCGATATTATTAAAAATAAAAAAGACTACAAGACTAAGAGAAAAATTTCAGTGGAATCTTTAGATATGCAATAACAAATATATAGTAACTACCGCAAGTCGAATAATGAGAAGACAGGTCCTAGTGAGGCAATCCAAGTTTAGTTAGCAAATTCAGTTGGTTTCTTTAGGATTAAGAGATAAACTTTACATGTGGTAGAGATATTCATAATTACATCTTACCATTTATTAAGAACTAACCAACTGCGCACAGAGATCATTCTAAACTCCCACTAGTACTTACCAAGACCTCACCTTTTTTTTTTTTGGCCAACTACCAAGACCTCACTTGAGAATTGAGATACCCACCCAAAAAAAAAAGCCTCATGTAAAATAACAAAATCTTGATAAAATGATGTAGAATAATTTAATTCTTTGGTAAGCTTCAAAACAGATAACAAGTCGAAATTTGACATAAACAAAACATTTTGCAGTACTAATTGTGCCTAACATTTTGTGTCCCAATAATGCGAACATTTGAAAAAAAAATATCATTAGGCAGTTAAACCCTAATTCTATTAGTAACACCGGTATCTAAAATTCAATAATTATGTAAATCAATAGCATGAGAAAATAGAGATATACCTGCAGTGTTAGCCTGATTATTTGGGACAATCGCAACACTTGCAGTTAGGGGTAGGGACAGATCTGTATTGACCTCTACGGGGTCACGGGACACCGCTTAACTCGGTCGAGTTAGAGTAAAAAATTAGCAATTACCGATAAGGACCCCATATAAATATTGCAAAGAACACAAGATAAAAATTATAAGTGAAACTATTAACATATAATGCTTAGTAGGTTAGTTGATTTTGTATACATGTATTAATTATAGCATCCATGGTTCAAGCCCTACCATCCACACTTTTACATTTATTATTATAGTGCAGTTTTAGTATTATTTTTCTAGCTACCATCCACAGTTTTACCTTTACTGTTATATATATAACTAGCTGTCCTCTATCTTAAGCAATATTTTTATATTTGACATTTTTTCTACTGTATTTAATATTTATTTTTCTTTATGTCATTATACTAAATTTTAATCTAAGTTATTCTATATAATCTAGTCTTATCTATCTTATGTCATATTTTTAATTTTAAACTATATTAAAAAATATTATTCTTTTACTGTTTAATATTATTTTAATGAATTTAGTATTTTTTTCTTAATGTCATTATACTATGTTTTAATTTAATTTCTTAAACATTTCTTAATTGCCGTTTTTTTCTCTTCGATCTCGTCTTTTTCTTTTATGTTTTATTCTTTCTCTTAATGAGTTATTGCCAAATCCATTTTCTAAGTCTTTTTTTAAATGAAAACATCATTATTCTTTATTTATCTCAATCTAATTGATTGTTTCTTTATTTGATTGACCAAGAACAATTGTAAGTTTTGTTATGTTCTTTATACTTGTATAGATATATATAATATTTGAATTTTGTATTCATTATGAGTGTATATATAATTGTGATTTAAAATTTTCGTCAAGGAAAATTGTTAATTCGATCTGAAATTAATTTGAACTAACTGATTTTTTTAGCTATAGAAAAATCATTGTGCACACACTAACCATTGGTTCCTGGATTCGTCACTGGTTAGGGGTATTAACGAGTCAAACTACTCATGAGTTATCCGAGATCGGCTCAGTCAAGACTAGAATTCGACTCGTAAATTTTTGAGTCAGGCTTTTAACTTGATCGAGTCGAGCTCGAGTTTAGTTATACTCGACTCGGTTGATACCGATTCTAATCGAGCTACAAAGCTGACTTTAATATATACTTAATATAGATATTGGGCCTAAAGCCGGAAGCCCATACTTCTAAATTGTAAATCAACCCAACTTAGTACTATATAACGCTAAAACCCTAGTCGTTCTTCCGTTCGGTTTCCATCTTTTTCCTTTTCACCTGAGCAAGTAGTCCTGCGGCCACAGATTTCATCGCTCTCCATATTGTTCTCTACTATATGGCTAAGAAACTCTTAATAATTTGCTTATGCTTTTTTCTTCCGTCTCCATCTTCTTCTCCATATTTTTATTTGTTTTCTTCTACCTATTTTTATTTGTTATCGTTCTTGTTGTACTGAGGTGGTTCTTCTGCAAAATATTAATGCTTCCACGGATCTATGGTTACGTTTATGATTTAGATTGATATATTTATCAACATTTCACGTAATTATGCAAAATCTGCACACATGGAGCTTGGAATTTCACTTTTGAATCTGACCCTTCGAGCTTAATCGAGCCGAGCTCGATCGAGCGAATTCCGAGTCAAGTTTGAGTCTCAAAATTCAGGCTCGATCGAGCTCGACTAATTTGACCTGCTTCGATTTTGAGAAGCCCAATACTCGACTCGACTCGATACACCCATACTTACAGCAGTGCTAGGTATGGATGAGCAAAATACCATATTGGAACCGGAACCAGTCATTTGGATAGATTTCAGATTGAGGTACACGGTTATGGTATGATTTTGGGATACAATTTCAGGAACTGGTATTTCCGGTTCTGGTTTCGAATAAGTATCTGGGTACTCAAAAACTCGAAACAGAACCCGAGTCCATCTAGTGTATATATAATTAAATGTTTATTTTTTTTCAAAATTAAATATTTCTATACTCAACAAAGCCAACAATATTTGATATTTCTTTTTCTACGGGAGACAATATTTGATTTCTTACATAGGAGCTAGCCAGTTTGAGAACATGAAATAAGGCATAATTAATATTGTACCTATGCTTGAACATGAATCATATATCGCAATACGTATAAAAGCCATATATATTTTGATCACTTGAGTGAAGGAGAGGTTAAGGTTGTCATTCGGCAGATATGTCAGCTGATTCTCTTTTGAGTCTCTTAGATCAACAAGTTGTAAACTTGATTTACTAATGGGAGAGGGTCTCATAGTAAGAGATTGCTCATTACTCCTAAGTAGTTCTCATTTAAGTCATTAGAAACTGAAAAGTCTCTGGTTTTCCTTGTAGTCCAAGTGCTTTTGGAAATCTTCACCATTATATGAAGCAGTGCATGTACTAAATCATATTCAGACCACAATAACCTTAATTTGGAAAATAAGTTGATATAGTGTTAAACTCTTGACGAGTTAGGACAATCTCCATGTGCAGCTGGTAAATTATAAACTCATTTACTCGATCAAATCTCTGTTTCAAATCCTTACAAGCTAACACAAAACTCTCAGAATACATGATCGTGTTAGAAAGATCATCAGAAACCGAGTTCATAATCCAGCCGAATACGACCTCATTGCATCGATCTCATATATCATGAAAATATAGATCAAAATTCTCACAATTACATGTCCTAGTGACAAATCCAAACTTATTACGGCCTATCAACACAAATCTCATAGCACGGCTCCGCTAATAATAATTTTCAAAAACCGGTAAGTATGTGGCTAATAACACGAGCAGCAGGATTATCACTATGATGCAAATAGAGAGGATGAAAAGAGTTTACCATAGTCATGGCCTCGCGATACACCTAATCGGTGGCACTTGTCTCTGCTGCCTTCTTACCAGACACATCCTTACACTTGTTTGAATCATCCACCAAGAGGCACCGCAAACCTGAAAGGATTGGAAGAAAACCTTGGCGGGATCGAATGACTTTTTTGGAAGAGAAAGTGAAGAGACTCCAAGGAACTTAGTCTGATGTCCTCTTTGGAGAAGAAGATGAAGAAACTCCAGAAACACATGAATCAACAAAAACATTACAGTGATCGTTTTCACAGAAGAAACGAACCGTCACTAGCTATTGACTTGCAAAAATTAGCAAGATCTTTGCAAGAAGGATCACGAATTTACAAGATCGCAGCGAAGAACACTCAGAATAAACAGAAAATGGCAGAAATTGTCACATTCGCTTTGATACTATGAAGTTATTGTGAAAAATGAAAAATCTTAACATAAAAAAATATTTAAAGAAGTGAGAGAATGAACGGACACGACAATTAGGATTATTTCTGATGACTTCTTTGACTTAGTCATCAGTTCCACAAATATACCTTAGCTAATAATAATGTAATTTTATACCCCCAAAGAATAATAGAAGGAACAAAACTCCCAAAAGAATTAGGAAAGTGACCAACATGACCAAACCGACCCAAACCAATCAACAACAAGACCGGGCCCAACTATAATGTACAACAAAGCCTAATAAACTAGCTTGGGCAATTATAATCTTCAATATATTATATACACGAACTAAAATAACTAAAATCCAGATCGACCGGACATATATATAAGAGGATGTTCAGGTTTTATTTTAATAATCAGAAAATGTAGTATTATTTTTAGACTTCTACAATTCTATTAAAATCAAATTATATAAATTTTAATTTAATATTGAAAAAAGTAGATAAAAATTTCATCAACTTGACGTTTTCAAATCATAACCATATTCCTCCTAAGAATTAATATTTCATGTAACAGTGTGCATATATATATATATATATATATATATATATATATATATATATATATATATATATATATATATATATATATATATATATATATATATATATATATATATATATATATATATATATATATATATTTCACTCACTATTTTCTAACTAAAGGAAAAAATGTGCTCGTACAATTGAAAATAAAATATTAATTTTTTTTATCATTATTTGCAAACATATATTAATTATATTTCACTCACTTATTTTAGTTACTTTATTGTTAAAAATGTTATATATTGGAAATTTGCTTTTCCCGAAAGTGCACTGTTCTGAAAAGATAAATAAGAGAATCTAGCAAAGATTTTGCTGTATGAAATATGAATTGACATAGATTTCACGTTTGGCGTTACTTTAAGGAAAATAAATGGAGTGCACGTACATAATAGGCATTATCTATTTATTATTCAACACCTTATCGGATGATCCATACCTGACACAAAAACAACCGATATGTATATAATACGAGTAATTAAGATCGCTTCTTTAATTTAGTAATTAACAAATGATGATGGTGATGATGAGGGAGTAGTTAATTATAATTAGCACGAGTGGCAACGTACCTATTAACAAAACAAAATCAATACGGAAGAAAGAGTGATTATTTGGGCATCCTACCAATTTGGAGATGGTTGTTCTTTGTAAACACACCCGGCATTCCCCCAATACAAGTAATTAACCAAGGTCAATATTAATCAATTAAGCTTTAGCTAATTAAGGCAGGACCATCTAAGACTTCTATGCTTATTTAAGATAATCTGCAGTGTGACTCATTTCCATGCATTATCAGCTTGGTTCTTGCAACTTTGTTAAGTAATTACTACCAATTAGGAAATGAAATTAATTAATTAAGCAATGCTATGTTATGCTATCACTTATTATTAATGAATGAATGAATGAAGTCAATAATGGTCCGGATATCACTTATATAACTTGGAAAGTGGGGATGTATGTATGTATTGTATATAAGGGGCCTACACCACCAAATTATAACGCATGGCTTCAAGTGAAACGCCATATGCATATGTTATATTGGACAGCGTGCCTCAGACTAAGATTCATGGGGTCCATCAATATTTGCACCTTCACTATGCCCATCACTTGCTGTTCCATTATACTCAAATCTCATCCTCTTTGAATCCTATCCTATCCTATCTTAAAAAAACAAGTGTATTCAAGTTAATTAATTTTCTCGTAAATTACAACACTATTAAATATTTCAATACTTTAAACAGCTATTTACTGCAGTACGTACCTACTCCCTATTGAAAACATCGAGGGGTAATTGCTCGCCTCCAACTTTTCGCGTGTGTAATTTTTTTAATATAGTTATTTAAAATATTATATTTATTTATACTCTAGATACCTATTATTAGTTTAATTAATTACTTTACATTACTCTAATTTCTGCTCCACTGACATTAATTTATAAATAGCTTCGTCCCTGATCTGATTTGGCACAATCTCAATAAGAACCTTCTTGAATTTTGACTGACACTCATATATACATGATTCGAACCTAGCTACTTGCTTTTTATATCATCCATTTATTAAGAAGAAACCCGACTTTAACTAAGTTTTTGATAAGCTCGAATTTATATAAAAAAAAATATACTTCAACATAACATCAACAACTTTGATACATATGTAGTGATTGAGTATTAATAATGCAATTAGTCTCGATTTTGTTAATGGGTTGGAACCCGAAACGCTTTAGACACACTATGGTGTCGACTGACAACATATGATGTTTTAGGTATAAATCCACGTTAGGAGTTATCGCCATCATATCAGCACAGCTCCACGGCCGAAAGTTACTCAACTGATCAACTTTTGGAAGTTAGGGTGGTTTTGTGATCAAAAGAATGGTTGCTTACGCGTTTCGTGTCGGTGTTTCTAACGTACGTACGTTTCTACTGCACTCTTATTAATTCACCTATAAATACATTCCCCTCCCGCTGAGATAATACATAACAGACCATCAGATCAGTTGTAGTTGTACACATCACAGAAAGAGTTAGTTGTACACATTACAGAAAGGAGTTCAAAAATGGAGTCAGCTGTTTTCCCTGTCGTCGACATGCAGAAGCTGAATGGTGATGAGAGAGCAGCCGCCATGGATATGATAAGAGATGCATGTGAAAACTGGGGTTTCTTCGAGGTATCTACTCTCTCACTCTCTCTATATATATATCAACAGAGATGATACGTAAACTGTTCAATAATGTAGTGGTTAAGCACGTTATGGCTAGAAATTTCTTCATAATTTCTCTTAAATAGTGATAAATCCTTCATAATTTTTTTAATATATTCATAAAAGAGTTTATTTAAAACTTTATAAAGCCCATATATATATATATATAAATGCTAGTAAATTCTAAGGAATTTAGAGCTAATTAGTGAAGGTGGACTACAATATGCATGCAATGCAGGTGGTGAACCATGGAATAGCACATGAGCTGATGGACAGGGTGGAGAAGATGACAAAAGATCATTACAGAAAGACAATGGAGCAGAGGTTCAAGGACATGGTGAGCAGCAAAGGCCTCGACGACGACTCTGTACAAGCCGAAATCGACGACTTCGATTGGGAGAGCACCTTCTTCTTGAGCCACTCACCTGAATCCAACATTACCCAGATTCCCGATCTCGACGACGACTACAGGTTAATTATTACCCTCGTTCATCTAAACTACATATCCAACATCGATGAAGTTTCTTTTATCAACAGTTTGTTAACTGGACTTTTTTGGAATAAATTAATTAGTTTGCAGTTGACTAGATTCATCTAATTTGTTATTTAATGGTAACATAGACATACACGTTCTCATTATTATCATCAGAATTCGGCTAGCAAATTACAAATTTTCTCAAAAGTTCAGTTAGGAATTTGTTTAAAAAATATAAACAACAAACAATATTCAAGTTTCTGTCTCCATTTAACAACAAATTCAATGGAGCTAACATTATACTGCAATTTTATATAAGTTCATTTATTAGAAAATTGTTCAAAACCCTTATTTAAATTTCAGATTTCTAATTAGCCTGTTTTTTAATGTTTTTATAGGAAGATCATGAAGGAATTTGCTGAGAATATAGAGAAGCTAGCAGAATATCTATTGGATGTGGTGTGTGAGAATCTTGGTGTAGAGAAGGGGTACTTGAAGAAAGTGTTTCATGGAAGCAAGGGTCCAACTTTTGGGACCAAAGTGAGCAACTACCCTCCATGCCCTAAACCCGACCTCATCAAGGGCCTCCGGGCCCACACCGATGCCGGTGGCCTCATCCTTCTCTTCCAGGACGATAAGGTCAGCGGCCTCCAGCTCCTTAAGGATGGAAAATGGGTCGATGTCCCTCCGATGCGCCATTCCATTGTCATCAATCTCGGCGACCAACTTGAGGTGCATTTTTTTTTCTTTCCATTTTAGCGATCTATTCAAGATACTCTCACTAGCTGAACTTATATAAAATTGCAATACGCTAATATCTCTATATATATAAATTTGTTATTCTCTTTATTATACAAATTATTAGTTGAACTCTAAATTTACAATTTACTAGCAGAATCTTGAGGAAAAACTTGCTTTTAATGATTTTATATAATTTTTTGTTTCAATGTTATTACTAGGTTATTACCAATGGTAAATACAAGAGCGTGGAGCACAGAGTGATTGCTCAATCAGATGGCAACAGAATGTCGCTGGCATCGTTCTACAACCCGGGTAGCGACGCCCTCATCTGCCCCGCGCCGGCGCTTCTCGACAAGAAAGAAGAGAATAACGTTGATGACGCCAAAGCAGTGACGTACCCAAAGTTTGTGTTTGATGATTACATGAAGCTGTACACGCGTCTCAAGTTCCAGGCGAAGGAACCGCGGTTCGAAGCCATGAAGGCCATGGAGCTGCAGACTGTTGCTCCCGCCGGTTCAGTCGCAACGGCTTAATTAAGATATAATATTAAGACTGTGTGTGTTGTCTACGTACGATGGTGTCGTTTAATGATGGATGTGTGTGGAGAGTAAACTAATTAAGAGTGTGATGAACTACTACTGATGTTTTAGGGTGTGGTAATTATTATTAATTATTAATTAAATAAATGCATGGGTGTCTGAGATATCTATTTGGTCTATGTTAATGATTGGAGCGTGCTTTGTTTGTCCTTATAGAATTAAAGTGACGGTTCAAAGTAAGAGTAATTAATGTATTTTGGTGTGCTATCCTTGGTTGAAGCTATATATATATATACCTACTGGGCTACTGAGTTTATCCGTTTAAAAATAAGGAATCAAGATTCGGTCTCCTTTTCATATCCACAACTTCGTAATCACAAACCCGCCAGTACATACTAACAAAACCTGATGTACATTTTCGGGTCGGGTTGGGCCATGTTCGGGATGTGCTCGGATCACATCGGGCAGAGTCAGGTTGGGAGTCCGGGACTGATAATAACAGACGGGGTTATGTCAAGACTTGCCATTTTCGGGTCGGGTCGAGTCATGTTTGGGTCGGGTCATGCTTGGACCGGGTCGGGCCCGAGCCACCTTGGGTGAGTTCAGGTTGGGTTGGCCATGTTCGGGCCGGGCTATATCCGGGCCGGTCATAACCATTTCATGTCGGGTCGAATATAACGGGTTCGGGCTCGGGTTAGTAGTACTTTTACATAAATTAAAGTTATATTTCTATTTTTTTTTAATTATTATTCATACTTAAAAATATAATCTTTATTAAAAAATGCATATAGGGGTATTTAGGTATTTTAGTCATTGTATTAGGATATCCTAATACAAAATTCATCCAAACATTGTATTAGGATATTCTAATACATGGTTCGTGCAAACATAATATTAACTTAGCACTTATTAGAATATCGTAATCGTCGCTTAACTAATACGTGTATTAGCTAATATATACAATTAAACATGTCCTTGGAGCTCAAAATTCCATCTCTTAAGTTAACTTAGTTAAGTTGGTTGTCTTGAACTTTTGTTTATGTATTGGTTTAAGTGCAGTTTGATGGCAGTTACTTAAATTCGTGAAATTATAAGCAGTTATTTGTGTAGTGGCAATTCCGGACTCACTCCGCGGGTCGACATGCTTGACTTGTACCCGTTTCATATATATTGCGGGATGAGCATCATGGGTTAAAAAATTTGCGAAACGACCGCATGGCCCTGTCTTGTCTTCTGATTTTCAAGCCTATTATCATATTCTTCACATTTCAACTGAATATCCAAATTAAAATCGAACTCCAAATCCAAACATGAAAACATCAAATTCGTTACAAAATACAAATCTAACTCCAAATCCGAATTACTAAACACATAATTCTACGCAATAAAACAAGTAAATACAAATAATTTAACATTCCACCCGGGGGCGGGTCTACGAGGCCTCACGACCTTAAACTCGGACTTACCCTACTCTATTAAAAACTAGACCCAAACCCATCTCATATCCCACGAGACGCTAGTCGGATGGTCAAAATTAGGATGGCCCCGTCGGTCAGTAGATACCATGATCTGTTGACAGTTGATACCCCTATATATTTTACTGATTTTAAAGGCTTTTATTTCTTGTATGACCGAATTTTATGTAGAGAACTAAACTTTATATTATAAGTTTCAAGATACGCAATCTCCTCCAATCAATCTCCTTAAATATTATAATAATAACTAGATGATGGTCTGTGCTTCATACATAATAAATTAGTTTTATGTTATTTGTTATAATTACTATTTATATTATTCACGTGATGCAAATAATCATTTTTATTGAGTTATAAATTTTTAAAATGTGCATTTAGGAAACTTACTCATCCTTCTAACGTGCAATAGTTTAATTGAATAATTTAATATAAATTTAGAGTCACTATATAGTTGAAAATGTTATATATCAATAAATATAAAAATAAAAACTCAGTAAATTTAATCTTAATAATTTTTTATCAGTAATTAATAAGAAATAAATTTTTTTCTTCTAAGAATGAAACATCTGTAGTTAAAAATGTACACATGATTATAGTATGACGCTAATGAATTGTAGGATTATAAGGGATAAATACTACGAAAACATAAATAAGATACATGCTCGGTAAACAAAATACGCAGCGAAATAAGGCGCACATATCTACAATGCTTCCCGTAGTCCCAAGATCTTCTAGGGGAGTTCTCGATCAACCGCACGGTTCCCGTAAGGGTTCTGGTTAAGGAAGCCCTACGTAGATTTGTCTCCACAACAAAGCCTCTTGTCGATTCTTCTGCAGTGATGGATCTCCGGAGTAATTTGATCGAAGCGATTTCGCACCTCCAAGACAGTAGAGTGGTTCGGCCTAAACTAGTGTGTATATGGAGGAGAGATTTCTTTTTGTCTCACCACAAATGAAGAAAGTGATTAACCATTAATTAAACCCCGACTCTCCCTATTTATAAGAGGAGGTGGACAAAACCCACCGCACCACTCTTTAAGGTTCGGCCGGCCACATGTGAGAAAGTGAGGCCCAATTTTGGGCCTCTCATGTCAATTGAGATTTTAGGCCCAGCCCAAAATCCTTAATGTGACATTACCTAATTGACTTAGATAACAGTATCATATTAATGGACTCTTTTTTACGGAGGTCCAATATCCAAATGCCAACAACTCCCACTCGTCGGAATGAGAGCGTGCCTGTTAATATGTTGTCGACCAACACATCAAAATTTGTTCTTCGATCCAGCCCTGCTTCGGAATAGTTCATACGAGGTTTGTCGTGCGACCGATGGACACGACGAGCATCGTGCTACTCATCTGTTAGGAGTGTTGTAGTGCCCGCGGAACGTTGATTCCCCATGTATAATCAACCTGTGAAAACAATATACTGTGTCGCGTTGTATTCTTGGTCAATTGTCATTCTCCAATTGCCTAGTTTCTACATATGAACACTTCTCCAATGCATCCGTACAAGTTTTCACAACCTTTCAACTAATATCAGGTTGGTGGCCACCTAGTGAATACAAGAGTCTGAGAATTACAGGTGTACTTGACCATCCATATCGCTCTTACCCTTAATCAAACTCAACTGGTTTCCAAAGACGTGTTAACTGTGCCTTTTTGTTCAGCACTGCGCTCGTACGCCGGGAAGCGGACATTGAGCTTGACCTTAGGTATGAGTTCTGAGTTCGTGAGGATACTTTGAATGCTTCTTTATAAAGTGCCTGGGATCAATCAGACGCTAAAGGTGAAGAAAAGTTTGTACCCATCCGAATCTCGTGGATCCTACCTAGAACAACCGAGCTTGACCCCGTGGTCGAACATGGCACGCGCAGTATGAAGCACGCGTAGATAGCATAACCTAAACTTACATGTCGTCATGAGTGGGAAATGTCATACGCTATCGCAGACTTGTCGCCTGGCCCATGATGTGGATGTTGACGAACGAAGTTCGTCACGACGATTCGCAAAACCTAGATCATGTCGTGTTATCTGAAACCAAATGAGCGTCTTGCTTAACCAGGTTTATCTTTCGAAAACAACATGGTTCTTAGCCAGTCTTGACATGGTAGAGGTCCCCCTCTCCGCCAAGACTACCGAGCCCGTGTGACTAAGCTTGGCCCACATTCGACATGTTTTATTTAGGAGGATTGCCTCTTCTGCGACTAGTTTATAGACCGTAAAATCCTATGTAATTTAAACATTCTGAAGTCGCTAGATCACAAACTCAAATTGCAATTCCTTTTATTCGAATATTACTTTAAAACTCAAAATGTTATCATCACAAGCCTCTTAAACCCTACGCAGACCAAGCATTTTAACGTGTTTTTCGAAAACATCCATGCATAAAGGTTTGGTCAATGGGTCCGCCACCATACTCTAAGAGGACAAGTATTCTAATGTGATTAATTTGTCTTCTACCATACTTTTAACATAATTATATTTTACATCAATGTGTTTCGTCCTACTATAGTACTTATGATTCTTAACTGCAGCAATCGCTGCTTGACTGTCAGAGTATACCTTCACAGGCTTACTCCCGTCATCGACGTCAAGCAATGCAGTTAAGAGCCTTTTAAGCCAAACTGTTTCTTGGCCGTCCTTAGAGAGGGCTACGAATTCGGATTCCATCGTAGACAGCGCGACACATGATTGCTTCTTGCTCATCCATGAAATGACGGCATTACAAGGAGAAATACTTCTTCTGAGATGGACTTACGATCATCCGGATCGCCACCGTGGTCGGCGTCACTGAACCCAGTTAATTCTAATTTTCCACCCCCATAGCACAGTCCGTAGTCGGCAGTACCTTTTAGGTATCGAATAATTCGTATCACAGCCTTTAAATTTTGATAGCCAGGGTCTGATTGGAATCGTGCTACTAAGCCCACAACGTAACAGATGTCTGGACGAGTGCATTGCATGTCGTACATTAGACTGCCAACCATACTAAGGTATTCTGCACTTTTCATCTGTTCACGCTCAACCTAGTCTTTTGGGCCTCACGTTTTGACAACTCACACCCAAACACAACCGGTGTATCCACGGGTTTGGCATTTTGTAACCTGAACATTTTCAACAGTTTGTTGATATAGGATTCTTGAGAGAGACATAGTTTGCGAGTAGCCCGATCCCTGTCAATCTTAATGCCTAGGATGTACGTGGCTTCTCCCATGTCATTCATCTCGAATACAGATGCCAACCAGGACTTTGATTCATTCATGTAACTCACATCGTTCGCGGCAATGAGTATGCCATCCACATATAATGTCAAGATAACATACTTCGACTCAGATGTCTTTGTGTACACGCATGGATCCTCGTGAATATTCACAAATACATTTCCAACGATTTTCTCGTGGAACCTGCGGTACCAATGCCGGGACGATTGTTTAAGACCATAGATCGATCTTTGGAGTTTACAAAATTTACGTTCGTTTCCAGGGATTATGAAACCCTCTGGTTGCTCCATATAGAATCTTCATCCAACTTTTCGTGGAGGAATGCACTCTTAACATCCATTTGCGCAGCTCTAAATTGAGGCTTGCAACCAGTGCCAAAATGTCTCGGTCTGTGGTGTAACGCACAGTCGGTGAGTATGTCTCATCAAAGTCCACTCCGTGAATTTGAGTATATCCTTTCCAACGAGTCGAGCCTTGTACCACTGGAAATTTCCATCAGCAGTGAGTTTCAGCTTTGTAAACACCTAATTTTGGACCACGCGCGAGACGCGCGACTTATGTCGTGCTAAATGGGGAAGTGTTCAAAATATGGCAAGTCAAGAAACTTCCAAGAATGGCTCCGGCAAAATTAGGATAGTTTATTTGTATTTATTATAGAAAATATTTGTTGAATATTTAGGGTATATTTTCTGAATATTTAACATTTATTAAGAGAATAAATTAACAATATATACTTCCTAGTTAGAGAACTCTAGGTTAGTATATATATATATATGTCTGTCGATGCAATGGATGGGGGGAAATACACAAAAAAAAACACAATAGATGGGAATAAAATCTCTCGTTTTTATATTTGATGCGTTGCAATTACAATTTACTTAATTTCATTATATGATATTGTTATATACTATATTATTGTTATTATATTGTTTTTATTATTTTGTGGAGTTCAGGTCATCGTCTTCATCCTATTACCGTATTATTGTTATTATTATTATTATATTGTTGTTATTATTTGTTGTTTTTTTGTAAAGACCGATCATCGTCTTCCTCCCATCCCTTCACGTCGAGCTCAACTTCGCATGGCTCCGATCATCTCTTCGCGTAGCCATTGATCCTTCCTCTCGACTACACCGCATCACCTCTGTCTTTTCCCGATCGTCTTCTACAGAGCAGCTCTGACAGAGCCGTCCTCTGACCACCACAATAGTCATCCTTCGTCCACACCTGTAATCAACCAAGCACGTCCGCTACCCGGTCGCTTCCAACGTTCACCAGACTTTCCTCCCGCCAGCCGTGAACCGATGTTGTTACTCCATCCCGTTCATCCTCTATGACGACATTGCTTCCGTTCCAGGTCCCGGAGCTTAATTGGACCAGCTCCGACACTCGTCGTTCGCTCCTAGATCTCATGCTGCCGTTCCGTCCATATCCGCTCAGCCGCCCGTCGCCGGAGTTGTCCTGCCGGAACTCCCCTGCTGTCTGCCCGTTGGTCTCTATGAGTTCTGTCCCGCTGTTGTTTTTTTTTTTTTTTATTTTTTTTTTATTTTTTTTATTTTTTTTATTTATTTATATGTATTTAATTATTTACTGATATTATTATTATATATTGTTATTATTATTGTGGGTATTATTGTACCATGTTAATTGGATAGTTACGTACCAAAAAAAAATTGGATAGTTAGATGTAAATTAATTAGGTAGCATGTGTTATTGTACATATGTATGTGACATGTAACTGTTTGTCATAATTTTGAGCATGTTTAATTTCGTTTAGATTTTAACGTAATTATGAGAATTAGATGCTTAATAGTTTTTTTTAGGTTGTTAATAATAGTTTTTTGCGTAAAAATTAGTTTAGTTTTTTTTATATAACGTTAGATTAATTTGACGTAATGAATGTTTAAATTTTAAAAGTGGCAATTAAGTGAATTGAGTACCGAAAGGGCGCAGTTAAAAATTTATATTTTTAATTCGTAATAGAACCTCCGAACTCGAATTTCTGATCGTAGACCGATTTAATACCTAGGTGTTTAATTCGTTATTCGCTTGGGTAATTTAGGATTCTAGTTAGCCTAATAATTAACTAGTGGCGACTCTTTCAAAATCCACGTTTTCAAAACGTATCCGCCATATGTCAGATTTTAGGTCCGACAATTTGGCGACTCTGCTGGGGACGTTTAGAGGGTTCGGGCTCATTGTATTCGCTTATTGCCATGTTTTTTTGAGTTTTCATATTTTATTACCTTCACCATTCTAACTTTGTTTTTTGTGTGACAGGTACATATTTTTAGAGTACTTAATTGACATTTTTTTGTGGCGTTATTTGAATTCGCACACCCACTCTAGTGTAATATCCAAAATGCCTAAATCCCAGGGCAACTAGGAACCCCGGAGTTAGTAAGGGTACGACCGCGCGGCCGAGCCGCCGGAACGACTCAGAACAACTCCACTCGCTTGTGAAGGTCTTATGATCCCTATGATGGGGTGAGGAAACCACCTTGTCGGGAACCTATCAGTGGAACCTACCTTGTAGAGCAAAGCCACACATTTTTTACCCCCTAACATGTTGTGTTTTATCTGTGTTTTTTTTTTGTTATTGTAAAAAAGAGTCGTCAGGAAAACTGTAAGTTTTTTTTTAACTGTGTAATTTTTATTTCTCATGCATTCATCTCATTGCATTTTTTAACAAAAAAATAAAAAAAAAAAATTTCTTTTTTTTTTTCCAGCTAATTGTTAGTTATTTAGTTGTATACATTTTCTTTTCAAACTTGCATTTCGCATGCATTGTTTTTAAAACCTCTTACCTGAATTTTTTATTTTAAACCTCCGTTTCATACGCATTGTTTTTAAAAAAAACTCTTTAGGTGAGTTGTAATTTTGGTTATTGCGTCACGTATGCATTACTATTTTGAAAAAACATTTTTGGAAATTTTAATTCCCTTTTAGCTATTAGAGCTTCTAATTTTGAACGTGCATTTCACATGCATCATTTCAAAAAAAAATTTACCTGAATTGTTTTATTTTTAAATAATGCATCAAATATGCATTAATTTTTTAAAAAAAACTTTTTAGATAAATCGTAAGCTCTCTTAGTTTTAGGGCTCTTGGTTTAAAAAACCTTTTACCTGATTTTTTTTTTTTTTAAATGTGCATCTCATATGCATTATTTTCGAAAAAATCTTTCAGGTAAATTGTAATTTTCTTAGATGTGGAACTTTTATTTTTAAGTTTGCATCTTGTATTTATTGTTGTGCATTTATGCATTCTTTTAAAAAAACTTTTCACCTGATTTTTTAATCTTGAGCAACCAAGATGCATTTTTTTTTCCTAAAAAAAAAACAAAAAAATTCAGGTAACTTGTAAGTTTTCTCAACTGTACAACTTTCATCTCATGTACATCTCATAGTTGTTGAACTTTTGATTCCAAACATGCATTGCATTTGCATTTGCATTTGCATTTCTTTTTAAAAAAACTTTACCTGAATTTTACATTCCATATGTGTCATTCAGATAAACCGGTTGTAAGTTGTAACTTTCTTAACAGTAGAACTTTAACTTTCGAGCATGCATGAGCATTTTAAAAAAACTCAAAGTGTCATTCGTTTTTATCCAAGGTGTATTGCACTTTTTCGGCAAGATCGTCTCAACCTTTGCATGAGCTAGCATTTTGAAAAAGAGATTTGATTCTGATTTTGATTTTTTGAAAAAACAAAAAGTTTAAATGTTTAGTTGAGTGTGACTATTCGAGCTTAAACAAAGGACGAGAAAATCCTTTTGAAAACTTAATTTTGAACATCTATCGTGCGTTCGAGCCAGATAGTGCACTCAGCGAACTCATTAAACTCCAAGCTAGTGCAAAACACCTTAGATCATAAATTTTGATTCTTTCTGAAATGTAATCAAAATTATGAAATGAATGACATTAGAAGTTTTCCAAAAAGTCTGCATGACTCATTTGATTCTTTATACTAACTTTCGTGTTTGGTCTTTTCAGGTACCCTTGGTTAGGCATCCGGTACATATAAGTTCTGTTGACCAAATGAGGCAGCCAAAAAACATGCAGTCATTCAGTTGCACGAAGAACAAATTGCACACTCGGGATATCCAACGCTCAGGTACAGTGAATTATACTTGATTTTTCCTTGAGATTTGAGTGTCCCTACTCTTTTTGCATATCAGACGACCATGTCGACGAGGTCACAACCACGTGAAATGTGTCTGCTCCAAAGAACTTACATGTCAAAATTCCACCCACCATATGTGGAATTCATACGCGTCCCCGAACCAAGCTGTACATCTGTTTTACGGTGAGGTTTAAACCGGTCAGTGGTAACCAAGGGGCATCTCACGTTAAGATCAGACATGTCCGAAGATGGAAAATATCAAAAGATCATCAAGCGTCCCCAGAAGATTAATGTGCCGATCAATGAGCATTTAAGATGTCAAGCAAAGAAAACATTATTGTTGGTGTCTTCCATCAGAAGTCCATGGGGCATTTACTTTCCGGCAGATGTTCATGATGGAGCAGGAAAATCAGGACATGCAACAGGTCCAGTCGCATAGCGAGCACATTTCCCACAAGAAAAAAACTCCAACACCCAGTTCGGATAATCATGAAGAGCACATCTCGTGCACGGCCCTTTGCTCGCCAACCATTCTTGTGTCGGCTACCGAATTTATCTCGCACAATATCTGTGCCCCAGTGCGGACTACTCCACGTCATCCATGTGTGTTCATTGGCTAGGCCATTCATCTTGCATGCGACGAGCCTAACCCGGTAGGTGCTAGTCATGGGGCATCCCCGGATGAGATTGAGCAATAGCCGGGGCACTTGAGAAGAAATCATTACCTATGTCATCCATTGTCGTAGGGATAATCCAGGTCGTCGACACGACCGACATTTTGACTCAATCAACTGAGTCCTTCTCAGAAGATGTTTTGAATTAGAAATTTCAGATTTGCCACTAGGGGCATGTACATAATTTTTGTTGATTATTTTCGTTAAATTTTCGTTTTCAAATAAAGCAAAAAAAGCAAGCAAAAAAGGCAAAAAAAAAAAAAAAAAAAAAAAAAAGCAAAAAAGAAAAAAAAAAAATCATTTTCTTTAGGGTCACAGCCGCCCTTTAATCGGCTACAGAAAAATAAAGATAGTTTTTATGTAAATTTTGTGAGAGCAGTGAAAAAATAGAAGGGTCACAGTTGTCCCTAAATCAACTACAAATAAGAAGGGTCTCAGTCGTCCCTAAAACGACTATAAAGAAAGGGCCACAGCCACCCTTAAAATGGCTACACAAAAAGAGTGATCTCGCGAACCCGGTGAGGGCGGGAAAATAAAAGAAAGGGTCACAGTCGTCCCTCTAAACGACTACAGTCAAAAGAGCGATCCCGAAACGTCAATGGCGGATATTAAGTGAAAGGGCCACAACCACCCTCAAAATGGTTACATACAGAGAGTGTTTCCCGGATCAGAGACGAGGAATGTCTACAATCAAAAGAGCTCCCGCATCATTGAAGACTGTGAGAAAAGGGTCGCAGCTACCCTCCAAATGGCTACAAATACTCCCGCATCAAGGCGGAAAATAAAGTACGGGTCACAGCCACCGTTTAATCGGCTACCAAGTAAAGAGTGCTTCCGCTAGGTTGAAAACCCGAAAGGGCGGCCTAGGCAAAATCAGGAAATGAGAGGCATGGTTGCAAGTTCAGAAATTGCAATCATGGCAAAAGGAGAGAAGATAATAAAATCGAGGGGCACGGTCGGAAATCTCTCAATCGACCGTGGCAAAAGGAGAGAAAAAAGAGAAATTCTCAAAAAAAAAAAAAAAAGAGGAGAGGAAAAGAGAAATTCTCAAAAAAAAAAAAAAAAAAAGAGAAAGATCCCGCTACCGTGCGCAATTTAGGCAAAAATTAGGGACAAACATTCATGCGCAACACAGCGCCTTCCAAACTCAACTTCACGGCAAGCGGGACGGTTACAGTCTGCTCTCGCGAGTCGCCATCCAAGGATGAGTAGGACTGTTACAGTCTGTTCCTACAAATCAATCGACGATCAGGATCTGAAGTTTTCCAGCTTTCTGAGAGTCACCCCCGACGAACGAAGCCTTAGTATTCAGCATTCGCAAGTCATGCCACTAGAGGCACTTCTCCAACGGACGCCACTAGAGGCTCTTCTCCGACATACGCCGCTAGAGGCATCGCTAAGGGGTCTCCGGTACGGTCTGACGTAGAGGTCTTCCGCCACCAGAGATATCACCAGAGGTTTTCCGGTACGGTTTGACGTAGAGGTCTTCCGTTACCACTCGCCACTAGAGGCATCACCAAAGGGTCTCCGGTACGGTCTGACGTAGAGGTCTTCCGCCACCAGAGATATCACCAGAGGTTTTCCGGTACAGTTTGACGTAGATGTCTTCCGTTACCACTCGCCACTAGAGGCATCACCAAAGGTTCTTCGGTACGGTCTGACGTAGAGGTCTTTCGCCACCAGAGATATCACCAGAGGTTTTCCGGTACGGTCTGACGTAGAGGTTTTTCCGTTACCACTCGCCACTAGAGGCGTCACCAGAGGTTGTTGGTACTGTCTGACGTAGAGGTCTTCCGTTACCAATCATCACCAAAGGTTTCACTTTATTGCACGCCACTGGAGGCTTTTCCTTGTCGCTCGCCACTGGAGGCAACGTCGATTGAGGTTTTACTTTACAGCACGCCACTGGAGGCTTTACTTTTCCACGCCACTGGAGGCTTTACTTTTCTGCACGCCACTAGAGGCTTTACTTTTTCGCACGCCACTGGAGTCTTTACTTTTTCGCACGCCACTGGAGGCTTTACTTTCTGCACTACCAATGGAGGCACCGCCAACAGGGGCACCGCCGACGGAGGTTCTATTTTCCGCACTACCAATGGAGGCACTGCCAACAGGGGCACCGACGACGGAGGTTCTACTTTTTACATTGCCAACAGGGGCACGCTAATGGAGGCACAGCCAACAGGGGCACCGCCGACAAAGGCTCTACTTTTTTGCACTTTCCGAAATAAGCCAGGAGCTCCCTTGAAGACTCGAAGACTCAAAAGAAAGACAGACTTCTCATCCAAAATTCGGTGTTTCCTTGTCTTTGGACGAATTCCCTCGAACAAGTTCTACGGAAATCCGCCCAAAGAGGGGCAAACTGTAAACACCTAATTTTGGACCACGCGCGAGACGCGCGACTTATGTCGTGCTAAATGGGGAAGTGTTCAAAATATGGCAAGTCAAGAAACTTCCAAGAATGGCTCCGGCAAAATTAGGATAGTTTATTTGTATTTATTATAGAAAAAATTTGTTGAATATTTAGGGTATATTTTCTGAATATTTAGCATTTATTAAGAGAATAAATTAACAATATTTACTTCCTAGTTAGAGAACTCTAGGTTAGTATATATATATATGTCTTTCGATGCAATGGATGGGGGGAAATACACAAAAAAAACACAATAGATGGGAATAAAATCTCTCGTTTTTATATTTGATGCGTTGCAATTACAATTTACTTAATTTCATTATATGATATTGTTATATACTATATTATTGTTATTATATTGTTTTTATTATTTTGTGGAGTTCAGGTCATCGTCTTCATCCTATTACCGTATTATTGTTATTATTATTATTATATTGTTGTTATTATTTGTTGTTTTTTTGTAAATACCAGATCATCGTCTTCCTCCCATCCCTTCACGTCGAGCTCAACTTCGCATGGCTCCGATCATCTCTTCGCGTAGCCATTGATCCTTCCTCTCGACTACACCGCATCACCTCTGTCTTTTCCCGATCGTCTTCTACAGAGCAGCTCTGACAGAGCCATCCTCTGACCACCACAATAGTCATCCTTCGTCCACACCTGTAATCAACCAAGCACGTCCGCTACCCGGTCGCTTCCAACGTTCACCAGACTTTCCTCCCGCCAGCCGTGAACCGATGTTGTTACTCCATCCCGTTCATCCTCTATGACGACATTGCTTCCGTTCCAGGTCCCGGAGCTTAATTGGACCAGCTCCGACACTCGTCGTTCGCTCCTAGATCTCATGCTGCCGTTCCGTCCATATCCGCTCAGCCGCCCGTCGCCGGAGTTGTCCTGCCGGAACTCCCCTGCTGTCTGCCCGGTGGTCTCTGTGAGTTCTGCCCCACTGTTATTTTTTGTTCTGCCAGAATCCACTTTGCCCCTATGGCTCTGCGGTTAGCCGGTAAATCAACTAAAGACCATATCGAATTGGCTTTCATAGAGGCGGTCTCTTCCTCCGTTGCTTTCCTTCATTCCTTCGCTTCAACAATGATATTTTCTGCTCCTAATAGTTTTATTCTTCAGCTTGCTCTATTTTTTATTCTACTACTGTTTTACAGAGTTAATATTCAGAGAGTAATCACAAGACTTCGGGTTAGTCTAAGATATCCCATCTAGAAATTTTGTTTATCACCAGTGAAAAGAAAATATGTTCAATATCTTTTTTGTGTTGGTGAGATATTTTTTGTATTGGTGAGCTATAATTATTTTCTTGCAGGCGGAGAATTGATATATTTCAAACCAAAAAAATACTGAATCATCTACCTCATTATGGCATAAGACACGCAGTAGGACAGTTGATTTATACACTATTGTCGTGACACTCGTGATGCATTTGTATTATATAAATATATTGACTATCTAATATTCTGCAATTTAAGAAACTTTCAGCAAGAATGAAGAATAGCAGAGAAATTTCCTCTAAACTAGAATAACATATATGGTTGATGTTTGTTTTTCGCTCTACCCTTACACGAAGCTCCTTGCTCTTTTGTTTGCGACTATATTTGTCATTGGATTTGAAGGCTTGGCTTTGTATGCAGTATAAGGTTAAGGTGATGGTAGCATTTTGGAGGCGCTTTAGTTTTCATGGACATTTGTGGCCGATTCAGGAAATCATGCTGACAGTATTGACACAGAGCAAATAATTGTGTCAGTTTCCATAAGTTTAGGGGGGCATGCTTATATTTGCAATGATGCTTGGGTTGGTCTCTGATGTTATTTCTGAAAAAGGTGAACTCCCTAAAGAAAATAAAGAGTGAAGTTATTGAGGGGAACCACCTTTTGATTATTGAATGGAGCTAAAGTTGGTATAATATATCAGTGATGCTATTGAGTGTTCTATTTTGAGTTAGATATGAAAAACATACTTCATTTTTCTATAAAATGTTGTGTCTGCTCCAGAAAGAGTTAATATATGAAAGCTCTGACTTCTAGTAATATTATATTTGTCTGCTCATATGACATATCAAATGAAAATGAATCAATTCCTCACTCACCTTTGGAAGGCATGTTCAAAACTGTTGGATCACGGGCGAAGCTCCGTTACGTCCTTGACGGAAAGGTTGGACTCCTGGGCTCCTCGTAATCCTGCAAAAGGGGATGACCTGGGTGGTGACCCAGAATCCCTCTCCGATGCTTAAATGAGTATGTGATCAATGGGGTGGCAGCAGTATTCTAAGTACGTATTAGAGAGTATGTGTTTTCTGGGGTAACTTCCTCCTTTATATAGGAGGAGGAGTTGCCCAGCTACCTGTGACCATGCTTGGCCGTTGTACCCATGATTCCGTGTATCTCGCCACGATTCCGTATATCTCGGTTGGGATTCCATATATCTCGCCCCACGCTCCGCGTATCTTACCCGTACTCCGCGTATCTCGGGCACGCCCTGCGTATCTCGGGGGATTTATCTTTATCTCTAACCGTCTCCCACTACTCTATCTAGTAGGCGGGTTTCTCGGTCTTTATCCTCTGATCACAAGTCCCGACTCCTGTCGGAGAGTTGTCTCATTCTAGATCACCACCCAGGACCTTCAGTCTCTACGGGACAGGTCCAGCCTCTGCGGGGCTTTATTATCGGGGCCTTTACTAAGGCATATCGGGGTCTGCTCAGAGGCTTCTTGTCGGGAGCATCTAGCTCATGTGTCGGGGCCGCTATCATCGGGACCCTTAATACTGGGCCTCTGGGCCCTTCAGGCCTTTCACGAGGCCCACTGGACCTATTCGCCGTCCACTGGCTGTTAACGGGGCTAACGATTACATCGGAACCCATCATTTGCCCCCAAGACATGGGGTACTTTTAGTTCGCCGTGTCTTTCAGTTCTGATCCTCTGATCTTGCTGTCGGAGGCTTTTTTCTTCACACCTCCCGATACCTAGGGCTGGGCATGGTTCGGTTCTGGGCCAAACCGGTTCAGAACCGAACCGGAACCGGATTTAAGGTTCAGCCGGTTTTGCTATACCTGGCATGAACCGAACCGGATTTATGGCTCCAGAACCAAACCATGGCCGAACTGGTTCAGAACCGGTTCAAAACCGGTTCTGAACCTTTTTTTTTTCCTTCAAACTTTTTTTATTTTAACTTCTAATTACGCACCAAATTCGATATTTTTTTATTTTAACTTCTAATTACGCACCAAATTCGATAATAGACGAACAATTCATAAACTTTCAAAATATAAAGATAACCAATCACTTCAACATAGATAGTATCGAAATCTAAATTCCAAACAATTTGATAATATAAGTTGAAATATTTAAAGCATAAATCTTGAGACTTCCACCGGTTCTTGAGAGGCGACATGCGTAGCTCAAACGCCAATAGTGCAACAAATCTATAAATGAAAAATTAAATAAAAAGAGTTAGTATATGAAGTAAGTTAATCATGAATAAAACATAACTGACTTGAGATTTATTTTTTACCAAATTTTACTTGATTTCACCGAACAAATTTAGGTGCCGAACTGAACCCCGGTTATGTTGAACTGAACTCCAGTTTCTGATGAACTAAACCGAGTTCATTTCTGCAGAGCTGAACCGGGTTCAGTTCAGCAGAACTGAACTCAGTTCAGTTCAGCAGAACTGCACTGAACTCAGTTCAGTTCTGCCGAACTGAACTGGGTTCAGTTCTGCCGAACTGAACTGGGTTCAGTTCTGCCGAACTGAACTGGGTTCAGTTCTGCCGAACTGAACTGGGTTCAGTTCTGCCGAACTGAACTGGGTTCAGTTCTGCCGAACTGAACTGGGTTCAGTTCTGCCGAACTGAACTGGGTTCAGTTCTGCCGAACTGAACTGGGTTCAGTTCAGCAGAACTGAACTGGGTTCAGTTCACCAGTTCAGTTCAGTTCTGCTGAACTGAACCCAGTTCAGTTCTCGAACCCGTTGAACTAAGTTATTGAACTTACTAAGCTTTAAATGATCCATATGACATCAACCGTTGGTGGAATCTCCTTGAACATTCTCATCTTGACTGAACTCTACAAAAGTTAACGAAAAAAAATTAATCAAGTAGACTAACAAATTACTAAATTAATTTTCAAGTCAGTGAATTACCATTTTGAAACTTCTCAATTTCTTCAAAGTCTTCATCTGTTAGCAATGAGAATTGGGTTCCCTTAAGCCAATCTTGTGTGCATATAAGACTCTCAGCTGTAGTAGGGTCCAAACAACTACGATACTCACTGACAACTCTCCCTCCAGTGCTAAAAGCACTTTCAGAAGCTACCGTGGAAACCGGTATGGCCAACACATCCTTTGCAATAGAAGCAAGTACCGGAAGCCTATTCGAGTTCGCCTTCCACCAGTTAAGCAAATCTAGATCACTGTCCCGCTTATAAGGCTCAAGATCTTCTTTCAAGTACTTATCAAGCTCAGTTGTTGAACTTGATTGACCGGTATTGCCCGTTACTTGCCAATATGCATTGGCATAATCATCATCATCATCATCATCACCATCATCATCACCATCAATGTGCATCGGTTGGTGACTTGTAATGCCTTCGTTCACTTTTGCATATTGATCAAATATTGACTTCAAATTAGTTTCCAAATCATGCTCGAGGACACCGGCTTTATGATGGTCATAGAAGGTGTTAAAACAGAACTCAGCACCTTTCATCTTTTGCCTAGGATCAAGAACCAAAGCAATCATCAACAACATGTTAACCTTATACGAATCTCCCCAATATTTCATGAACTTTGCTTTCATCCTTGTAGCCATATCTTTAACTGATGGATCTCAGTTTGACAAATTTTTGTTAATTGCCATCCCAATAGCAGACACCTCAACAATGTAACTACTAGCAGTAACATATGAAGATCCGGAAATGCGCATTGTAGCATTATAAAATGCCTTAAGAAAAGGCAAAATACTACGTGCATGACTCCAATCAGTAACTGTAGGGACACCATCCTTCTTTACAAGCTCCTCAGTGTACTTCTCTGTTTCATCTCCTTCTAATCGCTGAAACACCTTCTGATAGAGTAAAGCAACATCCAACATTTTATAGGTGGAATTCCATCGAGTTTCAACATCCAGTGACACTATGCGATTAGTTGAAATATTTGCAGATTTGACATGAGTTTTAAATCTATCAAACCTAGATGTAGATCCTCTTACATACTTCACTGCATCACGGATTCTAGAAATAGACTTAACAATTCTAGACAACCCATCCTGTAGAACCAGGTTAAGGATATGAGCACAACAACGCACATGCATATGGTTACCATCCAAGACAGAACTTGTGCCATCTAATTCTATGAGCCATCTCTTCAGAAAATTCACTGTACCAGTGTTGGAACTAGCGTTATCCACTGTAATACATAAAACTTTCCTAATCTGCCACTGCTGAAGTTTCTCCTTAATAACTCTACCCACTTGCTCACCTGTATGACCAGTAACTCGAGCAAAATTCAAGATCTTCTTATGCAATTTCCAGTTATCATCAATAAAATGTGCAGTAAGGCTCATATAACTAAAGCTCTGACATGAAGTCCACAAATCAGTAGTTAGACAAACCTTACCTTTAACACTTCTGATGAAATTCCCCAACTTTTCCTTCTCTTCCCCATACATTTGTAAAACGTCTCTGGTCAGTGTTCTGCGTGAGTGAACCTCAAACCTTGGTTGTAACACCTTAAGAAACTGCCTAAACGCTTCATTTTCAACGAACCTAAATGGCAGCTCAGCAACAATAAACATTCGAACAAGCTCTCTACGACAAAGAGCTTGATCGAATTTAGGTACAGTTGAATGCAAAGGTGGTCGAGAAACAACACCACTGCAACCATCTGCCCTTTCACCATCTTCTTTTGGGAAAAAGTTATCCATGATTACTTTGAAAGGAGATTGGTTACATCTTATCGTATGATTTTTCAAAGAACTTGTACCGTCAGCTACAATATGTGCACCACAGTACAAGCACTGACCAACAGGCTTACCCTTAGCACTAAATTTTTTCAACCTGTCGTAATGTTTCCAGTGTGGAGATTCATTTTTTCGACTCGCCTCTGGCTCCCATCCATATCGAGAATTGTTGCCTTTCTTTGGAGCTTTAGCAATTCGACTTGCCTCCGATGGAACTATTGGCACCTCTGATGGTCCATCCAAATGAGGACATGCAGCTTCATCTACTTCTGCTGATTGATTACCGTTTGATGGATCATCAATGTCAGCAATTTTCCTCTTAGGACGCTCTTTTTCTTGTACTCCACTGTTTCCTCTTCCAGAAGATGATGATGGTAGAGACATCTAAAATGCAAAATATAAATCAGCACATCTATAACCAAGCTTCATATACTTACTACACAAAATATTTAGCGATAATTCATTCAACCAATAATAATAAAATTTCATCGAACTGTCTGCAGAACTGAACTGAACTGAACCCAGTCCAGTTGAACTGAACTGAACCCAATTCAGTTCAACAGAACTGAACTGAACCCAGTTCAGTTCAACAGAACTGGGTTCAGTTCTGTTGAACTGAACCCAGTTCTGCAGAACTGAAATGGGTTCAGTTCAGTTCTGCAGAACTGAGAACTGAACTGAACCCAGTTCAGTTCTGCAGAACTGGGTTCAGTTCAACTGAACCGAGTTCTGCAGAACTGAACTGAACTGGGTTCAGTTCTGCAGAACTGGGTTCAGTTCAGTTCTGTTGAACTGAACTGAACCCAGTTCAGTTCTGTTGAACTGAACTGAACCCAGTTCAGTTCTGTTGAACTGAACTGAACCTAGTTCAGTTCTGCAGAACTGGGTTCAGTTCAGTCCTGCAGAACTCGGTTCAGTTCTGTTGAACTGAACTGGGTTCAGTTCAGTTCAACAGAACTGAACCGAGTTCTACAGAACTGAACGAAACCCAGTTCTGTTCTGTTGAACAGAACTGAATTCGGTTCAGTTCTCGAACTAATTGAGCTGTCGACGAACCCAAAATAAAAAATTCATCAAAATATCGTTGTTGGTGATCCGAACGAGGAAGGCATTATTAAATTGTATCAAGTGAAAGAAACGGATCGATTCAAACTCATTTAACGAAATCCTACAGAAACAATAAACACTATAGGAAGTTAGAATTTAGTAACTCACCGTAGCAAATTGGACTGAGCAAAACTCGCCGGCGATGTGGTGGATGGAGGTCCGGCGGGGGAGTGCCCTGAGCAGCGTCTTCCTAGAGGAGCGGCAAAATTTTTACTGGAGTCTGGCGGCTGTAATTGAGCGTAGGGTTTTTAATTTTTTTTTTAACAACCTTCGTCTCAGTGCCTTTCTTCAACAATATGGCTTCCGGGGCTCTCATGCAGTTCTGAACCTGTATAGAACCAGCTGAGAACCGCTCCTGATTTATATAGTAAAAACCAAACCATATGCAAACCGGTTCGGCCAGAACCGGTTCTATCCGGTTCGGTTCAACCGAACCGGTTTTTTTGCCCAGCCCTACCGATACCGCCGTCGGGGGCTTTTATCTTTACATTTCTTGATACCTCTGTCGGAGGCTTTTGCCTTGCATGTGATTGTTGTGTAACAGAGTCTCTCACTCATGATTACCTTGGGCCCACTGGACTCTGTGGACAGTTGTCAAACCCGAGGAGAATCCTCGGCTACTACAGCATTAAATGCTGGGGATTATGAAACGATGCTTACATCAGCGTGACTGTTGCTTTCTGAAAAAGGTACTCCTTACGTCACCAACGTCTTTTCTGTACCGTCCCTCAGTCTTCAACGGTCAAGATTGAATCGTTTCGTCTTCAATGGTCCAGATTAAGTCCGTCCAGTTTGTCCTTTTTGCTTATAAAAGCTAAGACCCTGGCACTATTCTTCTTCACTGTCTCCATTTTTGGAAGTGCATCCATTTTTTAACTCGAAGTTTCTTCTCCCCGTGTCTTTTGCTCTTCAAGTGATTCAAGGCTTTACCATGTCTGGTAAGGTTTCCTTCTCTATCGTTTGCCTTCATCTTTACTTAGCTTGATTGTAGTTTTCCGAATAAACCTAACATTCCTTTCAATGGCTGATTTCAGACAGTGGATCTGGTTTCGAGGGAAGGAAGCCTTTCAACTTCGACTATGCTCTGAACGAAATTTTCAGCACTGCTTATGATGCAGCTCTCCGGGAAGGATGTATCATTTCCACCAAAGAGGCCGATGCTCAAGGCCGGAAATGCATACCACAAGTTCAGAGTGAAGATGAGCTACTTCTTCATCGGAAACTCCTCGATCCCATGATTCCGATAGCCATTCCTCCAACGGCTGACCCTGTGGAGCCTTCTGCCACCGACTTCGTGGACCCAACTCCTGTTGATGCCGCCAATAAGGACCAAGCTTAATGCTCTATATTTTTAGTCCTTGTAATTTTTCTCCTTGTCTTCTTTATCCTTTGTATCGGACCCCTTTGGCCTTTGAGCCTTCATATAAGGAATTTCTTTTATCTGTTTTGGTCTCGATAATCGTTTGCACTTATTTAAAGCGGCTTTAAACTCGTTACTCAGAACGTTCCGATGCACCATTTGAGATGACTTCATACGTCCTTCCGACGCTTGACTCGGGACTTTACCATTTAAGGTTTCTCGTCCAATCGGGACTTCACCACTTAAGGTTTCTCGTCCAATCGGGACTTCACCATTTAAGGCTTCTCGTCCAAAATCGGGACTTTACCACTTAAGGTTTCTCGTCCATAATCGGGACTTCACCATTTAAGGCTTCAATCATACCCTTTAAGGGCTTTTATCGCGTCTTTGCCAGACGACTTTCGCGGACCTGTTAAGGCTTTTTCGTACCCGTTAAGGCTTTTGGCCGCATCATATAGACGACTTACGCGGACCCATCAGGGCCTTTTCGTACCTAGGCTTTTGGTTGCATCATAAAGACGACTTACTTGTACCCCGTAGGGCTTTTGTCCGTACCTGTTAAGGCTTTTTGGCCGCATCATATAGACGACTTACGCATACCCCGTAGGGCTTTTATCGTACCTCGGAAGGCTTTTGTCGCGTCCTTCAGGACGTCTTACTAACAGTTAGAATAAATCTAAGAGCAATTTGATCGGAAGCAACTTCTTTTATTAATAACTCAAAGCTTTGCTTACATCGGATTGATAGACAACTTGCGCCATTCACGGCGACTTAATATCAAACATGATACTTCTTCAAGTGTTCGCCACTGAAGGAATGCTTCAACGTCTTGCCATCAAGGTCCACTAGCTTGTATGCATTGGGTGCTGGCATCCCTACGATCTTGTAGGGTCCTTCCCATTTTGGTGATAGCTTGTTGATCCGATCTTGATGAACGAACTCGTTCCTCCGCCAAACAAGTTCTCCAACGAAGAATTGTCTGGACCTGACACGCCGATTGTAATATCGGGTTGTTGCCAGACGCATTCGGGCCTGGACTTCATCAGCCTTCTATCTTTTCTCCTCGAGCAAGTCTAAGTCTAGAAGTCTCATTTCCTCGTTTGTAAAAGGCTCGTAATATTTTGCGCGATGGGACGCCACCGCTATCTCCACGGGAGCGACTGCCTCCGTGCCATAGACCAGGCTAAACGGAGTTTCCCCCGTCGATTGCTTGGGTGTTGTTCTAACAGCCCACAACACGTTTTCGAGCTCATCCAGCCAATGGCCCTGCAAGGCGTAGACTCTCTTCTTCAAGCCATCCATCACGATCTTGTTGGCTGACTCTACCTGGCCATTGGTTTGAGCGTGGCGGACTGAAGCGGTCCGATGTTCGATGTTCAACTCCTCCAGGTACTCCTTCAACTGAGCCCCATTAAACGGAGGGCCGTTGTCGCTGATCAACACTCGAGGAACCCCATACCGGGATATGATCTGAGTTTGGAGGAATTTGAGGATCTGCTGCCCCGTCGTCCTGGCCAATGCCTTAGCCTCTATCCACTTTGAGAAGTAATCGATAGCCACGAGCAAATACTTGCACTGACCTTTCGCTTGGGGAAGAGGTCCCACCAAGTCAATCCCCCATTGCGCGAAGGGCCATGCACTCCTGATGGGCATTAAGTCCGCGGCGGGAGCCACGATATTTGGAGCGTACCTCTGGCATGCATCACAGGATCAGACCATTGCTGTCGCTTCCTTGTTCACCGAAGGCCAATAGTAGCCCAAGTTCAGCGCCTTCCTCACAAGAGATCGGGCCCCTTCGTGACAAGCCGCGACTCCCTCATGTAGTTCCCTCAGGATCCGATTCGTGTCGGGTTCCGCCACGCATTTTAAGAAAGGCTTTACATACCCTTTTTTGTATAACTGGTTGTCCACCATCGCGTAGTTGTCCGCAATCCGACGCAACCTGACAGCTGCCACCTTGTCATCGGGAAGTGCCCCCGTAGTCAGGTATGTGACCATCGGGGTCATCCAAGTGGGCTTCTCTTCTTCCTCCGATCCTGTCCCAATAGCGCAGATCTCCGCTGGATCAATGTTTGAGATAATCACCTTCTCTAGGAAATGTACCTTCCGATTCTCCTCGGGGGCCACTCCCAGAGCAAACTTGCTTAAGGCATCTGCTTCCGCGTTTTCTTCCCTCGGGATCGCCTCGATATCGAAGCTTTTGAAGCTTCCCTTCAAAGTCTGCACCTCGTGCAAATACTTCTTCATTGTCGGGCTCCTGGCTTCATAGTTCCCCTGGACTTTGATTTACAACCAAGCTGGCATCACACTTCACCTTTAGATGGTCGACCCCCGTACCCTTGGCAATCTTGAGGCCCGTGATGAGAGCCTCGTATTCTGCTTCATTGTTGGTGGCTTTGAACGTCAACGCCAAGGCATATCGTAGGGGCTCGCCTCCACCGGGCGGTATCAATACGAATCCTGCCCCTGAGCCTTCTACACTCGATGAACCATCAGTGTACATCTCCCAGGTGTTCTCCTCATTTGGCTGTTCTGTTATCGGGGCATGTTCTGCTATCGGGGCCTCTTCCATGGTTGCCCCCTCTGCGGGACCCGTTACTTCCTGATCGGGTGCCGTAGACTCAGCTATAAAATCTGCCAATGCCTGGCCCTTAATAGCAGTTCTCGGAGCGAAATGAATACGGAACTCCGTCAGCTCGATGGCCCATTTCACCAGTCTCCTCGACGCCTCCGGTCGGTTCAAAAAGTGCTCCAGGGGCTGATTAGTCAATACCGTGACCTCGTGGGCATGGAAGTAAGGTCGTAGTTTTCGAGCGGCAATAACCAACGCAAAGAGATACTTCTCAATAGCGGGATAATTTATTTCAGACTTGGCAAACGCCTTGTTTACATAATAGATAGGCACTTGGTTGCCCTTGACAATTTTGATCAAAACAGAACTAACAGCCACATCAGAAACAGCCAAATAGAGATAAAGCGGCTCGCCTGGGACTGGTTTCGCCAACGGCGGAAGGGTGCGGAGGTGCTGCTTGAGTGTCTGGAACGCCTCCTCGCATTTGTCGGACCATTCGAACTTCTTGTGGGCCCTCAACACATCAAAAAATGGCATGGCTCGGTCACTTGCCTTGGATAGGAATCGATTCATCGCGGCCAACCGGCCATTCAGCACTTGAACCTCCCGATGAGTCTTCGGGGACTGCATCTCCTCGATTGCTCGCAGCTTCTCAGGGTTCACCTCGATTCCTCTCTGGCTCACCATGAATCCTAGGAACTTCCCCGAGTTCACCCCGAAAGCACATTTGTCGGGGTTCAGCCGAACCTGATGGAACTTCATCCGCTCAAACGCCGCCGCCAAGTTCTGGACATGGTCTCCTGCCTGTCGGGACTTCACCAGCATGTCATCCACATACGCCTCCATGGTTTTCCCCAACATGTCTCCGAAAAACTTGTTCACCATCCGCTGGTAAGTTGCTCCGGCATTGATCAATCCGAAGGGCATCACGTCGTAGTGGTAGACGTCACTGTCGGCATAGAAAGCCGTATGGGGGGCATCCTCCTTCGCCATCTTGATCTGGTTGTAACCGGAATAGGCATCCATGAAGCTCAGCAGCTCATGTCCCGATGTGGCATCCACCAACTGGTCAATCCTCGGAAGCGGGTAGCAGTCCTTCGGGCAGGCCTTGTTCAAGTCGCGGAAATCGACACACATCCGCCACTTCCCGTTACTCTTTCGCACTAGGACTGGGTTAGCAACCCAAGTCTGGAATCGGAGCTCCTTGATGAATCCAGCATCGAGCAGTCTGCCCACCTCTTGCTGGATCGCGATCCTCTTGTCCGCGCCCATCGGACGTCTTCTCTGCGCGATAGGCTTGGTCGCGGGGTCTATCTTCAGCTCGTGCACTATCACGTCGGGGCTGATTCCTGGCATATCACTCGGGGACCAGGCAAACAGCTCCTTAAACTCCTTCAGGAGCTTGATCAGTTCTCGGGCTCTTTCTTCCGACAAAGCAGACCCGATCTTCACCTTCCTCTGAGGCCCATCAATCTCAACCTCATTTAGATCCTCCATGGGGGCGGGACGCCCATACTCCTCTCGAGGATCGGCATCAGTCTGAAGGACAGTCATGGCTTCCCTCCTTCTCCTTCGGGTAGCATTAACATAGCATTTTCGCGACGCCACTTGGTCACCCTTGACCTCTCCAACTCCGTTGTCAGTCGGGAACTTCATCTTCTGGTGGACCGTCGAGGCGACTGCCATGAGAGGGTTGATAGTGGTCCTCCCGATAATAGCGTTGTATGCCCCCGCAGACTCCACTACGACGAAATCTACGTTTCGCTTCTCCATCTTCCAGCCACTACCAAACTCCACTGGTAAGGTAATCATTCCCAACGGGTAAGAAGTGGAACCAGAGAATCCCACCATCGGGAAGTCCACCTGTGTCATGTCCTTTTTCGTCTTTCCCATGGCTTCCAGAGCGTCCATGAAAAGGATGTCGGAGGAACTCCCTCCATCTATCAGGATCCGCTTCATCTCAAATCCGTCCACGTCCAGGGTCACGACCAAGGCGTCGTCGTGAGGGCTCTCCACGCCTACCAGATCCTCCGCCGAGAAAGAAATCACCATTTCCTCCTTCAAGGTCCACGACCGGGACCTTTTGCCTAGCACCACCGCGGCAGATATGCGGGAAGCGTAGTTCTCCCGAGAAGCAGAGGTATCACCTCCCGCCGCCATTCCTCCATGGATGACGTTGATAGTTCCCCGCCTCTCCTTACGGGCACCTGAACCTGAAGCTTCTGGCTCAACCTTCTTCTTCTTCGGGGATCGGTCGCGGGACTTGGAACGGGATCGTGACCGACTTCTGGAACGAGATCGGCACCGTCCCCTTCCGACGAACTCTTTTAGCTTCCCCTTCTGGATCAGCTTCTCAATTTCCTTCTTCAGCTCCCGACAGTTTTCAGTGTCGTGACCATTGGCTCGATGGTAGCGACAGTAACGGTCAGGGCGGCCTCCTAGGAATTCGCCTTCTTTTCTCGGAGGGTATCAGGCGAGACCCTGCCGGTCCATCACAGCTAGCACGGAGGTCATCGAGCTATTGATGGGAATAGCCCGACCTTCTCGATTGTCCTTCCTCGGGGGACGCTTGTCCTCTCTTTTCTCGGGGCGACCACGGTTTCTACTTCCCTCCGATTTGTCGCTCCCTTTACGATCATCCAACAGCTTGGACGACGTCTTTCCTCTTCCCGACTTCGGGGGATCGAGCTCTCCAGCAGCAATCTTCGACTCCTGGACGTCGATTTGCTGTTTCACCCTCGCTTGCAGGGCCTCCATACTCCACACAGCCTTCGCGGCTACGCTGTGCATCAGGTCGGAACCATACGGAGCGCTCAGGTTCCGCAGGAAAGTACGGATGGTCTCACCCTCCGATATTTCTTCATCGATCTCCGCGGCACTCGCAGTGAACCGTTGGTAGTAGTATGCCAACGATTCGTCGGGTCTCTGCACCACCTGGGTCAAGGACCTCACACTCTTCAGGAGGCGCCTACGGCCCTGATATTGCTTGATAAACCGATCGTGCATGTCCGCCCAGCACGTGATGCATCCTGGCGGGAGGCTGAAAAACCAGGTCATGGCCCTTTCTCCCAGGGTGATCGGGAACAGCGAGCATATGAGATCGTCGTTTGAAGTCCTACCCATGCAGGCCTGGACATGTCTCTGAACATGGCGAACTGGGTCCCCCTCACCATCGTACTCCTTGATGGTTGGAATACCTAGCCCGGGCGGGGCAACGGTATCTATCAGCCGCGGAACAAAAGGATGACTGGATCGATCCCTCAGCTCCGATGTCATCTGCTTCTGATCACCCATGCAGATGCTAACGATCTTCACCACCTGATCGGGGGTGATGGGGCCATTCAGGGGAATGGTCCTGTTTTGCACTGGTCCCGGGCCGTCGATCACGAATTTCTCCAAGCGAGCTGGCTCTTTGCCCTTGCTCCTGGGCGGAACCTCCTGAACCTCTTGTTCTTCTGGGACCACCCTCGGGGGGGGGGGGGGGGGGGGGTGGAGGTAGCTCTTCTCGCGGAGGAAACTCCTCCGCCCTCCTGACGGTCTCTCTCTTGTCCAGCAAGGCCTCCATGGCAGCCAAGAACATGGGCATAGCCTCTGCTACTGCCTTGGCCAACTCCGAGTTCGAAGACGACCCTTCTTCCCTTCGCGGGACTCTTTCTCCTCCATGGCCCACCGGGTTCGGGGGAGCCTCGTCTTCCTCCCTGCGCGGGATGTCCTGCCTGTTCATCTCCGTGTCTCGGACTGAGACCTCATAACCATCACCCTGCCCCCCTGTCTGGGAAAGAGCGGGGTTCTCACCTTGTTCAGCAACACGTTCTGGCAACTGGGAATTCATAGTTCCTGCGGGACGGGAACTGCCAGCCTGAACTTGCTTCTTCTTGCCACCACCGGCCATTGATCTGGTAGAAACTATCTTGACTTTTCGTACAGCTCCCACAGACGGCGCCAATGTTGGATCACGGGCGAAGCTCCGTTATGTCCTTGACGGAAAGCTTGGACTCCTGGGCTCCTCGTAATCCTGCAAAAGGGGATGACCTGGGTGGTGACCCAGAATCCCTCTCCGATGCTTAAATGAGTATGTGATCAATGGGGTGGCAGCAGTATTCTAAGTACGTATTAGAGAGTATGTGTTTTCTGGGGTAACTTCCTCCTTTATATAGGAGGAGGAGTTGCCCAGCTACCTGTGACCATGCTTGGCCGTTGTACCCATGATTTCGTGTATCTCGCCACGATTCCGTGTATCTCGGTTGGGATTCCATATATCTCGCCCCACGCTCCGCGTATCTTACCCGTACTCCGCGTATCTCGGGCACGCCCTGCGTATCTCGGGGGATTTATCTTTATCTCTAACCGTCTCCCACTACTCTATCTAGTAGGCGGGTTTCTCGGTCTTTATCCTCTGATCACAAGTCCCGAATCCTGTCGGAGACTCCAGAGTTGTCTCATTCTAGATCACCACCCAGGACCTTCAGTCTCTACGGGACTGGTCCAGCCTCTGCGGGGCTTTATTATCGGGGCCTTTACTAAGGCATATCGGGGCCTGCTCAGAGGCTTCTTGTCGGGAGCATCTAGCTCATGTGTCGGGGCCGCTATCATCGGGACCCTTAATACTGGGCCTCTGGGCCCTTCAGGCCTTTCACGAGGCCCACTGGACCTATTCGCCGTCCACTGGCTGTTAACGGGGCTAACGATTACATCGGAACCCATCAAAAACCTGAACCTTATGTACATTTTTTTTGCTGAATGGTACAAGTATCTATCTATATATAATATAATTTCAAATAAACTCATAGAATGTTGACACCTAATAAAATTAGGCAATGACATGTCAAAATGAAACAATTTTATTGGTACACCTCAATTTAAATATCTTATTGATTATGTGGTTTATACAACTAAGCACTTCTATGAGTCTAGATTTCTTCTAAGCACTCACAATGCATCCTAGAAGTTGTTACAAATCTTTCATCCGTTACACAATTATTTTTTATTTAAATCCTTAATCTCTCTTTTTTTTTTTTTGCCAACCTTAATCTCATATTGGCTTAAGTTCACCTTTTTTTCTTATCACTATTTCTTGAAGCATCTTCAATTCATTCATCTTTTTACACATAATTATATGCCCTTCAATTCCTTAATATCACATTGGTTTTTTTTTTTTCACCTATGTATTTTTCATTCTTATAAATATTAAAATGCGAAGATTCTCACTTATTGAGAAAAATTGAGATATACTTAGGGTTTAGGGCGAGCCAGGGGTGACATGTTTTAAAAAACATGCAACATGTTAAAAAAAAAAAAAAGAGTAATATATCAGGCTTCGGCTGTTTTTAGGTCCAAACTCTAATTTAAAGTTAAAATATAATTTAGCATGTGAAGAAAATTTAATAATATATATAAACGGCTTTTCAATGAAAGAGATGTATATTCCTATAATTTTAAAATGATATTATTTCAGTAATAGTTATTAAGTTACTTATTAAAATATACATATTAAATTTAATATTTGTGAAAAATATAATATAAAGAAATATTATAAAAATTAAGTTAAATAATTTGAATTATCATTATATATTAAGATATTGTATATCATTATTTTAACAACTCATGTTAACTATCCATCAAATATATTAATAAATACCCATTTTTTTATGTTTCATATAATTAAACTTTATTAATAAATTGTCATTCCTTAACAAATAAATTTTATTAATATAATTCATATTTAAAATATTCTAATTTTATGTATATATTATACATTTTAAAAAATATAAAAAAAATTAACATAATCAATATTTACATAACAAATAATTAAAACAATTTTATACTATGCATTATAAAATATAAATTAAAAATATAAAAACACTAAATTAAAATACAGTTTAATTAAGTTTCTTACCTACATACCGCAAAGCGCGGGCATTTCCACTTAGTATATAAGTATCAGGAAAAGTGGAGTGACTTAAGGCTCAAGCAGAAACATATGTCTTGATTACCAACAATATAGATGGTCTCTTGCAATATTTTTTTGTTAGGAGATAAAGACTTTCTACCTTCTCTTCTTACTCTTCCCAAATTTGATTCGGGTCAAGTTGGTACATATAGAAGAGCTTTTTTTGTTTTGAAAATATATAAACCGCCAACAGTACATTTAATTATGATACAGATCACGAATACTAATATAAATTAACTCAAGTTACTCAACTACCTGACAATAAAAAAATATTACAATGCACGAATAATTTCGAAAGGATGCTCACTAACTATAGTCGTGTGAATATTAATGTTGCATGGATGTTCTAATAGAATTAAAAATTACAGTAGAATAGAGATTCATTAGAAATTATGCTTTGGAGAGGATTATTAGATATAAAATATATTTCCTTCAATAATGTTAACATAAGTAAATCTTCATATCTTTCATAGTAACTAAATTAATTAAAAAAAGTAGATCATATAAATTAAGGAGTACACATACAAAATAATATGCAATATTAACAATCATGATCTTCATAATAATATATAATATAATGACAAATAACTATCTTTATACCAATATAAAAAGTGAAGGTTGTCCTCACCCCCAAGAGATACCTTTTGAATATTTTTTATTTTTAGTTAAAATAATATATATATTACATTTAGTTTCTATAAATTTATACAATTGATAATCTATTCTTTATTATATTTGAGTCACGTCTATTTATATTCACTACTATAAAAAAAAAAAAAAGTTAAATTTCGCACTTTTTTTAAAGGTCGCTTAATTGGAATGAAACAAAATGTATTTTAACTAATCAATTAAATATTCCTATTTTTAATAGTCAGCATTAACATATGATATGTACTCAATATGTGCAAATTCTAGGTACATGCATTTTTATTCACCAGATTCGTACATATCGAGGAATATTCCGCATCTTGAGTTTGTATAACATAAATCAGTCACTTGTCAATTCATATAACATATCAAAATATGGATCTAACATGGTTGTTGAAGTTTGACATTTACTCACAATTTAATATTTGAAAATAATTAAGGTAAACTCAAGTATAAACTTTAGATATTATTAATTTAAAAAATTGATGATTTAGTCCCTACTAAAATTTTAGTTAAATTCTATTTTTTTTTTGTTAAATTCGCTTAAATGGCATGTAACATTAAATATTATCAACTTTTCAATCTGCTAATATACCTATCAAATTGAGTCACCTCCAAAATATGATTTGTACTCAGTCCATTCAAATTCCGGGTACATGTTGAGATTTTTGTATCTCCTAGATCAATCACTTGCCAAATCATATAACATCTTAAAATATGGCTCAAACATGGTTCTTGAAGTTTGACATCTTATAGATAACATGTTACTCATTATCCAACATTTATGGTCTCGAACTATAAATTTAGTTATTTTGTTTGTCAATTAAATCACATTGTGTACATCCTAATTAATACGTACTTAAATGAATAATTGAGATAAAGTTAAGTATAAACTTTATATTTTTAGTGAATTAAATTTACCTTTAGCGTTAAATCAATTTGTGTTGGTATTATGCTATTCCGTGAAAAGTGTAATTACGTTTGTATAAATCAAATTGGTCCACCGTGACTCAAAGTGGTTAAGTACGATTTTACATTCTTGATTCCTTAAGTTGATGAGTTAGATACAACTGAGTCGTCAATGACCCGCGTCATGCTCGACCCTACTCATTTACAGATATGTCTGTATATATATAACATGTAAGACTAATTTAGTACCATAATTGAAAACAGTAGTTCATTTTGTACTTAATTATCATTTTCTATTTCTTCAGTTTTTAATTATTTTCTGTCATTCTTCACCATCACATGAATTCTTTTCTAGCAACGCCTCAACTTGCCAATGTATTATGATTAATTATAGATATTATCGTATTATAAAATTTAAGATAAATTATATATCTTGAAATTTAGATGATCAATACGCGTGCAACGCACGCGTTAATAACTAGTTATAAAAAAAATACGAATTCGCGCAGTGCGCGGGACAAATACCTATATATATATATATATATATATATATATATATATATATATATATATATAATGTGAGTACTTACTTATATAAGTAGCTGTTACTCCCATGGCCAAAAAAAAAAGTAGCTGTTACTCGGTCCAATGTGGAAATCAATAATTATTTATGGCAATTGGCATATTTTCAGTTTGGCCTCAGTAAAGATTCTCTGTTTTCTGGTTTAGAATTCAGATACTCGAGTGAATTAGGCTCGTTTTAACCAATAGGACGATGCCACGTCATCAAATACAATTTTCGTTGGTACAATGGCGGCGCTTTGTTGAGTAGAGTTCGTTGGTTGACGCCGTTCGGGAACCTAGAGTGTGAACTTTCGAAATGGCCAAAACACTAGGGGAGGAGGAGCAACAGCAGAGAGGCCGATTTTCTTCTTCAACCGCCTTCAGGTTTCGCTTCCAAGAATTTTCCGATCTCCTTATGATTCTATGGAGATAACACCACACCACGCACTAGGCTCCTGCTCCATGGAGCAGCAGAAGCTCTACCGTGAATGGTTTGATCTCGCCGACGTAGGTCTCTTCCTCACCCACACATTTCACTTCGTTCTTGATTGATTCTAAAGCGATGACGACTCCGTCGTGAATTTTTTTGCTTGAATTCGATTCCGCAGACGGAGACGGGCGAATCACCGGTGCAGATGCCACTCGCTTCTTTGCCACGAGCAACCTCTCCCGGGAAGACCTCAAGAAGGTCCGCCTACCAAATCGTTACGTACATTCATTTGTGATTAGGTGCAGCCAGTGTGATATTTTCATTTGTTCCAACAGGTTTGGGCCCTCGCTGATTCAGAAAGGCAAGGGTTCCTTGGCTTCAAGGGCTTTGTTACCGCTATGCAGGTTTGTAACGTGGATATATTTTGTCGGTTAGGATGAATCCTGTTAGCAGCTTGTTACTAATCTGGTCTTCTAATCTGTTAAGTTGAATCAATCAACAGCTTGTCTCGTTGGCACAACAGGGAGCTGATTTAACTTCTAACACTCTAAGAGCTGCAGCAGGCAAGACAATAATGTAGATTATTATATACCCTAATTAGTTGCATCTTTCTTGGTTGGGCATTCTCTAATTGTTTAAGTTTCAAGCACTAGTCAGGTGATTTAAAGCATATGGATCCACCTAAGTTGGATGGATTGGGGTTCCTACAAGTAAGAAACCTTTTGTCCTGATCTCTGATAGATTTATTTAGATTTTGCTTTTCCCATGTTAATCAGTATTGACCTTGTCCATTTGTTGTTGATCTAGAGAGGCAGATTGTCAGCAAGCATGTTATCAATACCAAGTCCAACAGAAATACCTGGTAGAAAGTTTATCATCAATTACACGTTTAATTATTTTTTCTCCCCAATTCAATACATTTTTGTTGGAATATAGGCACTCAAGTACATCAAAATCAGCCTATACTTAATTGGTTTTCTCCAAGGACAGCAAAGAAGGTGAGGAAGCCTTTATAAATATATATGCTGCAGACCATTCACTTTGTCTCTAAAATAATACTTGATTCTCCATTTGGTGCTCAGGTGTCATTGCAACACAATGAAACGTCAATAGTAGATGGCTTGAAGAGATTGTACATGGAAAAGCTAAGGCCTCTTGAAGTAGAATACCATTTTGATGACTTTGTGTCACCATTGTTGGTCAGTGAACTGATATTGGTTCATCTATATTACTGATTAGATTTGAAGTTTGAATTATTATTAATAAGAAAAAATATGTTCTTTGGCAGATGGATGGTGATTTTGATGCTAAACCGATGGTCATGCTCTTGGGGCATTATTCTACTGGTAAAACTACCTTTTTAAGACACTTGCTGAGGTGTGACTATCCTGGTCAGTCCGAGTTTATCCTCTACAGATACGCTACTGATGATGTTATTCATCTGCTAAACCAGCATTTGTCTGCTGCAGGTTCTCATATTGGGTTAGAGCCGACAACCGATAAATTTTTTGTGGTCATGGTAAGTTGAAGACCTTCATGTTCCTTAATTGGTAATCTGATGAACTGAGTGTCTCTAACCCTTTTTTAAATTTTCTACTTCCCTTTATTCAATTCTGAAATTTATCCAAAAAGAGTCAAAATTGTTTCTCTTGATTGTAGTCTGGTCCCGATGAGAGAAGTATTCCTGGGTACACCGTTGCAGTTAATACTGATCTACCGTACGCTGGCCTCGCGAAATTTGGAGAACAATTTTTAGCTAAATTCGAGTGCTGCCAGATGCCGCATCCAGTAAATCCTTGTTCTTCCGTCTCCCATCTTGGTTGAATTTAAGCATTTGTCTTCCTTAAAATGGCTACCTTCATTGTTGATGATCTCCAGATATTAGATCAGATTACGTTTGTAGATACTCCTGGATTCCTAGTTGGAGAAAAGCAAAATCAACGGAACTACGATTTTCACGGCGTCGTATCGTGGTTTGCAGCAAAATGTGATATGATTATCCTCCTCTTTGATCCTCATAAGCTCGATATATGTGACGAGTTTAAGCGCGTGATTTTATCATTACGTGGCTATAGTGATAAAATCCGCGTAGTATTGAACAAAGCAGATCAGGTTGATACACAACAGGTAAATAGAATATATTCCTAACACCAGCCCTTTCGTATTCCTTGCTGTTCTGTAAAAAAAGAAGAAGATCAGATTAACTAATTCATTGATGTTTTGTTGCAGCTAATGCGAGTTTATGGGGCATTGATGTGGTCACTTGCTATGGTCTTTCACACGCCTGAGGTCACCCGTGTCTATGTTGGGTAGAGCCTCAATAACCTTTCATTTGATGATAGGAAAATGAGAATTTACTGTTTCAACCAAGGTACTAACTAATGATGCATTTGGTTGTTATATTGCAGGTCGTTCAAGGATAGGCCGCAAGGAAAAGAAATCATGGGTTCTGATCTTTTAGACAAGGAACAAGATGACCTTATAACAGACTTAATTAACATTCCTAGGCGGGCCTCTGATCATCGGGTAAAAACAAGTTTGGATATCATTTTTGCAGCTACTGCTAGATCAAATCATATCATATAATACAATCATTTTTTCTCCACTGGAATGAATGGGTTACAGATTAATGGATTCGTGAAGAGAGCCAAGGCAGCTAAGATTCACGCATACATTATTAGCCACCTGAAGAAGGAGATGCCTGCCTTGATGGGCAAGGCTAAAGCTCAAGAACGGTTGGTGGACAATCTCGAAGAAGAGTTTGCCAAGGTAGTTAGATATATATATGTACTACCCGTTTTGCAAATTATTATACTGAATGGTGGACTGCACAAAATACAGATCGAGAAGGAATTGCATCTCCAACCTTGCAGCTTCCCAGATGTGGATCACTTTAGAGAGGTGCTGACTGGGTACAAACTGGATCGGTTTGAGAAGTTGAAGCCAAAGTTGATAGAAGCTGTTGATGAAATGCTCACCAATGACATTCCTCAGCTCCTGAGAAAATTCAGAAACCCTTATGATTGAGGCTTGCAAGCATGATCTGATGTTATTATTAGTAAGATGAAGACTGTCTGCTGTTGGCAGCAGGTGGCCATATAGGTGCTGTGGGATCAGAATTGATACCAAATCTAAACATCTTTTTATGGTCCTGAATCTTAACTTGGCTGCAATTTTGGATACAATATCAGTGGATTTGAGAAGTTGAAGCCCAAGTAAGATGCTAAGAACATGCAGGCAGGCAAGCTTTTGACTGAAGCAGCAAAGATCATAATCCGGTGCCAGCAGAGATTTTGGGATTGGGATATTGATGTGATGAATGAGAGAGTATGTTAGCCAATTGTGTATGTTGACTAGCTAGCTAGCAAGAGTCGGTGTTAGAAGCTCTATATATTATTTGCCGGATCAACCAACTTGTTGATTCATTTGGTTGCACCGTCTATCAATTCCTGTAAATAAATGATGAATAGAACATTTTGAAATGCATCGATTCAATTGATTGAGTGACTTGCAAATATGTCAAGAACACAAGGAGTCAACATAACGTCTTTCTGTCTGTAATTGCATGTCAAGCAGATGATGATGATGATCTTCAAGTTTGCAGATTAAAAAAATAAAAGATTTAACGTGAGTATATTTATGCATGGTTAAGTTAGATTTTGGAATGAAAATACAAGCATAGATCGTCCTGTACACCAAAACTCCTCAAACCACCCACCAAAAACAAATATAATACATAAGAAGAATCTACTTAATTTTCCAAGCTGCTGCTGCTTCTTCTTCATAGGGAAGAACATTCTTTTTCTTCTTCTTGGTCACAAACCAATCTCCACAGCAAATAAAAAAAACTCAAATTTCATAACCAGCCTCTGCACTGTCTAAGCCAATGGCAGTTCTTTTTACTTGGATAACAACCCAACTCATATATTTTTCCCCAGCTGGTTGAATATACACTCTTGGATAATTAGAACAAGGTCGATTGAGGAGAAGATCATCTAGGGTTTGTGGAATCCGTAGAAGAGTAATATTTACACATTGATCACATCTTTGTCATGCCTTTCTTCACATGTCACAATCAGACCTTCCACATAAGTTGGCAGGAGGCAACCGCCCCACTGGCAACCCGTTGAGGCGGGCTCCACTGGCGGGACTATCATCAGAATGTTATCGTGGCGTCTAACAACACCAATTACACTTACTGTACTTCCTTCTTTGATATACCTATGAGTAACAAATATGAGGGATTAGCATGGTTGCATTACCAATCAGTCTACTAGGTGAGATTCAACTCAAAAGAGGATAAACCAATCCAATAGAAACACATTCAATAAGTGTGATGTACATGAATAATGTTACCAATAAATATCATAACAAATAAGCTTTTGGCGCATAGCAAAAGTATGACCAAAATTTATGTATATATATAAACTGAAAGTCATATTAGTATATACCAACTCAACTTGTATCACAATTACTAAATTTTATCTCCAATTCCAGTAGTTATAGGTGTTATGAAGTTGTGTATATACTATATCTATCAGTAGCGAATATATAAGTATTTTAATGGGGGTTTCAGTAAAAAAAGTTACAAACAAAAACACTAAAATGTAATTTATTAGGATGGTCTAGCAATTTTCATTAAAACATAAGGGTTGAACTTATAATTTTTTTACATATACTTTTTAAATTTCCCCATTTGACTAAGTTAGCCAGTCATATAGTCCATACGTACCCTTCCTTGAGGCGCATTACTCGATCATCACTGGAGAGGCTTCGGTCAGCAAGCCACCTTAAAAAGTTAGGAGATAAGTCTTTTTTGTTCTCCGTCACATCCACTATGGTAGATGGTTTCACAAACGCAGAAACTTTGGATCCATATCCAGCTTTCACTAGAGCTCTGGATCCAGATTGGAAGTCTGATATGTAGAAATCAGATACATATTTCTGTTCAGGAACAATTCATTCGACATTCAAGAACTGTCATCAGAAAACTGCTCACAAGTATCTTATATTTATTGGGATACTCGCATTTAACGGTAGGAAAATTTAACTAGACGTTAGGGTAGTTGAGCAGAACATACCTCAGAATATCTACATCCCCACGAGAAGAAACGATGTTTAGGATTTGCAAATTTTCCACCGCATCCTCTGTATTCTAATAAGTCTGTTGAAACATAGACACACCTACATACCTTCTGATACGAGGTTTCCAGAGGTATGCTACCACAAGTGACAACCTGCATTAAATAAAAATGGATTGCATTAAAGAAAAATGGAAAATTAGGTAAGTGAGAATTTATATGCTCTCCCAATGAAGATGCCAAGATTTATGCATAGATTAGACCCATCAATGAGAATGATATTGACATCTATTGAGAAATCAGAATTCTATATAATGACTTGAAACATCTCGAATATTTTATACTAAACAAAGTGTTATATAGTTCATTTCTCTTATTTGCATTCTTATAACAATGCTCACTCGAGGGAAAATTACAACATCTGCATAAAACGAATTAAAAAAACCAATCACGATCAAACAAAAACATCAATTTAAAGTTAAAATGAAATGCTCACCACGGAAAGATGGCAGGAAAATCCAGTCCTTCTCAATAAGAAATAAGAAAGCGATAAAAGTGTATTCACAGACTTTAATAACCATCTCCTAACATAAGTTTGTATTATAATAGCTGTCATAAGAGACCACCTCAACTAACTTACATATACATGGAATGAGCTAACTCTGAAATAATCAAGTGAACAAGAACCAATAGTCTAAAAGAGAGTAATTTAACTCCCCGCACATGACAAACCTAACCCCCCAGATGCAGTTCAAGCAATAAAAAATCTTCTTTTTGTGGTAACAAAAACCATTTTTCCATTATGGCCCTACAAAATATGATGTTCCAGTCTATAAACAGCAAAGGCATGAATGTCGGACCAATAATGCACTGTACTACTTCGGAAAATGGGTGGTGTATCACCGAAATCGATTTTAAGATGAAGTAACTAATCGTAATTCGAATCCCGAAAGTTCCACCAGAATTAAAAGGAGCAACTTGTTACAGAATCAAATTGCAGAAATTACCCCAGTAATTTTGACATACTGCCCGTCCAGAGCACCTCCGAGATCAGCATCAGGGTACCTCTTGACGAACCCTAGCAGACCTCTCTTCTTCATAGCATAATTCCAGATTGCCGCCAAAGCCACTGGAATCAGCATCCCCGCCACGGCCACCGCTATCACTGGATTTTTCACCGCCACGGCGAGAAAAGACGCTACCAACAGCGCCATTGCCACGAGCACCAGAAATACCCACAATACTGCCTTCGAAACCCTAAACCCCACCTTCACACCCTCTGCTCCTAAATTCGTCACGGCCGAGCCGTACACCACCTTCGTCGGCGCGGACACAGTAGCCTCCAACTGACCTGACCTGCGGTTCGATCCGATCGGCCCGGAGCCGATAGGTCCAGAGGTGATGAGGCCGGTTGGGGCCAAGGGCGTGAGGGGACCCGAAGTCTTCTTTATAGGGCCGGAATTGGTGTTAGGACGGGTTAAGGGGCCGGAGTTGGTGTTGGGACGGGTTGTGGGGGTGGAATTTGGTCCGGATCGCATGGAGGAGGACGGGCGCGAGAGTTTGTCACGGCCGCTGGGAATGTCGAACATCTTCCCAAGCTCACCAGATTTCTTGATGTCGCCGCCTGTGTAAGGAACGGCGGTTGCAGCCATTGTTGGCGGCCGCTCCTTGGGCTGTTGGTCGAGTGGGCCGGAGACGTAGAGGCCATTTCTGAGCTTGTGGGATGTGATTCGGGAACTCATTTCGTCCTGGATGGAGAACTGAGAGTGAGTGAAGAGTGTAGGCGGAGAGAAAGGCTAGAGGAATCTCATAATGACGGCTGTGTCCCTCTCTCTGTCTTCAAATGGGACTTCACTACAGTGCAGCCTGCTGAAGCGTTTCGTTTTTGGGAAGAAAGGAGACTACATAAGGTTAATAGGTCATTTGTACAACATGTTTGACGATTTTTTGTTTTCGGTGTAACGTTTTTTTTATATTTTTGGTGCAATAAGTTTGCAATTTGTAGCACTTTTGGTGCATCCGTTAATTGATCGTTAGTTTGACCGTTAAATAGTCACACGACCAGTGGCGGACACAGGAATTTAACAATAGGGAACATTTTTTTAAAAAAAAAAAATTATATCGTAAAGAAAATTATTTCCAATAAAATAATGATCGCAAATTTCATAAAGTCATAATATATATTAAATTATAATTCATTACACCGTTTGACGATAAAAAATAGTTAATTGCCAAATTATTTGCTCGCATTTCAGTATTAGGACAAATTGTCACTAATGTTTTTTTTTTTTAATAATTTGCTAATTTAGGGTACACTTTGTTTACAAATTTGTAGTTGATATTTTTTAAACAATTTTTTTAACTCGGATTTTGCATTTTTTACCGTTTACCAGCTCATGTTTTCTTATGTAGACAATTTGCTAGCTCATGTTTAACTTTGTAGACAATTTGTTATATACCAAATTATCCACAAAGTGAAATTTGAGCTAGCAAATTCTCCATAAACTGAAGTTTGAGTTAGCAAATTTTCCAAAAATTCTCTGATTAACAAATTGTACACAAATCAGCTAACAATATGTTTGAGTATTCAAATACGAGCTAGCTATTTAGAAAATTACTTTTAATAAGTTAGTCTATTTATTTAGCCTAACTATAAATTTGTGGATTATTTAGTATTTTATTAAGTGTACATATACATATAATTATAACAAATAAAAAAATGGGGACATTTAGTCCCTATTTGATGATGATGTGTCCGCCCCTGCACGTGACTTGCACATGCTTAGCCCCAAATTTCTTTTTTTTTTTTTAGTTTAGTCCTCAAAGTTATTGTCCTAACTTTTTATTTTTGGAATTTAGCCTCTAAACATTTTCAACCACACCCTAGGACTAAATTGACCTAGCTATGGTCCGACCAATGACTAGGTCGAACCATGGCTAGGAACACCGGACCTGGGCAACCTTAACCATGGTCCGACCTAGCCATAGGTCGAACACTAGCTAGGCCAATTTAGGCTTAGGTTCCAATTGGGTCAATTTTACCATAAGGCTAAATTGACCTAGCCATGTTTCGACCAATGGCTAGGTCGGACCATGGCTAGGGTCACCGGACCTTGGTGACCCTAGCCATGGTTCGACCTAGTCATGGGTCGGACCATGGCTAGGTTAATTTAGCCCTAGGGTGTGGTTGAAAATGTTTAGGGGCTAAATTGTAAAAAAAAAAGTTAGGACAATAAATTTGAAGACTAAACTGAAAAAATAGAAATTTGGGGCTAGGCATGTGCAAGTCACGTGACTATTTAACGGTCAACTAACGGATGCACCAAAAGTGGTACAAATTACAAACGTATTGCACCAAAAGTATACAAAACAAAAAGATGTTGCACAAAAAGGCAAAAATCGTCAAACATGTTGTACCAAAAGACCTATTAACCCAAATATATATATATATATATATATATATATATATATATATATATATATTATTTTATTGTATTTTTAATTAATTAATTGATTGTTTATTTTTAACCCATATTCATATCTGCACTGCATACTTTTCGTGTAATCCATATCCAACCTATATTCATGTAAAATTTTGTGATCCGCACTGTGACACAATACCATTACCCGCACCGCACCATATTGGGTTGACGAAATCAGTGGTGGCTATCCGGAGACGGGGTTGTGGCTGGCCGGACTAGGGTGGTGGCCGGCCGGAGTAGAATAGTGGCCAGCCGGAGTCGGGATGGTGGTCGCAGGAGTCATGGTGGTGCTCGCCAAAGTAATGGTGGTGTTCGCCGGAATTAGGCGGTGGCCGGTCGGAATCGCCGTGGTGGTCGCCGGAGTTGGACGGTGCCCGGCCGGAATCTTCGTGGTGGTCGTCAAAGTCATGGTGGTGGTCGTCGGAGTTGTGGTGGTGGTTTTCGGGGTTGGGCGGTGACCGGCCGGAGTCGTGTTGGTGGCTGGTTGAATTAGTGGCGTGACCGGTTGGAGTCGTGAAAGTGGCCGATCCGATTCGTAACCAGTCAACCACAAAAAATGAATAATATGAATTATCTATATCCAACCCATATCCACGTGAATTAATTTTAAAAATCCACATTAACACCACGGATTCATAGTACAGATATCCATACTTGTATATGGTGCGGTTTATCCGTGGATAAAATCCGACCCATTGCCATCCCTAATTCTTAATAAATCAAATCTTTAATAAAATATATTGTCCCTTAAACTCCGCCGTCTGAGAATATACCAATTCAAAAGATGGTCTCTTGACCAATTTGGCAATTTCAAAACGCAAATCAGAGAATATTTGAGGGAATTGGAGGGGTTACAATGTAATTCAGGTACGGAAGATCTCCAAGAGGTTGTTTCAAAAACTTTAGATGATCTTTACGATGCCCAAGAGATACATTGGCGTCAGAAATTGAGACAATTGTGGCTTCAAAATGGGGATCGCAACACAAAATATTTCCACGCCCAAACTATATCTCGTCGTCTGAGAAATCGGCTTGACTGTGTCCAAGATTCTTACGGGGTTTGGTTAACAGGCCCAAATAGTGTTAGACAACACGTGATGCATTATTTCTCAGCCATGTTTACGGCTACACAACCTCCATCGGAATACACACTTCTCAATCTCCTTACGGGTCGTCTTGCTCAACAAGATATGTCTCATCTTTATACCCCGATTTCAGATGTTGAAATTCTGACAGCGTTCGTGGATATGCATCCAGATAAAGCCCCTGGTCCAGATGGGTTTACGCCTAAATTCTTTCAAGTCACTTGGAAGATTGTATCTCGGGATGTACTTAATGTTGTTAGACATTTCTTTACTATGAGAGTTCTTTAACCAGAGATAAACAAAATGTTCGTTGTTCTCATTCCAAAAATACCCCATCCCAGATCCATGGCGGATTGGAGACCGATCAGTTTATATAACACTTCGTACAAGATCATTGCTAAGATTCTTGCTAATCGTCTTCGTACGGTCCTCTAGAAGATTATATCTCCTTATCAAAGTGCCTTTGTTCCTCAACAAATTATATCTGACAACACACTCCTGGCACAGAAGATTATGCACGTAATGAAACAACGACGAACTTGGAAAATAGGCTTCATTGCTCTTAAACTTGACATGACTAAGGCCTATGATAGGGTGGAATGCCTTTTTCTCGATGCAGTGATGCAAGCCCTTGAATTTCCGTGTTCTTTCAGGCGTTGGATATTTCAGTGTATCAGTACCCCGGTCCTTTCTGTTCTTATCAATGGAACCCCAACTCCGTCAATCAAGCCATCTCGGGGTTTGCGGCATGGAGATCCGCTTTCCCCATTTCTCATTCTCTTGTGTGCTGAAGCTTTATCTTCAAAAAATTCTTGGGCTGAATCTAATTTGGACTTTCAGGGTATTAAGTCGGGGAGATATTGTTCACAAGTTAGCCATCTATTCTTTGCGGATGATAGTCTTTTGTTTTTTCGGGCAGCGAATGATCATATTACAATCCTTGCAGACATTTTGGATGTTTATGCTAAGGAATCTGGTCTGGTTGTCAATTATGCCAAGTCTAGCATCAGATTTAGTAGGAATGTTTCAAATGTTGACAAGCTGCGATTTACTGCTGTGGGTGTTCAGAAATGAAGGACGATGATTTATATCTTGGATTACCTATAGACTGGGCAACCCAAAAGAGGGTTATAAGAATGTCTGTGCTTGATAGAATTACTGGTCGTATTCAGGGACTTATGAGTTGTTTACTGTCCCCGGCTGGGAAGGAAGTACTTATTATGAGCAGCGGTGCTTCCATTGCAACTCATGTTATGTCATATGTTTAACTACCACTAGAAATTCTGGACAAGTTGGATCAGGTTATTCGTGCTTTTTGGTGGAGGACTTAGAGACACTTTAGGGGTATTCACTGGGTGTCTTGGAAGTTGATCGCGGTTCTCAAGAGGGATGGGGTTTGGATTTTAGATCTTTTAGGGATTTTAATACGACATTGCTTCTTAAAATTGCATGGAGGTTTATTTCGCACACCCATCCCCCTAGGTGAATACAATCACACAAAAGTACCTCCACAACACCTCTTTCTGGGAGGAAGTCCCTAATGCAAGTCAGTCCCTTACACGACGATCACTAATTAACATACGACCACACCCGGTGGAAGGAAGTCGTTTAAGGATTGGTTCGGGTGCATCCGTAAACTTCTGGACGGATCCTTGAGTCCCGAATTTATAGTCTCTTTTACATTGGTGTCTCCCACACATTCTTTCAAATCCAACAATGGTGGCCCAAATGATTAATCCGACGAATCGAACTTGGTTACTTTCCACGTTACAGTCCATTCTTCATCCGGTTGTAGTTTCAGCTATTATGGATATTCAACTACCTATCTTTCCAGTTTCGGACAAGCTTATGTGGAATCACACAGATACATGAGCATTTTCAGTGAAGTCTAGCTACAACTACATTCGTTTACATCATTCCCTTAATGAAAACCCTACTACGTCTGCACCCCCTGAGATCACTAGTCCTAACTTTTGGGTAAAACTTTGGAATCTCAAAGTTTTGCCCAAAATCAGGATGTTCATCTAGAAGAGATGCCGCAACAGCTTACCACTTGGTTGTAATTTAACTATACAGATCTCCACTGCTAATCTTTTTTGTGTTTTTTTTTTTTTTTTGCAAAGTTAGATTTGAAACTTGGGACCATCTAGTCTGGAATTGTTGTTTTACTAGGAAATTCTGGTTTGCTAGCTCGCTCTCGGTTAGGGTGGACCAATTACCTTTCAGTACGGCTAGGGAGTGGCGTCAGTCGGGATTAGATCGTGGAGCCCGTGTCGTGGGTGATTCTGATGTATTATTAATTAAGTGTGTAGTCATGTGGTGATTTGGTTAGCTAGGAATAACGTCGTTTTTAATAATGCTTGTCCAACTGTAGAGTCTATTATGTATAATTATTATGAAACTATGGCTGACATTTGTTCTGTCAATGATGCTACTACAAGCCGACCCAACACCTCCATCATCCAGCACACCACCATGCCCATCGATGCAGTAAACACGGAGGCACCTGCCGTGTACAACTCTTTTGCTAGTATTCTAGTAGATGGTGTTGTTGATAGTTTAAATAACAAGGTGTATGGGGTTGCTGTTTTGCTTAGTGCGGAAGGTACTATATCAGGTTGTTCGGTGCACTCCATGATTGGGGTACATCCATTTTTGGCTGAATGCTTGGCTTAACGCGCATGATATCTAATGTTCCCTCGGACGTCTCTTAATCGGGTATTGTGGACCGATAGTCACTTACTTGTCAAGTATATTCAACAACCGGATTCTAGTCTCTCCTTTTTTGTTTGCACTACTTTCAGATGTTATTGGATTATGTAAGTCTAAACTAGTTATCGTTGTTTTTCGTAAGCGTCAGTTTGTACATTTAGCGTGTGTTGTGGGGAAGAAGGCTTACAAGAATTATCTCACTGAGACATGGTTCGCCGAGGACATTCTTGCATCTCTACTATCATAGCTCTTTCTTTTTGTTTTAATATATTTTATGTCTTCGTTACAAAAATAAAAGGATGACATATACTCAGTTTGAGGTCCAGCATGTCTTGTATAATAACTTGTATTCAGAAGTACTTGGAGTGTTGTGGTAGAGTAACCATCTTCGATTTTAAATTTTAAACCTTGCATTATTAGCTGGAGCATTTAGAACAGTTTTTTAAGCTTTAAATATTATGTCTGGATTTCATAGAGCTGAATCATAAATTGAGATTATTTTGAACTAGGGGTGTATATATTTGCATTACTGATGAAGAAATTGCTTTCTATGTTAAATTAATGTAGGTTTGAAATACTATCATCAGGTTTGTGCTGCCTCGAGTATAGAATTCGAAAAATAGAATCAGAACTATCTCCAAGTCTGCTAAGCTAGTTGATTGTGTAAGTAAGCTTTATAAGTTCCTAAATTTACGGTTTTGAATTCATCTATGAAAGACATAGCTTGCATTTTATGATACCCAATTTCACTTACCCTAGCTAATTAGATTTATTGAAAAACTCAATTTTGTAAGTTTTTAACAATTATTAAGACTACATGTTTAAATAATTACAATCAAAGAGTGTTCACTTTAATCTTACGAGGTACATTGAGACAATTTGTGATTGAACTTTATACAGGCCGTTTCACTCGATTTTTTTGCAACATTGGAATGTCAATTCAAACGAAAAAAATATACAAATAACTAATTAAGGCGACTAATGTTAGATTACGGGGACTAATCACTACGGAAACTAAATCACGGTACATGCAAGCAATCGAAATTACGCAGCGGAAGATTCGCACATACCTCTACAGTTGTCCGTAGTCCCAAGATCTTTGCAGGAGGGGGTTCACGATCCTCCGGTCGGCACCCGTAGGGTTTCTTGTGAAGGAAGCCCTACGTGGTATATTCTTCACAACAAAGCCTCTTATCGATTCTTGGAAAGGGACAGGTCTCCAAAGTGTTTGCTCGAAAGAAAATTGGCACACCCTTGGTGGATACTAGGTTCAGCCGAATATGGTGTTCTTGGGGGAAGGGTTTTCTCTCAAAACATCACTTAAAGGGAATTGTGATTAACCCTAATAAAACCTCTAACTCCCCATATATATAGGAGGAGTAAAGTGGACAAAAGTCCACTTTACCCCCGCCCATAATTCGGCCGGCCATGTATAGTATAGGGAGACCCAATTTTGGGCCTCTCATGTCAATTGGGATTTGGGTATGGCCCAATGTCCTAAAGTGACATGTACCCAATTAATTTAGGTAACATATACATATAATGGGCTTTAATTTACGGTGTCCATCACCATATGCTTACAGCTCCCACTCGCCGGAATGGGAAGGTACCTGTTAATGTATTGTCGTCCAAATCTGCATCAACATTTCAATTCTTCGATCTAGTCCTTTGCTTCTGAATAGTTCATACAAGGTTTGCCGTGCGACCGGCGGACACGACATGCATCATGCTACTCATCTGTTAGGAGTGTAGTAGCGCCCGCGGAACCCTTTTCTCCAATCAACATGTTATAAACAACATTTATATATAGTGTCGCGCTGTATCCTAGGTCAACTGATAATTCTTCTTATGCCTAGTTTCTGTTAGAATATGGTGACGTGGCGCCGTAATAGGAGCCCGTTAATTAATGAAATTACCTAAGTTAAATGTTCAGGTATGCTATCGACGCGTGCTTCATACTACGCATGTCATGTTCGACCACGGGTTCACAGCTCGGTTGTGCTAGATAAGAATCCTCGTGATTCTAGCGGGCGTAAACTTCTTCATCTCGAGCGTGTGATTGATCCCGGGAGCCTTATGAAGAGGCAACCAAAGTATCCTCACTGACTCGGAACTCATATCTAAGGTCAGGCTCAATGTTCGCTTCCCGGCGTACGAGCGTAGTGCTGAACAAAAAGACCCAGTGACCACGTCTTTGGAAACCGGTTGGGTTTGACTAAGGATATGAGCGATGGGGATGGTCAAGTTCACATGTAATTCACCGACTCTTGTATTCACTAGGTGGCCACCAACCGGATATTAGTTGAAGGTTGTGAATACTTGTACTGATGCCTTGGAGAAGTGTTCCTATGAGGAAACTAGGCAAAAAGGAGAATTATCAGTTGACCTAGGATACATCGCAACACTATATAAATGTTGTTTATAACCGGTTGATTGGAGAAAAGGGAATCAACGTTCAGCGGGCGCTACAACACTCCTAACAGATGAGTAGCAAGATGCCTGTCGTGTCCGCCGGTCGCACGGCAAACCTCGTATGAGCTATTCGGAAGCAAAGGACGGGATCAAATGAGTGAAATGTTGATGCAGATTTGGACGACAACACATTAACAGGCACCCTCCCATTCCGGAGAGTGGGAGCTGTAAGCATATGGTGTTGGGCGTCGTAAATGGAAGCCGATTATATGTATATGTTACCTAAGTTAATTGGGTACATGTCACATTGGGATATTGGGGCAGACCCAAATCCCAATTGACATGAGAGGCCCAAAATTGGGCCTCCCTATGCATAGTGGCCGGCCGAACTATGTAGGTGGGTAAAGTGGACTTTTGTCCACTTTAATCCTTCTATATTGTATTAGAGCCTTTCTAACTCCAACGAGTATAACTTACAAGCCGCCGCCCACCCTCGCCGCTGTCTAGAGGTGGTCGACATCGCCGTCAGCTATGAAGTTGTCATGCCGGCCGCCCCTGCTCCATTCTGATTTTTTTTCTAACTAATAAGACAATAAATATTTTCTTCCTTGTTGATGAATTTTAAGCCGATTCCTACTTTAGCGCCAACAAACGACACTTCCACACCGATGGCCTCTACAGTCGTCATGTCTGCCTCCATTCTTTTCTGATGGTTTTGACTAGACCTCTCTGGTTCCGCTGTTGCCAACTGGACCTCTCAGGGCTTTCGCCATTGACGACTGGACATCTTCGGGCTACCGTCGTGCCCACTGGAAATCTCAGGGCTACCGCCGTGTCGACTGGACATCTCCGGGCTTTTGTTGTTACCGACTAGACATCTCCGGGCTTCCGTCGCTGCCGATTGGACATCTCCGGGCATCTGCCGATGACGATTGGACTATTCGGATATTTAATAAAATTCTTCGTATCAAGATTGACATTCTTGTCAAAACGTCCGTCTTGCGGATGCGAATGAATAAAATATATTAGGAAATAATATATTTTATTATGTTCTGATGGAGTAATATTATGAATAGTTATATTTTTAGGGTAAAGAACCTATAAACTGTCTGAAGTTTCACCAATGTTGAAATTTGTTGTCTGACGTTAAAATGGAGTGTCTCGTGTTTCATTTTTGTTGAAATTTGGTGGCTCGGTGTGATTACTTTAGAGAAGTCAATCCCGACGAAACTGACTGTTAAATTCGACCTTCCAAGCACGCTCCCTTCTCCTCACCTAAGAAGTTGGCCACATCCGCGCAAGTAAATCCCGCTGTTTATATATATATGTATGTTTCACAATATCAGATATACACTATACACACTGAAAATTATTGATGTCCACATTGAATAATCTCAACTCGTACCTGGTTAGACGACAATGAATAAAGTTAAGGTCATGAAATTTTTTTCATTCTCAGAATTTCAAATATCTAGTTAAGAGACAAATTACCTATTAGATGTATGTTTCGACTTGACTATGGTTAGATGATCTATTAACATAAATAAAAGGTTGTTTTACTTGTTATTTATAAGGGTTAAAGGTACTTTTCACACATGTTTAACTGAATGTGGCTTTTAGTTAAGACCAGAAATTTGTGACACGACACGATAGCACGACACGAACATGCACGAAAAAAGCGTGTTCGTGCTAGCATATGGCAGAACGATAACATGATAGCACGAACACGATTAACACAATATAACTTTTGTGTTGTGTTCGTGTTTGAGTATCATAACACGACACGCACGATAAAGTTGTGCTACTAAGACTAATTCTTAAGTATTTTTTTGAACAAATCTTATTTATTACCTCAAAAAACTCCCATTAGTGGTTTAATTTTTTGTGTTTGTAAACTCCATATTACTAACTTATGAATATTGACATATTAATTCATAGTTTTTTTTTTTTATATAAAGTTCATTATTTTGATTTTTGCTTAAAGATCTCGTATAGAGATGTATAACTGTATATTCTTACACAACACTATAGCACGATACGAACACGCACGAAAATATGCTTGTCATGTTCTTGTTTGTAAAACGTTGCACGATAAGTTTACCGTGCGTGTTTCTGTTCTGTAAGTTTAGCACGACACGATCATTCACACGCACGATAACACAAATTGCCACCTCTACTTTTAGTACTAGATGTTTGGTTATGTATACTTTTGGTACCAAATGTTTGTGTGGCTTTTGGTGCATCTGTTAGTTGGTCGTTAGTTTTGACAGTTAAATGACATGTGCAAGTCACGTGGCCAACCTTAAACTTTTGATTTTGTTAAATTTAGTCCCTCAAATATATTCCTAACTTTTATTTTGTTTAATTTAGTCCTAAAACTTCAAAATCAAACCCAATTGAACCAATCGAACTAATTGACCTAGTGAGTTGGGGCCGCCGGACCCAGAGTCGGAGCTAGCCTAACCCTACGTCCGACCCTGGTTCGGAGTCGCCAGACCCAGCCGACCCTGACCCAGGGTCAGACCTAGCTAAAATAAAAGTTATGAATATATTTGAGGGACTAAATTGAATAAAATCAAAAGTTTAGAGTTGGTCACGTGACTTGCACATGTCATTTAACGGCCAAAACTCACAGTCAACTAACGGATGTACCAAAAGCCACATTTTTTTCTTCTAATGTTTGGTATCAAAAGTATACAAAACCAAACATCCGGTACTAGAGACCATATTCGGTCAAACATGTGGTGCGAAAAATACATTTAACTCTATTTATAATGAGAGCCAAATTTTCCAGCAGAGTAAAAAAAAGGTTTTCAGGGAAGTCTTAAATCATATTAAAACTATATACTTAAAAAAAATGATGAAAAGAAACCGTAGCAAAAATACTTGGGAAGCTCATGGAGACTCTGTTTTCATATGGAAAGAGGGGGAAAGGGATGTATTTATTGTTAGTTCCTAAGAATGTGACATTATATATGGCTGTGCCCTCCCTGCTAATTCACATGTATATGTAGACTTACTTCTACAACTTGGGGTTCTAACTTAGCCTAATTAAATTCAACCTTTCCCATGCTCTTTCCTTTATTTTTCTTCCCCTTTCTATTTTCAAATATAATAATGAATGAAAACTGACACTTTCTTTATCCACACAAACTGACCAATGGAAAACCTCCTTTTGAAAAAGGTCGAGGTGGTTGGATTAGAGCCCGTAAATAAAAAAGTGGATTCATAGATAATTTGATGTAAATTTATGTTTACAGTAATTAAGTAACTATAAGCTCGTTTGTTTTAGACAATCAGTCAAGTATATCCAGACTCCGTCTCATGATGATGCATGGACTCTATCATTATGTTAATGCCATGCAGGATTCCCAAACAACAATTATATAGTTTCTTACAGTTGATTTGGGAGCATTCAAGTACAAATAAAAGAAAAAATATGAAAAATAAACTATTTTTCCTATCGACATGGAGAAAATGACTACTTATATTTGAGGAAGAAGCCCCTTTATCATGATTCAAATTTAGTTATATATTATTCTTGTAACTTTTCAAATTAACTGACCTTCTTCTTAGCTCTAGCCTAAAGCTATTTATTATTTAAGAATTGTTTTTGCAAATTTAAAAAGAATCATAATGTCTTTTAGAAGTTATTACTAACACACCTTGTTTTTTTTATAGTTAATTTGTATTCCGTACTTTACCAAAAATTGAATAATTATAAAAACAATTATATATTTTTCTTGGAATGACAATGCTGGATAGATCTCCACCACTCTCCTTCCTATACCTGTGAATGTGATTCTTTCTCCATAGCAAACCAAATATTTCTCCTTAATTATTTCCAAAGACCAAAAAAACTTCATAATGATTTCAATGGGGGATTAATGGATTGGCTTTGTTTATTCTGCTAACTTGAGCCACTAATAATATAAGGTAGCGTTGGACGATGATGCAATAAAGAAACGGGAACAGAAGGCGGAGATGGACTCTGTCTGCCATGAAACGTAAAAGAAAAAGCCAAACCCAGAAAAGAAAAGCTTCCCTTCACACGAGATACCTCTCACTCTCCGTTGCCAAGCCAAGCAAGCCGTGAAAATTCCAGACTTTCTCTCTCTACAACTTGAAATTTTTTTGTCTCAAAACACACGGTTCTTCGATCTCCCGCTCTTCATGTTTATATGATGGATTTTCTTGAAAGATTCTTGTTTGGTTGAAGAAGAAGAAGAACACAAACACAGCCACGACGATAACGTTGGATCCATGTTTCCGAATCAATTCATGCATTTTCTAAAATCAATCCACACTTTCAGAGAAAAAGCTTCCATCTTTTTCTTCGATCCGATGTTCTGACACCAACCCGACAAACTATACCCCCTGTTGCTGTTCTGTTTCATCCGACGTGTGTTTTTGTTTCGTCTGCCATGGCGACCTCGTGTTTCAACCCATTCCGCCGCCGAAAGTCGAGGAACAGCGGCGACGGACCTATGGCGGCGGCGGCGTCGTCGTCGAAGACCCGGTTCAATTCGGACACGGAGAATATGGAGAGGAAGAGATTCGACAGCTTGGAGTCGTGGTCGATGATTCTTGATTCCGAGAATGTGGAGACGTGGGAGGCGGCGTCCAAGGATGATAGGGAGGAGTGGACGGCGGATCTGTCGCAGCTCTTCATCGGAAACAAGTTTGCGTCCGGGGCGCACAGCCGGATCTACCGCGGGATTTACAAGCAGAGGGCGGTTGCGGTGAAGATGGTGAGGGTGCCTAACCAGAAGGAGGAGACAAGGGCGACTCTTGAGCAGCAATTCAGGTCCGAGGTTGCGCTGCTGTCGCGTCTCTTGCATCCAAACATTGTACAGGCAAGTCATCTCTTCTCTTCTTGACCACCACCTTCAAGGTAGTAGATCGATAGAGATGCAACAATTTTATTTATTTATTTAGCCTTAAATGTCATCATAACATTGTTTACCATTTTCTTCACCTACAAAATAATATTATGATGGCGGTACATATATAAATTATAAAATTTATCAAATAAGTTATTTTTGTTTTTCGAAAAATTCAGTTAAACTATCAGCATAATATATCTATATATATAATAAACTAATTATAATTTTATTAAATAATATATTATTATTTACATTTATAAATATTGAATTACAAAATAATTTTGGTTGGAGGATATAATATTAACAAATAAATGTTTGGGAACAAACAGTTTATTGCAGCATGTAAGAAGCCGCCAGTGTATTGCATCATAACCGAGTACATGTCCCAAGGAAATCTTAGGATGTACCTTAACAAGAAGGAGCCCTACTCACTCTCCACCGAAACTATCTTAAGGTTAGCCCTCGACATATCCCGTGGCATGCACTACCTTCACTCCCAAGGCGTCATCCATCGCGACCTCAAGTCCAATAACTTACTTCTCAACGACGACATGAGGGTTAAGGTTGCAGATTTCGGCACTTCTTGCCTCGAGACACAGTGCCTTGAGTCCAAAGGTAACAAGGGCACCTACCGTTGGATGGCCCCGGAGATGATCAAGGAGAAGCCCTATACTAGGAAAGTCGATGTTTATAGCTTTGGCATCGTTCTCTGGGAGCTCACCACGGCGTTGCTCCCGTTTCAGGGAATGACTCCTGTCCAGGCTGCATTTGCTGTCGCCGAGAAGGTTATATTTGCATATTGTATTTCAATATAAATAAATATGGGTTGAATAACAACTCTTAACTTTTAGGGTATGAATGTTTTGCGTTTCACAGTGTTTAATATCTAATTAATTAAGTTTTTATAAGGAACAATCTGATGCCTAGTTAGTTAGATTTGTTTAATTGGCAGAATGAGCGGCCACCTCTACCAGAAAGTTGCCAACCGGCGCTAGCGCACCTGATAAAGAGATGTTGGGCGACAAACCCTTCAAAGAGGCCCGATTTCAGCGACATCGTGGCGGCTCTTGAGAAATACGACGAGTGCGTCAAGGAAGGGCTTCCTCTCAGTAGCCACTCCACTCTCCAGGTCTCCAAGAAAGCCATCATTGACCGCCTTAAAGGTTGCGTAACCATTTCTACACAAGCCTAGCTAACTAATAAAGGTGATGTACGTACGTATTATATATATATGATTTAAGCTAATCTTATCTGACAAAAAAAAAATATATATGTTAGAATAGGCCGTGTTCTTGTACATTTAAGGCATCTAACTGAAAAGTGAATGTTGGTCTTCTAGTAGGAAAAAGTTTCACTTTACGCAAAAGCTTCTCTTGAGATTACTTGGCCTGCAAGATTCCTCTTGAAACTACTTGGTCTGCAAGCTTAGGTTGTCTTTTAAATATTGCTGTATCATGTTGAATATAGCTAGTTTATATAAGCTTTTTAATACCCTTTATTCATTCACTGACAAGGAGAAATTGAATATTTTATATATATGTAGTTGCTTAGCATCTAAGAAACAAACAGTGTATAGCTGTACAAAAAGTTGACGGCGAATGACTCTAGTTCGGCTTCAGTTTGCCTATGAAGATCCGATTTGTAAATCAAGATTTGTAGTTTGCTGAACAATGTCTTATGTATAATTTATATGTAGATAAATATTTCATTTGTTTATGTTTCTTTTATTTTCTCAAGTTTTTTCCTACTTTCGTGGCTCAGAAAGAACAAAGAGATACTGAACTTTGCAGTTGTATCAAAGAAAAAACACTGATGATCTAGATTTCTCACCTAATCAACATAAATTTTGTTCATGAATTAATTTTAAAACTCAGTTTATAATTAATTAATGCCCTCAAATAGTGGTCTCAATCCTAACATAGATCATTGATTCAACAGATGTGAATGAATCAAGTCTCAGTCGATTTTGGACTGAATTTGCTAAAACATAAAATATGTTGAATTTTAACAGTGTTATTACCAGCTACATAGCACACTGGAAAAATACAATGCTATCACTACAATTTCGGCAGATTCTGCTCTCGAAGTTTTAGAGTTGTCTTTAAACATAATGATATGTATCATTATCTATTTAATGAAATAAAATTATGAATGCAATGAAATATATGTCATAATAAATGGAAAAAGGAAACACAGATTTATTAGATCTAGATCTTGGGTTTCTATCATACTTGTGGATCACCATGCTTTTGATTTTTTTATTACAAGGGTGAACTTAATTGTAACATATGAAAAACTTTAAAAGTATAAAAATGTTTGAATTTTTTTTTAACTACACCTAATATTTGCGTCACACTATTAATAATATCAATTTCTCTATAGGGTTCACCTTTAGGGCAATAGAAAAATACAAAAAAAAAAAAAAACAAAAACAAACAAACAAACAAACAAACATGGTGCTTGTGGAACATGATAGAACGACCCAGAGATCTTCGAAGAATTCCAACCATATTTTGAGTCACTTCCCCTACAATGGAGCTACATATTAGGGTATAATTAGTATTAGGGGCTTTATGGATTAGTGAACAGTTGAGGGGCTAAAGTAGTATTATGTAATTTTTAGGAGGGTAAAAGGGTTAGTTTATATATTTGTATTCGGAAAGTACATTGGAAAAGAATGAATACAATTATTTTTCTACCATGCTCCAAGAGCACCATGCTTTTGGTTTTTTTATTACTAGGACATACTTAATAGTAATATATGTAAAACTTTAAAAGTATGAAAACTATGAAATATTTTAACCACGCCTAATATTTGCATCATACTATTAATAATAACAATTTCTCTATAGGGTTCACATTTAAGGCAATATAAAAATACAAAAAAAAATACAAAAAACATAGTGCTCTTGGAGCATGATAGAAATATCTGAATTTTTGTAGCTTGCTTATTATAAATATTTTTTTTTCCAAAAAATACAGTTAATCAGTCAGCGTATAGATAATAAATTTAATAACTCTTCATCAAATAATATTGTATTATTTATCTTAATATTGGCACCGTATGGGGAAAACACTCTTTTACTGCAAATGGAAATTATTACACTTGTATTATATGTTGTATATTGCATATGAAAATGTTGTTTTTGAGATATTCATTTAATTACTAGTTAGTATAAAAAAAGTTGGACTAGCAAAATTACATATTAGCCATTTCATAAAAAAAAAATCTGAAAAAGATTAAAATACCCTTATTGTCTAAACAAATAGCAGCAGCCCTCTTCTCCTTCCTCATTCTAATTAGGGCTTGGAACACTCAGAAAGGCTGCGAAATTGAAACCACGGAAAGCTGTGATTTCCCTTCCTCCAGCTCAAATTGATGTCTTCTACTACTTCTTGTTCTTCGTTGGCCACACCCAATAAAAAAATGCGGTTCTGGACTGATTGTTGTGATAAAAACGTCGGGCACGGAGGAAAATTTTGCATGGAGGTTCTACACGTGCCCTATATGGAATGTAAGTATTTGTTCATTCAATTGTACAAAAGTTTTTGTTCCTTTTACCCTCAATTGTTGATTTCTTGTTTCGCATTAGCCGATTAAAAAAGAAGCACGTTGTTCGTATTTCGAATAGTATGATGTAAATATTTGTCATCATGCTAAGAGAGTTTCGCCAAGGTAAAGAAGATGATGACTGTTGCTGATGCAAAAAAGGAGAAGTGTCAACAAAATGAGAAGATTTTTCTGGAAAAAGGAGAAGATTCATCAAGAAAAGGAGATACTTTTCCATGAAAAAGAGAAATTTTATCAGCAAAATGTGCATATTTATCAACAGAAATGAGGACTTATAAAATTGTAGTTGTCATACTATTTGGTCTGTTGTTGATTGTTGTATTAGGTATCTAAGGTTGTTTGTGTACAATGTTTCAATTTGGTACCTGCAATGATGTAACCGTTTCAATTTAATATATGTAATGTGTTATCTGTTGCAATTTGGTACCTGAGATATTTTAACTGTTCCAATTCAGTAAATTTGATATGTTCAGTCATTCTAATATGGTACACCCTTTCTGGTAACACATACCCAATTCTGATAGACAATCGTCGTAATCATAACCTGCTTCATACGTAATAACAACCACAACACAGTTTGCTTACACAATTATGACAGAGACCCACAAGTGCATTACAAAACAAGGGTTTCAACAATCAACATCTAAACACCCAAGCAACTGTGACCTACTCAAAATATTCCAGTTTCAGTCTACCCTACCAAACAAACTCATAGTATCTTCCTTGCAGCATATGAGTTTGAACATGTTTTGCCACCCAGATATATAAGTTGTGATCCTAGTGATCCCCGCTGTACGTTTGACCCTAATTTTTCTTTGAACTCCAGAATCTTCTGGCTGTGGCGGTGCTGGTGCTGCTGGCTGTGGCGGTGCTGGTGCTGGTGCTGCTGGCTGTAGCGGTGCTGGTGCTGCTGGCTGTGGTAGCCTTCTTGCTGCCAATTTTGACCTTCTTCCTGTGCTGCCCCTCTGAAATTGAGCTTCTTATGCTGGTTATGGTGGTGCTTCAACTGTGGAGCTGTCTTGGAGCTTCCTGTGGTGGTGCTGGTGGTGCTGGCTGTGGTGGTGCTGGAGTTGCTGGCTGTGGTGGCTGTGGTGGACCAGTAGCAGCTGCAGCTTGTGCCACACAAGTGGCTGCTTCTTGCGTCGAATCTGCAGGAGCTGAATCTGCCACACCACTTGATGTCCCAACCATCATGTCCCCCTAGATCAAAACAACATTTGAAGCAAATTCGGCATTTGGGCAACTCATTTAACAACATAAACCAGTAATTCAGCAGCAATCAAAACCATCAGAATTTGAGCCAAAGAAATATAAAAAAACAGCATCTTGAACAACAACAATTCAACAATATAAAAACTAACAGAAATTGAGCAAAAAAACAGCATGTTGCATAGCAAAAAAACAACATTTCAAGTCGTTCATAGCAGAATTTGAGCAAAAAAACAGCATGTTGTATAACAAAAAAACAGCATTTCAGGACAGTTATAACAAATCAGCTTGCAGTCAAATCAAATGACAATTCTTCTACAAAAAAAAAAAAAAAAAGGATTTGATCAACATTACCTGATTCTAGGGACAAGTCTTCCTGTTATGGCCTGTTTGCTTGCACATCTTACATTTCCTGTCATGATTCACAACCTGTCTCCTCAGCTTAGTCGGATTGGGTTCATGCTCAGCCCTTATCCTCTTCGTCCTCTTTTTTCCAGGTTGATCCATTTGCAAAGGTGCTGTCAACTTGTATCCTTCAGCTTGAACCCAGTCTTCTTTGCCTGGGACTGGATATATTACACTTGCATAGCACCTCCTAAAAGCCTCTTCGAATAACTTTCGTCGATGTAGTCCACAACCTCACGCATTTCTTTCCTTATAGCAACCATAGTGTGTGCACATGGCAACCTGGACAACTGAAACATACCACAATTGCATTCTCGCGTATCTAACTTGACGATGTAGACCTTACCAAGACAGCTAATCTCGAACGCACCATCCCCAGCATAAATTACGTGACAATATGGTATGGACATTTCAGCCTTGGCAAGCTTCTTCCTAATCCTAGGACAAATCGGATGTTCCTGCCTCTCTATAGCTTCCTCTTCAGCTGCATTTCTCTCATTAGTTTCCTCCTGATCTCTTCCATTGTTGTAACTATCGGCTTTGACCGACATTCAAGAATGCGTACTGATGGGTTCCGCTGTAGCCGTGAAGCCCATTAACGACGAGTAAACGGTGAATAGGCCCACTGGGCCCTAAAAGAGGTCAAGAAGACCAATGTGAAGGGTCCCGATGAGAGGAGTCCCGATGGTGAAGGGTCCCGACAAGGTCGGTCCCGATATGCGAGCTGGACGCTCCCGATGAGATGCCTTTAAGTAGGCCCCGATGATGAATCCCTGAGAATGTTGGCCCTGTCACGATGACGAGGGGCCCCGAGCGGTGACACAATGAGTTAACTCTGGAGTCCCCGATACTGGTCGGGACTTGCTATCAGAGATTGAGGCCGAGATACGCGGAGCGTGGCCGAGATAGGCGAGATCATGGCCGAGATAGGCGGGATCGTGGCCGAGATACGCGAAGCGTGGCCGAGATAGGCGGGATCATTGCCGAGATAGGTGGAACGTGGGCTAACTGCCCCAGCAGTTCACCAGGCAACTTGGGTAAACTCCTCTCCTATATAAAGGAGGAAGTTACCTCAGATCAGATACGTTTTTTTACTGATACTCTTGCTTGCCAGTTTGTTGAGATAATTGAGATACTCATTTAAGCATCAGAGAGAGATTCTGGGTCACCGCCCGGTCTATTCCCCTCTTGCAGGATTACGTGGAGCGAAGGAGTTCGGATCGCAGTCAAGACCGTACCGGAGTTCCAGCCGTGATCCACCACGTACATTGAAGCTCTCACTTAGATTGTTGACAATCAAGTCGACTGGAAAGTAGTTTCTAGCCCATACATGCTTTTCAATCTCAATGAGGTAATTACATGCCTCAAGTTTGATTTTCTTTAATTCGTCCATATGTTCAAGATGCTTAGACCTAGTACCCACAGCTGCAGCTGCCCACATACGATCCCTGACAGCCTTGCTTCTCCAACCTTTCACCAACATATTTGCATGTATATGTCTTACACACGCTCGATGTTCCGCACCACGGCATGTATCTTGAACTGCACCAATAAGTCCTACACACGAATTTAACCAATTTAGGTATCTAAAAGCAACAGTATAATAACCATAGGTACTGAAAAGAAACTTTTAACTTAACTCATCTACCTATTTGCACAGTTGTACTTAGTACATGTATTAATTCTTACTAATGTAACAAAACACAGATATTGAAAAAAAAATAAGGGAAGTGAGAGTTCTATACCTTTTCTCGATCAGACATTATTGTCCAACCCCTGTCACTGCATGCAGGACCCATCCATATGTCTTTAGTCAGCAAGTCCAAGAACCACTTCCAAGAGTCCTTTGTTTCAGCTTCAACCCATGGAATAACTATTGGGAATATCTCGTTGTTAGCATCTCGCCCGATGACACTAAGGATTTGCCCCCTTTCCAATCCTTTCAAGTGACAACCATCAAGACCAAAAAATGGTCGTCAGCCAGCAAAGAACCCTTTCTTCGACGCATCAAACGACAGGTACAGTCGTTCAAATCTGGGCCTGAGATTGTTGATGGTTGAATCAACTTGAATGACCATTGTAGTACCTCGGTTATGTTGCAAAACAGTTGCAACATAGTCCCTCAGATTCTCGTACTGTTCTCGATGATCTCCCCAAATAATTTGCTTGATCTTGGCATTAGCTCTGATGATGGTATATTGGCTGATATCAAATCCAAACGTGTTAATGATTTCCATCTAGATGTAGTTAGGCTGCAACAACTGCTCCTTCATATTCTCAGTGTAATGCTTCACGAGCCACTTCACGTTGATCCTCTTGCTTGAATGAACAACACCATACTTGTGTGTTGGAACATACGTCTTGATTTGAAGCGTCTCATCAAATGTCCCGAATATCATCCCAAGACTCAACTCGGGTTCTTTGTTATTAGCCTCTTCACTAAAACTTGCAAACCTGGCTGCATTGGTTTGCTCTTCATCATCTGACCCAGGAGGTGTCACGAGAGCATCACTCCCGCAGATCAACTCATCGTCGCTTAGTTTTACTGTGTCCCCTTCTCCAGCCTCCTGTCTAGTCTCAATTCCTTGTCCATCTTGTCTAGGCCCCTGACTTGGACCAACTCCTTCTCCGGGTTCCTGACTTCGACTAGTGCGTTCCTCCTCCACCATTTCAGCCGTTTGAGTAGCATGCTCCCACCAAGAGGAGTCACTCATGCTATCACTCTCACTCATACTATCTTCATCCATAGGGGTAGGCTCCCACTCTTCATCAATAGATCTGTCGTCTGAATTCGGAAGTGGTACTTCAAACTGCCCCTCGGGTACTTCATGTTCATTCGAAGGCCCATTCTTCTTCACAAAGTATAATGCCATAATTCCATTCCTTTATCGCTTCCCTAATACGACACGAACATCTTCGGTGGTCTTTAACCTTATGAGTCCTTCTACAGAAAGGAAGTTTAAAGTTAACATATAGTACATTTGAAAGTTAAATCTAGAATTTCAAAGTTAAACCTAGAAAACATTTACCTTCGAACAATCCTCTCGATGCAAGCTTCCCATATACCTTATCTCCTTCTTCATAGTCACACGCTACCTTACACATATCAAGCATTTCCTCCAAACTGATTGTCACTGGGAATTCAAGGTAATCCACCAGCCCAGTATAGCTTACTTTATGTCTGTTTTCTGTAGCAAAGAACCCACTGTGGTGTATCTCACACAACACATTTGCTGCAGCATGGTCAGGGTCTTCCATAATGGAACTGCATAAATGTATAAGAATCATTTGTCAACTAGGTGCCTGAGAATTCTATTTTAAACACAAATTGGTACCTCAGACAATTGAACCCTACACCCAAAACTAAAATTCCAGATTCTAGCATGCATTAACATCTCTTTAAAAATTAGTACATTACCTGGAACCCTAAGTTCAATTTGGTTCCGATTAGAACAGTTCATGCCCATTCATGCAGTTAAATATACAAAAAAAAAAAATTAAAAGCAATCATCTTGCTCAGAGAAACCCATATATAACACACCCACTCAAATATCTAGCTACACCCAAAACTAAAATTTTAGATTCTTGCATGCATTAACATCTCTTTGAAAATCAGTACATAACACGAAACCCAAAGTTCAATTTGGTTTCGAATAGAAAATTTCATACCCATTCATGCAGTCAAATATACATAAAAAAATAGGAATTTTTAACAGCAATTCATCTTTCTCGGAGAAACCTATAACACACCCACTCAAATATCTAGCTATTGGACTTAATTCTGATAACGATTCATAAATCTTGACAGTGATAAGCAAGAAAAAGGAAACCCAAACCTGCTCTGACTCATTGTTACATGAAAATTTTCGCCAATTTCAGAAAACGACTTCGATCCTATGATCGAGCCAAGATAAGACACTTCCAGCGAGTTGAGACGCGATTCCGGCCAGTCTAAACGCGAAAATCGCCGGGAAATGAAGCAGTCGCCGAAACCCTAAGGATCGCCTGGAAGACGGAGAGCTCTGGCTGGGAAGGAACTGAAGTGTGTTTGAGCACCCAAGGTGACGAGACAGGAATGAGAAGGGGGAAACGAAAACAGTTGTTTTCTATTAAAACAAAACGAGGACATATTTGTCATTTCATCTGGGCGGTCATTTTGAATTTGGCAAAAAAAAGGGTCACTTGCCCCGCAGGGACCAATTCCGTGAACATTTGACGAGTTTTCTAACGGTGCAACACCCAGGTAAGCCCAGGTATCTATTTGTCCCAAAATTTTATTCGGGTACCAATTCGTATTTGGCTACTAACCCAGATACCAAATTGATTATAATCCTTATATATATATACTACATATACATATTGCAAACTACATATAGCCAGTGAAAATGCATCCTCTATACATCGCCTCAATATTCAAACCTCATCTACGAACAATGAAATAAACTATATATACATATACATAGCATTGATAAGTTGAATGATTCGGTCAAAAAAAGTAGTGAATGATTTAATTTTCAAATGCAGCTAACTGATTATTATACGTACGTAGCATCCTAACTGGTTCTAAATGCCGCAGTTAATTGCCCGATTCTAATCGTCGTCGCTTGGCTCGAAAAAACATCGCGACAACGACTCCGTCCCACTGGTGAAGCCACAAACCCGACCGAACATTTCCTGTCCAAGGCTGCCTCAACATATTCCGGAACCCTGTTAGTAGTCCGCTTATAGGAAGCAAGCCACTTGGACTGCATATAGTTGTTTTTTCTCCACGGCGGCATCGGTAGATCTTGGGTCTTCAATGATTGTTTCATGGCAGCGCACATTAGCCTCACCACTCTCTTGATCTCCTCCGGCCGGCCTACGAATACGTGTGGGAAGAGTTTGAGCAATGAAGAGAATCGGTCTGTTGATCGCACTACTTCAAAGTGTCCCCCAAAGTTAACCTCGATTATGTATCGGTGATTCGTCGACGTGTTTATGTCGATATAGTTGTAGTTGCCGGCAGGACGGGTCCCGGATTTCTCCCATCTAGATTTGCAGATACCTAATATATAATTACACAGATAATTAGATATTAGATAATAAAATCATTAATTCTCACTTGTAAATGGTAAAGTGCTGACTATTAATATTTTTGTATTTTCATAGTCAAATTATTGATATCATCAGGTACACCGCACCATATTAGATGGGTTATCTTTTACTACTCAATTTGTTTAAATGTATACTTATTTTAATGAATTCTTATTTGAAATTGTTTAAACTTGCCAGTATTAAATAGTAATAAATAAAAGGTTAAAAAACCTAAAAACACTATCAATACCGTACTGCAAATAATTGTCCCAGATTTAAAATGTTTATATTTTGTGTTCTATTTATCAAATTAGTTAATTTCACTTTTTTTAGAAAGATTTTGACAATTAAATTGGTGTTTTCATTTAAAAAAAATAGAGTAACTTTCAAGTTTTTTAAAGTATAAGATTCTGTTCATAGTTTAAGCTTATTTAATACTTAAAAAATATATATTTTTGTTCTATCAATTTTAGTGCAAAAAATGTGTAAATTTACCAATTTAATAGATAAGATACCAAGTATAACATTTTAAATCTGAGAACAACATAGTTTGGTTTATAGTAGTGACTGTTTTTAATAAACGCGATGCAAAAGGAGTTATTATTTTACCGGAGGCGCAACATTGGAGGGAAAGGAACTTACCAGCATCAAAACCCCTCTCACGCAGGCGAGCCATGAGCTGACGCTTGAAACCCTCAGTGGACAGTTGATCACTTCCGACCGATTTGCAGGCAACCTCGACCTCTGTCCGTATCATTTGCTTCTCACTATCCCCGCCGCATCCAACCAGACCCTTCAACATGTTTTTGGTCTCACAATCTGACAATTCATAACTTTTAACCTCGGAATCCTCATTGTTCCCATCCCCGAGCCCCGTAACATCCTCCTCAAAATCGAACACATCTTGCTGACCATCATTTTCCATGAAAGACGCTACGAGGTACGATAGATTGTCACTGCCGCCCTCAGAGGCGGCGGAGTGCTCGCTGCCGCTGCTCTCGCACAGCCGCGCTGCCTGGTCGAAGGCAGCCGCGATCCTGTTGAACCTCACCGGAATATTTACCATATTCGTTTCTGATCTTGTTTTTTCCGTTTTGTGTTTCTCTCAGATGCTTTTCTTAATATTGATTATTGAGTACTATTGAATTGAATTGAACTGACAAGAAGGAGAAGACTTGGTGTTTGTTTATATATGAAGTTACGAAAGATGAATTAAGATGGCTTTTGAACATCCCTAAGGCCAGCTACTGTATATAGACAAGCGAATAAATTAAGGGAGAGGATAATGTATCTAGAAATGGAAATAGAATGGCGTGCATGAGCTGCTTCTGGAATTACGTATTTAGACGTAAATGCGGACAAAGGCAGATATATGAATCTGGCCGTTTTCATGGTCTCATTCTTTTGTCACCATAATAATTAGATTGAGAAACTGTCGCTAGTCCCCTTTAAGTTTGGTGCCATTATTGAGTTACTCTAAATTTTTATATTTGTTTAAAACCCACCCATGGATTTTGGAAAATATTGCCGTTAGCCCTCTGGCCTATTCTTTTCCCATAATTAACGGATTCCTATTCATATGCAATACCTGTGTAGACTTGACTTTTCCGGCATTCTCCAAAAGTATGCTGCTTTAGGATGCAATTGTAGTCATTCCAAAATGGAAGGATCGGTTTGCAACTATCCGTTCGGCTCTGTTTCGGTTCAGTACAGCAGCGATCTATATTTCATCTTCATCCTTTATATAAACTCTTTAATTTTAGCTCCACCGTCGTTCTTCCATCCACCTTGCTGCAGTTTGGATTTTTATCTTCTCTGGTGACCGCCTCCTTGAGTTTGATTTCTTCGCAGCCATGTGTGGGAGACGGTAATTTTGGTTCTCTAAGACAGTAACTTGGGAGTCGTTTATCTGACTGGATGACCCTCCTTTTTAGTTTCCGTACTCTTTTGCTTATCAGCTTTTGCTTGTGGTCTTTCTTAAAACATTCCATTTTTCCCGTAAGTTGTCTCTAAAGTTTTAATTTTGTTATTCTGATTAATTATTTTTCAGTAAGTATTCTTCTTTTTTGGGCGAGACTCGAGAGTGTGTGAAGAACTGAAACCCTAACCCTAAATCATAATGGAGAATTTGGGAGAAAAAGTTTGAACTGTGATTTGCGGCTCACCGAATTAGGGGATTAACCCTAACCCTCACCTATTTATATGGGCGGGGTCCCGAGTAAATACTCAAGGGTCCCCTAAGTTTGTATAACCTCCAAATAAGCCCCCAAAATACAACTGGACTTTCTCAAACAATCCAACCAACTCGAGCCAACAATATCACGGGCCAAACACGAGGCATATCGGGCCAAGCCCATTGATCATATTCACCAACACGGGACAACATTAGAACCGGACCAGAGAGCTGGACTTGGACTTACAAGCCCAAGATTGCCCAATTCTCAACACTCCCCCTCAATCTGGGAATGTAAGCATCCAATTACAGGATTGCTCGAAAAACACTCCCCCTTAATAACAAAGCCAACAAGTCGAAACCATCAGGGCACAAAAATGCCTTTTAAGACTCAGAAACAATCTCATCATCGTCTATTTTAACACCAGGAAATATATTGGCCATCCCCAACTTATCCACTAGATAGTTGTGTTGCCTTTTTGCCAAACTCTTGGTAAACACATCTGCCAACTGTTCACTTGAACTAATATAACCAGCCTGCACTGTTCCATCCAACATTTTTTCACGGACAAAATGGCAATCAATTTCAATGTGTTTAGTTCTCTCATGAAAAATAGGATTAGAAGCAATTTGTAAAGCTGCCTTATTATCACAAAATAACTTTGAAGGAACTTTTTGCAAAAAACCAAGTTCATTTAGCAAACCACGCAACCAAACAATCTCAGAAACAACGTGCCCAATGCTTCTGTATTCTGCTTCAGCAGATGACTTAGAAACAGTTTCATGCTTTTTTACCTTCCAAGAGATAATAGAATCACCCAACTTTACACAGTATCCAGTGAGGGACCTCCTGGACTCCACACAATTTCCCCAGTCAGAATCACAGTACGCAGTCAATTCTGGCAAACTGGAAGAGGAAAACAATAACCCTTTTCCAGGTTCTAATTTTATATATCTCACAACACGAAGCGCTGCATCAAAATGTGACTGCTTAGGAGCAGTAAGATATTGACTAAGGTTCTGCACAGCAAAACTAATGTCAGGCCTAGTAATGGTCAAATACAAAAGCTTTCCAATCAACCTCCTATAGGGAGTAATATCATCCAGCAAAGCATCATTCTGATTAATCAACAAGGCATCATCATATTTCTTGCTGGTAAGGCTGGAATTAGATTCCATAGGGGTTTTGGCTGGTTTTGCTCCAGCTAAACCTGCCTCTGAAATTAATTCCAACGCATATTTTCTTTGACAAAGAACCAATCCTTTATTAGACCTAGCTATCTCAATACCCAAAAAATACTGTAATTCACCCAAGTCTTTCATTTTAAAATGAGAGGTCAAAACATGCTTCAATTCTGCGATTAATCTAGCACTGTTACCAGTAATCAGAAGATCATCCACATAAACAAGCAATAACACCCATTCATCATTATCATGCTTGGTGAACAAAGAATAATCATACATGGATTGAGTATAACCAGATGCTATTAAAGAATCAGTAAGCTTCCTATTCCACTGTCTAGAGGCCTGTTTTAATCCATACAAAGATTTTCGTAATCTACAGACAACATTCACCCCCTGATTACGAAAACCTTGAGGAGGAGTCATATAGACTTCTTCCGCTAAATCACCTTGCAAAAAAGCATTAAAAACGTCCATTTGGAAAAGGGGCCAACCAGAAATAGCAGCAAGTGACAGAACAAGTCTAACAGTATTCATCTTTACCACAGGAGAAAAAGTCTCAAAATAATCAATCCCATGCTTTTGCTTATAACCTTTGGCAACTAAACGAGCTTTATACCTTTCTAAACTACCATCAGCATTATACTTCAACTTATATACCCACTTACAGCCTATGGATTTCTTACCTGGTGGCAATGGGACAAGTTCCCAAGTACCATTACCTTCCAAGGCAGATATCTCATTCTGCATTGCAGCGACCCATCCTGGGTCTTGGGCAGCCTCCTCAAAGCTGTTTGGCTCCACAAGTTTGGAAATGTTAGCTACAAATGAACTATATGGGACAGAAATATTAGAATAGCCAACAAAATTGTTCACAGGATACAAACTGGAACTATTGTTTACAACAAAATCTCCACTGGTCATCCAAATGGGAGGTTTCCTTTCACGGATTGAGTGTCTGAGAGGAGGTGCATCAGAAGAATGGTTAGCATCAATATCTCCATCATTTGCAGGGGCAATAGCATCAGTATCAGATGGTACATCATTTGCTGAATTAGAATCACCAACATCTATTTGAGAAGAGATATTATTCTCAGGTGAAGTATGCAAATTAACACCATCATCAAAACCAACATCAACAGGGTTATTCTCACAAAAAAGGGGCAGAGGATCACATTTACTACCAGAAAAAGGGAATATATCTTCAAAGAATTTAACATCTCTACTAACAAAGAACTTCTTTGATTCCAAGTCAAAAAGTCTATATCCTTTTTGTTTATCAGAATATCCCATAAAAACAGAAGGAATCCCTCTGGCAGCCAATTTGTCCACTACTAACACCCTTTTTGCAAGACAATAGCAACCAAAAACTCTTAAATGGCTCAAATCAGGTTTCTTGTTAGAAAAAACTTCAATGGGGGACTTTCCATTTAAAACAAATGTGGGCAAGAGGTTTATCAAATAGCATGCAGTTAAAACACAGTCCCCCCAAAATTTGTTAGGAATAGAAGCCTGTAATTTCAAAACCCTTGCAACTTCGAGCAAATGCCTATGTTTTCTCTCAACCCTACCATTTTGTTGAGGGGTGTAGGAGCATGATGTCTGATGGAGTATACCCTTTTGTTCAAAAATTTTTTGTAAGTGATCACTAAAAAACTCACCACCATTATCACTACGAAAAACCTTGATCATCTTACCAAACTGAGTATACACCATTGTGACAAAATTTCTCAAAATTTCTGCTACATCACTTTTAAAATTTATCAAGAAAACCCAAGTCACACGAGAATGATCATCAACCAAAGTAAGGAAATATTTTTTGTGATCATATGTAGCAGTATGGTAGGGGCCCCAAACATCACTATGGATTAACTCAAAATTATCATTTGCTCTATTATCAGATTTGTGGAAAGGATGTCTAGTGAGTTTAGCAAGAGGACAAATAAGGCAATCATCAATTACAAGGCTTTTATTATCAACAGAACTGAGGGGTCCAATATGCTGCAATGCTTTGATAGAAGCATGCCCTAATCTTTTATGCCACAGCTGAACAGGCATTTTATTCATACTATTCAAGGCAAAAGGAAAATTGAGCTTGCTATTAGGTTTTAGAAAATACAGACCAGCATGGAGTTCACCACTGGCCAATACCCTCCCACTTGAGGGGTCCTGTAAAATGGCAAAGTTGGGGAAAAAATTTGCAGAACATTTTAAATCTCTAGTTAATTGAGAAACAGAAATGAGACTGAATTGAAAATCAGGTAGATAAAGAATGTTTCTCAAATATTTTCCTTCTGCAAATTCAAAATCCCCAGTACCAACAGCAAGAGAGCTCAATCCATTTGGTAATTGAACCTTGGTGTTATTCACGGTTTTGAAATTCTTTAACCAACTTAAATTGTTGGTCATATGGTTACTAGCACCAGTGTCCAATATCCAATGGCTATTCCTATCATAGTATGAGGGAAAAGATTTTATACCAGCAGCAATGACAGTAGAGTCATCTGAGGTGATTGCAGTGGCCACTGAAGCTCCATTGCCTCCAAACCTCTTCATGAAAGCATCAAACTGCTCAGCTGTGAAAGTGATCCCCCCTTGAAGATTTTGGGTGGGGGGGTTGTTGAAAGAATCCCCTCCATCCTTTGCAGAAGCAGCATTTGCCTTAACAGTGGGCAATTTCCCTTTCATTGAGTCTCTGTATTTGAAGCAATTGTCCTTGCAATGACCTTTCTTCTTGCAAAAGTCACATCCCTTGGAATAGCATCTCTCCACAGAATGTCCCTTCTTTTTACAGAAGACACATTCAAGGTTAGGATTGTTGAATTTTCTTCCTTTACCTTCATCATTAATAGTAGCAACAGCATTCAAACCAGCATTATTCCCATCAGCATACATCGAGGCACTAATATCCCTTTGACTCTCCTCCTGCATCAGAGTGGCATAAGCCTGATTCAGGGAGGGCAGGGGAGTCCAAAGGAGGAGATTGCTCCTAATGTTCGAAAAACTCTCATTCAACCCCATCAAGAATTGGAACAGCCTTTGGTTGTCTCTGTGTTCAAGGTGCTTCTTGAATTTGTCATCGTCAATGTGAGGGAGAGCACAAGCCGTGTCATACTCAATCCACAGACTCTTTAGTTTTGTGAAGAAAATCGAAATGGAATCCATGCCCTGTCTGCACAAGGTAATCTCTCTATGCAATTGATAAATCCTAGAACCATTCACTTTATCAAAGCGTTCACGCAAATCTTTCCAGGCACAATAAGCACTTTCAGAGTACATGATTCCATCTGATATATCGTCAGAAATAGAATTGATAATCCAGCCAAAAACAACAGCATTGCACCTATCCCACAGATCATGGAGCTTAGCATCAAAAGACTCACGCACACAGGATCCAGTTATAAAACCGAGTTTATTCTTGCCTAGCAATATAATCTGCATACCACGACTCCATTTTCTATAATTCTCCTGACCGGTCAGTTTCACAGAGAGCAAGTTCTGGCCAGGATTGTCACTTGCATGTAAGAAAAGAGGATGATAAGAATGAACCTCTGAAGTCAGATCGAAGTTCTGATCCATAATCACGCCATCAAGATTGGAGCCACCACCGGTTGCGAAGATAGGACCCTTTGATTTCTCATGATCGTCAACTAAATCGCCGTCCGACATGGTTGTAGGCAAAAGGAGTGTGAATCGTCAAGAAACGAACCGACAGGACGCACAAAAGCCCGAAGAATCAGCAAGATCACCGAATCGATGTAGATGAACACAATAGCACAACGAATCGAGTGATTCGTTCAGGAAGAAACAATGAATCGCCGAAAAGACGAACCGTCGCGGAGACGATTCGAAGCACGCCGCGGAGGAAAACGTCGAGGAAGATCGGAGAACAGCCAGGAACGGAGAAGAAGGCTTAATCAGCCTCCATTCGCTCTGATACCATGTGAAGAACTGAAACCCTAACCCTAAATCATAATGGAGAATTTGGGAGAAAAAGTTTGAACTGTGATTTGCGGCTCACCGAATTAGGGGATTAACCCTAACCCTCACCTATTTATATGGGCGGGGTCCCGAGTAAATACTCAAGGGTCCCCTAAGTTTGTATAACCTCCAAATAAGCCCCCAAAATACAACTGGACTTTCTCAAACAATCCAACCAACTCGAGCCAACAATATCACGGGCCAAACACGAGGCATATCGGGCCAAGCCCATTGATCATATTCACCAACACGGGACAACATTAGAACCGGACCAGAGAGCTGGACTTGGACTTACAAGCCCAAGATTGCCCAATTCTCAACAGAGTGTTGGTGCTGATTGATGATAATTTTCCAATATTTCAGTTTCAGCTCTATTTTTTTAAAACTATCAATGCTTTGATTGGCCAGAAAAAAATCAACGCATGGGCATGCTTTGCGACTCGATTAGGATCGATCCTTTATTGGGTTGTTTATTTCACTTAGTTAGTAACTGTGACATATACATGCAGGAAGCACAATCAAGTAATGATTAGAATTAAGTACTACTTGAAGTCAAAATCCAACCGACAGAAAACGGAATCGATTGATTCCACCGACTCTTATCAAGCACCACTTGGAGTAAAATTCAAGCACTGGTTGATTCCACCGATTGCTGAACGTCTGGACAATCTACAAATCAAGCACCGATTGGACACGTAAATCAGAGAACAGAGAAATTTGGAGCAGCATCGAACATAAGTAAATTAGCGGAATAGAGAAATCAAAAGTCTCGGAAGTATCGTCGTGAAACTCGAGCAATCACCAGCTGTCACCAGATTAGGAACAACTAACAGATTCGGATGGAGTTAACAGCGTTCGGAACCGGCAATTTGAGATACCAGCAATTAACGGAACCGGCAATCATCTGGAACCAGATATTGCAAACCCATCCTTCTATCTTTTAATGAGTTCAATTGAACCCTAAAACACACCAAAAGCAGCATGCTTCTGGAGCATGCCAGAAAAGTCCATAGTGTATTCAATCATAAATTTTAAAATTCATACATTTTCTAAGATACTTCAGTGGGGCTTAGATTTGGACTTCAATAATTGTTCATAGACTACTTCTCGAACTAGACGAAATCTGCTTTTTGAGAGACTATATGTGAGTTTGGCGGTGCTTTTACTTTATAAAATTACTTTTATTAAAAGTAAATTAAAAAAAAGTGGATTAAAATAATGCAATCAATGTTTGAAAGAGTAACATTTTAAATTTGTCTTAGAAATTGTTTTTTCCAAATATGTGTTTGGTAACATATTTTAGCTTAAAATTTAGTTTGACTATATATTAAATTATTAATTATATGTTTATTAAATGGTATGGTTAATAGGTCTTTTGGTACAACATGTTTGACGATTTTTTGCTTTTGGTGCAACATCTTTTATTTTGTATAATTTTGGTGCAATATGTTTGCAATGCGTACCACTTTTGGTGCATCCGTTAGTTGACCGTTAGTTTGACCGTTAAATAGTCACGTGACTTGCAAATGCCTAACCCCAAATTTCTATTTTTTTCAGTTTAGTGCTCAAATTTATTGTCCTAACTTTTAATTTTTGCAATTTAGCCCCTAAACATTTTCAACTGCACCCTAGGGCTAAATTGACCTAGCAATGGTCCGACCCATGGCTAGGTCAATTTAGCCCTAGGGTGTGGTTGAAAATGGGGGCTAAATTGCAAAAAATAAAAACTTAGGACAATAAATTTGAGGACTAAACTGAAAAAAAATAGAAATCCGGGGCTAGGCATGTGCAAGTAAGGTGACTATTTAACGATCAAACTAACGGTCAACTAACAGATGCACCAAAAGTGGTACAAATTGCAAACGTATTGCACCAAAAGTATACAAAATAAAAGATGTTGCACCAAAAGTAAAAAATCGTCAAACATGTTGTACCAAAAGACCTATTAACCTTAAATAGTATTACATTGTATTATATATACTTTACGGTTAACACAAAATATGTAATTTTTAAAAATTTGTATCATAAAGTCTATTCATCTTATATACGTAAAAAAAATTGTCATAATTAAATTGCAATAAAGAAAGTTTAATAAACATAAAATTTTGAGTCACGAGCCTAGTTGCAATCGACTTGGTTAATACTCGAATTCGACTCGGAAAATTTCGAGTCGAGACAAGCTTGAGTTTTGTTGCTTAGTATGTCAAGTCGACCTCAAACTTGATAATACTCGACTCGAAGTACTCGCGAATCTAATCAAGCTTTATTATATACATATATTTATTTTATCTGAGTTATTGTCGAGTCGAGCTCGATATCTTATTGTGATGTATAATGAGTTTTCGAGTCGAGTCAGGTAGTCATGAGCAATGCTAACTTATTGTGATGTATAATAAGATTACCAGTCGAGACAAGTTCGATTATTTCGAGCTCGGATGCGAGTTGAGTTTGAGTTTTTAAAATTTGAGCTCGACCAATTTCGAGATCGGTACTTTTTAATCGAGTCGAGTCGAGCTTGAAAGATACTCGACTCGACTCGTTTACACCCATAACAGAGTGTTGTAGAATATATTCATCCAAACTATTTATTTACTAATTCAATATTAGTGTTTATATATTGCTTATACACATTAATATTCATATATATGTTTAAATTATTATATTAATCAGTATACTTGACATACATATTATATATATATATATATATATTCAACAATATACATTTCTCTGATATTTCTACGTTAATATAAATATTATTATATTGTAACAAAAAAAATATATAAATATTATAGTATATAATAATAAAATAAGTTTTGATTTATTAGACACTTCTTTATATACAAATATTATGTTTTATAAGAAAAAAGTAATGTTAATGGTTAAGTTTTATAAAGATGTAAATTTATTTAAGGGTAGTTTAGGATATATAAAATGTATTTAAGGATAAAAATGAAATATAAAAACGTGACAAAATTGCTTTTCCAGAAAATGGCTTTTGAAAAGCAGCACCCAGTTGCTTTGAAAAATGGCTTTCAGAAAGCAGTACTTTGAAGAAAAAAAAAAAAAGCATTTTGAACGTGTGTTACCAAACACTTCAGCTTTCGCCCAAAGTGCTTTTAAGTCCAAAGCACTTTGGGAATGCACTGTCAAACACACCCTATATAGAGAAAGGTGTTTGATTCGCACATTAAGTACGTATTAAAATTCATTAGTATATATAAATTAATACATAAATTTAGTTTTAATATTAGACCGTATGAATTATTATTACACACAAGTATAAATTTACACCAAATACAACATAATGTATATGCATTGTTACTTGATGGGGTGGGGTGTATATGTAATGCATATAATAGACATGTCTAAGACTGATTTTGGACAATTTTATTATCAAAGTCTAATTAAAGGAAAAAGTTTCCCAAACTTAAGAGGATAGTGTCAATTTTCTCTATTAGATTAGATTAGAGGAATTTTGAAGAACACATGGGAATATACCTCAGAGTCACACCACGCGCAATATTTATTCAAATTGTATTATCCACAGGTTAATAACCTATAAACTGTGTGAAATTTGTCATATGTGAGATTTTGGTGTCTGAAGTTTAAATTGTTGATATTGATTGTCTGAAGTTTCAACTTTGTTGAAATTTGCTGTCTCCGTCCAAATTTGCTGTTAAAATTGACAGAACTTGATCATGTGCTTGTCACATGACCTGATAAAAAAATAAATTTCAAAATTGCCCCTAGTTGGATGGTGGCCGGCCGGAGTAGGGAGGTGGCCGGCCGGAGTAGGGTGGTGGTCGGCCGGAGCAGGGCGGTGGTCGGCCGGAGTAGGGCCGGAATTGATGTTGACCCGCCGGAGTAAGGTGGTGGCTGGAGTAAAAATAAAAGTATAAAGGGTAATTTCGACTTTTCACACAATTATGTCAAATTTGACAGCAAAAATGGACGGAAAATCAAATTTCAACAAAGTTGAAACATCAGACAGTTAATATCAACAATTTAAACTTCAAACACCAAAATCTCACATAGGGCAAATCTTCAGACAATTACCCTTATCCATATTTTCTTCTTACTTACTTGTTAGTCATAACAGTGACATATCAAAATTTGAGACTTATCGCTATGGGTTACCTTATAAACTCTAATATATCTAGCTATATATCTAGCTAGTAACATTAATATAAATTTTATATAATGCCTGGGTCAGACCTATATGCCTGGGTCAAACCCTGAGTAGAGTCATTTAGATCCGATGAATCCAGCTATGGGTCCGATCTGCCATGGATCCAACTCTGCCATGAGTTAATTTCGGCATGGGGCCCTATTGAAATTAATATCTGACTAAATTGTAAAAAAAAAATTTACAGATATATAAACTAAGGACTAAACTGAACAAAATAAAATATAGATAACAAATCACATGTAAGACACATGCTACTTAATTGTCAAAACTAATGAATGTACTAAAATCACACAAATTGCAAACGTACTGTACTAAAAGTGTACCTAAAAAATGTTACACTAAAAGTCAATTTTTATCAAACATATTATACCAAAATACCCTTAAACCCTAAAATATATATCACCCATATATATATATATATATCAATCGTAGAGAGCGTAGTTGATGCTTGGAGCCAAGTTGAGGAAGTGGAGAAGAAGAGGGCTCGATGTAGCTGGTGAAGGATGGCCGGGATCGCTGCTGGATGTCAGAGGTACGGCCGGAGCGAGGCAGGACACTGCTGCTATTAGGGATGTCAATGGGGCGGGTCGGGGCGGGTATCGCCAGACCCGGACCCGCCCCGCGGGTCAATATGGTCGACCCGGACCCGTCCCATACACTTTCGGGTCGGGTCGGGTCGACCCGCGGGTCGACCCGTGTGAGGTATAATTTATCATTTTAAATCTTAAATTTTAAATTCTATGTTACCGTATCCAAATTCAACTCCAAATTTAAATCATAAATTATTAAATTAACTCATAATCCAAATATAAATCACCCCATTGATTAGAATAATTGTTATTTTGACTATGTGACATATTACCCGTATAGTTTTATATAATATACATATATTAAATATATATGTAAAATCAAAGCTCGGGTCGGGTCGGGTCGGCGGGTCGCCGTGAACCCAAACCCGAACCCGTCCCGCGGGTCGCGGGTCGGCGGGTCCTCGGGTCAAAATCGGGTCGGGTACCCGCGGGTCGGCGGGTACCCGTGACCCGTTGCCATCCCTAGCTGCTATGCTACGATGTGGATCTAGTGGTGTTGCAACGGAGGTGAAGGCCCGTTGGACGGCCGTCTCTCGTAAATCCGCGGCGAGGAGGTGAGCAGAGATGGTTAGCATATGGTGACATGACGCCGTAACTGGTAGCCCGTTAATATATGTGGTTACCTAAGATAATTAGGTAAATGTCACATTAGGGCTAGTTGGGCCAGACCCAATTCCCATGTGACTTGGGAGGCCCAAAATTGGGCCTCTCACCCACATAGCATAGTCGGCCGAAACCTTAATAGTAGGGAGGAGGATTTTCTCCTCCTCCCACTATATAAGGAGGTCTTGGGGTCACTCCCAAAACACACATTGATCACAACTCCTCCTAAGTTGTGATTTGAGAGAAATCTCTTTCTCTCTACAAGCATATTTCAGCCGGCCCCCCTAACACCACCATTGGTGTGCCAAATTGCTTCCGAGCATTCAATCCGAGGTTCTGTCCCCGTTGAAGAATCGATCAGAGGATTTGTTGTGGAGCTTATACCGCGTAGGACTTCTTCTCACGAAGAACTTGTACGGGTTCCGACCGGAGGATCAGAACTCCCTCCACAACGTTCTTGGGCAGGAAATCTATTGAGGTATGTGTACATTATTCCGCTGCGTAATTAGATTACTTACAAGTACACGTTTAGCATTCCATAGTATTACGACCCCGTAATCCAACAAGATGGTCGTCTCTGGCGGACAGCAGAGGAGGCGTGGAGGCCGACGGATGCTGTTGGGATCAAGATGACGTGGCGTTGAACTTCTAGTAGTGGACTTCGAGGTCTCGCCGGGAGCTAACTCTTTTAGGTATTTTTCTCGACCTCTCGGGTACTTAGTTTCCTTTAGGAGCTTTGTGCTAGGCGAGGACCTGAAAAGGGGTGGGGATGGCCCCTGATTCCACTCCGAAGCTTAAGTGAGTAATGGATTTATATAAGAGTATTATAAAGTATGAGAATCAAGCTCAAGATATTTAGAATGTTTCCCTATTTATAGGGAGAGATTACCGACTTTAAAAGGCGGCTTGCTGTGCCTTGATTGGCTGTTCAATGGCGGTGGTTGCCTTTCTTTGATTGGTTGAAAGGGACGGTTAAGAGTCAGTAGGTGACAAGCAGGTCTCCACCTCACCATTTCTTACTGTGGAAAGTTTCTTTAACTAGGTGATAAGCAGCTTGCCACCTAATTTTACCTTGAGATGAAGGTTTCTTCGGACCTAAAGGCGGTGAGCAGGTTACTAGCTGGTACATTTTCCTTAGGAGGGAAGGTTTCTTCTAAGGCGGTCAAAGCAGGTCGCCACATGTCCCTTTCCTTAAGAGGAAGGGTTTTCAGTGGTGTTTTAGCTATCGACTCGACTCGTACCTTAATAGGAGAGCCTTGAGTGATTTAGTCACCTTCTTTTGTTAGTCGTTCTTCAAAAGTCGATTTCTTCAAATATAGTCGTCGACCATTTGTCTTTGCCTTGTCGTTCTGAGTGGAAATGGTCGTCGATTTATTTTCTTCTGGTCTCGCTTTTAGGCTTATTCGACTTTCTGCTTGCCTACCCTTATAGTCATAACTCGACTTGTTCTATCTAAGGTTACCTCGAATGATATTCCAACACTTGCCCCCGATGCATAAGTCCTTAACTTTATTTTATTAAAAGGGGAAGGGGTTATGTCAAAGGTTGAGCTTGTAATGTGATTTTGAATTCCTCTTGCCTTTATCATCTATTAGAGAATCGAGGAGTCAGTATTATGATTGATCTCCTTTGTAGATGGCGACTTTCAGAAGTCGGGGAGTCTGTTTTATGACTGATCTCCTGGATCTTCGCCGACCATATGTAGTCGAGGAGTCAGTGTTATGACTGATCTCCTTTGTAGATGGCGACTTTCAGAAGTCAGGGAGTCAGTTTTATGACTGATCTCTTGGATCGTCGCCGACCATATGTAGTCGAGGATTCAGTGTTCTGACTGATCTCCTTTGTAGATGGCGACTTTCGGAAGTCGGGGAGTCATTTTTATGACTGGTCTCCTAAATCGTAGCCGACCATATGTAGTTGAGGAGTCAGTGTTATGACTGATCTCCTTTGTAGATGGCGAATTTCGGAAGTCGGGGAGTCAGTTTTATGACTGATCTCCTGGATCGTCGCCGACCATATGTAGTCGAGGAGTCAGTGTTATGGCTAATCTCCTTTGTAGATGGCGACTTTCGGAAGTAGGGGAGTCAGTTTTATGACTGATCTCCTGGATTGTTGTCGACCATATGTAGTCGAAGAGTCAGTGTTATGACTGATCTCCTTTGTAGATGGTGACTTTCGGAAGTCGGGGAGTCAGTTTTATTACGGATCTCTTGGATCGTCGCCGACCATATGTAGTCGAGGAGTCAGTGTTATGACTGATCTCCTTTGTAGATGACGACTTTCGGAAGTCGGGGAGTCCTGTTTTAGTACATCAAGAAGAGATATATCTTTATTCATTACTTTATTGTAATTGAAATACATAAAAATGATTTTCTCTTAAACATAGAACTTCTTCAAGTGCTCTGCATTAAAAGTCTTGTTGAGGCGCTGCCCCATGCGGATCCTCTAGTTTGTAAGCATTGGGACATGGTACGCCGATGACGACATAAGGACCTTTCCATTTTGGCACCATTTTTCCTCTCTGATCGGCTGTTAAGAATTCATTTCTTCGTAGGACTTTTTCCCCTAGGAAGAATTAGCGTCACCCTACTTTTCGATTAAAATATCTAGCAGTGACGAGCTTCATTCTTCCTTGAATTTCTTCAGAGGCCCATCTTCTTTTGTCGGCTAGATCCAAGCCGATCTTCCTTTGTTCGTCATTATGGTCGACTTGATATGTGGCGACTAATTGGGAGATATTAGCTACCGCAATGGGTGAAACAGCTTCCGACCCATAAACCATGCTGAAAGGAGTCTCGCCAGTGGCCCTTTTGGGTGTGGTTCTGAGTGCCCAAAGTACCTGATCCAACTCTTCGACCCAATTTCCCTTTAGAGAAGCCGCACTCTTCTTCAATCCGTTGAGAATTTTTTGGTTGGCTGCCTCGCCTTGTCCATTTGTTTGGGCATGATGAACAGAACCAAATCGATGGTTGATTAACATTTCTTCACAAAAGTCGGCGAGTTCGTCGCTGGCAAACTGAGGGTCATTGTCACTGATGAGGATCTTTGGCACCCCATATCGACATATGATTTGTCTCGTATGAACTTGATCATTTGGAAAGTATTCGTTGATGCCAGAGCTTTTGCTTCTATCCACTTGGAGAAATAGTCGATAGCGACTACGATATGTGTTCGTTGACCTGTGGATTTGGGCAAGGGCCCAATGAGATCGACCCCTTATTGTGCAAAAGGCCAGGCACTCATCACAGGAGTAAGGTCTGCTGGTGGCCTAGCAATCCTGGGAGCGTAAACTTGGCAGGCAGGACAAGTTTGCACGAGTGTTGTCGCCTCTTTGCACATAGTCGGCCAGTAAAACCCTAGTCGCAGAGCTTTTAATACCAAGGTTTTGGCTCCTTCATGACATCCCGCATCGCCTCTATGCAGGTCTTCCATTATTCTTTCAGTTTGGGGGGCAGCTACGCATCGAAGGTAAGAAGTGGAATATCCTCTTTTACAGAGATATCCATCCAAGATTACAAATCGCCCCGTCATTCTTTGAACTTTAGTCGCCTCCAACGGGTCTTCTGGGAGAGTTCCCTTTTCCAGATAATTCTGGATGGGAGTAATCCATGAGTCAGGGGCTTGAATATTAAGAACTTAAGCTCCTGCTTCCATAGCTGAGTAGAGAGAATTCTCTATGAAATGTACTGTCACCGGGGGAGTGTTTCCCAAGGCGAATTTGCTAAGGGCGTCGGCCTCTTGATTATTCTTTCGAGGGATGACCTCTATTTGGAAATGAGGCATGTCTCGCACGAGTCTCCGCACTTATTTTGCATATTTCTTCTTATTTTCTCCTTTGGCGACATAGGTCTCATTTGTCTGATTAGCAATTAATTCAGAGTCGCATCGTACATTTAGGTTGGTAATTCCCATTCCTTTGGCTATACGAAGACTTGTTAACAAAGCCTCGTATTCAGCTTCATTATTGGTAGCTTGAAAGGTTAAAGCCAACGCATATCGAAGTGGCTTTCCGTCAGGTGGCGTTAGTACTAATCCTGCCCCACATCCCAAGGAAGAGGATGATCCGTCGGTGTACATCGACCATGGCATAGTATTGTTGGCGGTGTTTTCTGGCGTGGCTTTCACATGCTCTTCTTGTGGGAGGACAACGGGTTTAGCATCTGGTGTTGGTGTATTTTCCGCTATGAAGTCGGCCAGTGCTTGACCTTTGATCGGCTTTCGTGGTTCAAAGTGAATGCGAAATTCACTCAACTCCACTGCCCATTTAACCATTATTCCTGAAAATTCGAGCTTTTGTAGTAGTTATTTTAAAGGTTGGTTGGTTAGTACCGTGATCTCGTGGGCGTGGAAGTAAGGTCGAAGTTTCCTGGCGGCTATCAACAGAGCATACAGGTACTTCTTATCTCCATGTAGTTAGCCTCAGTAACACCAAAGAGCTTACTGACGTAGTAAACCAGGATTTGAATGTTGCATGTCTCTTTGATGAGTACTGAGCTTACTACCGCTGAGCTTACACTTAAGTAGATGAACAAAGGATCCTCAGGCAGTGGCTTTGCTAAGGCGGGAAGCGAGTGAAGGTGTTTCTTCAATTGTTGGAAGGCTTCCTCACACTCAGGCGTCCATTCAATTTTTTTTGTTTAACCTTAAAATTTTGAAGAAGGGGAGGGATTTGTCACATGATCTCGCCAAGAATCTTCCCAAAGAGGCCAATCTTCCATTGAGACTTTGTACTTCCCTATGGCAGGTAGGCGAGGACATTTCTTCTATGGAAGTAACTTTCTCTGGGTTGGCTTCGATCCCTATTTGGCTAACTATAAAACCCAAAAAATTCCCTGATTGATCCCCAAAAGCACACTTAGTGGGATTCAATCTTACTTGGTGGAGTCTCATGCAAGCAAATGCTTCCTCCAAATCTTGAACGTGATCTTGCCCCCTTTTTGTTTTGACTAGCATCTCGTCAACATAATCTTCCATGTTTCTTCCTATCATGGATTTGAAGAGTTTGTTCACCATACGTTGATAAGTGGCTCCAGCGTTTATCAAACCAAAAGGCATGACCTTATAGTGGTAGATGTCGCTATCCGAATAAAAGGCGGTATGGGCCTCATCATTGGGGTGCATTTGTATCTGGTTGTATCCCGAGTATGCGTCCATGAATCTTAGAAGCTCGTGTCTAAAGTGGCGACCAGTTGGTCGATTCTTGGTAGGGGTAGGAGTCTTTTGGACATGCTTTGTTGAGATTTCGAAAATCTACACACATCCTCCACCTCTTATTGGATTTCCTCACCACAATTGGATTGGCGACCCAGGTTTGGAATCGTATTTCTTTCACGAAACCAGCCTCGACCAGCTTTCCCACTTCTTGGCGTATTGCCGCCTTCTTCTCCACCCATATAGATCTTCTCTTCTGGGCTATGGGTTTCACGGCGGGATCTATTCTTAGCTCATGGGAGATAATATCTGGGCTCATTCATGGCATGTCACTAGGCTCCCAAGCGAATAGCTCCTTATATTCCCTCAAGAGGATGGTTATTCTTTTGGCTAACTCTGGGGGCAGGGCAGCTCCAATCTTAACATTTCTTTCATCTCCTTCCAAGTCTACTTCCACCAATTCTTCCATAGGGGCAGGTCGTCCACCTTCTTCCCGATGATCCTCATCTGTAACAATAGAGAGGGCTTCCCTTTGGTTATATCTCCTAAGGAGGTTGACATAACATTGTCGAGATACTTCTTGGTCGCCCCAAACTTCTCCTAATCCATGATGATTTGGAAACCTCATAACTTGGTGAACGGTGGAGGGAACAATATGGTTAGGGTTAAGGGTAGTCCTTCCCAATATTGCATTGTAAGCAATGATTTGGTCGACCACCACAAAACGCACCATTAGGTGTAGGGTCTTCCAACCCTGACCTAAAATTACTGGGAGTTGAATTGCCCCTAAGGGATACGTTGTTCTTCCCGTAAATCCTACCAGTGGGGAGGTCATTTCTTGTAAATCTTTCTTCTTGTACCCCATTGCGGCGATGATTTGAAAAGCGATTACGTCGGTGGAACTTCCCCCATCCACAAGCGCCTTCTTTGTTTCCCAGTTATTGATTTGAGTCGTGATTACAATGGCATCTTCGTGAGGTTGGGAGGCTTCAGAAAAATCTTCTGTTGAAAAGGTAATCGCCATTGGCTCTACTTCTCTCGGTCTTTTTAACGAATTTGTCGATGAGGTACTTTGAGCAGCATATTGATCCCTTGATGAGCTTATCTCTCCTCCCGCCGCAATTCCCCCCGCTAGAACGTTAATGTCGTTTCTAGGAGGTGCCCTCCATCTTCTTGACTCATGGGAGCGATGACGATGATGGCGTTGAATTTCTTCTTGCATAAATTTCAGCTCTCTTCTAGCGATAAGGCAGTCCTCTGTATCATGTCCTTCTTCTCGGTGGTACTCGCAGTAAGAAGGAGGGTGGCGAATTTCTTCAACTATACGGCGTCTTTCTAACCTCTGTTGGGTTTGTCGAAATTCCCTAGCCGAGGCTCCTCGCCCAGATGGGCCATCTCCTCGACCTCGTGGAGGTTCTCACATGGAGTGGTGGGTGGTCTGGGCTTGTTCCACTCTTACGTGGAGATTTGCCCGATTTATTAATTCTTCTATTCTTTCACTGGCTCGGTATATTGAGTGATGGCTAAGGATCGGGACTGGGGTCCCAAACCTCTAAAGAACAGCTGGATGGTTTCTTTTTCGAAGAGTTCTCCTCTGGTGTATCCTCCTTGGAATCGCCTAAAGTAATTTTCCAAGGTTTCATTTGGTCCTTGTAATATACCTTCGGCTATCCGTGCTTGATTCTGCGTTACTCGGTTCCTTGGTGGCGCCATGACTTCTTGATCTCGTTTCCCACAGACAGCGCCAAATGTTGGGATCAAGATGACGTGGCCTTGAACTTCTAGTAGTGGACTTCGAGGTCTCGCTGGGAGCTAACTCTTTTAGGTATCTTTCTCGACCTCTCGGGTACTTAGTTTCCTTTAGGAGCTTTGTGCTAGGCGAGGACCTGAAAAGGGGTGGGGATGGCCCCTGATACCACTCCGAAACTTAAGTCAGTAATGGATTTATATAAGAGTATTATAAAGTATGAGAATCAAGCTCAAGATATTTAGAATGTTCCCCTATTTATAGGGAGAGATTACCGAATTTAAAAGGTGGCTTGATGTGCCTTGACTGGCTGTTCAATGGCGGTTGTTGACTTTCTCTGATTGGTTGAAATGGACGGTGAAGAGTCAGTAGGTAACAAGCAGGTCGCCACCTCACAATTTCTTACTGTGGAAAGTTTCTTTAACTAGGTGATAAGCAGGTTGCCACCTAAGTTTTACCTTGAGAGGAAGGTTTCTTCGGACCTAAAGGCGACGAGCAGGTTACCAGCTGGTGCCTTTTCCTTAGGAGGGAGGTTTCTTCTAAGGCGGTCAAAGCAGGTCGCCACCTGTCCCTTTCCTTAAGAGGAAGGGTTTTCAGTGGTGTTTTAGCTATCGACTCGACTCGTACCTTAATAGGAGAGCCTTGAGAGATTTAGTCGACTTCTTTTGTTAGTCGTTCTTCAAAAGTCGACTTCTTCATATATAGTCGTCGACCGTTTGTCTTTACCTTGTCATTCTAAGTGGAAATGGTCGTCGACTTATTTTCTTCTGGTCTCGCTTTTAGACGTATTCGACTTTCTGCCTGCCAACCTTTATATTCATAACTCGATTTGGTCTATCTAAGGTTACCTCGAATCATATTCCAACAGATGCATCGCTGGTCCTCCGGTGCAAGGTCAGAACGGCAAGACGAATTCGACAGTGGTAGAACGGAGCTGTGGTGGACTGGGACTGAAGCGGTTGCGAGCAAAGAGGGAGGAGCTCGGTGGTTGAGATAGGAGCAACAACGACTGGGCGCGGTCTGTCTGGTCAGCATAGGCCGAATCAAGCGGTGGCTAAATGTGCACAGCACGGGGCCAATGAAGGCTGAGCGAAGATGGAAGTCGTGTGATCGCACTACTGAAAAATCTAGAATAGCCAACGTAAATATTAGGTTGGTAGAACCCATTTTTTCGTCTCTAAATCTGATTTTCGTCGCCAAAAGTTTATTTCGTTGCAAAATTTCGTCTATGCCTCGTCGCAAAAAGTAATTACCGAACAAACTTGCTTAATATATTTGTCGTTAAAGGTAATACCTTTAATGAACATATTTTCGTCGACAATTTTTTTCCTCAATTTATCCATAATACTTTGCCGACCAAAAATTTCGTCGGTGAATTTTTTTCCGATGAACAAATTACCTCGACCAAAGCATATGCCGAAAAAAAAAATTCGGGAAATATATTTTCCGAGGAAAATATTTCGACGCCAAAATAATATGCTTACAAAAATATTATGTCGAAAAAATAATTTACCGACGAAAATATTCTGTTTGCAAAACGTTTTTTTTACGTCAGACCTTGAATTTTTGCCAATCGTTTTATTTTTTCGGTAAAACGTTTTCACTGAAAAAATAGTTTTTGTCACAAAAAAACCATTTGCTGACATAGTTAGAGTTCATCGGAAAACATTTGAGTGGTGATTACGGGCCAACCAAATATGGTCTACCGACGATTGTTTCGTCGGTAAAAGTTACTCATTTGCAAAAAAAAAAAAGGTTAAATTAGATAAATTCTCAATAAAAAAAATATTCTCAATCAAATAAAAAAAGTCTAAACTCTAATCTTCAAGCTACTCGAAATCTTCAATGAACACCAAAGTTTCTTGCTAGATGTCCTCTGGGATTATCACAACTAGATATCCAACTCGATTGGCATCTTCCAAAATGTTGATAAGATGTCTTGAATTTTTTATCTTGTCAACCAACAACTGCAAAAAACAAAACACATGAAAATACTGATAAGGTGATTCAAACTTTAGTTGATGTGATTCAAATTCAAAATTACTATTTCAAACGATTGAGAACATCTTCAAATTCAAACAATTTCTTGGAACACTAGCTTTTACATTTATCAGAATCAGTAAAGGCTCTCCAGAACTTTAAGGAAATAGAAAGAGTGACCCTCTAATCTTCAGATCTCAAGAAGCCGAAAACTATCAAAGCCATAAAAATAGTGACTTGCAGAAGGAAATCCAATAGAGCCCCTAGTGTTGTCAACACAACTCTCATAGGATTAAAATAAATATAATGACTTTAGGTGGAAATTCAATCACTGTTGCAAACTTTATATTTCGGTTTTTAGGAAACTAACCTGCAATGATGGAGAAACTACGGCATGCAGACATATGTATGAAAGTACCTACCGCATGCTAACACCTCAGATAAAATAGCAAGTGTTATTGAAGGTCCAACATCCACGCATTACTGATTCACCCTTCTAAAGACCATTCCAAATGTTGCAGCTTGACTGCATAAACCAATATGCACATGTTATCCACTCCAACCTAAATTGAAAGATTTCATTACAGCTTGAACTACAAAAAAAAAAAAGAAATGATAGATTGATGATGAAACCTAAGACTAGCAGAACTGATTTAATCACAAGAAACTTAATTGCCTATCACCTACAACACATTTCTATTAGGTGTCGAATAGTTCGTTAAATATATATTTTCCGTGATTAAACTAGCATCTTCCAGTAGATTCAACCAATTAAAGAAAAAACCTAAAAAATGATCCAGTGAAGAGCACAAATATAAGGCAAAAGGGAAAAATTCTCAATATCTTCCTCTTCTTCATTTCCATCCTCAATCTCGTTTGGGAAGGACAACCGTGAGATCCCCTTTATCTTTCCGTAGAACTGCTAGTGCTGTCAGCACAACTCTCATATGATTAAAATAAATATAATAGCTTTAGGTGAAAATTTAATCACTGTTGCAAACTTTAGTTTTTGGTTTTGAGAAAACTAATCTGCAAGCATGGTGAAAATATGTCATGCGAGCATATGTATGAAAGTGCCTACTGAAAATGCTAACACCTCATATATATTGCAGGTAGGTTTCAGACACCGCAAATGATGTACATATCAGTTCACTTACTAGGATCGGCACTAGATATTAAATATATGGGTCACATAACTTGATAATAAAACTACACCAAAAACGACAGATCAACCACTAGTGATAGAAAGTCAATCACGCATGCATCTATCTAGAGAGAGGTGACTAACCTCTAGACGACTCCATAAGCCGAGTCCACTATATGTCCCTCATTTTCGTTGCGATATTTAGCTAAGGAAGAGAAAGAGTGTCCACCGACTAGGTATTCTCTGTGGACGGAGCGCGGTGGAGAAAGCTGTTATGATCCTTCTTCTCATTCCTCTCTCACAGTCGCGCCTTAATTTTTCCATCTTCTTATCTCTTCTATTTATTGTTGGATTATAGTGGATAAAAAATACAGATCAAACCCCAGGTACATGCTAGGTAAACTAATTACGCATTCGAAAGAGTGCACATACCTATTTCGTGATCCGTAGCCCAAGGACGTCAACGAGGGTCTACCAGTCAGTGTTCTACGGGAACTTCGATTAAGGAGAAATCCGCAGGCAATGGTCTCCACAACAAAGCCTCTTCAATCCGGTCGCTGGATGGATCTCCGGGGTGAATTGTATCACACAATTCAGCACCAACTTGGTGTAGTATGGGTTTCAGCCGAACCCTATGTATTTAGGAAGAGGGGATTTATTTTCTGACAACTCAATATGGAGAGTGACCAACCCCAAGAAATCCCTAAAACCTCCTATTTATAAGAGGAAGTGAGCAAAACCCTTGGAGGGTTTAATGCTAGTTCGGCCGAACCTCATGTCTAAATTGGGCCGGCCCTTTTGGGCTGCGCATGGCCCATGTGGATTTTGGCCTGAACTGAAATCTCTTATGTGACATACCCCAAATTAGACTTAGCATGTTAGAATTATATTAGTGCGCTCCTATTACGACGACCCATTTACACACAATACAAACAGCTCCCACTCGCCAGAATGGGAGGGTGCCTATTAATATGTTATTGCCCAACACATTAATATTTATTATTTGATCCAACCCAGTTTCCGTATTGTTCATACGAGGTTTGCCATATTTATTATTTCGAGTTGCCGACTGATCTGAGTGATATTGTTGATATCAGATTATTTAATTATCGACAATCGATTCAGAAAAGGACTTATCTTCGACGCCTAACCTTTTTCAAGTTGCCGACTAATATGAGTGATATTGTTGATATCAGATTATTTAATTGTTGACATTCGATTCAGAAAATGACTTATCTTCGACGCCTAACCTCTTTCGAGTTGCCGACTAATCTGAGTGATATTGTTGATATCAGATTATTAATTGTCGACAATCGTTTCGGAAAAGAACTTATCTTCGACGCCTTCATCCATAGTAGACTCAGATATTTGTATGAAAAGAGTCTCGGAGGGCTATATGTATTCATCATTCCTGAGTTTTACATCAAAGGCAAAGCTTAAATCATTAGCCTTATAATAAATATAACGATATTTAATTAGGCGTCGTTTCTATGACTACTCTTTGATTTCGACGTCGCATCGAGCTAACATAACAGCGTCGGGACGTGATTTGATCTCCTCTAACTTCTCATATCCCATGTAATGTCGGAAACTTCATAACTTGATGAGCAGTCGACGGGATAATATGATGAGGATTGAGGGTAGTCCTTCCAATGATGGCATTATAGGCGGAAGCAGCGTCGTCGACGACGATGAAGAGTATGTCGATCCTTAAAGTCTTCTTATCCTTTCCCAAAATTACTGGTAGCTTTATAGCACCCATCGGGTAAGTAGTCTTTCCTGCAAATCCAATTAGGGGAAAGTCGACTTTTTTCAAATCTTTTTAGCGAATCCCAAGTTAAGGAAAGCCTCATAAAAAAAGATATCCGTTGAGCTTCCGCTGTCGATGAGGATCCTTTTGACCTCGTATTCTGCCATGGTGGCGGTGATTACTAGGGCGTCTTCATGGGGTTTATTCACCATCATGAGATCGTCAGTTGTGAAGATTATGATCACCTGGTCGAGATCTTGATGTCCCTTTTCCCTTCTCTTTGTTGCCAGGATTTTGGTGGCATACAATTCTCGAGCCGAGCTAGTCTCGCCTCCGTATGCGAATTCGCCCACGATAACATTAACGGTCCCCCTTTTAATAGGGGTGGGATTGTTGTGTGGAGGAGATCAAGAACCTCTATGTGGGCCGCGACTCCGCTTTCTTGGAGCTTTAAGGGTTTTTGATGAACTTTAACAGCTTGCGTCTTTGAATGAGAGCTTCAATATCTTGTTCTAGGGCGACACACTCATTGGTGTCGTGTCCTCTAACACGGTGGTAGCGGCAGTATTCGTTTATTTGTGATCCCATCAGGCTTTTCCTTACTGGAGGTGGGTCGTCCAATCTGAGTTTTTCAATCTCTTGGAGTACTACTGAGATGTTGTGTGTGAGTGGAGTGTACCTTGCCAGGTAGGGATTGACATCTCTTTTATGGCCTTGGCGATTTCCTTGACGAAAGCTTCCATCTCGCTTCTCTTCCTTCTTCTGAGATCGAGGGAAAGATTGTTCTTCCGTTTTGGCAGGAGTGGTCTGTTTCCTGAGCTCCGTTGGTGATTTCTCGTGCGATCTCTCCAAGTCGATGTATTTTTTTTACTTTGGTGGCGAGAGCGTCGATCTTTCGTACTTGTTTCATCACCATGCTGTCTTTCAGGGGCTGGCTTTGTGATCTTAGCCCTCTCCAGAAGGTCCTGATGAGCTCGACGTCAGTGGCATCCTTATTCAGTTGTTGGAGTATCTTATGGTATCTAGTATAATAATTGGCCAAGGTTTCACCGGGACCTTGCTCAATTTTATCTAGGAAATCCATACTCTTGAGGCTCTGTCTTTGGCCTATATGCCCCTCTATGAACTTGGCCTTCAACTCCTTCCATAAGTCTATTGAATTGTCGGGAAGGCCATAGAACCAGGTGGAGGCTTCTTCTTTGAGAGTAGTGGGGAAGAGTGTCGCGTACTGATCCGGCGTTGCCCCTCTTCCTAATAAGGAAGAGTTATGGGCCTTGATGTGGTAGACGGGATCTCCTTCTCCAGTATAGTCATCGATATTCCTCGCAAAGACTTGCGGGGGAAATCGAGTGTCGATGACCCTCTTGGAAAAAGGGTGAGAGGTGTGGTCGCGTACCATCAGCATGTCGCTTGCCCCCTATGGTAAATAAGACAGGTTCTTTAGCAGGAGCGTCGACCACGGGGGCCTTTTGAGCTTCCTGAACTCCTAAAATATTTGTTTCGATGGTCCTCATGTTGGAGGTCATATCCTCCTTCTGGGAGACTTCATGGGCTGACTCTTTAGTGTTTGGGGCGGTTCCCGCCTGAGCCTGATTCCAGAAGGATATGAATACCGTCATCACTTCTTATGGGACAACCGAGGGGACTGTTCTCAATTCTTCTTGGTTTGGTGGTGCCTCAGAGTGAGGGGGTATTCCTCACCATTGGCACCATTGCTCTGGGGAGGAGGATCTTCCTCATTTACTTGCTTAGAAGTGGCGGGATCTTTTTGAGATTTTGTCATCTCTTCTACCACAGTTGTCACCTTCTTTGATTTCTTATTGCAGGCCATGACTTTTTGATCGCCTTCCCACAGACGGCGCCAAAATTTGGATCAAGTTGACGTGGCCCGCAGCTTCTGGTAGTGGACTTCGAGGCCTCGCCTTTGGTTAACTCTTTTAGGTGTCTATCTCGGCCTCACTGGGTGCTTGCTTTCCTTTTGAGTGTTTTGTTGGTGATAACCCGAAAAGAGGGTGGGGATTTGCCCCTCATTCCACTCTGAAACTTAAGTCAGTAATGGAATATGATAGAATACTATAAAAAGTATATGATAGATTGTATAAAGTAATGAAAGTGTTCTCCTATTTATAGGAAGAGTTTACCGACTTTAAATGGCGGCTACCCTCTTGAGAGGGTTTCTGTCCAGAGTCGACACAATCAGGTGACAAGTAGGTTGCCACATCACCATTCAGCTAGGAAGGTTTTCCTCTAGTGATCGAAGTAGGTCGCCACCCGTCCCTTCCTTAGGAGGAAAAGTTTCTTCACAGTGTCGACATAAGCAGGTGACGAGTGGGTCGCCACATGTCCATTCATTTAGAGGAAGGTTTCTTCATGGTGGCTAGAGCAGGTCGCCACTTGTCCCTTCCTTAAGAGGAAGGGTTTCCTTGACAGTACTTGGCTGCCGACTCGACTCATACCTTAAGAGGGAGAGTGAATGAGCGGACTTATCGCCATTCTTCGAGAGTCGACATCCCTTTATATTGGTGTCAACCATTTGTCATTGCCTTCTCTTTCTGAACATGAGTAGTCGTCGACTTATCTTTTAGGAATCCCGACTTAGACATTCCCGACTTCCTCTTAGCTTATCCTTAATAATCGTAACCCAAAACATAGTATTACTTAAATGTGGGTTAAATAAATTTTATGTAAAATGCATAAAAACGCGCTACAATAGTTTTACATAGCATTCCTTAAAAGTGGGACCCACCGATTTTTACATAACTTATTCGTTAAATTTAAAGAATGTACTATGTATTACGTAACCGATTTTTTACTATAAATTTATTCATTTTATAATTAATGCTAATATCTTATTGGTGGTCGTTGACAAATTTAATAATAAAATATATTTAAGGAATATAGTTAAGTAAAACAACTAGAGAGTAAATAATATTTATGTATATCTTAACTTTACGTATCTTAAATGTCTACGTGACAAGTTTAAAGAATACAATTTATGTAAAACCATTGTGATACTCCAACCCATACATTTTCAATTTATTAAAAAAGAAATATTTTTTTAAAGAGAAAGTTTAAACGGAGAATATCACGATGAAGAAAATTAATTTCGCCTATATTTATCCAAGAAAATATAGTCGGGAAATTGTTTACTAGGCTTATAAAGATTCAACGGCCCAATATGAAGTTGGGCCTAGTCGACCTAACAAGTCAATACTCATAAGACATTATTTATTTATTTCTTTCAAAAAAGAATCGTTCTTTATTTAATCTGGCGACAAAAATAAAAAAGCACAAAGAAAAATAATAGGAAAGACGCGGAATTCGATCTTCTTCCTTGGGTGCCTCAATTGTTGAGGAAGCAGGGTACCGGTAGTTCTGCCCTTCTGAAACTTCCAACTTTTTATCTCTCCCTAGGCCGAAGAATGAGTTCATCAACAATGATTCCTCAATAGCGGCGAAGGTCAGATTTTTTTTTTACCCGAATCAGTTGTATTTTATTTTGATTTCTCTGGTGGGTTTTTGTCGTTGATTTGATTTTAGGTTGCCTTTGATTGGTAAACTTGATGTAGTTTAATTTCTGTCGCGCTCATAGAAATTCGCGGCAGATTGGATCTTTGAGCTTGTTCTTGCTTCTCGAGGGAAAACAAGTTTGTTATGTGGTCTTGTTCTGTAGTTCGCGATTCGGACATGTTTATTAGTTATTATTACCATCTTAGTATCTTTGGTGAAATTCCTTAGTGAATTACATATACAGTTTTTTCTTTGCTTAGCTTTACTGTACTTGATTCGTATTTGGTAGTTGATCTGTATTTGATAGTTGAGAACATTGAGCTGCATCGTTGTTTTCTTTAACGTCGGCCTATGCATGAAGTAGCTTTTGCTTGGTCATGGTTTAGCTGTTCATGGAGTAGGGTGAGGTATTGCATATCCAAAATATACTTCATTGTTAGATGAAGTGTTCATCTAAACTTAAAAGTTCGAATATCGATGAATTTGAATGAGCTGTAAACGTTAGAATGAGATCTCTTATGACAAAAATTCCAGATTATGAGTGATCTAATTGTGCTTTAGAGGTACAAAAATTTCAAGATCATTTATTAGAATCGATAGTGGGAAAGTCATAATTATAGGTATCATGGATCAACATGAGAAACATATGAGAGCATTAACGAATGGCTAAGATTTTGGGATTTGTAATTGTTATATGACATGCTTTTCACACTTCAAAACTTGTAGCTTCAGTTTGTCTTTCTTATTTTGATTGCCAGCTAATTATTCAAGAAAATGCTTATTATCTATCTGCAGGTCATTGCACATCTGAAGCAGTTTGGTGCTTGGTACTTAGTGATACTGCTGAAGTACTTTAAATACAAGTAAAGTCAGAATGGCTGATGGAATTGCAAGCTTTTGGGGACCTGTTACATCCACAACTGAGTGTTGTGAGAAGAACTATGCACATACATCATATGCTGCAGAGTTCTTCAACACTATATCAAACATCCCCTGTATTCTTTTGGCACTGATTGGTCTCATCAACGCACTACGACAACGTTTTGAGAAAAGATTTAGCATACTTCATATCTCTAATATGATACTTGCCATTGGAAGCATGCTTTATCACGCTTCTTTGCAAAGTGTGTAAGTACCCAACTCTTTCAATGATGTGCTCCTCTGCTGTTATGGACTTTAGTGGTCATTTACTGTATTGGAACCTCCATGGTAAATGTTATTTTTTATGGAAATTACTTTAATTTCAATAAATGATAGCTTAGATTAAAAAAAATTTATATGCACCAGTAATCAGTAAACTGTTGTACAAAGAAAATATATAGGGTTAATAACTAAAAAACTGTCCAAGGTTTACCCTATGTTAAAATTAGGTGTCTGAAGTTTGAAATGTTAAAATGGACTGTCCTAAGTTTCATTTTTGTTGAAATTTGGTGTCTCCACGCGTCTTTTCATCTCCCTTCAATCATTTTCATCAACTCACTCACCCACTCATAATCCACCACTCTTTACTTTTCACAAAATCGTCAAATTTCACCTAAAAATTGAACATTAAAAAAGAAGTTTCTAGCATAGTGGTGTGGAGCGATTTTCCAATGACAACGAAGCGAGATTTACTTGCGCGGATGTGGCCAACTTCTTAGGTGACGGTCCCGGCAAGATGACGAGAATGGAGTGTGTATGGGAGCTCGAATTGGATAGTCGGTTTCGTCGGAATTGACTTCTCTAAAGTAATCACACCGAGACACCACATTTTAACAAAATTGAAACATTGGATACTACAGTTTAACATTTGAAACTTCAGACACCTAATTTTAACATAGGGTAAATCTTGGACAGTTTTTTAGTTATTAACCCAAATATATATTATTTTTTCCTTATAAGTAAATCACGATTCAATTTCCCCCAACAAATGTGTAAATCTTGCACGTTCTTGGTGCCTTATTAATGATATACTAACATTGCCATTTAAAAAACTTAAATAAATATTACCACTTGTATACAACTGATTTTTGTTGAAATATATTTCTAGGCAACAACAAGGTGATGAAACTCCAATGGTGTGGGAGGTACTCCTCTACATGTACATCCTCTACTCACCAGATTGGCACTACCGAAGCACAATGCCCACTATCCTTTTCATATACGGCGCCATTTTTGCTGTTGCACATTCTGTGTTCCACTTCAAGATCATCTTCAAGTTCCACTATGCAGCTCTGTGCCTCCTGTGCATACCCAGAATGTACAAGTACTACATCTACACAGCTGATGCGAAGGCCAAACAGTTGGCTAAGCTCTATTTAGCAACCTTGCTGCTCGGTGCTCTGTGTGGCCTGATTGATCGTGTTTTCTGCAAGAAGGTTTCCACTTGGCCAATAAACCCCCAAGGCCATGCACTATGGCATGTCTTGATGGGTTTTAATTCATACTATGCAAACACATTCTTGATGTTCTGTCGGGCTGAGCAACGGGGATGGTCCCCTAAGGTGGTTCGTTTTATGGGTGTGTTGCCTTATGTGAAGATTGAGAAGCCTAAGACACAATGAAAGAAACACACACATACATCGAGAAAAATGTGGGTTTTTTAGAAAATTTTGTGGTGAAAGTAATTAAAGAAGCTGTTTTGCTGAGTTAGGGAAGGGTTTCTTTAATTTATTATTTTTATTATTATGATTATTTGTTTGGAGTTGTTAAAGTAGTAGCCTACTAGTAGAAAGAAGTTTGCAAAGTGTAAAAGTGGAGATGTAACATATATAGTTATGGTGTTGATATTCTATATGGTTGCTTTCAATGGATGGATAGTGTGTGAGTAGCAGCAGATATTCTCAAAGTCAGGTATTGTTTCTGCTTCTTTATACTCTGGCTTTGGTGTTGTTAATAGCAACAAATACTGAAGAGATGCAGTTGTTTACAGGAGACTTCTTGTAAAGCAAGCTTTGTAGCCTTTGAAAATTGTTTGCACTTTTGGTTTGTTAGAAGAAGTATTGAAAAGAAATAGAGGTTATATATATATATATATATATAAGGTATTAAATTACTTTGAATGAATGAAGGAATGATTTTGCAAATGGCAAATGGGATGGGAGGATAATAACCAAATTACAAAACTGATTTTGGGGGATGTATGTATGTTTGTTGGGTAGTAAACGAAACTACGAGTAAACCCTGCATTTCTGATAATGGCAATACCTTCTCCCTAAACGGAGTGAGTGAGCAGGACGCTACGCTTTCCTTTTCATTCCCTCATTCTCTGCTTATGTACTAACAAATTCATCATAAATTAAAATGGAGGAATTAGGGTTGAAGAAGATGGGCGGCATTGTCGTGGAGGCGGCTGTCATCGTAGCTGCAAGCGTCCACATATTGAAGAAGATGGGCGGCATTGACCCTCATTGACTAGGTCTCAATTGAGCTTGACTAGGTCCATCGAGTCAAGTTGTTTGATTTTAAAACTTTAGGATTAAATTAAACAAAATAAAGTTGAAGATGTGTTATAGAGACTAGGTTGAATAAAATTAAAAGTATAGGGCAAGTCACATACATGATTGACACATGTCATTTAATTAACAAACCGAACTAATGGAAAGTTAACGTATGTAATAAAGTTTACAAAACGCGAACAAATGACACCAAAAGTCTACAAAAAAAAAAAATATATATGACAAAAAATTGGGTCTTTATATCATGCTTCACAAGCACCATGCTTTGTTATTTTTTATTTTTTGTATTTTTCTATTGCTCTAAAGGTGAACCCTAAATGCAAATTTGATATTATTAATAGTATGATGCAAATATTAGGTGTAATTAAAACAAAAAATCATACTTTTTTATACTTTTAAAATTTTACATATATTTTAATTAAGTCCACTCTAATAATAAAAAAAACGTAAAACCTTGGTGCTCCACAAGTATGAATGAAAAACCCCAAAAAATCAATTTAATCAAACATACAGTATCAAAGACCATTTAACTCTTAAAATAAAACATTCAGATAGCAGCAATTTACCGATAAAGCAAATATCAACTATTATTAATAATTAATTAATTATTTATGCATTCTATATATGTTGCAAATGTTCGTGTCTCCTTATGATGGATGTCAGTCACTAATAATAGGGTTTGCTTACTCCACGGTAAAAGACAGCGTCGTGGAGCAGCTCTCCAGCAAAGAGGATGTATGTCTTGCAACCTCGAGAGCCATATCCACACAGACGCCGCCGCTCTAGACAAGGAAGGCCGAACCACGACGTACTTTGCGGCCTGCAAGACCAACGTTAGCTCATCAATTTCACGGTGGTTCCTCGGGTAAACACCGACATGCCATGCCAGTGTTCGTGGCTGCCTGTAACGGATTCTGACAGCATCGGACCACCGAATTGTTCCTATCTATTTATTTATTGCTTCTCTTCATTGGCCTTCTAAATGCTGATTTATTATTTCCTTTTCTATTCAATTATTGATATTTATTATCTTTGTATACTATCCACTTATATATATATATATCCAAATAATATTATATACACACTTTATTTACTTTTCTTTTATTAATCTAAAGAAATATAATTCTGGTTAATTATATTAAACACTCTCAGTCCCTCAAGTTTTTTTTTATATGATATTTTGTTGAATAATTTAAATGAATTTTTCTGTTAAGGCTCTGTTGGATCTAAAGGTCATGAACCCCGCCGTTGGCAACCTGCATGATGGTATGTTGTAGTTTTGTTCCACAATTCATATGAGGCGTTCAAATTAGTATAGAGATTGTAGAAAATGATAATCTTAAAAATGGAAAGTGTAAAGCTTACTATTTATAGGAGATTTTAAACCGACTTTAGGGACGATGACCTCTAGTTTTCTATTGACCATTGAGACAATCGGTAATAGCGTGTCAGGTGGTGACAAGCAGGTCGCCACATCTTCATATTTTTACGATGAAAGGTTTTCATAATAGCGGTGGTGGCTTGCTCTTTATTCACTGAGATAGGTGGTGGCCACCAACTCTTTATTGGTCAATGAGGGCGCGACTACTGATGACGAGTAGACCGCCACCAGTCTTGATGACGAGTAGGTCGTCACTTGTATTGATAAAAAGTAGGTTGTGGTTCTGGCGATGCCCTTTGTCTTAGTAATATGATGGTTTTCCTTTTTTTTTTTTTCATTAGCTTTGAAGGTTTCTTAAGGCGGTGTCGCCTAGATATGAAGAATTAAGTGTTGGCGCTTGTGTAATTATTACAATCTCAACACTTACCTATGAGAAGTTTTGCGTTGGCTCTTTAAGGAGAATGAAATAGGTCGAGTTTTATTTTATTATATAAAAATTATTTTTGATAACTAATCTCCTTTGTAGATGACAACAAAGGGTCAGTTTTATGACTGATCATTTGAAATGTCGATGTTGATTCTTTTTTTTATGACTAATTTTCTTTACGGACGACGACTTCATTCGTTTAAGGGTCAGTTTTATGACTTGTACCTTTGAATCGTCGATGAATTAGTTTTTTGCTTAATCTCATTTGTAGATCGCGACGACCTTATTCGTTTAAGGGCCAATTTTATGACTCATCACTTCGAATCGTCGATGAGTTACTTTTATGACTAATCTCTTTTATAGATGGCGACGACTTTATTCGTTTAAGTGTCAGTTTTATGACTGATCCATTCAATCGTCAAAGAGTTAATTTTATGGCTAATCTCATTTGTAGATGGCGATGACTTTATTCGTTTAAGGGTCATTTTTATGACTGATCCCTTATAATTGTCTAGAAGTTAGTTTTATGACTAATATCATTTGTAGATGGAAGAGACGTTATACGTTTAAGGGTAAATTTTATGACGGATCTCTTTGTTGGAAATATTGAGGATAAATATGCAAATTTATAAAGTCCAAGGACCAAAATGCAATTAGTCAAATCTCGGTTACTTACAAGTAATTCATCCAATTAACATGCAAGATATAGGCAACACCGAAATTATACGTAAAGTTCAACACGAAAACGAATACGTATTTTTATACTGAGGCCCGTGCTAATCACAGTCTCCTTAAGGCAATTTCGCCCCTCCCCACCCTCGGGTTATGCAAAGGGGTTTATACAAGGGGCGATCACCTCCCAAGATTCAACAGTGTCATCGAATCGTGTTATGCATGCAACACGTTCGACCGAACCGAACCCAATACCTGAACTCAAACAAAGAACAGGAAAGCCGTCGACAACGGCGAAAAAATAACTAGAAAGGTTGAACACGACATAAGTCGAAATCAACCTAAGAAGAACTCTGCAATTCGTCAACACGAAGAACAGAGTATGAGAAAAATATAATTGGATTCCAAAAATATGGATTCCGAAAATATTGGATACTCAACCAAAAGGAAGAGATCTCATTTTTTTTTTCATTCTACAAATGAGGAGAAGAATGAGCTTGTATTTATAGGAGGTGAATGGGGGAGGAGGAGTGTGAAGTGGTCGATGTGGGACAAAAACTTCACAAATTCCATTCACTAAATAATGGGCTTAAGTGAGATTAGGATTGAGTAAAAACAATTTAGTCCAAAATCCAACTCAAATAAAATTAGTTAAAATGACCCATTTTTTTTTCTAACACTCTTTGAATCGTCGATAAGTTAGTTCTATGACTAATCTCATTTGTGATAACGACGGCTTTATTCGTTTAAGGGTAAATTTTATGGTTGATCCCTTCGAATAAGGATGATTTAGTTTTATGACTAATCTCCTTTGTAGATGGTGACGAATTTATTTGTTTAAGGACAAGTTTTATGACTGGTCACTTTGAATCGTCGAGTAGTTAGTTTTATGACTAATTTAAATATTATCATTACCTAAATCCTAAAATCACGCAATGCATAAACTTATAAAAAGAACTATTTTTCGAGAAAAAAATCTCTAAAAAAACCATTTCTTTTCTGAAATAACAAATAAAAAATCGAACAAAAGAAAAAAAAAAGTATATTCCGGCAATAATATTGACTAAATACTAAATAGGGTATTTAAAAATAATAATAAGGTATTTATATATTTTATTGTTGTTTTAGGGGAAAATTCCGCTGGCTAATAATTCATTGTCTAAGAAGCTTCGGCTATAAATGTCATTGTTAACTGTTTCACTTGCAAATCAAGACTTCATATTAAGCAAATAAACGAGTTGAAACTTAACAGTTAAGCTAGAGGGTGTAATCATTCATCAGTCGATTTGAGTTGAGGTCCTAAATTATTAAAATTTTTAATTTAATCATTTTGTGTAATCAAAACTAAAAAGAAAAAGTAAATCCGCACTTCTTATAGTCACAATTTTATTTTATTTTATTTTGGGGAGATCATACAGTAGTAGTACAGTTGAGTTTATTTTATAAGTCTTAAGCGGTTCAAAGTGACTAGAGTGATTTTATATATTAAGGCATTGTATTGTTGTATACTAAAATTTATGAAAGATGACAGAAAGTAATAATAAATAAATAGAAATACACACACGTGACGTGAGTCGTGACAGTATATATTAATTAAAAATTATTATTATTATTTTTCACTCAAAATGTGTGTGTCTACATTAAGTCAGACGAAACTGCGTGGAAGCATGCAATGCAAGGCATCTTGAATCGATATTTATTTCTTTCATAAGCTTTCCTTACATAATGGCGATTGAGACCATCAGGTACGGTGTGACCCGGACGCTACGCCTTCCTTTTCATTCCCCTCCTTCTCTTCTCTTCTCTTCTCCACCAACACTCATCGATCACAATCTCACAGAGAAACGAAAACACACACACACGCAGCAAATTAGAAGCAGTCAAAAATGGCCGCCGGAGCTCTGAACAACATGATGAGCATCGTCGCAGTGGCGGCTTTCATCGTTGCTGCAACCATCAACATGGAGTGCGCCACCGCTCAAGAGCACCACATCGTCGGTGGGGACCGCGGCTGGGCCAGCTCATCCGACCTCGGCTCTTGGGCCTCCGACAAAATCTTCCGTGTCGGCGACAATATCTGTGAGACGACGACATTACTCTCTCCCTCATTGGGTTTCTTTCTTTTGTATAAATAAGAAAATAAAGAATCATTGTTTTTCCAATAGGGTTTGCTTACTCGGCCGCAAAAGACAGCATCGTGGAGCTGTCGAGCAAAGAGGAGTTCGAGTCCTGCAACCTGGAAAACCCGATCAAGATGTACAGTGACGGCATCGACCGTGTCACCCTAGAGAAGGAAGGAGCCAGGTACTTCGCCAGCAGCAAACCCGACAACTGCCTAAACGGTCTCAAGCTCAACTTCACCGTCCTTCCTCCTCCATTAAACACCCACAAACCTAATTCCGACGCTGTTGCTGCTGATGTTGCCACAGCTCCTGCCCCATCTGCATCAATCCGAACCACCGCCCTGTTGTCGTCATCCGTGTTGGCGGTTTTCATCGCCCTCGCACTCATCTCCTCATTGGCCTTCTAGAAAAAGAGATGATTTTCCGTCATCATATACTTTGTGGGAATTAAACTACACACGACACTATTTATTTTCAAGTGTGTAAAAAATGTGATATTAATTGTGGAGTTGTAACTTATAATATGTACCAAAATATATAACATGTATTGCCTGCCTAATATACTTGTTTACTCAATGTATCATTATGGCTATATATAATTTGATTGGTGACATCAAGTTTTTCTTAATATCAAACCTAGTTATTATTGTTTGTACTTATATATAGTGTAATAACTGTGCATTACTTGAGCCCTTAATTATTTACGTACAATCCATGACTGAACTTGACCCACACTACAAGAAACTAGGGTCAATCAACATGAACTTTGACACGCGCTGGTCCTCGTGTCAAATTGCGATCACTTAACACGATTTCGACACTAACTGACATTTAAAACGGCCTTTGACACGGTCAAATGTGTCAAACTGACACGGCCTTTAACACAAACCTGACACCTGCATAAAGAGTTCGTGTAGGAAATATTGTTACACATAACTCCGAGTTGAATTTGACACGAAGGAAAAAAAAGTTGTACTATATGAACATTAAAAATGAGTGCGAGTGGGTTTGAACTCATGAGTTGCTATTAAGCAAATTAGTAGCACTACTACTTAGATAAAGTGACTATTATGTTCTTTATTGCTGAAATAATTAAATATTGTATTTTAGAACAGCAGTATAACGACTTAACAAAAATCTGCAACTTAACAGAGAACAGGCGCGACTTTCTGCAACCTAACAGAAACTCGACAAGCTTCTTCTTCATTCAATTTACACATAAATTCAACCTGGAAGCTTGTTCATTTTATCCAGGTAAGATATCTACAAGAACACTGGTATTGACTCATTATTTACCCAATTTTTTAGTTGATTTCAAACTGTGTGGCAAATTACCTCAAGGCTAAAATTATTATTGGCATGTTTACAATCCACATCATTAGGCATATACTGTAATTTGAAACACCAAATTGTTAATATGACGTTTAATACAATTGTTTGGCAGCGTTAATTAAGGTAACAATGATGTAGACTTGTTGGCTAGAAAGAACATAGAGGTGCACACAACGTGTTTGTGTTTATGTCATAGAGAGAATTGCTACTTTTTTTAATGATATTTGAATTAGTCACGTAGATGTTGGTTTTAATGTATGTTTAGTCATGTGAGTTGTTGTACATGATTTTGCTAAAAAAATTAATGTTGCATCGTTACTTATATTTAGTAAACTGCAACTTAGATAGCAACACTCCAAGCAACAATGGATATACATCAATCATGGGTTGATTTTGAAGACAAATTCTCCATAAAATAGTATGATTTATTACTTTCTCTCACAAACATCACATGCATTCTCTATTAGAGAGGGAAGTCTGCCTGCAAAACTATCATTCTTTGCAAAATAAGGAAACAAATAGTTTATATCATTCACCATCTCTACCGATGAATGTTATATCAAAACTAAAAACAAGGAATAATAACTTCATGTTAATGTTACAGAGAAACTCAAAGATATGGTTTAGTCAAGTGAGTTGTTGAACATGATTTTGCTAAAAAAATTAGTGTTGTGTCGTTACTTATATTCAGTAAAGTAAAGAATTTGATTTCAGATTCTTAGGTAAATGTTACTCAAGAAATTGAGATTCTGGTTGGTTTATACTCATTTGATTATTGAGATTCATCAAATTTCATGCAGTCACCCGAATGGAGTATGTGGTCATTAGAGGCCCCCTGTATCTTATACAAAAATTCATAAAATGCATTAAATTTTGTTTGTTCTGTACTCTCTACATACCTACCAATTATAAAGTCTAAAAGATGTTACTCAATTTTCAGCAGGGCATGCATAAACGATAAACCTTACACATACATATGGTAGGTGATCGTACATGGATGTGGCGTCGACGTGATCGGCATGGTAAATTGTTGGACGAGTTCGAGGATAACATTAACGCGTTCATTCAATTCGCAGTTGACAACTCGAGAGATGGAGAAGGAGTAACCCAAATTAAGTGCCCCTGCAGCAAATGCATTAATAGATACTACTATGATGTAGAAACGGTGAAGTTTCATATTTCTACTCATGGTTTTACGAAAGGCTATACTGGTTGGCATCATCACGGAGAGACAAATGGGGGTGTAAATTGTATGAATGCTCACACAGATGGAAGTAGAGGTTGTAATAACTCGTACGAACAGGTAGTGATTGATGCATTTGGAACCAATTTAGGTCATCCCTTTGATGTCACCATACCGACTGAAAACACGAATGGTATGCCGATTTTTTATGAGGAAAGTTTCTATTATTTGTTGAGAGATGCTCAGACTCCATTGTATGATGGTTGCAACAATCATACACTGCTCTCTACTATCTCTCAACTCCTAAACCAAAAATCTGAAGGTCACCTCAGTACACGTGCGTTCGACAATTTGGTGAAGACCTTCCGAGAAATGCTACCGGATAATCATAAGCTTCTGAAGAACTTTTACAAATTCAAGAAGAAAATGGGTAAGCTCAGCCTTAGCAATAAGAAGATTGATTCTTGTATTAACAACTGCATGTTGTACTACAAGGAGGACAGCACTAGACAAGCTGTCAGATTTGTCACCACGACGGATTCAAAGTTCCCCCCTCAAGAAATAAGAAGGGCATTCCATTCTGAGTTCTACGTTATTTTCCATTCACTCCCCGTTTACAGCGTTTATACATGTCGACGAAGACAACCCCTCACATGACTTGGCATGACGAGACTCATTCTCCAGACAGAAGTATGGCTCATCCCCGTGACAGTGAAGCATGTAAACACTTAAATAGAACACATGAGGATTTTGCATTGGAACCACGGAATGTACGGCTCGGCCTTTGTACTGATGGGTTTACTCCGTTCGATCACTATGGAGCATCGTACTCATGCTGGTCTGTAATTCTCACTGGTTATAATCTACCACAATGGTTGTGTATGAGAGAGCCGTACATGTTCTTGAACATGGTTATTCCTGGCCAAGTCATCCCGGTAAAGACATAGATGTATTCCTGAGGCCATTAGTGGATTAACTACATTCATTATGGTTCAGCGGTGTACAAGCATACGATGCATCACGTAAAGAGAGATTCACTTTGTGTGCTGCCTTGTTGTGGACAATTAGCGACTTACCGGCCTATGCGATGCTCTCGGAGTGGGGTACACAAGGAAAGATGGCTTGCCCCTACTGTATGGAGTCAGGAAATGTTATAACACTTAAACATGGTGTGAAGACATCTCATTTTAACTGTCATCGGAAGTTTTTGCCGCGAGACCACCCTTTTAGGAATCAAGTTGATCAGTTCTGAAAAGGAGTTGTTGTTGGTGATGCGCCACCACCCATATTATCTGGTGAAGATTTATTTGCTTGGGTCTCTTTGTTTCCAGATGTAATATTGGGGAAACACCACAAGGGTGATCATATTCCCGGTTACGACAAAGAGCACAACTGGAAAAAAAAAAAAAACATTTTCTGGGAACTTCCATATTGACGCACTGCCATAATTAGACATAATCTTGATGTAATGCACGTGGAGAAGAACGTTTTTGAAAATGTCTTCATTGCTGTAATGAATGTGAAAGACAAGACAAAAGACAACCCTAAAGCAAGGATGGACATGGCAATGTTATGCAATCGTCCAGAGCTGGAGTTACAAAAACGGTCTGAGAAGAAATATAAACCCAAAGTAGCTTATTAGGTTAGATAATATAGTGTTTTAGTTTAGGGAATACTAATTTAAGGTATACTAGTTAATTTATGGTTTGTTGATATAACAATTACTAATTTACATTGATAGTGATTTAGGGTATATTGAGTTAGATAACCTATCGTTTTAATTTAAACCATACTCATTTAATAAGGTATACTAGTTAATTGTGTTAATTAGGCATGTATGATAACGTTATAAAGTTACACATTGTTATGATGTAAAGTTAGTTGATCTAAGGGTCAATAACCTGGGAGAGGTCTGAAGATTGACCCTAGTTAATTTATGGTGTGTTGATATAACAATTACTAATTTACATTGATAGTGATTTAGGGTATATTGAGTTAGATAACCTATCGTTTTAATTTAAACCATACTCATTTAATAAGGTATACTAGTTAATTGTGTTAATTAGGCATGTATGATATAACGTTATAAAGTTACACATTGTTATGATGTAAAGTTAGTTGATCCAAGGGTCAATAACCTGAGAGATGTCTGAAGATTGGCCCTTGTGAATTTGAGAGGTCTGAAGATTGAAATGGTGATAACTGAGGTCTGAAGTTGGGACTTTGTGATTTTGAGGTTTTCCGTCCAAATTTTCTATCAAATTTAACAGAACCACGTGAAATGTCAGATTTACCCCTTGACAATATTTTAAACAAATTGAAGTTTAATTAATCGAAAATGTAATGACAAAAATATCATTTTCACTAATTAAAACATAACCCAACTCCGCCCACCACCACGGCTCCCGCCGGCCACCACCCAACTTCGGCGACCACCACCCAACTCCGGCGACCACCACTCACAGTCCGGCGACCCCACCCAACTCCGACGACCGCTACCACGGCCCCGATTGGGCCCAAATCGAAGTCATCGGCCCCGATTGGGCCCACATCGGAGCCACTAAGCTCCGATCGGAGCTCGGTGGCCCCCAGATCGAAGCCACAGAGCTCCAAATCAGAGCTCTGTGGCTCCGATCTGGGGCCACAGAGCTCCAGATCGATGCTTTGTGGCTCCGATGTGGGCCCAATCGGGGCCGCGGTTGTGGTCGCTGGAGTTGGGTGGTGTTCGTCGGAGCCGGGTGGTGGTCGCAGGAGTTGGGTGGCTGTCGCCGGAGCTGAGTGGTGGTCGCCGGAGTTGGGTGGTGGTCGCCGGAGTTGATGGTGGCATTAAGAGAATTTTCATCTTTTCATTCAAGCATGTGAGGTGAAAGAAGGGCATGTTTGGAATTTAATTTTATTTCAGGTCACATGTCAAGCACATGACCAATTTCCGTTTTAACGGAAAAAACTAATTGAGACCTCTATTATCTACAAGTCGAAATTTCAGACATCTATTATCACCATTTCAAACTTCAGACCTCTTAAATTCACATGGCCCAAACTTCAGACCTCTCCCAGGTTATTGACCCTTGATCTAATGCGTACACATGGTGTTACGGTAATAAAAGATTTAGAGTTTATTGGGTTAAATAATATAGTGTTTTATTTTAGGGTATACTAGTTAATCTATGGTGTGTTGATATAACAATTACTAATTTACATTGATAGTGATTTAGGGTATATTGAGTTAGATAACATATCGTTTTAATTTAAACCATACTCATTTAATAAGGTATACTAGTTAATTGTGTTAATTAGGCATGTATGATATAACGTTATAAAGTTACACATTGTTATGATGTAAAGTTAGTTGATTTAATGCATACACATGGTGTTACGGTAGTAAAAGATTTAGAGTTTATTGGGTTAGATAATATAGTGTTTTAGTTTAGGGTATACACATTTAAGGTATACTAGTTAATTTATGGTCGGTTGATATAACAATTACTAAATTACATTAATTTACAATGTTACGGTGTAAAATTAATTGATTTAATATATACTAATGTACAGTAATATTTAATTGTAAAACATTTAAATTATCGATATACAAATTTAACCGACAAACTCAAATTACCAAAAAATTCGAATTTGTGATTTCATATGTGGTTATAGTGTTAATTGTTGTAGCAACGTATCTATAATGTAATTTGTCAAACCTACACATTTATGTACATAATATATACATTAGTATTATAATTAAATTATATATATATATATGATATATTGAGCATATAGTATACACAATTAAGGTGTACAATCGACATATTCTTATATAAATCTCAATATCCAATCTATAATTTTTCCCACAATAGGAGGCTTAAGACATAATGTTCAATTTCTTTAATGCTTATATGTTATGTCCAAATAAACTGTTCTAAATTAAATTGTTAGACATGTCTAGCTATATCATTTATTGTTTTAGGAGGTGTTGTATAAATGAGTCTGAATGAAGAACTCGAAAGCAGAGGGCAAGAAAAAACGCTCGCCGCAAAAGTACAAGTTTGATGGAAAGCGGAAGGTCCGTGTAGGTATTAGAATAGTTAGTTTAGATGACAGTGAAGAACCGACAACATTATAGACCTTGCCCATATTAGTTACAGACAAAAAGTCTATCAAAGAAACAGACGTTTACTGACAGAGCCGAACTTCAACTTGTTGACAGAGGGCATCACAACCTTTAGGAGCAGTCAACAAACCAACAACGACACAACGAATCCGTTCGTAGAGGTAACTTGACTGTTCTATTATTACATGATAAAACACTTGACAATCCTTTTAAGGAAATACACTTATAAGGATTATTCTTATGTTGATTTACAACACCGTGTATACGAAAGATGACGTGCATCCTTCTGTCAATGAAGATGAGCGACATTCAACTGGAATCTTAAAGGCTACAGAAAATGCAGAATGTATCCCTCTCTCGGTGGAAGATGGTGAAGACGTTGAGGAACGATGTAATGAACATGCTGAAAATGTATCTCCTGTCATCGAGGAACGACAAGCAAATGAAGACCCCTGTGAAAATACACACATTAGCGAAGGATCGGGTGAAAAAAACAAAGGTGGACGGGGTCCTACAAAAATGAAGTCGAAAGGCTGAAGAGAGAAGTAGCAGCCTAGGATTAAGCTCACCTTCGATGATGATGGTAAAGTTAACAGCGGAAATTTGACAACATTTGGCAACATATGTGGACATTGGGTGAGTAACTATGCACCACTTGGTTTGCGGTCGTGGGAATATGTTACAGCGAGAGCACTAGAGGACATTCTAAAAAAAATCACGGTGAGATTTTTTTGCTCTAATGTACATACTATCATGCTGGTTTTGTTCTTATTTAATCACATGCAAGAAAGCTGAATGAATACTATAATATACCACTCATTGCACCCGTGTTTGCAATGCAACCCAAATTGCATTTAACTAGTTCACTTATACTATCTCACATAATGCTTTCTTATTATGAACTGCAAAAGTACTACAACATTCTGAATGATCTTCAATTTATGGATAAGATATTGAAATCATTGGCCAAGAAGTATAGGGCATGGAGAACTTGGCACAAGAGGAATTACTTTGACAGGTACACCACAAATGTGGACATGTTGCAAAACAAACCCTTGCAGGTGTCCGAGAAAGACTGGGAATACCTAGTCAAGCTCTTCTCTTCAAGGGAATTTCAGGTGACATTTACTTCAACTTTAATAAAAAGGGTTAATAACCTATGGAAGGTTTGAAATTTGACCCATATTAACCGGGGAGGTCTAAATTTTCAAAAGTTTATATGGAAGATCTGAATTTTTAATTTTGTTAATATTTGGTTTTCCGTCCATTTTTAGAGTTAAATTTAACAGAATTGTTTGAAATAACACTTGCCCCCTTTTAATATTTTTTTTATTTAATACCTTATTTGAGAAAATGTGAAACGAGAAAATTACCCCTGAAGTCAAATTAAGTCTCTATTTTGTTCAATTTTCTTAAGTTTTGATTTTTTACAATTGAGTCCCCACCGCACAACTCCACCAGCCACCACCCGAAGCCGCTGATCATCACCCAAGGCCGACGACGACTACCAATCGGGTCGGCCACCACCAAATCATGTTCGGCCAGCCACAATCGGGGCCGACGGCCACCGATTGGGGCCGGCCACCACCCCAATTAGTGGTGGCCGTCCCCGATTGGTAGTGGCCACCACCCTAATTGGGGCTGCTGGCCACGATTCGGGCCAGAGAAGGCTCCGACCGAGCACTATGTGGCTCAATCAGGGCCAGGGGGCTACAGATCGGGGACCCCTGGCTCCGATTGAGCCACAGAGGGCTCGATTAGAGCCCTCTGTGACCGAGCACTCTATGGCCCAATTGGGGCTGCTTGCCCCGATTGGGGTTGCGGCCAACACCAATCGGGGGCGGCCACCACCAATCTGGACCGGCCACCACCAATCGGGGCCGGCCACCACCAATAGGGGCTGGCCGGCCAAGATTTTGTGGTGGTCGTCGGCCTTGGGTAGTGGTCGTCGTTGGCGGCCACGATTGGAGCATTTTAGTCTTTTCATTTCAAGCATGTGAGAGGGGGACATTTTCTTCTTTTCATTTCAAGCATGTGAGGTGCACACTTTTATATAACGACATTTTTTTAATTTAATTTTATTTCCGGTCACATGCCAAGAACGTGACCAACTTCTGTCAGTTTTAACGGAAAAAAATTAACATAGACATCTTATATCAACAAAGTTAAAAATTCAGACATCTCCGGCTAACATTGGTCAAATTTCAGACATTTCATAGGTTATTAACCTTTAAAAAAAACTAAGCCCAAAGATTGCTTCACTTGTGATGATTTAGTATTTTGTTGCCTCTTTCATATCTAAAATGCTAGGACATAAGTAGGCGCAACAAGACTAATCGAGAGAATAACCCTAATGTTCATGCCCCGGGAACAAGCAGCCACGCTAAAGCTGATAATCTGGTACGTACCATTTTCATTGATCACCTTATACTCTAGTATTATCCATTTTATTATTCTGACCTAAATCATAAACAATAATCATTCAGATGAAAGAGAATGAAGAAGTACTACCCTAAAGCTGTCGTTTGTATGAGAAGACCCATAAAGAAAAGAACAGCTTACCGGTTGATGTGCGATCGAAGGCAATTATGGTATGCTTTAACCATTTAATTATATTATGTGTTGGTGGTTGTTAATGTGCTTGTTACAACTAATCAGCTAAGTGTTGTCGGAACAAATTGAACAATTTGCCAATGAAAATGATAGACTTGGACACCGCCACGGATCAGGTTCTGCACCGAAGAAAAAGCGAAAGACTGCTCAAATATTCCTGGAAGTCATTGTAGGGAGCGTTGAGGTTACAAAAAGAACACTACACATGCGAGGGCAAAGCGGGCTAAGCAATTGGCGATTGAGGCACAACAACAGGCGGCTGCTGCGAAAGAAAGGGCTAGGTTATTGGAGCTACAATTAGCACATGCACTGAAACAGAGCTTACAAGCGACTCAAGGTGAGGTTGCGGCAACAACATAACTCGCAAAAGTGCAGATTGAGCTTGCAGACGCACTTAAATGGAAGAAAACAACAGCAAATAGTACCAGCAATGTTCAACAAGTATCAAGTAGTGAGGGATCATCTACTCACGCTAGTTCAAAGGGCGTGAACCCAGTATATTCTTCATCGGATGGTACAACACGTAAGCATTCTTACCTTAACAGATTGTGGCTGATTTGTTTTCATTTTCTATTGCACCGAACACAGGCAATGACTAAAGAAGATGGTGAGGTCGACTTATGTGGGCTGCAGTAGGTACATTATATAGTTGTAATGAGTAGTTTAGAATAGTTTGATGTCAATGGTCTAATGAAAATGGGTAGTTTGTACTTTTTTTTGGATTGACATATATATGTGTTTGGGTTTGATGACAACTGATAGTTTGTACTTTTTTAACAAACACAATTCAGTTTCTGAATCTACTAGTTGAATCAACTGAATTATCTAGTTGATTCAGAAACTGAATTATGCATGTTAAAAACGTACAAATTACCAATTGTCATCAAACTCAAACACATATACGTCAATCCAAAAAAAATTACAAACTACTCATTGTCATTAGACCATTAATATCAAACTATTCTAAATTACTCATTACAACTACATAATGTACATACTGCAGCCCACATAAGTCGACCTCACCATCTTCTTTAGTCATTGCCTGTGTTCGGTGCAAGGGAAAATGAAAACAAATTAACCAAAATCAGCCACAATCTGTTAAGGTAAGAATGCTTACGTATTGTACCATCCAATGAAGAATATACTGGGTTAACGCCCTTTGAACTAGCATGAGTAAATGATCCATCATTACTCGATGCTTGCTGAACATTGCTGGGACCAGTTGTTGTTTTCTTCCCTTTAAGTGCGTCTGCATCAATGCATGTGCTAATTGTAGTTCTAATAACCTAGTCATTTCTTTCGCAGCAACCGCATGTTGTTGTGCCTCAATCGCCAATTGTTCAGCCCGATTTGCCCTCACATCTGTAGTGTTCTTGGTAACCTCAACGCTCCCTACAATGACTTTCTGGAACATTTGAGCAGTTTTTCGCTTTTTCTTTCGACGCAGAACCTGGTCCGTGGCGGTGTCCAAGTCTATATCTTTTCATTGGAAAGTTGTTCAATTTGTTCATACAACATTTAATTGATTAATTGTAACAAGCACATTACCAACCACCAACAAATAATATAATTAAACGGTTAAAGCATACCACAATTGCCTTTGATCGCACATCAACCGGCAAACGATAGCTTCCAGATAGTACTTCTTTCTCTTTCATCTGAATAATTTGTGTTTATGATTCAGGTTAGAATAATAAAATGAATAATACTAGAGTATAAGGTGATCAATGAAAATGATACGTACCAGATTAGCAACTTTAGCGTGGCCGCTTGTTCATGAGTCATGCACATTATGGTTCTTCTCTTGATTAGTCTTGCTGCACCAACTTATGTCTTAACATTTTAGATATGAAAGAAGCAAAAAAATACTAAATCATCACAAGTGAAGCAATCTTTGAGCTTAGTTTTTTTAAAGTTGAAGTAAATGTCACCTGAATTTCCTTGAAGAGAAGAGCTTGGCCAGCTATTCCCACAGTCTTTCTCGGACACCTCCAGGGGTTTGTTCTGCAACCTGTCCACATTTGTGGTGTACCTGTCAAAGTAATTCCTCTTGAGTCGAGTTCTCTATGCCCTGTACTTCTTGGCCAGTAATTTCAATATTTTATCCATAACTTGAAGATTCAGAATGTAGTAGTGCTTCTGCAGTTTATAATAAGAAACCAGTTTTTGAGATAGTAAGCGAACTAATTGAATGCAAGCTTGGGTTGCATTGCAATCACAGGTGTAATGGGTGGTATATATATTATAGTATTCATTCAGCTTTCCTGCGAGATTAAATAAGAACAAAACCAGCATGATAGTATATACATTATAGCAAAAAAAAAAAAATATCACCGTGATTTTTTTAGAATGTCCTCTAGTGGTGTCGCTGGAACATCTTCCCACGATTGCACACCAAGAAGTGCATACTTACGCACCCAATGTCCACATATGTTTCCAAATGTTTTCGAATTTCCGATGTTAACTTACCATCATCATCGAAGGTGAGCTTAATCCTAGGCTTCCACTTCTCTCTTCGGCCTTTCATCTTCATTTTTGTAGGACCCTGTCCACCTTTGTTTCTTTCAAACGATCCTTCGCCAATGTGTGTATTTTCACAGGGGTCTTCATTTGCCTATCATTCATCGATGACATGAGATACATTTTCAGCATGTTCATTACCTCGTTCCTCAACGTCTTCATCATCTTCCACCGAGAGAGGGATACGCTCTGCATTTTCTGTTGCCTTTAAGAATTCAGCTGAATGGCGCTCATCTTCATTGACAGAAGGATGCACGTCATCTTTCGTATACACGGCGTTGCAAATCAACATAAGAATAAACCTTATTAGTGTATTTGCTTAAAAGGATTGTCAAGTATTTTATCATGTAAGAATAGAACAGTCAAGTTACCTCTACGAACGGATTCGTTGTAGCCGTTTGTTGACTGCTCCTGAAAGTTGTGCTGTGCTCTGTCAGCAGGTTGAAGTTCGGCTCCGTCAGTGAACGTCTGTTTCTTTGATAGACTTTTTTTGTCTATTACTAATATGGACAAGGTCTTTAATTTTGTCGGTTCTTCACTGTCATCTGAAGCAACTATTCTAATACCTACTGGAAAATTCCGTTTTGCATCAAACTTGTACTTTTGCGGCGAACTTTTTTTTTTACCCACTGCTTTTGAGTTGCTCTTCATTTAGTCTGCTTTATACAACTACTCCAAACACAATAAATGATATAATTAGACATGTATAACGAATTAATTTAGAACTGTTTATTTGAACATAACATATAAGCATTAAATAAATTGAACATCATGTCTTAAGCCTCCAATTGTGGGGAAAATTACAAATTGGATATTGAAATTTATATATAAGAAAAGGTCAAAGTTGAAATCACCCGGCCACGTGAGACAGTTTTGCTGCATTGGAGATCAAGATATATTATTCATTATTATATTTCCCACTGATTATTAAAATATATATGGGTAAAGTTAAAACCCTATTTAAATCTATAGGATCTCTATGCCATGACTTTACACAACCAGATCTGCTAGCTATTTAGAGGAGAAGAGATAAAACATCCAAAGAAAATACAAACAATTTTATTTTATAAATTAATAATTGGTTTTGTTTGGGAGAAATAAGACATCTTTGTCTTGACTCAATTAAATCAAACACAAATACCAATTCCGTCAGATTGATAGATATTTCAACTTTGACATTTTCTTATATATATCTCAGTACCCAATATATATATATATATATATATATATATATATATATATATATATATATATATATATATATAGCTCTGTTCTTACTCTGGCCTTATCTGTAGGTATGGTCGTGGCCGACGGGAGGTCTAACTCGGTAGGACTGGGGATGAAAGTGCAGAAGTCGTGACGAGGGAAATGGAAGATCTCCGTGAAGAGGGAAGATCTTCGTGACGAGGAAGATCGCATGGCCGTGACGTTATCGTTCTAGTGAAGAGGGAGAGCGCGTCGTGGAGAGTGTTGGGGCAGAAGAAACAAAACCCTAATTTGTGGCTGTGCGTGTGGTAAAGTGGCTGTGCGCGTAGAATATAGAGCTATATGAATTTTGTGAAAAAAAAAAAAAAAAATGTATATGACTTGGATCAGCCCATTATGTGAATTGGGTAAGCCCATGTTTTGAATCAGGCAATCAGCCTTTATGGTAAAGGCCATGCTGGCCATTAAATTGTACACCTTAATTGTGTATATTAAATGCTCAATGTATCATATATATATATATTTATATAATCTATATCTACTATATTATATTAATTCGGCACCGGAAGCCCTCTGACTGACACGTGGACAGTCCACGCAGTCACCGTTTCCTAATTTAATTGGAGTTCTCTAAATTTAGATACATAATATTGATTGATTGAAAATTAAGAAGTATTTTTATCTCTTTTTTTTGTCTCTACGCAATTTAAAGAAACAAATTAATCAAAAGTTTCATTTTAAATAGTAAATCTATACAGTTTGGTTCCGGAAGACCATTGGCCGCCACGTAAGCAATATGTATATAGAAGTTTAATATATACATATTTATAATATATAAACAATAGAACAATTCAAGGTAAACCATATATATAACAATTCACGTACCTAGGTTTAAATATTTATCATAATAATAATAATATAAAAAAATTGAAAGTTATATGTGTCTAAATATAATAATTAAATAAAAAAAACACATGTAAAGTGTAAATCATATATATAATTCACGTTTGGCAAAAAAAAAAAAATATAATTCATGTTGCCTTAAATATTTTTTATAATAAAATATAATACAAAGAACAATCAATGTAAACCATATATTATTCACGTAGGCTTAAATATATCTTATAATAGCATATAATATTAGTAATAGTTATATGTGCCTATATTTTTAGGAAGAAACAACCAAATCTCTTAAATAAATTTTAAAAAAAAAAACATACACATGTAAATCATATATAGCAATTCACGTAGGCTTAAATAATTTTTATTATAATATATAATAATATAATAAAAAAAAGTTATAGCTGCCTATATATATATCCCTAAACCCTAAACCCTTTATATATATAAGTACGTAGCAATTCCTAATTATTAACTTAAACAATCTATTTTCCCTAAAAAATGAGAAATTTGAGGCGGGGGGTCCTCTTGAGAAAATAATTTTTTTTTTTTTTACCAAAAAAACATCCTCTATATATAATATATTCATTCTTAATTATTATCAATATTTTTTCCCAAAAAATAGAAATTACTAATTTAAGAGGCGGATTCAAATTTGGATGATTCTGATAAATAAATATTTTCTACCAAAAACATCCATAGCATGTGATATATTTGGAAATATATATAATCAATTAATAAGATATAAGATATAGTGTAAAGAGGTTAATATAAAAGGTTCAAATTAATAAGCAAAAACTATAACAATGAGATGGGATGGTCATCTGCGTAGCTATTGCCTGTAATATAGAGGTCGAGTTCACACAAACTAGGACTGGATGATTTTTTTTTTAAGAGGATTTCAGTTGGTTCAAGTATATCTTTAACTTTAACCAAGGAGTTGTCAACATAGTTGGAAATTAATGTAATTTATGTATTGTGTATAGTTTATACTAATATTATTTTTTCAACCACTTCAAGTGATCTATAAGGACCTTCGGCTTTAAGGGGTAAGGAGACGGTGAAAAGTGCCAATAGGGTGTCACTTTATCATAGTTAAGTATTTAAGACCACCACTTAAATAAAATCACCACGTCTTTTTATAATATATATATACGCATTAAATAAAATATTAACATCTCTTTCTTTTACCCTTCTATATTCTCTATATATATATATATATTATGTTTATGATATTATGTATGACTTTTTTTGTGGTGTAGTTTTAGGTTTGTTTGTCAAAGTTGCATCCATTTGCAACCTGAACTCAGTGTAATGAGTTTGTATGGGTATGTAATAATTGTATTCGAAAGATAGTTATTTAGTAATGAATTAGCGATATTCTTTTTATCTAATTTTGATATCTTAAATATTTAATTAACTCTATTTTTTTTTTTGCCATTAACTCTGATTGATTGGGAAAATAACTGAGTTCCAGAGATCAACTTGAGGTACTTATTAATTCACAAATTTAGTTCTTTGTTATAGGTGATTATTAGGTTATTTTTTTAGTTGCAGTGATATTTAGTTATTTATTTATTTTGTATTTGACTTCTCATGTTGTCATATATTTATATAGAGTTTTCTACATTTTGAGTACAACTTTTGAAACCAGCATCAATTATTTAATATCTACAGACAAAGGTAATTATTTATATTGTTTTTTATATAATTCATTATTCTTTACATATATTATTTTACCGACCATTTATTACCTATACTATCTTTAGTTGCCTTCAATTTTTAGAAAATATTATAATAAACATAGTAAATATAAGTGGCCACATAAAATGTTATATATATATATATATATATATATATATATATATATATTAGTGCTATAATATAGTAGATGCGTTAGGTTTAAACATTTTAAATACATATTTTTCCAGTAAAATTGTGTGATTTACCATTGCCTTTATTGTTATTTTAACATTTATACAATAAATATGTATTAATTAATAGTAATATACATGTACATATAATATTGTACTGAATATTTTTTTACTAATATATAATATATATATTAATAGTTAAAGTGGGATATATAATATATATATATATATATATATATATATATATATATATTATCGCCAATTTTTTTGTGCATATTAAAGGCCATTATTAATTATTTAAAGATCTATCTATATCTATCTATCTATCTATATATATAATAAGGCAAGAGGAGAGAGGTAGGGAGAGTGTAGTTTCGCCACGTCAGCACGGTAAGTTCATCACAAATCGACACGTCAGCATTACTAACCAATTAAAACATGACACCTCATCTCTCTTATTAATCTATTTTTATTATTTATATTAAACACATAAGCAATTAAAAGTCAATTTCAAATACTAATTTTTCTCTCCACCTCTTGGTTTTCTCTTCTCCATATCTGAAATATATATACATATATTAGAAGAAATGTGTGAAGAAAATATGGATGAATTACGATTTTCATAATTTTCAGCAGATGCAATCTTTATACTCATCACTTTAATCTATATATATAGAAGCAAGAGGAAAGAGAGTATAGCAAAAGAGAGTGTTAATGTTTCTTTTTTTAAGTTATATCGATGTAGGGTATTTCGGTCAAGGTTAATTCTATAGAATCCCGATAGCTGAAAGAAAGCCAAGAAGAAAATTAGACATTTCAATATTTTCCATACATATTAATATTTACGGTTTAGCAAGTCGCCCTGCGCGTAGCGCAGGGTTAGCACCTAGTATATTAAATACAGTTAAAGAAATATGTGTCCATATAATTTTTACTTTTATATTTTAATACTATAATAATATATGAATGTTAACTTTAAATGAAAATTTTATTTGTATAAATAAATTATTGTTTCACCAATTTGTTGAATATTTATTATATTCTATTAATTTTTTTTATTAAGGGAGGCACGGCTTCGTATTGTTATATCTCTCTATTAGAAAGAAGATATATGATATATAACAAATATAAAGGTTATGCATAAAATGTTAATTTAAATTGCAGAACGAGTTATATATAATAGTTATATATATTATATAGTAACTATTTTTTCTCTTCAAGGATAATATAATGAGAAAATTAATATTACTATTATTTAATTTCTATTCAAAAAATATTTTAAAATAATATTGCATATTCAACAAATTAAGAAAACTTAAATTTCTTTTAGTTTTAATTTTATTTGCAATTTTACGCACATGGTAGGTTAATGGTTTAAATATTTGAATTTTTAAATATCATATCTATAAAAATCCTCAAATTATTTTTATTTCTCAAATCAAATTTCAACCGATTTTAGTTTTTTTTTTAACACTTAACACAATTTTCTTACTTCATTTTCTATTATTTTATTTATATTCTTATAAAAATGATATATAATGTTGACTATTTCATTACTATGGAATATTTTAAATAATAAACAGTGTTAAATACTTTAATTAAACTAATGCATTACAATTAATTAATTTCTATCCATTTTTTTTTAAATAATGTCACATATTCAACAAATTAAGAAATTTTAATTATTTTAGTTTAATTTTATTGCAATTTTTCCCGCGCGGTGCGCGGGGTTAGTGGCTAGTATAATATAATCTCAATAGAAGTCACCACATCATGACAAATAAGCTTTTTAAGCAACTTTATCTTTCATATTTGTTAAAATAACTTAATTTTATTGGTCCACATCATTTTTTTCGAAGTTACATAAAACTATCAATCATCTCTCTTACACATGGAGCTCTAAAATGAAGGAAACACTCCTCATTCACTCTTCTTGTCTGTTTTATTACAAGTTGAGCAAATTAAGTTTTACATACTACGATTAAAAAAAATGAAATTTACACCCCTATCAAAGTTATTAGAATTGCACACACCCTAAACAATATTAATTTCAATTGTACTAAAATTTTAATAACAAAAACATAAAATGCAAACCTTGAACCCTCAACAAATTACTTTTTAAAAAGTGAACTAATACGAGGAATAAAAAAATTTAAAATAAAAAAATAACAAATTAGAATTTTTTATTTTTGTTTACAATTTCAACTACATATATTTTAATTAACTCATTGCAGAAACCAAACGATACAACCCAACAAAATGAAGTGGCGAGAAACGGAATTCACAAATGAAATTTATCAACGCTATTATTCCATTGTATCTGAATTATGAAACAATGTGTTGCCTATTTGCAGACGACGACATATGAAAAAAAGAAAAGACACACTCTCACAATTATCTTATCGAATTTTCTTGACACGGGGTGTTTATTCTCAAATCAACATGCATCTACGAGAATTAACATATTGGTAGTCTTGAAGACTTGGTCAAATGTTTTGTCTATTTGCATACGACAAACAGTAAAAGAAAAAACACAATCTCACAATTATCTTATCCAATTTTCTTAACACGGGGTGGTAATTCTCAAATCAACATCAACATGCATCAACGAGAATTGACATATTGGAACTCTTGAAGGCTTGCTCGATGTATACCGAGATCTCATGGAGGTAGAAATATGTAAAACATTTTCCAATGTTATTATTTTTTTAGAGACTGGAATCACCAGTATTTTTTAGTAAACATGTAATTATGTTAAAGAATGAATAGAAAAATATATTTAAAGAAACTATTGAAAAATATACCTTATTTGTAACCAAAAAATTAAGAACGTACCATATTAGTAATCAATTGCTCATTCATTATGTGTATATTTTTATTTTGTTTTTTGTATTTCAATTTGTAAATCAAAAAATATTTTGTTTTATGTTTATAGATTAAAAAAAAAACAAAAAACAAAATCAAGTTTAAATATATTATTATACATATTACAGTAACTTTAAATTATATATATAATGAAAATAATTATATAAATTAATATATTATAATGAAAACTATATTATATTTCCATATTTGACTTAGCTTTGGTTCTTATTATTGTTTATTTAAATCTAAAATCTAATTAGGGGTTACACTCTAAATTGTAAGATAATTATACATAGTGACAAAATTTGAACATTCAGACTTCTTTTCTTTTTAAACTTCTAAACAATTTCATAATCTAAATATTCTCGATAATTTCGTTCTCAATAAAATAAATTATTGACATATTTTATTTATTTAAATTATTGGCATTATAATTTGGTATTATAGCATGAGGGAACTTGACATATTATATTTAAATTTAGAATGTTTTTGCCTCATTCACATTATCGTATTTCTCGATTTATTTACTTTTATAAAAATATTTATTTGTTTATTTTCTTAACTTGAAACTTATGATCATATAATACTTCATTAAAGAAATCAATCAATCTAAAATTAGTAACAACTAATTACTATGTGGAAAAAAAAACAACTAATTACTATAACAAATTCTTTATAACTAAGGATAATAGTTAAAAAAAATCTGTAATTAGTTCTATAATATAATTATAATGAAACTATTGTATTGATTAATGACAAAAACACTTCGTCAATTTCAAATTAAAATCTGCAAGGTATTAAATACTGCGTTATTAATGGTAATTATTTTTTTCTTAAAAAAATGTTAATTATTACTCTTTGGTAATAAATATTAATTACTATAAAATCTCAATAGTAAATTTTATTGCCTAATATAGTAATATGATGCCAAATAAATCCTTAACCTAAATTATAAACGTTCATTCTATATATATATATATATCAATTCAATGTTTTAAAAACTTTCAAACCAAGAACATCAATTTATATAAAATCAATTTGATATTCAAAAGTTGGAACGTCGGAAAAATAATTTTATAGGTTTTATGTAGTGTATCATGTTGAATAAAAAAAAATTTAGTTTTTTATATGAACTTATATAATATATATGAATTTAGTGAAATATTTTCAATTTTATTATTCCATTAATTATTTACATAATATTTATTTAGATTAAATGATGTTTAAATTTTCACACAACAGTAACATTATCAATAATAGTTGAATATTAACATAAAGTTACATTAAATAAGCATATTTCTAAACCAATTTAAATTTTATAAATATTTTATATAAATTTGGAAAAATTAATATTCATGTACTTTATATATAAATAATCATATTTAACTTAAAAATAATTATTATTTAATGCATTTATTATTTTTCAACTATTTAAAATAGTTTATACTTGATAATGTTGAAATTGTGATCCGACGTAGATGTTTTTTCCCTTGGTTATGTACCCATTTAGGTTTGTAATAATATTGATTTTACACCTAAAAAAAGTTTACCATCATATGCACTTTAATTACACAAATATGTTAATATCTGCGCAACGCGCAGGGCAGATATCTAGTTTAATTATATAATACTAATGTATATATTATGTACATCAAAGTTTAGGTTTGACAAATAAGTACATTATTGATACGTTTTTACAACAATTAAGCCCATAATCACATATGAAATGACAAATTCGAATTTTTTGGTAATTTGAATTTGTCGGTTAAATTTGTATATCGATAATTTAAATGTATTACAATTAACTATTACTGTACATTAGTATACATTAAATCACCTAATTTTACACAGTAACAATGTAAATTAATCATTGTTATATCAACACACCATAAATTAACTAGTATACTTTAAATGAGTATACCCTAAAATAAAACACTATATTATCTAACCCAATAAACTCTAAATCTTTTATTACCGTAACACCATGTGTATGCATTAGATCAACTAACTTTACATCATAACAAAAAAAAAAAATTAATTAGTATACCTTATGAGTATGGTTTAAATTAAAACGATAGGTTATCTAACTCAATATACCCTAAATCGCTATCAATGTAAATTAGTAATTGTTATATCAACACACCATAAATTAACTAGTATACCTTAAATGAGTATACCCTAAACTAAAACACTATATTATGTAACCCAATAAGCTGCTTTGAGTTTATACTTCTTCCCGGACCGTTCTTATAACTCCAGCTCAGGACGATTGCATAACATGGTCATGTCCATCATTGCTTTAGGGTTGTTTTTTCTCTTGTCTTTCACATCCATTACAGTGTTGAACACAATTTCAAAAACGTTCTTCTCCACATGCATTATCAATATTATGTCTAATCAAGGCAGTGTGCCAATATGGAAGTTCCCAGAAAATGAACTTATTTTTTACAGTTGTGTTCTTTGCCGTAACCGGGAATATGATCACCATTGTGGTGTTCCCGAATATTACATCTGGAAGCAAAGAAACCCAAGCAAATAAATCTTCATCGGATAATATGGGTGGTGGCACATCACCAACAACAACTCATTTTCGGAACTGATCAACTTGATTCCTAAAAGGCTTTTTTATGAAGGAGACACCGAGCTGGTCATACGTGCATTAGAAGCGGGCGTAGGCGCCCTCTGGTGAAGATATTACGAACCGGGTTAAGCCTGTGACAAGGATTAAGCGCTTTGACTTTGTCCCCCAGGATCCACCACAGGTTGGGTTTGAGAGCCGTGTGATGGGTGACTATCCAGCACGGTTCGGTGGTCTCGTGGCAAAAACTTTCGATGACAGTCAAAATGAGATGTCTTCCCACCAAGTTTAAGTGTTATAGCATTTACTGACTCCATATAGTAGGGGCAAGCCATCTTCCTTGTGTACCCCACCCGTAGAGCATCGCATAGGCCGGTGAGTCGCTAATTGTACACAACAAGGCAGCACACAAAGTGAATCTCTCTTTACGTGATGCATCATATGCTTGTACACCGATGAACCATAATGACTGTAGTTCATCCACTGATGGCCTCAGGAATACATCTATGTCTTTACCGGGATGACTTGGCCCGGGAATAACCATGTTCAAGAATATGTACGGTTATATCCAGTGTTATCAGAACCGGACCGGACCGGACCGGCGGTCCGACCGGGTTCGAACCGGAACCGGTGCCTCTAACGGTCCGGTTCAAGCAAATCCGGAGGATGCAAGTGAACCCGGTTCGATAGCCGATTTTTTGACGAACCGGCCGGTTCTGAGTGGACCGGGCGGTCCGCCGGTTCACCGGTTCGGTATCAAAAAATGGGAAAAAAAAAAATTAATGTAAAATAAATTGAAAATCCTAAACTGAGAAGGAATGTTGCGACCAAGGGTAAGCATTTACCAAAAAAAAAAGACCAGGGGTAAGCATTTACCAACGAAAACCCTAATTTTTCAGCACTTTACATTCTTTCAGCCGCCGCTCCAAAACTCCTCTATCACGTCTGCTGCACTTCCTTGCACATATTGAAGCTCTCGCAGATCTCCATCACGTCTCCTCGGCGGAATGGACGGTGCGTCGAATGGAGAAGATAGATAGTAAAAAAGACAGCTTCACTGACACGTCCTTTTCCCTGAAAACGACCAGACATGATTCCCTCTCATCGCCGCCTGCCATTCCATCCTCTGCCACTTGCCTTGTCCGGAAAACGTTATCTCGGCCGAGTTCGACCCTCCAAGTTCACGAATTCCGACTCAATTGGTACGGTCTATTTCACAGGAATGAGATCTGGATATGGAGAGGGTGGGATTTGGATTTTGGTCGCAGTGAAGGGAAAGGAAAGTGAAGTCAAGTGATCGGAGGGGAAGGTGAGGAGGTTTCATGGAGAGAAAGGTAAGTGGAGGGTGAGTGGGTGAGGAAATGGGAGGGTCGCAGGGAGAAAGGGGAATGTGGAGTGAGAAGCAAAGTGGAGAGATAGAAGGGAAGTGAGGGGTCGGTGAGTGAAAAAGGTGGATGGATGGTCGGACCGGGTTCGAACCGGGTCGAACCGGACGAACCGGGAACCGGAGCACTGACCGGTTCGATGCCCGGTCCGGTTCTGATAACACTGGTTATTTCATATACATCCATGGTGGTAGATTATAAACAGTGAGAATTACAAGCCAGCATGAGTACGGTGCTCCATAGTGATCGAACGGAGTAAACCCATCAGTACAAAGGCCGAGCCGTACATTCCGTGGTTCCAATGCAAAATCCTCATGTGTTTTTATTAAAGTGTTTCCATGTTTCACTGTCACGGGGATGCGCCATAGTTCCATCTGGAGAATGGGTCTTGTCATGCCAAGTCATGTGAGGGGATGTCTTCGTCGACATGTATAAACGCTGCAAACGGAGAGTGAGTGGAAAATAACGTAGAACTCGGAATGGAATGCCCTTCTTATTTCTTGAGGGGGAACTTTGAATCTATCGTGGTGACAAATCCGACAGCTTATCAAGTGCATGTCCTCCTTGTAGTACAGCATGCGGTTGTTAATACAAGAATCAATCTTCTTATAGCCAAGGCCGAGCTCACCCATTTTCTTCTTGAATTTGTAAAGTTTCTTCGGAAGCTTATGATTATCCGGTAGCATTTCTCGGAAGGTCTTCACCATATTGTCGAACGTACGTGCACTGAGGTGACCTTCAGATTTTTGGTTTAGTAGTTGAGACATAGCAGAGAAAACTGTATGATTGTTGCAACCATCATACAATGGAGTCTGAGCATCTCTCAACAAAGAATAGAAATCTTCCTCATAAAAAATCGGCATACCATTCGTGTTTTCAGTCGGTATGGTGTCATCAAAGGGATGACCTAAATTGGTTCCAAATGCATCAACCACCATTTATTCGTACGAGTTACTACCACCTCTACTTCCATATGTGTGAGCATTCATACCATTTACACCCCCATTTGTCTCTCCGTGGTGGTGTCAAACAGTATAGCGTTTCGTAAAACCATGAGTAGAAATATGAAACTTCACCGTTTCTGCATCCTCGTAGTGTCTATTAATGCATTTGTTGCAGGGGCACTTAATTTGGGTTACTCCTTCTCCATCACTCGAGTTGTCCACTGTGAATTGAATGAACGCGTTAACGTTATTCACGAACTCGTCCAACAATTTACCATGTCGATCACGTCGACGCCACATCAATGTACGATCACCTTCCATATGTATGTGTAAGGTTTATCGTTTATGCATGCCCTGCTGAAAATTGAGTAACATCTTTTAGACTTTATAATTGGTAGGTATGTAGAGAGTACAGAACATACATAATTCAATACATTTTATGAATTTTTGTATAAGACACAGGGGGCCTCTAATGACCACATACTCCGTTCGGGTGACTACATGAAATTTGATGAATCTCAATAATTAAATGAGTATAAACCAACCAGAATCTCAATTTCCTGAGTAACATCTACCTAAGAATTTGAAATCATATTCTTTACTTTACCGAATATAAGTAACGACGCAACACTAATTTTTTTTAGCAAAATCATGTTCAATAACTCACTTGACTAAACCATATCTTTGAGTTTCTCTGTAACATTAACATGAAGTTATTATTCCTTGTTTTTAGTTTTGATATAACATTCATCGGTGGAGATGGTGAATGATATAAACTATTTGTTACCTTATTTTGCAAAGAATGATAGTTTTGCAGGCAGACTTCCCTCCCTAATAGAGAATGTATGTGATGCTTTTGACAAAAAGTAATAGATCATAATATTTCATGGAGAATTTGTCTTCAGAATCAACCCATGATTGATGTATATCCATTGTTGCTTGGAGTGTTACTATCTAAGTTGCAGTTTACCGAATATAAGTAACGACGCAACATTAATTTTTTTTTTTTTAGCAAAATCATGTACAACAACTCACATGACTAAAACATACATCATAATCAACATCTACGTGACTAATTCAAATATCATTAAAAAAAAAAGTAGCAATTCTCTCTATGATATAAACACAAACACGTTGTGTGCACCTCTATATTCTTTCTAGCCAACAAGTCTATATCATTGTTACCCTAATTAACGCTTTCAAACAATCGTATTAAACTTCATATTAACAATTTGGTGTTTCAAATTACAGTATATGCCTAATGAGGTGGATTGTAAACATGCCAATAATAATTTCAGCATTGACGCAATTTGCCACACAGTTTGAAATCAACTAAGTAATTGGGTAAATAATGAGTCAATACCAATGTTCTTGTAGATATCTTACCTGGATAAAATGAACAAGCTTCCAGGTTGAATTGATGTGTAAATTGAATGAAGAAGAAGCTGGTCGAGTTCTCTATTAGGTTGTAGATGAACAAAAAGAAGTCGCGCCTGTACTCACTGTTATGTTGCAGATTTTTGTTAAGTTGTTCTGCTGCTGTTTTAAAATACAATATATAATTATTTTAGCAATGAAGAACATAATAGTCACTCTAGCTAAGTGGTAGTGCTACCAGTAATTGACTTAATAGCAGGTCACTAGTTCTAACCTACTCACCCTCATTTTTAATGTTCATTTAGTACAACTTTTTTTGCCTAGTGCAAATTCGACTCGAAGTTATGTGTAACACTATTTCCTACACGATTTATACACGAACTGAGGTCGTGTCATTATGCAGGTGTCAGGTTCGTGTTAAAAGCCGTGTCAGTTTGACACGAGGTATTTGACGTGTCAAAGGTCGTTTTAAATGTCAGTTCGTGTCGTAATCGTGCTAAATCTGATCGCAATTTAACACGAGGACCAGCCCCATGTCAAAGTTCATGTTAATTGACCATAGATTCTTGTAGTGTATGTTATGATCAATACGTTGTCCAATTCTCTAATTATATTAAAGAGCTCTGCCTTTATGTAGACTCAGTTCACCACATAAGCTATAAATCAAACCAATTAAAATTTGACTAAAAAAAACCAATTAAAATTTGACAACTAATATCTATGGAATGGTAATTAAAAACTAGACATAGATGATAGAAATGTTCCATAGTTTTATTTTGGACTCTTGTACTGATTTAGAAAAAAAAAATTATTATATTTATTTGATCATATTAAATAATATAATATTTATTATTAACAAATTTTGGTACAAGGTCACTATTGTCAGTCAAGTCACTCGAAATTAAAATAATTTAACAATAAAAATGCACAATGCAAGTCGTGGCATGTGTTATTCTGAAAATTAGTTTTCAAACTTTTTTTTTCCAAACCCCTATTAGAATGAGTGAACAGTTTGGCATGGTAAAATTGGATGAACAGTTCGTCCATTTTTAATCCTCTAGGGTTCACCCTGCCAAACTGTTCGTCTAATTTTTGTCATCTAGGTTTCACCCTGCCAAACTGTTCATCCACTCAACTAAGGTTTTTTACTGGCCAAAAAAAAAAAAACTAAGGTTTTTTGGAACAAAAAAAAAAAAAAAAAACTAAACCTATATAAACCATAAAGAGCTCTACCTTTATGTAGACTTAGTTCACCACATAAGCTATAAATCAAACCAATTAAAATTTGACTAAAAAAAACCAATTAAAATTTGACAATGGAATGGTAATTAAAAACTAGACATAGATGATAGAAATGTTCCATAGTTTTATTTTGGACTCTTGTACTGATTTAGAAAAAAAAATTATTATATTTATTTGATCATATTAAATAATATAACATTTATTATTAACAAATTTTGGTACAAGGTCACTATTGTCAGTCAAGTCACTCGAAATTAAAATAATTTAACAATAAAAATGCACAATGCAAGTCGTGGCATGTGTTATTCTGAAAATTAGTTTTCAAACTTTTTTTTTTCCAAACCCCTATTAGAATGAGTGAACAGTTTGGCATGGTAAAATTGGATGAACAGTTCGTCCATTTTTAATCCTCTAAGGTTCATCCTGCCAAACTGTTCATCTAATTTTTGTCATCTAGGTTTCACCCTGCCAAACTGTTCATCCACTCAACTAAGGTTTTTTGGAACAAAAAAAAAAAAAACTAAACCTATATAAACCATAAAAATATTTAAACTGTTACGAAAGTAGAGAGGTAATAGAAGAGAGAACTTGTGGATGATCTATTATCACACATAAGGGGCCCTTATATAGGGATTACATAGACTTGGAGAGGGAGTAAAATCAATATAAGGAAGGTCTAAATAAGGAATATGATTTATACACATAATATTGAACATCCTTAATATATATTTTCATAACACTCCCCCTTGGATGTTCATAAGAGAATCGTGCCTCGTTAAAACCTTACTAGAAAAAACCCAGTGGGATAAAAATCTAGTGAAGGAAAAAGAGTACACAATTATGGATCCTTTTTCTAAGCTGTCTCGTTAAAAACCTTACCAGGAAAACCCAGTGGGATAAAACATTTGTTAAGGGAAAAAGAGTGCAGCGGTGTAGATTCTCCCCCTGATGTTGATATCGTGTAATTTCATTAAATCAACGCAATTCAGTATTGTTCACCAATCTTCAAATTTCGCAGTCGGTAAACCTTCAGGAATAAATCCGCACATACTTGTTGGATGTTATGTTGCCTTCTTAAACATCGTGGATGAATAACTTGGGAAAATATGTTTCGTCTTGTCTCCTTTGATGTAACATTATTCTTCAACTGGAGCTATATAACCTGGATTATCTTTAAATATACAAAATAATGGTACCTTTCATAATCTAACCTGCATTTTGCACAGCCAACTGATTTAGAACTTGATTCTATCTGATAATAAACTCATGTAATTCGTCCCTCGGAGATACCACAATATTTTCTTAACATTGTTCCGATTTCATAATATTATGGAAGAACTAAATCTTGTTTATAACCAATATAGCATGTTCCTTGTAATTAACAAGATATATTAGCGCTAATGTAGCATAAGGTACTTCTGGACCATTATGTTTTTCATCAATCTCACGAGGCCGGAAAATATATTTATTCAAAAGACATTGTAGTGCAGTTGTTAGTATTATCGTCTATCATTCTTACAACCATTAAGGTACTCAATAGATGTGTAGCTATGCAAATTAGCTTTAAGACACTTTTCTTATTGGACAAGCATATTATCAATCAATATCTTAAGTACTCGATCTTCAGGCCGAGCCAAACTTTTGTACTTTCAATATATTTCGTATGAATTTTAACATCATCAATAAATTGATTGTATTTAAAACTCTTCAGGAGTTTCAATATCGTCAAATTCATAATCAACGCACATGTGACCATAAGGTAGATGCATCTAAAATAATATCGTGGTCCACATGGCAGGTGAATGAGCACATATTCACCTTTTATAATTCCTTAAATAAGGGGATTTTATCCCGATTTTAATTGATGATGATCCCATAATGAATTTTTCTTGAGAGCAAGCATCAAAAAAATTTATAGAGAAACTTCAGGTTCTTCCAAATAATGTCTTGCGCATCTTAAGTGATCCGGAATGGTCTGTAACCGGTCACGCCAACTATTGTATTATATGGGTAAAACTTCTGGTTTACCTCCATGCATCAGTAAACTTCTGGTTTAACTGATATGTATATAGTTCATATTTCTGTAAGATATATTTCTGGTTTAAGATATATTTCATATTTAAAACTTCTGGTTTACCTCCATGCTTCGCCTCCGCCTCGCCAAATCGCGGAGTCCGCCTCACCCGCTCGCCCCTCATGTCCTCCCGTACACCCTCACCACCACCACCACCACCACCACCCCCGAGATCGCACAAGGACCCCCCACCACCACCACAACCACCTCCACGGGGTCCCACATGCCGCCACACGCGTCCACGCGCCTTCAAGCGCGCCATCACACGCGCCGTCCAACCATCCCCCACGCGCCCACTGCAGCTGCGCGTGTCATACAGGTGCCGCCTTGCGCGCAGACGCGTCGCCGTACGCTCTGACACACGCTTCCACCAGCCGCCACGGTCCACCTCTGCTGCCCCAATGCCGTGCGCCGGAAGCCTACGCCCCTCCACGCGCTGTTGTGGATGTTGTTCACCGTTTTAAGCTCAGATGTATCTTGGCGGTACAGCCCACCACTTCCGCCCCCTAACCCCTTCCAGTCGAACCTATAGTTCGTCAAAACCAACACTTTGTACATCGAACGTCCCACTGCATGATTTATACCCCTCGGGGTATCCACGATACGACTGCGGTCGTATCTCATTTCCCTCCTCTCCTCACGGAGAATCAGAGTATTTTTTTGGTACCCCCCCCCCCCCCCAATTGCGCTAGTCCCTCGCGGATGTTCCTATGGCTGGGGCGCCTTACAGAGATACTCTACACCAGTCATGCGGTAAACGTCGTTTATGTACAAAGCTGTCTGCGTTGCTGCTATACTATGGGTCATGTCTGGTATCGTTTGGTGTACAGGTGTGCAGGTCATCTGTTGGCTATGTCATTCTCAAGGGAGGTTCTCTTACCCTCCGAAGGATTGCGTACTCTGCTGTTTCAGACGGTCCCTCATCTCCAAGCTTCTATCCTTTGCCTGGGGTCATATCCGTTAATAAGCCGATCTGCTGTTTTAGGTTGTTCCTGCTTTGTTTTCTTCATCTTAATTGTTAGGACCGCATATGTTCTACTTGTTCGGGTATTTGACGTTAACCAATACCCATGGAACGGCTACGTCCTCTCTGGTAGTTTGTAATAGTATTTATTTCAATAAAATCGGCACACTTGATAAAAAAAAAAAACTCCAAGTACCACATGTTTTTTTTATTTTAACTAAACTAGTCAGTCACCAGGAGTTGGGCCGAAGAATTGACATTAATTGTTCCTCTTCCTCCAATTCAAATGGAGTGTTGTATCATGTTCATCTACCCACCTCGTGCATATCTAACCGTTGATCTCACCTACCCAACCAAACCAACCTCCAATTTTAATTAGCTGAAACTAATTTACCAACTAATTATTGCATTAACCACTTCAAATAACCATATATAATAGTAACAACTAATTAATTTATTATCAATCTTCTTACTATCTCCAAACATTTGCAACTGATTAACCAAAATGCAACTGCACTTAGTTATTAATTACACCCCAAACTTTGAATCATGGTCTTACAACCCTAACTAGGTGATTACTTTTACATTCCTTATAGGAAATTAATATGTCTAATTAATTTGAGTTCGTGATTAACATTTCTTCTATTATCTATTTATATATATTATAAATTCTGAAGGAAATATAATAACATAATGAATGTGGAGCTGAAGATTTTGCTTTTTACATTAATCGATGCATTTATGAAAATTGAGCTTAGGGTTTTGTAGTTATTAACCTCGTAGCATTGATTGCACTAGGGAGCTGAGGGTTTTTAAGTTGCAATTAATCGCAATTAAAAATTCGCTGATTTCGAACCGTTCGAGATTCAATGTATTCAATTAATCGCAATTAAAATTTTGGACCGTTCAAGATTCAATGTATGCAATTAATCACAATTAAAATTTCCCTGATTTCGAACCGTTCAAGATTCAATGTATGCAATTAATCGCAATTAAAATTTCGGACTGTTCACGATTCAATGCATGTAATTAATCGAAATTAAAATTTCGCTGATTTTTAACAGACGCTTGACGCGGAGCCGGCGAACGAAGATACCAGGCGGTACGGGCGGCTGATAGTCTTAGTGGCAGAGTCATCTCTATCTCCGGCGTGATATCGCTGGTGGTCATCGAAGCCATATTTGTTGAAGAACAGACGCTTGACACGGATCCGACGACCAAAGGTAGCATGCGGTTTGTGCATCTAAAATTTATTTGTGAATTTGTACAATGTTATTTCATGGTTCAAAATTTTCAGTCTTTCGTTTACTTTTCAAATTTTAGACTGATATTTTATTTAAAATTAGTGTTTCAATATATTACAAATAGTCAGTATAAATTTCATCGAATATTAGTTTGTTAATTATACATATTTGGTAAGTCACTCCGCACGATAGCGGGAAATGCGCCTAGTTATCTATTCATTCGTTGAGTTTAATTCGGACACTCCGTAATCTTCGAGTAATAAATATTTCTTATACACCTCATTATTATTGTTGGTTAATCGTGCGAAGCTCACAAATGGAACTTACGTTGAGTCACCAAACAAACAAAAACAACTTACGTTGAATAAATTCTTACACGATTATTAAAATTCATTCTTCTATATGATAAAATAAGTGAAAAATGGGAAGAAAAAAAAATGTATTATGCTTGTCTAAAATATTTTTAAACGTAATAATATGTTTTTAAGTGTGTTTTAAATGTAATATGTTTAAAAATGATAGTTTATGTAGACAACTATAGATAAATTTGAAAATAGGGAGCGTGGTGTGTATTATAACATTCTCATAGTTTAGGGTGCTCAAAACATTCAAAATGAAGATAGAGTTCAAATATTGGTTGGTGTAAAGTATGGGTCCCCACCCAAAAGAAAAAGATATATATTAAGCAGGAAAATCTCAATCTGCTCTGGACCACTCTATGGAACGGCCGCTGTTTGATGCGGCGTAATTTCCACCAATCAGAGGTCTGTATTTAATGGCAAACTTGTAATTTCGTTTAAAAAAGAAAAAATGCGGTTTAGTGGTTCTTGTCACATCATATCACATCACTTAAGTGAATTAGACCACGGTTCGAAGATTTATCCAGACCGGATGTGAAGTTTTAACAGACGTTTGAACTTGCCCTTTACTATACGTTACGTTTTGGGTCTGTAGTCTAGTTCGACGGAGCTACCCCTTATCCTTCTTCACCCGCCTTCCCTTACCTCCTTCCCTACCTCCATTGCTGAATCATTCCGCTGCGCTGCTGTCGCTTCTCGAAGGAGGGATTTGAATGTGGTTGCTCCATTTCACAGGCCAGACAAGTCCATTCTGAAGCTTGTTTTCATCTTGCAGTATGAAGCTTCAATTGTCTGTTTGTTGATAATTATGAGACGTGTTGTTGGTTGTATATGGATACGTGGATAGTGATACTGATGAATTGAACATCTATTACTGTTGTATTGTGTTAATTTGCTGTTCAATACATCCATAGCCATTCATTTTCGAACATTACATTCTGTTTTAATGCAATCCTGATGAATTGAATGTTGTTTAACAAGAAACAGTTTTTGAAAGTGTAGATACATACATTTGTGTTTGGTGCAAAAGGATTTTTCAATCAGTTTAGGTTTCATTCAATTTATGGTTGAGTGACTATAAAAATTCCAGCGAAGCAGATAATTGGTTGGACACGTTTTGGTTATGTAAAATAATCTGCAAGGTTAACGGGAATGTGAATGATACAGCAGGTGTGTTGAGCAATATATGAAATCACAAGTTGGTTAATTTCGATAAGAGCGGAGGAAACTGAAGAGTGGGTAGTAGGCTTCCTTTCCGGACATATAGCTTAACGCTCGATCTGCATCATTCTGCCCAGTCAATTTCGTCTGTATCATGTTTAGGTAGTTGCAAAGGAGTGTCAAGTTGGTCGATCTGAGCAGTTTAATAGACAAGGCAAACTTCTGATGATTTTATTCATGGTTCCTGCAATATTGAATGATTTTTATTTTAACAATGTTTGCATTCAGATTCTAGCTAATAGATATGTATAAGCATAATGTGCTCCTGCTGAATTATTACTACTGGATTCAATATCCTCGATGGCTCTTTTATAGTCGTTATTGCCTTTTATGAATCATTTTTTAAACATCCACACAAGGGGACACATATATCCCCATTAAGAAGAAAACCAGGAAATAAGTTTGATGAACACCCATTGCAACATTCAGTCGTACTTATTGAGAAACATACATCCCTAATAGTTTGAAAAACCCCAAAAAAAGACATAATACACGCCCATTGGGCTCCAATGTTGTGCCATTTAACGCCGTAGATTTTATTAGGAACGTTCCACTGCCACAAACACCATTTCTTCACCAGCGAACACAAAAGTCAGCTCATCTGATTCCTTTAGTCCAGCTCTGGTGTAAAAGTCTTCCCACCCATTCCTTATGCTGTATTGCCATCGGTTTGGACCCGATGGTTCGCCACTAGTGACATAGTGTTTAACAAGCCGCATCGGCGTTACCAGCTCAGACCGGTCAATTAAAAGGAGCGATCGACGGTTTTCCAGACGTGCAGCTTGGATAAACCCATTGGGGATAGGCTACATAATTCAGTTAAAGTACAATTTAATTGAATCATCAAACCAACATCAAGTATCCAATCCACTGAGCCAGTACCATGACAGGAAAAGATGAATTGTTGAATTCACTTACTACTTTTGTTTTCGTGCTCTCATCTACTCTTACTCGAAATGAAATATTAGTTCGAGACAGGAAATAGTCCAACATCTGAAGCTCATCTGCAAGTCCCATTTTAAACTGCTTGTTTAGTAAAGGAATATCAATTTTAAAAAAAAAACCACAACCAATAAGAAAGACAAGTTGTTACTGTCGAACTTACCGAGATCAGCCATTATTATATCTGAAACACATCGAATCGTAGAAGTATCAGCTATTTAACCAAAAATGAACACAAACACATGAATTCCGAAATGAATTACAGTTTTATTTATTCAACAGCAGTAATTGTAGCCTAAAATCGATGAAGTGCAAAGACGATTGACAATTAGATGATGATATTGAAAATGTAAGCTAACATAGAACAATTATATTACCTAGAGAATGCAACAAAAGACAGTTGAGTCGACGCGACGAAGCCGATGGAGCTGTTGTGTTTCCCAGTTTCGTTGATGTGTCCTCTAGGGTTTTCTGCAGGCAAGGTGTCCAAATTACAGACAATCCAACCTAGCAACTATAAACCAATTATTTGGGTATTTATTAAATGTATACGATATCAGACTAAGTTGTCAATTCAGCCTAGTGGTAGCACGCTACTTAATGGGTGATACGTCCTAGGTTCAATCCGTTGTATAAGCATGTTAAATAAATGTTTTTCCTCCCCTACAGGTTTTTTTTGTTGTGATGATAAATCAGCTGCCTAAAATAACAGGTCCAACATGAATTTCAATTGTGTCCGTCAGCATGTTGACTGATAAAACATGTGTTTGCTAAGAAATACGCATGCTGTTAGGAAACTGCAGCATATTCTTTTGGCTGTCTGTGTTAGAACCTAGTTTACACGTTTTTCTTAGGTAACATAATCTGCAAGGTTAGCGGGAATCTGATTGATACACCCGGTGTGTTGAGCAGTATATGAAATTACAAGTTGTTTAATTTCGATAAGAGCGGAGGAAACTGAACGACGGGTAGTAGAAATTTGGATTGTTGTTCACCGACCAGGCAGAAGTATAAGGGCTGGCGTAAATATTGTGCACATCAGTAATTGTGTCTTCTTGGCTGGTTGGTATGTCAGTTGTGGTTTCTTCTTGGGTGTTAGGTACATCAGTTGTAGTTTCTTCTTGGGTGGGTAAATCATCATAGTTGTCATCAGGGGGAACTTCATTTCTGTTGGGTAGATGATTAGAGCGCAGACCAGTATCTTCTTTACCCGTATCCTTATTCTCTGTTCGTTTACGACTACATTTATTCTTCCTGGCAGTTCGTTTCTTAGTTGAATTCCTGGGATTTTCAGCAGTCTTCTTTGGCGATGTTGTAGTCTGTCGAGGTGTATGACGGGGTAGGTCGCCTAGATTGTTCAACTCATGCAGTGCCTTATTAAACGTGGCATCATCACCTGCTTCTACTGCTGCTGACAAAATCGAGGCGTAGTGAGAGTGTATGCTGCGTGGGGCCTCGGACGGAATGCCTGTTGGTATACTTGGACTATTGATTGGCCTCATCGTCCATCTATTGTTCACCAAATTGTCGGGAATTTGCTGCAGATGCTGGTATTTCATTACTGCAAACGAGTGTTCACAAGGCAAGCCGACAGTCTCAAAATACAGGCAATCACAATTGAGCTCGGTTGTGGATTCACAATATTGAACCCTCCATTCACCTATAAAAAATTTGTCGTAGTCTTTGACCTTATACACGGTGGTTGTGTCTGATCTCACCGGGCCGTTGACTATCGTTGCACCCACCAGTCCGATCAGTTTAACTATCCTGACCATCGAAGCTGGAGTGTAAATCTTGCGTGCATTCTTCTCAATTTGTTTTAGGACTGTTACAGATCTCTGCACTAACGTCGATATTGCCGTATACTCGGCTTCAAAGTTTGTCTGCCTTGACTTTTGCAACAGGATGTCGGCATACTTGAGCAACACTATCAGGCGCATCGATGTCCCCCTGACTAGCTGGTTCTTGAATTTAGCATTGAGACCTTCTATACGTTGCGTCGTCCTAGCCTCACCGCAGAAAACTCCCCTAAAGAAAGTAGCTGCCCATTTCGTGCGACGACGGTACTGGGCCCTCAGCCACCTCTTTGCTTTCTTCAACGGGTCCTTCTCAAACCCCCCCTCTACTTCCTCCAACCCCCCCTCTCCTTCCTCCAACCCCCCCTCTCCTTCCTCCAACCCCCCATCTCCATCCATCCCGTATTTAGCTAAAAATTGAAGCCACTCATTTTCGAAAGCCATTTCTGTCATAGGGGTATACACCAACTGTTGGAACTCCTTTTGGAATCCTGGAATTTTGATATGGCTGTCAACGTTCCTAGATAAGTGCCATCCACACAATCGATGTCTCGTCTCAGGGAAGACCTGCTGTATTGCCAACGCCATTGACGTGTCGCCGTCTGTTATCAGGCATTTTGGGGCAGAGTTACCCATACCTTCCCGAAATTTTTGCAAAAACCATACGTAGCTGGCTTCTGTTTCGTCATGCAGAAGACCGGTGGCAAATATGAGCGTATTGTGATGATTGCTTACTCCGCCGATTACAATCAACGGTTGGCCATATATGTTTGTTTTGTAGGTTGCATCCATCAGAGCTACATCGCCGAAAGATGCGTAGTCAGACCTACATCCACCATCCATCCAAATTAATCTGGATAGCTGCTGTTGTTCGTCCAAATCGATGGCGTAGAAGAATTGAGGGTCACTGACCTCCTTTCCGGACATATAGCTTAACGCCCGATCCGCATCATTCTGGCCAGTCAGTTTCTTCTGTATCATATCTAGGTAGTTGTACAAATCCCGCTTCCTATACCCCAACTTCTCGTATCCACCCTCCCTAACTGCTAGGAAATCGAAGACTCTGGTTGCGGGTATGCCTACCTGTTTCATTGTCTCCGTTAGTGTAGTGTCAGCCGCTGGAACGCGTTTGTTAAAACCGGAGATGAACTGACTGTACGTATACGGAAGTAATTCATGGTTGTGGTCATTGTGGAATGCGTCGATACACCACTTCATATTTACTGGTTCTAATTTACATGATAGCCTTGCCCTACAACCGACACGTGTTTCTGGTGTGGCTTGTCTCTTGCGGTATGGTCGATTTTTGTACTCCTCTCTACGTTTCCCCTCCCGGTTGCAAGCAAAGACACAGTGAATTACTGCTCCATTTGGGTCTCTATGACTATAGTGCCTTCTTACCCTAAACCCACATTCCTGACCGTATGCAGTGTACCACGACAGTACATGATCAAGTGAGTCGAAGAATTTTGGCGGGTCATCTTCTTTGCTTGGGGGAATCGGATCATAGAAGTCGTCGAAATGTATAGGGTTCTCGTACTGCAAACCTATAGTCATACCAATTGTGTCAAGACATCAGTCAGGTTCAGCTACGAATCCGACTTAAAAATCGAGTACATAGTCTGGGCCAACTCACAATCAAAGCAATAAATCGAACATACAAGTTATCATCCAGAAAATGAGGCCCAGCTTAAGGCCCAAGCCAACAAGGGTTGGGCTTTAACCCTCACAACTTTGTAGGCCCCGTTTTAGCTTGGATGGCGTTATAAACATTTAACAACTATGGCGTAATTATAACCAGATGCATTTGTATGTTCGTCAGTGGAACGAGATTGTGTTTTTTCTGGAAGTAGTCACGGTGTCGAATCCAGTGCGTAACAATTGTTTCCATGTTTTATCTTTTTTATTTTTTTGCTATATATCCATAACAAATTAAAATCTGCACAAAATTATACTGCAGTTTTCGTCGAATTGAATTTTAGAATCTAAAGTTAGTCAACGATTTTATGAATTCAGTCATACGAACAAAAATTTAGTTCAAAATAATAGCGAACAGTTTCACCAACGTCACAAGAAAACTTAAATGAACTACTGTTGTTTTTTACTATATTTATCTAGTAAAAAAGAAATTGTATGAATGAATATTTTATAAGATTCATTTAACTAGGGACTCGACGTATACATATCATTATTTTAATAAAAAAATTTAACACAAAATCGTTGACAATATCAAAAATCCTCAACATGTATGAACAGTCAGCTGGGTAAAATTATATGAACACGCAGTACTGAAGCATTGTCAAGTTAAAACATGCTTGAGGGTGGAAACAAGTACATGAAAACAAGGGTTTGGAGCTAACCTTCAGAGTCTCCGTTTCCAGGTTGTTTATCGTTGGCTGACATGGTTGAGACGACCAGTTATCAAAGGGTATTTTCCTTAAAGTTGAAGGTAGATACTAGATAGAGAGAAGATGAAGGGTTTGAGGTTGGACCAACAAGCTTGGAATTGACGACGATGATTAGCTGTGCCAGTTCCCTTCTTGTAATAGTTTAATCTTCCCTTGGCCTATATTCAACGGTACAATGTACAGTACAGGGTCGGAGAATTAATTATATACTCAAGAATTCACTAGTTGGTGCTTTTTGTTTTTAGACCGCTAATAATATGATAGTTTGGCAAAAACATTCACATACTAAAATCAACAAATATTTTGTGTTAAGTAAATTTAGAAAAACAAATTCCATAAAGAAACAGTTACCCTTAATAAAATCACTGTAAATATCACCTCTATATTTAATAGTTGATGTATTGTATTAAATTGTGAGGTCATCGCTCATATAGACAACTGTATATATTCAAGGAACCTTAGATACTTATTTATATGTGAAAACCATTAACATTTTATTATATAAATATAACTGTCGTGTATACATAGTTCATGTAGTACATTTGATTAGTTCATTCAATACATATATTTCTATAGGTTTTTAACATAGAATTCCATATTATAATTGTATAATTTTTGTTATGATTGGACCGAGAAAAATTATTCAAAAAGTCATAGTGTATTTGTCTTTCAATTACGTCACCGTTCCCTATCTGCAACAACGTCGGCTTGAGTGCTGCATGCAAGTTTAATCATATGTTTATGTCAAAAATCTTGGTTCAAGGAATGTCCAGTCCAATGTGTTTGCCTTCACTTTTAGCTATGTAGTATTAATTTCATCTGGTAGATTTTTGTTCCCAGACAAAGATACGTTATCGTTTTTTTATTATGTGGACAGTATTAGGTCTACCATGTGGGATGTGGTGTAATTCATTAAAAATGGAACTAACATTTTATCCAGATGATGTTATTAGTTAATCCTTGTATAGTTCAATATAGTCCAGTGATCTAAGTGTAGTCGGTGTACCTAATAATTTGTATGATCCTTATTTTAGTCAGTTATGAATTAACAAAACCATTGTTAATCTCTAATCTATGATACATATGTCAACAATCTCTCATTTATGTGTTGTCAATTTGCAAGTTTTTGGGTATACGGTTTAGTCATTTGGGGTCAGTGGTTTGGGTTTAGGGTTTAGTTTTTTCTCATTATATAAGGGTCATCTTTAAATAGCTAGTAGGGATTAATTTAGTTGTCAAAAAGAACATACATGTTATGTCCCTCGAAATGGTACACACAAGCCCTACAGTTTATGTCGATTTATTTGGATAAAATAGTGTGTTTATTATAAGAAAATATTTATTGCGAACGAATATCCGTAAATTTTATTGGTCAATTATTAAGTGCACCTACTATAAAAACCACAAGTGAGTCTCTGTTAACAAATTAATAGTACAAATTGATGTATCATTCTTGGACTGCTCTCATTATAATACTTTGTTTCAGCTTCATTATAATACATTGTTTCATATTCATTAAAACGAAACATTAATTTGAAATACAATAATTTTTTTGAATTTCACTTTCTGTAATTGGACTTCGAATGACATATATTTAAGGCCTGATAAGACATGAATAATCATATCTTTATCCCGCAGTAGCATTTAATGCTTGGTTGCAGCTGTGATACAAGTGACCCCTATCGGGAAGTTAGGTCTGCAAGTCTACTAACCATACCCTAAACCTTAAACCATAGTCAGATTTTAACTTATTGGACATCAAATAATAGGAGTAACTTGTGCTTTTAAATATTAGATACACAGCAACTGGAAAATTACTTCACAGTCACGTCATAACAATTAGAACAGAGTTAATAATATTTGAGTAAATTTTAAAATGTGAAATTACTTGTTAAATTTCAATTGAAAGTAAGAAAGAGAAAGTAAATGAACAAATGCATCGGCACATGGTGGGACCCTATTTCAATTTCTATAGAAATTTCACATAAAATTTCACAGTTTGTAGCAACGCCCATAAAATTATACACAGCATTGTAAATGATTTAACCACTAGTTATAGTTGAACGAAATAACCCTCGTCAACTATAGAATAAACCTTATCCATACCATAAACCGTAAACCGCGGTTAGTTTTTAACTGTTTGGACATTTAATATTTTAAGTAATTTGTATGTACTACAATCGTAATGCAGTTGAAATCCAAAATAACTTCATGTTTACTAACTGAACACTGAAGGGGGGATTCATAAACGTGTACTACTAGGGATTAATTATGTCCTGAAACATTATAAATACCCTATCCATCTCGAAATCGTACAAACAAGACCTACAGGTTATGTATCGATGATGCCTGATAGAGTAACCCCAATGGCCTCCTGTTGGGCCACGTGAACAATAACCCATGCCGCCCAACCACCCTTGTTCCAGTAAAGCGTGTAGAGTTATCATTTTCATGGCTGTTGTTCGACTCTCTAAGAACACCCGTTCCTGCTCTGATCCTATTTCTAATGAAACATCAGACCCTTCCATCAACGGTGGAGGTGCGGAGAGACTCATCCTCGCGAGTATGTTAGCAGTATACTCTGCGAGTGGGTCATAATTTATCAGAAACACTTTGTTCAGCACCAGAACACCTCCTTGGACATTACCTTGGTACAGTCCTTTGTGCACCCCGATCATGATGCCAGCATCAGGGTTGTTAAATGTTCCCCACATTTTCTCAATGCTTCCCAGCAACTTGGGACGCATGTTGGGAACCCTTACAAAAAGGTGTTTCAGAGACAACAGTGGGTATAATCTTCGGGCGTTAAAAGAAGCCCCCCTAGAGCTGCATAAATGAAAACAACATGCACCACACTAATATGCTTGAACTCTGAATAAATATATATACTGAATGCGTTTCTTTCAATATCAGTGTTAAATAATAATTCATTCTGTGCGTTATACCAGCAGCCGAATGAACCGACCGACGAAGGGTCTGTTTCGGCAACCCTTGATAACACTTCCTCCCACATTTCTTTCGGCAGTGGGGACCATTCAGTTTCATTGAACAATCTGGCAAATAGCAGAGGAAATTCAGTGTTAATAATGTATTGTTAATATAACGAGCTGATCCTTGAACGATCTTCTTAATAATGTAGTGAATAACATTTGCCTTTTGGAGACAGAATCCCTGAATGCGTGACGAGTTGCCTTCAGTTGGGGGGTCACCGGACTTGTCCTAATATGGAAGGTAGATGAACCCTTTGACGGGGTCGCTGAAAGTTGATTTGTATCTTCAGATGATGAACTATCGTCTTTGGAAAAAAACGCCCCCTTGTTTATCCATTCGTCTGAGTCTGCATTCTTCTGCTGCTTGGCTTTTTTTCTCATTTCGGAAGATAGCTGTGGTTGATATTTGTTTTTTTGATTCATATATCTCTGATGAGGCTGTCGATATTTACCCCCTTTATATAGGACAACATGGTGTACACATTCCCGCGTGGATAGTTATTTTCCCGCGGAAACGAGGTATATAAACCTTGTGAATTGGATTTCCGAAGTATTCCGATATTAGTGTGTAATTCAAAAGGTCAACACAGTACTAGAATTGACTATCCTGCCATATAGATATTCCGAATTCATGGTCGACTAACTTCCACCAATCACTTGATGGCAAGCATCGTAATTTGTTGTCAACTTTGGGGGCACACGTGTTTCCCTCCCAGTATGCAGTAGGAACTGTGTGTTTACAAATATGTGAAATGTTTTATTAACTAATTATACTACTTGGTATTAAATATAATTAAGTATTAAAAATTAAAAAATTAAATTGTATATTAAAACTTAACACACAACCATGGTTAGAGTCAAAGTGGAGATTTAGATATTTAATTAAATGTAGGGGATCTAATTATAATGCAACACAAATAAATGAAGTTACTACTTATTATATTAAATAAAATAAAATTTTTTATTTTATAAATAATTTCAATTTATTAACAAACTGTGTTTGCTTGAAACCACTAACCCCTCCCCAACATTCCCTGTAAACCTTATCCATACCTTAAAACTTAACACACAACCATGGTTAGAGTCAAAGTGGAGATTTAGATATTTAATTAAATGTAGGGGATCTAATTATAATGCAACACAAATAAATGAAGTTACTACTTATTATATTAAATAAAATAAAATTTTTTATTTTATAAATAATTTCAATTTATTAACAAACTGTGTTTGCTTGAAACCACTAACCCCTCCCCAACATTCCCTGTAAACCTTATCCATACCTTAAAACTTAACACACAACCATGGTTAGAGTCAAAGTGGAGATTTAGATATTTAATTAAATGTAGGGGATCTAATTATAATGCAACACAAATAAATGAAGTTACTACTTATTATATTAAATAAAATAAAATTTTTTATTTTATAAATAATTTCAATTTATTAACAAACTGTGTTTGCTTGAAACCACTAACCCCTCCCCAACATTCCCTGTAAACCTTATCCATACCTTAAAACTTAATTTTGGGTTATCAACATGTTAGCGTATGATTTAGCGAATATAATGTTAAGGCACTAAATATACGTATCATTAATATGTCATATATTAGATACAAATACAAGTGTTTTTAATACAGAACCATATATTCTATATAATTATAGCCTGAACGTAGACTTTTTTATTAAATCGGATTATCATTTAGTATCCGAGTTAATGATGGGAAAATATGGGTCCGGCTAATGGAATTCAATTTTCAGTAAACCTAAAATCTGAACCATTGGATATCACAATTTCCACTGACTGTACATTATGACATATTTGATCTTATTCAGCTGGTTGGATCTAACCCCGAAAAAGTATTCGGAGGATCCAGATTGTAAGTTACTATACAGTCGAAGTACATTAGCTGGCACCTTTTACAATATCTCAAGGAGATATTTGGCACTGTATTATGACCCACAGGTGTATCAATGTCGGTTCCCGATACACCGAGGAATAACCATTTAAAGGACTGTTTTTAGATTTCATTAGCCTGTGTGTTGAAAAAACCTTTTTCATCTGGGTCCATCTGCTATATCTTCATCACTGCTGCTGGGGATACATCTAACTGTCTGCCAAAGCTCCACTAGTAAGCATCCGAAAATTTTGGTGTTTAATATAATATAGTGGATTATCGTCTTATTTTTCTAAAAATGTATTTGGATTTTTATATATCTTGTGTTTATAATTTGTTGGTTTGCAGGAACAACTCCTTAGTCATGAATCCATCTAGGTTGATGTCACTTCCTGATGAGATGATTATGCTCATCATGGTTGCCGTTATGACACAATCGATCGCGGACTTCATAAGGTTCAGATCATGGTACGAATGAACAATTTCATTGTATAGATGTCCTTATTTAGTATGTGTTAAGTACATTTCTAACATGGGATGATTTTGAATGTCCAGCTGCAGAAGGCTTCATGGGATAGGTTCAAGCACAGATATGGTGCATACCATGGTACCGCGTGACATCGTACCCCGCACTTTGCGGGTGTTATGTGGACCTTTTGTTGATATCTTCATGGACAAACGTAACCCAGATGCCCTGTATCGGCTGGGAATGCATACCTTTTTTAGACAATTACCCAGGCAATTAAACCTTGGTCTTGCCCAATTGAATGCAGCTGCATATCGGGGACATTATGTAGCTAAATATGCTGTAGCGATGATCCGTATCTTCAATTGGCCAACAGATGAAGATGTGCTATACGACGCGTTCAACATGCTGGGATTAGTGGTCGCTACAAGACGCGCCAACAGTGTCCGGACTGTTTTCATCGATGCTGTTAGGAGGTTAACCAGTTACCGTCAAGGTAGGCCATCTCACCCGCCGGCCCCTCGACGTCGATGCAACCAGCACGAATTAATTGTGGTTTATCGTATAAACGATGTTATGATTTTTTTCCCGGCACAGTGGTGCTTTAGATGTTATTGTGACGCTGAAGTCATTCGCTTTCGCTACTATAACTGCTGGGCAGCTTTTCCTCACCAGAAACCTGGCTAGTAATGTCAGGAACAGGGTTTCTGGGTTTAGGTTCTCCCTTCTTTTTTTGGATTTGTATATCGAAAAAATAGTAGATAAATTAACTTCAGTGTGTGTGTTGATCTACATTTTATGACTAACCCCTTCCGTGTCTGGTCCAGCAGTTGAATATAATGTATTAAGCTGTCCATGATATAAATCAGAAAATCAATGTTTTTATCAATTAAATACCCGCTGAAGTTGTTAATTCTGGTAATTTATGTGCTGTTGAATATGAAGCTCATCACAGATTTATGGACATTCATTAAAACAATACATATGTTGTGTGAAAACAGTTGCAGAGACATGGCTATGGAGGAACAAGTAAAACGAAGAAGATGAACAGTTCAGCATTGAGATACAAAAATGTAATTAAACATGTACCCTGACAACTGACAAGCAATAATCATTTCTCTTTATTATTTAATATATCAATATTGAGGGACAGCCCTAAAACCCCTATATACATACATACACACACATATATATATATATATATATATATATATAGAAAGGTGATAGTGTCCAGTTTTTACTAATGTATATACGCTATATTATGTTTTTTTTTTAAACAGAAAATCAATTTTTTTATGCTATAAATCGCATTTAAAAAACTGTACGTTCAGTTTAAAGTAAGCTGAATGTATGATTACATTAATTTTTTTTAGGTCAACAATTGCTAAGTATATAATGTTCATATAGTTGTGTAAATTAATTTGGCTAATTAATATTATATTTTTGTTTTTTACTCACCATTATCTAATTATAGCAGGATGTTGTAGTTCAACTATGAATAACTGGTTTTGTTTATACAGTATCATGTAACTGAACAGTATGCAGTAACTAGTGTATCCACTGTAATTATTAAGTATATGTAATTATATTCTTCAATTTTGTAATATATACAGTCGAAAGAAATCTTCAAACTTAACCCTAGTTTGTTTAACTCATTGTCTTGCCCCTTACCCGCCAAATTAGTGGCCGCGTGCTTGACAAGCTTCATCCATATCCACGTCCTATCACAAATCTGTCACTTTCCACTAAGTTCGTACTGTTCCAATGAACTTTATTTAATTTGTTTGTTTTGTCGAACAAATAACTTATAATTAAAAATAAAATGGGAAGTCTGATTACAAACTAATTTCATCGTAGAAACGTTATCATATATTGGTACGTTTGATTGAAATTAGCCTTAATCCAACTCAACATATGGTTACACAGCTGACCTGACTGATATAATTTATGAGGGTTTTGCACAGTTTAATGAATCACACATGGTTGTGGGAACTACTTGAAGTTTCAACTAATTGACAAATCCCTACATTTTGTGGGCTCCACATGTTATATGTCAAGAAATACAATGTTAGCATGTGCAATTGTCAATTCTTGAACTCATGCCCTATTGATACTAACATCACGTAAAAGTGTTAAGCAAAGAAACACTGTATCACTTCTAACAGGTATATACACATTACAATAAATAAATATAAATGTGTGTAAGCCATCTCCGTTTTTAGAAAAGTTTGTTCAAAGGTAGCTCCACATTCCCGGCTACGGCTCTGCATATCCCATCCTCTATATATCCTAAAGTAAATGTGCTTGGTACATAGGAACCCACGTCTTTCCACAACCAGTCTATTATCATGTAATATTTGTCTCTGTTCTAGTTATCTACGTTAGGATGAAATAATTAATAACTGTACATCCGTCTTAAGGTTAGGGAATCAGCTTGACACAAACACAACGAAGTAACGGTTGAAACTATGGTGGCCATGCTGTATTTGTCAGTTGTAATAAAAAAACCATAATCTTATTCATTTTCATAATAAGTGAATATAATACTACTTTTGAGTGTATTTTATTATTTAAATGAATGCTTTACTGTAAAGCAGCCCTGTGACAGTATAGTTGAGTTTCTATACATTCCTATTTGTACCAATAAGATTTGGATTCCTTACACATACCAATAACAACTGCATATCATGCTTGTAAGGGGGTTCATTACACATAACAAAATGCATCCACCATACCTGGGTCATATACACATATAAAACGACACCCTAAACTATTTTCCTGAAAATACAAAATAAACCTACAACACCAGCTATATATGTAGAAATCCTGATCCCAAATCTTAATTGTGCATTCTCCAGATCCATTTTTTCATGCTCCATCTCCAACAGTGCAATCTCGGCCTTCAATTCAGCAATATCAAACACAAAATTCTCATTCGCTATCTCCAGGGATGTATTATGACTCTTCAGTTCAGCATTGTCAATCACAAACAACTCATTCTCCATCTCCAGGGTTGAACATCTGGAACCCAGTGTTTGGTGCAGTGATTGGAAAACATGTATTGCTCTATTTCCGTAACCACATATTAACGGATCTTCCCACTCAAAAAAGTTACATCCAGTCTCTTCACCAACCTGTATGCATTGCCCACAATACAGACAGACATAAGAGTAATCAACATATTTCACCTTCATTGAACAATTACTTACTGTTTACCAATCCTAACTTATAAATGAGAAAACATTATACAATCCAAGTACAGTCAAAGCCAAAGTCTATTAACCATCCTTGAACAGTTAATTGGTATATACTAACCAGTATACACAAAACTTAAAACCTAATTCAATTCCATATTATTTCAATACAGGAAACCCCAAATCAGCTGAAAATCAAATCCCTAATTGAATATTGGACAGCAATATCGCTAAATAATTGACTCGTTCACCATGAAAGTCGTAAAAACCGTAAACACTAAGCAGCAATACCTTCCAGTAAGGGCACCGATGAAACCTCCTGGTAAAATTCTCCCACGTATATGACATAACCACTGTGGGGACTGCTCCGCAAAAGCACCTCCGTAATTCAGTCGGAGGAATATCACCCGTGTTTTGGGAGTGTGGTGGGTGCGACATCAGACGGCTCCCGTTCATCTTTATGGTCTTCGAGATTGTAGGCGGGAAGAAGGGAGACAGAAGAAGTTCAAAATGGTGTAATATCTTGGATTCCTAATATCTTATCGTGAAGTTTTGTTTTTTTATTCTACACAAACAACAACAGTCACGTGCTGCGCACGTCGCGATGTTTTTTTCGATTATAATACACGAAGCATTAACGGAGTTATAATTACGTTACAAGTTCGGAAAAATTAGCCAGGATTTAAACTCTTGACAGTATCATAATTTAAATTTTTATTTTAATATATATATTTGGGAATTTCGATTACAAACAAGGTAAAGTGGGATAATTCAATTAATTTACGAACCAAATACCCCTCTCCAATATTAATAGCGCGTTTAATTAGCGTATAATGTCGAATATATTTCATAGAATGTGGGATTAATTAGGCTTTACAAATGGAACATGTCCTACTTACGCACTATAATATTTTCGGACCTTTTCTTCAATGAGACCGTCCCAACAGATGGCACCTAAGTAGGACATTTGAATTTCATATAATAAATAATTATCGACTTATTTGAAATAACTACCTCACTTAGAGTAAGACACATGACTTCTATGTGCAAACTATACTTTTATTGGCAAAATTCCAAAATGCAACTTGTATAATAACCAGAATTCAGTATCTGTTAAAAAATTTAAAAATACAAATGATGTATCTTTTCATAACTGGTGTCATTATTAAACACTGTTTCGCCTTCATTATAAAACATTGTTTCATCTTCATTATGAAAAAGTTTTCTAAAAAAAGGTGAACCGAAACAGGTATTTGAATTACCCTTTTGTTGGAATGTAATCTTATTAAGTAAATTTAATTCACATATATATGGACTGATAAGACATGGACAATCATAGCTTTAACCCGCAGCAGCATTTAATGCGGGGTTGTACCTTTGCCAAAACTGACCCCTGTCGGGAAGTTAGCTCTTCAACTTTACTATAACCTAAACCATACCTTATCTCGTAAACCACAGTTAGATATTAACTTAGTGGACATTATATAATTTAACAAATTTGTATGTAAGATACTATTAGAATGCACTTTAAATGAAAAAAATTAGTTCATAATTATTCCATAACATCTAGAACATATATATATTAACATTAAACACAACATTTCATGTGATGTAACAACAAAGTATGGTTGAGTGCAATAAACACTCTTCAACTTTACAGTAAACCCTAAACCATACCCTATCCCTTAAACCACAGTTAGATATTAACTTTAGTGGACATTAAATAATTTAACAAATTTGTATGTAACATACTATTATAATGCACTTCAAATGAAAAACAGTTGTTCATAATTATTCCATAACATCTAGAACATATATATATTAACATTAAACAGAAAATTTCATGCGATTTAACAACTAAGTATGGTTGAATGCAATAAACAGTCTTCAACTTTACACTAAACCCTAAACCATACCCTATATCTTAAACCACAGTTAGATATTAACTTAGTGGACATGAACTACTTTTAAAAATTTGTATGTAAGATACTATTATAATGCACTTCAAATGAAAAAAACTAGTTCATAATTATTCCATAACATCTAGAACATATATATATTAACATTAAACACAACATTTCATGTGATTTAACAACTAAGTATGGTTGAGTGCAGTAATCACTCTTCAACTTTAAACTACACCCTAAACCATACCCAAACCCTTGAACCACAGTTAGATACTAACTTAGTGGACATTAACTACTTTTAAAAATTTGTATGTAAGATACTATTATAATGCACTTCAAATGAAAAAAACTAGTTCATAATTATTCCATAACATCTAGAACATATATATATTAACATTAAACACAAAATTTCATGCGATTTAACAACTAAGTATGGTTGAATGCAATAAACACTCTTCAACTTTAAACTAAACCCTAAACCATACCCTATCCCTTGAACCACAGTTAGATATTAACTTAGTGGACATGAACTACTTTTAAAAATTTGTATGTAACATACTATTATAATGCACTTCAAATGAAAAAAACTAGTTCATAATTATTCCATAACATCTAGAAAATATATATATTAACATTAAACACAAAATTTCATGCGATTTAACAACTAAGTATGGTTGAATGCAATAAACACTCTTCAACTTTAAACTAAACCCTAAACCATACCCTATCTCTTTTACCATAGTTAGATATTAACTTAGTGGACATTAAATAATTTAACAAATTTGTATGTAAGATACTATTATAATGCACTTCAAATGAAAAAAATTAGTTCATACTTATTCCATAACATTTTGAGCATATATATCATAACATTACACGCCCTTGATTAATAGAATTAATTACGCTTTACAAATGGACAAATAATTACGCCATATACTTGATTCAGAGTAGGTATTAGATGGAACCGACCCTAGCAACAGATGACACAGTGTGGTGCCTCGTGGCGGAGAGTACAAATGCTATAAAACATGCTATTAAACCATTCGCTAAAGAGCCACCACATATTTGGCAACTGTAAACACGGCTGTAGAGAATCATTTTCTCCTTGATACAATGGACCGTCGTCAAAACGTACTTTATTTACCCAAATTCATCTATCTTCTTCCTCAAGTCCGAAGCAGTTTCCCTCCGAAGTCGTCCTAAATTCCTTCTGCGCTTGAATCGTCACTATCGACGGTGTTCTCTCAGATACTTTGTTCAAACAGACAGTCAACCTTTTTTTTACAGGTACGTTTCCTTTACTGCTATACTAACCACGGTGAACCACAAACGTTCTGTAACTAATTTCTTCCTCTTTCTCCAAGATGGATGCATGCACAACCATTCTAGACCTGCCCGCGGAGGCGCTATGGTTTATCATGCTTTGTGTCGGAGCGTATTCGACCCACGATTTTATCAAGCTGAAGCTATGGTAAGTTTCTGGAAATTCCCTATATAAATTTAAACCTTTCTTCAGTACATGAATTAGGAGTTTGTTCACTGATTTCACTTCTTACTGTAATTTTTTGTCTGAATTTCCTTCGACATTTGTTTTATTTGTGATATATACCAAAATAGGACTGTGTATATATATATATATCTTATGCCAGAAAAACAAAAAAGCTAACATATCTGCTGTATATATATAGCAGATATGTACTTTTTTTTTTCCCTGCCAAAATATATATATATATACACATTTACATATATTATATATATTTGTTGGGAAAAAACAAAATAACGAACATATCTGCTATAAATATTGTTATCTATATGATAGCGTTACACATCTTTGTTTTATATTCGTCATATTTCTGCTTGGTTATACATATAGAATCGAATGACTGCATTTTGAAAAAAAACCAGTGAGTGCTATTAGAACCAATGTTGTTTAAATGAGTTAGGGTTTATATGTTGCGAAAATCAGATTCACCACCATACAGTATTATATCTTGTCTTCAAAAACCCTTGTATTAAACTTTTGAACTGCGAAGTATGTGTTTGGGTTCACAATTGCTTCAATGTATGGAAATTATGGTTAGGGTTAATACTAACCAGAAATACTGCAGTTCTGCGGAACAAATATGCAATTCTGCAGGACTAAAAACTTACATTTCTCCGTATGTTGTGTGGTAATGAACATTGAGGAACAATTTTATGATGTTATATAGTAGTTACCCCTCATAAACCATAACTTGTTCATAACATAAACATTATGTTGTGGACCTTGTGGTATACTTTATTTATGACTAACTTTTATAAACTGTTCGTGTACCCAATAATTACACGGATTGCGCGATATAAAATTTAACTTTTATATATAATAAATGTTTAGCCAATTATTCGACTTTGCTTGAATGACAACTTTTTTCTAAATAAAATTGTTCCCCTTTAAATCAGCTGCAAAAGGTTCAACGAACTAGGAGACGATCCTTACATCTGGCGGAGAATTTCACTCAAGGGGATGAGCTATCATTTGAATACCGGGAAACAAGCTTCGTTTCTCCGGCAATGCCTGGCTAACTCCAACCCCGAAGCTCTATACAGGGCAGGAGTAGCCAATTTTGTTGGAGGACACTATGCAATAGATGATGGAGGTGCAGTTGGTCTGGTACAGTTGAAGGCTGCTTCAGATGCGGACTGTCTCCTCGCTACTTACACTCTAGGATTCATCAAAATCTTTAATTGGGACGGTGATGTTCCATTAGTGGAAGAAGGCTACAGCCTCCTCTCAAAGGTTTGCAGAGCCATCAAGGAGCTAGAATGTCGGAAAATTTTGATTGAGCATATGAATTGTTTCTGGCCTGCGAGAACAACGAGGGATCCACCACCGTTACCAGAAGCACAATGCAGGAAAAACCACTGGAAGGCCATATATAACTGGACGCAAGAATATGAGTTCTTTGAAGATCGAACTTGCATCGACTGTCGATGCGATGCTGAGGTTCAAAGGCTGTATAAAACATTCGACTGGTCCAGGTTACCTGTTCATAGTTATAAGTAGAAATGACAACATGTTTAGTTTTGAACTTGTGTGTAATTATTTTTTTCCTTGCCTAAATGCTTTTGAACTTCTGTTAATACTTTTGAACTTCTGTTTGGAAAGACTAAACTGTGTTATACTTCTGTTCTGATAATTAGAACAGGTCCGGGCCAACTGTTGGCCACTAAGCCTAGGGTTTTAGGGCTCATGTTTTGGGAGGCCTCATTTATGAAACTAGTCCTTTTTATTTGTTGTGTTCAGCGTCGTGTATTTATACAATTAAAGTCATCCAAAAGGCCCCAAATTCAAATGAGGCTTTAACCCTCAAATTCTCTTGGGCCGGACCTGGATCTGAACCTTTAGCTCCCTCAAATTCTCTTGGGCCGGCCTTGGATCTGAACCTTTAGCTCTTTCTTAGGCCATTTAGCTTTCAACCCGAAAAACAACTTAAACCACAAACGCACGCGAATTCTTCTGTACATCAGATCCAAAACATGGATCCAATGTGCTGAACTATCAACTAATCGCAATCCGACGTCTACCATATATAGGATCTAAAATATCTGCTGTATTCCACAGATCAGTCAGAAATATAAGTCTATTATACAAACACGCACAAAACGATAATTACAGATTTCTTAGTTTTTTTGTTCCTCATCAACAAATCGTTCGCAGCCAACTCAAGTCTAACTGTCCCATGGATTAGATTGACGCCAAAACACTCCTACACCACTGCATCATAATAAAGACAAAACAACTTACATTGCCTCAGTTCCTTCGTTGTTCCTACTACTCCAACAGTTTTTACAGCCACAACTAACGACAGTATATACGTGCTCGTCCTTCCACAGTAAATCTCATCGTGTTATTCTTCGCAAGTATCAAAGAAGCAATCATCGACAGCCGATGTCTTGGGGTTAAAACCTGTAGACAATACTCAATTTGCTAACTTGGATATTTAAATATTGATCACAATCTACCAATATTGAGGGGACGATCTGACCGTTCGAGGTGTTATGTTTGGAATTTGATCGTGGGCGGTCATGAAATGCATAACGTACATGCCACAGTTACTCCTGAATAATAAAACTGCATTAACACATCTTCATAATATCACAACTCAATCTTTCTAATTATGCGTTACTACTGGCCAATAAAAATAATTCTTCAGCGCTCGGTACTACTTTCTCACCCATCACCCAAAAATGCTTGATTTGGTACGTTCTCAGGAATTTTAATCTCCCATTCACACGGCCTATAGCGGGTTGTTGGATTGGGAATGCTGGTCTCAAGCAGCAGAAAGTATTCCTGGATCCAATATACCTGCCCTTCCCTATGTTAAATCCTAATAAAATACTTAGGGTATATCATAAATGACCTTACAATGCTAAAAGTTCATTTACTAACCACTCGGCCACACTCAGCAATCCTTTTACTTGAATTACCAGGCAGCGTATCGACATAATAAACAGCTCCCTCTTTTAGTAATATCACCAGTAAGTACCAATGTGTTGAATCTTCATTCATTGGAATGTATATCTGGATATATATATATATGTCCAGAAAACACTATGATCACCCTCATTTCTAACTATAACATAGCCTATACAATGTCCCAAATCATATAATCATCTTACCCGTTCACATTTCGCAGTACCAACTCCCAACCAGGATGGGCTAAGTGATGTCATCCTAGATTGACGTCCGGCATCCATAGCAGCGAATTGCTGTAAATTTAACATTGAACAACATTGGATCCTCCCGTTAATGTTACATTACGCACTACTGCAACGACATCCACTAGTTAATCAAACCTGAAACCACGTGGGTAGGCACCAAACACGCCAGTTATGTTCTGATCTTTGTTTGCAGTTCACAATATTCGCTACACTGTTGATTACCTGCATCAATCAGATAGACATACCAACGCATGATCATCACTTCGTGCACTACTACAAACAAATCCAATCTAACGGAAACTTACATCATCAATGATCCATGCTCCGGGACGAAGCGTCAACATAAAACGACGACTGACTGATATCACCGCGTTCTGTGTGAGCACCTCTCTGTTGTACACAAACCACTACTCAAATAACGAATTTCACTTTTGGAATGAAACTTTGACTCCCAAAATTCTCACCTTTCATATTCTTCTTCGCTTACGCCACTCGGAGCTTGGGCAAAAACATAATTTAGAACCATTTGCTCTTCTTTGTTAATCTCAGGACCCCTACAGGCGTCCATATACCTTAACACTGCTACTTTCCCATTGACATCCTATTCATTGTTTTTTTATAGCCTCGTTACATGATGAACATTATGCAAGCCAATATTAGCTGTAATATTGCAACATACCTGGACCCGGTTCTCGTGTTTCAACCACTCTTCATACCAAGTCTACAAACATTATAAATCATCAACCTATCAACGGTTACTTCTACATTTAAACTGAAATGAGCAGTTACACATTATAAAAAAACAGACCTTCTCACTTGTACTCGAAGATGTTTGTTCTCTTAAAGGGTAAGCCATATTCCTGAAATTGGAGATCCTGTTGATTTGAAAGGGTTAGTCATATTCCAGCGATTAATATTCAAATTTTTAACTGTGCTAATCACTATTGCAAAGGACTCTTGCAACAATGTCTCGTTGAGGAATTTCGTAAAAAATGTTAGATGCAATAGCTAAATACAGTCGTAACATCAGTGCAGATGACGACGGATACAAAGACACCCACGAGATAAATCCAGAAAACCAATGGAGAAACGACTGATTAAACACATCGCTACTACAGGATTAACCTAACTACGAAGGAAACCGATTCAATCAATTACACAAGAAGAACCATACCACAAATGCACTACACTAGATACAGATCCGACCGTAAGAGCGGACTTGGAATATGAAGGGAAGAAGATCCTTCACAGGCCATCAATGGAGCTTGAGACGAACAAAAACGTCGGGATATTATGTGAAGGTTGAAAGGTGCGGCCACTACTATGTTGTTGAGACACGGTACATCCAAACAAAATTTAACGGGACATCCTAACGCTGTTAAACCGGAATTACTCGAACCAGACCAGGCCAAAAATGATTAAACCAGAATTTCAGATTAAAATACATTGGAAATTACGCCGCATCAAACAGCGGCCGTTCCATAGAGTGGTCCATCTGCTCTAGTCTAATCTATAAATCCGGCCTAATAATAAATCAAAAAGGGACAAAATCTACTTTCAAGCCCCGTCCTCGTCTCCAACTCCAACTTTAGAGTTTGTTACGTGTCAATTCGCCACTCTGCAGCTGTTTGTTCTTCACATACACCTGAGCAGAGCTCAAAGGCCTCAACGATGGCGCTCAACTCCTTCATCGACGTCCCAACAGGTTCTCACTTCCCCATCCAGAACCTTCCGTTCGGAGTGTTCAAGCCTTCTCCTGACTCACCTCCGCGCCCCGGAGTTGCGATCGGCGACTACGTCTTGGACCTTTCCGCCGTCCAATCCGCCGGCCTGTTCGATGGTCCGATCCTCAAAAGTTCTGTCTGCTTCAACCAGGTGAGTACATTTCTGGATTCATTTCTACAGCTTGTTACCTTATCGCAGATTCTCCTGTGATATCCAAGTTTGGCTCTAGAGTATATTAACTTGTTGAATGATTTCCTCGATACAACGGAGGTAAAATTAGGTGTTAGTGCCAAATTAATCTTATCACTAGCTCATGCGGAATGAATAATCTGTTTGAAGAGTTGCGGTTCTCTGGCTTGGATGATGCTTAGAGTTCTTCTTTCTGTTGGCAGGGGAACCTTAACAAATTCTTGGCCTTAGGAAGACCCGCATGGAAAGAAGCTCGCTCAACACTTCAGAGACTACTATCATGTATGCGTTGTTGGACTGTTGCTAGAAAGAAATCATTTTCACATGCCGTGATAAGTTTCTTATTTCATCCCTCTAGGAAGAACTATAATATACATCACAGTAATTGAATTGAAGGTCTTTTTTAATCTTTGATGCAGCAACTGAACCAGCTTTGCGCGATAATGCGGATTTAAGGAATATATCGCTTTTTCCAATTGTAAGTGTTACAATCAATTTCGTCTTCATGAACTTACTAAAGTCACTAACGTAGAGTCATTTTTAAATTTTCAGAGCAAGGTGGAAATGCTTGTCCCAATTGCAATTGGTGATTACACCGACTTCTTTTCATCCATGCATCATGCAAAGAATTGTGGAATCATGTTTCGTGGACCTCAGAACCCAATTAATCCAAATTGGTATGTTCATGAGTTTTGGCACGTACTTCCTATCCATTATATGTAACAGATGTCACTGAAGATGTGCTCATTGCTAATACAGGTTTCATCTTCCTATTGCTTATCATGGACGAGCATCGTCTATTGTCATCTCTGGAACAGATATTATCCGACCAAGGTGATTCAGTTGGTGCTTGATTTCTTTTTACTTGCTATGCTCATTTTCAGAATCCCTAACAAGTTGGTTCGTGCAAGAGCACGTTTATAAACTTATTAAAGGAAAGAGGTGTTGTCTTTGTTTTACTGTTTACTTCACTATTTCATACTCCCTAGACCCTAGCTAGTCGCGAACAGGTTTAATATTCACTATTGGCTGCAATCTCCTGTAACAGTTTTTTCTGCTCTAGTAATTGTTGAATCTCGACATTCCAAACCAACTATTGGAGTATCCATAAGATAGATACATAATCATATACTAGAAAGTGTATAGTGTATGAACCACAACAAGTAGAACAAGAAACAACTTGACATTTTATATGATGTTCAACTAGTTTTACGTTAAAAAACTCTTTATCTACTAGTTTGGTTTAATCTTTCATCTGACAAGAACGTCTACTCTCTTTCAGAGGACAGGGCCATCCAAGTGGCAACTCTCCACCATATTTTGGGCCTTCACAAAAGCTTGACTTTGAGCTGGAAATGGTTAGTCTTTGATTTTATGTACTTAATGCTCACAATTCCTCTTATGTAACTAGTGGTTATTGGCTTGGTTAATTAACTGTTGACATTGTACTGCTTATGAGAGTGGTATGCTAGTGGTGCTTGAACTTATTTTTAGAAGTATCAATAAGTTATGTAGTGTACTGATATAACAGAATATGTTTCTCCCAGGCTGCTGTTGTAGGTCCTGGAAATGAGTTGGGGAAGCCTATTGATGTCAATAATGCCTCAGACCACATATTTGGAGTGGTGCTAATGAATGACTGGAGTGGTTCGATCACTTACTTCCTTTTTCCCTTATCTATCACATTTCCTTTTCGTTAATCTTGAATAGATATGCTAAGTAGAAGATGATCATCTTGCAGCAAGAGATATCCAGGCATGGGAATACGTTCCCCTTGGGCCTTTTCTTGGAAAAAGTTTTGGTACGGGATTCTCATTGTCATCCCTCGTTTTCTATTACTACATTAACCAATCAAGTTACTAAATGGCAGTGGCAGCAGTTTGTTTCCGAGTCAGTCTGAATTATTCTCAATGAATGGCTTTTGTTCCAATTCTAGGCACCACAATATCCCCATGGATTGTGACTTTGGATGCCTTGGAGCCTTTTGCTTGTGCTGCTCCTGTGCAGGTATATTGGTTTAGCTTCCCTTTTCGCAACATAATTTCTCGCGCTTTTATGAAAAAAAGGTTCAGTGTTAATATGAGTTAATTAAATGTCATTTGCAGGATCCAAAACCATTGCCGTATCTGGCTGAGAAAGTCTCGAAAAACTACGATATCTCATTGGAGGTACCGTTCTGCTCACATTCATGTCCTGATTTAGTTAGTTGGTAATCTGGGTGTATGGCCTATTGACTGTTTGCATAATACTTTTGAGTTATTGATAAGCCTCGACTGATATTTGATTATTGAAATGGTTTCTAACTGCATCCTTGGATATTATTGATGAAAATTTCTATGTTCATAGGTACGAATTAAGCCGAATGGGCAGGAAAATGGGACTGTTGTCACGAGGAGTAACTTCAACAACTTGTAAGTTTAATCCATTCATTCTTGTTTACCACAAAGTGGCAACATTGGTTGAATATTGATGGTTTCTTTTCGATGTTACAAGACAAACACTTTTGTCAAAATTTCAGTTTATAGATTTGACGGATTGAATTTTATGTTATCTTTGTTGTTTGATTAACTCAATCTATCGGTTGTACAATGGTGTGTAGATATTGGACATTAACTCAACAATTGGCACATCACACAATCAACGGCTGCAACTTGAGGCCAGGAGATCTTATGGGAACTGGGACAATAAGTGGACCTGTAGGATGGATGGATCTCTATACTTTTTCTTTTACTGCTTAAGCATCATCATTATCTGACACACCAATTTCATTCCCCAAAAGAGTAGAGTGTCTATTATAGAAATTAGAACCAAAGAAACTCCTTATAATTATTATTTCCTGCAGGAGCCAGATTCTTATGGATGCTTGCTGGAGTTAACGTGGAATGGAACAAAAGCAGTGTCATTAAACGGAACGGAACGCAAGTTCCTTGAAGATGGTGATGAAGTCATCTTCACCGGTTATTGCAAGGTAACTGAAATCTGCATACTTAGCATTTATCTATCCGTAGCTAAAAATGTTGATACATGAATTGGAAAGAATCAACATTTGACTGAATTGATGGGGAAACTGCAGGGAGATGGATACAATGTCGGGTTCGGGACTTGCTCCGGTAAAGTCTTTCCAACACCACCCTAAGCTCGCTCAGCCTCTATCTACTACTAATAGGGGTGGCGGGCGGGTAGAAGCTATTTAATTTGCACTATCCAGCAGTAATGAGTTTCTGGACCGGATTCTAGCCAAGCTTTATCACAATTATTATAAATAAGGGTTAACATCCTAATAATAACAATCTAAGCTTGTACTATCTTGTTTTTAGGTGTTTCAAGTTTAAATTATTGTTATTCAGTGTTTTAGGTTTTTTTCTCGTCACTTTTTATTTTCCGTTCATTTTTCTGTTAGATTTGATGGATTTTGGTCCAATGGCTCCTTAAAATTCAACAACAATAGCTTTTAAAGAACAAAAATCATGTAATATGGTTAGCGGTTTAACATTTCATCCATTAACCGAGGTCAGGGGTTTAAACCATGCTGTTGACTATGGGAATGAAAAGATATTCATGTTAGCACATTACCTCTTACGTATTTATCCAGTTGTTAGTATATATAAAATTGAAGAATTTATGCAAAATTGATGTTTAATTTAATTTAATTTAATTGGTATACATATACATGAATCAAATATATACATGAATTCGTAAAATTTAATAGAAAACGGACGGAAAGCTAAAAAAGCAAAAAAAAAAAACAAAATTTGTGACATATATTAGCAATAAAAATGAAATCTGGGATACGTATTAGCTACAATTTATACATGTGAACCTTGAAAACAATATGCTGTGAATTTAGGATTGTGATTAGGTTATTAATCCTATAAAAGTTGAAAATATAAACTATTTTCTATCTATCTCTACTTAATTTCCAATATGGAGGAGTCATCAAACTTCGCTATTTAGTTTAAATTATTAAATTACTAGTTTAAGTTTGGCACTACAATAAATAGCTAGTTGAAGTTTTTTTTTATAAATAATTTGCTAGTTCAATATTTATGAACAAAATGACTATTCCATTAAATATTCTATTTAATTTAGACGTAATTAGTCATGGCTTAAACATAATTGAAGAAAAAATAAAAAAAAACTAACATAAAATAATGAATTGGCCTCAAGACTTCTTGTCCGACATATGTCAGATTGTACAGTTGATGAGGTTAAGGTGTAAACTAGTCGAATATTTGACATGATTTACTCGAATTCGACTCTACGTGATTTTTTTTTTCAAGTTCAAGCAAAGCACAGTGTCATATCTATAAACGAGTTTGAGTTTGCTTGATCTCACGAGGTTTAAATAGTGTTCAGTTAAGTCATCAATTGTGAACTTTAACTTCGATTTGATGACTGCTTTTTAAAGGCTTAGCATGTGATGAGCCTCTAATAGGTCTTGAATTAAATATATACATAACCATTGCTCCAATTACCAATATTGAGCCGAAGAGTGAGTATTGCAGAAAAGTTCATAACTTATTTTAAAATTTGGAATTCAAATTCTTTCATAACTTAGTTCATGACCTGTAATCAGTGACGAATACATGACTTAGGGGTTAGTGGGTGTACAATAGTTTTTCTATAACTAAAAATACGGCCGGATCAAATATAATTTCGGATGGAACTAACAAAAAAAAAGCACTAACAAAATTGTTAAGTACAACTATAAATATACTCATAATGAATAAAAAAACTTCAAACATTGAGAATATCCAATATAAATATAAAGAGTATAACAAAAATTACAACTGCTTATGATCAAACAAAGAGAGAAGATCAATTAGAATGAAATAAATAAAAATTAATTATGTTTTTATTGTAAAAAAAAACTTACAAAATTTAGGATGTCACCTCCTTTGTGAGGACCCGATCGTCTCGCCTGTGAGCTTCGACCATCTCCGGTGGAGAATTTCTCTAGCAACAAAGTGTTTGCCGTGTTCCGTCATCAGACGTGAGGAGTCTCTGTCATAATTGCGCTAAAACTCTATTTCTCTTTTGATCAAGACAACGTTTTCAATCATATATGTGAAAAGTTGAAACCCTAATATCATGATCTGCTACCATTTGAGGAGTGTGTTGAGCTAGGCTTGCCCTAATCCACAACGTTTCAATTTCCCCCTAGTCTGACCCACCAATGCCAACATATTATTCTATTATTTCCTGATTATTATTACCTGTTTGTGTTGTAGGCACTGACCGAATGGAGACGCATCGTAGGCAGCAGCCTAGCCATGAGCATACCAAAGCTAATGATAGAATAGTCCTCGGGAAATCCTTTCTGCAGCTCGAAAACTCTTCACAAGCCAAGGAGAAACTACGTTGTGTTGGCCGAGTCGTTAGTGATAAAGCAATCCGTTCAGTGGCGATTCATAACATCCTTAAGCATGCTTGGGGAAAATATGTGGAGGTTAGGATGAAAGATTTATCAGGGGACGTAGTCCTAATTGAATTTGAAAGAAAGGAGGACTTTGATGATGCTATGGATTGTAGCCCTTGGGCTATACAAGGACATTGTTTGTCGTTGAAGCAATGGTCTTCGGATATGAAGTTGGAGGATATTAATTTCCAGTTTGTTCAATTTTGGGTCCAAATACATGGACTTGAACTGGGAAAACTGAATTCGGAGAATGCTAAGATAATCGGGCAGCATATCAGTAGATTAATTCAGATTGAAGATAAAGCTTCTGCAGAAAATGTCACTAGCCCGTATCTTCGAATAAAGGTTGAAGTCGATGCCTCAGTGCCACTATTGGCTGGATTCTGGTATCCACGACAAAATGGCGAACTTGCTTGGGCGAAGGTCTGCTATGAACGTATTCCCGACTTTTGCTTTCAATGTGGCCGTCTTGGACATATTGAAAGGGTTTGCAAAGAGGAGTTGGCTATGTCGGAGGAGGATCCCTCGAGACCTATGTATGGTCCATGGATGCAAGTAACTCGGCCCCGCAAGGCGGAGAATGATTGGACCTACATTGGGAGATCAAAGGTGACTAAAGAAGGAGGCACAAGTGGTCGTAGATGGAGTGAGCTGATGAGAAGACAACAAGATGATACCACACACCCTTTACCATCCACACCATACCCTACTCATGACCCCTCAGTACCACCCTCTCAAAATGACTCACCAACCCCTCGTAACCCTACACAAAGCCTAGCATCTCAACCACCTAATGCTGCACCTCTAAAGCCACCAACACCCACATCAAACCACCTAGCCATCTCGACGTGCCTTACCCCTTCTCACCAACCTAGTCAATCTCACCAACCACCCGCATCCAATAGCATTGATCTCGATCTCGGGAACTCACAAGTACTCATTGATGTACCCATCTCCATAGTGAACCCTAAGCCTAGCCGTTACCGACCTACCATATTTAGGCGCCCTACACCCCAATCAACCACCCTATCGCCTAACCATAAGCTGCCCATGGAAGTTAGCCATTATTATGTTGAGTTCCCGCATGAAGCAAATTCACCATCGAAGAATCAAGTTATGGTGCCAACTCAAACAGGCCTGAGTCCACTACTTGGGAAATTATCGGTAAAGCGCAAAAGATTGGATGAAGATGAGGAGGCTACATGTTCAGGAGGGAATGGACGTGGTAAAAAGAAACTTTTGTATGATGGAAACCAAGTACAATATGAGGCACCTGTGAAGGGTAATGAAAGTGTGTTAAAAAATAAGGTGAGGGCTTCTTCCAAAACTAAAGGCGTTCGAGGACGAGGTAGACCAGCACGTCGACCCCTCACTATTGCAGCTGAATTTTCTCCTCAGAATATGGGCTCTGGTGGCTGTCCCTTCACAGCCACACGGTCTCCATGAGTCTAATATCATGGAACTGTCAGGGTTTGGGATCGGAACTGACAGTTCCTACACTCACCGATCTCGTGAGGAAACATCAACCGGACGTGGTGTTTCTCATGGAGACGAAAAACAAGAAGGATGTATGTGAGAGGACAAGAAGATTGCTGGGAATGGATGAGGCGTGTTACGTTGAGCCAAGAGGAAGGTCCGGTGGATTAGCGCTTTGGTGGAAACATCATGTGAATTTACAAGTTATTCATAAGAGTGCACACATAATAGACACTTCGTTCTTGCATAATACGGTGAATGGTGTCCTCTATATCACTTGGGTGTATGGCCATATAGATGGTGGAGAACGTCTCAAAACATGGGATTTGTTGAGGCGAATTGCTCGAGGTAGAAGAGGACCTTGGCTATGTATAGGTGATTTTAATGATATCTCTTTCAATTTTGAGAAGGATGGAGGAAACCCTAAAAATCCGGGTGCTATGAGAGCCTTTAATGACATGTTATTTGATACGGGTTTAGTCGACGTTGGATTTAAAGGAAGTCGGTTCACATGGTGTAACAACCGTGATGGAGATGATCGAATTCGAGAAAGACTAGATCGAGGTATAGCAAATGAAGATTGGCTTGAGCTACTACCCAATACCACGATCTTTCATGGCTCACTAGTAGGTTCTGATCATTGTCCATTGATATTATATCTTGAATATCATGATTCAAAAGGGAGGAAACACTTTAAGTTTGAATCAATGTGGCTTCTTCATGAGGATTGTCAAAATGTGGTTAATTCATCGTGGACTAACTCCTATAGTAGAAGACGACATGGCCTTTCATCAAGGCTTCATCAATGTCGGTTGGCGCTATGTAAGTGGAGCAAAAGTTGTTTTGACAATAATAAAATCAAGATATCAGATATTCAAAATAAAATAGCGGAGGTTCAGCAACTTTCAAATGAGGACTATGATCGTGAAGAAGAACGGGTGCTTAAAGTGGAACTTGCGAGTTTGTGGCAAAGGGAGGAATGTTATTGGCGTCAACGCTCCCGAATCCAATGGCTAGACGGGGGAGATCGGAATACAAAGTTTTTCCATCAAACCACTATAGCAAGACGGAGGAGGAATAAGGTGCTTAAATTACAACTACATGACGGTTCTTGGTCTGACTCGGAGGCTGCCATTATGACTGAATGTGAGACTTATTTTCGAGGCCTTTTTACCTCGGAGGAGACGAGTGGGTGGGATGAGGCATTAGATTGTGTGCCACAGTTAATCAATGAGCGCATGAATCAGAATTTGGTTAGAAGGGTTAGTGATGATGAGGTCAAAACGGCGGCGTTTCAACTTGGTGGAATGAAAGCACCCGGCCCAGATGGATTCCCAGGACTATTCTATCAAAAGTTTTGGGATGTAATTGGCAACGATGTTATCCAAGAAGTCAGAGCTTTCTTCGAAACAGGTAAAATTAATCCTACCCTTTGCTCAACCGATATTGTCTTGATCCCGAAAGTACCTAACCCCGTAAACACTACTCAATTTCGCCCTATTAGCCTATGTAATTTCAGTTATAAGATAATTTCTAAGGTTCTTGTTAACCGATTGAAATTGATCTTACCCTCTTTGATTTCACCTTTCCAAAGCGCGTTTGTGACAGGCAGACTCATACACGACAATATCATTGTTGCACATGAGGCGTTCCACCACTTGAGAATGCGTAATGGGAGGGCGAGAAAGGAGGCCGCGGTCAAGATAGATATGAAAAAAGCATATGATAGGGTGGAATGGAGTTTCTTATTTGCGGTGCTTAAAAGGTTTGGCTTCTCTGATACATGGATTGGTTACATTGAGGAATGTATCACGAAGGTCATGTACACAGTAGTGGTCAATGGGAAGAAGACGAATAAATTTCAGCCATCCCGGGGAATTCGCCAAGGAGACCCATTGTCTCCATATTTGTTCATCTTAGTGGCCGATGTGCTATCCCGTCAAATAATTCGAGCGGCGGAACGACGTGAGCTTAAAGGGATTAGCATCAAGAGGACATGTCCAAGAATCCATCATTTATTCTTTGCGGACGACTCGTTATTCTTTATAAAGGCCGATGAGCGAAATGCGAGGACTTTAAAAAGAATTCTCACTTCTTATAGTCGTGCATCGGGACAAAGCATAAATACGGGTAAATCTGAAATTTATTTCGGCGCTAATGTTGATGGCTCGACAAAGACGATGGTGGAAGGGATCTTGGAAATTAAGGCAGTGGACAATGCGGGAAAGTACCTAGGGCTTCCAACAATTTGGGGGCGATCAAAATGTGAGGCATTGGGGTTCCTAAAGGATAGAGTGAGCAACAAGATTTACGGGTGGAAGAACCTCTTCCTTAATCAAGCGGGAAAAGAGGTGCTCATAAAAGCGGTAATTACAGCAATTCCAACATATGCGATGTCTTTATTTCGACTACCAAAAACGTGGTGCGACATGATCACAAGTATGATTGCACGGTTTTGGTGGGGTCAAAATGGAGAGGATCGAAAGCTACATTGGAAAAAATGGAGCCGCATGACGATGTCTAAGGAAGAGGGGGGTATGGGGTTCCGAGACCTAGAAACCTTCAATTTGGCCTTGCTAACCAAAACGGCTTGGCGACTTCAACACGAACCTTCCTCTTTTTGGGCTAGAGTCGTAAAGGGAATCTATTTCCCGAATTCGGATCTATGGGAGGCTAGAAAAGGTGGACGCGCATCATGGGCATGGTCTAGTATTCTTGAAGGAAGGGATATACTTAAGGAGGAGGGCATATGGAAAATAGGTAACGGGGAGAAAGTCCGAATTTTCCAAGATGCTTGGATACCCGGGTTGCCATCGTTCCGCCTAGGTGAGGCCCTCGGACCGATTCACGATATATCGATGCGGGTCTCCAATCTATTAAGGCCACCAGAGATGACATGGGAATTGGAATCTTTGGCTGCAGTAATACCACAAAGTGACATGGCAGCCATTAGAGCCATTCATGTACACAATGCTGGAGCGGAAGACTATATCGTTTGGCCTTCTTCTAGAACTGGTGAAGCATGTCCTAGACTAGTATATCACCAACTTTAAGGCACGGCAGAATAGAGATCAACCCCCTCAAGTATCGACTTCCAGGTACATCTCAAAATCTACTTGGAAACGTATATGGAATGGAGATGCCTTACCCAAGGTTAAACAATTCCTATGGCGATCGTGTGCTAGAGCTTTACCGGTATATGATGAACTTAATCGTCGGGGAGTAAGGGGTGACGCAATGTGTCCTTTTTGCAACAAAACGGAGACAATTGATCACGCTCTTATGACATGTGAATGGGCTAAACTAGTGTGGTTTGGGTGTATGGGGCTGCGTTGGAACCCGGGTGAGGAACCAAGGTGGTCAGATTGGCTTGAACTAATGGGTGAGCGGGCACAACAAGGAGGAGATGATGATATCCGGGCACATATAACAACTGAGGTAGTTGCACGAGAAGTGTGGAAAGAGAGGTGTAGAGCCGTTCATCTACATGATCGCCCAAAACCTCACTCGGTTGTGGAACATGTGAAGAGATTAGGGGGTGACACTTGGGAACACCGTTGTAGACGTAAGCTTTCTAGTCATGGCACAGTACCGATTGCACGTATAGCATGGCAAAAACCAGAGTTTGGGGTGATAAAAATTAATTGTGATGGATCTTGGGAGGAGAGAACGAGATGTGGGGGAACGGGGGTCGTCGCTAGGGACCATACCGGACGTCTACTATCAGGGAGGAACTCCTTCTATAGAGATATTAGCGCAATGAACGTCGAGGCACGAGCTATATTGCATGGAGTCGAGTTGGCCAATCACCATCGATGGAACAACGTCGTTATTGAGTCGGATGCAGAATACGTTGTAAACCAAATCAAGAAACCGAACGGGACGCGTGATTGGAGACTTGACAACATCATTACCTCGATATTACAGGTGGCCGAGAACATACCGTCTATTTCTTGGCGATTTACTCGAAGGAACGCAAACAGATGCGCGAACTGGATTGCTATCCAATCCAGAAAGGAGATGTGCCCGATTGATTGGGTACTTGTACCCCCATCTCCTCTTCTTTCTTTGTTACTTTTAGATTGTAATCCAGATGTTGGTTGATTTTCGTTAATAAAACATGCATGTTCCTTTGGCCAAAAATAATAATAATAATAATAATAATAATTTAATGACACTTGAAGAGAAATGAGACAAAAGAAAAAGAATAGTTTAGGAGAAGAATAAACGACAATTAATAAATATTTAAAAATAAATTAGATTAAAACCTATTATATATGATATTGGAAAAAACAAATATTAAATACGGTAAAAAATATTAAACCGTAAAGATATGTTTTAATTCTAGTTTAAAACTGAAAATATGACTTTGTTAGCATATGGTGATACAGTGCCGTAAATGGAAGCCCGTTAATATGTATATCTTACCTGAGACAATTAGGTAAATGTCACATTAGGGAATTTGGGCTAGACCTAAATCTCAATTGACATGAGAGGCCCAAAATTGGGCCTCCCTTATACACTAGGCCGACCGAAATATAGTGAGTAGGCAAAGTGGACTTTTGTCCACTTTGCTCCTCCTATAAATAGGGAGTGTTAGGTTTTATTATGTTGAACCCTAATTCCTCCTTTGTGGTAATTTAAGAGAAAACACTCATCCCTATACTCTCTAGTTTCGGCCGAACCACCTATTCACCAAGGGTGTGTCAATTTGCTTTGAGCAAACACTCCAAAGATCTGTCCCTGCCAATAATCGATCAGAGACTTTGCTGTGCAGACTATACCGTGTAGGGCTTCCATAACAAGAATCTCTACGGGTTCCGTCCGGTGGATCTAGAACTCCTTCAGCAAGATCTTGGGACTACGAAAAGCGATTAAGTCATGTGCACATCTTCCGCTGCGTAATCGTGATTACTAGCATGTACCGTATTTAAGTTTCTGTAGTATTTAGTCCCGTAATCCAACAGTGGTATCAGAGCCTGTGTTAGGAGTTCATGATTTTGATAAATTGATGTTCTTGATTTTAAATATGGCCGAAATTTTAAGTAGTGAAAATTTAAAATTTAAAATTTTTACAATTGATGGTGCCGAAATTTTCATGATGTTCTTAGTAAAATTTGGTGTACATGATCTTCAAGAAAAACGTGACTTTTATCAAAACCAACATTGGATTGTAGATCTTCGTAAAATTTGATCTTGAAATTTGACCACTTGTTTCCAATTTGATGTTTCAGCCGAACCCTAATTGAAATTACAAGGTAATTTTTTTAATTTCTTAGGCCCCAAGTTATTTATGTTTCAGCAGAAATATGTGTATTATATTGTTTACCATATTTTGATTTTATTAAATGTAACAATATATCTATAATTAGAAATATATGGATAGATTCACACAATATATAGAAATATATATAACTATCAATATATCTAGATAAATTATAGGGATAACGATATTATAGATATAATTAGTTTCCTAATAAAAGATTAAAAAAAATATTGTCAATATATTTATTTCCCTATTAAAGATATTGACAATAAATATTATATATATGTGTTGGCCGAAAATTTCGTATTTAACTTGTATTTATATATAAATTGTGATATTTATATCATTATAAAGTATGAAACTTTTATTACACCGGTTATATGGTTAATCTTGTGGTATTTATAAGCCAAATGAGTCATCTCATCAAATAGATTAGTTTATTAGGTTTAACTCTTCCATATGATTTTTAACGATTGGTATTAGAGTCAGACTTGGAGTGGTGGCCATGAAGTGCTGGCCTGGAAAAGTTAGTTGTGATCAACAAGGACTCGAAGTGGTGGCCCAAAAAAATCAGCCGTGACCAACGAAGACATTGGTCTTTCTAGGGTGACAAATGTTATGTTCTATATCTTTACAAGGTATGAGAACTCTACCACATTGGTTGTATGAACAATCACTGTGGACTTTATAAGCCTAATGTATTATCTCACCTAATAAACTAATTTATTAAGCTCAGCTCATCCATTTAGTTTGTAATGACTCAAACTCTTTACTGTAGGCTGTAGCTTTTAAAGCAAGTAATCATACAAAGCTGACAATTGACAGTAAGTAGGAAATGAAGCATATAATGAATGTCGAAGTGTATAAAATATGAAGAGCAAAAATACAGTGTTCAATGGAGAGTATAGAATATAATAGATCAACAAATGGAGAGTTACAAAGCATTCAAAACAGCCAAACTGAACCAAATGCACAACTTCTGTTCTTTTTCTTGTCATTCATTCCTCATATACCTGTCTGTCTCTCTCTCTCTAATCAGGTCTCTTGCCACTCTCTCCTTATATCGAACGTGTAGTTGATCTCCAAATAGCACTTCTTGTCATCATCGATAAACTGAAAATAGAATGAATTCAACCAATCAGTGAAGCTCGGCAATGAATTTCGCGATACTCCTAAGCCAGATATAATCTGATATTAAAGAATTCAGTTCTGCTGCTGATTTATTGGATTCAAGAATCAAGACTGGAAAACAAGTAACATCTACGTGATACATTTTACTATAATATGGCATTATGTTTAGAAAAGTTCAGTGTATATCTTGTAAAAAAAATGGTCAGTCTGCAAAACAATTATAGACCAACCTTGCTTCTTGCTGAGTAGGAACCTCGAGCAAATATGCCAGATGGAGTAGTATCTTCAGGCATTTCATGTGTATAAGGCTCTAGCTGTGGACTAAATGTTCCAATCATCTCCTTCATGCTGTCCACTGCAAACAAACAAGAATCATTCAACAGAGTAAACCCTAAACCGGCCAAGTAATACTCGTTCATTTGCAGCAGAAGTTGATATGGACATACCAACAGAATACATCATCTTTGAAATAAGGATTCATTATATTACCTTTAAGACCTGCTTTCCAAACAGAGTTGCTGTACTTGAGACCGGACACGATGTTGTTGCTGACTTGGAAGGTGAACTGTAATCTGTAACGGCTACCTTCCTTCAAAGTGAACCATAATCCCTTTGGCTTTCCATTCTCAGGGACAGAAAGAACAATATCTGATCGACCCGGGGATTTTATTGCAAGGCTCAGGATTTTCACATCTGGTTCCAGAGATTCTGCAGATTTTGAGAAGTTTTTTTTAAAAAAAAAAATTGCTCTGAACCGACATTGATTATCCATGATAGAAACTCGTTCTAGACTTTGTTTTCGGGTACACGCATTAACCAGTGCTTTAACATTGTTATTGTAAAAAAAACTTAAGCAAGGAGAAGCGATCAAGAACACTAATTATTCCAATTGTCAAGTTATTCCATGAAAAATTAGATTGAGTGGACTGAACAGATATGGAAGGATTGCGAAATGCAGCAAAGTACTACTAAATCATTCCGAAACAAACAGTTCGTATCTCTAAACGCTTTGACTGAGAATAGTTATCTACAATAAATGGTTGACTACTTCACTCCACAAAGAAGTCAGTTACATAGATTCAGAATTTGAAATTGAGAAAGAAACTGCGAATGGAGCCAATGCATGTGACTATTTCCTAAACAAGCAAGCATGAGATCAAGAACATACAGTTGCTTCAGATTGTTTGTGAATGTAGATTAAAATATAACAATAGGCAACATTGTCACTGTTCTGCTTCTCGGACATTGCCATTACCATGAAGGAAAGTTTCCATCATTTGTGCATTTCGACAGTCGAATCAAATCAACTAACAATCTAACAGTATGCAGTTTCCAACAACAACAAAATCTGTAGCTTGATAAATTGCCATACCTCCAACAGTATCTAAGTCCACGCTGCCAAGAAGCTGTTCCTTCCACCTTCTCAAGCTCTCATCATCCTAAACAACATCCTCCAAAAGAATTAGACCAAACAGTTTAAACCCTAAACATAACATAACAACATGGAATTGAATACAAAACTAAAGTCTAATCAATCTGTGAAATGATGGAAAGAAGATAAACCTTGTCCTTGTCGATTTGGTCCTTGAGGGAGACCTGAGGACCCAAGTCAATCTTCCTGCCCAATTCGTCATCGTCATCATCATCAGTGGCGTTAATGATATTATTGAGTTCCTTCTCAGTCTCCAAATCTGGAGATGGAGGCGAACTCTTACCGGAGACCTCAGTGTTATTCTCGTCCAATCCCATGGTTTTGGAATTTGAAACAGCAGCCACCCCAACGGCCAAAGACATCAACAGAAACCCCAAATTTGCATAAAAGACTGAAAATCTCCACTCCACCACCCAACTAACTGTGAGTCAATTTATGTATAGTAGAAGCAGAAGAAGCCTATATCGGTCCGAACTAGGACCAAATATGAGGGGAGAACCCGAATGAAACAGGTGGAATTGGAAATGGATGGTCAAAGGAAAAAGGTAGAATTGACACAATCGAGAACTCCCCTTCACAAGCGCCACCCTTCTTCAACAAACAGAAGCCATCAAATGAAAGAAGATAAGGAGGGAGGGGGTTTTAGTGTATTGGAGTTTGGAAACCTGCCAACGATGAACCTGTACTTCGTGATCTAGCAAGAGAGAGAGAAAGAGAGAGGAGAACGTGACGAGCACTTGCTTGCCAAATGAAGAAGAAGAAGAAGAAGAAGAAGAAGAAGAAGATCAGGGACATTCCAGGCGGTATTTCAAATAACATTCAGGCACGCACGAAATAGTAGCCTTGGCGCATAATTAATATTTTTCCTTTCTTTTTTCATTGCATAAAATCAAAATTATTCTTCTTTCTTTTCTTTTTCTTTTTTTTGACAAAATTTATTTTATGGTTTAATACATCATTTTGTTAATACCCTATATGACTAAATCAACCTTCAATATATTTTTTTTTCCAAAATTGAACACTGCGCGGTTCGATTTCAAACCCAGCAGCAGGAATCTGATCCCCGGTTCAATTTTTTTTAAATATGAATTTATAAATTTTGTATTAATTTAACAAAGAATGTGAATAATAAAAAGAATATAATTTAAGGTCTATGTGGACAATCCATCTCAGTATAATTAAAATAAATAATCTTATTAAAAAATATTTATATATAGGTATTTTGGTTTTTTTTCATTGCATAATTCATTCAACATTGTATTAGGATA